>LR999910.1:15449817-16825817 GCA_905220335.1 Noctua pronuba | reverse complement strand
GTTCGATTATAGTTTCAATAGTACTCACCCTTCTTCCCTGAATTCTGGTCCGCATTCCGTGTGCCGGTCTCTGGGTTAGGGGTTGAAAACAAAAATTTTTTGACTCAAAAACTGGTTTTTTGACCAAAAGTCTAGAATTTTCTTTGGCACCTAGATCGTTTTATTTCGTAGATCGCTAGCCCGCGCGGAGCCGCGTCTCTGGACACCACCCCCGTGCGTCTAGCTCAAATAAAACGTATTCATTTTTTAAAAATTGTTAATTATTAGTTTCTGCAAGTACCAAAAAGCACCTTAGGGAGATAGTTTTTAACATAAACATCGATATTTTTGCCTCCAGACGTGCGATTTTGAAGCTGTTTTCAGCTATTTTAGACAAAACTAGGCCTCCGCCTACGTCCTGACTATATCGCACTGACCTGCACGCGCGTACTTAAAACTTCCCTACCCACCCCTAGGAATTTTCGAAATTTTCAGATAAAATCATCAAAATTTAGTGTTTTTCCAAATTTATTTTCAAAAGTATCGTTATATTATAGTAGCAATAGCACTCACCCTTCATCCCTGTGTTCTGGTCCGCGTTCCGTGAGCCGGTTTCCGGGTTGGGGGTTGAAAACCAAAATTTTTTGTTTCAAAAACTGGTTTTTTGACCAAAAGTCCAAAATTTTGTTCGGCACCCACCTTGTTTTATTTCGTTGATCGCTAGCCCGCGCGGAGACGCGTCTCTGGACTCCTCGCACGTGCGTCTAGCGCAAATAAAACATAAGTATTTCTTTTAAAACAGTTTATTCCATTGTTCTTTGTATGTGTGTGTAAGCACCAAAATCTAGGTGAGGGAGTAAGTTCAAAACAGAAAAGTCGATAACTTCTCTTCCAGACGTGCGATTTTGAAGCTGTTTTCAGCATTTTTAGACCTAACTAGGCCTCCGCCTACGTTCTGACCATATCGCACGCGCCTGAATTTTCTCCTTACCCGCTTTTCAAAATTTTCCAAAATTTAATTGTTTTTCCAAATTTTCTTACAAAAATAACGTTCGATTATAGTTTCAATAGTACTCACCCTTCTTCCCTGAATTCTGGTCCGCATTCCGTGTGCCGGTCTCTGGGTTAGGGGTTGAAAACAAAAATTTTTTGACTCAAAAACTGGTTTTTTGACCAAAAGTCTAGAATTTTCTTTGGCACCTAGATCGTTTTATTTCGTAGATCGCTAGCCCGCGCGGAGCCGCGTCTCTGGACACCACCCCCGTGCGTCTAGCTCAAATAAAACGTATTCATTTTTTAAAAATTGTTAATTATTAGTTTCTGCAAGTACCAAAAAGCACCTTAGGGAGATAGTTTTTAACATAAACATCGATATTTTTGCCTCCAGACGTGCGATTTTGAAGCTGTTTTCAGCTATTTTAGACAAAACTAGGCCTCCGCCTACGTCCTGACTATATCGCACTGACCTGCACGCGCGTACTTAAAACTTCCCTACCCACCCCTAGGAATTTTCGAAATTTTCAGATAAAATCATCAAAATTTAGTGTTTTTCCAAATTTATTTTCAAAAGTATCGTTATATTATAGTAGCAATAGCACTCACCCTTCATCCCTGTGTTCTGGTCCGCGTTCCGTGAGCCGGTTTCCGGGTTGGGGGTTGAAAACCAAAATTTTTTGTTTCAAAAACTGGTTTTTTGACCAAAAGTCCAAAATTTTGTTCGGCACCCACCTTGTTTTATTTCGTTGATCGCTAGCCCGCGCGGAGACGCGTCTCTGGACTCCTCGCACGTGCGTCTAGCGCAAATAAAACATAAGTATTTCTTTTAAAACAGTTTATTCCATTGTTCTTTGTATGTGTGTGTAAGCACCAAAATCTAGGTGAGGGAGTAAGTTCAAAACAGAAAAGTCGATAACTTCTCTTCCAGACGTGCGATTTTGAAGCTGTTTTCAGCATTTTTAGACCTAACTAGGCCTCCGCCTACGTTCTGACCATATCGCACGCGCCTGAATTTTCTCCTTACCCGCTTTTCAAAATTTTCCAAAATTTAATTGTTTTTCCAAATTTTCTTACAAAAATAACGTTCGATTATAGTTTCAATAGTACTCACCCTTCTTCCCTGAATTCTGGTCCGCATTCCGTGTGCCGGTCTCTGGGTTAGGGGTTGAAAACAAAAATTTTTTGACTCAAAAACTGGTTTTTTGACCAAAAGTCTAGAATTTTCTTTGGCACCTAGATCGTTTTATTTCGTAGATCGCTAGCCCGCGCGGAGCCGCGTCTCTGGACACCACCCCCGTGCGTCTAGCTCAAATAAAACGTATTCATTTTTTAAAAATTGTTAATTATTAGTTTCTGCAAGTACCAAAAAGCACCTTAGGGAGATAGTTTTTAACATAAACATCGATATTTTTGCCTCCAGACGTGCGATTTTGAAGCTGTTTTCAGCTATTTTAGACAAAACTAGGCCTCCGCCTACGTCCTGACTATATCGCACTGACCTGCACGCGCGTACTTAAAACTTCCCTACCCACCCCTAGGAATTTTCGAAATTTTCAGATAAAATCATCAAAATTTAGTGTTTTTCCAAATTTATTTTCAAAAGTATCGTTATATTATAGTAGCAATAGCACTCACCCTTCATCCCTGTGTTCTGGTCCGCGTTCCGTGAGCCGGTTTCCGGGTTGGGGGTTGAAAACCAAAATTTTTTGTTTCAAAAACTGGTTTTTTGACCAAAAGTCCAAAATTTTGTTCGGCACCCACCTTGTTTTATTTCGTTGATCGCTAGCCCGCGCGGAGACGCGTCTCTGGACTCCTCGCACGTGCGTCTAGCGCAAATAAAACATAAGTATTTCTTTTAAAACAGTTTATTCCATTGTTCTTTGTATGTGTGTGTAAGCACCAAAATCTAGGTGAGGGAGTAAGTTCAAAACAGAAAAGTCGATAACTTCTCTTCCAGACGTGCGATTTTGAAGCTGTTTTCAGCATTTTTAGACCTAACTAGGCCTCCGCCTACGTTCTGACCATATCGCACGCGCCTGAATTTTCTCCTTACCCGCTTTTCAAAATTTTCCAAAATTTAATTGTTTTTCCAAATTTTCTTACAAAAATAACGTTCGATTATAGTTTCAATAGTACTCACCCTTCTTCCCTGAATTCTGGTCCGCATTCCGTGTGCCGGTCTCTGGGTTAGGGGTTGAAAACAAAAATTTTTTGACTCAAAAACTGGTTTTTTGACCAAAAGTCTAGAATTTTCTTTGGCACCTAGATCGTTTTATTTCGTAGATCGCTAGCCCGCGCGGAGCCGCGTCTCTGGACACCACCCCCGTGCGTCTAGCTCAAATAAAACGTATTCATTTTTTAAAAATTGTTAATTATTAGTTTCTGCAAGTACCAAAAAGCACCTTAGGGAGATAGTTTTTAACATAAACATCGATATTTTTGCCTCCAGACGTGCGATTTTGAAGCTGTTTTCAGCTATTTTAGACAAAACTAGGCCTCCGCCTACGTCCTGACTATATCGCACTGACCTGCACGCGCGTACTTAAAACTTCCCTACCCACCCCTAGGAATTTTCGAAATTTTCAGATAAAATCATCAAAATTTAGTGTTTTTCCAAATTTATTTTCAAAAGTATCGTTATATTATAGTAGCAATAGCACTCACCCTTCATCCCTGTGTTCTGGTCCGCGTTCCGTGAGCCGGTTTCCGGGTTGGGGGTTGAAAACCAAAATTTTTTGTTTCAAAAACTGGTTTTTTGACCAAAAGTCCAAAATTTTGTTCGGCACCCACCTTGTTTTATTTCGTTGATCGCTAGCCCGCGCGGAGACGCGTCTCTGGACTCCTCGCACGTGCGTCTAGCGCAAATAAAACATAAGTATTTCTTTTAAAACAGTTTATTCCATTGTTCTTTGTATGTGTGTGTAAGCACCAAAATCTAGGTGAGGGAGTAAGTTCAAAACAGAAAAGTCGATAACTTCTCTTCCAGACGTGCGATTTTGAAGCTGTTTTCAGCATTTTTAGACCTAACTAGGCCTCCGCCTACGTTCTGACCATATCGCACGCGCCTGAATTTTCTCCTTACCCGCTTTTCAAAATTTTCCAAAATTTAATTGTTTTTCCAAATTTTCTTACAAAAATAACGTTCGATTATAGTTTCAATAGTACTCACCCTTCTTCCCTGAATTCTGGTCCGCATTCCGTGTGCCGGTCTCTGGGTTAGGGGTTGAAAACAAAAATTTTTTGACTCAAAAACTGGTTTTTTGACCAAAAGTCTAGAATTTTCTTTGGCACCTAGATCGTTTTATTTCGTAGATCGCTAGCCCGCGCGGAGCCGCGTCTCTGGACACCACCCCCGTGCGTCTAGCTCAAATAAAACGTATTCATTTTTTAAAAATTGTTAATTATTAGTTTCTGCAAGTACCAAAAAGCACCTTAGGGAGATAGTTTTTAACATAAACATCGATATTTTTGCCTCCAGACGTGCGATTTTGAAGCTGTTTTCAGCTATTTTAGACAAAACTAGGCCTCCGCCTACGTCCTGACTATATCGCACTGACCTGCACGCGCGTACTTAAAACTTCCCTACCCACCCCTAGGAATTTTCGAAATTTTCAGATAAAATCATCAAAATTTAGTGTTTTTCCAAATTTATTTTCAAAAGTATCGTTATATTATAGTAGCAATAGCACTCACCCTTCATCCCTGTGTTCTGGTCCGCGTTCCGTGAGCCGGTTTCCGGGTTGGGGGTTGAAAACCAAAATTTTTTGTTTCAAAAACTGGTTTTTTGACCAAAAGTCCAAAATTTTGTTCGGCACCCACCTTGTTTTATTTCGTTGATCGCTAGCCCGCGCGGAGACGCGTCTCTGGACTCCTCGCACGTGCGTCTAGCGCAAATAAAACATAAGTATTTCTTTTAAAACAGTTTATTCCATTGTTCTTTGTATGTGTGTGTAAGCACCAAAATCTAGGTGAGGGAGTAAGTTCAAAACAGAAAAGTCGATAACTTCTCTTCCAGACGTGCGATTTTGAAGCTGTTTTCAGCATTTTTAGACCTAACTAGGCCTCCGCCTACGTTCTGACCATATCGCACGCGCCTGAATTTTCTCCTTACCCGCTTTTCAAAATTTTCCAAAATTTAATTGTTTTTCCAAATTTTCTTACAAAAATAACGTTCGATTATAGTTTCAATAGTACTCACCCTTCTTCCCTGAATTCTGGTCCGCATTCCGTGTGCCGGTCTCTGGGTTAGGGGTTGAAAACAAAAATTTTTTGACTCAAAAACTGGTTTTTTGACCAAAAGTCTAGAATTTTCTTTGGCACCTAGATCGTTTTATTTCGTAGATCGCTAGCCCGCGCGGAGCCGCGTCTCTGGACACCACCCCCGTGCGTCTAGCTCAAATAAAACGTATTCATTTTTTAAAAATTGTTAATTATTAGTTTCTGCAAGTACCAAAAAGCACCTTAGGGAGATAGTTTTTAACATAAACATCGATATTTTTGCCTCCAGACGTGCGATTTTGAAGCTGTTTTCAGCTATTTTAGACAAAACTAGGCCTCCGCCTACGTCCTGACTATATCGCACTGACCTGCACGCGCGTACTTAAAACTTCCCTACCCACCCCTAGGAATTTTCGAAATTTTCAGATAAAATCATCAAAATTTAGTGTTTTTCCAAATTTATTTTCAAAAGTATCGTTATATTATAGTAGCAATAGCACTCACCCTTCATCCCTGTGTTCTGGTCCGCGTTCCGTGAGCCGGTTTCCGGGTTGGGGGTTGAAAACCAAAATTTTTTGTTTCAAAAACTGGTTTTTTGACCAAAAGTCCAAAATTTTGTTCGGCACCCACCTTGTTTTATTTCGTTGATCGCTAGCCCGCGCGGAGACGCGTCTCTGGACTCCTCGCACGTGCGTCTAGCGCAAATAAAACATAAGTATTTCTTTTAAAACAGTTTATTCCATTGTTCTTTGTATGTGTGTGTAAGCACCAAAATCTAGGTGAGGGAGTAAGTTCAAAACAGAAAAGTCGATAACTTCTCTTCCAGACGTGCGATTTTGAAGCTGTTTTCAGCATTTTTAGACCTAACTAGGCCTCCGCCTACGTTCTGACCATATCGCACGCGCCTGAATTTTCTCCTTACCCGCTTTTCAAAATTTTCCAAAATTTAATTGTTTTTCCAAATTTTCTTACAAAAATAACGTTCGATTATAGTTTCAATAGTACTCACCCTTCTTCCCTGAATTCTGGTCCGCATTCCGTGTGCCGGTCTCTGGGTTAGGGGTTGAAAACAAAAATTTTTTGACTCAAAAACTGGTTTTTTGACCAAAAGTCTAGAATTTTCTTTGGCACCTAGATCGTTTTATTTCGTAGATCGCTAGCCCGCGCGGAGCCGCGTCTCTGGACACCACCCCCGTGCGTCTAGCTCAAATAAAACGTATTCATTTTTTAAAAATTGTTAATTATTAGTTTCTGCAAGTACCAAAAAGCACCTTAGGGAGATAGTTTTTAACATAAACATCGATATTTTTGCCTCCAGACGTGCGATTTTGAAGCTGTTTTCAGCTATTTTAGACAAAACTAGGCCTCCGCCTACGTCCTGACTATATCGCACTGACCTGCACGCGCGTACTTAAAACTTCCCTACCCACCCCTAGGAATTTTCGAAATTTTCAGATAAAATCATCAAAATTTAGTGTTTTTCCAAATTTATTTTCAAAAGTATCGTTATATTATAGTAGCAATAGCACTCACCCTTCATCCCTGTGTTCTGGTCCGCGTTCCGTGAGCCGGTTTCCGGGTTGGGGGTTGAAAACCAAAATTTTTTGTTTCAAAAACTGGTTTTTTGACCAAAAGTCCAAAATTTTGTTCGGCACCCACCTTGTTTTATTTCGTTGATCGCTAGCCCGCGCGGAGACGCGTCTCTGGACTCCTCGCACGTGCGTCTAGCGCAAATAAAACATAAGTATTTCTTTTAAAACAGTTTATTCCATTGTTCTTTGTATGTGTGTGTAAGCACCAAAATCTAGGTGAGGGAGTAAGTTCAAAACAGAAAAGTCGATAACTTCTCTTCCAGACGTGCGATTTTGAAGCTGTTTTCAGCATTTTTAGACCTAACTAGGCCTCCGCCTACGTTCTGACCATATCGCACGCGCCTGAATTTTCTCCTTACCCGCTTTTCAAAATTTTCCAAAATTTAATTGTTTTTCCAAATTTTCTTACAAAAATAACGTTCGATTATAGTTTCAATAGTACTCACCCTTCTTCCCTGAATTCTGGTCCGCATTCCGTGTGCCGGTCTCTGGGTTAGGGGTTGAAAACAAAAATTTTTTGACTCAAAAACTGGTTTTTTGACCAAAAGTCTAGAATTTTCTTTGGCACCTAGATCGTTTTATTTCGTAGATCGCTAGCCCGCGCGGAGCCGCGTCTCTGGACACCACCCCCGTGCGTCTAGCTCAAATAAAACGTATTCATTTTTTAAAAATTGTTAATTATTAGTTTCTGCAAGTACCAAAAAGCACCTTAGGGAGATAGTTTTTAACATAAACATCGATATTTTTGCCTCCAGACGTGCGATTTTGAAGCTGTTTTCAGCTATTTTAGACAAAACTAGGCCTCCGCCTACGTCCTGACTATATCGCACTGACCTGCACGCGCGTACTTAAAACTTCCCTACCCACCCCTAGGAATTTTCGAAATTTTCAGATAAAATCATCAAAATTTAGTGTTTTTCCAAATTTATTTTCAAAAGTATCGTTATATTATAGTAGCAATAGCACTCACCCTTCATCCCTGTGTTCTGGTCCGCGTTCCGTGAGCCGGTTTCCGGGTTGGGGGTTGAAAACCAAAATTTTTTGTTTCAAAAACTGGTTTTTTGACCAAAAGTCCAAAATTTTGTTCGGCACCCACCTTGTTTTATTTCGTTGATCGCTAGCCCGCGCGGAGACGCGTCTCTGGACTCCTCGCACGTGCGTCTAGCGCAAATAAAACATAAGTATTTCTTTTAAAACAGTTTATTCCATTGTTCTTTGTATGTGTGTGTAAGCACCAAAATCTAGGTGAGGGAGTAAGTTCAAAACAGAAAAGTCGATAACTTCTCTTCCAGACGTGCGATTTTGAAGCTGTTTTCAGCATTTTTAGACCTAACTAGGCCTCCGCCTACGTTCTGACCATATCGCACGCGCCTGAATTTTCTCCTTACCCGCTTTTCAAAATTTTCCAAAATTTAATTGTTTTTCCAAATTTTCTTACAAAAATAACGTTCGATTATAGTTTCAATAGTACTCACCCTTCTTCCCTGAATTCTGGTCCGCATTCCGTGTGCCGGTCTCTGGGTTAGGGGTTGAAAACAAAAATTTTTTGACTCAAAAACTGGTTTTTTGACCAAAAGTCTAGAATTTTCTTTGGCACCTAGATCGTTTTATTTCGTAGATCGCTAGCCCGCGCGGAGCCGCGTCTCTGGACACCACCCCCGTGCGTCTAGCTCAAATAAAACGTATTCATTTTTTAAAAATTGTTAATTATTAGTTTCTGCAAGTACCAAAAAGCACCTTAGGGAGATAGTTTTTAACATAAACATCGATATTTTTGCCTCCAGACGTGCGATTTTGAAGCTGTTTTCAGCTATTTTAGACAAAACTAGGCCTCCGCCTACGTCCTGACTATATCGCACTGACCTGCACGCGCGTACTTAAAACTTCCCTACCCACCCCTAGGAATTTTCGAAATTTTCAGATAAAATCATCAAAATTTAGTGTTTTTCCAAATTTATTTTCAAAAGTATCGTTATATTATAGTAGCAATAGCACTCACCCTTCATCCCTGTGTTCTGGTCCGCGTTCCGTGAGCCGGTTTCCGGGTTGGGGGTTGAAAACCAAAATTTTTTGTTTCAAAAACTGGTTTTTTGACCAAAAGTCCAAAATTTTGTTCGGCACCCACCTTGTTTTATTTCGTTGATCGCTAGCCCGCGCGGAGACGCGTCTCTGGACTCCTCGCACGTGCGTCTAGCGCAAATAAAACATAAGTATTTCTTTTAAAACAGTTTATTCCATTGTTCTTTGTATGTGTGTGTAAGCACCAAAATCTAGGTGAGGGAGTAAGTTCAAAACAGAAAAGTCGATAACTTCTCTTCCAGACGTGCGATTTTGAAGCTGTTTTCAGCATTTTTAGACCTAACTAGGCCTCCGCCTACGTTCTGACCATATCGCACGCGCCTGAATTTTCTCCTTACCCGCTTTTCAAAATTTTCCAAAATTTAATTGTTTTTCCAAATTTTCTTACAAAAATAACGTTCGATTATAGTTTCAATAGTACTCACCCTTCTTCCCTGAATTCTGGTCCGCATTCCGTGTGCCGGTCTCTGGGTTAGGGGTTGAAAACAAAAAATTTTTGACTCAAAAACTGGTTTTTTGACCAAAAGTCTAGAATTTTCTTTGGCACCTAGATCGTTTTATTTCGTAGATCGCTAGCCCGCGCGGAGCCGCGTCTCTGGACACCACCCCCGTGCGTCTAGCTCAAATAAAACGTATTCATTTTTTAAAAATTGTTAATTATTAGTTTCTGCAAGTACCAAAAAGCACCTTAGGGAGATAGTTTTTAACATAAACATCGATATTTTTGCCTCCAGACGTGCGATTTTGAAGCTGTTTTCAGCTATTTTAGACAAAACTAGGCCTCCGCCTACGTCCTGACTATATCGCACTGACCTGCACGCGCGTACTTAAAACTTCCCTACCCACCCCTAGGAATTTTCGAAATTTTCAGATAAAATCATCAAAATTTAGTGTTTTTCCAAATTTATTTTCAAAAGTATCGTTATATTATAGTAGCAATAGCACTCACCCTTCATCCCTGTGTTCTGGTCCGCGTTCCGTGAGCCGGTTTCCGGGTTGGGGGTTGAAAACCAAAATTTTTTGTTTCAAAAACTGGTTTTTTGACCAAAAGTCCAAAATTTTGTTCGGCACCCACCTTGTTTTATTTCGTTGATCGCTAGCCCGCGCGGAGACGCGTCTCTGGACTCCTCGCACGTGCGTCTAGCGCAAATAAAACATAAGTATTTCTTTTAAAACAGTTTATTCCATTGTTCTTTGTATGTGTGTGTAAGCACCAAAATCTAGGTGAGGGAGTAAGTTCAAAACAGAAAAGTCGATAACTTCTCTTCCAGACGTGCGATTTTGAAGCTGTTTTCAGCATTTTTAGACCTAACTAGGCCTCCGCCTACGTTCTGACCATATCGCACGCGCCTGAATTTTCTCCTTACCCGCTTTTCAAAATTTTCCAAAATTTAATTGTTTTTCCAAATTTTCTTACAAAAATAACGTTCGATTATAGTTTCAATAGTACTCACCCTTCTTCCCTGAATTCTGGTCCGCATTCCGTGTGCCGGTCTCTGGGTTAGGGGTTGAAAACAAAAATTTTTTGACTCAAAAACTGGTTTTTTGACCAAAAGTCTAGAATTTTCTTTGGCACCTAGATCGTTTTATTTCGTAGATCGCTAGCCCGCGCGGAGCCGCGTCTCTGGACACCACCCCCGTGCGTCTAGCTCAAATAAAACGTATTCATTTTTTAAAAATTGTTAATTATTAGTTTCTGCAAGTACCAAAAAGCACCTTAGGGAGATAGTTTTTAACATAAACATCGATATTTTTGCCTCCAGACGTGCGATTTTGAAGCTGTTTTCAGCTATTTTAGACAAAACTAGGCCTCCGCCTACGTCCTGACTATATCGCACTGACCTGCACGCGCGTACTTAAAACTTCCCTACCCACCCCTAGGAATTTTCGAAATTTTCAGATAAAATCATCAAAATTTAGTGTTTTTCCAAATTTATTTTCAAAAGTATCGTTATATTATAGTAGCAATAGCACTCACCCTTCATCCCTGTGTTCTGGTCCGCGTTCCGTGAGCCGGTTTCCGGGTTGGGGGTTGAAAACCAAAATTTTTTGTTTCAAAAACTGGTTTTTTGACCAAAAGTCCAAAATTTTGTTCGGCACCCACCTTGTTTTATTTCGTTGATCGCTAGCCCGCGCGGAGACGCGTCTCTGGACTCCTCGCACGTGCGTCTAGCGCAAATAAAACATAAGTATTTCTTTTAAAACAGTTTATTCCATTGTTCTTTGTATGTGTGTGTAAGCACCAAAATCTAGGTGAGGGAGTAAGTTCAAAACAGAAAAGTCGATAACTTCTCTTCCAGACGTGCGATTTTGAAGCTGTTTTCAGCATTTTTAGACCTAACTAGGCCTCCGCCTACGTTCTGACCATATCGCACGCGCCTGAATTTTCTCCTTACCCGCTTTTCAAAATTTTCCAAAATTTAATTGTTTTTCCAAATTTTCTTACAAAAATAACGTTCGATTATAGTTTCAATAGTACTCACCCTTCTTCCCTGAATTCTGGTCCGCATTCCGTGTGCCGGTCTCTGGGTTAGGGGTTGAAAACAAAAATTTTTTGACTCAAAAACTGGTTTTTTGACCAAAAGTCTAGAATTTTCTTTGGCACCTAGATCGTTTTATTTCGTAGATCGCTAGCCCGCGCGGAGCCGCGTCTCTGGACACCACCCCCGTGCGTCTAGCTCAAATAAAACGTATTCATTTTTTAAAAATTGTTAATTATTAGTTTCTGCAAGTACCAAAAAGCACCTTAGGGAGATAGTTTTTAACATAAACATCGATATTTTTGCCTCCAGACGTGCGATTTTGAAGCTGTTTTCAGCTATTTTAGACAAAACTAGGCCTCCGCCTACGTCCTGACTATATCGCACTGACCTGCACGCGCGTACTTAAAACTTCCCTACCCACCCCTAGGAATTTTCGAAATTTTCAGATAAAATCATCAAAATTTAGTGTTTTTCCAAATTTATTTTCAAAAGTATCGTTATATTATAGTAGCAATAGCACTCACCCTTCATCCCTGTGTTCTGGTCCGCGTTCCGTGAGCCGGTTTCCGGGTTGGGGGTTGAAAACCAAAATTTTTTGTTTCAAAAACTGGTTTTTTGACCAAAAGTCCAAAATTTTGTTCGGCACCCACCTTGTTTTATTTCGTTGATCGCTAGCCCGCGCGGAGACGCGTCTCTGGACTCCTCGCACGTGCGTCTAGCGCAAATAAAACATAAGTATTTCTTTTAAAACAGTTTATTCCATTGTTCTTTGTATGTGTGTGTAAGCACCAAAATCTAGGTGAGGGAGTAAGTTCAAAACAGAAAAGTCGATAACTTCTCTTCCAGACGTGCGATTTTGAAGCTGTTTTCAGCATTTTTAGACCTAACTAGGCCTCCGCCTACGTTCTGACCATATCGCACGCGCCTGAATTTTCTCCTTACCCGCTTTTCAAAATTTTCCAAAATTTAATTGTTTTTCCAAATTTTCTTACAAAAATAACGTTCGATTATAGTTTCAATAGTACTCACCCTTCTTCCCTGAATTCTGGTCCGCATTCCGTGTGCCGGTCTCTGGGTTAGGGGTTGAAAACAAAAATTTTTTGACTCAAAAACTGGTTTTTTGACCAAAAGTCTAGAATTTTCTTTGGCACCTAGATCGTTTTATTTCGTAGATCGCTAGCCCGCGCGGAGCCGCGTCTCTGGACACCACCCCCGTGCGTCTAGCTCAAATAAAACGTATTCATTTTTTAAAAATTGTTAATTATTAGTTTCTGCAAGTACCAAAAAGCACCTTAGGGAGATAGTTTTTAACATAAACATCGATATTTTTGCCTCCAGACGTGCGATTTTGAAGCTGTTTTCAGCTATTTTAGACAAAACTAGGCCTCCGCCTACGTCCTGACTATATCGCACTGACCTGCACGCGCGTACTTAAAACTTCCCTACCCACCCCTAGGAATTTTCGAAATTTTCAGATAAAATCATCAAAATTTAGTGTTTTTCCAAATTTATTTTCAAAAGTATCGTTATATTATAGTAGCAATAGCACTCACCCTTCATCCCTGTGTTCTGGTCCGCGTTCCGTGAGCCGGTTTCCGGGTTGGGGGTTGAAAACCAAAATTTTTTGTTTCAAAAACTGGTTTTTTGACCAAAAGTCCAAAATTTTGTTCGGCACCCACCTTGTTTTATTTCGTTGATCGCTAGCCCGCGCGGAGACGCGTCTCTGGACTCCTCGCACGTGCGTCTAGCGCAAATAAAACATAAGTATTTCTTTTAAAACAGTTTATTCCATTGTTCTTTGTATGTGTGTGTAAGCACCAAAATCTAGGTGAGGGAGTAAGTTCAAAACAGAAAAGTCGATAACTTCTCTTCCAGACGTGCGATTTTGAAGCTGTTTTCAGCATTTTTAGACCTAACTAGGCCTCCGCCTACGTTCTGACCATATCGCACGCGCCTGAATTTTCTCCTTACCCGCTTTTCAAAATTTTCCAAAATTTAATTGTTTTTCCAAATTTTCTTACAAAAATAACGTTCGATTATAGTTTCAATAGTACTCACCCTTCTTCCCTGAATTCTGGTCCGCATTCCGTGTGCCGGTCTCTGGGTTAGGGGTTGAAAACAAAAATTTTTTGACTCAAAAACTGGTTTTTTGACCAAAAGTCTAGAATTTTCTTTGGCACCTAGATCGTTTTATTTCGTAGATCGCTAGCCCGCGCGGAGCCGCGTCTCTGGACACCACCCCCGTGCGTCTAGCTCAAATAAAAATTTCCCGCCCACCCACCCTGTGGTATATAGGAAAGGAGACTTGATTTTTTGGCAAAAATTTATTTATTCGGTTTTAGCTCCTCTAGCTTATTTTAGGCCTATGAAAGTGGATTGAAGGGAAGAAACGCATTTTTACAGTCTGACCGAGACGTCAAAGTCTCCTACATTAACTGGACGTTTCGTCGCTCAATTAGTAAACGACGAACAGACATAAATACCTGACTTAATTAAATTTTTAACTTGATTACTACTTACTGTGCATCCCCCCTTTACAGGGACACAGAAGTTACCGGTGCCCTCTGACACACTCTCTCTCTCCGTAGCTAATTTTGGTTTAGCCAAAACCTAACATGTTCCGTACCCCTTCCGCTACCCTGAACACAATGGACTCCGGAAGCTCGCCGCGATCGTCGGGAAAGTGGGACCCTCGCCCGCTGACGCAAGGAGGAGAATCTCCTTCGGAGAGGATACTCCTTCTAAGCCACGCGGGGGCCCTGCCACTCCGGGGACGCGCCGAGTTCCTGTGGACACTTCGGCTCCGCTCAAACAGCCTGAGGCCAAGTACCCCAGTCGCACGGCGGAGGCGAGAGCTTGCCTGAATAAGGCAAAAATTAATCTAGGCAACTCTCGCAACCTCCGAACGGACATCAAGACTGCGGTGCTTGAGGCCATAAACAGGCTGTATGAGCTGGTGAAGGAGTCTGAGCGGGACGGGGCTCCTGTCGCACCAGCAGCCGTACCGGAACCCGCGCCCACCGCTGACTATGGTCCCCAGTCCAATCCTGAGAGTCTTGTTAGCCAGACTGAGCTCGTCAAGACAATGAAAGAGCACATTTCCCTAATAAAGGAGAACTCCGAAGAATTGGTCAAGTTGCGAGACAGTCTGGCTAGCAAGGAATGCGTTGGGGAGAAAACCTACGCGAGTGTAGCGTCCGTTAGTAAGAGCCACATTGGGGCACAAGCCCTGGAGCGAACGACGCTGCACTCCGTGGTTGTCTCCTCGACACAGGATATGGATACGGGGGATGAGATCCTGGAAAGGATCAGAAAAGCGGTGGACGCGAAGGAGGGCTGGGTGCAGGTAGAGAAAGTTAGGAAGGGGAAAGACCGGAAAATAATAATGGGTTGTGCCACCAAGGAGGAGAGAAGGAAAATCAAGGACCGACTAGAAGCAGCCGGAGGGAACCTTGTCGTCGAGGAAGTGACGAACCGGGACCCGCTTCTGGTTCTTAGGGACGTGCTGTCAGTACACAGCGACGACGAAGTACTAAAAGCCCTTAAGAACCAGAACCGGGAGATTTTTCACGACCTCGGCGACAGGGACATAAGAATGTCCGTGAGGTTTAGGAGGAAGACCAGGAACCCGCATGTCAACAGCATTGTGCTGAGTGTGTCCCCCACGATCTGGAGGAGGGCACTCGAAGGAGGCAAGTTACGAATTGACCTCCAACGAGTGCGCGTCGAGGACCAGACGCCTCTGGTGCAGTGCACCCGCTGTCTAGCATACGGTCACGGCAAACGTCTCTGCACGGAGCCAGCCGACCTGTGCAGCCACTGTGGCGGTCCACACTTAAGGGTGGACTGCCCAGACAGACTCATTGGCGAGGCAGCGGTGTGCGTGAACTGCACCAGAGCCAAGCTGGGGGAACACCAGCACAATGCTTTCAGTAGTGAATGCCCAGTGCGCAGGAAGTGGGACGCATTCGCTAGAGCGTCAATAGCTTATTGCTAAAGTTGTCGGTGCGCCCACTTCCAATTATACCAAGGTTACCATGAGTTCGACACAACCAAATGGCAGTCGCACAAATCGAACCACTGGGGTTGACAAAAGTAAAGCCTGTAACTTGAGTCAGTTTCATGAGAAACTGGCCCAAGTTATACGAGACCCGATGTTAGCCCTAGTGGACTCGTTAAGTTGTGTCGAACTTAGTCCTAAACATAGCCAAAACCCAAGTGGATGTAACATTAAAAAATTATGTATAATAAGTAGCAAATTAAGAACATTAGACGTAAATATAAATAAGTTAGTTTTAAAAATATTTGATATGTAACTATATATTAAGTATATGGTATAGATATCAAAGAAATAAAACAAAAAAGATATAAAAACATAAAAATAACAAATAAAACGAAAAATAAAATATAACATAGTAGACTATTATGTGGTAATAAGGCTAGGGTAAATTTTGATATATGATTTAAATCGTAATAAATAGTTTAAGGACATAGGTATTAAAATAGTTTGTAGTATATACGTTAAGAAATTCAAAGAATATTAAATATATAGAAAAATAAACGCTAAACAATATTAAAGGTAAATGAATATATATATATATACACATAATAATATAGTTAAAAAATAAACAAGAAAAATTTATATAAATAGAGCGTGGTCTATTCGGCCTCCTGAAATTCAGTGCTACATAAGACAAACCTCCGCAACAAAGGTCTCTGATCCCCATGTCAGAGGGACACTGGCTAGGCAGGAGTGGTTTTTAGCCGGTTCGAGTCCGGCACTACCTCGACTGTCTCACAACCTGTGAGGCAGTCGAGGTGTCCGTGGGGATTTCCCACTCCTGCCCAAACAAAAAAAAAAAAAAAAAAAAAAAAAAACCTAACCTGAGCGAACCTAACCTGAGCGAACCTAACCTGAGCGAACCTAACCTGAGCGAACCTAACCTGAGCGAACCTAACCTGAGCGAACCTAACCTGAGCGAACCTAACCTGAGCGAACCTAACCTGAGCGAACCTAACCTGAGCGAACCTAACCTGAGCGAACCTAACCTGAGCGAACCTAACCTGAGCGAACCTAACCTGAGCGAACCTAACCTGAGCGAACCTAACCTGAGCGAACCTAACCTGAGCGAACCTACCCTGAGCGGACCGGTTGATATTGTCGCTGTCTCGTATTTCTCGCTATGTCGCTATTTTGATATCTCGCGTCGCGATTTTGAAGCTGTTTGCCTACGCCTTGACCATATCGCACTCACTTGCACGCGCCTTTAAATAACTTTCTTACCCATCCTAAAGAATTTTTCCAATTTTCAGTTAAAACCATTAAAAATTGCAAATGTTCACCACCACCACTAAAGAAGATCGGCTGTACTGGGCTCTCTTATTTCCAGAAGCGTTCATCAATGAAAATATGTACATTATATGAAGCAATTAAGGGGCTTTTCTTTCCATATCATATCTTTTTTTATTAAACAGAACAAAGTAAAATATGAAGAAACAAATATTTTACTAAATCTGAGCATCTAAATGCAATCATTTGCAATATCAAAACGTAGAAACAATGATGGAGGCAATGGAGTTACCATATTGAATAGAATATGGAACTTCAATTTCTGTAATAATACTAATTAGCAGGATTTTGCTCGTAGTAATAGTGAGTATCATGAGATGTTTGCTACCAAGTATTACAAGACAAGCCGTTTACATTGCTGCGTTAGCTTATCTGTTTGGTCCTATCAAACCATTAAGCCATTTTGAATTAGACTTATCTTTGGAAAAACAAATGAGTTTTTTGCTTTTAAGCCAGCCTCTTATTCGATTCGTAACATTTTTATGTTATTAAATAATCACGTTATTAAAGAAATTAGTGACTGCCGTTATTAAAAACGTGAAGTAGTTTTCACAATGTAAGCTTGTATATATTCCATTGCCATTGCTAGTATAATTGCGCCGTTAAAGAAAAAGCTGGCCAAAATCATAAGGCAATGTGATGGGTTGTGCAAGTGCGGGCTCCGCAGGCTAAATACAGATATTGCATTGTATGATAACGAAAATATTTTTGAATGACATTACGGCTAACGCAGTTGTCTATCCTATTATACAGTGTTATATGGATCTTTTGGTGCTCCATTAACATTGACAGGAGAGCGTCTGTTGGTAAACACTTGTGATGGCGGCTCCACATTAGTGTCATGAATTCAAGCGCGAATTCTCGCCGTGAATTCACGGCACAAGTCGTGTCCTCCACATTCACGGGACGCTCTCAATCCTTCGTGAAACCTGCCGCAAAATGGATGTAGAAGCTGCTGCTGCAATCACTTTTTTTTCTAATAACTTTGTTTACGATAAATGGACAGACAAATATATATATTTATATATACACAAAATATACAAATTAAAATTTATCTAAATAGAGCGTGGTCTATTCGGCCTCCTAAAATTCAGTGCTACATAAGGCAAACCTCCGCAACAAAGGTCTCTGATTATGTTAGATGGACACTAACGGGGCAGAAGTATTGTTTTAGCCGGTTCGAGTCTGGCACTACCTAGACTGTCGCACATCCTGTGAGGCAGTTGAGGTGTCCGTGGGGATTTCCCACTCCTGCCAAAACAAAGAAAAAAAAAACCTGAGCGAACCTAATAACCTGGTTGATATCTTCGCCTCCAGACGTGCGATTTTGAAGCTGTTTTCAGCATTTTTAAACCTAACTAGGCCTCTGCCTACGTTCTGACCATATCGCACTCACCTGCACGCGCGTATAAAAACTTCCCTACCCACCCTTAGGATTTTTTCGAATTTTCAGATAAAATCATCAAAATTTTGTGTTTTTCCAAATTTCTTTCCAAAAGTAACGTTAGATTATAGTTGCATGTACTCACCCTTCATCCCTGTTTTCTGGTCCGCGTCCCACGAGCTGGCATCCGGGTTGGGGGTTGAAAACTGAAATGCTTTGTTAGAAAAACTGGTTTTTTGACCAAAAGTCCAAAATTTCGTTCGGCACCCACCTTGTTTTATTTCGTAGATCGCTAGTCCCCGTGGAGCACACGTCACTGAACACCTCGCCCGCGCATCTTGCTCAAATAAATTTTTCCCACCCACCTTCCCTAAGATAGTGAATAGGAAGGCAGACGTGGGTCGGTCGGTGGAAAAATATTTTTAATTTTGCTTTCGTAGATGGTTTGGGTGGTGAAAATAGCGCCTTTTATTTTAGTTGACTGAGTTTGCGAAAGCTCTGTAAGTGACAGTGTAACTAATAATTATTATGTAGTTAATTTTAATTTTCGCTGTTCCCCCTTCACAGGGACACAGACAAATCCAATGTCCATGTATATAAGTCTCTCCTCCCGAGTGGATACCATTAACCCCCTATTAGCGTCTGTTTTAGTAGTATCTGCTGCTCGATAGTAAACATGTTTCGTGTTTAGGTAAGTAGGTACATGCGTATCAAATCTGGAATGAAATACGATGCAATATGCTTTTCCCATCGCAACGAACAGACGACGACACGACGTGCGACGTGAGTGAGTATCGAACTAACGTGCGACCAATGTACTCCGTGGTGCACGTGCGACCAGGCCCGGCGCGGGGCAGCCCAACTGAATTGGTCCGATACGTTGACTCCGCCGCGCATTTGCTCCGCATTTTAGGTTTCACACCTAAAATTCGCGGAGCAAATGTGCGGTGTTGGTGGGGTGCGTTATACAAATGCAGATTTGTAACTTTTAAACCTAACTAATAATAATAATAACCTGTTACTATTGTCGCCAATAAGCCTGACATAGTAGTGATAGACCGATCAGCGCGCCGCGTAATGATAGTCGATGTTACCATCCCGCATGACGAGAACCTCGTGAAAGCTGAGAAAGAGAAACAAATAAAATATCTCGACTTGGCACACGAGGTTGTCGACATGTGGAATGTGAACTCGGCTGTCATTGTGCCGATTGTCGTGACGGCCAATGGCCTTATGGCCAAGAGCCTCGACGACCATCTTTCGAAGCTCTCCTTAGGCGGTTGGATCAAGGGCCTGATTCAGAAGGCAGTACTCCTCGATACGGCTCGCATTGTGAGGAGGTTCCTGTCTCTGGAGCCCTTACCACCGGTAGCTTGGACCCTGCTCCCGACACCGGCGGACCACTATTTTTTATATTTTTAAATGTTTTTTTAAATGGTTGTTTTAGAAATATTTAAAAATGTCAAAAATGTGTAAATAAAATGAATAAAGGAAATAATAACCTGTTAATCCATATAACGTCCTTATGATTATTTGTTTCCAAAAAAGAGCTTCGTGGTTCGTATTAGCAGGCTGACAACTAATTAGTATTTAATACTTACCTAGTACCTACATTAATTTTCGTAGTAGCAAAATAGAATTTTCTCTCTGACCCTAGAATTATTCCAGAAATGATAAGCCTGTATCTGGCAACCCTAGTAAGTGAACAGAGCGCTCGAAGGGTTAGGAGGGCATGCGAGGCCTACGGGGAGGGCGTACGCGCACGCAGTAACACAACAACACAGATCATGGGATAGGTACGTTTATTGAGCAGAGCCGGCGAGTGGCGTCTACCCGCACACTCGCACTAAACACTGGCATCAGCATTACTTCTCGACTTCACGATAATAACATTCTAATGAGGACAAAGTTTTGGTTCGTAGATCACGCGCTACTCAAACAAAATTATATTTGATTCGAGTAAGCACTTTCCGAGAAACGCGCGTTACTTTAGTTTGCGAAGGTAACCTTGGCCTATACCTACATAATGATATGAATCTGAACTGTGGCCTGCGCGCGTGCCGCGGCTAGGTCAGCATCAGCATGTGACGGGGAGCCCCGCGGGGCGAACGGAAAGAGTTCGGAGAACTGTTCCGATATAGGCTAATGTTACCTCGGCAAGCTCAAGTAATGTGAGATTACCTACCGATACTTATTACCTAATATGATTGACTTTAATAAATAAGTAAACAATCTTTAACAAACTGTAAAGAGAAGTAACAATAGAAAATTGGTATAACAGGATTAACGTGCTTTTGTTGAAAGTATTCATTAAAGCTCAAAGAATGACAACGCTCCTCACACGTGAGGAGGATAACAAAGCTGTGCGCACTGTCACATCCACACCCACTTCGAGACATATATTTATAGACCCATGGGCACATGGGCGAGCCTATTGCCCCGAACCAAGCAGGGATCCAGACTTCGAGCTATACTGAGAAATTTTATTTGGAAATACAATTCTTATGTGTCTAACAAGGACCGTTCGTTCGTTCTTTGAGCTTCCATGGCGGCCGTCGACGAGTTGCCGACATGCACACATACACTCTGGCAAAAGCCTTTAAACATACACAATAAATAGCACCTGTCTGACAGTGCACCGCGTACGGTGCACCGTGTGTACCAACTAGTTCAACAATATCACATCATGAACATGGACGTCGCGGCGGCGCCTCGCTTTGTACTGTACGGGGCCGCTAGCTGCAGCTCATTTGGATCGGATAATCTTTGGTCATCGAACTATATCTGTAGAACATCGGACATACCGCCAATAAATAATAATATTTACAATTTATTTTAAGGGGGTACCCTGGTAGCCCTTTCAAATCATTTAGCGATTCTGTGTGTACACAACAGACTACGAAACAATTATAAACTAGCTCGCAGCGGTGAGGCACGTGGGAGCAGCTCACGAGTAGATCGTCATCAGGATCATCTGAGAACAGAACGACACGGTCAGTGAGTGTCAGTGTACGCAGCACGCGGCACGCGGAATACGCGCACGTCGCGCATGCATGGCACGCACCTCTTCCAAGGAGAGCGGGTTGGACTTCATCTTGGTGTCGAGACTGCGGTACCGCTCTGCAACACAAAAACAACGCGTTAATCTCTCAACATCTCGCCTGAAACCGTGTCAAGCTTAGATTTTGATCTGTGTGAAGCTATCGTGACCGTGTGTGTACGCGTAGAGCTCGAGAGCTCTTCATACACGCACACAGCGGAGCACACGCACCGTGCGCGAGGTGCAGGCGCGCCAGTGCCATCACGTAGGCCTCCTCCGACAGCTGCATGCCGCGCGCGTAGCGCAGCACCAGGCATTCCAGCACCTTGTTGCTGGCCGTGACGCCGGCCGCCCACAGCAACGCGCGCAGCCGGTACGACGACGCACCCGCGCCGCAGCGCCGCGCGCCGCCGTGCCGCAGGAAGGCCGCGCGCCAGTACGCCAGTAGCGCCACCAGCGCCGGCAGCTCGCGCGCGCGCATGGCGCCGCTCAGCGCCGCGTCCCGCAGCGGCACCAGCGCGCGGCAGAGCTCTAGCGAGGGCCGCGCGCAGAGGCACGCGCGCCAAACGCGCCGCAGCGCCGCGCGCAGCCCCGCCGCATCCAGCTCGCCCGTCGCGCCCAGCTCCGCCAGCGCCGCCCGCGCCGCAGCCGGCACGCCCTCGCCGTCGCGCAGCTCGGCCGGCACGTTGCGCACGATCACGTTGTCCTCGTTCTCCTCCCTGCGGACACACGGCGGGTGAGCGCGGGTGCGACGCGCTACGCGGAGGGGCGGGGTGGGCACTCACCACACGTCGGTGAGCTCGTCGGTGAGGATGCGCAGCAGGAAGGCGGCGTCGGTGTGCGGACGGCGCGTGTGCGGCACCACCAGGTAGCGGCCCGGTGGCAAAGTGAAGAACGTCACTACCTCGCGCGCGCGCGACTCGTGCGTCACGTCCAGCGGGCGCAGGCCGCGCAGGCGCTCGCCGGGCCTCGGGCCGCCGGCGCCCAGCTCGTACACGGCGAAGCCGATGGCGCGCAGCTTGCGCGCGGCGGCGCCCACGTCGTACTGCTGCGTCACGGACACCACGACGTGGCACTTGCGCGCGGCGGCCTCGCAGCCCGGCACCTGCACGTGGAATTGCGGGTTGGCGCCGGAGTGGCGCGAGCCGGGCGGCCCGCCGGCGCTGTGGCCGGGCCGCCAGCGCCGCCGCGCCAGCACGGCGCGCCAGGGCCGCTTGGCGTGCAGGCCGCGCTCCAGCAGCCAGTCGTCGGGCCCCACGTGCAGCAGCTCCAGCTGGCTGAAGCTCTGCGCGAAGTCTTCGAACGACATCCTGCCCCACAACACTACTTCACCTCAACTTTGATGCGGTACAATGTGCATGCGAACCAATAGCTGCAGAGCGCACCTCTCTTTAGTGACTGATTGCGTAAACATTGAACCTGCTATTCACAACCATTCGATACGCTGCGTGTCGACATTGACCCGTGTTCGATGGTCCGAATCGTGAACTGAAGTTTGTTTTTATACCTTATTTTTGGTGTTGTACCTAATTTAATTACTAATTCTGATTGGAAATACCTGTCGAAAGGATTGATGTCTTCGTAAGTATGTGTACAAGGGTCCGTCCGTCGGTAAAGAAAATACATTGAAACTATTTTTTTCTTTTTACTCTTTGAATAAAAACTAAAGGCGTCTAGGTTGCTGTTGTTCATCACCTTGTCAATAAATGTCTTGACAAGGTGATGAATGATGTCATCCTCCTTTAAAGGAGGACACTAAACAGCCGCTTAGCGTCCCGTCTCCCATCGTCAGGGCCGTAGGCAGGAGGAGGGTTTAGGACCCCTACAACCCCCCTTAAATCTTGGGCAACTACAGAGAAACCAACCCATCAGTAATATCCTAACATTTCCGAGCTTCTTTTGCTCGCTCTTGCATTCTCTTGATTCTGATATCTTTTCTGCATTAGTTCTACACGTGAGGATTTGTAATTGGCTTTCTGGTGATTATGGTTTCCTTTTTTGTTTGTTTTTATTAGCTGTAAGTCCTCCATGTACTAAAATAAATAAATAAATAAGTATACAAAGTACCTAAATAACTTAAGTTTCAGTATGAATGCTCCCTAGATGGAATGCAAAAATTTTCGAGCTGGCTTCGGTCGCTCTTCAATCCAATTTTTTTTCGATTGATAGCTTTTTCTGTATAAATTGACAAATTTAATCTTTGCATGAATATTATAGACAAACGAAAATATAACACACTAGCGGCCCGTCCCGGCTTCGCACGGGTGGACATTTATTTTCCCCTATTTCTGCCCCCTATTTTTTTCTAGCAATAAATATAGCCTATGTTACTCTGGGTGAATGTAGCTTTCTAATGGTGAAAAAAATTTTGCACAGTAGTTTTTGAGTTTATTCATTACAAACATACACACAAAAATACAAATCTTTCCTCTTTATAATATTAGTGTAGATTAACCGAGGTAGAGTGCAAAAAATCTCGAGCTGTCATAGAGTTGAAGTTGCACCCCCCTCCAAATAATCTTGCCGGCACCTACGTTGGCACAAAAGCCCATTGAAGTATTGAATGGTTGTGAATACACTCACAGACTTTGGTTCATTAAATACTTTTGAAACAAATTGGAGCTCTAAAAGAACGTATAGTCGTGTGAAAACTAGTGCGTAGAGTGCGGTGTGCGGGAGTATCGGGTGTGCTCGTGGAGTTAGTGAGGCAAGCTGACCAGAAGTCCCCGGGGCGGTCGGCGCGCGGCGCCAGCAGCTCGCGGTCGGGCGGCGCCAGCGCGCGCCACTCCGCGCTGTCGGGCGCCCACGCGCCGCGCCACTCGCCGCGCCCGGCCGCGCGCAGGCGCACCAGCGCGCCGCCCGCGCCGCCGCCCTCCCGCACGCGCGCCAGCCCCGTGACGGCGTAGGGCGCGGCGGGCAGCAGGCCGCCGGGCGCGCCGGGCGGCGCCGTGGCCACCAGCAGCGTGGAGCGCGGCACGGCCGAGTTGAGCACCTGGAAGGTGAGCGCGCGCGGCTGCAGGCGCAGCGAGAAGCTCTGCACGATGCCGCCCGACAGCTCCTGCAGCGCGCGCGCCACGCTGCCGCCGCGCAGCGCCGCGTACGAGCCGTGCAGCCTGCGGACAGTCGCGCGTCAGGCTGCGGGCCGGCCGAGCGCCGCCGGGCCGCCAGCCCGCTACTCACTTGGCGTACGCCTTCTCCAGCAGCGGCATCGTGAAGTCGTCGTGTGCGGCGCGCGAGCCCAGCAGGCGCGCGCCGCGAGCCGGTAGCCGGTCGTCCACCACCACTTCGCGCCACTCGCCGAACACCCAGAACCGGAACCTGCACCACAACATGCACAAACCTTTGTACCCACAGGTTGGACAGTTCACAGTACCACGAAGCCCCAGAGCGCCGAGGCCCTGCTCCAAGCAACACAGATTGGCTGAATAATCATTGTAATATTATTGTATTCAATCAAAAAAGGTAAGATTATAAAATAATTTATACATTATATTTTTTTTAATAGGTAGTTATTTTGCTTTTTCCACTGAGTAAAATACATGGATTAATTTTATTAACAAATAAGTGGATAGGGTGAAAAAAGTGACACACGAGTAACTTAGACACCTAGGCTCACGTTAAAAAAAGTTTCGAATTTAATCAAATCTACTAATCAAAAGACACAACTTGTATTTTTATTGAACACAGGAAGTGTTCAATAAAAAAACTTTTTTGCAAAAAATAAAACCGACTTCAAAAACACAAAAAAGTGGAAAATAACTTTAGCTTCTGAAGTCGGTGACTTTTGTTTGTTTGATTCAGTTTTTCTGTCTCCGACAAAACTAGAAAGCAACTCAACTAGGTAGATGAAATTAAAATACTGTAGGTGTGGCACACGCACCATAGATCACTTCCACACAGTGCGGCAGATTATACAGAAGTCCGAAGAGTATAATCGGCCGCTGTGTCTTGCATTTGTGGACTATGAGAAGGCTTTTGACTCTGTCGAGACCTGGTCAGTTCTAGAGTCTCTGCAGCGATGCCAAGTGGACTGGCGATATATCCTGGTGCTGAGAAATCTCTATGAAAACGCCACAATGACCGTCCGAACTCAGAACCAGCAAACAGAACATATTCCATTGCGTCGGGGGGTGAGGCAAGGGGATGTAATTTCCCCGAAATTGTTCACCAACGCACTGGAGGATGTGTTTAAGACGCTAAAATGGGAAGGAAGTGGGATTAACATCAACGGCGAGTACATCTCACACTTGAGATTTGCAGACGACATCGTCATACTGGCTGAATCGCTGCACGACTTGCAGCAGATGCTGGATGGCCTAGTTGATTCTTCAATACGCATTGGTCTCAGGGTGAACTTGGACAAAACCCAGGTTATGTTCAACGAACACGTCACCCCAGGACCTGTTGTTGTCAATGGCGGTCCTCTCGAGGTTGTTCGAGAATATGTTTACCTCGGGCAAACTCTGCAGTTTGGTAAGAACAACTTTGAGAGGGAGGCTAACAGAAGAATCCAGCTGGGCTGGGCAGCGTTTGGGAAGCTTCGTCGGGTTTTCTCGTCGCTTATTCCACAGAGTCTAAAGACTAAAGTCTTCAACCAGTGCGTCCTGCCTGTTATGACTTACGGGGCCGAAACGTGGACACTCACGGTACGGCTGGTTCATAAATTCAAGGTCGCTCAGCGAGCTATGGAACGCGCTATGCTTGGAGTCTCTCTGAGGGATCGCATCCGAAACGAGGTGATCCGGCAGAGAACCAGACGATCTTCGCAGGGTGGCTGGTAGCAACTGGATGAGAGTTGCTGAGAATCGAGTTGAGTGGCGTGCGATTGAGGAGGCCTATGTCCAGCAGTGGACTGCTATGGGCTGATGATGATGATGATGATGAGGTGCGGCACACTATCATGTGCGTACGCACCGCCCAACTGTAGGTAATGGTTTTAAGGACAGGACCAAGTCACAATACCGCGTACCGCGTCTCGGTAGAAACATTCAATACCCGCCGTCACGCGCCACCTGCACACACACACTTACCTGAAGGCGCCGGTGTAGCGCTTGCGGAAGGACTGCGGCGGCGCGGCGCGGTCCAGCAGTCGCGGCGTGGGCGCCAGCGCCGCTGCAGCCACGCACACGTGCGCGTCACCTGCCACGCCCACCGTCACGCGCCACCTGCACACACACACACACAGTCAGATGCGATCCCAGGGAGATCACAGGGGAAATAACCCCACCAAATCATACACGTTAAATTGGCAAACCATAAAATAGACATTTCTTTAATTATTTATCATTCGACAAGAGAAACCAACCTCTCCGCGACAAAATGCTTCTTAAAGGGAAATAAAAACGACATAAAATGTTCACAATCAACTGTTTTATAATGATCAACGTTTTGATTGATTGATTTTCTGCCGTTGAATGACTATTATTATGTTTGGCAAAATATATTTTTTACCGAGAGTAATTTACTTTAATCGGATAACGAGATGATATTTTTTTGCATGTGTTAATAATTTGGTGTTCATTAACTATTTTTGGGTTAACAATGATTTTTTTGGAGTCAGTTTGCTTAAATAGGATAGCAAGATGTAAAAACTTTGGTTATAAGTTTACATTAAAATGCGGGCTTAATTTTGGTGATCATTTTTGTCTGTTATATGTTACTATATCTGGTGGTAAGTTAAACATAAGCCATTTATAAATGGTATTGTATTACGTTAACAGTTTTATGCTATTCAGTTTGTCTGATTTTTTATTTCGATGTTAGGATTTATTTGATATTTAAAAAATATTCTTGTGAACTAGTACCTATTACCAGTGTTTGTATTTATTGTCGTATTGGCGACGCCACCTGTATCAATAACTTAATATAACTTATTACTGTGCGAATAAAAACGGAAGGCGTCTAGGTTGCTGTCAGGTTGGTGTTGCTGTTCATCACCTTATCAATATATAGCTCTACTCTATTCCTGTGAATACTGAGCATGCACAGGCTGCATAGCCTCGCCTCTTCCTGCATCGTCATGGACGTGGGCAAGAGGAAGGCTTCGGAGGTTCAAACCGCAGAAATCTCGAGCAACTATGCAGAATGCATCCGAGGCGGAAACTCTTCTATCGTTTCTGTTTGTATAAACAAAAAGAGACACGCCGCAAGAGAGCAGACGTTAAAATACTCCGGCGGGAGTGTGCACTGCTGCAGATCAGCACTCAGCACTCAGCGCTCAGCACTCAGCACACAGCGCTCAGCACTCAAAACTCGGCAGTCGGACAATGAATTAGTGTGCAAGCAGCGTCAGCGTCGCGCACGGTGGCTCATTGCTAGTGTGTCCGCGTCGCCGCGCGCCATACCGGGCGCGCCCCGCCGGGACACCGCGCGTGCCGCACCGAATACAATACACAGTTCAGAGCCACCCGCTAGCAAGGCTTCTCTGTAAGCACATCAACCAGTGATGATTTCGGCTGCATTTGCTTAAGTGATGGGACCGGACTACCGCAGGCACTCACCGCTCGGCAAGGTGGTCGGGCAGCTCGTCGGCGCCGTCGTCTCCGCGGAAGCGCGGCCGCGCGCACAGCTCCTGCAAGCACCAGGCTACATTAGGATCAACCACGTCGCAGGCATCGCTTTCATTTAAACGTCTTCACTAAGGGGGCGTTGGAGTGTGTGATTACAGTTCCGATTTAAGTTCTTCCTCTAGGAAGAACTTTGCTTGTACTTTATGACTTATCCTATATAACATGCATTTTCTCTTCTTCGTATATGTGGATGGCGTGCTAATAAGTTTTAGTTACAATGTAAAATTGATAATTAACAAGGATTTGTTTGAGATACCACAACTAAAAAGGGTAAAATAAAAAAAAGCAAAAAAAAAATTACTGAATTCCAAAAAAGCACTAAAAAGTGGAAAATTACTTTATTTTCGGAAGTCGGTGGCAAAAAAGTCAACGAAACAAACAAAATTCACCGACTTCCGAAAGTAAGGTTACCACTTTTTTGAGTTTTTAGGGTTGCGTGCCTGAAAAGGAAAAAACGGAACCCCGATAGGATCACTTTGTTGTCCGCCTGTCTGTCTGTCAAGACCCTTTATCTCGGCAATGCGGGGTGCTATCGAGTTGAAATTACAACCATATACTCAGGTCTAGAGTCCCTTAAAGATGTGAAAAATTCAAACTTCTAAGTTAAAGCAAAATAAGGTACGGCCGGTTATGCCGCAAAAAACGAATATTTCGACACTCTCAAGAGAATCAGAATTTATAGGGTACTTCCCGTTGATCTAGAATCATGAAATTTGGCAAGAAGCAATGTCTCACAGCACATGTAAAGGAAAAATCTAAACACCGTAAATATGTAGTTTAATAACAAAATACCTACAAGTTTATACGGAACCCTCCTCGGTGCATGAGTCCAACTCGCACTTGGCCTATTTTTTTATGCATAAAGTTTTCACTCTTACGTTTCTTGCAAATCTGACCTAAGCAAAACAGTATAAGGTGAAGTGTGCCAGAGGGAGTGCATGGCACAGCTCAGCGAAACAGCCGCAACTACTTCTCGGAAAGCTATAAGTTGTAGGAAGTGGAGCAGTTGCGCACTCGTGTGACCGAGTGTACCACACCGCAGCAGAACAATCGCGGCGTGGTATCATGACAGCTCGTGCAGCCGGCGCGAGGTTACATCGCCCTACAAATAGATTGCGCTTGAATGTGGGCCGCAGTGCGCGGGCCACGGTTCGGGGCGTGGGGGGTACGAGGGGGGGGGGGACGTCGGCTATCATAACGGCGCACGGCCGTACGGCGCGGTCATAATAAAATGTAATTACATGGTGTTATGTGCGGTGCGCTACTTCCGGGCTCTGCTTTTTAGACTGTCAAACATTCCTGCTATTTGGCGTAAAAACATTACTGCTAGTTGTCAAAAAGGCACGTCGTGGTACCAATTGAATGAACTATTTGAGGTGACGTCATCAAAACTGCTAATATTAGCAGGAATACATATACTTGTTTTAAAGACGTGATGGTACGAAAACGGAAAGTAAGGTTCAAATAGGACTGCTTTAATACGTCATGGTAGGGCCCCTGGCGTCCATGTGCTCATCAATCCAATAAAAATCGTTCATCCACACTAAGCTGAGAATGAGCAGTTTCTGAACTTGAAAATGCATGTAAGTAAGACACGCTACGCTCTCGCAATTCAGCACTTCTTAATGTCATAGGAGTCATTGTTTTGGAAGATGTGGCGCAACCAACAAACTGTCCAGCGCGATTATCAGCTGCGGGGCGGTAGACCTGTGCGTTTAGTGTACATGTCTGCACGGCAAGGACACCGGCCGGCTCCAAGTAATGTGGCTCACTAGCAAGCAGAGTCGCGCAGCGCGCCGTGCGTGCGCTGTGTGCTCGAGGAGGTGCGAGCGCGCGTATAGTGCGCCCGGGCGGTGCGGCCGCGGAGAAAGTGCAACACATAACACTTGGTTATCGCACAGGTGCACGCATTAAGGAAGCAAATCACGAGAAAATTGAAGGAACCAGATGTCTGCGGCAGTACAACAATAATAACAAGTCGTACATCGTCCGCGCTTGGTAACACTTGGATCTTGAGCTGGTCTAGCGTAGTGTAATGGTTTTGATATCACTGACATGCAGTCTACAGTACTTAACTTGCATCGTGTTAAGATGGCAGAAGTAACAGTAATAAAGTATTTCGACTGCTAACGCTTGCCTTCGGAGAAGCCGGCGTCATAAGGGGCGATTATCAGAAAATGCCATCTTACAATACTGAATATATTATTATGATAAATGCTTAGTCGGACAAGTTGTAGTGTTTAAGTGTAGTGTGTCCACAGTGCTCAGCTGGCGGCGCGAGGTCGAGCGCGGCAGTCAGCCGGTCGGCAGCACTGTTGTCACAGGTGCGACCGTGCTGCATGTTTGTACTGGCGAGAGGCGCGACGTGTGGCGCGTGCCACGTGCCACGAGCTGTACATGCACGAACCACTTCTCTTGAGCTGTGCTGCTCAGCAGAGTCGCTAATATGCGTCAAATGTGATGCCTGGTAGGATCACAACATTCACAACAACTGGGTGAGTCGCCGCGCACCGCAAGGGTGCAGTATGTCAGTGTGGTGTTGATAAGCCAGCGCAGCCACCGATGGGCGCCTGCTAGGTTGATTTTTCTCATTTCTAATGTCGATGATCCCGCGATCGCTCTCGAGGTCAGCAGCGTTACCTACCCGATTGAATGACAATAAGTACTCACCGCTCCGAAATAGTCGTGAAATGTAGCTGGACGTGATTATCCGTATGAATGAAGTGGCGATGTAGAGCGGGGTGCGAGGAGCGGGAATCGCGCGCGCGTTGATGTCTTTCCTATAATGCGACGTCGCGCGTGCGTCGGGTTCGCAGTACAGCGACCTTGTGGTCCAAGATCTCAGGGCCGCCAGACCTTACTTATTTTCTCATTAACAAAATGTGTGGCTTCAAGTAGTGTTAGTATGTACTGTGACTACTGTGAACGAATGCATACCTGCTAACTTGTGCTGACGGCTATATCTTAGATATTAGGTGCTAAAGTTGCGTAAAAATTATACTATTTTTTCTTAAAGCCTGAGTGCTGATTTGTATACATACGGGGTGTAAACAGACCCTTCACGAAGCCGTCAACCAAGCATTCTGTACATCAAACTAAGTAACTTTACGCAAAAAGTTTTGCGGGGAAACTATTTTTTTTTTTGTGATGAAAAATCACATTTTACGATAGAACTCAGTGTAACGAACTCAGAACGTTGTGCTGATGGATGGATTGAATAGTACGGGGGTCGTGGAGGTGTTTAAAGTAAAAATCTTACTTTAAAAACGTGTATTTAAAAAAAACCTTGTAAAAAAGTTGGAACTTTGACCCCCAATATCTCCGTAACTGGAAGGTTCCCAGGTATGGTCTAGAACAAAAAAATGATCGCATTGACGGGGAGAACATGTGCCTTTCGGCTTCGTTAAGGGTCTTTTCACACCCTTTATATGTATGTGTTACAGAGAATATCGTTAAAAAATCATAAACAACACTGAATGACACCGCCTGTTGGTGGAAATTTCTGCTCGGCGACGCTTTAAAGCGCGGAAAAATAACGTGAAATATCACGTCAGAGTCTATTTTTTTAACCGACTTCCAAAAGGAGGAGGTTATCAAGTCGTCTGAATTTTTTTTTGTTTTTTCAGCGATTTCTTCGCCAATTGTGAACCGATTTTGATGATTCTTTTTTTGTTTGGACGAATATTCTTTCGCGGTGGTCCCGTTTAAATTTGGTGAAGATCTGATGCTGATCTTCGGAGATATCAATGGAACTCTTCAACTACACGGCAGCAAATCTGTCGTGATTGCTGCAATCGCTTGGATGTTTGTTGTTTACACAACACCATAACATAACAGCCCGCCTATATGCTCTGAGGGGGTACGCAGATGTGTACAGTGAACCCACATTTTGACAGTTAGGTATGTTAAGTTCCATTTTATTGTCGACTAGCGGCACGTCCCGGCTTCGCACGGGTGGACATTTATTTTCCCCTAAACCCCCCCCCCCTATTTTTTTCTAGTAATAAGTATAGCCTATGTTACTCAGAGATAATGTAGCATTCTAATGGTGAAAGAATTTTTGAAATCGGCACAGTAGTTTGTAGTCCAAAAAAAAATCAAGATAAAAAAATGGTTGTTGTGCCTCACTCGACATAGATAGGTATAGTGTGTCGCGGACTTTTTTGTAGATATTTATAAGATCTACAATTAATTAGAACATTTTATGGTTCTATCTTTTATAGTTTAGGCAGCGTACGCAAAATAAGTAACTTTTCTGGTTGATTTTTTACACCTTGTGTCCGAAAAACCCAAATACCTTACGGAACCCTATTTTTTTCCAAAATAAAATTTAGCCTATGTTACTTGTGGATAATGTAGCTTTCGAATGGTGGAAGAATTTTTAAAATCGGTCCAGTAGTTTTTGAGCCTATTCATTACAAACAAACAAACAAAGTTTTCCTCTTTATAATATTAGTGTAGATAAGCTTATTACCATGACATATATTGTTAACGGTTCACTAATGTTTCACCAAAACTCCTTTGACAATTTTTAACCGACTTCAAAAAAACTAGAGGTTCTATGTTCAATTGTACGTATTTTTTCATGTACATAATATGTTAACCGATTTCTCCGCCAATTGTCAACCGATTTTCAAATGTTTTTCTTTATTCGAAAGCCTATACTCCTGAGGCGGTCCCATTGTCACCATGTCAGAATCTGATGATAGGATCCCAGCGAAATCGTGGGCCACCCTCAAATGTTATAGGCACGTACAATGTTTTTTTTCACATATGCACTTTCTAACGCAATTCAAATATTTATGCCTGGTAATCATCATCTTATGTTGCTGAGCTGACGATGGAAGTTATAAGTCAGGATCTGATGATGGGATCCCAGAAAAATTATGGGCAACCCTCTTTTATGGGCATTGTTTATTGTTTAAACAATATCGTAACATAACATAACGCCTGTATGCTCTGAGGGTGTACACAGATGTGTACAGTACAACCAGATATGTTTGTTTTTGTTGACAATGTAAAATAAATGCCTAGCAAATATTAATTATGTACGATATTACAACTAAAAATGGAAAAATAAAAAACTTTTTTGCAAAAAATAAAACCGACTTCAAAAACACAAAAAAGTGGAAAATAACTTTATGTTTGTGACAGAAAAACTGAATCAAACAAACAAAAGTCACCGACTTCAGAAGCTAAAGTTATTTTCCACTTTTTTGTGTTTTTGAAGTCGGTTTTATTTTTTGCAAAAAAGTTTTTTTAAATATTTGATACTCATAGAATTTTTTTAATAGTCATTGTAAGCAGTCAGAACAATTGTAGGGTTGCAATTAATCATTTTTGTATGGGTCCAGTAAACCAATGCGCTCATACAGCGACATTTTAATTGTGTCTGGGGGATGTTTGGCCCAACTATGATTGGTCTGGCTCAAAATAAGTACTGACATGATTTCCTGAGTATCAAATATAAAAATTAAGCCTCAGGCTATAGGTAAAATCACATATTATCTTCCGTACTTCGAAGTGCCAGGCAGAACTTTCTGTCGACCAGAAGCATCTGGCAGTGGTTTTTAACAATTTTATTTATTTATGTCGGCACAAGTTAGCGAGAAGACAAGTTTGTTAATGAGAAAATAAGTAAGGTCTGGCGGCCCTGGGATCTTGCTCGGGCGCCACTACCCCGACTGGCTGACTTCACCCTCACCCCGCGCGCCCCGCACACTCTACTCGCCCTATTCGCTAATTACGCTCTGCATGGGTTTCCATGGGAACATCTCTTAGCGGTGCGGTGAGTCGATCTTCGTGGATCCGTTCTACCTTCTCAGACCCTTCAACATTGAGCCGAAAGACGTTCAATACTGGATAGTCCTCATCAAGCTGAAGCTGTATAAGGGATGCTGCACTAGCTGCACTGCGTAGCCGGGTACTCACGTGCGGGCGCGGCCAGGCGACGCGGCGCGCGAGGCGGGCGTGGCCCAGAGCGCGCGCCGGCGGGAACGCGGCGTCCTCGAACAGTACGCCCGACGCTTCCGACCCGCTCCAGTACCTGCGCACACACACACTTCTCATCTAACTGAACGTCTAGCCTCACCTATCAGTCTTAGGCCCAGCGCTCATCTGCGGAGGCTATCTTCTCAGTGTCTTCGCCTAAGGCTTATATTACAAACAAATTAGGTATTAAGATTTATGTCGTCATCAATTATTTTTTAGTGTGATGTGTGATGACCCACTTAAGTTAGTACTTATGCTGCGCTGCCCTTGAAGCACAATCAAACTACAAATAATAATACACAAAATTGAACTGCACTGCATAGAAGAGACCGGTTGCAATTGGACCGCGGCCAAGTTCATTGGACAATAGAGGCCTATGCTCTTCTCGTATGAGAAGAGGGTGTGTCTTTTCTCGTAGAAGAGTATGCAAGAGGCAGAGGTGGTGACGATTCGCACGAAGAGACAGTGGAATATGGGGGTGGCTCGTGCATTCAGCGGCATATCAATCGACGGCAAGACTTTGTATGCTTTTCCCGGACGGGACTGTTCACGGGCAGAGGGGTCCTTAATTGTGAGAGAATACTTGCAAGAGGTTGGGATCTCTGTTATGCACTGCCCAACTCGAGGTCTAGATGTGAACTCTATCGAGCACCTTACACCACCTCGGGCGAGCTGAAGCGGCGAGTGCAGGCACGAGTTGCTCCCCTTAGCACTCTTCAAGACGTCAAGGATCCGTCCGGAACATTGAGGAATGGGGCAACATTCCTAAGAAACCGTCGTAATATTAATTCGGTTCATGAGGAACATGAGGTCCCTCGACGCGACGACGCATGGATCCAGTATTCGGAGAAACTATAACAGTTACATAAGATCTGTTCACACCGGCGCGGTGGCGGGGTGGCGCGGGCGGCTGCACGGACATGTGTGAAAGGTCACTCCGTTACATACAACAATCATTTTAGAGTGCTCTGCTTTCCTCAAATTAACATGCTTATTAATGTAGTCATTACAAATGAGAACATAGTACAATGATTAGCAGTTAAGAAAAACATTCCCAGCCATTTAGAGATACATAAGTAGATTTTTTCGAAAACTGAAGAAATTGCTTTCGTGTAAAGACTGTGGCGATGCGGGCGTTCGGTGTCGAGTGGTGTGGGGCGTTTTGGGGCGGTGCGGTATTGCGGGTGCTAGAGAGCTCACCTGGAGAGCTCGGAGTGCCGGTCGTCGCGCAGCGCGCCGCCATCTGCACACAACACACACGTTAACAGTTAACACAGGCGGCCAGAGCTCGCACAGCGCGGCCCAGTCAGACAGACAGACGTTACGGTACTGGACTGACCGATGGCCGATGGTCCCCGTTACGTGCTCGCCGAGCCAGCCGCAGCCGCAGTGCAGCTCGCGGCCGCGGCATATAAATCCGGCATCCTTTTCGTGCTAACTGTAAAGGCCTTGCTGTTCTCAGATCGTTTATGACTCAATTAGCTCCACAACGTAGAATAAATATAGAAACACTAATACTACTATGTATTGTTAGTATAACAATCGCAGAAGGCCATCGCGCGTCGCGCGTCTGTCCGTGCACAATACCCGCACGGCGCGCGGCGTGCGGCGCGTTACTGATATGATAACCACTGCCTAAAACAACTAACTGTAACGACGAACTACTTCGAAGTGTAACTTTATTGTATAAGTTATGTATTTTATTTCTGTTTATTCTCTTCAGTCGTATCTATGTTTGACTCTCACGCTGTTTATGCCGTTTTGTCAATTTAATACATAAGTTTAAATAATTAGGAACTTGTAATTGGCCTTCTTCTACATATTACTTGTAAGTTTTCTTAACATTAATGAAATAAAATAGTAGAGGTTGGCTTGTGCGTTGTGACGTCACAGCACAGCTCACTCAGGCAATTTCCACACTAGTTTGATTCCATGCGAACACCGGATACAATGTGAAGTTACAAAAAAGGCTCTAATAAGTTAAACATCGTGTATTCGCGTTCGACTTCGAGTCAACATAATGCATGAGTAGTGAATGACGAGACATGTAAAACAATGTTTACAGGTACATATTATCTATCGCAACATGAGTACTATCTATTATTTATTGCAGTGACCTTTATCGCCAAGAGACAAATACGTTTCATCTGTACTGAAGTCCAGCAAAGATAGCCTTATGCCCGGTTCACATGATTCCAGCGAGGCACAGCCCGCGAAATTCAAATTGTCTACGTTTTTTTGCAATTTTCCAGTCAGTGTCGTCAGGATGGATGTTGAACAAAATGTGATTCGCGGCCGTTAAACGTAGGTATGTATTTACAGAATTATAATAAATCGAATCATTAATTCAATCCTCAAGTTCATTTAATCCCATTGAATGACTATTTCATGATCAAGTCATTTATTGAAGTAAATAGTAATAAGTTTATTAATGCTTCAATTTACATAAGGGTATAGGGTGTTTGGAGCCTCCTTTTAAGCAAATAATGCCTGTGTTAGGAGACTCCGCTCTTCCATAATATAGCAATAATTTCTAACACTAGAATTACATATACCTAGATAGTTAAAAATAACAAAAATAATAAAACATTATTGTCTACATTATTCCAGTAATTATTAGTATTATATTTGACTAGCTTATGCCCGCGGCTTCGCCTGCGTGGAGTTCGGGAATTGCCCACAGGATCTTACTTTTGGGATAATAAGTAATCTATGTATGTACATATATTAAATATATCCGAGAGACGACTCGGAGAACAAACAGTTTCACAGAAAGTTCATCATTTATCATACATCCCATTTCACCCTCTTAGGGGTGAAATTTCGAAAAACCCTTTTTTAGCGGATACCTACTCTTCACAAAGAATACTACACTCCAAATTTCATGTCTCTAGGACCAGCGATTTGGACTGTGCGTTGGTATATCCACGCACAGTCCAAATCAGCCAATCAGGACATTGAATTTTAAATTGGGGGATGATTTTGGAAAAACTGTGATACACGTATCTCATAATTTTAACTGAAGAGTATGTACACAAATTTTCAAGTCAATCGACTCGTAGAATAAAAAGTTTCACAGAAAATTCAACACCCCATTTCACCCTCTTAGGGGTGGAATTTCGAAAAACCCTTTCTTAGTGGTTACCTACTCTTTACAAAGAATACACCCTCCAAATTTCATGTTTCTAGGATCAGCGGTTTGAGCTGTGCGTTGATATCTCAGTCAGTCAGTCAGTCAGGACTTTGAATTTTATATGTATAGATTCAAGATCGAGCGAAGCGAGCTCGCGACTTGGGGCAACCCTGACTCGGACAGGTTAGGTTCGAAGGGGATGGCGGGATCTAAGGCGCGAATTACACAGAAACGGCGTACGGCGAAGGCGCGACGCAGGCATGATGCCGCTTCAAAACGTTTTCATACAAAATGTACGTAGGCGACGTGTCGTGAATTACACTCAAGCACGCCGTTCTTTCGTTTCCTTATAAATTCAATGCTCGCGCTACGCCTTACGCCATTTCTGTGTAATTCGCGCCTAAGGAGCGAGCGACCTTAGAACCCGCAATCCCTTTCGTGTGAGGTTACTTTTAAACTCTGCAGACAGAAATAGGAGCCCCGACATACGTCGACTGCTCCTTAGTTTGGAGTCATTTGCTTTAATAGGATAGCTAGATAGATAAATGTAAAATTTTTGGTTACCTATAATTTCGCATTAAAATAGGATTTTAATTTTGGTGATCATTTGGCAGTATGAAAATGCTTTCATAATTATTTCACTAGATTAGTCTAATAGGATAGTTATAAAATCTTCCGGGATGTAGCTGCTCTATAACCCTAGGGGTACAACTATATCACGGCTATAACTATCGTTCTACGCTACGACATATTCACAAAACACAATACGTGTTCACTGTTCAACATTTGATCCAGCACTGGATTAATTAATGGCCGTCTACACGATTCCAGTTGAGCTGAAATCTTCGCGCTGCGCTGGATTGAAAAGTGGACCGCCAATCTTGTTACTGGACTGAATCCAGTGCAGGCCAGTGACAGTTTCGATTATTCCAGTTGCAATCCAGCGCTGGATTAGAGCAATGTACTGTAATTCTACAGGAACAATGGGACCCGGGCATTAGAGCAGATAGCCAGAAGGTGATTAACCTGTCTCTCTTAATGAAGGTAAGCCGAAATATTACGCTCGATGTGGGATCACCGAGTGCGGGTTCGTGCGGAGACTCGTGCGTGAGCCACGACTTTTGGTTTCGTTCCGATGTCATTAAGCGCCGGTGACTACATCAGGAACACGACATTGTAATTACCTACATTTTTTAATGTCACGTATTGTAAGAGCCTCGTTGGACGAGTGAGATTCCCGGGTAAGGCAAACTGGTATTAGGCTTTTCCATCAAGAATTTCTCAGTAGCAACACGGAGTTTAGATTAGTGCCCCCTATCACGTGAGACTGCTCGCGCTGGCCGGTGTGGCGGCAGACGACACAGCTGGCAGTAGCGGTGTGGTGGCGTACTCACTGGCGTGGCCGTTGTTCTTGTGCGCGGGGTCACGCAGCGGCGCGACGACAGGCGCGGGCGGCGAGGGGCTGGGGGAGGGCGAGCGGGAGGGGGAGGGGGAGCGGGCGCGCGTGCGCATGAACTTCCTCATGGCGGCTGGTGGCGCTCCGCATCACGGCACACAGTGGCACCGGTGCGCGCTGAGCTCACTATCTGCTAACAGAATTCACCTAGTAGTAGTAATTATTTGAAGGGGCGACCACAGCATCTACTGACATGGTCGTTACTTGCTACGCCAGGAGGCATAGTTAGTTCTAGTGTTTTGCTTATCAGTTGGCGTAGAAATGATTGACTGGTCAAACCGCCGCTAAGGGTTAACTAACTAATACTTGTCGCTGATGTGCACAACTTCTGATGACATTTGTAGTGTGTGCCCCGCGCTGGACTGTCCGCAGGCCGGGGCCGCCGCATTCTATGGGCCGCGATGGCCCACATCGATGAGCTGTGTGCATCAGCTAGGGTGCCCTTTGGAAGTGTTACCTAATGTTGTATTGTACTGTAATTATTTGTTTATCTACCTTGTACGAAGATTCACGCGCAATGTTTACGTCACACATCCAACGGCTGCTTGCAGCTTATTGGAAGTCTGGATAGGTTTAGCGCACGACTCATATTACGCGTTACTTGTGTCGGTCAGTTGCACTTTACACTAAGGAACCGATGGCTTGGTAGCCTAGGCAGCAAGGACAAATTATGGTGGTGGCTATTTACAATAAAGTTATCTGCAAATAGTTAAGTTGTCCATGTAGGTATGCCTGTTTACAGACAAGTTCGTTGAAAATGTAGTAAATGAGAGCTATGAAGTTGCGGCGTATAACGTATTGTGCGGAGACGTCTGTGGACACGCACTGCGACAGGTGCCGTTACCCGCGGCCGGCTGCACTGACACTCGCGACACTCGCGACACTCGGACACACGTGCGGCGCGCGCGGCGGGCTGGCGCGCACTGGCGCATGGCGGGCACAGTACCGTACTGTCCGCGCTACATCACTACGTAGATGTACGGCCGTGGATGCGCCGCTGCTTGGTAACTTACCTGTCAGTTCTGATACATTCGATGTTCGTTCACAGCTCCGCCACGTTCATTGCGCCCCATACCGGACGGTGCAGTACTCAATGCGACCAGGGCCTGCGCTGCGCGACGCCGCCCGCTAAGGGTTGAACCTCATCTAGCAGCATGGAATCGCACTTTCCCATGCTCCTATCCTGTTTTGTCGCGCAGAACCCGTGATTGGCTGCAAGAGTGCTATCGCCCGCGGCACCATCGACAATGAGTTCGACAGACACTCTGTTTATAGCTTGCAGAGAGCAATAGAACCCAAAGAATATAATAATAAGGGAGATAGAACCTCTTTCATGTATCCGTCATGGACATATCGTCTGTCTGACTCTGGAAATACACTTGCGGAATAAATATGACAAGTTATGATTTTACACATTTATTTACTTCCTTAAATTTAAAAAATATACAAGTATACACAGAAATAATTACAATCAGAGAAGTATTCGTAGCTATTACTTTATATCTACAAATTCTACAATAGGCTAACGATAGAAAAATAATTACAGCTATATGAGATAGTTCGCGACACCGCGCTCCGGGCGCGGAGTGGAATGTGCTCCGTGCGGGATCGGTCGCCGTCGGACTCCGTGGAGTCGGTTCCACGGGCGGGCCCGCCAGCGCCGCGCACGACGCCGACAGCCCCACGCGCACGGCGCGGAGTGGAATGTGCTCCGTGCGGGATCAGTCGTCGTCGGACTCCGTGGAGTCGGCTCCGCGCGCCGGGCGCTCCAGGCGCGGCAGCACCAGCACCACGGGCGGGCCCGCCAGCGCCGCGCACGACGCCGACAGCCCCACGCGCACGGCGCGGAGTGGAATGTGCTCCGTGCGGGATCAGTCGTCGTCGGACTCCGTGGAGTCGGCTCCGCGCGCCGGGCGCTCCAGGCGCGGCAGCACCAGCACCACGGGCGGGCCCGCCAGCGCCGCGCACGACGCCGACAGCCCCACGCGCACGGCGCGGAGTGGAATGTGCTCCGTGCGGGATCAGTCGTCGTCGGACTCCGTGGAGTCGGCTCCGCGCGCCGGGCGCTCCAGGCGCGGCAGCACCAGCACCACGGGCGGGCCCGCCAGCGCCGCGCACGACGCCGACAGCCCCACGCGCACGGCGCGGAGTGGAATGTGCTCCGTGCGGGATCAGTCGTCGTCGGACTCCGTGGAGTCGGCTCCGCGCGCCGGGCGCTCCAGGCGCGGCAGCACCAGCACCACGGGCGGGCCCGCCAGCGCCGCGCACGACGCCGACAGCCCCACGCGCACGGCGCGGAGTGGAATGTGCTCCGTGCGGGATCAGTCGTCGTCGGACTCCGTGGAGTCGGCTCCGCGCGCCGGGCGCTCCAGGCGCGGCAGCACCAGCACCACGGGCGGGCCCGCCAGCGCCGCGCACGACGCCGACAGCCCCACGCGCACGGCGCGGAGTGGAATGTGCTCCGTGCGGGATCAGTCGTCGTCGGACTCCGTGGAGTCGGCTCCGCGCGCCGGGCGCTCCAGGCGCGGCAGCACCAGCACCACGGGCGGGCCCGCCAGCGCCGCGCACGACGCCGACAGCCCCACGCGCACGGCGCGGAGTGGAATGTGCTCCGTGCGGGATCAGTCGTCGTCGGACTCCGTGGAGTCGGCTCCGCGCGCCGGGCGCTCCAGGCGCGGCAGCACCAGCACCACGGGCGGGCCCGCCAGCGCCGCGCACGACGCCGACAGCCCCACGCGCACGGCGCGGAGTGGAATGTGCTCCGTGCGGGATCAGTCGTCGTCGGACTCCGTGGAGTCGGCTCCGCGCGCCGGGCGCTCCAGGCGCGGCAGCACCAGCACCACGGGCGGGCCCGCCAGCGCCGCGCACGACGCCGACAGCCCCACGCGCACGGCGCGGAGTGGAATGTGCTCCGTGCGGGATCAGTCGTCGTCGGACTCCGTGGAGTCGGCTCCGCGCGCCGGGCGCTCCAGGCGCGGCAGCACCAGCACCACGGGCGGGCCCGCCAGCGCCGCGCACGACGCCGACAGCCCCACGCGCACGCCGCGCACGCCGCACACGCGCAGCACGCGGCCGGCGCGCGGCACGGTGCGCGCGCGCGAGTGGAACTCTAGCGTCTGCGCGCGCCCGGCCCGGCGGCAGCGCCACCAGCACGGCGCGGTCCCGTAAGGGTTCTCCGGCAGGTACAGGTTCTCGCGCGCGCACAGCTCGGCCTCGTTCTCGTACAGGTTCTCCTGTGGACACGAGCGAGACTTTTAGAGTCAATGTGGATAAATAACCCTCGCCACTATAACTGGCGTTGTCACTCGCCAACCAAATAACTGGCGTTGTCCTAGTCGATTTATCAGCAGCTTACGACACGGTCAACGTCAAAAGATTGCTAGCCAAACTCACAACCTTAACAGATGATCAAAATTTCATACGGATCCTGGGAGAAATGTTACGAAACCGTCGGTTCATAGTCCACTTGAACTCAGAAAAAAGTAGATGGCGCATCATTAAGAATGGCTTACCTCAAGGCAGTGTCCTAGCTCCCATTTTATTTATTATATACACCAACGATCAGCCCAAAACAACCAACACCGAACGATTTCTTTACGCAGACGACCTGGCCCTAGCTACAAGGACTACAAACTTCGAGGATGCCGAATCAAACCTTGAAATAGCTCTGAATACTCTCAGTAGTTACTATGAGGACAACGCGTTGAGGCCCAATCCGGCTAAAACACAATCTTGCGCATTCCACCTCAGAAATCGTGAGGCGAACCGAACTCTCAAAATAAAATGGCGAGGCGCAGCCATTGAACACAACAGCAACCCTGTTTATTTGGGAGCCACACTAGATCGCTCACTCACCTACAAACACCACTGCATTAAGACCAAGCTTAAGGTCGGCGCTCGCAACAATTTATTACGTCGGCTAACATCCACCGCCTGGGGCGCCTCCGCACATGTTCTTCGGACTTCTGGCTTAGCTCTCTGCTTCTCGGCTGGCGAATTTGCATGCCCAGTGTGGCATCGATCCGTCCATGCCCGAGAAGTAGATGTAGCTCTTAACGAAACATGCCGAATAATCACTGGCTGCCTCAAACCAACACCATTAGCTGCACTATATCCGCTTGCAGGAGTGGCCCCCCCAGAGGTGAGAAGAGAAGTTGCCTGCTCTTCCGAAAAGCATAAGCAGCAGTCGGACAGACGCCACCCTCTGTACAATATGGAGACGTCAAGAGGCAGGCTGAGGAGTCGGAAGAGTTTCCTTAGGTCGACTAATTCATTAGTCGACAACAACAGGGCTAGTGAAGCAAAAAAACAGCTGTGGCTCCTACGACATCCCCCTCCGACACACTATATTGAAGTTGCGGAAAGACTCCCACCGGGACACCTGCTGCCATGGCCCACCTGGAAGACCCTAAACCGATTGCGAAGCCAGGTGGGGCGCTGCAGATATAACCTGGTCCGGTGGGGGTATTCCGATGAAGCCATGTGTGACTGCGGTGCCCCAGAGCAAACTATGGCTCACCTCCTATCATGCACTATGTGTGGTTCCACGTGCACTTTGAGGGACCTGTCCGAGGCCACCACCAACGCCGTCGAGGTGACAGAGTTTTGGATAAAACAAATTTAATTGAAGGGAAAATCATCGACACGACGAAGAAGAAGAAGACCCTCGATTTCGTGTTCTCTCGATGCTGCAAAATTTATTTGGCATAACACACTTGGCATAATCTTCATTAAACGAATATTTTTAAGGCATAAAAATTATTTAATATAATTATTGTTATGCACTTACGCAGAATGTTAATATGTCCGAATTTACAATGGCATACTTTTAAGATGGCAGAATTTCATTTGGTATAATTATCTTTGGCAGAGTTAAAATTCCGCATAATTTCGTTTAGCATAACGTTTATTTAGAGCGACGATTATTTGGTAAAAATTTCAATTTCATTTATAATCTTAAATTAAAACTAAAATATTGTCTTAAAAAGTCAATACCTTGTGCTACAAAACTTAGTGACAGAAACGAATCGCTGCAAAACCGACTCCACGTAGTCTTGTCTGCCCTACCCCTAGAGTGTAATTTAAACCCGCGTAGTTGCGGAGGGGCGAGGCGACCCGCGATCTTAGAAGCAGGTGGTTTTAACACACGCCGCCGCGGCCGGCGAAGCCGAAGCTGCAGTGGTGAGCGTTAAACACATCTGCGACGATACGCTTGCGTGGGGCCACCGGAGCCCAGCAGCGCCGGAGCCGTGACAGAAACCATGCCTGCTGCATGTTGCCTGCTGGTGTATGCTTGTTTGCATGCTTCTTACAGTGAAATAAAAACCACAAAAGTTCACAATCAACTGTTTATAATGATTGATGCTTTTTTTTTACCGATGGGAAATCATCAAATAACTCCTCCCGCTCTGGGTGGAGTGGGAGGGAGTGTCAGACTTTTACTGACTAAAACCCAGCAGGCAGCCCCGGCAGGCATCGGCCCTTGCGGGCCCCTTCCTGGTTGCTGACATCTCTTTGTGGCGCGAATGGAACACGAACGCGCCGTCGACACGGCCTGTCGTCATAAGACGGACGGACGGTGAGCTAACCCATTACTCACCGTCCACAGACGCAGCCACCACGTGGCCCCCGACGCCCGGTGCGTCCCCCGCGGCGGCTGGGACGTGAGATTCTCTCCCTCCCACGTCCCGCCACCTCCTTCGCTAGCATGACTGCTTCGCAGAAGGAGGTGGCGGCTTCCCATTCCCTCTCGCTCCTCCCGCCCGATTCGGTGCAGGAACCTCCCGAAACCATCGTGTCCGGTGAGGACCTGCGTCAGGCGGAATGTGAGGGCGCCGTGGCGCCTCTCTTGCCACTTCTCAAAGAGGGGACTTATCGCCACTACTGTGGCGTGCCCTGCACTGGGTTGCGACAGTCGCTGTCTTCATGTCGCCATGAGATCGCGTCGGAGGTTTGTCCGCTGAGCGGTGATTTGCCGCGGCAGCGGAGTTTCCCCCCGATGTAGTGCCTCCGCGCGTCATTCATGCAGGCGCTCGAGGACTATCGCCTCCAGATCCCATGGCGGCAATCCGGCTAGGAGACTCGCCGCCTCGCGGGAGATCGTGCGGTACCCCCGGACTAGCCATACGGCTACCACCTTTTGGGGCGCGTTCAGGTAGTGGGCGGCACGCCGCTTAATTGAACGCGCCCACACCGGGGCCCCGTAAAGGGCCATGGACCGCACGACCCCCGCGTAGAGCCTACGACAGGAGGCGTTTGGACCCCTCAGGTTGGGCAAGAGCCGCTTGAAGAAGCCCCGGCCCGTTCCAGTTTGAGAGCCAAACGTCGGAAATGCTCAACGAAGTTCCACCGGCTGTCGAGGACGAGGCCTAGGTACTTCAAAGTCGACTCGACGCCGATGGGAACCCCTCCTACCGTCAGCATGGATCCCGACGGTGGCGCATTCCGAGGCCCATGAAAGCACATGGCCTCGGACTTGTGCAAGGCCACCTCGAGACCCAATTGCCGGATCCTCTCAACGACTATCGCAACCCCGCGTGTCATCAGTTCGACCGCCGCCTCGTGCGACCTCCCTTGTGCCAGCACCAGCGTGTTGTCAGCGTAACAGACCACGCTGACGCCACGCCGAAAAGTCAAAGTCATGTTTACCGTTTTCTTTGACTATGGCGGTGTTGTGCACTCGGAATTCTCGCCGGAAGGTCAAACAGAAAATAAAGAATATTATTTAAGCGTTATGCGGCAATTATGAGAGGAAATTCGACAAAAAAGGCCAGATTTCTGGAAAGAAAATTCTTGGATTTTGTACAACGATACCGTAGTAAACGAATACAATACCACCTCTTAGCACCCGTTTTCATTCGGTAGAAGACATAAAGGAGAATTCGCGGCGAGAACTGAACTCAATTCCGGAAAAAGCGTTTAAAAATGTTTTGATGATTGGATTATTTGTTGGCGTATGTGTATCGTTTCTGAAGGAGCATACTTTGAAGGCGATAAAATAACTTTGGATGAATAACTTCAAAATGTTAGTTATCCCGGTACTTTCTTGACACGAGTAGTATATTGAGTCACCGAATAGAACAGTTTAAAAAAAATACCTTCTCCCCTCTCTAACCCCTCTATTGCGCGAACTTTTTGACCCACCCTCGTAGAATAATTTTGTATTTCTTACCTGTAAGAATACATACAATCAACCCTACACCATGCATGCGGCTAGAATGCAGCAGGCAAACATGCAAACAAGTATACACCATGCATGCAGCGAGCATGCAGCGTGCAAACAAGCATGCAGTATGCAAGCGAGCATGCTACATGCAGCAGGCATGGTTTCTGTCACGGCTTCGGCGCCGCGGGGCTTCGGCGGTCCCACGCGAGCTTATCGTCGCAGATGGTTTGACGCTTACCATCGCAGCTCCGGCTTGTTGATAGCCTCAGCCGCGGCAGCGTGCGTTACAAGTTATAACCACTTGGTCCTCAGCTCGCGGGCCGCCTCGCCTCGCCGCGCCTGTATTACACTCTAGGGGTAGGGCACACATGACTACGTGGTGTCGGTTTTGCAGTTATTCGTTTATGTCACTAACTTTTGTAGCACAACTTATTGACTTTTTAAGACAAGTATTTTAATTTAAGGTTAAAAATACTATTTGTGGCGTTGTACGTGGTCGCTAACACATTTGAATCGAAAGCAAACAGAAAAATAGATAATAACTATTTACGCTCGCAGCTGATGAAGGTACCTACTTTTAACTGGCAAAAGTGGAATCAGTATTAAAATACCGTCGCAACCTCGCGCACAGAAATGCTTTGTGGGTGAATGATTTCCCTCTCCATACCGCACTCCAAACGTTCGCGGATTCCCAGATTTAAGTATTTGTTGCATGACTTGCTAAAATTTATCTGTGTGTAATAATGCCAACTTAGAACATAATGAATTGTTGATTCATATTAATTGAGCAGGTGTATCAACGGTGATTGCTATTTTAAACATTCTAGTAATATTTATACTTTTATGTTCCACCTAATGTCCGTATCGTAGGTGTTACTTTTAAATTATCTTAATCCTTTCGTTGTATTTATTTATTTATTTATTTCGTTTTTTTTTTCATCTACTTCACATTACTAGATATAATTTTTCTGCTTCATCATGCTTTTAAATTGTACCACGCTGTTTAGACTGCTTCATCTTGATGGCTAATTGATGCTAGATCACCACCTTAGTAGATTCCATGTTCGACGGTTGTCAGGATGTTGCAGACGAATTCGGTATTTTTCTAAAAAGGCTTATTCGGGATATTCCGAGGTTCTTCCGTCGGACATCCGATAATTAGCTGCCGCTGCAGGGGCTGTGGCTGGACCACCCTGCGTGCTATGCTCTACCCTGACCTACCTACCTGGCTGCTACCAGTCACCTACGTTCTGAGAACTGCAGGATAGTGGTTTTCTTTAGGCGGTCTAGAATTCAACACGCGCTCGATGTCGAGAACTCACGCTAGTCCTCCACTGGATTTATTCTAAAATTCTTTTAAAAATATTTTTTATATTAGTGTGTCCCCTCTCTTTTGAGTTTCATTCACCGGCTGAGCCCTAACCGTTACATATTTTATACAAATGGCAATATGCCTAATAAAATTATTCCAAATGAAATTCTGCCATCTTCTTATTATGCCAAGTGAAATTGTACCAAATAATCGTCCCTCTAAATAAACGTTATGCTAAACGAAATTATGCGGAATTTTAACTTTGCCAAAGGTAGTTATGCCAAATAATATGTAATATATTTTTTTGTTTTTTTGGGTGGTCAGTGCTGAGTTGCTCACACCATCTTTAGTCCAGTCATTTAGCAAAAAAAAAAAAGGGGAATGAGAGATAATAAGATGTAAAGTCGTATACACCTTAATTTCGGTGTTCTAAAAGTTGTCTCAAAAGTCTCATAAAATCTCGTGTCTGCGTCGTAAGTTATTTAAGGTCAAACGTCACAAAAATCAGTTTTTCGCAATTATCTCGGTTTCTATAGCTCCAATGGTGTTAACATATAAAAAATGAAGAGCATAAAATTTTCGTCAAATTTTGTTTTGAAATTTTTTTCATTTGACTGGACTACTTTGCCAGTCTGTTTTTATAAGTCAAGACTTATAATTGGCTGCCAGTTTCAGTCACTATTTTTTATTGTAGAGCTTTCCATACTAAATAACTAAATAAATAAAATTCTCCCATCCTTAAAGTATGCCATTGCAAATTTGGACATATAAATATTCGGCCAAACAAAAATTATATTAAATAATTTTTATGCCTTAAAATTATTCCAGAATCCTTTTAAAGAAGATTATGCCAAGTGTGTTACGCCAAATTTTCGGAGCATCAAGATTCTGCCAGATAAAGGGGACCCTTTTAATGCAAGTTTTAAATGTTACAACTTTAATACCTCCATGACTGACTGGAAGTTTGTATGTTTAGATGTTGAATACTCAGTCACGCAAAAACGAGTGATCGGACTTAATACCTGATCGGAATCTTGTCGCTGCACATACAGCGGTCTCCAGCGCGGCGGCGCCGGACCGTGCACGGCAGGTCCCGCCGGCCCCGAGGGCCCGGCCGACCCCGAGGGCCCCGCGAGCCCCGAGGGCCCCGCCAGTCCCGAGGGCCCCGCCAGGCCCGAGGGCACCGCCGCAGCCGGGACCCCCGCCACTCCGGCTCCGACGTTCGCGTACAAGCCCACGTTAGCGTACCTACGGGCAGTAACACAGATGTAGCGACGCCGCCCCTTGCGCGCCTCCGGTCGCCGCGCGCGCACTCACCCCGGCTCGTGCAGGCGCAGGCGCAGCGCGGCGGGCGCGGCGGGCGCGGGGGCGCGCGGCGGCGTGCGCGGCGCCCCCGCGGCGCGTCACGTGGCGCGCTCCACCACGCACACGCCGGCGTACGAGCGGCCCACCGCCATGCCGGCCGGCAGCAGCGCCCAGCAGTCGGCCGCCGGGTCGAACACCTCCACGCTGCTGAGGTTGGCGGCGCCGTCGTCGCCGCCCACCACGTACAGGCGGCCCGCGTGCGCCGCCACGGCCGCGTTGCGCCGCGCCGTGCGCATGGGCGGCGCCGGCGCCCAGCCCGCGCCCGTCCAGCGCTCCACGCTGCGGCGCACGGCGGGCCCGTCGTGGCCGCCCACGGCGTACAGCGCGCCGTCCACCACGCCCACGCCGCAGCCCGAGCGGCGCGCGCCCATCTCCTCCACGGGCTCCCAGGCGTCGGCCGCGGGGTCGTAGCGCTCCACGGTGTGCAGGCACTGGCGCGAGGCGCCGTCGTAGCCGCCCACGGCGTACAGCTTGCCGCCCAGCACGCCCACGCCCACGGACGAGCGGCGCGTGGACATGGGCGCCACGGGCCGCCACACGCCCTCGCGCGTGTCCAGCGCCTCGGCCGAGCTCAGCCCCGTGGCGCCGTCGAACCTGCGGCGCGAGCGTCGAGCGGTCACGCACGGCACGCACGGCACGCACGGCACGCGCGGCCCGCGCACGGCTCGCGGCACACTCACCCGCCCACGGCGTAGATGACGTGCCCGATGACGGCCACGCCGAGCGTGGAGCGGCGCGCGCACAGCGGGGGCCCTGCGCTCCAGGCGTCGGCCGCCACGTCGTACACGTCCACGCTGCGCACGCGCAGGGTGCCTGCACAGTGCACACTTACCAGCATCACCGACACGATCCACATTATTTTGACCACGCTATTTCATAACAAATTTTATGTGATAAAAAAATTAACTTCAAAGACACCTTCTAAAAAAGGAATAGGTTACGTATTAAACCAGCATCTTATCTTTCGCTTGTAAACAGATTTCTCTGTGATTAGATTCGATTTTCGTTATGCCTTTTTTATTTGGTACAGGCAACTTAAGTGGTGGTCCCATATATATTTTATTAACTTAAAGTGCGGTAGTTTATGAGTTATCTTCTATAATACGTGTTTTTTCTTATTCGTCTATGTTGATGACATGACGGTATCATAGTAACTTCTCGTTACAAATTAAAATTTATACATGATAAGAATTTGTTTAGGACATCTCAATCAAAAAGGGGTAACATAAGAAAAACATTTTTGCAAAAATAATTAAACTTTAGTTTCGGAAGCCTGTGTCAATAAAGTCAATGAAACAAATAAAGTCACCGACTTCCCAAAACACTTATAAAGGGTTTTCCAATAAGAGGTGTTATTTTGATATTCAAAGAAAAATGCCATTTTTTAATATAAATGATCGGATGTTTATTTCATTATAAAGAGATGCAATTTGTTTATGGAAAATTTCATGAAAAGGATATGGCCCTGTAAGCGTGGTCGTGGTGGTCATTTGCCTGATGTTATTTTCCACTATTAACGGCATACCTTCCTCTTTATAATGAAATAAAAATCCGATCATTTATATTAAGAAATGGCATTTTTCTTTGAATATCAAAATGACACCTCTTATTGGAAAACCCTGTGGTTATTTTTCACTTTTTTTGTTGCCTTTTGGTTCGTCAGGGTCCCTTTTTTAGGGTTTCGTAGCCAAATGATTAGCTATTTGTGCCCCCCCCCCCCTCAGTCTAATTTCTAAAGTAAGTGAAAACGTGAGTAAAAAAATCTTTGGACAAGTTTTTTGATTTATGTTTTTAATATCATGGTACTTTGCTCGTATTAAACATACATGTAGTTTTCTCGCCGTTCAGTTCATAACGGAAAGAATTCTGCGGCTTCCTATCGCGGAAGGAGCGAACTAGCCTAGACCTTCATGGCTCACCGTTGAAGCCGCCCACGGCGTACACCTTGCCGCCCACCACGGCCAGGCCGGCGCGGCAGCGGCGCGTCAGCAGCTCGGCGGCCGGGCGCCAGCGCGCCGCGTCCAGCTGGTAGGCCTCCACGTCGCGGATGGCCTTGGGCGCCTGGCCGCCCACCACCAGCAGCACGCGCGGCGCGCGCGGCGGCTGGCGCGGGCGCGCGCGCGCGCACACGGCCGCGTGCGCCGCGCGCCGCTCGGGCCGCATGAGGTGGAACGACAGCGCCTCGATGACCAGGTCCTTGACGCGCAGCCCCGCGCTGCACAGCGGCTCGGCGGCCGCGCGCGCCACCAGCGCGTCCTGCGCCAGCAGCGGCAGGCGCACGTGCTCCAGCAGCGCGCCCAGGTGCGGCCCGCGCGCGCCCGGCGCCGCCTGCAGCCAGCGCACCACGGCGTCCAGGATGGCCTCCTCGCTGGGCACGGTGATGCGGTCGTTGTCCAGCAGCGCGCCCAGCGCGTCGGGCTCCAGCGCCAGGAACTCCTCGGTGTCCAGCACCTCCGCGAAGTGGTTCTCGATGTAGCGCGAGGCGGCGGTGCTGAGGTCGGCGCAGGCGTGCAGCTCGGCGAAGGCGCGGATGCCGAGCGCGTTGTCGGGCGACAGCGCGCCCGCCAGGAACACGCAGCACGCCGCGCGCACGCCGCTCACCGCCAGCAGCGACGCCGCCGACAGCAGGCTCTGAACATTCGTATTTAAACAGCGCACGGTATGCTACGTCATATCAAAAGGTATGTATGAAAATCAGAACCCTATGCTAAAGCTTATGACGGAACGACGTGAAATCGACGCTTCAAACGTGAAAAAACGCTCTATTGAGAAAACGACTGAGCAAAACCAGGGGCCGACAGTGCCACTTGACGGAGTTGACCAAATCCAGTGCAATGGAGATATCGACGTTTCGAGGCCAAAGATCCTTTCAGAAGTCAATAACTTCTACGGCAATTGTACGCATCGCATACATATGGACATAATCACAAAAATAAGAATTAACTACAAAACTCAAACTCAAGCATTTATTTCAATTAGACCATAACAGGCACTTTTGAATGTCAGAAAAACAAAGAAGGCGAAGCTACAGTCCCAGACACGGTTCCCTATCCATTTGCATAAAATTGTAAGACCTAATATAACTTGGCATACTTTTGTTTAACCTAATTACATTTTCGCATAACATTATTTACGCATAATTTTTTTAAGCATAATTACTCTAATCATAATAATGATTAAGCATAATTACTCTAATCATAATAATGATTAAGCATTACATTCTAATGCATACATTTATTTACGCATAATGATATTTGCGTGTCTGCGTTTTGTGATGCCTATAAAAAATATTTTTATAGGCATCACAAAACGCAGACACGCAACATTTTGCGAATTCAATTTTTGCCAATACAAATTAGTCTACAAGATAATTATGCCAACATAAACTGAATGCAAAAAAAAATATGGCAAAGTATTAATATTAGTCTACAAGTTTGCAAGTACAAGTATTAGTAATTAGTCTACAAGATAATTATGCCAACATAAACTGTATGCCAAAAAAAACATGGCAAAGTATTATTATGCCAAAAAAAAGATACCAAAATAGTATTGCCAAAGTATGTTAGGAAAAAAAAACATTATGCAAAACGAAGGATAGATTTTCATATGCTCTTTATATGCTAGGTAAAATTGCAAATAAGACCGCCCTACTAGCAGCGTATCATGGTTATGTCGCCTCGGCTCTGCGGTATGGCCTCATATTCTGGGGTATTTTTATAAAACTAAACTTGAACTTATATAGATTTGTAGAAAGTAAACGGCGCTCAAAAAAGTTGCAGGTGTTAGCAACAAAAACAAAATTTCATAGCAAAAGCTTTTATAATTAATTTAATTTAATCATTTAATTCAAGTAACAAGACTCATAGTGTTAGTAACAAAGTACTTATAAAACTATGTTAGTAATACACTCACAAAGACAAAAACAGGAACAGATGTTGACATCACTGCTGCAAGGTGACAGGCCAAGCCGAAACCTTGCAGCAGTGGTTCACAAACTCACAATCAAGCCTGCTTGCTATCATAGATAGGATTCTGTTAGCGCTGACCCGCACCCTACGGACCAAGGAAGCACACCGCTTCCGCATCACCGTGTAGAAACAGTCTACGTGAGCTTCAGTAAACATCCCTGATGCGCTGCAGTATCGGGGCAACCCCATCAGCTTCCTGAATGCATTATTGTATTGGACGCGAAGGGCGCTGTATGACTTTTGTGTATATTGAACCCACAGACTACAAGTATAAAAAGACGTGCAGTACGCACTAAATATAGTGCGCTTGACCTCTTTAGAGGCACGCCTGAATCAATATGCAAATGCAATGGCTCAAAAATTATATAATAAGTTACCAGGACAAGTCATCTCCACTAATAACATTAATGAATTAAAAAAAAAAAACTATTTAAATTGTTAAATAACAAGGTGTATTGTTCTGTTGACGAATATTTAAATGACAAATTTTAATTTCCTTTTAAATAAATTGAATCTGTTTTTATGTTATGTATGTGTATGATTTTGTTAATTTTGATTATTGTGTATTTATGAATTTGTGACATTATTATTTTTATTTTTGTATTTTTTGGTTCTTTTTACTTTATTCTATTTGACATTTTATATAATTTTGCAATGTAATTTTGACATGGTTTATAATTTTGTAGTAATTTTTGAATTTATAAAATGTATTTGTTTAGGAACCAAACACCATTGATATTTTGTATGCCTTTTGGCGGGGCACAGCTCGGGTCTCATTTATTTATAACATCTTCTGTATATACCCTGTGTTCAGGAAATAAATCTTCTTCTTCTTAGGAAATAAATGAATTTGAATATGAAAAAAAGGTATCCCCCAGACACAAGGCATAATAACTTGTGAAACTACTGTAGTTGCCCATTCCAAAGCGTAGATCTCTATGGAGAAGAATGGACAAGAAACTCCTTCGCTTTTTTTTCTGTGACTTTCAAAAGTGCCTGTAATGGTCTAATTGAAATAAATGCTTTGAGTTTGAGTTTGTGTCTATGTGAGCATTTGTTGACTGTGCTGCTTGACTGCCGGGTTCATCGCATCAGGTAGATAAGGAAGATATTGTCACTGAAGGAGAGCTACCTGTACGTTGTCTTCGGTGATGACGAGCGATTCGGGCGTGTACACGTACTCGATGATGGCCTCCAGCGCGAGCGGCTCCACGTTCTGAAATAACACGCCACTAACTCATGAACCATACAATACATCTGTATCCAGGTGAGTCTTTTGTTTTTAACCCAATTTTGGATCGATTGCGAACTAAGGTGTTTTTTTGAATTGGACAATTGTACCAATGTAAGTTTTAAGTTTGGTATTTGGAGGGGAATTACATGTCAGACTGCATTGTCAAGTTATTAGATAATTGCTTTATTTGCAAAAGGACTCAACTGTAAAATGCAGCGATCGGGAGCTACCTGTATGGTGATGGTGGGCTGCGTGCTCTCGTCGAACTGCGTGAACATGGCGTGGAAGTAGGGCGAGGCGGCCGCCAGCACGGCGCGGTGCGCGGGCAGCGCGGCCGACGGCTCGTGCTCGGGCCCGGCGCGCGCGTGCAGGCGCACGTCGCACAGCACGGCGTCGCGCCGCAGCCGCGCCAGCGCCGCCAGCAGGCGCGCCGGGTGCGCCGCCGCCTCCGCGCCGCCGCCGCCCGGCCGCTGCGACGACTCGTCCAGCGACGACTGCGACGCGCAGCGCACCATCAGGCTGCACAGTGCACTCACGCTCTGAACTCTACCGTACCCTTTTATGATGACACGGTATGACCACCCGCCTATTGATTGCGTATTTCTGATCCGTCGTGTTCTATTTGGTGTTCATCATCTACCTGCCTTTCCCAACTATGTTGGAATCGGCTTCCAGACTAACCAGATGCAGCTGACTAACTGTACATGAAGCAATTGTCTATCAGACCTCAATAACCCAATTGATACTGCGTAATGCCAATAAACGAAGTCCCTTGGTATGCCTAGTTGTCAGACTTTCAGTCCACTTACTACATGTAACAACTGTCAAAGTTCTACAAATGACAGCTGGGACCCATGACTTAACATGCTTGCCGAGGCAAGCAGTGGACGGTGACCCATCTACGAAACGACCTGGGCAAGCTTGACTTTACCTTAAAGACCGATCCGTGCTAGCTATTTAGCCAAAGGCTGCTGTGTTCTAATTAACATTAACAAACAATCCAAATAAATTCTCTAAATGATCTTATAACAAGCTCTAAAAAGAACTAAATACATTTATTTAATTAATAAAACTGAAAAGAAGATTTATTTGAGCAAACTAAATAAAATATTAAAGAACAGAAGAGAAGATCTCAACCATTTATGCAATGGTGGGTCAGCTAATTGCTATAACTCACTGTACATACATATCCACAAGATCCATAAAGGCACATCATTATTCACATTCACAAAATAAATTCAAAAGGTTAATAAATGTACAGAACTTACTTATCTACATTAGTATTTCAACTTAGATGTAGGTTGTTCCAAAGCTTATCTAACCGACTGTCCAGTCTGTTAAGCACTAAACAGTTAGCTGGAGAACAATAAAACTGTATTTTTACAGATTGTAGACTAGTAACCCAAAGATTAGCCTTTACTTCAAGTCAAAAATTGTCACACCCGTTTATAAAGGTACAATCATTTAAAAACTGCAAATAGCAGCAGCACTGCTGAAAATGGCAACAGATGGCAATATTGCCATCTATGGTTGCTTAAAAGAACCTTGGGAATTGTACCTTTATAAGTTTTTTCATTAACACAAACAACATCGCAGTAGTTGCATCACTAACACATCTGAACAAATGCATTACAGAAACTAACCTGTAGCGTGCCCTGTCTCCATCACCCTCGGCAGCACTGTTGTCCACCCCTGATCTGCAAAGATTATATTGACATTCTGTGGCCTTAAAACTTTATTGTAAAAAGGGAATGCCTTGTGTGCATAAAAATACATGTTAGTTATGGGAAATTTCCAATGAAAAAATTTAAGGGGTGCTGCTACAAAGGGGACATTCGATTGCTATGATTCGGAATGCAATGCGAATCTCAGTGAAACAGTGGTGATCGTTCGAGGTAGTGGGTTCTACTCACAGGGCTCTGTCGCGCTCGGAGTCGGCCTGGCCCTCCATGGCGCCTAGAGCAGTGTTCTGTCGCTCACCGGCCCGCTCGATGCCCACCGGTCTGCGCTCACCAGCCTCTGCCTCCTCTGTACCTCATCGATAGGATCAACAAACGCCTGGATTGCACTAACGTTTAAACGCGAGTATTTAACACTATCACTTACTCGTACCAAACTATGTTATAAAATTATGGAACAAAAGATTCAATGTTTGTCTAATACTTCTCAATTAAAGTAGATAATTATGTTCAATTTATTGACAAATAATTATCCAAACATAACATTATGTCAAACTTCGTGGTTCCTGTCAGTTCAGTTTGCTGTCATTGTGTACACTTCAACCAACTTATCTGTGCAGGCGGGAAAACACAGAACTAAAATAAAAATACCAAGTTTACCATACCGATGCAAATTTTCATGACAAGCAGCGCCACCTTGAACCGCTCACTTAAAGTGGTCCTACTATACAGTGCCACAAGGATCTTTTGATGCATGAGCAACGTTGTTATTGAGGCTCTAATGTCATTTAAGGCCTGGTCAGACCAGGTGTGTGTTCAGTGTTACGAAACACTACTACATGAAAATCATCATAATAGTAATTTAATTTAATATGTACCACTTTCGTCGACTATTAAGATTAAAGATTACTTTCGAATTCTCGTTCACTAACACGCCAATCCATAATAGTTCACATTCATATTATATAGATGGCGCTTTTATAATTACCAGTTTTATAAATCATGCCAAATCATAGAAAAGTATTCTGTTTGGCAAACCTACCGCGGCACATGCTGTGCACGGGCACGCGGTGCATTTTTAGCTGCGTGGATTCATTTGGTTGACAACCTGGGTCTACATTTCCACTGCAGTACACAATACGTGACAATACACGTTGTGTGCGTGGCCCACCGCGGCATAGTCGTGTGTTAATATTCGGGCATCGTGTGTACCGCATTCACAGCGTGCGTGGCGCTGACAGCGTTGAGCTATGAGAGCGCCTTATTTGAGCAAGCCACGCATGAACTAATGACGTCAATTGATGCATAGCGTGTCCCGGTGTCCACAATGAGCAATGTTTGCAGTGGACACAATCACATAGATATTTTCTTCGCCGCGGTGGATATGCGCCTTATTTCCTTGAATATAATAAAGTTATTTATCACTATCTTCCAAACGCGGCTTCGCCTCACACATTTTTTTTTACCCAATACTTACCGTAAAAAATATAGCATATAGGCACAGCACAAATTAATGTATAGGTATTTTATTGTGATGTACCTGTAACCTGTAAAGTTTCATTAGAATCTGTTCAATAGTTTATGCGTGAGAGATCTTGGAGTAACAAACATCCACCCACCCTTCCACACAAACGTTCGCAAGTACACGAGGAAAGAAGTAAGTTAAGTAAGATAATTAAGATAGTATAATAATAGTCCTCCTGACAGTTTTCGGTCATGCGTGGCGGCTAACCGCAGCGGATTTAAGCCATCGGCGCTGTAGATTATAGCGCTCAAGTGAGTGCGCTGACAAAGGTGCATTCCCTCACGTTCATAGCAGATGGGCAAACCGACCGCCAACTTCCAAACTCCGGCCGAGACCTACTGAGAAATTCCTAAAGAAAAAACCCAATAACATTTTGCCGTACCCGAGAATCGAACCCAGAACTCCACGCTCAGCAGACATCAAACAGAGCGGCCACTAAACTAATAAGTACTAAAGCAAGACAAGATGTATTTAGGGTCTCTGATCCTTTCAGTTAGTTTAATCTTTATAAAAATTAATAAACGCTGTCAGAGGTTTGTGAAGAGATGTGTCAGCACTATTGACCACTAATGAATACAATGTTTCGCTGGTTTCCTTTTATTTTTTCAAAAAATAAATGATACATAACGTTATAGGAAATTGACGTGACAATTGTTCAGTCGTATTGCTCAAAAAAACTACCCTAAGCAATGTTAAATCAGTTTATTAGTAGACCGACTGATTTTTGTGATGGGACTTGAGAGTTAGGTAATCTGAATCTATAGTATCTGAAACAACACCTATAGCGTAGTGTACTAATTAAACTAACCAATAGCGTGCCTAGGTGCCAGGTGGTAAGGGTCAAATGCTGCTGCAGCTGGCTGTTGGGTACTGGAACAGGATCAATAGTAGTACATACTAAGGTACTGGGTTCAAGTCCAGGTCTCACAAAGTGATCTTAAGCTTTACATCTAGAATATGCAGGTTTCAAGGTTTACAATTATGAAGTTAGGCTCCGCCTAGACGCCTTTTATCGTTAGTATACTACACTTGTTAACTAATACTAATAAAATTGCTCATGCACAAAAATACTGCAGAAAGCGCAGATAAGCACTGGTGCTGGTTTTGTGTAATTGCGTATTGTACATTTGTACCCACCAAGGTGGTGATCTGCAGCCCGGAGGAGTGTGCCCCGGTGCTCCGGTGCTCCGGTGCTGCGGGCTAGCGGCGCGCACGCGAGGCGAGGGCGCGGTGCAAGGCCGCGCGGGGAGCGCATCGATCTGCGAACAGCTGTGCCGGTGCCGGCTCCCGCGCCCGCCCCGCACCCGCGCCCTGCCGCATGCCGGCCGGCAAACAACAATACTGATGTTTTGTTCTATAGTTAGTGTGACGAGACCCAGAATGATTCCATTCGTGTATGCATGCATAGTACACTGTGCTGAGTCAATAATTATCTATAAAACTTCTGTCAATAACTTATTGCCACTGATTTCGACTGTTGCTATTAGCAGCTGTGGAGCGGGCCGCGGGGGGGGGGGTGGCTGTTCGAGGGTTTGGCTTCAACACAAACAGTGGAACTTGCAAGCGTTGCGCTGTGAATATGTTGGTGTTGTATCAATGGTAATAGGTTCGGGGTATATAGGTACCTAACATTAGTTCTAGCTACTCGAAACTTTCGCTCGAAAGTACCATACAGGAATCAGGAGTTCAGCGACGACCAGCATTATTCTTATTCTCTTGCAACTGCTCTAATTTATGACCCAGTATTCACCTATCTACTTATCTATCTAGGTAGGTGTATTGAACGTTGACTTACCATACGAGACCAGCGATTCAGGGATATGCGGGGAAACAGAAATCCGCTTTTTTAATATTTTGTATAACTAAGTCGTTTACATTTTGTAAAAGCTCAGGAGCACGAATCCTTAAAAATCAATTATAAGATTTAAGAAAAGGCATTCCTTTTGCTGCAGCATGGACTAGACGAGGCGTTGACGTGTCAATCGACCACTTCATGTCAGCCAGGTCAAGAATAGATTTGTTAGGCTAGGTCGCGGTAGCACGAACACACAGCCTAGCTGTCATATTGTTTACTATGTGTGGTGGGTGCTCGTTTTGGTCGGTGCATTAGGTACAATATTATGTGGTTTGTAGTCGGCGCCATGGCGGGCGCGGCCGGCGCGCGGGGCTCCGGCGGTGCAGCTGGCGGGCGCGGCGCCGGGCGGCCCCGAGCTGCCCCCCGCCGGCGCGCGCTGCGCCGCTCGGCTCAGTATCGCGCGCGAGCCCGCCGCCGCCGCCGCCGCCGCCGCACAGCCCGCGCCGAGCCCGACGCGCCATGGAGCACTTCATCGAGACCGTGCGCAAGTACCCGTGCCTGTGGAACACCACGGCCATCGAGTACCGCGACCAGGAGCTGAAGGACGCCGCCTGGGCCGAGGTCATGAAGGAGACGGACCTGTCGTCAGGTGAGCCCCGCCTGCCCGCGTCCCCGCTCCCCCTCGCCCGGCCGCGCCCCGCACGCGCCCGCGCGCCCTCCGCGCCGCGCGCACGCTATTGTTGTGATATTAGAGGCACATACAAGGAAACCATTAGCTAACGCGACGAGTGTCGGACTGTCGGTGACGCGGGACGCCGCCGTGCGCCGGGTGCCGGCTTACCCACTGTCTTCACCGCCCAGTCCTATGTAGTAACCTACTTGATCATAAAAAGTATGATGCAGGCCAAAACAAATGAAACCAGTGCAGTATAACCAAATTATTAACTCTTAAGATCCAATTCAGGTAAATAATTGTAATTCTCGAACAATTATGACTAAAAACAATATAGGTAGGTACCTAGCAGATTTTGTTGTCTGTTGGACAACAACAGTTGACGAAGCCCCTGAGAACACTGTTCGAGCTAGTTCCACATCCACACGAGATAGTCGGGGGGTGGACTGTCGAGGGTCGGCTCTTGTAGCTTGTAGCATAGGACTCATTACCAAGTAGTTGTTCCTACACCGACAGGTATTACGAGCCTATAATTTTGTTGGAATGATTATATTGTTGGTAAAGGTAAGTGCATTCCTTCCATTCAAATAAAAATCTAAAATTCACTTACAGGCAACGCACAGATATTATTAATGAACATGAACATGATGAACACGTAAATAAATAGTAAAATCAATGGATCAGAAAGACCCGTGACACGGTAATATTATAATATTACCGTGCCCGTGAGCACTCGCTCAAGTTACAAGTCGCGCAAATGAATGGTTTCGTTTGATTATTTGAATGCTAAGGTCTATTTATTTAGGTATATACACCACAACTGTTCCATTGCGTTTTACGCTACCTATATCATTTATACGAGTATGTATTAATGCTTATTTGAATAATCTTTCTGCATCAGTCACCTTCGCTATATTCCTCTGTGCATCTTGTTGGTTTTGTTTTGTCTGTTTTCATCGTTTTCTGTCAGCACAGTAAACATTGTGTTTAGTGGCTAGTGCTATCTACTTACTACACGCTACCCTCGGAACACTGCTCAGTTTCTCCGATTAATCAAATATAAAATGTTGCAGTGAAAGAGGTGAAGCTGAAATGGAAGAAGCTGCGTGACAGCTACCGCGATGCGCTGAAGAGACAGAGCGAGATGTTGGCCAAGGACCCCGCCAACCCCACCAAGAAGAACTACCCGTGGAAGTACATGGGGTTGATGCAGTTCCTGCAGCCGTACATGAGCAATCGCAAGAAACCTGCGGGCTCGCCTAGCTACCCCGCGCCGCAGCAGCCCGCCGAGAACGGCCACGCCGACCACTCTTCCTCCGAGTCGGAGTCGGACGCCGAGTCGGCGCCCAAGCGCAAGAGCTGCTCGCAGCTAACCGTCATCGACCGCAAGCTGGACTACTTGTGCAAGGCGCAGTCCGCCAAACGCGCCTGCGCCGAGCCCGGCGCCGCCGCCACCGCGCCCGCGTCCGCCGCGCCCGCCGCGCACCCCGACCCGCTCGACATCTTCTTCAACAGCATGTGCCAGTCCACCAAGCGGTTTCCCTTCCCGACGCAGATAAAGGTACTCGCTAAATCATTAAACTTTGGGTCCTGGACTCCTGGACGCATGGGTTCGATTTCCGGGTCAAACGGTTTGTTAAATATGTGTATCGTGTGCAGGTTCTTACCAACCCTATGCAAAAGAAAATGAAGTTTTTGTCTGGTTTGTCGGCTGACCTCAGTTTTCTCGTTTTATTGTGCACAGATAAAGAAGAGCTTGTTCAACGCGGTGATCGAGGCGGAGGAGGCGCTGCTGGCGGAGCAGGCCAGCTACGCTAGCCTGTGGGCCGCAGAGGCGGGCTCGTCGTCCTCCAGCGAGCCCAGCGACGACGAGCGCAAGCCGTCCTGAGCCCGCCGCACGCGCCGGCGCCGCCTCGCGACCCTCTACGCGCAGTACGCGCAGTACGCGCACTACGCACAGTACGCACAGTACGCCGCCGCGGCCGCCGCGCACAGCGCCTGAGCTCGACACACGTGCAGTCGTGCATCATCCTCATGATATACAAGTTGTCAGCTGGACGATATTACTGCAGTTGATCGCTTCAGTATCAGCACCGCCAGACCCAAGGCCCAGATCAACAACGATACGCAGTTGCAGTGAACCTCGTCCATCCAGCGACGTCTCTGTCGCCTCAGCAATCGACTTAAACTCAATCTCACCGCTTATTTACAGCCAAGACTTCCTACTCTGTCTGTAGCTGGCAACTCTGACGGTTTACGAGTTTGACTTGGTCCTTATTATTATGCTTACGCACATCACCGGAAGCTGAGCGTACAAGGTGTGTGCAGGGTGCACTGCTAGTTGAGTAGCTCCAATGGACCTTGTAGCGCTTGAAGGTAAGCTTTGATGGGTAACCATTTGTGAAACTGTTTCATAACATTGTACTGAAAAAACAAGACTGTACAACTATGCGGGATAACTATCATCATCCTGTTTACCAATGTCATTGTTCATGGCTCTGAAGGATGGACTTGAGATCCAGATCCAGATCCAGATCCTGAGAACGGCAACAGGGATTGGATTTTTGGCTCGTTCGTCAACAGAACTATCACTGAATACCTTTTCTGCAAAGTCCGCTTCCGCGATCTAATTCTGACATCTTAGCGCTCAGTGGTCACTTACTGTCTTCGTGCAAAGCATTGCAAAGTGAGTGGACTGTCAATAAGAATCCTGGAAACATTGGTTCGTGTTTAAGATGATATTGGCATAGCCGTTAGATATGTATAATATTGGTATACCGACAAAAGAATTAGATACATGAAGAAGACCCTGCACCAACAATAATTCAATTGAGATGAGTCTATAGTGTGACAAGGTGGAGTTGTGTCTGTGGGAACTGTTCGCGTCTGTGGAGTGTGGTGGCGTAAGTGCGCTTTACGATGTCTGTGTGGCTTCAGTGAACAATAAATAGCTTCAAAATGATCGAAAACATTCTGTTTGTAGTGATGAATGGGAAGTTTGTAGCTGCAGTGAGGGAATCCACAACTAGTGACTGAACAGTGGTAGTGTCACTCGGTGCAGCTTGAACGGCAAGCGCGGCTGCAGCGAGCGTGTGTCGGCCGAGATCTGGTGTTAGTAGTAAGTTATATTGTATGCGGCTAGGCAGTCAGAAGTTCAGAACTACCGCTGCCCTTTTGCATATTCAATACAATTCCCGCGGTTATTTTCATAAGTTTATCAACAAAGTCATACAAACGCCATCAGCGACTCGAGCATGCGGCACTATACTGTTATATTGTGAAAGGCTCTGTTCGTACGGAGACTACAATATTTTACTGTATAATTTAAGGATCTCATCATGGCAGATTCGTACAGCATTTGTGTGTAGTTTTAGGCTGCCTGTCCACTGGAGCGGAGAAGAAAGGAGAAGCGCAGAGATGTGTACCAATAGAATTAGGTGACATTTAAACTCAGCTCGAAAAATTATACATTTAAATATCAAGCGGGGATGTCCGTAACGTAACATTATGCTTTGAATGATTCGCTCGACGCGTGCTGTCGCCATAGCTCCGCTCCGCTTAAAGGAACAAACACAGTCTGCAGCATTCCTCCGCATTAGGGTTGCGCCTCATCTAGCAGCACGGAATCGCATTTTTCCATGCTCGTCATTTGCTAGAAGAAACAGAGCGTGCGGCCGAGCGCACCGTCGAAACATTCCCGCTCTCACAGCACGCTCCACTGAAAAGGATAGGAGCATGGAAAAGTGCGATTCCGGGCTGCTAGCTGAGGTAGTCCCGTGGGACTAAGCATTAGCGGCAAGTCAAAGTTTGATCAGCAATCAAGTTCCTTGACTTAGCGCTTAGCGAACCCCCATAACTAAGCAAATTAGATAAGGTACCACCGTGCCACGATTGTGTGAAACTGTAGCAATTCTAGTTACACTGACAAATTAGTAAAGTTTAGGAAAACGACTGAAATTATTTTAATAACGTGTAGATTTGTATCAATATTAAGTCGGTATTATGAAAGAATGTACCTACCTACTTTTAAAATTGATAGATGTTAGATATTTTACAAATAGGTACCTAAGTATACATATGAAAAGATCTCTGAGACAAAATTAAACTTTTCCGTAATAACATGGTTTTAATTGTTTTTTACGACCAAAGCGTGTATTTTGCGTACAAAAAAACCCTGCGACATATCTAATGGTCATTACACGTTCAATACATTACAATGTATAGACAAAGACAGAAATCTATAATGGAAATCTCAAAATATATCTAAAAAGCCTAGATCGCTAGAACCTAGACAAGGTTCCTCAAACGTCAAGTTTAACCTATATGACCTATTCTGTATGAGCTAAACAGATTTACAGATCACAAGTCAGCTACCTGAGCCTACTGCGCTTCCTCAACACACTGCTGGCTCCGCTGTGGCTGTGGCATAAATACTACAGGGAACAGCGACACGCAGGTGTACTAAGTACCAGTAGTGCAAACAGGAAGGAGCCGTGGACAGTGGTCACAGTGGCAGACCAAACTTACTACTCTGTCAAGAGAGTACCGGGAAACGATCAATACAATAATACACAAAATGTTAGTTATTCATCCAATGTTATTTTATCTCCTTCAAAGTATGCTCCTTCAGAAACGATACACTTACGCCAACGAATAATCCAATCATCAAAACATTTTTAAACGTTTTTCCGGAATTGAGTTAGTTGTTAACTGCTACCGAATGAAAACTGGTGCCACGAAGTGGTAATTTGAGTTTAGGAAAAAGAAAGAAGTCGGCTGCAGCCATGTCTGGTGAATAAGGTGGTTGCTCGATGGTATTTGTTGAGTTTTTGGTCAAAAATTCGTTCACTATGATGGCCTTGTCTTATCGTGGTGCAAAAAAAATCTTTCCACAAATCTGGCCTTTTTCGTCGGATTTGCTCTCTTCAGCGCCGCATAACGCTCAAATAATATTCTTTATTTACTGTTTGACCTTTCGGCAAGAATTCCGAGTACACAACACCGCGATAGTCAAAGAAAACGGTCAACATGACTTAGACTTTTGATCGACTTTGGCGTGGTTTTTTCGCTTTCGGTTCAGTTGAAAGGCGCCACTCTGAAGATTGTTGACTAGTTTGCATGTCAAACTCGTAAACCGTCTCGACATCAGTAAAAAATGCGTTTCATGAATGTTGGGTCGGAATTAACTCGTTCTAGCATGTCCTCAGCGACTCGAAAGAGTTAAGTGATTGAGTTTTTGGAGAAAATTCAGGTCATTTCGTACTAGCCGAGCGACTACATGCTTCATACCCAAATGATTATTTAAAATGGTACGGATCGACTCGTGAGACACAGAAAGTTCAGCGGCTATCTCTCTTAAACTTGAATGAGGATTTTCAGTCACTATTTCCTGCAATTTTACAATGTTAACTTCAGTTGAAGACGTTGATAGCTTACCAGAGCGAGGAAAATCTTCAATCACATCTCGACCGCTTTTGAAAGCTTTGTACCACTCATAAGCATGTGTTTTTGATAAAGTCGATTCACCGTAAGCCTTCTGTAACATTTTCAGGGACTCCGAACACGAAATTCCATTGGCGATGCAAAATTTGTTCGATGTTTTTGTCCATGATAAAATTCGCAATTCACACTAGATTTATGATCTAACTAAAAAAAGCACTGTATTTAAATCTAAATAAAGCGCAAGCCACACAGAAAAGATGCAAGACGCGGACGGGGCGCAGACATATTATGTCTGCGCCCCGTCCGCGTCCCTTTCATACAAAATGTATAGAAGCGTCGTGACGCAAAACATATAGAAAAGACAGGGCGCGGACACGACGCTTCTAAACATTTGTCATTTAAAATATATCTGCGCCCCGTCCGCGTCTTACGTCTTTTCTGTGTGGCTTGCGCTTAATAGATGCAACTCAAACTCCGCGTCGAAATGGAACAACAGTTGTGCCAATCTAACAAAAACAAAAATATACAAATCATCCATTTCAGATACTTTTTTGACTGAATGTAGTATTATTCCTAAATCATAATCATAATTTCTCAAAATACATATGTTAGTCATCTTTAGCGTTCAATTGTGACGGAAATTGACCTTACACCATTTAATTTAGATGCAAATGTTAGGCAATGTCATCGAATGCAAATAAGTCGCGCAACAAAATAATATCATAACGACGAGGGTCCCTTAGAAGTTAGAACAGAAGAGACTTTCGGGCTTCTACCCGTATTGACTTTTAAAGATCTTCAAACGACAGCTGAGCCCAACTACGTAACGTATTATACTTTCCGAGACACGGAGGGGCCTCGATATGAAATGTATGGCCACCGCAGACTGCTACTCAGAAATCGTTGCTTAATTTCGAAGTTGCATCTGTGCGGCTATTATTATTTAGCCACGAGTCCACGAATCTACGGTGCCCAGACCTGGTCGCCCACCAAGTTGCAAAGTTCAAGGTTAGTTTAAGCAAGACTTGGTAAAGCAAATCTTACAAGTAACTTTGTTTCGGTTCTAAATACATTGGATATTCAGAACACATCGACAAAGTCACATAGTTAGTCCAGGACAGGCCTTCGTCACAAACAAATGAGTAAGTCGATTGCGTTTTTATTGCATCACTATGCACTATCATTTATTTACTAAATTAAATCCGACTACCAATAATACCCACGGACTTGCCTTTTCAGTTCGGATGACCCCAGATACATGGCCAGACATTGAACGTCGCCTGGATTGCCCTAACTGTTCAATATTTTCCTCAGAACCAATTTAACGTTTCTGGCACGTTTAATATCAAAACTTAATAGTTACGTTCTTATCTGGTTCTGATCCTAAAGAAGTCATTAATGTAGTATATAATGAAATATCTTAATACATGCCTTTTGTAGACTCTTTTTCTGCCTCACTATCATCACTACATATTATAAAAAAACTAGCTGTGCCCGCGACTTCGTCCGCGTGGACTTAGATCTTTCTCAGCCTGTTATTATAAAAGGCAACATGACTTTGTCTGATCGTTAGTATGACAACTCTTGGATTTCATATACATACATACATACATCATATTAGATCCACCTCCTCAACAGAAACGTACAAGTACTTGGGTAAGTCGGCAGCATTAGGTATCAATACTACCGACATGAAACAATGGTTGAGGGACCGCTTTTTTGGCCGCCTGAATAAGGTTCTAAGCAGTCTTTTGTCAGGCGGAAACAACGGTGGGGTCATGCCGGATTTAATGTATTCTTTCGGCATACTCAAGTGGACTCAGACTGAATTGATGCCCTGGATAGCAGGGTCCGCGCACTGCTGACCACAAATCGAATGCATCACCCACCGTCGTCAGTGATGAGACTGTATATCTCGCGGAAGTGCGGGGGTCGTGGCTTCTTAAATGCTAAGACCCTGCACAACCGTGAGGAATGTAGTCTCAGGAAATAATTCCTAGAAGCCGACGTGGACGTGGGGATGCACCGAGCTGTGATCTCAGTGGACAAGGGCCTCACCCGCTCTCTCTGTCTAACGAGAACTGGCGCAACCCTAGAGTATTAGACACTAATGACCGCAAAGAGGTATGGCAGGGCAAGGAGCTTCATGGACGCTTTTACCGGGGCCTACATGGGCCCGATGTAGACTTCTTAGCGTCCGTATCCTGGCTGCGCTTCGGTGACCTTTTCGGGGAAACCGAAGGTTTTGTCTGTGCAATAACGGACGAAGTTATGATGACGAATAACTACCGGAAATACATTGTGAAGGATGGCACGATTGACATATGTCGGGCATACCACCGTCCGGGAGAATCGATCCGACAAATTATTTCTGGGTGTTCTCGCGCAAGAGCCCTGATGTTCAGCTCGAGGCGAAGGCGACAGTCAATCAATGTCTGATCGCGGTGGAGTTGAGACGTCTTGGAACTGTAGCCGATTCATTGTGCCCCATTGTTATTGTGTTAAGTTGTAACCTCAAGTAATTCGTTAGTTTTGCTAGAAACAGTGTATCGCACCCAGGGTGTCTTCTTAGCACGAAACCCATCGTCTGCCCAAATGATGTATACGCGTAACGGAGTAAATCCTGACATATCCGACATAATATATTTATTTAGTTGCGTGTTAAGCAGGCCGTAAAATATCTTCGAGATAATTGTCGCTAATGATAAAGGCCTATAGTAATTTTTATCGGCTATATCGCCAGTTTTATTTTTAACTACAGGTACTACCAACGTTCCCAACATCTCCACAGGCAGAGATGCATGATTCATGCATGATGCAAATAACATGGGCATTGTCCTGGGCAGATGAGGACCCGCCTATCGCAGGTGGTCAATTCTGAGGCCATAATGGCCGGGTGACTTTCCTCTAGACATTGATGACATTACTTTTTCAATATCTTTGGCGCTGAACCTTAACAAGACATAACCTAACTTCAAATCAAATCATGTATTTGCTTGAATATGGGTACATACATGAAGTGATACATACAACAAACACAACAACAAAAAAATACCCTGATGAAAATTAAAGTAAATGTACTTAAACGAGGAAACTTACATTGCAACAATTGGGCGCGGGCGGCGACAGCCCGGTCGTTTCGCGAGAAGTGACGTCATAAAAAAAATAAACATGATGTTGTCACGTTCTAAAAGTTTGTTAGAATTAGGGAAATGGTGGTAGTTTGAGACAAAAATCATGCATTTTAAAATTAATTAGTATTTTTATTTTCATGAACATTTTATGTTTCTTATTTTATTTGGTAACATCATTATGTATACGTATACAAGGTGTAAACAGAACCTTCACGAAGCCGTCAACCAAGCATTCTGTACATCAAAGTAAGTAACTCAAAGCAAAAATTATTGCTGGGAAACGACGGTAAAACTTAATGTAACGCACTCAAAACTTGGTGCTGATGGATGCTTTGAATAGTAAACGGGTCATGGAGGTAATTAAAGTAAAGTTAATAAGTAGTATTTTAAAAAAAACTTAGGAAAAAATTGGAACTTTGACCTCCAATATCTCCGTAACTAGAAGGTTCCCAAGTGTGTTTCAGAAGAAAAAAAATATCGCAGTGACGGGGAAAACAAGTGCCTTTCGGCTTCGTTAAGGGTCTTTTTACACCCTTTATATGCCCCTTAAGTATCGGACAGGGTTTTTTTCTTACTAACACTATTATTAGGTACTAATATTATAAATGCGAAAGTTTGAAATTTGAAGTTTGGCACATAGATATTTTATAACCTGGATTAACACATAGGATACTTTTTATCCCGGTAGTATGATCCCGTGGGACAATTATTGAACTTGACGCGGGCATAAGCTAGTAGTTGAATATGGCAATGGCTTACGTAAAATATTACGCGCGGGGATTCCTAATTAAATGTAGTGTGTACTCGAGACTATTGCTGGAATGCCATAATGCCCTAGAACGAGTTACGGTACTAAACCGTAACACGGTGACACTACAATGGATCAAAGGACACAGTGGATCGCTTGGAAACGATGCAGCTGATGAACTCGCCAGAAGGGGATCCAGCACAAAAGCTTTCGGACTCGAACCCATTGTGTCCATTCCTTTCAAGCAGCTAAGAAGTTGGTAAAAGGATCACACCCAAACACAAGCGGAGAAATGGTGGACCTCGACACCAGGGTGTAGGCAATCCAAGGAAGCTATGCCATCCCTGGATAGGAAGCCGACCAAGCGCCTTCTGCGCCTGGACAGAGATAGCCTGCGACTGGTGGCGGGGACCATCACTGGACACTGCTCACTGAACAAACACTTTCACACCCTAGGTATCACTGACAGCCCCCTGTGCAGAGCGTGCATGGAGGCGGAGGAAACAGTAGCGCATGTACTCCTCGATTGCACCGGCGTCACCCAGATCCGCGAGGAGACTCTTGGAACACCAAGATCCCTTGCGGATGTCCTGAGAAGACCGGGAAGTTTGAACTGCTTCTGGAGAGAGGTGGGCTGGTTGGAGTAACGGCCATCATGGCTCACGTACAATGGTCCACTTTAAGGACTAAGTGCGTACTGTACGTGTGACCTAGTGCATAGTAGTGTGTACTTCGTTTTCACATATTATCGTAAGTGTGGTATTCGCGTGCAAGACTAGTTATTTAACTGTACGTCAACAAATGCCCCCCTGAAAACTCGTTACGTTTCGTTGCTCGGTGTGTTGTCCATACATGACAGTCATAATAACAAGTGCCACCGTTCAAAAGTTTTGTTCTCCTCAACAAAATGGAATAGTGTGTTCGGGGTGCGGGGTCGGGGAGGCAGGGAGTCGTGGGCTGCAGGCTGCCGAGGCTGGCGTGGATGTGCGGTGCGTAGGGATCTCTTGTCGCATGTCGATCATGCCAGTTTACGCCAAAAAGCTGATTCGTTGATACTGTCACTCAAGGGTCATTCGACCCCGCTTGATGTCAGGTTTATAGGCCCGCCACCCGCGCCGCGCACCCCGCGCACCCCGCGCACCCCGGTCCCGCACCTCGGCCCTTCCCTTAAGGAAGTGCGATAATAATAGCCTAACTTTCTGGATCGCCTCTAAGATAAAAGCTTTTAAAAACTGCCGTACACACGTACGACCTGCTAATAAATATAACTTGTAGCGAGCCGTTATGAATTATTAAACTTCTTCTCAGACCATGCGGAATTTGCATTGCATCTATCATAACTTTTATTATTATAGATACACAAAAATTAATTTACCGCGTACCTAGCACAGGACTATAAATAATGCTTAGGTACATAGATTTAATATGTAGGTTTTTAACCGACTTCCAAAAGGAGGAGGTTACCAAGTCGTCTGATTTTTTTTTTTTTTTTTTTGTTTGTATGTTCAGCGATTTCTTCGCCAATTGTGGACCGATTTTGATGATTCTTTTTTTGTTTGGACGAATATTAAAATTTAGTGAAGATCTGATGCTGATCTTCGGAGATATCAATGGAACTCTTCAACAATAGGTAGCAAATCTGTCGTGATTGCTGCAATCGCTTGGATGTTTGTTGTTTACACAACACCATAACATAACATCACGCCTATATGCTCTGAGGGGGTACGCAGATGTGTACAGTGAACCCACATTTTGACAGTTAGGTATGTTGAGTTCCATTTTATTGGGGATAAGCTTATTACCATGACATGTATTGTTAACGGTTCACTAATGTTTCACCAAAACTCCTTTGACAATTTTTAACCGACTTCTAACAAACTAGAGGTTCTATGTTCAATTGTATGTATTTTTTCATGTACATGTGTTAACCGATTTTTTCCGCCAATTGTCAACCGATTTTCAAATGTTTTTCTTTATTCGAAAGCCTCTACTCCTGAGGCGGTCCCATTGTCACCATGTCAGAATCTGATGATAGGATCCCAGCGAAATCGTTGGCCACCCTCAAATGTTGTAGGCACGTACAATGTTTTTTTTCACATATGCACTTTCTAACGCAATTCAAATATTTATGCCTGGTAATCATCATCTTATGTTGCTGAGCTGACGATGGAAGTTATAAGTCAGGATCTGATGATGGGATCCCAGGAAAATTATGTGCAACCCTCTTTTATGGGCATTGTTTATTGTTTAAACAATATCGTAACATAACATAACGCCTGTATGCTCTGATTATTCAGATTTGTTTGTTTTTGTTGACAATGTAAAATAAATGCATAGCAAATATTAATTGTGTACGATATTACAACTAAAAATGGAAAAATAAAAAAACTTTTTTGCAAAAAATATAATAGTCGGTGACAGAAAAACTGAATCAAACAAACAAAAATCACCGACTTCAGAAGCTAAAGTTATTTTCCACTTTTTTGTGTTTTTGAAGTCTGTTTTATTTATTGCAAAAAAGTTTTTTTATTTCATCCGGTTCTAAAGCAAAACTAGGTACTTATGCAGCTTAGTTAGGTAGGTACCTACTCGGAAGTCACCAAACAAAAGTCATGTGTTGATTGATGTCCCTTAGATTCCCACTAAAAGAAACAAGTTAGATCATTGAAACGGTTAATATTACCGAATTAGAATCGCTAGAGAGCGTTAAATAAAAGTAAAACTTGTTTAGGAGAGCGCGAGCGGCGAGCGGGTGAAGTGGCTCTGTGTGGGGTGCGCCGGCCGGGTATGGCCGCCATGGCCGGGTGTGCGACACGGCGCGGCGCGGCGCGGCGGTGCGGCGACGTGCGCCGGCCCCGGCCCGCGGCGGCGCGGCCCGCGCTCCAGTGCCTCTGCGAGACTCGGACGAGCAAGGCCCGTGCGACGCGTTACTCTTACCGAAACACGCTCTTACTTTTGCTTTTGTTGCCGTAAAACCACATATTCTTATCGTAAGTACCTTTTGAATTTACTATTGTGTTTTGCATTCATTGATTTAGGGATTCAAATAGTCTAATGACGGTTCTGAATATTCGACACTCATCAAAGTCGCGTCTCGCGCCGCGTCACTGGCGAGTTGCGTCGCTGCTTCCGCCGCGCGTCGCATTCGTTAGCTATATGTATTATGTAGTTGTATTGTAGATGTTCGCTATGTAATATGTTTACATTCTCGCGGCGGCGCGGCGTGGTGCGGTGCGGCGTACGACTATGTAAATATGAGTTTAAAAAGGGATATGTAGTTAAGGATTATGTACCACAGCGTCGTTTCGTTTTGTTTTAGCCATATAATTTTATAAATAATTTCAATTTTATTGCCAACAGGAAAATGATGGAAAAACCGAAAAGACCGATGTCAGCGTACCTGTTGTGGCTGAACAGCGAGCGCGGGAAGATCAAAGCCGACCACCCCGGCCTGAAGGTGACCGAGGTGGCCAAGAAAGCGGGCGAGCTCTGGCGCTCCATGGACGACAAGACCACGTGGGAAGAGAAAGCGGCCGTGGCCAAGGAGCAGTACGCACGCGACCTGGAGTGCTTCAACGCCAACGGCGGCGCTCCTCCGCCCAAGAAGGCGGCCAAGCGCGGCGCGGCCAAGGCCAAACCCGTGAAGGTGAGCCGGAGCAAGGTGAAGAAGGAGGCGTCGGACGACGACGACGACGCCGAGGAGGACGAGCGCGACAGCGAGTGAGCGCGCGCACCTCGGGCCGCGGCCGCGCCCGCGCCTCGCGCACAGTGCGTCCATATCAAAACATTGTAACGTTAATTAGTGAGTGTTAGTAGCCGTCGGAAGACGCTGCGGCTGGAGGATGAGCAGACCTTACCGACTGTTTCATGTATTACTGACTGACGATCATTGCAGTGCGCGTTCCGACTTTTGGGATTTATATTTAATTTAAACGTAGGCACTGCCTTGCGTCACATATTTATAAAATTGTCAATGAGCCGGTCGTTTCGCCTCGGTGTTGGAGCAACTATACACGATCTCGTATCCTAGATTTTTGACTGAATTATTTAAATTGATTGAAGTGCCACACGAATGTGACGACATGTGGCACGTAGCACCTCATAATTGTAATACTTTACATTCTGCCATCGTGTGGTTCTTCTTCTTGTTCGTGTCGATGCAAATGATTCAAATCGAGGTATTATTAGTTACTAATCTATAAAGACTAATAAAAAATTATTACCTTACTATGAAGAAAGTTCATGTCGCCGCTGTATGTTTCAGATTTGTATGCATTTAATAGATGTAAGATTTTGTAAAGTAAGCAATTGTTCGAATGAAATAAACAATATTTCTACTCCACTTAAATTATTATTATTCTTTCTTTAAACATAAGTAGTTAACATTTAAAAAGCTGCGTGGTAAAATAATGTCGACGAGAGGGTTATTTAACGAGGGGTCCCTAACTCGCTACCGACGCGGCGACGTACCGAAGTACCGAAGGGGCTGCCGCGCCGAGGGGTCGCGGATGTTGGGACTGCGTCGGACGAACCTACAGACATCTACCTGATTTGTTGTTTTTTGTGAACGGAATGACAACTCAACGAAAGTTTTAAAATAAGTAGGTACCTATTTACAGTTTATCTACCAAATTTTTAGTCTAGACCTACATCGAAACAGGAAACGATAAGTATGAGTAAGTATTAGTAGGTAACTCGTAAACCATATTCATTTCTGAAAATGTGTTTTACAAAACACTTACCTACATGTCACATTACCTATGTTATGTCTTAAATCTATCTTTATTACTACCTACGATGTCAATAAACTACCGGGAAGATCAATAATAGAGAAAATGATAGTTATTCATCCAAAGTTATTTTATCGCCTTCAAAGTATGCTTCTTCAGAAACGATACACTTACGCCAACAAATAATCCAATCATCAAAACATTTTTAAACGCTTTTTCCGGAATTGAGTTCAGTTCTCGCCGCGAATTGTACTTTATGTCTTCTACCGAATGAAAACGGGTGCCACGTGCCACGAAGTGGTAATTTGTGTTTAAGAAAAAGAAAGAAGTCGGCTGGAGCCATATCTGGTGAATAAGGTGGTTGCTCGATGGTATTTGTTGAGTTTTTGGCCAAAAATTCGTTCACTATGATGGCCTTGTGCGAAGGCGCATTTTCGTGGTGCAAATCCAAAAATTTTCTTTCCGCAAATCTGGCCTTTTTCGTCGGGGTTGCTCTCTTCAGCGCCGCATAACGCTCAAATAATATTCTTTATTTACTGTTTGACCTTTCGGCAAGAATTCCGAGTGCACTACACCGCGATAGTCAAAGAAAACGGTCAACATTACTTTGACTTTTGATCGAAGTCGATCAAAAGTCAAAGTAATGGCGTGGTTTTTTCGCTTTCGGTTCATTTGGAAGGCGCCACTCCGAAGCTTGTTGACTAGTTGCATGTCAAACTCGTAAACCCACGTCTCGTAACCAGTAACAACGCGTTTAATGAATGTTGGGTCGGAATTAATTCGGTCTAGCATGTTCTCAGCCACTATTTTGATAGAGTTTTTGGAGAAAATTCAGGTCTTTTGTGGGACTAGCCGAGCGGCAACATGTTTCATACCCAAGTACACGCAAAGTAAACTGTTTTGAGTGCTTTAAGATTTGCCACTGATCTGAGTTTCTTGAACACAAAAATGAGCTTGCGAATGCGGGGGACTAGTTCATCAATATGTTTTTTCCAACTCAGCAATAAAAAAACCTGGACTCCATGGTATTTAACACTTGAGGTCCTCTTAATGTGGGTGGAGGCAGTCACAATGGGCGTTGGCAGAATCGCAGCAATGCGCCTGAAACCAGAGACTTATACAGTCTCTGGTTGAGGTTGACCTCTCTGTGAAAGGGAGAAAGTTTCAAACGAGGTTTTGGTCAGGTTAAGCGTTAAGAGATTGCCAGATAGCCAATTCATAACAATTCTAAAGGCGTCCTCAGCATAACCCTTAGCCTGCTCCCAGTTTTGACCATCAATTAGCAGTGCTGTGTCATCGGCATATGACAAGATAATTTATCATCTTCTAAGATTAAGAGCCAAACTCAAACTCAAAGCATTTATTTCAAATAGACCCGTGAAAGGCACTTTTGCATAGTCAAAAATAAGCTACCTACAGTCCCGCCACAGGCATAATAACTGTGAATGGACTGTAGTTGCCCATTCGAAAATAGTAGATCTCATGGAGAAGAATGGGCAAGAAACTTCATGGACACTCTTTTCAAATCAAGTTATATAAGTATACGGGGTGTAAACAGACCCTTCACGAAGCCGTCAACCAAGCATTCTGTACATCAAACTAAGTAACTTTACGCAAAAATTATTGCTGGGAAACGACTTTTTTTTTGGGGTGAAAAATTACGAATAATACGGGAGTCGTGAAGGTGTTTAAAGTAAAAAAAATACATGTTTCTAATGTATTTTTTTTTACTTTAAACACCTTCACGACTCCCGTATTATTCAATCCATCCATCAGCATAATGTTTTGAGTCCGTTACATTGAGTTTTACCGTAAAACGTAATTTTTCACCCCAAAAAAAAAGTCGTTTCCCAGCAATAATTTTTGCGTAAAGTTACTTAGTTTGATGTACACAATGCTTGGTTGACGGCTTCGTGAAGGGTCTGTTTACACCCCGTATATATTACATAGTCCTGGGTACAATATTGTTGCTTCTATAAAGGGTGTAAAAAGACCCTTAACGAAGCCGAAAGGTACTTGTTCTCCCCGTCATTGCGATCATTTTTTTGTTCTAGACCATACCTGGGAACCTTCTAGTTACGGAGATATTAGGGGTCAAAATTCCAACTTTTTCACAAGTTTTTTTTTAAATACATGTTTCTAATGTAAGATTTTTACTTTAAACACCTTCACGACCCCTTACTATTCAGTCCATCCATCAGCACAATGTTTTGAGTGCGTTACATTGAGTTTTACCGTAAAACGGGATTTTTCACTCCAAAAAAAAAAGTTGTTTCCCAGCAATAATTTTTGCGAAAAGTTACTTAGTTTGATGTACAAAATGCTTGGTTGACGGCTTCGTGAAGGGTCTGTTTACACCCTGTATGTGAGCACAATGTAGAGATAGGAAAATAAAACAAAACCACAGTTAAAACCATAAAGATTAGTATAAGCCCTACTAACCATAATAGAAAGTCTCCATGGTACTCACACTTACAAAACTCAAATAATGCTTCTAATTTATATAAAACAATGGTTATCAAAGTAACTAAGTTTCCAAACGAAAAAAAAAGAAATGCTGAAATAACTAAAGAACTAAAGGGGGAGCATCTCTTCCAAACATTAAAATCTTAGTATGTGAGCCCAAGTGGCAGCGGAGCAGGACCAGCATTGAGCCAAGCATTTTTATCTACGATACAGTTTTCCAACTTATAATACGCCTGCTTACATAGTGTTCGTTTTATGCATGTTTTAAATTTCTTCTCATTAAGTTGTAGAATATCAAGTGGTATTTTATTGTAACATTTTACACAGTACCCCATAAAAGATGTGCGTACTTTTGACAATCTGAAACGTGGCTGATCTAATTTGTCCTTATTTCTAGCATTAATATTATGCCTGTCGCTTTTTACGGCTGTGTGCGCTTAGCTTAACATAGCAAGTAAGAACTTTTAATTTTGCAGAAATCATTATGTTAGGTACTTGTATACCATTTTACTTACCAACACTGACTAATATCTCGAAGAAAAAAAATTATAATCGTTTATGTATTTATTTTACTATTTATATACACACAGTAGACAACACAGGAAAATAACATTATAATATATGAGTACATAGGTACTGCTTATTTCTTAAGAAATTTCTGCCAGCAGACCTGCAAAAGGAGAAATGAAAAAGAAATATAGACAATAGTGTGTGAGAAAAGGAAGAGAATAATGTGTTTATGTGCCTTACCTAACTTAACCTAAAATATTATACATAATACACATATAAGTAAATATTAATATATACTTAAATAAGGCCGTTGTTAGGTCTCTTTTGCTTTGGTCGCATGGTGCGCTGGCATTCGCTATTATCTCATCCCATCGCGTCGCGGGACTCGCGGGCCGCGTCGCGACGTCGTCGGGCTGCGTAAACAGAAGGGCGCACGGAACGCGTCTTACCTGGGCCAAATATGTGCCTCTGTGCGGATTTGGGAGTCATGGCAGTCCGACTGACCGCGTCCACTACTGCTAGCTCTTGTACGCATGAGGTACTGGAACTAGCTACGTACATTCCGATAAGTAGCTCTACTGCCTAGTACAGTACTATGATAAACTGGTGTACTGTCACTGGCTGAGCTAAGTGACGACTATCACTTTGACCGACATTCTCTTTGGTTTGGTTAAATATAGTAAAATAAAAAGTGTAGGTGATGTAGGTATATTATGCTTTATGCAATGCTAAAGAGGCATCTTAGCTTGAACAGTAACTATAATAGTTGATGAAATTCGTAGGTCTGTCAGGTACGTCTAGCTAAAAGGAGGTAGGACTATGAATCGAACTCAACGTGATAATATCTGTATAAACTACCGAAAATAAATCTGAATCGAAAAGTAGTAGCGCGGCGTCGTCGTCGGACGGGCCGAGGTGAATCGATAACTAGCGATGTGGAATTTATAAAAGTGTCCGGCGCGGCCCGGAGCGTCTGCGCTCTTGCTTTATCACGTGTTTCTGAGTGCGCACCGCTCACACGCGCGCCGCCTCCACGGGAGCGGGCGAGACGGCACGAGCGCGGCTTGCTTCCAACTGCGCGTGTCTGTCTGCCGCTGTGCACGTCGGCGTGTCTGCTCGGTGCCCTCGCTGTGGTGTGACGTGTACTCGAGCGAGATATTTATAAAAACTACGAAGTGTAGCCTTTAGTACATACTGTAGATTCACATTTTTGGAGTATCAAGTGTTTCTTATATTATGTTTTGTGATGCAAATAGATAGATAGCGTTAATTTTGCCATTTTGAGAGACTAACATGTCTACCGGCCAACGTAAGAAAGGCCCATTGGTGAGCGGCGCGAGTGCGAGCGGAGGCGACAGCGACAGCGGCGCGGCGGGCGAGGCCGGGGACGCGGGGGAGGTGGGGCGGCTGGTGGACTGCAGCCAGGCCGACGACCGACGCATGATCCGGCTGGTGCGCGCGCGGCCGCTGCTGTATGCGCGCAATAACATGCCCGTCGCCAGCTACTACTCGCAGGTCAAGAAGCTGTGGCAGCAGGTCGCCGAGAACATGGGCTGGTCCGGTACGCACGCACTCATACTATGACAACACATGCGTCCAGCGATCTGTTGTCTCCTGTAGCTTCACCCGTTGCACGCTGTAGGTACTTACAGAAACGCGATTGTTCTAAGGTACATTTTCGGAATGATGATGGTAATTATCAATTATAGTTATATCATCGACGATCTTATGTATGGGCAAAGTTTTGTGTAAGATCCGCCGTACCCTGTCAGCCGTAGTGATTGTTGACAAGTTGCTAGACTAGCTGAGTTTAGTCTATCGTTAACCAACTTAAAAAGAACGAGGTTATTAATTCGACTAACATTCGTTATGTTAGCATTGCACAATATTCGATGTTAGTCTATGTGGGCATCTAAACACGTTGCTGCATATGTGTATGTAGTACATAAACATTGGCATTGGTGGCCACAACTGCTAAAATCGTCGTTGCGTCGGAAGACCGCTAAGTGGCCCGCTTAGTACAAGCAGATGAGACACCTACGCACAGAAAGTGATAAACAAAGCGCTCCCCCGACGCCCGCGCCCCGACGCCCCGACGCCCCGACGCCCCACCGCGCGCCGCCCCGACGCGACGGCCACGCCGCGCAAGGGTGACGCAAACGTTTCGGGGGTTTCTTTAAATATTTAATTTAATTTTTTGTTTCCTTATAAAACCAGCGTAAGTACGCACGACGACCAATCAAGCTGTACAAAGCCAGTGTAAGCGGATCTCTCACTGCACAGGAAATTTTTACATAGCGAGGCCATGGTATACTGGAAATATACAGCTTCATGTGGCGCCATGTGTACGTAAAGATGGCAACTTTCTTTTTCTTTTCTGTCATCCGGGTGAAATTATTATTAAAATAAAATATTATTTCCCTATTTTAATTGGATTTTGTTAACAACTTAAAGGGATTTAGGGATTTTTTGCACGGGACTCTTCGCCTAAGTTACTCCTCATAACATATTCAGCTATCTGCTAGTAAAAGACCCGTCAAAATCGGTCCCGTCGTTCCGGAGATTAGCCGAAACAAACAGACAGAAAGTCAAAATTAATTATAAATACCTAAGTAGCGTACCGTATAAAGGGTGTAAAAAGACCCTTAACGAAGCCGAAAGGTACTTGTTCTCCCCGTCATTGGGATAATTTTTTTGTTCTAGACCATACCTGGGAACCTTCTAGTTACGGAGATATTGGGGGTCAAAGTTCCAACTTTTTCACAACTTTTTTTTTAAATTCGTGTTTCTAATGTATTTTTTTTTACTTTAAACACCTTCACGACCCCCGTACTATTCAATCCATCCACCAGCACAATGGTTTGAGTTTTACCGTAAAATGTGATTTTCCACCCCAAAAAAAAAGTTGTTTCCCAGCAATAATTTTTGCGTAAAGTTATTTAGTTTGATGTACAGAATGCTTGGTTGACGGCTTCGTGAAGGGTCTGTTTACACCCTGTATATGTATAGGTACTTACTTTCAATATGCATTCAGTAAAAAGCTGTTATTTGAAATTGCCTATATTTAAGAAGGCAGGCAGAGGTCTAAAGGTACAAATAAATAAAATTGAAGTGTCAGTTTGTGATTTCAGGGTAATAGCTTTTTACTGAATGCATAATTATGAAAGTGTATACTTACGGTACGAATAAGTATAATTTTTTTTTAAATTTTTGTCTGTCAGTTGTTCTAATCTCCGAAACGGCAAGACAGATTTTGACGGGACTTTTACCGGCAGATAGTGTTGATTTATTTTAGATTAGTTTGCAAAAATTAATCTTTCGACAAAAATCAATTGGTTCTTATTATGATTTATTTTGTAACTTCCGGTTGAGGTATTATAATATTTAAAATATCAGTTTCCGATAAAACGCCATATTTATTTTATTTTACCTAGAGGAGTTTTAGTCTTGTTCTCGCTGTGCTAGAAGTCAGACGTAACCTTCCTAGTAAATCAAATATAATCATCAAGTTTAATAAGTATTTGTTCGTTTTAATTATCACCCATAACCTCAATTCCTATAGATAGCTGATGTTAAAAGGAGTAACTTAGGCTAGACTTTTATTTTAGAAAAAGAATTCGGATCCGTGCAAAAAAAAAAAACCTTTGAAATTGTTTACAAAAGACCGATTCAAAAATAGAGTAATATTTTATAATATTTTTACGCGGATGAAGGTCGCGGGCAACAGCTAGTAAGCGCTAATAACAAATAACAAAGCAACTACAATATGCGACAACTAAGTTGCCAATATCAGGCCTTGCCCGTAGTCTCTATTCTACTTCCTTTCCTACTGATTGTCGATTTGTGAAAATGTGTGTGTTTGTGTGTGCGTTGCAGTGGCGGACGTGCGGCGCAAGTGGTCGCACATCCGCAACTCGTACTCGCGGCACCTGCGCAACGAGCTGTACGGCGTGCGCACGGGCCGCGGCCGCATGGTGTCCAAGTGGTATCTGGCCGACGAGCTGGGCTTCCTGCGCGACCACATGGCCACCGACACGTACGTGCGCACCTCGGTGCCACCTGCTCTCAGTGCTCATCGGCCATGCCGTGACGCGTGACGCGCACGACGCCTACTGACCGAGTGTGCGTGTTCCCGCAGGAGGCCGTCGCGCTACTCGTACGCGCCGCTCTTCCTGGACACGAAGGCAGCGGGAAGCGCGGCTCCGGAGCCCGGCGCCGAGCACGCGGACCTGAAGCCCTTCATCTCCAACCCCTGGTTCGCGCTGCGCAGCCCCCCCCGCGCCGCGCCGCTGCAGCTCACGGTGGAGCCGCAGCCGCGCCCCCCGCACTCCCCTAGCCCGCTCTCCTTCGAGCCCGACGAGAACTCCGCCTACTTCCACTTCTTCCGCGGCATCCACAACGATTATCAGGACTTGCCAGCTAAGAAGCAGCGGCTGTTCCGGCGGGAGTGCCTCGCCTTCCTGCACCGCTTGCTGGACGACGAGGAGCCAGAGGAGCAACGAGACGCGCTCAACCTCAGCAACTCTGCTGCCGACACGGACGACGAGAGAGAGTACAAGCCGCTCCTCATCGACAGGGAGGACTGTGAGGGCGGCGGCGACGACACCAACCACGGCAATGACATACTGCCGCACTAGAGACTAACCCACGTAACGTAATAGTGTCGGTGGTCGACTTGTTCTGTGAGTGGACACTTGACATTATTTGGTTCTTAGTAAAGTAGTGAGTGACGTGTTTTGCTCCGTGACGGACGAGTCGACAGGTCATGCGCAGCAGGGAGCCAGGCGCGGCGTCCGTGTGCCACGCTGTGTAAGTGCTCGCGGTCGGCGCTGATGGCGCCTTCTGTAGTGCTTGCTGCGACTAATGTTGAAAAAATATTGTGACAGCTGAATTGGACACGAGGATTATTGTTTTTTTAAATGATTCATTTTCGCAAAAATAAACAAACGTTTTACAGTTAAAGTTAATACTCAGTTTCATTTTAAATCCGATTACAGTTGGTCTATATGGTTGTTGGGTCAACCTGGAGAAGGCATCTTAGGCATTCAACTTTTCTTCCTGCTCCTCCGTACCGCTGAAAATGATACATTTACGCCATACATAGTTGGGATTCCTACAAAATGATAAGTGCAAGGACAAGGATAGATTCCAACAGGCTGACAATACTGGCTAAGTACTGATAAAGCTCTTAAATAAGTAGGTAAGTACTTGTGTATCTCACCCGGTCGCATATAGATCTCGCTGTCTTCGTTCCGCGTTGCGCCTGCGCGTTTTGTAACAAACGTAAATTGGTTGCTCTTGCTCACGCAGGACTTAGCGGCGCGCGGCGGCCGGCCCCGCCCCCACGTCCAGCGATATGGTTGGAACAAATTGAAACGAGGCGTCATTTGGCCTGTTTAATGAATCTATTGTCGGATGGACCATTTTTTGTCCCTCGGGAGGACTAAACTCACTTATTCCGAAGGATATACCTAGGTACTCGCTTACCAAACTCGACGCTCAACTACGGAAAAGTCATCGCATTATCAACCTCATAGACTTAAAAATAACGTTCATTTACATGTTCATTAAACGATTATAGGTGGACTGCGGAGGGTGCGTGCAGCGAGGTGCGGGGGCCACGATAAATCAAATAGAACTAAACAGAACTTCCCAATAGAACTTTAAATGTCATGACAGAGAGTATTTGCGTGCTTAAACTTAGCATGCTGAGCAGATGTAAGGTTCGATGAGCTTGTGTCCATTATGTCAACAAAGTGTGGTATTTAGTATTTCGGCGCTTCCATAGAGATATTTGGTTTGAGATACTGATCATCTTTCATGGGGTACTGTTTAAAATATTACAATAAAATACCTCCCCACATTCTACAACTGAATGAGACGAAATTTAAATCTTGTATTAAACGCACACTATGTAAGCAAGCATACTATAAGTTGGGGGATTACATTGATGATAGAAATGCTTGGCTCAATGCTGGTCCTGCTCCACAACCATAGGGGGCAAACTAATTGATTACCATGTGAAGTTATTGTGGAAGCTGCAGAAGATTGTAAAAATATCCTTGCATTGTATAGATTCAATCACTTAGTATTAATTGCATAGCGCATGTGTGAGTACTATGTAGGTACTATAAAGCTACCATTTACATTTAGTTATCATTCATTGACTCGAATTTGCCCTGGCGGTTGAGAGAATGTCATGCTCATTCAAATGTCTCGCTGATGGTGGCGGGTGTGTCGGATCATTTAGTTCTCTTCAAAATGGTTGAGTTGAATGGTGCTGATCCATGCGCCATGTTCGTGAACGGGCGCTGTCAGTTGGGACTGGTCATCTCTTAGCTGCCATGGTTTATTTTAACTACTTTGTTTTTAAATTGTTGATCTAATCTTTTACTCTGGACGCTCTTAATGTGCACGTCTTTCAACATCGTTCTCACATATATGTATTATCTCAACATGAATGATGTAACCAAGATCTTGTAAAAATGTTTGATTGAAAAGAGTGTCCATGGAGTTTCTTGCCCATTCTTCTCCATAGAGATCTACGCCTTGGAATGGGCAACTACAGTACTTTCACAAGTTATTATGCCTTGTGTCTGGGACTGTAGCTTAGCCTTCTTTGTTTTTCTGACATTCAAAAGTGCCTGTAATGGTCTAATTGAAATAAATGGTTTGAGTTTGATTACGAAGTTGACTTTAGACCGATACCTGTCAACTTGACGTAACCAAGAGTACTGAAATAGAGCCCGGGAAATCGAGGAAGAGAATACAATTGATTCAAGGTGGATCGAGGACTTCGAGGGATCGTAGAATCGGCGTTCATTTAATGTGTCAGTCGTGAGGCTGCACTGCAGGGCCCAGCATACCCGCGCATAGCAAAACCAAAATAAACTATACATACACGTTGTGCAATGCCCCTCTACTTAAATTGGATTCTATTCGTGATCTCGGCGTTATCCTTGATACTAAACTTTGCTTAGACATATAGGAAAGATTGTTAATAAAGCCTATCAACTATACGGATTTTTAATGCGTTCAACAGTCGATTTTAAAAAGCCTTCTTCCTATATTTGCTTATATAAGTCTCTTGTACGCTCTCAACTGGAGTACGCCGTGTCCGTCTGGAGTCCTTACTACAAAAAGTACGTTGAAATGATTGAGTGTGTTCAATACAAATTCTTGCGTTCTATGCATTTTAGATGCTGCGGATATTATTTGCCATACCAAGATTTACTTGCTAAGCATAAGCTCGCAACACTTGAAAGTAGACTTAGGTACTAAGAAGCCATGAATTTATATAATATTGCTCGAAATAAATTTGACTGTATTGAACTGTCCAATATGTTATGCTATGCTGTTCCTAGGACGGTCCACAAGCCAAAGGTGCGCGCTGGCAGATTATTTTCAGTGGGCACTTGCAAGTCCAACTCTGGCTTGCGTTCGCCTGTTCGCAGAATGGTCGATTCCTATACCTAATACAAATTTTGAACATATTGATATTTTTGCATGTTCTCCCTATAAGTTTAAAAGTCTTATACTTAAGGAGCTTTCTTGAATATTTATACACCATTTTATACTGATTTTTTTCTCTCTAGCACGCCCGGTCTGCCTCGCATAGCGGAAGGTGGCTAGTCGAAGGGCTCTAGCACGCCCGGTCTGCCTCGCATAGCGGAAGGTGGCTAGTCGAAGGGCTCTAGCACGCCCGGTCTGCCTCGCATAGCGGAAGGTGGCTAGTCGAAGGGCTCTAGCACGCCCGGTCTGCCTCGCATAGCGGAAGGTGGCTAGTCGAAGGGCTCTAACACGCCCGGTCTGCCTCGCATAGCGGAAGGTGGCTAGTCGAAGGGCTCTAGCACGCCCGGTCTGCCTCGCATAGCGGAAGGTGGCTAGTCGAAGGGCTCTAGCACGCTTGGTCTACGCCACGCTGCATTCTATTTACAAACACAATTTAAATATTCGTAAAATATTTACACCGTAAAGGCGCATAATGATCTCTTTGCTGTGATTAAAAAACAATCACCGCCACCTATAGGAATGGAAACAATTTAGACTTAGTATAAGCATACTTATCTGTCGATTTTTTCGTTTCCGGACAAGTAGAGATATTATATGAAAAAAATCCACGAGTGCGAAATACATTGCATGTTGAACCTAATCATAGTGCAATAAGCAGTGATCGGAATAGGTAGACTATAATATTTGCCTAAACTTACACACAGAACAGAGACAGAAAGTGGAGACTTCCTTACGATTTTTTTTTTCCCGGGATTCGGGAAAAATCTTCAGTAAGTTGAAAATAAGCTTTATTTAAGATGTGTAAAGGCTATTATTAACTAAACTTGCAACTAACAAATCTTAGGAATTTTCACTAAAACTAATCTAACTTTAATCATGTATTAGAATTATCCTCGGTACTTGTTCTCTCCATCATTGCGATCATTTTTTTCATCATTGATCATTGTTCTAGAACATACCTGGGAACCTTCTAGTTACGGAGATATTGGGGGTCAAAGTTCCAACTTTTTCACAAGTTTCTTTTTTAAATACAAGGTTTTAATGTTGTAACTTTACTTTAAACACCTCCACGACCCCCGTACTATTCAATCCATCCATCAGCACAATGTTTTGAGTGCGTTACTTTGAGTTTTACCGTAAAGCGTGATTTTTCACCCCAAAAAAAAAAGTCGTTTCCCAGCAATAATTTTTGCGTAAACAAACTTAGTTCGATGTACAGAATGCTTGGTTGACGGCTTCGTGAAGGGTCTGTTTACACCCTGTAGAATACAGAAAAAATATATATAGTCGTAAGGAAGTCTCCACTTTCTGTCTCTGTTCTCCGAATTTTAGGCAAATATAGTCTACCTATTATTCCAATCACTGGCGATAAGAGTCAGTTTTCGAGGAAGTGTATTGAAATACAAAATGTAGTACATTTCAATACAACTGTGGAATCTTTGTCATTGCAGCCGAGGCGGAATTCTCACCGCTAACTAAAGTAATTGAAAAAATTAGGACTTAGTTTATCTTTGGAAATTTTTAGTTCCGCACTAGCTGTGATAAATCAAAAAAATCCACGAGTGTGAAATACATTGCATGTTTAACCTATTCGTAGTGCGATAAAAGCCCGTTTTAGAGAAAGTGTATTGAAAAAATATTGGATGGTGGCGTTTGTTGCGATTATAGCCAAACGCCAAAAATCTATGAACAAATATAACTCGAATACCATTGTGGTTAGGCGTTTAGCCGTTTAGTTTCCTAGTTACAAGTTATAGGTTGAATTCTCGCAGGGAATGATTTTATCAAAACACCGCGCCGCACCCCCCCTCCGCCGCGCGACGCCCCCGCCCCTGCCTGCCAGTCTGCCAGAGTGAATGAGCTAGTATGTGCGCAGTCACCGCGACGGACACACGCGTGTAAACGGATATCTCAGCTAGTTAAGACTTGAAGGTAGGTATTTGCTCAAATAATGTAAATATTACTTTTTTAGCTTATGTAAACTGTACTGATTTCATGTGTGTTTTGTAGCTTTTGCTTTTGTAGCTTTGAGGATGTATATTATCAAGTAAATTATATATTAACATAATATAAGGCAAGTATAGGTGTAGGTACATGGGTCCTATCGGTATTAATCGGACGGAACCAACGCCGTCATTTTTAACCGACTTTCTTCAAAAATGAGAAGTTCTCAATTCGGTTGAATATTTTTATTTATGTTTGTTACCTCATAATTCCGTCATTTCTGAACCGATGCGAAAAACTCTTTTTTCATGTGAAAAAATATACTTTCCGATTGGTCCCATAGAAATTTCATATAGGTAAATCGGTTCAGTAATTTGTTTTTTTTTCCTCACGTTAATTGAAGTGGCCTGTTATAATATGCTATATATTTAATAGCATAGTATAATATAATATGTTATATATTTTTTTTGTTCAAGGAGATATGTCATCTAAAGAAAGCGAAGAGCCTATGGTATGTAGCGGCGAGGAAAGCGACGCGTCTCGAGCTGACGAAGCTGACGGTGAGTATTCTGTGCGCCATCGGTGCTCGGGCCTCGTGCGAGTTGTTAGCACTTAGCACTAATGAAAGGGAGCGAGCCAGGGACTCGGTCCCAGTTCAGGTACCTGATGACGCTAGTTTAATGTAAGGACAAATTGATGCTTACGTTAACGCGATCGAATAGGCCTAATATCTCGCACGAGCCATCTTTGTGGTGCTCGGTGTGGTTCCTACATGAGTTGTGTTGCTGTCGGTGGGTTGGTGCAGAGGTGGCGACGCTGCGGGACGTGCACTTCGTGACCATCGTGCGCGGCTACGAGGAGCTGTACATGCGCGAGCACCCGCACTACGCCGACCGCGCGCACCGCCTGCGCATCTGGGACGAGATCGGCACCATCATGAACCAGCCAGGTCGGTTCATTGTATTTTATTTATTGACATATGGTAGATGTAATACCATTACAGCTAACCAATGCGGTAAATGTGCCTTAATACACACTTAACTTAATTGTTACTTATAACTAATTACAAATAAAGCATTCCTTGTGAATTCACTCGGAGAACTACACAAAAAGTCCGTCTCACCCGCTATGAGGTTGAGCGTGCGGAGGGCACGCGTCAGCGGCGCCTCTTTTAAAAGGTTGGTCCGAGCAGGCGGTTCCACTAGCAGTCGTGGCTGTCGTCGTCGCCACACGTACCGGTCCGGAACACATAGACTCACCTGGCCTAAAATAACTGCATTATGCACCTTCCCTCTGAGTAATTTAAATACATATAAGGCGAGTGCAAAATCCCTGCTAACCCTAAGCTCATTGTATCCTACCATACCTAAAATAAATAGGGTTGGATACAGTAACGGGTAAAAGGGATAGACTCCGTAATACCGCATATATATAAATATACTAATAACTAGCGAAACCTCGTGGACATCGTGGATATTGGAGTTATTCTCGACCCGTCACTGTTCCAATCGGTAACCAAGATTTTTTTAAATCAAAATGTCCCGATTTGTCTTCAGAAGAAAACAAATTAATTTTTATTTCAAACTAGCGACCCGCCCCGGCTTCGCACGGGTAGTAGAGCACATCATGCCTGCATGTTTTCTCTGTCCCGAAGCGAGTCCTGACATCGGTGTGAGAAATGCGTATTTTGCGATAACTCCTAAGATATTCATTTAAATTATATGGTGTAAAAGATTGTACCTACCTAGTAATGTGCATGAAATGCTTAAGGTAACTAACGTATTTAAGTTGATAAGGATTAAAACTGTAGGTATCCGTCTAGATAGCGTTCCAATTACCGCATTGTACGTGGCCATTTTTTTTTGAAGATAGAATGGGAAAACGTAAACTATCCTTAAAAGATATCCCACCATGCATTGTTTTGTCATAGAATTTTTCTGACATTTCCAACAATTATCGTCATATTTCAACCAATTTACATAAAACCTTGACCAATTATATACCTTCCTCATGCATCGCTTTATCTATTGATGAAAACCGCAGTACTTTCTGAGTTTATCGTAGAACAGACGGACCTAGGTATTAGGTTAAACCTAGCGATCCTGGCATTCGAATTAGATCTTATTATATTGTACCTATGTTTCACAAATAAATAATTTGCATTTGAATTTGACTGACAGGCAGGCAGGCAGGAATAGTACATTTAGCAAAAAAAATGTCTCTGATATTTTTCAATATTAAGTACTAAAAATACTTTTCGTTAGTAAGCGTCATCGCGTCAGTGTAGAAAACGCTGTTAGCATGGTCGGGTGACATTAGATGAACCGTTCCTTTTCAATCTTGAACGTTACCGCGATTTACAATCATGACTGCATTTTAACTGCACGCTAAATACCATAGTCGTAAAATACGGAATCAGTACCTACCCTAACCTACCAAATCGATTTGGTGTACTGCTTTTACTTAATTGTTACTGTTATTCAACAAAAAGAAAGCAAAGGTAATGCAAGTAATTCGTAAAATGTATTTGAAGCCAACGTTACAGGTATTTATTATGAAAAAGAAACGGTTGGAATGACTGGTTACTGGATTCATCAAAATAGTTTCTATTGCATACTACATCTCTATGACCGGTTGTGTGAACGTCATATAAAGGGAGTAAAACAATATTCATACTTCTATACTTTAAATTAAATAAGTACCCTTTTCAAAAATCAAATCCATGACGCGTAATGTCGTAAAAAAATATGAAAATAATTACTATAAAATTTTGATTTTAACGCATGAGACTTTTTGGTACCACTTTGGTCATTGTCCTTTGGAATGTTGTCATTACAAAAGTATGATAACCTTGACCTGATGCGCAGGGATCACCAGGATCATGCAGGATACGCAGCCCGCCAGAAGAACTCCTCAATTATTTAATATTTGCACAAAGTATAAAACATGAAACACGTATATTTTTCAACGAAGCGGTCAAGCTGTTTTTTTTAAATTTTAACACCCTGCCTTGGAAAGGAACTGTTTCGACCTTTCATGCAGGAGTTACTTGGTCGACTTACAGACAAAGACAAGATGGAAGAGGAAGTAGTCGGCATGAGCGAGAGGAACGAGCTCGTAATTTTTTTCAAACTTGCCTTGGGCATGGGCAGGTTAGAATTGTTTCGATCCTTCATACAGGAGTTACTTGGTCGATTTTTGAAAAAACAAAGGACTACTTAGTCTGAAGAGCGAGCTACGCGAGCTCGAAAATTGTTACATCTCACCTCGAATAAATTCTGATAATCATAATTTGAGATCAAAATATCCACATTCTCCATTTTTTGCAACCTTGTGTATGTATGCCATATTTGCCTATTAAGGCCTCGGGGCAAGGGGCTCCTATTTTATTTCAGCCTTTGTCTATACCGGGCGATCATGCGAAAATCCAATAGGAGTGCCAATCCAGAGGCAGAAATAAGAAATACTTTGTGATAAAAGATTTTTCGCAGGGTTCAAAGTACGAACCGCGCGGTTTAAAGAAAATAAGTAAATAAGTGTGTGAGTTTGTAGCGGTAGTACCAGTGCTCAGAGGCTCATTGATAGCCTTAAAATATTTTAGTTTGAGAGTGACTCTATTGAACGCTACAGTTCATTACGTGCGAACTCTGTTCTGTTCAGCCACCGAGGGTCTCCGTGCTCTGTGGATGGATGTGACTGATGAAATAAAGGCTTTATACATTGCAGTGAACATAGGATTTGGGATGGAAAGCGATTCGTGCGGTCTTCGGCTAGAACACGAATGGCAAGCGAGTATGTAGTGTCTGTATATACATTATATCTGAACGTTTTCTTTCGTATTAACTGTCTTACAAACAGTTAAGCATCAGTGCGTTTTCCTAAATCCTAAAAGAATTACTACTTTCAGAGTAGTGTAAAAAGCTTTTATCCTGAATATTTATAAAGTATTTTCCAACAGATAAATTGTTTTAGTTTAAGAAAAATACTTTATTAATTATTTATTAATATTGTCTTTTATTTGTACAGCTGAGCACTGCAAAAAAAGATGGAGACTACTTCGACAAAACTACTTTCGTATTATGAGACGGGCCAAGAGTAGTGTCGACGAGGCGGAATATTGGGCTGGCAGACCAGCACATGAGAGGCTGATGTCATTCCTCGACGCGACTCATCGACCTAGAATTCCGACAACTGAAGCGCCGGATTCGGAGACCGACGATTCAAGTTATTCCGATAATATCTTGGGGGAAGAACACCATAGTTTTGACTTTAGTGACAGTTCACCTAGTGACGATGATCAGGGTCCCTCTCGCTCCGGGCAGGCACGAGACGCGCCACCAGCTCCGGTACCACAGGAGTCGCAGCCCGAACATGACGAAACCGTAGACTTCTTCGCTGAGCTCGGAGAGTCCATCAAGGATTTTCCCGAAGCCGTCAAAATTAATGTTAAGCGCGAAGTTTTCAAAATAGTTATCGATGCAGAAGAAATGTTGTATAATACAAAGCTAAAGGACGAGTTACAGGCACAGCTGAATATTTGTGAAGAACACAAATGAATTAGAAGCAGACGTCTTATGAGAAGTCATCAATGATATCAGGTGCTGCATGATTGCCGCCCGTCGGTTAGAAGAGTGTTCCTCCCGATTACCCAACTTGTTTATATTTTGTTAACTACTTGTCCTATTTCCAAACAAACGACTTCTTCTTGTATCATTCAAATAATATTGTAATAAAATGACCGATTGGTTACAAGCTGTGGGTCCACCGTCCAATAGAGTATACAACTTTCATCACCTATTTAACCGCTTACGGGAATTAATTTGAAAAATGCTTCCTGATATACATAAGGAACTCTTATGCCAGTGAAGTAACTGTGTTTCACCAACAATGAAATTATGTTATAACATTGCGATGTCTAGAACGAGCGATCGGAGCGAACTGAGCTGCGCTCTCCATGACTGAGTGCATGTATGGTGAGATCAGTAGCTCCAAGTCCTTTGTCGAGATATGTTGTACCTAATGTCAGAAACTGAAACTCAAAGCCAAGCTCCAAGCATTTATTTCAATTAGTCCATTAAAGGCACATTTGAATTAAAAACAAAAACAAAAAGATGAAGCTACAGTCCCAACCCGCCCTACTAGTTCCCTACAGTCACAAGGCATAATGACTGCGGTGGGTGCGTTTACAAACATTTAAACTTACATACACAAACAGCCAGACCCGGAAATACTACTTGTAGGTCATACAAATATTTGTTCCGTGCAGGGAACGAACCCGCGACACGCAGCGCAGCAGCCAATCGCTCAGCCACTGCGCCAAAAGTGCCGTCATTAGTGCATGGTACTCACACATGTTCTATGCAATTATATAATACTAAGAGATTGAATCTATACCTATCAAAGATAGTTTTAGGTACAATCTTTTGCAGCTTCCACAATAACTTCACATGGTAATCAATTAGATTGCCCCTATGGTTGTGGAACAGGAGCAGCATTGAGCCAAGCATTTTTATCATCAACTTCGCTCGAACCTTCGTCCGCAAAAATGGTGATAGCTCGGCTAATTTGCATGATATTAATATAATTTATAGCACCCACGAATAATGTCTTTAACTGGATCATTAGTTCCGGAGATTACCCTCTAAATATACATACAAACTTACAAACCAAAACCTCTGTCTAGTATTAGTGTAGATGTAATCCCCAACTAATAAGAAATGCTTGCCTACATAGTGTGCGTTGTATACAAGATTTAAATTTCGTCTCATTCAGTTGTAGAATGTGGGGAGGTATTTTATTGTAACCAGACATTCAAATATAACTAGCTATAAACGGGACAAGAACAAGAAACTGACAATTCCAAAACCTGTTACAAAATAGTAATAAGTCGATCAGTCCAGTGCGATACGTCGCCTTGTCAGGTCGCATTCATATGACACAAAGACCTTCAAATATTTCCGAGCTATAGACGGGTCATGACGAAGAAAATCGTAATCCAAAACTTGTCACTACTTAGTAACAATTCGTTCTGTCTAGTGTCAACAGTGTCATACGCTTGTCAGGTAGCATTCGTGTGTCAAAATCGAAAATATTCAGGATGAAAATTATTGTATGACAATATTCCCAATGTCCTCTCTATATGTGTTTTAAATCTCTTTGATTGTAACATTTTAAAAAGTACCCCATGAAAGATGAGTCTACTTTAGCTAACCTGGCTGAACTAGTTGGTCCCTGTTTCTAGTTTACTATAGTGGTATCTGTCACTTCTTTTTCTAAATAAATGCAGTTTTTTTTAGTAAATACTATTTTAGCGGACCCTTCACGGAGCCGTCAACCAAACATTCTGTACTTACCTACATCAAACTAAGTAACTCTACGCTCAAATGATTGCTGGGAAAATACTTTTTTTTGGGGCGAAAAATCACGATTTACGGTTGGACTCAATGTAACGCACTCAAAACCATGTGCTGATGGCTGCTTTGAATAGTACGGGGGTCGTAGATGGTTGGTGTATTTAAAGTCATATCAATTAAAACTTGTTTTTCACAAAAAACTTGTGAACAAGTTGGAACTTTGAATATCAATACCTCCGTAATTAGTAGGTTCTCAGTATGCGAAATACGATTTCGTTTCTCATAATAAAACCCGGGAAAAACCGATTTTACCATGGGACCCGCAAGTCGGAAACCTCGCTCCGCATACCCTAGTTCCCAGGTATGGTCTAGAACTAAAAATATCTAGAATAAGTGCCTTTCGGCTTCGTTAAGGGTATTTTGACACCCATTATTGCTCTCTCTCGTCTGCTACTCCAGCCGCAGGAAGTTTATTCGCTTTGCTCGGTGCAGTTTACCGGTAGTCTTTAAGTCTTTGATCTTCAAGTATTTGATCGTGAGGTGAACTGTGGCTACACCTGCGATTGGACACAATTAGACGGCTTTGATACTGTCCGTACTGCGACGGGCTCGTTACTCGTCGGGGCGGCGCCGGCGCGTCACTACTGAGCTCTCGCTGCTGCCGCTAGCCGTCTCCGCAACAAACGTTATTGCGTTACCAAGTATCGCTGTAGATTGCAGCACGCCAATTGTGAACATATTCTGTGAGTTTTAACGACTGTAATCGCCCCCATAACAAGAACAACATAACGAGCTGAACTCATCGGTTACGTGTTACTTAAGCATTATTATATTTTATTCTTACTATGTGTTTAGAGGTAGTTAACGGAAATGGAATATATTCGTATTTTGGTGGAAACATTTTCGGCGATCATTTTGATGGTGGTTAATGTCTATAATTTGAGTTTTAAAGGGAAATGGAGACATTAAGTAAATTGGTACGACTGAATCGCTCGCCGGAAAATATAACAATAAAAGTGGAATACTAATAGGTAATGATCCTCATCAGCGGGGTTGTGTGGGTGTGCACGCGAGAAACGACCTTATTGCGTGGACGCAGCACGTGAAGGGGTGATGCAGACTGTAACATCAGCACCCGGCCGCGAGGGCTCTACGGCCGCATGTATGGCGTATCTGGTAGATACAGTATGGTGTTGTACACATGCTGCGATCATGCCATTTTTACTTCCATTCTCTCCCCGCTCCCCAGCGTGACGATGGACTGGGGAGCATGGACGAAAAGAAACGTGTTGCGCCGTCCCCAAATAATATGGGACAAAGGCAGGAAGAAGATGCTGCCATCATGCCCCGTGGACAGAGCACCTGCAAGTGCCGGGTAGACGCTGTAGATATACAATGTGTTTGGGTAAGGGTTACCGATACTTTAAGGGCATAGGTATAATATAGCCATTTCTATCGACAAATACAAGTGTATAAATACCTACTCCTAACCCCACACCCGCGAATGGCAGCCATTTTGTTTTTTTAATCGGCTGATCTAGAGATGATCTTTGAATCTAAGAGACCTAGATACGTGCAAATGATATTATTGCAAGGGTCAACGCCGAGGCTATCAAATTATTAAATAAATTTTCCTGAAAAATAAGTAAAAAAAGAGCCTAAAATAATAAGAAATTACGAAATTTTACATAAAATTACTTATTTTTTTACATTTTCTACTCTAGGTTTTTTATGTTAAGTCAGAAGTATTTGAGACAACCTACAAAATAAAATCAAAATATTGACTCAACTCCAATTGTTTTATGAGTTATTGTCATTTGAATATAGCCCTGCCATATCGACATTCAAAAGTGCCTGCTAAGGTCTTATTAAAATAAATGCTTCCGGTATGTATATACAGGGTGTAAACAGACCCTTCACGAAGCCGTCAACCAAGCATTCTGTTCATGAAATTAAGTAACTCTACGCCAAAATTATTGCTGGGAAACGACTTTTTTTTTGGGGTCAAAAATCACGTTTTAGGGTAAAACTCAATGTAACGCACTCACAACTTAGCGTTGATGGATGCTTTGAATAGTAAACGGGTCATGGAGTTAATTAAAGTGAAGTTAAAACGTTTAAAAGTGGTATTTAAAAAAAAACTTGTGAAAAAATTGGAACTTTGACCTCCAATATAAGAAGAAGTAACTAGAAGGTTCCCAGGTATGGTCTAGAACAAAAAAATGATCGCAATGACGGGGAGAACAAGTGCCTTTCGGCTTCGTTAAGGGTCTATTTATACCCTTTATGTAAGCTGTTGTGTTTATCAGTTCTGACATAACTTCTGAACGACTTAGCGGCCGTCCATTAATTACGTGAACCTTGACCCCTGGACCCTTGACCCCTTCGTGAGATTTGTTTTGACCCCATCACACCCCCTAATCTCACGTGAGATTTATCTAAATACGTAGTTTAGTAAATATCTTTGCTTGATTGTGTTGGCTTTACTTAAAAAACATAATTTGCTTAATTATTTTCATTGAATATTATTATTTCGTTTATTAATTTTTCTTACTTACTAGTTACATTTTTAAATATTTTTATCAACAAAAATTATATAAAAAACATTTAAAAATATAAAAAATAGTAGGCCAGCAGCACTGGGAACAGGGTCCGAGGTGCCGGTGGTCAGGGCTCTTGAGAGAGGAACCTCCTAACAATACGCGCCGTGTCCAGGAGTACCGCTTTCTGAATCAAGCCCTTGATCCAGCTGCCAAGCGCGAGCCTCCTCAGGTGTTGGTCGAGGCTCTTGGCAATTAAGCCATTGGCGGACACGACTATCGGCACAATGACTGCTGTACTTACGTCCCACATGTCGACAACCTCGCGAGCCAGATCTAATTATTTGAATTGTTTATCTTTCTCTGCTTTCATGAGGTTCTCGTCATGCGGGACCGTTATAACAACAATCATTGCGCGACGCTAAATATTATTATTACTATTACTCCTAACAATAATTGAATATTTATTATTAAATCTTTTTATGTAGGATTTATTACGGCCTGGCCACGGGAATGGGCGACACGAACGGCGGTGCGTCTGGCGGGGCGGCCACCCATGCGGCACAGTTTGTGGCCACGGGCAGTAGCGTTATCAAAGTAATCTAGATATTGCTTGGAAAGTAGTAGTTTTTTGGTTCAAGACATAATATTTGGAACAGATTGAATACATGATGGAGTACATGATTTGATTTGAATCGGGGTATAGAATTAGATGGAAAATTCCACAAGAACTACGGCAAATACAGACTACTTATACCTATCCAGTATTTTTTTCAATTATACCCGAATGAGTGTCGAAACCTTTGATTATATTCTTGTGTACAACCAGAACTGGAGAAAACGGTAAATGCAGATAGGATTTTAAGTGCTGCAGAAAAATTGTTTTTGGCTACGTGTTTAAAGTTATGCCGTGGTTAACCAGACTTCCACGTATGGATGGATCAGTACGGCGCATGCCACGTGTCGGCTAGGCCAGCAGCCAGTATTTCGGCAATAAAAGTTTCAGTGTTCATTATTTGGCGGCGAATACAACTATATAGTTTGGTTCCTGCACTATCCGCCGCGTGTACCGCGCGACCCGTGGCATGCGCCGTACTGATCCATCCATACGTTTTTTTCTGCCGCCCGCCGCGCTGCCAGACGCTATTGCAATTCGCTCGGCAAATTTCGCCGGTCGCGCCACCGCGCACCGGTCGCCGCTACGCGTGGCATGATTCGTACATTTCTATACATTTGTTTTAGTTGCCAGACGCTTCGCCGTTCGCACCGCCCGAATGTTCGCTGCAGCGAATGTCCCGTGGCGAGACTGTGAGTCATATTTCAGTGGAGAAACATTTGTTTACTTAATTAAACCCAGTTTTTTCGCAATTTACACTGTTTCTTGCGAGAAAAAAAGAGACCGAGACCCCTCTCCTTCGTGAGATTGGGTGAGATTAGGGTCGAAGCCCTCCTTCCTAAACACCTCACGTAATTAATAGACGCCCCCTTGATTTGACAAATGAGGTATCGTTGGAAGCGTCTTGATCTTCCACTGGTTATAGGCTATGTGACGTCACACTAACTAAAGTCATGAACTAAAACAAAAATGGTGGCTTGCTGGGTTTCAAATAAAAGGACTTAAGAAGCACATTTCTGAAATGAATGTATTGTTGCGAGCGGTTGCTTGCGGCTTTGCTTGCATGAACCCGATAATTTGGACTAACTTCTAAAAGTCACGCCTCACTCTAAACCTTCGCTTAACACATACACAACTTGTAACTGTATAAGAAATACCTACATGATACACATACACAATAATGATGGATGTAGCCACTGCAACCGAACTAGGCAATGCCTGTATTTCGGTTTTCAGTGCCTTTTCCCGCGATATTTTAGCAATCAAATGTAAACGAAGGAAATAGGGTAATGACCAACTTAAATGCTACATTGTTTAAAATTAAATAGGGTCTATACGTGAGTGAGAAGTGTTTATGTGTGTGTGTGAACTGTACGTTATTTATGTCGAGTTCGATTGATGTGGGGGCATGTGGTCAGTGGTGTATGTGGATATGTGCGGGTGAGTGTGTGTGGGTGCAGGGGTGAGTATGTGTGATTGAAGTGCATGAGCATGATTTTATCTATAATTATTTAAATAATTCGAACCTAACATTCAATTACTGTTCAACGTTAAGTAATAACTCCGTTTCCTCATAATTTAGGTGTTGCAAATATTCACTTACAATTTGTTTACATTTACATTTAGTAAGCGGGTAAAAATTTAATTCTTTATTAATTTTGTTATAAAGGAACGGACCACGAAATTCAATAAATGGTTCGCACGCTTTTACAAGTGACAAGTGGTCCGTTCCATACGTACTTTTTTATTTGTTAATGTTTGCGCGAGTGGGTCATAACCTTCATAACGTAGTTTTGTATGTTGTTTAAGAGTAATGTTGAGGATGGAAAGCTGCCTTACGGTCAGAACCCCACAAATTAGATATAGAGAGACGGTAGGAAAAAGGATAGGTTTAAAAATACACAGGTCTTGTTCAGAACTACGCGCTGCGCGATTTCAATGGAGTTCATAGTTTTTTTTAAAAGTACTCCCCCAGGATGAAATGCAATAATTTAATAATGACTAGACCTAGGGCATAATAAATTTGTTTAAGGATAAGGCTCAACAGCGTGCCTCAAATTAAAAACATATATGAGTGAGAGAGGATAGCACCTCACAAAATATCTGGCAGTGAAGCAGGTTCATCATCATACCAGTCCTAAAGTAATATAAAAAAACACACTTTATAGTATGACGTAAGTTACCAGCTATGTAACACACCCTTGGAACCTGATGTCTGCCAAAGCCACCACGACCGACTCTTCATAGTATCCAATGGTCTTACCTATAGTAAGTTATGTAGGTACCTACTTCCACAGATAATGTTTCAGCTTTTACAAAATGACGTAGGTCCGGCGTTCCAGGGGTCTTGTACACGTTAACATAAACTGAGTTATTGGAATTGTGTTCAGTTGTTTCTCCGAGCAGCTTGGCTCGCCTAGTTCCTATGGCCGTAGGCATACATACAGTTGGTATCATAAAAGACGAGAGAATTCCTAAATCGTTGTGTAACTAACCGACTTAGATATACCTACAGCAATAGCGGGTCTCGTAACTCACACTCAGTTTTATAAGGCCGAGAATAAACTTCTCAAATAAACAAGTCAAAAGATCATACTTAAAACGAAAACCTTTTATGAAATCAAATCAAATTAAAAAAATCAAATCAAAAATCAAATTAAATAACTTGACGGCCGCCCGGCCGGTCACCAGTTCGATTCTGAACAAAGGGAACTTTCACCAATTACCATGAATAATTTATGCAAACCATAATCTACTCAAAATCCGTCCTCTTAAAGTTGTAAATAAAACAATCAGGGCTTTTGACTTAGTTTAGAAGCAAGACATTGGAGTGCCGATCGCAGCTGACTAAGGATTCAGTTGAAATTCGCGTGTAGATGTAACACAAAGAGAGCAGCAGTAACAGATTTCCATGGCGCTATTACTTCGGCACCAATTTGGTAGACATCGATGTAAACAAGTAATTATGTAATACGAACGGTAATAAGAAATTGAGAACAATTAAAGTAATACCGAACTGCTATCTGTGCTTAGCAGTCCTGTGCCGAGACGTGATGCTCTGCGCTGCATGCGCTCCGTACCCATATTTACAAGTATGTCGCAGAAGGAGCGTGTTCAGCTCAAGTCTACTATGAGACTTGTGAGATCCGAGAGAGGCCAGGCCATGGTATATACATAGTAAGTTCAACATGGCTGCTGTTCGCGAAGCTTTTAATAATTAAGCGTTAAATGTTAACGAAAGGAAACAAGAATAACATAAAGTGTTTGTGAAGGGAATCATGTTCGACCAGGTCGTACCGCATCGAGTGTAAGTTTATGGCGCGTTTTACGGGATTAATGCCATTTACTGATTGGCGCAAAATGATCTGAAACTGTCGTAAAGGCATTGCTAACCTGTGCGCCTGGAGAGTGACGAGTTGACGACACTCATTGTATTAGTGCTTGCTAGACTGAACTGTGTGTAAAGGTGTTCTGCTTGCCCCGGATGGTAACATAGGTAGTTGTTTCAGAATGTGTAGGTGTCCTGTCTCCACAAGTCCACAGACTGAGCCTGGGCATAAACATGGCACATAATATCGAACAGTGCAGCGACAGTTATTTCACAACAATGTAACTCTTGTCGATGTCACGGCTCAGTATAAAGAATAGCATCAAAGTTCCGAGGTGCTGCACCTCTTACAGTCATACAGCTTCTCGGATCCGTGGACCTGTGTACGTCTTCTTTTCGCTTCACTTGCAAAACGTGGCAATGAAGATATAGGAACCTTTCATATAAACTTCTCTCAAATACCCCTACATGTGTGTCATCCGCTATGTGAGCCCCGCAGGTCGGGACGCAGGTAGGAACTGCTACAGTCATTTACGTTCCACCGCCTGCAACACCAATATCCTCGGTGTTTGCTCCATCACGTATCACCATAACCCCATAACGATGTGTTCACCCCCTGCCCCCCCCCCCCGCGACCCCCGAGTTACACTGCTCCTGTGGCACGATGTTACCGTAATTGACTTCTTGCGTGCGCACCAACCTACTAGCTTACCATTTTTAGTTTAATATAGTGCGTTGAGAGATGGGATTTAGTCGGTGAATGTTCGCAGAAAACATCGATGTCATCATGGGGTAGTACCTACTGAACGGATCGGTAAGAAACGTGGGATGGAGCTAAACAATTGCTGTCATGAAAGTATAATTGATCTCACCTTAGGTACTTAACAACAATGTCACCAAAGGCGCACTCAACTTGTTGACTCCGCGGCTCCGCCATGCTCTGCGGACATAGGTTCTGCGTATCAGCAAAAAGCGGTAAAAATAAATATAGTAGATACTTATTATTATTTTGCAAAATTTTATATTGCATTCAGATATTACAGAATGGTAGCGCTACATAACACGATAAGGTCTGACTGCCGGCGATAAGGCCGCACATGACGCGCGACGCGACGTTCGCGTGTGTGGCGTTTCGGTATGCTTAGTGCGAGTGTCATACTAAAATTCTAGTAACGGCACGAACGCGTAAATCGTGTTTACGTCAAACGCTTCGACTATCGTACTCATGCGAGTGTGAGATACTAATACATACAACCATTCATTTCGCGTTAATTCACTGTGAGCAGTGACGATTGGTGAACGACCGAAAGGAGCAACCGAACGAACATTGATTAACCGGCCAAATAAATTGACATTCGTATTTTGTGTTCTTAATAGAAGCGACTGCCTATTCAAATAGTGGTGGTTATACAACAAAGTTGACGTTTATTTTGTGTTTACAAAAATTTTCGTATTTGTGATTTGCATAGTTTTGAATGTTATTGTTAAAGAAGAAAAGGAAAGGCTGGGTTGTCACAGGTACATTTTAAATTCTTATAACTATATTACATACGGCGACACAGAATCGCGCTTATCTTGCATATTCAACAACAAAAACTTTTAAGTGTTTCCAATGTTTGTTTCTTATGAGAGGGGTACAAAAAACGTTTACATTTAGTCCAAGAGGGCAATACATCAAATCACTATGGAGTCACTTTATTTTTTTTGTGGAATTGAGTCACTTGAGTGATTTATGATGTTATTCCACTTGATGCAATTTACATTCTAGTGATTGAAGTGTTTTCCTTATATTACTTTAAATGCTGAAACTATGATGAATTCTAAACTCCTCTGTGAATTGTCATGATCGTAATTTCGAACTTGTACTGGCATTAGAACCATGCTTTTTTTCTTTCATGCTTAACTAAAGTAGGTGTTATGGGTATGGAGATTTTATTTGTGTTTCTCATGTCTGGAACTATAAACATTTTATTATTAATAATTATATTGTGTAAATAGTTATATAACATTTAAAGTTTTGTAAAAGAATATTAAAATAAAGTTCCTGGTTTGAACCATAATTTCAAGAAAAAATGATGTTAGTAAAAGTATTGTAACCTTAGTATTTGTTATTTTAATACTGTTCATCTATTTTTATTCACAATATGACATTAAATTAAATTACTTTGTTATTTCACTACTCTCACGACGCTCTCACCACAAAATCTTACGTGACAACTTTACGCGCTCGCAAGTGACGGCGTTTCTTATTCGAGCTGTCTAAACTGTCAAAATTGTAACTTACACTCGCATTATACATGCAAACGTAATCGAAGTGCTCGAAATGATCCTCACTTTCGAGCGGCACTCGATTGTCACTATCAACGACGTAAACTTTAAAACTTACACTCACAAAGTTTAGTTCTCACAAATGACGCTAGGTGGCGCTTACCCAGCGCCATACTAATTTGTGTAAACGTTAACGCGCTCGATCAGTAAAAAAAACTCGCACTAAGCATACGGTTTCTCACACTCGGCTGGAGGATGGTTTGTTCGCTAATTCGATGGCCCCTCCCCCTCACTTCCCCCTGTAACCCCCCTCAGAGCGCGGTAAGGTAGTAAATAAAGTGTTTCGGCGTTACACACAACTCACAAGTACCATACGTTCCCTTCACCGCCGCCACGTTTGCAAACTGTTCGGTAGCACGAGCTCCCGTCCGCTTCCGACTGTCCCCCACTCATGAAAGCCTGTTGGTAGGTAATTGAATGTTTCTTTCTGTACTGTTTGAGCTAAGTATCGTAAAAAAATGCTAGTTATCCAAAAGATAACACATCCAAAACCGTCAGATTACGTGATACGAATACTATAATGTTGAATAAAAGAATAAAAAAACACGCCTGCCATCTCGAAAAGTGAGCTAAAAAATGAAATGTTTTATTTGTTGAATGAGAACAAGGTAGAAACTGAATAGTTTATTTACAACTGAAAGTCTACATTTTTATCGAAGTCGGGGAACCTATTAATAAAATACGTTCCACAGAATTGACACCGTAGCGTCCGTAGCTCGTCAAATTCAACAGTGCTAGGCTCAATACCCAAACCGAGTGTGTTGCCGCGTATCATCTTGTCATTGAACTCTGTGAAGACGGCTTGCTTGTGGTATTCTTCCGGTTCAAGTTGCTCGGCTAGTAGCGCAAGTTATACGAATTTTCGGACGACCCCTATAGTATAGCAGCAATAAAAACAACAGAGCGGGTCGGTTAACCGGGGGCTATTAAAGAACTTTTGAAAAACTAAGTTTATATTTTATTTTTAACCGACTTCAAAAAAGGAGGAGGATATCAATTCGTCGGAATCTTTTTTTTATGTATGTTCACCGATTACTCGAAGACTTGTGAACCGATTTGGAAAAATCGTTTTTTGTTTGAAAGAGTATACTCCCTTGCTGGTCCCATAGAAATATTGTCATGATCTGATATGGAGTGCGGAGATATCGAACGGAACTCTTCAATAATAGATAGTAAATCTGTCGTGACTGCTGCAATCGCTTGGATGTTTATTGTTTACACATCACACATCATAACATAACATCACGCCTGTATGCTCTGAGGCGGTATGCAGATGTGTGCAGTACATCCAGATTTCGACAGTTAGTTATATTGAGTTCCATTTGATTGGGGATAAGCCTATTACCATGAAATGTATTGTATTGTACAACGTAAAATAAATGCATACGAAATATTTGTATAGGATTACACCTAAAAATGGACAAATAAAAAAACTTTTTTGCAAAAAGTAAAACCCCTGACTTTTGTTTGTTTGATTTAGTTTTGTTGTCACCGACTTCTGAACCTAAAGTTATTTTTCACTTTTTTGTGTTTTTGAAGTCGGTTTCATTTTTTGCAAAAAAAAAATTATATCAAGTAGGAACAACAAATAGCCAAATTATGGGATATTACAACAAGATAACATAAACAACTTAAAAAACCCGTAGTAGCCCACAGCGCTGTTCAAAGATTACCATTAATGACTAAACTTTAAATTGCTAGGAAATAAGCTGTTCATGAATGACAGTTAAAACTCATATTATACATACAATAATTAAATTTAAAATTTAAAAAACCCCTAACGAAAAAATTACAGATGAAAGACAATTTTTTTCCCACCCACTTTCATCCCCCATATCTAGTAAATGGCTGCACCGATTTTGATAAAACATGTCTAATTTTAATATACAAATCATGCGCTTTCATTTGATACCCCACTTGGGTATATTTGAAAATATTTGATTTTTCATACCTACTTTCATCCCCCCATATCTAGTAAATGGCTGCACCGATTTTGATAAAACCTATCTAAAAACCATCGCCAAGAAACTTGCTTACAAATAAAAACAGACACACACACACATTGCGGTCGAAATTATAACACCCCTCTTTTTGCGTCGGGGATTAAAAAGTGAACAAAAAAAGTATTATACCTACTAATTATGAAATTACTAAATGATTATGGCCATCTATATATAAAAATCAATCGCTGTTCGTTTAGTTCTACATAGGTCAGGACAGGTAGTAGGCAGGTAGTAGGTAGGTAGTAGGCAGGTAGTAGGCAGATAGTAGGCAGGTACGAGATGAACGCTATCCTGTCTGGTACAGTAGAGCTTTATTAAAAGTCATTAAAGAAAAAGCTAAATATCACAATATATATAAAAAATATGGGAATCCCAGAGATAAAATTACTTTTGAATGCCTAAGACTGAGTTGCAGTGAGTTGATAAAAGACTGTTATGTAAATTTTAAAAACAATAAAGGGTTCAAAAAGACCCTTAACGAAGCCGAAAGCCACTTGTTCTCCCTGTCATTACGATCATTTTTTTGTTCTGGACCATACTTGGGAACCTTCTAGTTAAGGAGATATTGGAGGTCAAAGTTCCAATTTTTTCACAAGTTTTTTTTTAAATACTACTTTTTAAGGTTTTAAATTTACTTTAATTACCTCCATGACTCTTTTACCATTCAAAGCATCCATCAACACCAAGTTTTGAGTGCGATACATTGAGTTTTACCGTAAAACGTGATTTTTAACCCCAAAAAAAAAAGTCGTTTCCCAGCAATAATGTTTGCGTAGGGAGACTTAGTTTGATGTACAGAATGCTTGGTTGACGGCTTCGTGAAGGGTCTATTTACACCCTGTATGGCTGAACATCTGCGTACTAATCCTAAGCACGTCTGGAGGTACTTAAAAAATAAACAGATAGGTAACAATAATTATATTCCTAACCAAATGATTTTGAATAAATATTCTCGAACTACTTTTACCAGGGGAGGCCAAGAAATCTGTGATTTGTTTGCCTATCATTTTCAGTCCATATACAGATTAAATAGTAACACACTCACTTCAACGCCAGTTGAACCCACTCCCTGTAACAATAATACTTTAAGTCGGTGCAAATTTGAAGTAAGAGAAGGCTTTGATTACTTGTCTTCACTAGATTGTGATCAAGGACCCGGGCCTGACTCAATTCAAATTCAAATATGTTTATTTGTGACACATAGGTAATATACAAGATGTTATAAAAAAGTTATGTCGCACTATATGCTGCCTTGCAAGGCGTACAAATAATGTTTATACATTAATTAGTGCAGGTTGTAACTTTAATGACTAAAAAATACTGTTATTACAGCTAATTACATAATAATCTTTGACAAAATATATATTAAACAAAAACAAATTTTAAACAATAGAAGGCTAATAACAATCTTATGAACTAAAGCTAATAATCAGAGAATAAAAGTATTAAAAATATAAAATAAAAACAGTTTTAATTTTTCTTCTTTTAATATATTTAATATTCATTCATTGATGGAATAATATGCTTTTTGTATTAAAAATTTATGTAGTGTAGTTTTCAACGTATTGAAATCTCTTGGTGCTTTTAGTGACTTGGGCAGTTTGTTAAATATTTTTGGTGCCATTCCTAGGAAACTTTTTGAGTGAAGGGCTGTTTGATGGGATTTTGACTTCAGTGCACCTTGGTGGCGTTTAGAGGATACGGTTTCAAATTGGTTAGGGTTATTTTTAATAAATATGGCAACTTCATAAATGTAAAGGGATGGGAGTGTTAATAATTTAAGTTTAATAAAAACTGTTTTGCAACTGTCGGTGTTTTGAAGCATGGATACTGCACGGACGCATTTTTTTTGGGCTTTAAAGGCCACTTCCCTATCCGTAGAATTGCCCCAGAATATTACACCATATCGTAGTGTTGTGGAGACGTATGCGTGGTATGCGATAAGGACGGTGCTGCTATTCGCCACTTTATTTAAATTGTGGAGAGCATAGCAATATTGATTTAGTTTTTTTACTAAATGCTCAATGTGTATTTTCCAAGTCATGTGCCGATCTAACCAAAGCCCTCTCTTCCTTAGAAAATGTGCAGCGAACCTGGCTGATCCTCTGACTACATTGTTCATTATTCTTTGGGACAGGGCTTATTCCCTGGTCAGTGGAAATTAGCGCACATCACGTCAACCTTTAAATCTGTTCATGTTGATGATATTGCAAATTACAGACCAGTGTACATTTTATCCGCTTGTCATAAAATTATCGAATCACTTGTTCAGAAAAAAATATTTTCTCACTTTAAAAGTGTGCTAGATGGTAACCAGCACGGCTTTCGCCCCAAAAAATCGACACTATATCTAATCTAGTCGAGTAGGTTTCATATATATCATCTGCATTAGATGACGGTCGAGAAGTTCATGCAATATACACCGACTTTAATTGCTAAATTAAAAAGTATGGGCATTCATGGGTCGTTGCTGCGTTGGTGCGAATCGTACTTATAAAAATCGCTCACAACTGGTGTATCTCAAGGCCTATAAATCCAAACAATATTACGTACCATCAGGGGTGCCGCAGGGTTCACACTTGGGACCTCTATTTTCCTTAGTTTTTATAAATGATTTGGGTTGCAAAATTAATTCGGAATATAAACTTGTTGCTAATGATTTAAAAATATATCGAACTGTATACAACGAATCCGATATTATTTATTTTCTGCTAGATTTAAATAACGTACACAATTGGTGCATACAAAATAAAATGTCATTAAATCAAAACAAACGTTACTTCATCAAATTTAGCAAAAAAAGGAAAATATGCGAATATTATTACTCGATTAATAACAGCCCGCTCCAAGAAGTTGATCTATTAGGGACCTCGGTGTTTTAATAGATAGTAGTTTAAGTTTTAGGAGTCATTACGACCAAATTATTAGTCGGGCATCTAAATTGTCGGGTTTCATCAGGGAAAGGAAAATTTTTATGGAAGATTTTGAGATTTTTCTCACTATTTCCGTTTACGAAAGCGTGATGCGAAGTATTCTGGAGTATTGTAGTACGGTGGGGAACCTGTTTTATCAGGTGCACTCTGATCGGATTGAACGTATTTAAAAAAGGTTCTTATACCGCTTAAGTTTCTCGGATAACAAGTGTCGTAGTCTGAACTCGTATAACTCTAGGCTGAGTCATTATAAAATGATTTCTTTGAGCGCACGAAGGAAATCTCTAAATTTCATGTTTTTGTTCAAACTAATAAATGGGGTAATAGATTCTCCTGAGCTTTTAGAAAAGGTGAAATTTAGTATCCCACGTAGTAGTAGCCGCTTAATTAACCGAAGGACTTTCGTCCTGCCTCATAGTCGAACTAATATAGGTAATTTTTCACCCATTTACCTCATGCTTTCTCTTGCCAACTCCATTCGTAGTGAAATAGATGTCTTTGCTGGTTCTGCAGCCTCAGTTAGGACTAAACTTAGAGTCTTAATAGAACAATATGTTTTTTTTTATATATATTTCTTATTTTTAATTTTTCTTTCCCAAACCTTTTTCATTATTTTTGGAAAAGTTCACAATTTGTAAGTTTTGTTTAATTGTTTTTTTTTTTAAATAGTACGTGTTTTACATAAAGGGTGTAAAAAGACCCTTAACGAAGCCGAAAGGTACTTGTTCTCCCCATCATTGCGATCATTTTTTTGTTCTAGACCATACCTGGGAGAACCTTCTAGTTTCAGAGATATTGGAGGTCAAAGTTCCAATTTTTCCACACATTTTTTTTTAAATACCACTTTTAAAGGTTATAATTTTACTTTAATTAACTCGATGACCCGTTTACTATTCAAAGCATCCATCAGCACTACGTTTTGAGTGCGTTACATTGAGTTTTACAGTAAAACGTGATTTTTCACCCCAAAAAAAAAAGTCGTTTCCCAGCAAAAATTTTTGCGTAAAGTTACTTAGTTTGATGTACATAATGCTTGGTTGACGGCTTCGTGAAGGGTCTGTTTACACCCCGTATGCTAGATTCACATCTAGTAGATGTCAACCAGAAATATTGTTTTGTAACTGCGTTCGCCTGTTCGCAGAATGGTCGATTCCTACAATAGGACTTTTGAACATATTGATATTTTTGCATGTGCTGCCTATAAGTTTAAAAGTCTTGTACTTAAGGAGCTTTCTTGAATATTTAAACACCATTTTGCACAGTTTTTTTAATAGCTAAAAGTAGGTAGAACCATTCTACTTCCATCCCATATTTCTGCAGCTAACTTAGAGTTTAGCTTCAAGAAACACGGATTTCCGTAGAGACGTGCAGTTTACGTCTTCTCAAACTAGGTGGCGCCACTAGTGTCGTTAGGAGACATGTAACAAAAAAGAACAGCTGATGTGCATGGCAACAGAGCTACTGATGCGAGACTGTCGCTACCGAGCAATGAGCGATCTGCGCTATTTATAGCAAGTACTAGGGAGACAGAAGTCGAGGGAACTACTCGCTAAACTAACAGTAATTAAGTTCATTAATACGTATAGTGCTCATCGCGCGGAGTGCCGCGTGGGAGTTCTTTGTAAACTCATGTTAATTTCAAGAGGGTAGTCGACCTCTGTAGGTACTACGAGTACCTATCGTATTGTTTTCCATATTGGAAGATTTGGTATTGTTTTCTAAGTTAGTGTTGTGTTCTAGCACTGAATAGAGTATAGTGTATCGTGTATTCGAATCGGCGCAAGTTACACAACGCGGTGCATCGACCCCACGCACACCGCCCGCCGCCGCGCCGCGCTCTGTTCGCGGGTACCTGCCTGCCTGCCTGCCTGCCTGCCTGCCTGCAGTATCGAGTGTCGACCAGGACGTAGCAACACGGAATAACTAACTGCGCATCTCACTTCATTAGATCAAAACAAGCTTTGTTTTTCAATGTAACACGAGAAAGATGTGTTTCAACTTTACCAATGGCGAAAGGAAAAAAAGTCCCAGGGCATCCCCTGTACAACGCAGTACCAACCTTAAGTCTAGTCAATAAAAATCAAATTCTAATAATTAAGCAAACAAGACAAAGATGGTAGCTCACAGATATACGGACCAAGAATTACGAAGAAAATTGGGCTCTGTAACTGAAAGATAAAAATTATAAATTCATGTAAAAAGTTTTTTTTTTATTCCGACGTTTTTAAAGGCGAATCATTGTGAACAATCTTCATTGTGCTGTCACAGCAGCGAGTACGAACGGCGGATCACCCTTGTGTCGGAGAAATAGGGTTGATAATAAATTGGCAATAGAGCCACAGCATGAAGAGGTCATGTTTGCTAATCAGTGAAGAGTCCAAGTGACATGTGGCGAGGAGCCAATGAACTGGAACCGACGGAAACCGAAACATTCGACAATTGGCGGCCCCAGCACCCTCCCCCACCCCACCGCAGTTGACGAACCGTAGATATATATCACTGAGAAATAAAGTCTGTGTAATATTACTTTATTTTAGATCTTCAATTGCGCATAAATTAACTGTATTTTTCATGGAGGGGCGTGGTCCAAATTTCAGTCCAGTTCAGTTTAGCTTTTTGTAATACTTTTCAGTTCAGACCCGTTGAGGTTCACCCTCTTAGCTGGGATCTAAACACAATTGGCGAAATGTTTACGTACTTTTACGCCCCTGCCCTCTGCTCTGCGCCAGTTGGCAGCAAGCATCACGGCACAGTACTATATCGTAACACTGTGGGTCATGTAAGTCAGCTCCATGCGCCTAGGTAGCGCGAGTTCCACTCTAGTTTATGCACTATCGTCTATCATTATCGTTGCCTTGCCCTTTTTATTTCACATAGGCCCAGATGGGCACTTATAAAACGTCGACAAAAAGGTGCACGGTTCGGGTTAGTCGTTTCCTATGGAGAAGAACCGGCAAGAAACACCATGGTTACTCTTTTCAAATCATTTGGTATTACAATATTATCATGGTTACAGCATTTGTACTTTAGTATGGGGGGACAGCGTAGGCCCGACAATAAGTCGTTGTTTAGGTACTACAAAAGATGTAAAAAAAAGATACAAAGTTAACAAAAGTTAACAAGCAGCTGGAAATCTACAAAGCCTACAATGTTTACACATTCACAAACAATCGGTAAAAAATAATCTATACAAAGGTAAGAAAATATTGTAAAATACTAAATTAAATAAGTGACAAAAATATTGTCACCAGTGCTCAGTGGCGTAGCGTGGGGTTTTGCCGCCCGGGGCCGACTGTAATTTTGGCCGCCCCCTCTTATTTCATAATTAGTCAAGAAACGTAGGAAAGAGTCAAAATACAAAGCATTTTTTAAAATTATTTAAAAATGTTATTCTATAAGTTTATTTTCAAAGTAAATTCTTGTATAGCTATAAGCTGGCAAATAATTTTAAGTTAGGCGAGAAACTTGCTGTAGATTGTCAAACCGGTCAGAGTATCGCTTTATTCAGTTAATATAATAGGTACGTATTATTAACTCTAAATGACAAAATCTCAAAGATAATGTTTTTAGTAAAATCGTGGCTCGAACTCAAATCATTTGTCACTGCAGGTTGCACTTGCATGCTTATCTGTTGCGCCTATAAATGCAAAACGGGTTTTAAACGTTTTTAACCATTTAGTTATAAACCGGCTTTTTGGTTTAAAGCGATTTAAAACCACAATTAGTGGTTTAATATGGTTTAAAATGTTTTTGTTTTGTTTTTGTTGTGTGCATTTGTGGCATGTGCCAAATAAATGTATTTTCTTCTTCTTCTTTTTTCTTCTCTCTCCTCATACCCTACGTTACGATTTTGGTTGCAAATTGCAAAATAAAAATACGGGATTGCCGTTATATTTTAATAAACACGCATTTCATGATTGTCTAATCCTAAAAAGTAGTATAAGTATGATACATGACTTCACATATATTAATAAAAATGCTAAATGATTTCAAATAGCCTTTTAAAATAATTTATATTCAATGTACAGCCCACGTGGTCGTGGTTTTAAACCGTTTGAAACCAATTTAAAACCGGTTTTAAACCACGGATTTTGGTTTAAAACGGTTAATTTACAACTATAGTTGCGCCACGCGAGCAACTATCCTGTGTCGCGAAATCATGTTCTACTATTTTTAAGAAGACGTTAGCATGGGTCCATATTGGCTCACCTAAAGTTCTTTTCCCGAAATTGTTCTTCCTAACGATTTGTAATCCGAATGATCACTCTTCCTAAAATTTTTCATCCTAAAGTTTTCATTCATACTATTTGTAGTGCTACCGGCGATGTTCATAACACTCATATTTCCGAAAATTGTAATTAATAATATCATTAATGTAAATATATTTAAACTCCTACTGTTTTTTATCATAACGCTTTTATCCCTAAACATAAGTACAGGTCAGAGTGTCGTCTTGGGGGCACTATGAAAAAAAAACTTAGAAAAATTTCGCAACCAATTTCGAAGTAGCGCTCGCCGGCCGCTGCCGCGGCACCGCTCGCTCCGCTCGCTCGGCTCGCGCGTAGTTGGTCACAGTTCTAACCTAACCTAACCTATGGATCCCTTCCACATCGTTTTTACGACAAACGGTTAGTCGGAGACAAAAATCACCAAGAAACTTTTATTATTACATTTAGGTGTTTTATACGATAGAATCGAGAAAATAAACGGTTTGCAAAAATAACACTTTTTTGGCTAAATTTTTCTAAGTCTAAACAAAAAATAATATGACTTTGAATAATAGTGTAAAAGATGGTTATGTTGAGAAAATATAGGAAAACAAATAAAAGTTTAACAGATGTTTATTGCTACTGACATTATGAAGTTTAATGCTTCGGAATTATAAAATTAGAGACAGAGTAGTTAGGAATTGTGACTGTTAGGATGAAAAATGTTAGGAAGAACATTTTCGGATTTCCAATTATCGGAGTTGAAAATTTAGGTGAACTTTGGCGCACCCCGTTAGCATACTCACTCTAAGAATGCGATGTGTTCGTGGCTGTTACTGTGAGCAGTGCGTACATCGTTTTACACACGTTGTACAGCGATATAGTTTTGTAGTGTGCGTGCCTGGTACCTTATCTCTTTTGGAGTGTGTATGTCACCGTAAAATTGTAAATATCGTTAGATTATAATCTATCTCGTGAGATTGTAAACTGTCGAAAGATTGTGAACCGTAACATACTGATTACAATTTAACGCATTATTTTTCGGTAGATTATAATCTATCCGTCAAACTGTGAAATGGCATGCGATGGAACGCACCTCGCGCGCTGATTGGTTGAACGTCATGTGCCCCGCGCCGCCGTATTTGTTTGTTAATTCGTTTGTTGTCGAATGTGAAGTGCAGGAACATTGTGCAAATGATTTGATATTTACACGCGCTTTATTCAAATAATCTTCTTCCCTCGGAACTCCGGCTAAAGTCAATGTGTTGCTACTCAGCTACTGGATCTTCATCACATTGAACGGTGCCATTTTTTCAGATGCTTTTGATAAGAAACTAATTGATTTCACACGAAGCAAATTTTAAACTAGTTTTGGTGTTTATCTTAGTCAGACTCTATCATATTAATCTACTTTCAACATGAAGCTTCAACAATAAAGTATCGATGCGTTTCCGATTCCTCAAACATTTTAAAGTAATACACATGTCTGTCAGTAGCCACACCGCGGTCACTTAGTCACCACGTCATATTGACTGAGATAAATCTCTCCTGACAGTTATCAAAACGAAATGATTACACAGTGCGAAAGCGATCAGACCCCCTCCCCGCTCCCAGGCCCCCGCCCAGCCCATGAATAAAAATGAATTATCAGTGTTGAGTGGAACAGAAATGAATTATGGTGGCTATAGGCCCCGAACGCGGCCATGTCCAATGCCCGCTCAATTTCCTTCGACACATCCATCATGGACGCTCAGTATTGCCACCGGGGCGCAGGGGAGGACGCGGGCGGGGTGGCGATGGTGAGGGAAGGAGGGGGTTGCGATTCATCTCGATGACACATAGATTGCACATCATACGAATTTTTATAATATTATCGGACATTTATTACCTGACGCAGATGACCTGCGCACTACGGGGAGCCAGGCAACACAACCGCACACAGTACCTCAACTAGATTAACGTAGGCTAACAAAAAAAGCAGAACATTTGATAGAAAGAAGAAGTCGACTGTAAGCATATGTTTGGTTTTTTGGTAGTTTGGTTCACCGCCAATCATTAACAGAATTACTAAAACTGAGCTGGTCGACGAGTTCATAAGTCTCACTAAACTGAGCTGGTCGACTAGTTCATAAGTCTCACTAAACTGAGCTGGTCGACTAGTTCATATGTCTCACTAAACTGAGCTGGTCGACTAGTTCATAACTCTCACTAAACTGAGCTGGTCGACTAGTTCATAAGTCCCACTAAACTGAGCTGGTCGACTAGTTCATAAGTCTCACTCAACTGAGCTGGTCGACTAGTTCATAAGTCTCACTAAACTGAGCTGGTCGACTAGTTCATAAGTCCCACTAAACTGAGCTGGTCGACTAGTTCATAAGTCTCACTAAACTGAGCTGGTCGACTAGTTCATAAGTCTCACTAAACTGAGCTGGTCGACTAGTTCATAAGTCTCACTAAACTGAGCTGGTCGACTAGTTCATAAGTCTCACTAAACTGAGCTGGTCGACTAGTTCATAAGTCTCACTAAACTGAGCTGGTCGACTAGTTCATAAGTCTCACTAAACTGAGCTGGTCGACTAGTTCATATGTCTCACTAAACTGAGCTGGTCGACTAGTTCATAAGTCTCACTAAACTGAGCTGGTCGACTAGTTCATAAGTCTCACTAAACTGAGCTGGTCGACTAGTTCATAAGTCTCACTAAACTGAGCTTGTCGACTAGTTCATAAGTCTCACTAAACTGAGCTGGTCGACTAGTTCATAAGTCTCACTCAACTGAGCTGGTCGACTAGTTCATAAGTCCCACTAAACTGAGCTGGTCGACTAGTTCATAAGTCTCACTAAACTGAGCTGGTCGACTAGTTCATATGTCTCACTAAACTGAGCTGGTCGACTAGTTCATAAGTCTCACTAAACTGAGCTGGTCGACTAGTTCATATGTCTCACTAAACTGAGCTGGTCGACTAGTTCATATGTCTCACTAAACTGAGCTGGTCGACTAGTTCATAAGTCTCACTAAACTGAGCTGGTCGACTAGTTCATATGTCTCACTAAACTGAGCTGGTCGACTAGTTCATATGTCTCACTAAACTGAGCTGGTCGACTAGTTCATAAGTCTCACTAAACTGAGCTGGTCGACTAGTTCATAAGTCTCACTAAACTGAGCTGGTCGACTAGTTCATAAGTCTCACTAAACTGAGCTGGTCGACTAGTTCATAAGTCTCACTACATACTATTACAAACATAGTTTGGGGTTACGCATTGGTTATGTTGGCCAGTTTGAACACCTAATAAAGGGCTTGGAAAAGCATAAATTATAATAACTAAAACTTGAGTAAAAGAAGTCCAACAACAAGCACTTTGGTTTCCAGCTTCCCGATCTAACGACCTGATTGTAACGTTAATGTGCACATTACACAATTGAAAGCTCCCACTCTAGCACGTGCTATGTACGAATTAACTCTTTAACGTACATTACGGAAATTAGCCGCACATCACAAACAGACATCACCCGGGGTCACTTTAGTTCAACACTAGTGATGCCTGAACGCTTGGCACAAACACCGCGCTTTTTTGATCGTGGAAATAACTCCCAAATACTCGCTGTCACCGTTAAACGGTATAGTACTTGTCAGTAGATATATGCATACGGCTCGCAGAGCTCAAGTAGGTAACTGGTTGTCACATAGGTAATTATCATCGAGTTCGTAACTTAGAATGGAACAATGTTCGCAATGCGGCTATGGAACAATGTGCGCCATGCGGCTGAATGTCTGTTTTTATTTGTTAACTAGCCTTTGCTCGCGGCTTCGCTCTCCTTATTTACGGGAGCGAGAGGAGTGATTTGATGACATCCAACCGCTAAAAAAAAAAGCCACTCGGGATTAATGAAGCTTCCCGTTAGTGAAAGAATTTTTGGAATCGGATCTGTAGTTTCGAAAATGACCCCAAGATACCTACTGCATAATATTAGTATAGAAGTATAGATGGGCATGGCGTCAGTCGGCACCTTTCTGTATTATTATACAGAACTAGCTGTTACTCGCGACTTCGTCCGCGATAACTACCTACCTCCCTGCCCACAAAAAATGAAGGCCTTTCATACAAACTTGTGAGAGCCCTTAGACCTCCTTAATCTGGCCCTTTCGCAGAATCCGTTCTTAGCGGAAGTCTACTAACTATAAACTACCTCCCTGCCAAATTTTATCTTAATACGTCAAGCGGTTTTCGATATTTCGTGATGAGTGAGTGAGTGACCTTTCGCTTTTATATATTTAGATTTAGATAGATCCCTTTAAGTGCTTCTGTTTTTTTATTTAAAGATGTCAGTGTTTGATAGCAATGACCTCAGCTCTCGTATAATAATATTGGATTCGAATCTATGGACGTTAAAATATATGCGTCAAATCAATGTGCTCATGGATAAAACCTGCAAATTCAACAGAATCAACACAAATCAATGATGAAAACAGATATGTCTTTGAGCTTCGCTTATCACTGTACTGGTTAGTAGCGTGTAGTGATGGCAGATGGCCCAGTAGGAAAAGCGGAGGCTGGCAGCGCGCCGCGGAGACAGAAGACAGTCGGTCACCTCTGCGTTGTGTAAGAGTGCTTAACTAGCGCGGGATCCCCGCGGCGCGCGGCGGTGTCACCGCCCGATATACACCACCACCACCCCGCGGATACAGAAGAACCACTCGTGCAAAGCTACCAGCCGGATAGAGGTACGAACGAGTCAGTATTCAAAATCAGCCACCGGTGGCTCTGTCACATCCTTTAGAATACCTTCCTGAAAAAACAGGATGTTGGTAAGAAACCTTTTTGGGCTCGATGACTTTATGACGGTCCGTACAGCAACTGCAAGGCAGCAATAGTTAAGGTCACAGGGGGACCGCTCGTTCCAACTTCTGCGCACGTCGGACAAAAGTGTAAAGCAAATGCTGTGTGTGCCGGTGTGGGTGGCAGTCAAAATGACACGCTTAGAGAGCTGAGCAAGTGAGCGTTGTCCATACATTGTATAATGATCGCAATTGCAGTGGTTCTTCTGCTTACGTTCAGGTAGTGAGTGTCGCCCGCCAAGTCGTGTGGCGCACCGCCAGCGTCTCTGGCAGAACCGTTTGGCACCGCCGCGTCTTCATGGTAAATCATTTATCGGAGATTGCGCAATTCCAGGTTACAGGTAAGTAACCGCTGTAGGTTAGTGGGCGTCATGTTACTTATAGCTGATTCCCGAATCTGCGAAGTTATTCCTAGTTGTTGTTTGTCATATTTATAAGAACTAAGACAGACTTTTATTCAAAGCATATTTTTATGTGCTGAGTTTAAAGGTGTTTGTGTTTGTGGCGCAGGCGTTCACTGGCGGCCGAGGACTGTCCCGCGTCCGCATCCCGTGGCGTCAGGCCTTTCATAAAGTTTCGCCGAATACTCCATTTACATTTGTGGATAAAACTGAGCTTAATGACGAGGACAAAGGAAAACCGAATGAATGTAGGGACATGAAAGACACATTTTGTACCTTGTTAGCTCAGGGGCTGTAATTATTTTTCAGTTTAATGGCATGTTCAAAAACAACAACGAAGAGAGGGAAAATAACCGAATAAAATGAATCCCTTTGTCTACCTGTACGAGTACGTTGTAGCTCTCTGTTGATACACAGGCAACACTGTCGATATACTCAGCGAGTGATCATTGAGTCATTGAGTAGCTGATTCTCCAGACCGTCGTAGTAATGTCAAGGCTTTCCTTGTCATATCTGTCACCCACGTAACTGAGGGCATAGTACCACTTTAAGTGTGCAATTCAAGGTGTAGTTGCTTGTCAAGAAAATTTGGATCGATATGTCAAACTTGGTACATTTATTTGGGATATTTTTAAATGCACATCTTTATAATTTTTCAGCACACTAGGTAACTCCACTAATTAACTGAATGCATACCAGAAAAATGAATGCTGTGCAAAAAAACCAATTGATTAACAAAAAGTGTCCTACAAAAAAAAACAAAAAAATCACACAAAACGAGATGACCTTTTTTATCGAATTCTCACCAAAAATACGAATTGTTGATCAAAAATACTAACTTGCACTCTAAATTGTACAATCTTACTACGGAATTTCTAAAACTGATATCTAAAGGTACAATGTCACAATAAAGTACCTAAGTTTCCATTATCAATAAAAACGCTTTTGAGTTAGTGAATTAAATGTTGTTGTTTTCATGAAATTAAAATATTCTCCTAATAAGTCAATATGTTGTGCTACAAAAGTTAGTGACAGAAACGAATCGCTGCAAAACCGACTCCACGTAGTCTTGTCTGTCCTACCCCTAGAGTGTAATTTAAGCCCGCGTAGGCGCGGAGGGGCGAGGCGGCCCGCGAGCTGAAGAGCAGGTGGTTTTAACGCTCGCTGTCGCGGCTGAGGCTGGCCGGCTGAAGCCGGCCAGCAAGCCGAAGCTGCGGTGGTGAGCGTAAAACACTTCTGCGACGATAAACTCGCGTGGGACCGCCGGAGCCCCGCAGCACCGGAGCCGTGACAGAACACAAACGTGTTTTGTGTACTTAATTACTGATTAAATTGGGTTTTATTTTGAATAAACGATGTTCCTAAAAGTAAATTAGGTGATGGTTTGCCTTAAAAAAGTTTTAATATGTTTGTTGAACTAAGGAATTGTTAGATATACTATTTTGATAATAGTTATTCGTTCAGTAAAACAGTTCTGCAAATACCATTAAACAATATATTTAATTTGATTTATTTAGTGTGCATAATTTGTGTGCAAGTCAGTATTTTTGGTTTAACTTTCAAATATTTTGTTCGATAAAAGGGAATATTCAGATATCGATTTAAATACATGCCCATTTATTTTAGTTCTGTTTTGTTCCGCCTGCACAGATAGATATAAGTCGGTTGAAGTGTAAGATGGTTGGTAACTGTCGCGGAGCCACTGGTGTGCGTGACTGTACCATTACGGTGAGTACTCGACTGTCCCGGTACAGGCGCCTTGCCAAGTTACAGGCGCATGAAAGTCATCACTGGATGTACCTATTCATAGACCACAAAGTCAAGTTGAATTTAGAGTTAATTGCCAACTAGATTCATTTCATTGCTATCCCATCTGATTGAGTAAAGAACCGAAAACAACCTCTTTAATCAAAACAAAATGGTGGCCCGGCGGTGAGTTGGGCAGACGACATTGATACCATCGAAGGTATTTCCTGAACGAGGCTGGCACAAGAACTTGGAGCTTGGCACAAGCAATGAGAGGCCTATACCCAGCAGTGGGTGAAGTCGGGCTGCGGATGAATCCGAATATGGGTTTGCATCCGTGCAGTGTTCAAGTATAAGATCTTTGTTGTTTGCTGTCTAAACATAATTATGTGGGTATGGAAACAAAATTAAGTTAGAAAGAAAGAAGTCATCGGTGCCTTGTATTAGGTATTTGAGCATGTCTGTAATTATTTGTCGTTGCTAAGCTGCATGTCGTTGTCAACCTGCAATTAGTAAGCAGTGAGTGCCGAGTGCTGAGAGCTTAGAGGTCACACGTAGCTGTTTAGGTTATTTGATGATAACCCATGCAAAAAAAAAAAAAGTAGGTACATATAAAGGGTGTAAAAAGACCCTTAACGAAGCCGAAAGGCACTTGTTCTCCCCGTCATTACGATCATTTTTTTGTTCTGAACCATACCTGGAAATCTTCTAGTTTACGGAGTTATTGGATGTCAAACTTCCAATTTTTTCACAAGTTTTTTTGTAAACCCACTTTTTAAGGTTTTAACTTTACTTTAATTCATTCCATGACCCGTTTACTATTCAAGACATCCATCAGCACTAAGTTTTGAGTGCGTAACATTGAGTTTTACCGTAAAACGAGATTTTTCACCCCAAAAAAAAAAGTCGTTTCCCAGCAAATTTTTGCGTACAGTTACTTAGTTTGATGTACAGAATGCTTGGTTGACGGCTTCGTGAAGGGTCCGTTTACACCTTGTATATATTAGAACCTATAGTTGCTGACTGAAATACGAGAAAAGTAACCAAGTATAAAAAATATACGTACCTAACTAACCTACAATCTACATAGTTTTAGTACCAACATCTGAAAAAATAAAGTTGCAGGCTTTCATGCCAATCTGGCTAACCAACTATTTACATGAGGTAATTTCCTTCTCTATGGTATATGGCATCTTCCATAAAAAAGCCAAACGCCAAAAGGCAGCACTAGGACGACCTCTGTTTAAGTAATACGTTAGAGCACTCCATTGAGCAGTAGTAACTGTAAAATAAACTACTACTACTAATATTTACTAATAAATAATAAAATTGACGACGTGACTACTTGAGCCAGTTGTTCATTGATTTTGATTTGGAAATTTCTTGATTTTAACATAAACAAAACAGATAAATGACATTCAGATCTAATTCTAAAAGCATTAAAAATTATGGTTGGGTGTTTTGTGCACACTAAGGCGGCAATTTAAAACATTTGCGAATACATACAATATGTAATGATAAAAATTTATTAGTTGTTATGAATCAGAAGTATCATATTACTTACGTTATACAAATGTCGAACTGTACATCGCGATGATTAGACACAAACGCACTTTATGACACTTAATAGTACTTAGTGAGTACCAATACAAACCATCTCTGGTTTAATGGTACAATACAATCGAACCTGTATTAAGACTATGTTTAAATAACCAAAATTAAAAAAAAAAAACTACATAATTTACGAAAGATTGTAACAAATAGTCGAGTGCAATTAGACTGTAAGGTGGAACGAAGTTTATAGGGGTCGGATTTTCATGGGGTTTTTTTTATTGAGTTCCTAGAGGTGTAGAGAAGAAAGTTAAAAAAAAAACTTCGACGCTCACGACCTTTTTTTTAATTTTTTTAAATTTCCTTTTGAATATTTTTTTTTCGTGAAGGAATAACTTGAAATTCGCCGAATTTATATTGTGACGTAATAGTGAGACCTGTGTGTATCCATTAAACGCCAATTTGGTCTGTTTCCTTGTTCATTGTTGTTGACGAAATGCATATTTCCAGGTTTTTATAAGAAAATTTCCTATTTTTTCAATTATTTGTAAATTACCGAGTTTTAACACAAATATTTCTTCTGTCATTGGTAACTGCTATTTTTTCACAGATAACTGGACGTTAAAATGACCAAGAAATCCATATTTACGAGTGAAGTGATTAAAAATTCTTTCGCAAATATCAGGAAATCGTCCATGTAAAAGTTGAAAAATGTTTCTATGGTGGTCATTGTAAATATTATCCTGAAAATATTCTTATTATATCAGCTATCTATCGAGAAAACAAAATAGAAAAAATATTCGGAGGTACTCAATAAATGTTGATTAATGCTGACGAAGGCGGATTGGGGCCGCTGGAAAACCCACAAAAAATATCGTAATTGTAACGTAACCATTTCTCATAATTTCTTTTTAGAATTAGATGCAAGGTTGGTTCTCTGCGCCCCATTTTATATCAATACCGATACCGCTCCCAATTCTTAGCGATAGATCCCTTTTGTCATGTTTTGCTTTCTCAGCAGTAACTGATATTTAACAGGTATTCTAGAATATTTTTCTAGTTATTATACCTTATTAGATTGCTACTAGAGTGAGGTTTTGGAGAATAATTTGCACATTGAGTTACATTGACAAATTTTGAAAAAAATGCCTTCATTAACATAGACGATTTTCTGATTTTTGCGAATGAATTTTAAGTCACTAAACGCATGAATATGGTTTTCTTGGACATTTTCTTATCCAGTTATCTGTAAAAATGTATCTGTTACCAATTTCAAACGAAATCTTAGTCAGTAACTTAGAAATAATTGAAGAAAATAAGATATTTTCAAAGAAAAACTTGAAATATGAACATTGAACAAATAAACAGACCAAATTGGCGTTTAATGGATACACACAGGTCTTTCTATTATGCCTCAATATAAATTCGTCGAATTTCAAGTTATACATAAAAAAAAAAAAAATTACAACTTTCTTCTCTACACCTCTAGAAACTCAATAAAAAAATTCCCATGAAAATCCGACCACTATAAACTTCGTTCCACCTTTTGAGTATTTTTTGTCGAATTGCACTCGGCTTGATTGTGAATCTACCCTACATTCCGAGCGAACGTAACAAAATAGTCCAGTCATGAAGTCGCATCGCCTTTGTTACGCCTGGTTTTCACAAGCCCAGTAGCTGACCACCCAGTACTCAGCAACTGTACATTCTGCTGTCTATACAGTACTGTCACTGTCCCGACGTATATACGAGGCAGTCGTACACAGCTACTGTGTTCACAGTACTGGCCAGGTGCTTCTGACCCATTGCGTTTTCACGAGGCCAGTAAAATGGCTGACCAGTGCGATATAATTAGAACAAATATACGAGTATTGGCATTGTCCTGTAACGATTCTCTGCGAATATCTCTATCCTTATAATCTTTATGGAAGAAATTCCACAACATTTCTCTATCTCTGTATACATTGAGGAATTTTATATTATCAGCATCACTCCAACGCATCACCGCCATTTTAATCGAAGAAAAAACGATTTCAAACTAGAAAAAATCCGACTGTCCAGGCGTTTACTGTCCTTCGGCACTGACCGGCCACTGTCTAGTTGCGTTCGTATGGAGCCAGTGACGACCAAGTTGCTGTCCTTGTGGGAGTGGGGGATGGTCAGTAAACAGTAGAAACAAAATATTTTGAAGTTGCTGACCGACAGCAACTGACCGGTCAGTACTGGCTCAACTTTGTTTTCACGGACCCAGTAGCTGTCAGACAGTTACTGTCCTTCACTGTCCGCCAGCTACTGGGCCTGTGAAAACAAGGCTTTAGTCGAATAGCAGTAAGTGAGGTTTTCTCTTTCAAACAAAAAAATAATTTTCCAAATCGGTTCAGAAATCTTCGAGTAATCGGTGAACATACATTAAAAAAAAAGATTCTGACGAATTGATATCCTCTCCTCCTTTTTTGAAGTCGGTTAAAAAGAAAATAGGGAAGGACAAATTAAAAAATATCTTGCATACGGGATGGTCTTGGTCCCATGAGTGGTAGCATTGTGCTATTTTTAAACGATAAATGAACTTATAATAAGATTTTTTTTTCAAATGTTTGATTTGGTTGATTGTTTAATTAATAAAGAGTTTTTACGATGACTTTTTGAGGTTTAGTTATTCGAGATCGCATGGCTACGTTGTTAAGTTTTTCGTGGTGACGTGCATTCTTTGTTAAGTGTTTCGCATTCGTAAACTTAGGGGACGTGTTATTCGGTGTTACACTTTTCTAAGTCACGTAACACACTCGGTATAAACTGTAAGTGCAGCAAGTATCTATTTAAACAAACAAATTAATAAACAATTTGTTTCATGCTTATGAGCTGCACTGACTGTGGAGGCGGCAGACGGGGCTGATGACGGGGAGAAAATCATATTCATCTGATTCTTTTTCAATACACTTTCTCGAAAACTGGTTCTTATCGCACTACGACTAGGTTCAACATGCAATGTTTTTTACACGCGTGGATTTTTAATATTTCTACTTTCTACTAAGTCCAAATGGGTTCAAGGACGACAGACGGCGGCATTTGTTTTTTTTTTTAAATCTCGGTAAAGAGATATGAGTCTTTAATTTGTAAGCATTTTTTGAGTATTTAAATAGTGTTTATAAATAGATTATCATAGATAAACATAATTATTTAAAACATATATTTACTTTTATGAACAAATTTACATTTAGTTGTGTTCTAAATTCAAAAATATTTAAATTTTCTAACGTGTTTAGCGGCATCATACCTTTGCTTCTTTTTCAACCTGGCGAAAGCAAAGCGCGGAAAAAAGCAAATTAAATCATAGTTTCCTAATAATTCCTGACAAAAATACTTTCCGTTCTAATATTTTATTTCTTCGAAAGTGTATTGAAAAAGCGTGGGGATTTGTTACTGCAGTTCTCGGCTCCTAAACACCCTTGCCCGCAGGTCGGGTGTTAACTCCGCCTCAAATGCAATAACAAAGTTTCCCCACTAATATCAAAATGTATTATATCGTCAAATCAAATCAAATCACATCATTTATTTGCATGAATACGGGTAGATACATGAGGTGATACAATGCGTGGCTATATTATATCAAACGAGCGCTTGATGAACAACGCGCGACTATGGGACGGGTAGACCGAGGTCGCACAGACAGCGGGGCGGAGTGCGAATACTTCAACTATAACTAATAACTTAGGCTTGCGCTTGCGCTAATAACTTAGGGGATGAGTAATATTGTATTACGTCCCTATTCCTCAACTACTTTGACTACTGACAACTGTCATAACATGCAATAGAATAGAACGGCTATTTTAGCTCATTTTTCATCAAAGCAAGTAGCCTGACAGTTCAGCGACAGTCAAAATCCACTTTTTGTGATTATTTTGTTTTATTTTAATGCTTTAACCATTCAAAAGACAGGTAATCATAAATTAACAAATATATACAATAATAATACTGCGCCAACTAACGCCAACACTGCGTCTCATTACATTTGTGCTGAATCTCCTGCCGGCCCAACTCCGCTAGGACCGCTATATGTACCTGTCCCCAGTCCAGCCAGCACTTGGAATGGCTCCTGTATCGTGGGAGTGATAACAAACATTTAACGTGGAAGCGCCAGGGTAGCCCGTGAAATTAAAATTTTCTTAAATCATAAATACAACCCTCTAAGTTCATTTAACCCTATTCAATAATTGTTTCATGAAAAACTCATTCAATGGGGTTAAATGAACTTAGAGGGTTGTACATATGTATTTAATGATTGTAATAATGTAAGTACACACATGTTACTAGCGCGACCCATTTTTCATCAACATACAACCTGACACTAACCTGCAAATTGAAAAAAATGGAAGAAAATTTGAATTTCGTGGGCTATCCTGGCGCTGCCACCTTAGACTCACAAACACAGACCGCCAGACCCGGAACGACTACCTGTTCCAAACAAAAATGTGTTCCGTGCGGGAACCGAATCCGCTACACGCAGCGCAGAAACCAATCGCTCAGCCACTGCGCCAGCCATGCCGTCATATATCTGTGGCTGTACTGGCTCCGAGGATTGCTGCAACTCTCTAATTGCCGCTGAATCTTACAAGATTCACCTCAAGATACAACATCACCAAAAACAGCGGCCGGGGAGAGCCAGCAGTGCAAGTTAATAGTATGGGACGAGTGCACAAGCATGCACTAGAGGCTTAGAACCGCAGCTTGCCGGACATCCGCGGCAACCAGGCGCTGATTGGTGGCGTTCTCGTTTTGCTCGCAGGCGAGGTTAGACAGATACTGCAAGTTATTGAGAGCGGCACACCAGCGAATGAAATAAACGCATGTCTCAAGGCGTCGCCACTGTCGTCCAGGATCGAAAAGCTATATCTTACGTGCAACATGCGTGTCCAACTGTACAAACACCACGAACAGGTGTATTTGCGAAAATGCTGCTGCAAATGGGAGAGTGGGTCGCCTGGAATCGGACGCAGATTTTTTCCGAATAAAATACCCATGCATTGGCTACAGAAGATGAACTTATCATGCACGTTTTTCCCAATTTTGAGGTCAATATTAAAAATAATATAAGAAGGGTGGTTGTGTGAGAGGGTAGTGCTGTCGCCAAAGAACGAATAGGTCAATAAATAAAAAAAAATAGATATGATCGTCGCCATCGTCGGCAATTCAAAAGTATTCACATCCATAGACACTGTGATGGCTAATGCCGATTGTACTGCCTACCCCGTTCAATTTCTCAACTCCCCCTCTCTGGAGTTGGAACTCCTGCCCCTCTCCCTCCTTCTCTCTTTCTCCCTGGGGTTGACGGGCGTACCGTCCGATAACCTGCAGTTACAAGTTGGCGTTCCAGTTCTGCTGATGCGAAACCTTGATGCACCCAGACTGTGCATTGGAACCAGGCTTCGTATCACAGAGCTGGGCAGTAATATTTATAATAGCCACCATTATAACAGGAGTGGCTAAAAGAGAGCGTTTTAATTCCCCGCATACCCATTATTCCAAATAACTTGCCATATCAATTTAAGAGGTTGCAATTTCCCTTAAAATTGCCTTTTACAATGACGATCAACAAATCCCAGGGCCTTACCTTACCTTAAAAGTGGCAGGCATTCATTTGGGCACTTCATGATGCTCGCACGGTCAGTTATACAATGTTGGTTGTTGGTTCACGTGTTTCAAGTGCCCCAAACTTGCGCGTGCTGGCGGAAAATAACAAGTCAATTAATGTTGTATACAACACGGTTTTAGAATAAATAAATAGTGCCCAACAAGGCGTTTGATTGTTCACTTTGAAAAAAGTTGTATAGCACCATAATGCTCCGGTTTTGAAGCCATATCCTCGCCTCAACTCCATTTAATTTTGTTTCGGACCTCTGCCGCCCAGAATTACAGCGCCCAAAAGGACGCCTTTTGTAGCCATCACCCATATTATCATATTTTGATCAGACCGTCAGTTCTCACGTATAGCATAACACCTTAACATAACATTACGCCTGTAATCTCAGAAGGGTTAGGCAGAGGTGTACCTAATCGAACACCCACATTCCGACTTCACTCGACTAGAGACAGTCTCACAAATACACAACTTTCCACGCGAACGAAGGGCACCAGCTACCTACATAGTTAGTTAGTAAATAAAGGGATATTTTTAAATGCACATCTTTATAATTTTTCCGCACACTAGGTAACTCCACTAATTAACTGAATGCATACCAGAAAAATGAATGCTGTGCAAAAAAACCAATTGATTAACAAAAAGTGTCCTCCAAAAAAAACAAAAAAATCACACAAAACGAGATGACTTTTTTTTATCGAATTCTCACCAAAAATACGAATTGTTTATCAAAAATACTAACTTGCTCTCTAAATTGTACAATCATACTACGGAATTTCTAAAACTGATATCTAAAGGTACAATGTCACAATAAAGTAAGTTTCCATTATCAATAAAAACGCTTTTGAGTTAGTTTTACGTATTTATTTTGAAATTTCATGAAATTAAAATATTCACCTAAAAAGTCAATATGTTGTGCTACAAAAGTTAGTGACAGAAACGAATCGCTGCAAAACCGACTCCACGTAGTCTTGTCTGTCCTACCCCTAGAGTGTAATTTAAGCCCGCGTAGGCGCGGAGGGGCGAGGCGGCCCGCGAGCTGAAGAACAGTTGGTTTTAACGCTCGCCGCCGCGGCTGAGGCTGGCCGGCCGAAGCCGGCCAGCAAGCCGAAGCTGCGGTGGTGAACGTAAAACCCATCTACGACGATAAGCTCGCGTGGGACCGTCGGAGCCCCGCAGCACCGGAGCCGTGACAGAAACCAAACATGTTTTGTATACTTAATTACTGATTAAATTGGGTTTTATTTAGAATAAACGATGTTCATATAAGTAAATTAGGTGATGGTTTGCCTTAAAAAGTTTTAATATGTTTGTTGAACTAAGGAATTGTTAGATATACTATTTTGATAATAGTTAATCGTTCAGTAAAACAGTTCTGCAAATACCATTAAACAATATGTTTAATTTGATTTATTCAGTGTGCATAATTTGTGTGCAAGTCAGTATTTTTGGTTAAACTTTGAAATATTTTGTTCGAAAAAAGGAAATATTCAGATATCGATTTAAATACATGCCGTAAATAAACTATTTAAGCAGAATACGGCAAGCTTTTGCGAATGAGTACGTCCCTGATGGGTTCCGTATCATTATTTTTGAATAAAAGTGTGAGCAATACATACATTAGCTACCTATTAAGTTTATTTTTCCGAAGATCTGTTCGATGATACGTTAATGACGATAATAGATGAAATACACGTCAACGATCAAAAAGTTCGCCGCTTGTTTATGCCAAATAATGTAATCTCCGGACGTGAATGTCATGTTTTATCGACTCTATTTACATTACTTGTACGTAAATAGTCTATTCACCTTCGAATTTAAAAACAAACAGATTAGTGGAAGTTATTAGTGTACAGCTTTTTATTCTTCAGAGGACTTTTTCAGACACAATGCCGCCTGTATGTCTGTCGCCCGGCCTACGCGAGAACGCCACTGACTGGTCGCTCGCTACTCGTCCGCAGCGTGACCAGCGCCGACGTTTTTATAGCCAATATATCACGGGGTAGCCGGCGATAATTCAATTTAGTATCGAAACGCAGCGATTCCGTTGCGATTCCATTGCGATTGCGTCGCGATAATGGTGCCTTAGTGGCACCACGCGGGCAGGCACTTTACGAGCAGCTATCGGCCGGTGATTACGTTTTATGTGCCGGCTTTAAAATACTATCAGAGTTTGATAACACATAATGTAGGTGAGGTAGCCTCCGAGTCTCAATCTGCGGTACGTTTGGGTGAAATCCATTTGTGTAGTTGCTAAAATTTGAATATTCATAAATTCTGTTCTCTTTGGACAGAATTTATGAATATTCTTATTTCTTGTATCGGCTATATTGAAAACTTCTGTTTTAACCGACTTCCAAAAAGAGGAGGATCAATTCGTCTGAATGTATTTTTTTTCCTGTGTATGTTCAGCGATAGCTTCGCCAATTGTGAACCGATTTTGATGATTCTTTTTTTGTTTGGAAGAATATTATTCCGCAGTGGTACCGTTTAAATTTGGTGAAGATCTGATGCTGATCTGCGGAGATTTACAATGGTGCTCTTCAATAATAGACAGCAAATCTGTCGTGATAGCTGCAATCGCTTAGATGTTCCTTGTTTACACAACATCATAACATAACATCACGCCTGTATCCGCTGAGGGGGTACGCAGATTTGTACAGTACACCCACATTTCAACAGTAAGGTATCTTCTGCTTACGGGTAAAAAGTAATAAGTGGAGTTAGTGTCAATTCGAGTAAATGGCTTTTTAAAGTTTATGTTTTTATTTGATCTATTTCAAACTCTTTAATTAAAAAACTGTTAAAGCAAAATGTTGCACTAACTACCCTACTTTTAAGATTTACTCATTTATAATATTTGGTGTAAGTAAAAACTGTATAAAATTAAATTTAGATAGAAAGGGGGTCGCATTTAATATGTTTTACCTGTACTTAATCAACATGTTATATCTCTTGAATTCGTTGATTTCATAAGCTCATTTCAGTTTTGTATAATAGCTTATTGTATTTTACACCAATTACTTGATCGGAAAGATGTTTTTTTACAAAATTCCCTAAAATATTGATACTTTTGATACATTTAACCTGTTTTACCTGTAGAGTTTTAGTGTAAGTATGTCACTTATTACGTACTAAATGAGCTTCATACAAAGTGAATTCAATGTCAATTCGTAAAGGATCCAAAATCGTTTTGGCAGAATATTAAAACAAAAAAACACTAATAAGCACAGTATTATAAAAGATGGTCAAAATCTAACGGATGATGAGAGTGCTGGGCAGTTCGCAGACTTTTTTGAGTCTGTATACAGCAAGGAGCCACCCCAACAGGACGCGGGCGTGGCGGCGGCGGAAGTCGGCACGACCAATGCACGGGTGGATATTGAGACGCTGAGTCTTTCGGAAGTTCAGCATGCGCTTGGAAGTCTCAAGCCAAAACGTTCGTCTGGGCAAGACGGTATACCAGCGTTTCTGTTCCGAGACTGTGGGAGGGTACTGGCGGAACAATTACTTCACATTTTTAATACATGTTTAGAACAAGCGGCGTTCCCTCCTAGGTGGAAGATCAAGCGCGTTATTCCGGTCCCTAAAAGAAAATCTGGTCCGGATATCAGTAACTACAGACCGGTAGCTGTACTATCAACGCCTGCTAAAGTACTGGAGTCAGCTATTCAGCGCTCCGTGCAAGGACAAGTGCGCGCGCGTCTATCAGATGCGCAACATGGGTTCCGGCCGGGATACAGCACTGCCACTAACCTGCTCAACTTTATGGTACAGGTGGTACCGTCAGTAGACTCTGGATAACAGGTAGATGCTGCGTACTTCGATTTTAAAAAGGCCTTCGATACGGTTGATAATGACGTCGTATTAAGGAAGTTTGCGAAAATTGGATGTACACTGCCTCTGATGCAGTTCTTCGCTAGTCGGGCTTCTCGAGTTTATTATAATGGTAAATGACTTACCGGAGGTCGTCAGACATGGGGCTTGTTCATTGTTTGCAGATGACCTGAAATTGCTTGCGGATTGTGAACGCCTGCAGGACAACATCAACTGAGTGGTTGAGTGGAGCATCGCCAACAAAATACATTTTAATGTAGCCAAATGCTCGGTGATGTCCTTCACTCGCGTCTGGACTCCTTTGTATTATCAATACAAGGTAGAGGATGCGCCGATGCAACGAGTGTCACAGGTACGAGACTTAGGGGTAATCTTCACTCAGGAACTAACCTTCCGTGAGCATATCAATAAGATATGTAAGAAGGCATACCGAAACCTAGGTTTCGTACTCAGGCAGGCTCAAGGGTTTGCATACATCACGACACTCAAGGTGTTGTATGACGCGCTAGTCAGGAGTCACCTTGAACATAGTGCAGTGATATGGGCTCCTCATGAGGCGAAATATAGTGTCATGTTGGAACGTGTCCAAAATAAGTTCACCAGACACTTGTATTTCAAGCTTTATGGGGTTTATCCATTTTACCCATTGATGTACCCTACACTATTTGTACTGGGTATGGTAGGGTACAACGCGTTAAAGGTGCGACGGGACTTTGCACTCGCAGCGTATGTAGTGAAGCTACTACGTAGAGGGGCGCATAACCCGGGAATGCTGCGGTACCTGGAACTTTGCGTGCCTGACAGATACGTGTGGAGGCAGCGTCGGCCGCCCCTGCTAGCTGTGCCTGCAGCCAGAACCAACTTACTGGCGAGGATTCCTCTCACTAGAGCCATTCGTGTGGTGAACGAAGTTCACGAGAGGGTTGATTTATTGTGGTGCAACTTGGATGAATTCGCAAAAGCTGCATTATATACAATATGTTATTTCGACGTAGGTTAAGATTTAGAATAAAGTATGTAATTTTATAGGATGCAGATTAAGGATTTAGCCTGTAAGGCCACTCTATCGCATTGGATCGCAGATTTGTAATGGTAGTTGTAGGTAATATTTACGTAAATAAATGAATAAATTTTAGGTTTATTTATCATGGACACTAATCTTTTGCCACTGGATTCTATAGTTATCACAAAACAAAGCTTCTTACTAAACTATTAACGTATTTATGTATTATCTCTACGAGGAACACGTGGACCACGCGCGTACGCAATGTGACAACTGCGATCGATAGCTCTCGTTCTTACTGGTAAAAAAGCATAAATGACAATTATTTTGTTTTTTCTGTAGAGACATTAGCAAACCAAGTAGAAGTATTTTAACTAGTAAAATGGAATAAATAACTTTAATATGGTTTTGTTGTTCAAACTATAAGGTTTATCTATACATATAATAAGACAGTAAAAAAACTGTGTCTGTACATTGAAAATATTTAAAAAAAAAAAAATGAGGGGGGTTTAGAAACAGTAATAGAGCACGAATCCAAAAAAAAAACTCTGTCTGTTTGTCTGTATGTCTGTTTGTCTGTTTGTCTGTTTGTTTGTACACGTTAATCTTCGGAACTACTGGACGGATTTGAAAGATTTTTTTTTTGTTATATAGGTATTAAGTCTGGACAACATATAGGCTATAATTTATCTTGGAAACTTGAACACCTGATGCAGAACCGCAACAGACCAGCTAAACTATAAGAGATACAAAAATGGTACCACAGCAAAAATTGTTTCACGTGATGAGCATTTTCTGCTGAGAGAATAAATTTGAAGATCTGGAACACCTGATATGGAACTCCAAGAGCCCTGCTACACTATAACATACATAGGAATGACGTTTTAGCAAAAGTTGTTCAATCTGATGAGCACTCTCTGTTGACTTATAAAAATCGAAGATCTGGAACACCTGTTGTGGAACTCCAAGAGCCCAGCTACACCATAACACATATAGGAATGACGTCTTAGCAAAAATTGTTCAATCTGATGAGCACTCTCTGTTGATTTATAAAAATCGAAGTTCTGGAACACCTATTGTGGAACTCCAAGAGCCCAGCTACACCATAACACATATAGGAATGACGTCTTAGCAAAAATTGTTCAATCTGATGAGCACTCTCTGTTGACTTATAAAAATCGAAGATCTGGAACACCTGTTGTGGAACTCCAAGAGCCCAGCTACACCATAACACATATAGGAATGACGTCTTAGCAAAAGTTGTTCGGTCTGATGGGCATTTCCTGTTGACTTATAAAAATCGAAGATCAGAAACATCTGATGTGGAAATCAAAGCTATCACTAATTTCACTGTATAATTATAAAATAACATAAGCTGGGAGTACCTCCACGCGGTGAAGGCGGTCATTGAAAATTTGACTCTACTGGACAAAACTCGCATTTATTTTTTATTTTATCGAATAAATATGCCTTCGGGGTTATGTTATTTGAGTGTTTAATTTCCTTTTCCACTTATCTTCGTGACACGGTAGCCTACCCGGTAACGCAGGGGAGCAGTCACTTAGATTTTAATTGATCAGGTATCTTGACAATAAAACTATAACCATGCCTAGAAAGTGGTCAAATCTTTCCCAATGTTCCAATGGAGCTAAACGATTGAGGATCATAAGATCCCAAGAATCTACCGAAGAACGTCAGGAGAGACCTGATGCTGTTCGAGAACATCAGGCTGCAACTCGCTCCATGGAAACCTCTTCGGATCGCGAAGCACGCCTGCGTTCTCAGCGTATTTACGCATCTACGTCCAGGTCTCTAGAGAACTGTGAAGAATATGATGCGCGACTGACCGCTGATCGTTAACGTCATGCATTGTCTCGCGAGTCGGAGACGTTCACGGAAAGAAAATTACGCTTGAGTTCCAAGCGTATCTACGCATCGACTTCTAGGTCTCTAGAGAAAAGTGGGGACCATAATGCGCGACTGACCGCTGATCGTGAACGTCACGCATTGTCTCGCGAGTCGGAGACTTTCACGGATAGAGAATTGCGCTTGAGTTCCAAACATATCTACGCATCGACTTCTGACTTACAAAAATGAAAGATATGGGACGTCTCGAATCGTCCCGCGCATCCCGTTGTTTTCCCGTCCACGGGCTCTTAGAATTCGACATCAGACGTTTCAGATTTTTGATTTTGACGACCCCGTTGTCACTGGCATAAGCAACAGGATCCGCGTACGAAGTCGCGGGCAGAAGCTAGTATAATAATAAATGCGTTTACGACCTTTTCTCAGAATAATTCTTACCATTTTACCATATAAATTATAAAATGTAAAAACCTTTAAACGTATTTATTGTTGTTTAACTGTATAATCTGAAACGGATTTAAGGCATAAGATTATTTATTATGTTATACTGCTATATTTTTTTCAAAATGTGAGAAGATATCACTTTTACAAATTCATTATCTCTGCAGCCATTGGACATTGCACTTATTCGGTTTTACCAGTAGGTTGCGCGTAAAAAATTACATTTAACTGCATTTTTAACTCGATTTAGTAAAAAAATGCATTTATCTTGTTTTACCAGTAAGCAGACGGTATGTTAAATTCCATTTTATTGGGGATAAGCCTACTACCAGGACATGTATTGTTAACGGTTCACTAATGTTTCACCAAAACTCCTTTGATAATTTTTAACCGACTTCAAAAAAACGAGGAGTTTCTATGTTCGACTGCATGTATTTTTTTTATGTACCTATGTTCGCCGATTTCTCTGCCAGTTGTAGACCGATTTTCAAAATTATTTTTTTATTCGAAAGCCTATACTCCTGAAATAGTCCCAATGACACCTAATCAGAATTTGATGATGGGATCCCAGGTAAATCGAGGACAATCGTCAAATTTTATGGGCAACAGTTTACTTCCCATGTGGTCCCATGGTCATCAGGTCAGGATCTAATGATGGGATCCTGGGGAAATCGAGGGGACTCCCCAAATTGTGTGGGCACACGTATGTATGGTAATCATCATTGTGTGCATGTTCGGCGATGTCTTCGACAATTTGTGATCTAATGATTATTTTTTTATTTGGAAGAATTATATTCCGCGGTGGTCCCGTTAAAATTTGGTGAAGCTGATCTTCGGAGTTATACAATAGAACTCTTCAATAGTAGACAGCAAATCTGACGTGATTGCTGCAATCGCTTGGATGTTTATTGTTCACACAACATCATAACATAACATCACGCCTCTATGCTCTGAGAGGGTATGCAGATGTGTACCTACAGTACACCCAGATTTCGACAGTTAGGAATGTTAAGTTACATTGATTGGGGATAAGCCCATTACCATGAAATGTATTGTTAACAATGTAAAATAAGTGCATAGCAAATATTTGAATAGGATATCAGTACCTATGTACTCATATATTATAATGTTATTTTCCTGTGTTGTCTACTGTGTGTACATAAATAAATAAAAAAGGAAAAAAACAAAACCGACTTCAAAAACACAAAAAAAGTGAAAAATAACTTTAGCAAAATAGCTTCAGAAGTCGGTGACAAAAAAACAGTATCAGGCAAACCAAAGTCTTTATTTTTCACTTTTTTGTGTTTTTGAAGTCGGTTTTATTTTTTGCAAAAAGTTTTAAGGATACTTGTGATTAAATTCTTACTTATTTGTTAGGCATCAATTTGCTTGCCCGAGTGGTCACAGTGCCGCACATCTGGCGGGTCAGTCGGACTTGCCCCTCTGGTCGCTGGTCGCACTGCCCGGGTCCCGCGCGGTTCAAGTCGATCGCCGACTAATCCTAGCTTACCTACTTAAGTGCTTACCCCACAAAGGGCGTTTTCTTTGTCTTTTATTTCAAATGAGCCGATTACAAAGTTTTCACGGAATAATGAGGTGTTACACGGAGGCTTTCAGACGAGTGGCTGACGTGAAGGACTACCAACTAACTTTCACTATGGGTAGGTCAGGCAAAGATAGGTTAATAGGTACGTTTGGATAACTTGTATCATCATCATCAGCCTACAACAGTCCACTGCTAGACATAGGCCTCGGAAGAAGAAGACCGTCGCTCCACCGAGCCTGAGGGCGTCCCACCCTACGCTTGCCGTTTCTCGATCTCCACTCAAGAATACGTCTGCCCCAACGGTCATCGGTTCTACGGCTAATATGGCCGGCCCATTGCCTCTTCAGCTTACTTATTCTGTGAGCTATATCGTCAACTCCGGTTCTCTGTCGGATCACTTCGTTCTGGATGCGATCCCTCAGAGAGGTTCCAAGTATTTTAACCCGTTCCACAGCTCGCTGAGCGACCTTGAATTTATGGACCAACCGTATTGTGAGTGTCCACGATTCGGCCCCGTTAGTCATAACAGGCGGGACGCACTAATTGAAGACCTTAGTCTTTAGGCTCTGTGCAATATGAAGCTTCCATTTGGTAAGCTTCGTCGGGCCTTCTCATCGCGTCGATTAACGATAACTTGTATGTATAGGTTTAATTTTGGAGCTGTTTCTTAGGATTTTCGCTAATGTTAATTATGTTTACCAGGGTCTGGTAAATCTATATTTTACTAACAGGTACTTCGGTAGAATAGGTCCCTGCTCAAGCATGAATCACACCTACTGCTGTACAGAGAAATTACCTTTCAGAAATGTCCATCCCTACAACCAAATTGTTGGTTCGGCTCGAAAATTATTGACTCCTTCTTAATTGGAGCATAAACAGATGTAGCAGCTGTATGTGTGTGTTCGTGGGAAGATTAACCTTTGTTACGAACAGTTGGACAAACATCCAATATTCACTGTGCGGACTTACGGAGTTAAGTTATTAGCAAGTTGTGCGAAGCAAACCGTTACTAACCGACGGAACACAAATTAACGTTCCAACTAACTTCGCGACTGGATCCCACTTACTTGTCAAAACCCTTAGCCGATGTTGAGGCAACCGCCAACGTGAGTGGAACCCTATCAGCGTGTAGATTAGATTGAGTTTTGTGCGGAGGCTGAAGCAGAAAGCTGTCGGATGAATTAATCCACCCAATTTATATCGGTGGATGTTTGGTTGCGTCGCCGGGCGGCGCGCGGCGGCATATGTGAGCCGCGGACAACATCAGATCCGCGCGGAATTTTGTTTGTTGTTTGGAGTTAAGTAATCATTCCTTCTGCCAAGTATTGCGGTATTCACCACTGACTAAATGAAAAACAACTATATTTTTAGAACGTATATATAATATCGAACAGATTGTGTAGGCATCCCAGTTTATTTCTGACATAATGTGCACTGTTTTTTTTTTTTTTTCGTCAATCTGAACTGTCCCACTCCTGGGCAAAGGCCTCCCCCCATTCCTTCCACTTTTCTCGATGTTGCGCCTCTTCCCGCCGATTAACGAGAAAGCCTCCAAGACGTCCCGCCATCTTCTCCTCGGTCTGCCGCGACCCCGTTTTATTGTCTAAGGGCTCCAGTTTTGTGATATGCGGGCCCACATCTTTGCCGGCATCCGGCAGACATGGCCTGCCCAGTCCCATTTCAGTTTAGCAGCTTTTTGAGCCACGTCGGCAATATGAGTTCTGGAGCGCTGTGCTCTGTTATGTAGTTTAAAAATCTCAGATCGAGCAATAGGGAATATGCAAGAAATACAAAACTTTTATTATTTCTTAAAAATGCCTTGTATTGATCCATAAAAACATTGTGGTACACTTGTTTAATTTTCTAATACAACACTTATTTTACAATTTAATATTTCATGTAGCGTGTTTTTGGTAAAACGGAACGCAAACTCAAAACGCATCGCCCCTCGATAATGCCGGTAGTGACGTCAAATACCATGTGTCAAAGAAACACTTTTATTTGAAAAGTACTTAAAGTTTCACTAAGATTTTATTATAATATTGTTATTGCAATGTTTACTTGAATAAAGGACATGCAATTTGCCAAATTAATATATTAAGGGTAAAAAATTAGATATAAACAAGGCAGATAGAGGTAAATGACGTCACATAACATGACATGAATGGCCGCGACAGTCACGGACGTTTGAACTGTCGTAGAAAATTGTAGGAGTTTAATTTATTTTTTGAGCGACAAGCAGTAGTTGAACTTAACTTTTAATTATTTTCTTGGGTTGATAGTATTGTATTTTATTGATTTAAGTGAAGAAAAAATTACATGCATATTCCCTATTCGATGAGAAACATAACAATTGGCTGTCAGTGTAAGAGTCTTTTTTCTGTAAAAGCTAGTTTTAGATCGGATATTCGGATGCATAAATATGCATACTTTAGGAAAATATCTAAAGTAGGTACGTTTTTTTCAGCAAAGGGTACAAAAGTATAAAGCGGTTTCGTGAGATGCCAATTATTATCCCGAAAATTTCATAGTTCTTCAGTGTGATAAGTAGTACTCAAAAGCATAATGAATATTAATAATCTATTTAAAAGTACAAAAATACTACAACTGAATTAAAATTTTGCTGCTGAAATGTCGAAAAGGACAAAATGGTAAAGTTGACTGGGCATAATTCATTAGGAGTTAAACAATAAAAAATCTATATATTTAAATAAACCGGTGGTTTTAATAACGTTTTCACGTAGGTACGAACTTGCACTCCGCAGTAGTGAACACTCGAACTTTAGGTAAATATGCATCCGAATATCCGATCACTAGTGACGATAGAATGTATGACATTTGTATGAGACTAGCTTATGCCCGCGGCTTCGCCCGCGTGGAGTTCTTGAATTGCCCACGGGATCGTACTACTAGGATAATAAGTAATCAATGTATGTTTAGTACATACACAGATTTAAATGCACTTGCTTATAACTTGCAAATATTAGTTCATAGTAATATCAATTAAATTACATATGTGAAATATTTATACCTTGGTTTGAGATTGGACACCGTTGACAACAATCAAATGATTAATTAGGAATCTATTTATAGACATAATACTTTTACATAATATTTAATTTGAATGTCGCGTATCAAACCAACGCGAAAATTGGTGGAATAAACCATATTTACAGACAAGTCTACCTCAGAAAATTCCTACCTACTTACTAATAGGTAAATACTCCCGCGCCACACGGCGCGCCATGCGCCCGTCTACGTGAGCTTCGAAGCCCTATTTGACTCTGTTGGGGGATAATTTTGGAAAAACTGATACACATGTCTCATAATTTTAATTGAAGAGTGTGTACACCAATTTTCGAGTCAATCGACCCAGAAAATATTAAGTTTCACAGAAAATTCAACACTCCATTTCACCCTCTTAGGGGTGGAATTTCGAAAAACCCTTTCTTAGCGGATACCTACTCTTTACAAAGAATACACCCTTCAAATTCCATGTCTCTAGGACCAGCGGTTTGGGTTGTGCGTTGATATATCAGTCAGCCAATCTGGACATTGAATTTTATAGTATGTACACAAATTATCAAGTCAATCGACTGCGAGAGTAAAAAGTTTCACAGAAAATTCAACACCCCATTTCACCATCTTAGGGGTAGAATTTCAAAAAACCCTTTCTTAGCGGATACCTACTCTTCACAAAGAATACATCCTCCAAATTTCATGTTTTTAGGACCAGCGGTTTGGGTTGTGTGTTGAAATATCAGTCAGCCAGTCAGGACATTGAATTTTATATTGGGGGATGATTTTCGAAAAACTGTGATACACGTGTCTCATAATTTTAACTGAAGAGTATGCAGTAGTACACAAATTTTCAAGTCAATCGACCGCGAGAATAAAAAGTTTCATAGAAAATTAAACCCCCCATTTCACCATCTTAGGGGTAGAATTTCCGATCGGCGGCGGCGACCTCTCGCGCCCGGCCCTGGTTCAGGCCATGGTCCGGAGCGAGAGGGAATGGGAAGCCGTCACCTCCTTCTGCGAAGCAGTCATGCTAGCGAAGGAGGTGCCGGGACGTGAGAGGGAGAGAATCTCACGTTCCAGCCGCCGCGGGCGACGCACCGGGCGTCGGGGGCCACGTGGTGGCTCCCGGCCACCGTAGGCGCGGGCCTGTGGACGGTGAGTAATGGGTTAGCTCACCGTCCGTCCGTCTTATGACGACAGGCGGTGTCGACGGCGCGTTCGTGTTCCACGCGCGCCTCAAAGAGATGTCAGCAACCAGGAAGGGGCCCGCAAGGGCCGATGCCTGCCGGGGCTGCGGGACTGTTCGAAAGAGATACCGTGGCCTTGGAACACAAAGGGCAATGAAGGAACATGGATGAGTTTTAGTCAGTAAGAGTCTGACACTCCCTCCCACTCCACCCAGAGCGGGAGAGTAAGTAAGTAAGTAAGTAAATCATTTATTTGCGTAAAACATGGTATACATTGATGTTAATATTATTACAGTAGCTCAACATGTTTCGCTAAGATATAACATAGCATGCAAAAATTTATATTTTGACAAAAGGAATCAACATCTCACATCCAGAGAAGTCATTTGATGATTTCCAATCCGAAAAAAAAAAAAATTCAAAAAACCCTTTCTTAGCGGATACCTACTCTTCACAAAGAATGCACCCTCCAAATTTCATATCTCTAGGACCAGCGGTTTGGGCTGTGCGTTGATATATAAGTCAGTCAGTCAGTCAGTCAGTCAGGACTTTGAATTTTATATGTATAGATGTGCCGGTGGGCACCGTGGGCAGCCCAAGCGATGCGTCTCGAACGGCTAACTCAGGCAATACCCACATGTGGACGCATGCACAATGTAACTATACTTGCCGCAACCGGCCGCGGCACTTGGCAGCCAGACAGACACACGTCAGCACGTGCACTGCGGGAACAAAGACTGACGTCAGTACATCATGCCACGCGCTCGTCGTGGGGTGCGCAGACATGAGTAACCCAGGAAACTTTCCATCCATCCACAGGAAAAGACAGCCAGGTTTATGAATTATGTGCCAAAAGAGATTGTTGGCAAGAACTCGGTGGGTCAACTACTATTACCACATTACACTGTCAAGGTCGCCTGACGCCTCGTTCGTCACCGGGGGCCTGGGATTGAAAGCAGAACGACATTTGTGATGGTCTGTTTGATCTTAATCTGACGGCTGTTAGTTTGCTTCAAACTCTTTAAAGTTGTACGTGGCTGAATTTAAAGAGAGTAACTACATAGAAACTTTTCATAGGTTTAAAAAAAAAGCAGCTGTTGCATACCTAAATGACCCTATCTACAGGTTTTTTTGTTCCACTTTTGTAGGAAACAGCTGATTCTTTTTTAATAACCTTTTTTAATAAACCTACATTTTTAAAGGGGGGATCTCAGAATGATGTACTAAATACGTGGTAACCGTTTTCGCGTCGGTGTCCCTTCCACCCCGTATATCTGTGATCTTTTTCATAGATCTTGTAACAAGCTACTTGAACTTACTCATCTGTTTAGGGTAGTCCATTTGCTGCAATACTAAAATCCGAAGGTAACTTGAATGAGCAGAAGCGATGCAAGTTAGTATGCTGGTTAGGTTCCGCTCGTTCCCCGAGGCGCCAGGCCGCCGCGCGCCGGCTCTTCCGGGGTCCGCTACAGAGCGTGACACGGGTCAGAAGGGTCCGAAGCCCCGGAGTGAGCACTCTACATGTTACCGTGGTCCCTCGAGACACATGTGTCTGTGCTGTAGGTAGGAATGTAAACCACTGCGTCTTCATAGAGTTTGATTTATTAACGCTCTAGTTATCCATCGATTAGGGTTCCGCTTGCAAGTTTGATCAAGTGTAATCGAGTTTTGGTTCCTGATAGCAAATCATGGCCCCATCGGATAGACGTATCGTCTGTTTCATCGGTTCGAACTGCGTATTCGGTATGGGAAGTCTAAATAGTGCGAATATTGTGAGTTATTGAAAGATCGCCAGGAGCCCCGGCCAAAAGGGCATGGTGGGCAGGGTGGCAGTGCACGAGATGTGCCGACACCACACGTACAGCATACGTGTATCATGAGAGAGATGCTTTAATATGTCACTACAGAAGGTTCACAATGATATGACTATTCATTTAGATCTATGCTATTTCTAAGCTAATTATTATTTGAAAGCCTTCGTGAACAAGTTCTCTAAAAAAATCTTCAAAATATATTGCATTTAAAGACTATAGTGAAGCTTCGAGTTTGATAGGGCCCCGGCCCCGGTCGCGCTCGTACCAGCTTCGAGTTTGATAGGGCCCCGGCCCCGGCAGCGCTCGTAGCAGCTTCGAGTTTCGTAGAGCCGACGCGCGTAGCGATACGCGTAGCACCCAAAACTAGGACCTTACCGAGCGTTGCTACAAGAAGACCTTCTCCGATGTGCCTGCTTATTATTGGAGCACTCTGACGAAGTGCTTACGTTCGTCGTAATGAACCGATATCTGTTGATTCATTAGTCAGTGAGATCATTTCTAATATTTTTGAGCTATCTATCAATATGCTCGTAATTGGCAAGGTAACTGACGTTAGATAACTAGTGAAGAGTGTTACCGGCAACATTGTTGATGGATCTTTTACTGAAAAGTAACATTTATTATAATTTTGGCAATGTTATGGAATCTTTGCTTAACACAACATAGTAATGTTGCCAAGTGCTTACAATGCAAACACCAACCTATTTCTACCTAGATAAATATTTATTTCATTTAAGTATGTACGTGAAGACCTACAAATGACTGAAAGGGCTTTTAGGCTAAATCGGAACCCATATAGTTTAGCCCTGTCCGTCTGTCTGTCCGTACGTATTTCACAGCTATTTTACTCAGACTGGTGACCCCACATAGATGAAATTTGGAGAATAGAATGAATCGCTGCACGTAAGTGATATAAAAATAATTTTATATCACAATAATAAAATAATAATAATCATTTTTTTTTTTTAAATAACAAAAAAATTAAGCTATTTTATAACTGTGTGGCGTGTTTATCGACAGATCTTAAAAAGTGATATCGAGTTTCATGAAACACTTTTTTCTTAAGTCAATGATTGATGAGATAATTTACGGCTTTAGAAGCAAAACGAACTTTCAATGAAAATTGGTTTGAATAAGCTTGAATTTAGTTATTGAGATATGGCTTGTGTCAAACTGCAGCAGTAACTTTGTTTTTCATTAACGTACTATGAAAAACAAAAGTTTTGCTGTTGAGTGTAAATTTACATTAGAATGGGCCTTAAAAATATTAATATTATATTGTCTGGTGCTATGGAACCCGTGCGAGACCGACTCGCACTTGGGCGGTTTTCCTTTTTAGGGCACTTATTACAAACACGTATTGTTCATCAAACAGGGAGCAGAGCTCCCGAGACAAAGTTTTTCACTGAGCATATAGAGTTGCGTGCCACCTCTCCATCAGATAGCGACCGACGTGACACCTCTGAGCTGGTGAGCTGGTGAGCCGGCGAGCAACAGCCACAGTGTATTGTGTACTAGTCTACTAAGTATACAATACGTGAACAGATCTGCAGATTTTTTTTTGTAAAGAAATGTAAATGTGAAAACTATAAGTATGGAAGCAAGCGGTGCCTACCAACTAAACGGCTCGACTCTGGTGTTTCGAAACGTGGACGCAATGTACATAAAACAACTATACTTGCATCAACTTGAACTTTGATCAAATTATCGGTGGTTACGTTACGCATATCGAAGCAGCTGCAATATATTTGAAACTGAATTCGATCATAAATCGCCCGATCCGGAATATTCTGCCGCCCTTGAGACGATTGTGGATCTTTCTTCCAACCGCCACTAAACCTGCGCATCCACAATCCCTTTTACTTCCCATCCTTGACCACGCTGATGTCACTTATCTCACTTAGGCACAACTAGATAAACTTGAGCGACTTCAAAAATTTTGCACAAGATTTATATTTGGCCTGCGCAAAATATGTATAAAGGGTGTAAAAAGACCCTTAACGAAGCCGAAAAGCACTTGTTCTCCCCATCATTGCGATAATTTTTTTGTTCTGGACCATACCTGGGAACCTTATAGTTACGGAGATATTGGAGGTCAAAGTTCCAATTTTTTCACAAGTTTTTTTTTAAAATTCAGATCTTATAGCACGTTTCAAGCTTCTCCATGAGACACATAATACATACCTGAGCGAATCGGAAAACTTGCTACTAGAGATGCATGCGTGCTACCAGTGTTTACCGGACTGGCGGAGGGTAATGTGTTTGTCTTATTCTCGCGAGTGTCACTAAAGATATAACAGTAATCAAAATTCAATGTGGCGACAACCAGACGCCAGTTTGTGAAAAATAAAAAAAAGTCGACGAACTATGTTAAGTAGGGGTATCATTGAATAGGTATTTGAAAATCATCTTTAGGTTTCTCATAATATCTTTGTTCATTTCGAAGTCCATTTTAGGATAAATAATTTATTTAGGGTGTATAACGATTTAAATTTTCACTGGTTATTCGAAATGACAAATCGAATAAATGTTCATGGTTAAATAATAACAGCCGCTCGGGACTATCTTTAAGTAAAGCCGTGCTTGCCTAGGTTTGTCCGTGGATGGTTGACCACCTATTACATACGTGCCTCGGAAAGCACGTTAATTAAGGCGTTGGTCCCGGCTGTCATTTGTAGATCTTTGACAGTCGTTACAGGTAGTCAGTGGCCCGAAAGTCTGGCAACCGGTCTTGCCAAGGGCTATCGTATTACTCAGTACTAGCTGGGTTGTGGAAGACAGGTAGGCAGTCGCTCATTGTAAAATGGTATTCAGCTGGATACGGTTGGACTGAAAGCCGACCCCGACATAGTTGGGAAAAGGCTAGGTAGATGATGATTAAATCGTCTCTGAAATTATCACATGAACTATTTTTTTATTTTCAGCTTTTCAAACATGGTATGGGTCCCGCCTGCTTCCAAATGCGCTGGTTTTTTGCTTTCCGGTTTTTTTGCAGGTGGGAACCATTCCATGTTTTAATAATTTTATATTTCAATGGGCCGCCTGCGCCGGCCGCGTCTAGAACAAAAACAAATATCACAATGACGGGGAAAACAAGTGCCTTTTGGTTAAGGGTCTTGTTACGCACTTTATACATAGATATACCAGTGACATTGTCAAATAGAATAAGAAACATAAAATTTAAAATGCATGTATTCTGCCCCGAATTACCACTGTTTCCCTAAATTCAAACAAACTTCTAAAACGTGACAACACCATCTTCGGCATAAGTATTTTGGATTTTATGACGTCACTTCCCGAGAAGCGACCACTCGCGCCCGGTTGGTGCCATAGAAGTTCCTCATTTTACTTGTTCTCCAAAAAGGATTACTCAAATAGAATCTAATCTCGATACCTGATAACACCGTCACAGCCTCACAGGTCGGACAGGGTTTTATTAACATATTGCATACTAGCTGTTGCCCGCATCCTTCGTCCGCGAGAAATTATTATAAAAATATTACTTGCCTAGTATACAGTATACTATACCTGATAAAGAATATTGTATCTATCTACAGTTATGCTTAAACATGTTGTAAGACGGTGGCATCCTCAAATTGCTGCTTGCGTCATATTTTTATTTATGGTTCTGACGCACGCGAGTGTTTTGACCGTAATTGTTGAAAATTCAACCTTATTTACTTGCTCGTTGTGGTTTATATTGATTATTAAGAGTGTTCGTGTCTCGGGGAGACTGTCCGGCGCGGTTGGTTGATGCAAAAGGCACGATTCCAATTACCATGCGAGGATCACGTGTTGTGCCGACCCCAAGTAACATGGGACAAGGGTAGGAAGATAGACAGATCGGTAGGTAGGTAGCTGCTTAGCTCGCCAGGTAGGTAGGTGGGTAGGTGGGTGGCTACCGGCCGCCGCGCGTACCTAACCTGCCTAGCTCGAGGGACATCAATACGGTTCGGTTACATGTGGTGATGTGGTCAGTCTCAGGCTCTAAGATGTTTGTTGGAGCGAGACCGATTGACGACAAAGCTGGTTTTAAATAGAAGAATAAGAATAAGAATAAGAATAAGAATAATTTATTTATAAAAGTATTACAAAAATGTACATTTATGTGCAGTAGTGTTATTTCTAAAACAATGGTATAATTAATGCATAATAGTAAACTATAACTAAAAATATATTTAACAAACGTTCAGTTGCGTCAGGAAATTCAGTAGTACGATAAACTTGTATTGCACCACTCTACTTAATATATTTTTAATGATGTTTGTTGTTGGAGTTCTGTAGAGACTAAAAAACGTATATACTAACTGGAATGATTACAAACAAAATGTCAATGTCAAAAAATGAACTTCATCTCAAACGTATAGAGTTGGTTTTAATTTAATTAACTCAAAGGGGGGAAAACTTTCCGAGCGAGATAGCTTCAAGGGTGGAGTAAGTCGCTGTCTTGCAATTGCCAGTATAAAAAAAGTTAAAATAATTAGTAGTCGGTATACTTATCAGGTTGATAGCTAAACTAGTACATAAATCAGAACGGGATTAAATTGAATATTTAAATACGAAAAATTAACAAAATAATTTCTTGTGAAATGACAAACCAAACATGACACCTATATAAACAATACGGCATATAATATACACTTTCGCGTTGAAGTCATATTTTTAAGCGACTGTGGTGAAGCCCAAAATGAGGGTTATGTATTTGACCTGTATGTATGTCAGTTTCTTTGTCCCTCGTAACTCCTAAACGGATGAACCGATTTCGATAAACTATACGTTGTTAGGATTCGTCTTGCCGGCGCGAGTGCCACTGGCTACATTAAAATGAAAAAAAAAAGTTGGGTTTGGGGTGCCATTTCGTGAAGTTGGGTATCAAAATGAGGTTAAAAGGTGATTACAAAAATATATCCACCCTATATGTTTAAAAGCAATTCGAAGTGTTTGTCACTTATACTCTTATACTCGTATAAACAAATAACCTTTTTTGCAAAAAATAAAACCGACTTCAACACATTTTTTTTTGCAAAAAAATATTTTATTTTACCTTTTTTTTAGTAGTATCCTATACAAATATTTGCTTTGCATTTATTTTACGTTGTTAAAAATACATTTCATAGTAATAAGCTTATCCCCAATCAAATGAAACTTAACATACCTTACTGTCGAAATCTGGGTGTACTGTACACATCTGCATACCCCTCAGAGCATACAGGCGTGATTTTATGTAAAGATGTTGTGTAAACAAGAAACATCCAAGTGATTGCAGCAATCACGACAGCTGTTTATTATTGAAGAGTTCCGTTCCATATCTCCGAAGTCCCTGATCAGATCATGACAATATTTCTATGGGACCAACTTGGAAGTATACTCTTTCAAACAAATAAAGAATTTTCCGAATCGGTTCAGGCTTCTTCGAGTAATCTCCTCCTATTTTGAAGTCGGTTAAAAAGGAAAAATCTATACGGGGTGTAAACAGACCCTTCACGAAACCGTCAACCAAGCATTCTGTACATCAAACTAAGTAACTTTACGCAAAAATTATTGCTGGGAAACGACTTTTTTTTTTGGGGTGAAAAATTACGTTTTACGATAAAACTCAATGTAACGGACTCAAAACATTGTGCTGATGGATGGATTGAATAATACGGGGGTCGTGAAGGTGTTTAAAGTAAAAAAAAATACATTAGAAACATTTATTTAAAAAAAAACTTGTGAAAAAGTTGGAACTTTGACCCCCAATATCTCCGTAACTAGAAGGTTCCCAGGTATGGTCTAGAACAAAAAAAAATATCGCAATAACGGGGAAAACAAGTACCCTTCGGCTTCGTTAAGGGTCTATTTACACCCTTTATAGTGTGTTTGGTTACCGGAAACCGTAAACGGTTTCCGTTTACCTTTAAGGACATATTTTATTATATAATCATTTCTATCGTCAATTACACGCTTATAAATACTCCTAACCCAACACCCCGCGAATGGCAGCCATCTTGCAGTTTTATTCGGCTGATCTGGGGTAGGTTCAATGAAATGCTAATATCTTTGAATCTAAGTGGAAATGAGTATAACGGGTGTAACTAGACCCATAAATAAGCTAAAAGGCACTGGTTCTCACCGTCATTGCGATATTTTTTTTTGTTCTATCTAGACCATACCTGGGAACCTTCTAGTTACGGAGATATTGGGAGTCAAAGTTCCAACTTTGGCATAAGTTTAAAAAAAATACAAGGTTTCAATATTGTAATTTTGCTTTAAATACCTCCACAAACCCCGTACTATTCAATGCATCCACCAGCACAATGTTTGAGTGCGTTACATTGAGTCCTACCTTAAAAAGTGATTTTTCACCCCAAACAAAAAGTCGTTTCGCAGCAATAATTTTTGCGTAGGGTTACTTAGTTTGATGTACAGAATGCTTGGTTGACGGCTTCGTGAAGGGTCCGTTTACACCCTGTGACTCGACATGAGTCTTACATTTATTTTGAGAAAACTGCCACGAATAACAAGGACAGATTCAAGATTTCAGAACATGATCATGACCATTAATTTCCAAAGGCTGAAGTGCTTTTTTGACAAATCCGTTTTCGAAAGAGTCATTTGATTATAAGCTATCAGAAAAGTATTATATTAACATCCTGAACGTCGTAGATTACTCACAATCAGCAGTTTATGGTGGAGAGTTGGAAAATTACCAAAACTTTAAAAGTTCGATTTCTTTAAAACAACCCAGTTTGGACCCCAAGTTATCATTGTCAAAAATGTTACAAATTAGGTCTAGTATTACCCGAATGAAGGAATGCACCAAATTACCAAACACCCTATACATAACTTTTTTGATAAAGTCAATTCATCGTAAGCCTTTTGTAACATTTTCATGGACTCCGAATACGAAATGCCATTGACGATGCAAAATTGAAGACAAACTCTTTGTTCGATGTTTTTGTCCATTATGAAATACGCAATACACACAAGATATGATCTAACTAAAAACACCACTGTATTTAATTTTAATAACAGATGCAGCTCAAACTCCGCGCCAAAATGGAAAACCGTTGTGCCAATCTAACAACAAAAAATTGAATTTGGAACCGTAAACAAATCATCCATTCCCGATACTTTTTTGACTGCATGTAAATGGAAAATATTCCTGAAGCATTTAGATATCACAGTAGAGAATTAGCAATTCAGAGAATTAGGCTTTTAGAGAATCGGCCATTCGGAGAATTAGACTTTTAGAGAATTGGCCATTCAGAGAATTAGGCTTTTAGAGAATTTGCCATTTTGAGAACTAGTCCTTTTGCGACTCTGTTGCCATTTTGAGAAGTAGGCCTTCTGCGCTTCTGCCTTATAATAGTATATAGTAAGATGGTCAAAAGTTCTGTAGTATCAAAGCTAATTCCTCGGGTTATTAACATTAATAGGAGGGATCAACACACATTACGACATCTTGGTCCTCTCCGAATGCTGGCTTTCTTGCAACCCTAAGCCTTTTATTCCATGCATCATACCGTACAATAATTTTGCAACTTCGTGCAACAATTTTATTCAATTTACCCTCTATCAAATAAGTCACATTAATTAACTTTTTACTTAATTGATTAATTTACATACATTTGTAACAATAAATAAAAAATACATAACATTTTGCTTAAAATACTATTAACATTAAAAAAATAGTAGGATTAATAATTTAATAATAAAGCAACCCTAAATGGTTACCTACAACTCATTTTCTACTTTAAACAATCATAACCAAAATGATGGAGTGATCATCATCGTCATTCCCCTGCCCCCAATTATCCCAATTGATTAGGGGTCGCCACAGCATGTCTTCTTCCACATTTCACTATCAGCAGTCGTCATCTCAGCAGCACCTCTTTTCTAGCCTTATCATCATTTTAGTAATTGTGTTTATTAAATTGCCATCATTAACTAATAAAAAATTAAGGAACCCGTGAGACTTGATTCAAGTCGCGTAGTGATCACCATAGGTTCTGACTTGACCATAATACTGCCGTCCACAAGCTTTAATGCCGTTATCCAACAAAATCATATTTCTAGTAAATGACAAAAGAGCGCGAAAAAATAAAAAATTGATGCCGTTTCTTAACTATAACTCGTATGCGAGACTTATCGGTATCAAAAAATAGATCTAGTATTGCGATTTCATATAGCCATACTTTCATTTCTTAAGAATGATTAAATCTTAACAAAAATAGGGTATTTGCGTTTCAGTTTAGTGTTTTTATAATTTACAGCTTATAAAACCACGACTATAATGCCGCTAAGCCTACCTTAACGGCATTTTAGTGTTTGATTTTAATGTAATTTAATTGAAATTTAAAACAATCTCTTCATTATCAAACTATAATGCCGCTAAATACTTTAACGTTGTTGTAGCTAAACATTATAGCTACGAGAATAACCAATAAGCTAAACTATAATGCAGCTAAAATCACTTAGCCGCACTTAAGGCTAGTAAGTTACAAGGATATTTTTTCTGCATTTATTTTTTATGTTGATTACATCGCTTAAATGCCGCTAATTACAAAACATTAAAAATGTAACGGCGTTCTAGCTTTGAAACTTAAACAAGATAGTTGAGGAAATCAAATAAAAAGGTTAAGTCATCTACAGAAATAAAAGAGCTTATTCAGAAATAAAAATCAATCATTTAATGACAGTCTTCTTTAAATTTAACAAAATCACTTTGCGAGGACTAAAACTAGTTATAATAATTAAAAATGAGATCTTGGCAAATAACTCAAAACATCGTTACCCTATAACTAATGAGATCATAAAAAATGACTAAAAAATTTCAAAAAGGCCTATTTAAATATAAATTAATCTAGTTTCGGAATGTAGGTAACAAAATATTCTGGCAAATAGAACCTGCCTGCTCTTTGTTAATCTTACTTCTTACTAATATTATAAAGAGGAAGATTTGTATTTGTGTGTGTGTGTGTTTGTAATGAATAAACTTAAAAACTACTGTGACGATTACAAAAATTTTTTCACCATTACAAAACTACATTATCCCTGAGTAACATAGGCTATATTTTATCCCGAAATGTTTAAAAAATAAATGTCCACCCGTGCAAAGCCGGGACGGGCCGCTAGTTAAAATATAAAATGATAAACAAAATCACTTTGTGATGACTTACTTCTTATTATTCTTATTATCTACGGGTACAAATTAATAAAAATCCAAAACACCTATTATAGGTAGGTACATTACCAATCGTCATTTATAGTCTAAATCACATTGCAGAAACTTTCTCACGAGTCTGCATGTATTTAATATGCCTGCCTTTTGTAGCCGATGGTAGGTATTTAGAGGTAAGCTAAGAGAATTAAGGGACTGGTGAAGTTGTTTCGGTATTACTCCTGTTGATGACAAAACTATTGGTAGTATTGTAACTTTTTGCAGATGCCAAATTCGGGTAATTTCATCTTTTAGTTCGATGTATTTGGTTAGCTTTTCTGCTATTGTGGCCTATAAATTATGTGTATTTGGTACAGCAATATCGATTAAATATCCAGTTTCATTTATCTTGTTTATTAGTGTAATGTTTGGTCTGTTGAAGTGAATTAATCTGTCGGTAAAAATGCCTCGATCAAAATACAGTTTTGTTGAGGGATTTTCTTATATTTTATTGTAATATGGTACAATGGAGTGTATGAGTTTGTACTGGTGAGCTAATTTCTGGTGTATGACGTTGGCTACTTGATCGTGTCTGTGTTTGTATACATAATGTAAGATAATGACTTTTTATGAAATAGTCATTCATCGAGATTCATGATTTTAATTCTGTAAAAACATACGTGTTACGGTCGCGAATTATATTTTTTTCAACATACTGCCTGACCAAATTGCAAAAAAACTTGAAAAAATTTGAATTCCGCAGGTGCAGATATTATGAAGTTGGTCTAACAGGCGCTATGTAAATCGATTTTGAACTATTGCAACACGATGTGGGGAAGCGCCGCCAAATCTAACATGATAAACGTACGCGACCAACGAGCGGTCCTTAAGGTTTGCTGTTTTTTAATTCCACCTATTTCCCACAGTCAGGCCCGGTTTCCACCAAAGCGGAGACGATCGGAGCGGAGAGGAGATGTGCAAGATTCAACCAATCACAGAAGAGGCGAGAAACACGATGTAGATATAAATTAATGTGATTGGTCGGTGTCCGCACGTCTCCTCTCCGCTCCGCTCGTCTCCGCTTTGGTGGAAACCGGGCCTTAATCTGTACAAAGACTGCCAAGACTGTGAGTGTGCGTCCACAGCGAGCCTAGCGACTGGCCGGCGCGTGCGGTGGCCACAGTGACGAGCGAGCTCTTGTAGTGCCTACGACGTATTTCAGGTGTTGCAAACCATGGATGATGATTTCGTACTTTTACTAGTCAGTCCGATTCTGAGATGGGAGGTGGTGAACATAAGAGGCTGTGCACGAAATAAATAAAAATAGAGAACTCTGTGCTCTTTGTTTGTCCCCAATTCGGTACATTATAAAGTAATTTTCATCGACACATAATCAATTTTTCTGAAGTAGTATTGAAGATTTATTTCCACGACCATAACAATGTATTCTGTAAAACGGTACCTATAAGTCTCTCTCGCATTCTGTTGCAGTGGTGTGCGCCGGGCTCCCCGCGTCCCGCGCGCCCCCATGCGTCCCCACCCGCGCCTATCGATCCGCGCCGACCTTGGCACTGACGGAGGACATCTATTTATAACCGCCCCCACTTGTACCCGCGTACAGTAAGCTGCACCCCTGCGACCCGCGCCCACCGCGGGGGGGGGGGAGATAATCTGCATGAAAATAATATTGTACCTACCAGTAAAATGTGGCACATAATGGCGAGTCTATTCCCACATTGAAGACAGAGTTTAATAGTGAATGTATTCCTGCTGAAAACCAGTAGTCAACATTATCTCTAAACCTCATTCGCAAAAGGAAGCTACTCAAAGAGTCATGATCTTCGCTGATCAAGCTGGATATGGGGTTCCTGCAGCACTATTTGGGGTCAAAGTTTATCGTGACGACATTTATTAAGCAACTACTGAGCAGGATTTGAATTATGACCAAGTATGACTTAGTATGAGACTTTAGTAAAACAGATTTTGTTATAATATTAGCTGGCACAAATTACAAAAGTCTTATGAATATTCAAACTTGTGTATATTATACATTATGTCAATTAAAATGCACTAATGTTTTGGTAGGTCAAGGAACAGTGGCGAACTCCCAAACAAGGATCGGGCGGAAGCGGTCCAAGTAGAATTCGACGAAAAGACAGTTTTCCTGGGGATTACGCTTGACTCGAAACTGCAATGGAGTCCTCACTTAACAGCACTTGCAGGGCGGCTAAGTTCTGCCGCTTACGCTGTCCGTAAAATCGGGAATTAACAGACGTGGATACCGCGAGACTAGTTTAGTTACTTCCATAGCATCATGTCTTACGGTATTCTGCTGTGGGGACGGGCTGCGATATTGACTCAATATTAATTTATTCTGCAAAAGAGGGCTGTAAGAGCCATCTATAACCTACGCAGACGCGAGTCACTAAGAGAATTGTTTAAACAGATTAATACCATGACGGTACCTTGTCAATATATTTATGAAAACATTATGTTTGTTCGGAAAAACAAACATCTTTTTAGTAAAATAAGCGACAGGTATAATATTAATACTAGAAATAAGGACAAATTAGATCAGCCACGTTTCATATTGTAAAAAGTACGCACTTCTATTATGGGGTACTGTGTAAAATGATACAATAAAATATCATTTGACATTCTACAACTTAATGAGAAGAAATTTAAAACATGCATAAAACGAACACTATGTAAGCGAGCATATTATAAGTTGGAAGACTATATCGTAGATAAAAATGATTGGCTCAATGCTGGTCCTGCTCCAATGCCACTTGGGCTCACATACTAAGATTTTAATGTTTGGAAGAGATGCTCCCCCTTTAGTTCTTTAGTTATTTCATCATTTCTTTTTTTTTCGTTTGAAACTTGGTAACTTTGATTATCATTGTTTTATATAAATTAGAAGCATGATTTGAGTTTTTGTAAGTGTGAGTACCATGTAGGTAGACTTTCTATTATGGTTATTGGGGCTTATCCTAATCTTTATGGTTTTAACTGTGGTTTTGTTTTATTTTCCTATCTATAAAGCGGTACTCCTGGACACGGCGCGTATTGTTAGGAGGTTCCTCTCTCAAGAGCCCTGACCACCGGCAGCTCGGACCCTGTTCCCAGTGCTGGTGGGCTACTATTTTTTATATTTTTAAATGTTTTTTATATTATTTTATATTAGAATATTTAAAAATGTAAATAATATGTTTATAAATGAATAAACGAAGAAATAATAATAATAAGAAGAATAATAATAAGAATGCTTGGCTCAATGCTGGTCCTGCTTTTTTTATTTTTTTTTCTTATTTCTTTTTTTAAGAGTATGTACACAAATTATCAAGTCAATCGACTGCGAGAATAAAAAGTTTCATAGAAAATTCAACACCCCATTTCACCCTCTTAGGGGTGGAATTTCGAAAAACCCTTTCTTAGTGGATACCTACTCTTTACAAAGAATATACCCTCCAAATTTCATGTCTCTAGGTCCAGCGGTTTGGGCTGTGCGTTGCTATCTCAGTCAGTCAGGACTTTGAATTTTATACGTATAGATGTATGTTATGCTTTTAAAAATTAGTTACTTTAAAATGATATCAATCGTTTATTATATTAACTGATCATTATATGAAATAAAATAATAGATTCAGTTGTTATATCTTGTAAATATTAGAGATTTTGTAATTATATCATATATTACTTACCCGTTTAACCGATTCGTTGCGATGCCTAATTTCACTAACTTCTTCATGGCACTGAAACGTGCCATCCGCAACGAATCGGTTAATATGTCGAAGTATATTAGGAAAAAAAAACATTATGCGAAAAGAAGGGATCCCGTCCGAGGTTACTTTTTAAATATTGTAATGGAAAATAAAATTATTGTCATTCGATAGACTTTTTTTGTGAAGGTTAGCAAATAAGCGGCTCTCCGAATTGCCTGTCAGTCCTGTCACTGTGCAGTTGTGAACACAGGCTGGACTCCTACAAGCAGCGTCCGATGGGAGGCTGCCCCGGACTGGACTTAGCAGTCCATTATACATTGAAGTGTGATCAGACAAGCTCCATGTATAACGCCTGTATTCTTTAGTCGCGTGAACCAACACTTGTTTGTAATCGGGTGTTTTATAACCCTAATAAACAGTTAATTAAACGCAAACATATCCGGTGCTTACTGATCATATCGAGCTCTCGCCGGTAACATGGACTTGTGAGTACACATACCAGGTACGTATATTTCTCACAATTTGGATTTTTTTCGTAATCTTCCATGGAATAAATAAATTCTCAGGCCAAGCTTGAGTTAGGACCACTGCTTCTATAAGGCGATATTTTTTTGCGTAATTGATGCGGCGAAACTGGATCATTATCGTGTGAGCAGACTAAACTTTCGGATAGCAGAGCTTTCGAGACCTGGAGCGTGGTCTCCCAACGTGCGTGATCTCTCGCCATGTCTGCTGATCTCAGATGCAGAGCTATTCAGGTCGTTAGTTTGGGAACGAGTAGAAACGGGACGACGTGTCAGTGAAGTGGGCCTACTGTCCACGATCCACAAGTCATTCTGAATGAAGTCATGAAGTCATTTTGTGTGCTAGGGGTATTAAATAAATAAATTCGCAGTCCACACAGAATACAACTCTTTAATAATGGTTAATTTCGTTTCCAGGGCGTAGCGCTATGGTGCACCTGATCATACCTCTGTGTAAGTATGATCACTCATTTGAATTCGGATGTTTTATACACAACTTAAATAAGTAAATAATCTTCGAAAAGAGACCGTACGATGCGGAAGAATTTTAACAAGATTTTAGTATTATTGTAATTCGTGCTGAGCATCAAGACAAAGTCAGCGGCAAAGAGAAGGTGTGCGATGTACTTTCACGTTGATACCCTCCATCCAAGTTTAGCGTCTTAAAGATATCCTCCGACACAGTGGTGAACAGTTTCGGGGATATCGAATGCACCTGTTTCATCCCTCTGCGCAGTTGGATGAGCAGCCCCATCCATATCTAATAAAGGTCAGCACCTTATTAGATATAGAAAGTCATCACGGCAGCGTAATACAGAAATTTCTTCTAACTTCGATATTACAATAGTTAATTTGAGATCGTTGTAAGGCTAGAAATGTTCACACTTCGATGGAGTCGAAAGCTTTCAAAGGCCACAAATAGTAAAAGATCAAAATATTGTACTCTTCGGTCTTTTGTACACTGTGTATCGAGCAGTACTGATGGGGTCTAGAGTACAGCCATGAGCTGGGTTAGGAGGAAGTTTTTTATCCCGGTAGTACGTTCGTGGGAATATGTGCAAAGCAAAAGCACTTCAGCTTCAGTATAGATTTTTTTCATCCGACACAATCCGTGAGTTCTTTACATGAAACCGTGTCGAGCCGATTCAATAAAAAAATACTCTTTAACACTACTCGCACATGACAAAAAATAGGTTTGCCAAAATGGTTTTCATGAAAACAGGATCCAATGTCCAAGACATTATTCTCATATCTCGTACGTACGACTTCCCCATACTGTATATACTACATCGTTACGATAACGAGTAGAGTTTAGTACTTTTAATAATAATTTAATTACATTTACAGTGTTCATTGGATTCTTTTCATCAGCCTGTAGTAAGTGTTTTTAATCATAGTTAAATATCAATACGAAAGTTGCGTCATCAAAAACACTATATAATTTTTTTTTGTTGCTGGAATACCCTCTCACTATTTCCTCGGTCCATGTGACTACACTTGCAGTAGCTCTCTCTGCTGGATACGATCTATAACCTGAATATAAACTATTTCCAGGAGTGACAGTTTTTGCGAACAAGAAATCGAATGAGCATTTTATCTCATTGAAAGACTACGACTTTGTGGGCGAGGACCCGAGGCTGAAGGCGGCGCTGGCCGAGAGAATGAAGGTGCTGCAGGGAGAAGTGGACCTGTCCGACCTGCAGACACCCCCACAGGGCGTGCCTGTGCCGCCCGACATGCACCGTCCCCCCCCCGCTTACAAACCCAAGCCTGACTATCTGCACTCAAGCCTCAATTTCCCCCAAATGTTAGTATTTTGTATTGAACCAGTTATTTTGTTACTATTGGGTCCTAATTTGACTTGCCCTGCGGACTCGCCAGACTGAATTTAGTTTTAAATACCACACACAACTGTGCTATAGACCTGGCCGGCGAGTTTCAGGAAAAGGAGGGCAAAGTCTTTACGTAATGAGTTACTAGCCGAGTCTGTTCATCTTCATCTTCCTGATCTTACCCCATTCTATTTGGGGTCGGCGCAACACGTTTTCTTCTTCCAATTTCCCCTGTCAGACTTCACGGCATCATTTACTCTTTTCTCTTTCATTCTTCAATCAATCCATCCATCTTTTCTATGGCCTCCCTCTACATCTATCAAAATTAATATCCATCAGTTTTTTTAATAACATTATTTCATCCCCCCCTCATTACATGTCCATATACCTAGCTAGATAGACGACTTCCTTTAAATCTGTAACAGGCGCTACATGCTATCATGTAGCGGAGATGAGAATGTTGACATTTTTTCATCCGTTTTTTTCAGAATCAGAATCAGAACTTTATTTGCTTTGAATGTAGGTACAGGTATCAGATGTTGTACATGTCTGTTGGGCTACAGTCTACCTTACGGCGTGCTAATTATTACATAAGTTAAAATGTACACACAAAATAATGTCAACAAAACATAACAGAAATTAAAGTGAAGTCAATTAATATAATATAGTCAGGTACATAAGTCTTACATGGTCAAATTTTGAATTAATTATTATAATAATCATAATCTGGATAAATTCGTATCATTTAGAAAGTCTTTCACAGAGTAAATAACATTTGCTTAAAAGTAGTGCAGTTACCTTAAATTTAAAAATGTTTACAGAATAATCCTTAAACCCATGAGGTATTCTATTATAAATGACAGGTCCCATTGTCATAATACTTTTCCTTAACAGTGCTGTTTTGTAATCACCCGAATGTAGCAAGTTCTGGTACTGGGATCTCAAGAGGCCATTGCGTGATCTTCTTATTCTTTGGCCAGTGACGGAAATAAGTTTGGATTGGTTGTTTACAAAAATTGACACCTCCAATATGAACAAACATGTAAAAGTCGGTACCCTCAGAGACCGAAACACAGGTTCACAGCTGTCTGTGCTTTTAAAGTTTGACATAGATCTAATAAACCGTTTCTGGGCCTTAAAAATCTCCTCCCTCTCACTACAGTCACCCCAAAATATGATTCCAAATCTTAACACTGACGCAACCCATGATAAGCTAGTAGAAGTGTATCTGTGCTAACTTTGTGTGATAGGTTATACAGTACGTACGCTGATTTATTTAACTTCTTACATACGTCATCGGCAAGGGGTTTCCAAGTCATATTGTTGTCAATCAGGATGACTAGAAATTTCGTTACGCAAGTTGTATCCACTTTTTGACCATTATAACTAATATTTATATCATCAGCGTGTATTCTTTGGTAGAAGTACATTGCTTTTGTCTTTTTTAGATTTATTATTAAGTTATTTGTATCAAGCCAATGTATAATTGTTTTTAATGTGTTATTAATTTCCCTTTCATAGTTTTCTTTATTGGTACACTTAACTATTACTGTACTATCGTCTGCAAATAATACCATGAGTTGTCGTGACTGTCGTGGCGAGTCATTTATATATAGGAGAAATAGAGGAGGTCCCAAGACACTCCCCTGCGGTACACCGTATTTGAGCTCCCTACCGGCATATGTATATCTAAGCTCACATTTGGTTTCGAGGCATATTATGGACATTTCTGTGTTGAGTTCGTACAGTAAGATTCCTGAGCTTATTAAGTCTAGGACATATCCCCTTACACCGTAACTATATAGCTTTTCCAAAAGGACGTCATGGTTTACGTAGTCGAAAGCCTTGGTCATGTCGGTATATAGCACAAATAGGAGCCTTATTATCTACACTTGGCATTATATTGCATAAGAAATTGAATATTGCCATGTTAACATTTCTTTTTTTTCTAAAACCCATTTGTTCGTTGCATAATAAAGGGTGTAAATAGACCCTTAACGAAGCCGAAAAGCACTTGTTCTCTCCGCTATTGCGATCTTTTTTTGTTCTAGACCATACCTGGGAACCTTCTAGTTACGGAGATATTGGGGGTCAAAGTTCTAAATTTTTCACAAGTTTTTTTTAAATACTACTTTTTTAAGTAAGATTTTTACTTAAAACACCTCCATCACCCCCGTACCATTCAATCTATCCATCAGCACAATGTTCTGAGTGCGTAACATTGAGTTTTACCGTATCACGTGATTTTTCACCCCAAAAAAAAATTCGTTTCCCAGCAAAAAGTTTTGCGTAAAGTTACTTAGATGGGTGCGCTAAAGTTCACCTAAATTTTCAACTCCGATAATTGGAAATCCGAAAATGTTCTTCCTAACATTTTTCATCCTAACAATCACAATTCCTAACTACTCTGTCTCTAATGTTCATAATTCCGAAGCATTCAACTTCATAATGTCAGTAGCAATAAACATCTATTATACTTTTATTTGTTTTCCTATTTTCTCAACATAAACATCTTTTACACTATTATTCAAAGTCATATCTTTTTTGTTTAGATTTCTTTGTTTAAACTTAAGAAAAATTTAGCCAAAAAAGTGTTATTTTTGCAAACCGTTTATTTTCTCGATTCTATCGTACAAAACACCTAAATGTAAGGCTAAAAGTGTCTTGGTGTATTTTGTCTCCGATTAACCGTTTGTCGAAGACGATGTGGAAGGGATCCATAGGTTAGGTTAGGTTAGAACTGTGACCTGTAACTACGCGCGAGCCGAGCGAGCGTAGCGAGCGGTGCCGCGGTAGCGGCCGGCGAGCGCTACTTCGAAATTGGGCGCGAAATTTTTCTAAGTATTTTTTTCATAGTGCCCCCAAGACGACACTCTGACCTGTAATTATGTTTAGGGATAAAAGCGTTATGATAAAAAACAGTAGGAGTTTAAATATATTTACATTTAGTCGAGTGCAATTAGACTTTAAGGTGGAACGAAGTTTATAGTGGTCGGATTTTCATGGGGTTTTTTTTTATTGAGTGCCTAGAGTTGTGGAGAAGAAAGTTAAAAAAAAAAATTTCGACGCTCGCGACTTTTTTTTTAAATTTTTTAAATTTCCTTTTGTTTTTTTTTTTTCGCATAGGAATAACTTGAAATTCACCGGATTTATATTGTCACGTATAGTGGGACCTGTATGCATCCATTAAACACCAATTTGGTCTATTTCCTTGTTCATTGGTGTTGACGAAATGCATATTTCCAGGTTTTTTAATGAAAATTTCCTATTTTTTCAATTATTTCTAAAATAACGAGTTGTAACACAAAGTTTTCTTTTGTTATTGGTAACTGATACTTTTTCACGGATATCTGAACGTAAAATGTTCAAGAAATCCATATTTACGAGTGAAGTGACTAAAAATTAATTCGCAAATATCAGGAAATCGTGTAAAAGAAGGCAGTTTTTCTCAAAATGTTTCTATGGCGGTCAACATTATTCTGAAAATATCCTTATTAAATCAGCTATCTACAGAGAACATAAAATGAAAAAAATATTCGGAGATACTCAATAAATGTTGATTATTGCTGACGAAGGTGGACTGGGACCGCTGGAAAAATCACAAAAATTATCGTAATTTGAACGTAATCATTTCTCATAATTTATATTTAGAATTAGTTGCAAGCTTGGGTCTCTGCGCCCCATTTAATATCAATACCGATACCGATACCGCTCCCAATTCTTAGCGATAGATCCCTTTAGTCATGTTTTACTTTCTCAGCAGTAACTGATATTTAACAAGTATCCTTGAATATTTTTCTAGTTATTATACCTTATTAGATAGTTACTAAAATGAGGTTTTGAAAAATAATTTGCACATTGAGTTATATAGAAAAATTTCGAAAAAAAATGCCTTCATTAACATAGACGATTTTCTGATTTTTGCGAATGAATTTCAAGTCACTAAACTCATAAATATGGTTTTCTTGAACATTTTCTTGTCCAGTTATCTGTAAAAATGTATTTGTTACCAATTTCAAAACAAATCTTAGTCTTAAATTCGGTAACTTACGATACGATATTTTCAAAAAAAAACTTGAAATATGAACATTGAACAAATAAACAGACCAAATTGGCCTTTAATGGATACACACAGGTCTTTCTATTATGCCTCAATATTAATTCTCCGAATTTCAAGTTATTCATAAAAGAAAAAAAAATATTACAAAGGAAATCCAAAAAAAAAAAAAATACTTGCGAGCGGCGAAATTTTTTTTTTTAACTTTCTTCTCTACACCTCTAGGAACTCAATAAAAAAAGTCCCATGAAAATCCGACCACTATAAACTTCGTTCCACCTTTTGAGTATTTTTTGTCTAATTGCACACGGCTAATTAATGATATTATTAATTACAATTTTCGGAAACATGAGTGTTATGAACATGGCCGGTAGCACTACAAATAGTATGAATGAAAACTTTAGGATGAAAAATTTTAGGAAGAGTGATCATTCGGATTACAAATCGTTAGGAAGAACAATTTCGGGTAAAGAACTTTAGGAGAGCCAATATGGACCCTACTTAGATTGATGTACAGAATGCTTGGTTGACGGCTTCGTGAAGGGTCCGTTTACACCCTTTATATTATTTTTGTTTAAAAATGTGTATAATGATTCGTAAACAATCTTCTCGAATACGTTAGATAATATAGGGATTAACGCTACAGGTCTATAGTTGGACATTTCCTCTTTGTTATTCTTTTTATGTACAGGTTTTATTATACCTCTTTTTAGACTATCAGGGAACATACCCGAAACAATGCTCCTATTCATAATGTGACATAAAGGTGGAGCTATAATAGTACTAACGAATTTAAGAACCTCTGTGGTAATACAAAAAGTCACGGTTGTGACGAACCGTGACTTTTTGTATTTTTAAGACTACTGATTATCCTAGTTATGTCGTCTGGTATTATCGGTGACATAAATATTGAATTCGGGATGCTGTCTACACGAATAATTCTATCGGATGATTTTTTTTCAGATGTATTTTGAACTTGATCAATAAAAAAATCATTAAAAGGTGTTGTTATGTCAAAGGGATCCGTAATCAAAATATTTGCTTCATTATTTTCTTATAGTAATTGGTTCTTTAATATATTTAGTGTTATTAATTATTTGCCATGACACTTTGCATTTATTTAGAGCGGTACGATACGACACGACACGATACGATACGTAGTACGACAGTTCTAATCACGGAGTTGTATATTTTCCCCTTTAACTTAAGGGCCATCCGTGGGTCGCAAGTTGTTCCAGTGACCTGTCGCCATTTCATTCATCCTGAGTTGATCCAGAGCGTTACGTCCCGGTCTACTTCGCCATCCGCTTGGACATTCGACCCGAGGTACCGGAAGTCGGAGAAGATACCGATCTTCTCCGACTTCCGATATATGTGGGCGTTCCGGCAAGATTTATAGGCATAGGACTGGAGATACCGCCGAAATCAAAATATAAGTATTCCGTTTTGGTTCTACTTAATTTCATGTCAACATTATCCAGTCTTTGCCACCACACCTGCAATCTGCTCTGGACCATTGGCCATTCTCGGCAACCAGCACAATGTCATCGGCAAACAGGAAGAGGCACCGGTTGGTGTAAGCAGACAGCCACATTGAAGCTGCCGATAGTGCCCGTTGTAGATCTGACCTGGGTACTGCATCGACTGTATATCGCACGGATCAACTGCACACTCTTCCCAGGCACACCCTTCTCCTTAAGAGCCCACAACAGAACTTTACGGGGTACCCGGTCGTATCGGTTTCGAGGTTGACAAACACTATGTGCACCTCTGTATTTTTTTCGCACAGTTGGCGGATAGCAAAATGGCATCCGTTGTGGCCTGACAGGCATAAAACCGAATTGGTCCCGTGAAATTTCGCTCTCTTCTCTCAGTCGCTTTCAATAACTTTCTCCCAAACTTTTATACTATGTGACATTAACTTTATTCCTCTATAATTGTTGTACTCCAGCACATCACCTTTGTTTTTTAAAAATGGACACCAGCGAACTGGTACACCATTCGTCAGGTATGGCAGCTTTCAGCAATAGTTTATTGAAGAATAAAGCTAACCACGTCCATCCGCAATAACTTCCACACTTCAACCGATATTCCGTCCGGTCCTAATGCCTTCTCATTCTTCATTCCATTTACTGCAATCTTCACTTCATCCAAACTAACCTATCTCTCTAGTCCCTCATTCACTTTTTTATTTTCAAGTGCCACTCCAGTTATTTGACTCATTCATCAATCTTTCAAAGTAACCCTTCCACCCTGAAACCGGCCGGTATACTCACACAGACCATGACGGGTCACGGTGGGTTCTCCGAATACCTGCACCGTTTCAAGTGTAAGGAGAACCCAGCGTGCATCTGCGAGCCGGATCAATTGGTGTCGATCGTACACATCGTAACAGAATGCCCAGTATTCGAGACAGAGCGATACGATGCTGAACAGAAATTGGAGACTAGAATAAATAAAAACAGCATACAAAAGATTATGTCTGTAACCAAATCAAGAAAAAATCTATTAGATTTCTGCTTAAAAGTTGCAACTAAAATGATAAATCGGAACAAAGACATTTAAAACACTATGCTTTTCGAAATATGGACGTTTCTTACCAGAAAAGATATTTCGATTAAAGCATGGAATAACGTAGCACATACATAAAATAATAAATACATTTGATTTAGTAAATTAATCACAAAGAATCATAGTAGGTATACATTTTAAGTCAACTTTTCAAAATTAATGAATAAATGATAGCAGCAAAAAAGATGAAAGTCATAAAAAGGTATCTGACTATGTCAGGGGGACACGAGCAGAGCAGGAGTGGTTTTTAGCCGGTTCGAGCCCGGCACTACCTCGACTATCCCACAGCCTGTGAGGTAGTCGAGGTGTCCGTGGGGATTTCCCACTCCTGCCAAAATAACTAAAAAAACCCTTCCACCCATCTTTAATTTTCTCATCATCCGAAATAACCATTCGCGCTTCGTCTTTTACGCATTTAACCTTACCAACATTCTTTGCCTTTCTCTCTCTAGCTCCAGCAAGCCGGTATAGGCGTTTCTGGCAGTGTATCATAGAGCTTATTCTGGGAGTTTGCTCTCGCTGTAGCCACCGCGCTCTTGGCTCCTTTCTTGAGAGGACCATACTCAGTCTTCTTTTCAGCTTTCAAACTAGCACGATACTACTGGCCGAGTGCAATGATTCAAAAAAATATTCAAGAGGTGGACCGAAGTTTATAGTGGTTGGATTTTCATGGGACTTTTTATTGACTTCCTAGACGTGTGAAGAAGTAAGTTAAAAAAAGATTCGCAGTGCGCATCATTTTTTATTTTTTGTATCTCCTTTCCATTTTTTTTTCGTTACGAATAACTTAAAGTTCGTTGAATTTATATTGTGGCGTAATAGTGTGCCCTGTGTGCAACTGAGAGGTGTGGAGAATATCCACAGATCTAGGAACTCAATTGAAAAAGTCACATGAAAATCCGATTATTATAAACTTCGTTCCACCTTTTTTGTCTAATTGAACTCGACTATATAGTAAGATATAAGAATTGATTGGGTTATCGTTCCATTATTCCATGTCCAGTCAAGCACTACATTAGAGAGCGATTTTGTTACACCTAGTTACACCTTGTTCTAGCTAAGTAAGGTTACATCTAGTTCTAACCGGCTATAGGTGCGGCCGATAACTATCCTTTTTATTGCTAGGACAAACCGACCAAATAGATTAGGTTAGGTTAGAACTGTGACCAAACGCGCGCGAGCCGAGCGAGCATAGCGAGCGGTGCCGCGGCAGCGGCTGGCGAGCGCTTCATACAAATTGGTTGCATTATAACAAACTGTTACCGGCCGCACCTAGGTATAGCCGGCTAGAACTAGGTGTAACCTTACTTCGGCTTTTAGCCGTAACATAAAGGGTGTAAAAAGACTCTTAACGAAGCCGAAAGGTACTTGTTCTCCCCGTCATTAAGATCATTTTTTTGTTCTAGACCATACCTGGGAACCTTCTAGTTCCGGAGATATTGGGGGTCAAAGTTCCAACATTTTCACAAGATTTTTTTTTAATTCATGTTTTTAATGTAAGATTTTTACTTTAAATGCCTTCACGATCCCCGTACTATTCAATACATCCATCAGCACAATGTTTTGAGTGCGTTACATTGAGTTTTACCGTAAAAAGTGATTTTTCACCCCAAAAAAAAAGTCGTTTCCCAGCCATAATTTTTGCGTAAAGTTACTTAAGAGAAGAGCAGTTTTGCATAATATTTTTTTCGGGTACACTACATAAATACGAAGAACTTTATTCCGACTATACCATACATGCAGCATGCAAGCAAGCATGCAACATGCAGCTGGCATGATTTTTGTCACGGCTTCGGCGCTGCGGGGCTCCGGCGGTCTCATGCGAGCTTATTGTCGCAGATGTGTTTCACGCTCACCACCGCTGCATCGGCTTGCCTCATCCGCGGCCAACCACCTGCTCTTCAGCTCGCGGGCCGCCTCGTCCCTCCGCGCCTACGTGGGCTTAAATTACACTCTAGGGGTAGGGCAGACAAGACTACGTGGAGTCGGTTTTGCAGCGATTCGTTTCTGTCACTTACTTTTGTAGCACACCATTTTGACTTTTTAATTTTAAAGTTAAATATGAAATGAAAAATTCTGCCATTTTACAAGTATGCTATTGTAAATTCGTACATTAAGGGTATAAATTAAAAAAAGGGTATAAATAGACCCTTAACGAAGCCGAAAGGGACTTGTTCTCCCCGCTATTGCAATCATTTTTTTGTTCTAGACCATACCTGGGAACCTTTTAGTTACGGAGTTATTGGAGGTCAAAGTTCCAACTTTGTCACATGTTTTTTTTTAAATACATTTTTTAAGGTAATAACTTTACTTTAAATACCTCCATGACCCGTTTACTATTCAATGCATCCATAAGCACAATGTTTTGAATGCGTTACATTGAGTTTTACCGTAAAAGGTTATTTTTCACCCCAAAAAAAAAAGTATTTCCCAGCAATATTTTTTGTGTAGGGTTACTTAGTTTGATGTACAGAATGCTTGGTTAACGGCTTCGTGAAGGGTCTGTTTACATCCGGAATAAACATTCGGCCAAACAATAATTCTATTAAATAATTTTATGCCTTAAAAATATTCGTTTAAAGAATATTATGCCAAGTGTGTTATGCCAAATAAATTTCGGAGCATCAAGATTCTGCCAGATAGATGGAACCCAACTGAATCACAATCAGAATTCTAATTTTAGCAGTTTAGGTATTCGAAGTATTGAAAATCGGAATGTCGTTTTCAACAACCCATCGAGCATTTGATTCTTCGAACATATGAAAATCGGAAAACAAACAAATCGGATTTACGACTTTCGGTAAAATAAATTTCCTGATTTTCAATACTTAATAGACATTGTTCTCAGGTGTTATGAAATTCGGACTTTTGAAAATCGGAACATCGAAATTCGAAATAAAATATTTCGGAGCATTTGGGTGTTCCCATTCGTGGCTGGTAATCATCATCTCATGTTGCTGAGCTGATGATGGTAGGTCAATATTTTTTTTGTGTATGTTCAGTGATATCTAAGCCAATTGTGAACCGATTTCGATGATTCCTTTTTTGTTTGGAAGAATATTATTTCGCGGTGGTCCCGTTTAAATTTTGTGAAGATCTGATGCTGATCTTTGGAGATATACAATAGAACTCTTCAATAACAGACAGCAAATCTGTCGTTATTGATGCAATCGCTTGGATGTTTATGGTGATGGAGCCGAGAACTGTACGCGTACAGTAACAAATCCCCACGCGTATCATATGACGTTTTTCAACACACTTTCGAAGAAATAAAATATTAGAACGGAAAGTATTTTTGTCGGGAATTATTAGGAAACTATTATTTAATTTGCTTTTTTTCCGCACTTTGTTTTCGCCAGGTTGAAGAAGAAGCAAAGGTATGATGCCGCTAAACAGCCTAATGTGAAAAATAGAAAATTCAATTATTTTTGAATTTAGAACACAAAAAATAAAACCGACTTCAAAAACACAAAAAGTGAAAAATAACTTTAGCTTCAGAAGTCGGTGACTTTCGTTTGTTTGATTTAGTTTTGTTGTCACTGACTTCTGAAGCTAAAGTTATCTTTTACCTTTTTTGTGTTTTTGAAGTCGGTTTTATTTTTTGCTAAAAAGTATTTTTATTTTTTCATTTTTAGTTGTAATATCCTATACAAATATATCCTATACATTTATTTTACATTGTTAATTAACAATATATTTCATGGAAATAGTCCCCAATGAAATGGAACTTAACATAACTGTCGAAATCTGAATGTTCTGTACACATCTGCATACCGCCTCAGAGCATACAGGCAAGATGTTATGTTTTGATGTGTGATATGTAAACAATAAACATACAAGCCATTGCAAAAGTCACGACAGATTTGCTATCTATTATTGAAGAGTTCTGTTCGATATCTCGAAGTCCATGATCAGATCCTGACAATTGTAACGTACTGCAATTTGGCGGTGGTTTGTAAATAAAATACATATCGGCTTATACACGTATAATGAAAACAAGTGAAAATAAATTAAATCTACCAAGAACTTAAATCTAACTACAACTAAGAGGGCGCCAGGGGGGTTTAGGCAGACGTTGAGCACAAGGAACCTTCCAGTCCAATACAGCCACAGCCGGCTGGCGTGGGTTCTCACCATATATCGGTGGCAAGGAGATATATAATAAAATAGGCTACATACGGTTTTGTATGAGATGCGCACTTGGGAGATTTCCTTAAACTCCCAACCAATAAAGGGCGTGACGATAGGCTGTACGACAATAAAGTAAAAGTTAAAACTATACTCCTAATCAGCCATTAATGCCGTTATTAAAAAGTAACTCACCCCTTTATTGTTGAATGCTTTACACAAAAAACTTTATTTGCCTTAATCCAAATCACAATTTGGGAATGGCGGTATATTGAAAACGTTCGCTCACAGAGCGACACACGTCCGTCTCTAATAAGTGTTTGCGCTGCTATGTGTCCTTCAAAGTCACGGCCACCGTTAAAACCATCTTGTAAATTGCTACATTTTAAAAATATTCCCAGAAACTTACAAAAAGACATATCGGCGGCGAGGTTCGAACGCGCGACACATAGCACCGCATTCCTCAACCACGGTACATTGCTATATGAGTTGTTAATTTACTTAGCCAAATTATGGTGCACGTCATGCTTTAGGTAATGACGTCATTACACAATATTTCTATGGGACCAACAAGGGAGTATACTCTTTCAAACAAAAAAAGAATTTTCCAAATCGGTTCAGGCGTCTTCGAGTAATCACTCCTCCTTTTTTGAAGTCGGTTAATACATGTTAATTTGTTCTTAAAAGTAAATATATGTTTTAAATAATCATGTTTATCTATGATATTCTTTTTAAAAACACAATTTAAATACTCAAAAAATATTTACGCCGTAAAGACGCATATCTCTTTCTGAAATTTAAAACAAAAACAAACATACATTGCATGTTGAACCTAATCATATTGCGAAAAGAACCAGTTTTCGAGAAAGTGCATTAAAAAACATTTTTGCAAAACATAAAACTGACTTCAAAAACACAAAAAAGTGGAAAATAACTTTAGCTTCAGAAGTCGATGGCAAAGAAACTGAATTAAACAAACAAAAGTCACCGACTTCTAAAGCAAAAGTTATTTTTCACTTTTTTTTTTTTTTGATGTTTGTTTTTATTTTTTCGAAAAAGTTTTTATGTTTATCACAACTAGTGCGGAAATAATGATAATTAGAAATAAAAATACTTATACTAAGTCCAAATTGGTTCAATTCCTATAGTTGGCGATGATTGTTTTTTTTTTTAAAGAAGAATATTTATATCCATATAACAAATCTGTAGACGTGGCGTTTCTGTACATTGAAAATATTTAGAAAAAAAAATAGTAGGGGTGAAGGATCACTAACAGAATCTATTTCTACCATTTTTATAATGTTTGTCTGTTTCATCAATCAATGTAATCCCCCAACTTATAATATGCTTGCCTACATAGTGTGCGTTTAATACAAGATTTAAATTTCGTCTCTTTTAGTTGTAGAATGTGGGGAGGTATTTTATTGTAACATTTTAAACAGTACCCCATGAAAGATGAGTCTACCTTTTTTTTTTTTTTTTACGGATGGGAAATCATCAAATGACTTCTCCCGCTCTGGGTGGAGTGGGAGGGAGTGTCAGAATCTTACTGACTAAAACCCATCCATGTTCCTTCATTGCCCTTTGTGTTCCAGGGCCACGGTATCTCTTTCGAACAGTCCCGCAGCCCCGGCCACGTGGCCCCCGACGCCCGGTGCGTCGCCCGCGTCCCTCTCACGTCCCGCCACCTCCTTCGCTAGCATGACTGCTTCGCAGAAGGAGGTGACGGCTTCCCATTCCCTCTCGCTCCGGACCATGGCCTGAACCAGGGCCGGGCGCGAGAGGTCGCCGCCGCCGATCGCCGCTACGAGGACACGGCGGAGCTCCGCCCAAGCGGGGCAGACCTCCACGGTGTGCGCCACCGTGTCCTCTGGGCGATCCTCACAATGATAGCACCCGGGCGTTTCCTCCCGCCCGATTCGGTGCAGGAACCTCCCGAAACAACCGTGTCCGGTGAGGACCTACGTCAGGCGGAAGGTGAGGGCGCCTCTCTAGCCACTCCTCAAAGAGGGGACTTATCGCCACTATTGTGGCGTGCCCTGCACTGGGTTGCGACAGTCGCTGTCTCCATGTCACCATGAGATCGCGTCGGTGGTCTGTCCGCTGAGCGGTGATTTGCCGCGGCAGCGGAGTTTCCCCCCGACGTAGTGCCCCCGCAGCCATTCATGCAGGCGAGCGAGGACCGGCTCGGAGGCTCGCCGAAGATGAGTCTACCTTAGCTAGCCTGAAACCTGGCTGAACTAGTTGGTCCCTGTTTCTAGTACTATAGAGGTGTCTGTCACCTCTTTTACTAAATAAATGCAGATTTTTTCTAACGTACATGATGTTTTCATGGGTCCATATTGGCTCACCTAAAGTTCTTTACCCGAAATTGTTCTTCCTAACGATTTGTAATCCGAATGTTCACTCTTCCTAAAATTTTTCATCCTAAAGTTTTCATTCATACTATTTGTAGTGCTACCGGCGATGTTCATAACACTCATGTTTCCGAAAATTGTAATCAATAATATCATTAATGTAAATATATTTAAACTCCTACTGTTTTTAATCATAACGCTTTTATCCCTAAACATAAGTACAGGTCAGAGTGTCGTCTTGGGGGCACTATGAAAAAAAAACTTAGAAAAATTTCGTAACCAATTTCGAAGTACACACACACACACAGTCACAGTTCTAAACTAACCTAACCTATGGATCCCTTCCACATCGTTTTTACGACAAACGGTTAGTCGGAGACAAACAACACCAAGAAACTTTTATTCTTACATTTAGGTGTTTTATACGATAGAATCGAGAAAATAAACGGTTTGTAAAAATAACACTTTTTTGGCTAAATTTTTCTAAGACTAAACAAAGAAATCTAAACAAAAAATATATGACTTTGAATAATAGTGTAAAAGATGGTTATGTTGAGAAAATATAGGAAAACAAATAAAAGTATAACAGATGTTTATTGCTACTGACATTATGAAGTTGAATGCTTCGGAATTATAAAATTAGAGACAGAGTAGTTAGGAATTGTGATTGTTAGGATGAAAAATGTTAGGAAGAACATTTTCGGATTTCCAATTATCGGAGTTGAAAATTTAGGTGAACTTTGGCGCACCCTGTTTTCATATATGTATTGACAAGGTACTGTCATGATGTTAATTTCCTTAAAAAGTTCCCTAAGAGAATCGCGCCTACGAAGATCAATGGCTCTGATGACTCTTTTCTGCAGAATAAATTAATATAGACTCGATGTCTGCAGCCCGTCCCCATAGTAAGATACCGTATGACATAATACTTTAAAAATAACTAAAATAGACTAGCCTCGCGGTATCTACATCAGTAAATTGACGGATTTTTCTAACAGCATATGTTGCTGAGCTCAGCCGTCCTGCAAGAAATGTTAAATGAGGACCCCATTGCAGCCTTGAGTCGAGCGTGATCCCCAAGAAAACAGCTTTATCGGCAAATTCTGGTTTCTCTTGATTCAATACCATGTCACTATCACATCATCATCACTGTCATATCACTATTTTTGACATTAGGTAGAGCAAATCTTATGCACTTTTTAAGTTTTTTTTCCCATTTAATACTAAATTATTAGCGGTGAACCAATTATGGACCTGCAGTAGGGCGTTATTTACGTCGTCAAGATTTGTGTCAGCAAACAACACCATTTGTGGTTCGTTTTTAAATAAATGGGGTAAATCATTAATACAGACTAAAAAGAGGAAAGGACCTAATATCGAACCTTGTGGTACACCCATATTTACTTTTAAACCCATTGAATTGACACCATTTATTTGTACTTACTGATGTCTATCGTTTAAATACGATTTCACTAAACTGAGCGCAAGTTGCCCTAAACCGTAATGTTCAAGTTTCAAGAGTAGGGTTTCGTGGTTAACGCAATCAAATGCTTTCGAGAGAACACAGAAGATACCTATGGCATCTTGTGCCTCTTCTCAAGCAGTAAATAAGTGTTTTAATAAGGTGACACCGGCGTCATTCGTACAACGTCCTTTAGTGAAACCATACTGTTTCTCATGTAAGATTTTATTGGTGTTAAAGTGGTTAAGCATTACCTTTTCAAACACCTTGCTGAAAACTGGCAAAACGGATACGGGTCTATAGTTATTAGTGTCTTTACTGTCCCCGGATTTGAAAAGTGGTATTACCTTGCTGTGCTTCATAAGGTCTGGGAAGACTCCTTGGTCCACACACCATCATCTGCCTAGCCTTTTCCCAACTATATTGGGGTCGGCTTCCAGCCTAACCGGATACAGCTGGATACCAGTATTTTACATGGAGCGACTGCCTGTCGGACCTCCACAACCCAGTTATCACTGGGTAATACGATACCCCTTGGTAAGACTGGTTGTCAGACTTTTTGGGCTACTGACTACCTAACGACTGTCAAAGATCTACAAATGACAACCGGGACCAACAGCTTAACGTGCTTTCCGAGGCACGGAGGAAACCCGGTATGTAATGGGTGGTCACCCATCCACAGACCAACCTAGGCAAGCACGGTTTAACCTAAAGATCGACCCGAACGGCTGTTATTGTTTAGCTACGGGCTCCTCCACACACAAATTAAATATTAAGGCTAAGTACGGTGCTATAGTCTCAATAATAGCTTGACAAACTTTAATCGACATTCCCCATAGATCTTCGGTTAATTTTATTTGACTGCAATAACAACGCCACTTTTATCAAAATGTACTACAAATATTGGGATATTTTGACTGCCTTGTTGGTCTAGTGAATGCTGAGCCTGAGGTCCAGTTTTCGATTCCGGGGTCGGGCAAAGTGTTCTTGGGTTTTTATATCAGAAAATTCTCAGTAGCAGCCACGGTTAGGATTTGTGCCTGGTTAATTGCAATATTCTCGCCCCCTATTACATGGGACTTAAATATAACTGGCGAAATGTGGGTGTATTTCTGCGAAAGCCTTCGGGGATTACAAGGCACGATGGTATGTTATTGGACACATCGATAACTAACTAACTTTTGTCGAATCGTACATTGTATCTACATAGTTTATACTTACATAGATTTAAATCATAGATGTGCCCTCACCGTACTTCGGTTGCGTGTAGGGCATGCGAAACCGGGTTTCAGTCCCATAATAAAACCCGGGAAAAACAGGTTTCACTATGGGACCCAAACCCGGTTCCTCATGCCCTACTCGCGTCGAAAAGTGTTTACACTGGAATGAGAGAGGTCGCGCATCCCGCATGACACGGTAGATGCGATGTGTAGTATGAATGAGCAAGTCAGTGCTATTCAAATTTGTTTGTTAACTTAATCGAATCTTTGTTTGAAATCTATAGTTTATATTTATTTTTGGTTAAAGTAATTGTATCTGTCTGCAAAGTAAACTTAATGTTGGAATAAAATAGCCAATTAATTGAACACAAATACAGGGTCAACGTCAGTTTAGACTACGCCGAGCTTTACAACGCAAGTGAGTTGTTCCCCGAAATGAACGCATCGTGGCACCCGCCGGCCCCGGCCCCCGGGCTGCGCGGGGTCACGAACCCGTTCCCGGGCCCGGGCGGCCGTCGCCAAGAGTTTTGGGACCCCAGCTATATAGAATACAACAAAAAGGCCATGGACCTCATGAAACAAATGATTTACGGTACGCAAGTTAGGATCCTCGAACTAGACCCCTTCATCAAGAAGTACGAGCCCGACCCGCGGTTCCGCATGGCGTACATCTTCAACCGCTTGGACGAGTGGTTGCTCAACCTGCGCAACGCATACAAGTCCGTGACAACGAGAAAGCGCGTCAAGCGTATCATCTGGTACTACGAGCACTCGCTGCGCATCGACATCGACATCACCTACAGCATCGAGCATCTGGTGTACCTGCACAGCGAGTACATGAAGAACATGGAGAAGCTCGTGCCCATGTCGAAGCGCAAGGAGATGAGGTTAAAGAAGATGAAGGAAAAGATGAAAAAAAAGGATAGTAAAAAAGTTAGAAAGTAAGAGTTAAAACTAAAATCAAACTACGAAAAAAAAGGAAACTGAAAATATTTAAACAACACATTAATGTAATTTTCTTTAAAGTATCGTATACCGGGAGTCACCGGTCATTCCTATATACGTCATGTACACACATCGTCAGTATGTGCTTACCCCTCAAGTTTTAAAATGTTACAATGCTACAACATTGAATTCGTTACGAATAATCTAAAGAATACTTCAAGAAGAGTTCAATGTTTCGACTTAGATTCGAATTTCGAACCATCGATCGTATCACCGAACGTCGTCATACTTATACCGGCAGTTTGACGAACTAGCCAGCGATTAGATATTAAATAACTCTCCAAAATAAATGTTCACCTTATTATTACTTGTCGTTATATATTATTACTTGTCGTTATACACCATAATAATAATATTTTTAACGTTTTATTGAAAAAAAAAACATTTTTAAAAAGAGAATTAAAAAAAAAAACTGAAACTTATTTATTCGCTAAAACAATACAATACCAATACCTACGTGTGCCTGTCACGGAATTGAACGCACATGTCTTTTGGCGGGGTAACCACTTAATGGAGCTGTGTGTACCAATGTACAAGACAAAAACGACAACGAAGAGAAAATTCTGAGTTTGTAAATATAGTCCGCTCGTATAGTATACGTGCAATTTACTCGGACTCCCAGTAAACACCATTGGTTTAATTTACTAGGAACATTAGTTTAACACGTATCTTCAGATACTTGTTTGAACCTTTTTAGCTGTCGTTTTTTAGTAGTGGGGTTATAATTTGCAACTTAATTTATAATTTCTTTGAGCGAACTATATTTACAAACTCAAAATGTTCTCTTCTTTCATTTGACAACCCAAGAGATTGAGAGATTGTTGATGAGTTGATAGGGGCCACAGCTCACCAGCATGCAAGTCGGCTGCTCCATTGACGGTGTCTTTGTCAACAATTTGAGTTATGCGGACCACATGGTGCTGTTGGCGCCATCAGACAGCGCACTTAGAAAGTTGTTACAGTTATGTGGTCCCATGGCTTACGATACAATGTAACCAAGAGTGAATTTATGTTGTTTACAAAAAGCAATCTTAGTCCCGACTCTGTCCCCCTGTGATATTGAATGGTGTTACTCTGAACAGAGTTTGTCACTTTAAATATTTGGGTCACTTGGTGAGTGCCGACCTTATCGACGAGGCAGATATCGATTGACGGTCAGGGCTAATATGATGTTCAGAAGGTTATTTAAGCTATTTAAGGCATATTGTCAAAACTTCTGTGGCAGTAGCTTATGAACAATATTCTCTAAAAACCCTTAACGCCTTCCGCGTCCAATATAACAATGCCTTCAGAATGCTACTGCGGCTCCCACGTTTCTGCTGTGCATCTGCTATGTTCATGGAGGCTCGTACGGACGGATTCGTAGCAATTCTACGCAAAAAAGTCGCCTCCTTATTGGGCAGAGTTCGTGCTAGCAGCAATGGTATTCTGGCGGTTATTGCGGACAAATTTGACTGCCCTATTCCAAGTCATCACATTGGTGCTGACTAAAACGAATTACTTAAAATTGATGAAATGATGGAATTATTAATTAATTGTTATTATTTGAAGAATTAATTTCAATTTAATTAATGTAACTTAATCACCAAATTCTTACCACTAACATAGTTCTTAAATACTTATTCACTTACCCTTATGGACCTTGTTATTCGAAATAAATAATTATTTGATTTGATTTTGATTAGATAGGCCATATTATTATAAATTTAAAAAGCATATTAATGTGTTCTTAGTATAACAGTGTAGGCTCTACACTGTACCGATCGCGATGTCACTGTTAAAGAATCGTTGTATTGAGTCATTTGAACAGCACGAGAATTATTCAAAACTTAAACAAACCGGCTGTCGCTAGTGGGGTTGAATAGTTATATAGGTACTAACTTACATTCGCAGTTCAAATACATGATCTCCTGTTTTTTATTAGTGATCGAAGGTTAATAATAATATATTCCGATAATGAGACTTAATTCTAACAAAAATGAGCACTCTAAACACGGATAACCTCCTCCAGATTCCCCATAGAAGGCAACGTATGCTCACCGCACATCTGTGACTTAGCAAGTTAGCTAACATACGGGGTGGAAGGGCAGTTGGTGGAACGGCAGTTCGTAGAATTTGCTGGTTGTAAATCTGCGCCTTATTATACAAGTTCAGAAATAAGCCAGGCCAGTAATGTGGGTTCACTAAGCTTCATTATTATGATAAATGACCTGCCTGAGGCTGTCAGGGTTGCCACTTGTCTATTGTTCGCGGATGATCTTAAGTTGCTCATGGCCATTATAGATAAAAGTGACTTCACGATTGCAGCAGGATATAGACTATGTAGCTGAGTGGAGTAGGAAAAATAAACCCCAGTTTAACGCAAAAAAGTGCTCAGTCATAACTTTCAGCAGAATGAGAGAACCGCATCATCACGAGTACAAGCTAGACGGCACATCAATTGAGCGGTTAGAAAAGACCAGGTACGCGACCAGGGCCTAGCGAACGAACCAACTTCCTCAGCAAAGCGCCACTGACGCGCGCCTTTCACGCACTAAAGCCTCGGTCATGCGCAGCGATTCAATCGCCGCTGAATTCGCGTTTATATATAATTTATATATAAACGTAATTTATAAAACGTAATTTATATATAAATAAATATTTTTATTATCATATTTTTTTTAATTAAAATAATATTAAAGGAAAACATTTGTTTAAATATTATAAAATTATAATTAATTATAATTATAAAATAATATCTAAATAAATGTTTCCCTTTAATATTATTTACTTTAATTTTATTTAATAATATGATTAAAAAATTAAAAATATTTAAAATGTAATTAATGTGCACAGAAATAAATATAGAAAATAATTAAAATACTTTGGAAATAAAAAAATATGGTTTACAAACAGTTATTTTGTGGCAAAATGTTAGTATTAAACATGATTTTTCTCAGAAATCCTACACTTTTGAGAGATAACGCCATAATAAAAAAGATCACCTTACTCGAGATGTTTTGAATGTGGTCGGTGTAAGGGTGGGGGGAAGTTTTGACGCATCGTCCTTTTTAAGATGCAGAATCTAGAGGAGGTTATCTGTGACTAAAGCCTATTAATATGGGCGCGTTCAATTAAGCGGCGTGCCGCCCACTACCTGAATGCGCCCCAAAAGGTGGTAGCCGTAAGGCTAGTCCGGGGGTACCGCACGATCTCCCGCGAGACGGCGAGCCTCCTAGCCGGATTGCCGCCATGGGATCTGGAGGCGATAGTCCTCACGCGCCTGCATGAATGGCGCGCGGAGGCACTATGTCGGGGGGAAACTCCGCTGCCGCGGCAAATCACCGCTCAGCGGAAAGACCTCCGACGCGATCTCATGGCGACATGGAGACAGCGACTGTCGCAACCCAGTGTAGGGCACGCCACAATAGTGGTGATAAGTCCCTCTTTGAGGAGTGGCTAGAGAGGCGCCACGGCGCCCTCACCTTCTGACGTAGGTCCTCACCGGACACGGTTGTTTCGGGAGGTTCCTGCACCGAATCGGGCGGGAGGAAACGCCCGGGTGTTATCATTGTGAGGATCGTCCGGAGGACACGGTGGCGCACACCAGGTCTGCCCCGCTTGGGCGGAGCTCCGCCGTGTCCTCGTAGCGGCGATCAGCAGCGGCGACCTCTTGCGCCCGGCCCTGGTTCAGGCCATGGTCCGGAGCGAGAGGGAATGGGAAGCCGTCACCTCCTTCTGCGAAGCAGTCATGCTAGCGAAGGAGGTGGCGGGACGTGAGAGGGAGAGAATCTCACGTCCCAGCTGCCGCGGGGGACGCACCGGGCGTCGGGGGCCACGTGGTGGCTTCCGGCCACCGTAGGCGCGGGCGGGCCTGTGGACGGTGAGTAATGGGTTAGCTCACCGTCCGTCCGTCATATCACGACAAGTCGTGTCGACGGCGCGTTTGTGTTCCACGCGCGCCTCAAAGAGATGTCAGCAACCAGGAAGGGGCCCGCAAGGGCCGATGCCTGCCGGGGCTGCGGGACTGTTCGAAAGAGATACCGTGGCCCTGGAACACAAAGGGCAAAGAGGGAACATGGATGGGTTTTAGTCAGTAAGAGTCTGACACTCCCTCCCACTCCGCCCAGAGCGGGAGAAGTCATTTGATGATTTTCCATCCGTAAAAAAGTAAAAAAAAAAGCCTATTAATATTTCGCAAAGCGCAAAGGGATCCCTGAATCGAATGGAGTATTCCCATCTGTCCCCGAGTGTCGGTCCCCGGATAGGGACAAATGGCAATTTTCGTGTTATCTGTCCCCAAACTTATAAATGGGTACAGATAGGAATTAAATTTTTATCTGCCTCGAAATATTTTTATTAAAGTGTCTGTCCCCAAATGAAAATAGATGGGAATAAAGTTTAAAAAAAAATTTAAATTGTATTCTGAAGTCATCGGAAAGCGCTCAACTGTAGTATGAACAGATTATATGCGTAACGTAACGTGGTAGGAGAGCGATAGGTACAGAACGGTGTTGTAACTTGATTTTGTTACAGGAATTAATAAAACGAAATAGATGGTCAATTATTTTAATAAAGTCAATAAATGTTACAGTCTTTTACAGTAGTTTTGTTAGACAATGAGATGCACGAGACAGAGAAAAACCCATCGACACCTCGATGTATTAATCATGCCGACTATCATGAATCATGTCGATATAGAATAGTACATAATTATGTATAATCCTTTGCCTGATTACAGCTTCCTAATACTGTAGACTGAGCCAAGCCGGGGACAGACAGACAAGACGGTCATGGCGAAACTATAAAAGTGGCTGTACACTCTCGACCGAGAGCTCTCTCTTTGTCTCTTCCGACGTCTCACAGTAAGTAGACACAGGACGGACAAGCGAGGAACACCGAGGTTTGACGACCGCTACTTTTATACACTCTGGCACTCGCCCTGCTTCGGAGTGTCTCGGCGAGAGTGAAAAGTCACCATAAGGGTGGGTTCCTTGTTAACTATACCGAACCCTAAAAAACACAAACATAACCGTTATACATTTACAATTATTTTCTTTTTATTTTAAAATTTATTCTGCTTACATTCATTTTTCATTTTCAAATATTCCTTAAAAAAAACAACAAAAAAATAGTAACTCACTGTTATCGGAAACAGGGTCCAAGCCATCGGTGGTCGGGGCTCGACCGCCAATAGCTGAGAGAGAGAGGAACCGCCTAACAATACGAGCCGTGTCCAGGAGTACAGTTTTCTGGATCAAGCTCTGGATCCTCGAGTTCTTTTCGTTAGCTAGACGAGAACACCCGAAAATAATGTGACGGTTTGATTAGCCTGGACGGTGGCATGCCCGACAAATGTCAACCGTACCACCCTTTTTTTTCGGATGGCAAATCATCAAATAACCCCCCCCCCCCCGCTCTGGGCGGAGTGGGAGGGAGTGTCAGACTTTTACTTACTAAAACCCATCCATGATCCTTCTTTGCCCTTTGTGTTCCAGGGCCGCGGTATCTCTTTCGAACAGTCCCGCAGACCGTACCGCTCTTTACAATTAATCTTTAACTTTATCCTTCATTGCACAGAAAAAAACCTTCGGTTTCTCCGAAGAGGACCCCGGAACGTAGCCAGGCTACGGACGTTGATAGGTCTACATCGGGCCCATGCAAGGCCCGGTAAAAGCGTCCGTGAAGCTAAGGAGCTTCACATTAACGACCGCGGGGAGGTATAGCAGAGTCCTTACTCTACAGGTTTGGTCTGTTTAGCCTGTTTCTAGGAAATATTCCCTGAGACTGTATATCTGGCGATTGAGGGGAGTCTTAGCGTTTAAAAGGCCTCGACCTCCACAACTCCGCGGGAAATACAATTATACAGTCTCATAACCGAATTACGTGGTTGATGCATTCGACATGTCGTGACGTCAAAATATACGGACCCTCTATCCACGGCGTCTTATTCTGTCTGAGTCCATTAGAGTTTGCCTACAGAGTATATCAAAACCGGTATGACCCAACCGTTGAAGGCACGCACCTTATTTCCCTCTGATAAAAGACTATTAAATACTTTTCTCAGGTGGCCAAAAAAGCGCTTCCGATATACCCAAATACTTGTAGGTTTCGGTTTCTGAGAGGGATTTAAGATTTATGGAATCTGACAGCTGGGTGTCCAAAGGCAATCGCCCCTCGCGCCTCGACCGCACATTTGTCCACACCAAATTCTAGTCATAACTATTATTTTAATTCCTCAAATATTATCATATCTACTAAAATAGGAATGTGTAGGTCATCTCGTTGTTCAGTCAAAGTCCTTGTTAAGTTCCGTCTTGGATTCCGTCTGCTCAGTTTCCCACTCGTCTTCAACTCTAAGGAGTGCGTCCAAAACTTGTCTCTTGACGGAAGATTGAAATTTTTTTGGTAACCGCTTGGTGCTTTGGCAGACACTGGCGAAGAACAGATCTAGAGAGTCATGTTCGGAGCTGGGCAGGTGGCCGGGGTCCCACACCTCGGGCTCTCGCTCTTGATCTGACGCTATGTCTGTGTCGTCCACCTTGACGCCATCTTTCGATCGTCGACTTCTAAAAACAAATAAGTAAGCGTTACAACTGTAACAAGGTCAGAGTCCGAGCACTGCTGCTGAATCAAGCTCCTGGTCAACACCTGATCTAATAATAATCTAATAAAATTGGAACGACAGAAGAGCACAATGTTGCTGACATGCGACATGGACATTAGACACGAGCTGGTACATGCGGGATATGTTACGGCTAAGGCTGGCAGTGAAGGTAAACTTAAGAGTAACCGGCATGACGCATCCAACTTGCTGGTATGGGAGTGCAGCCATAACATGTGTATACGTTACGGCTAAACATATTGATAAGGATAAGTTTTCTCTCTGATTATCACTTCCATATACTTAATTGAAACTGAAGTTATTTTTAATTAGGGTGAAGTAGTTTAGAAACATAAGATAACCAACCATATGTGAGCCTAGATGGACGCAGTAACTAAGCTAGGGCACCCTGGCCAAATGGGTTAAGTTAGTCTAGAACTGTGAACAAACACGCTACATCTAAGGTGATAGCATCAAATCGCAAGTAACAATCGTATTTTCAACTTTATCAATAACATAAATAAAATATTACCATATAGAAAAGAGGCTCTTCGAATTGCTTTTTGAAAACAGAGATACATTGGTACCTTAGTACGGCGGTATCTTCGAGAAAAGATCCGTTTCACGACAATTACAAATCCTTTTGTAAATATTAAATAAGGCTAGAATAATGGGCGCTGACGCTACTCACCGCCTGATGGTCATGTACGGCAGCACGAAGGCCATGCGGCTCTGGAAGCGCCACTTCTTGCAGGGCAGGCCCGCCTTAGTGGTCGCGCCCGTCTTGCTGCGCTTCAGGGCCTGCCGCATGGAGTCACGCAGGATCTTCCACTCCCGCTTCAGCACCTCGCCTGATACACAACACAGGTATTAACGAAATAGGAGGGAGCCAGCCTGCTCCGGGGCTGGGGCCGAGCCAAAACAGAGGAATAGGTAACTTATCCTCATAAAATTTCAGAGAGAAACAAGATACTTCCATAATTCTTTAAAATTACTTCATTTTAAAAAGGATGAATGTATTTAATCTACACTAATATTATAATGAGGAAAGATTTGTATTTTTGTGTGTATGTTTGTAATGAATAAACTCAAAAAAACTACTGTGCCGATTTCAAAATTTTTTTCACTATTAAAAAGCTAAATTCACCCTGAGTAACATATATTTATTACTAGAAAAAATACAGGGGGAGGGTGGAATTACGGGAAAATAAATTCCACCCGTGCGAAGCTGGGACGGGCCGCTAGTTGTAAATAAAAGGAAGGTTATGGTGCGTTAAGAGAATCTGTCGGTCTGGGATGTGAAAATAAATGATAAGAGTGTGGAGCAAGGGAGTGAGCTTGTGTTCTCCTATTAGCAGAGACACTTTGAAAGATATGAACAGACTGACGCTGTTGTAGGAAGAAGAACAAATAAAGTGCAATCATATACATACAGGCGGTTGTGACCAGCCAATCGATGACCAACAAGGCTCGACTGATTGGCTCTTCACAATGGTGTGCTGCTGGTGCCTGCACTTATAGAAATGAATGTTGGGAGCTGAAAGAGAACATGAAATGCGTTCCTTGCAAATGCATGTGTGGCGTGGTGGAACTTGAACAAGGATATTGTTATAGCTGCATAGGCCGATCTTCAAGGTTAAGCCGCGCTTGCCTAGGTCGGTCTGTGAATGGGTGAACATCATTACATAGCGGGTCTCCTCCGTGCCTCGGAAAGCACGTTAAGTCGTTGGTCCCGGCCATAGACTACTTTATATTTTGGTCCCGGCTGTCATTAGTATATCTTTGTCAGTTGTTACAGATAGTCAGTGGGCCTAAAGTCTGACAACCATACTACTAACTCAACCAGCCAGACTTTCCAAGGTCTATCGTATTACCCAGTACTAACTGGGTTGTGGAGGTCAGATAGCCAGTCGCTCCATGTAAACTGCTTTTATTCAGCTGCATCCGGATAGATTGGAAGCCGACCCCAACATAGTTGGCAAAAAGCTAGGCAGATGATGAGTTGGGTTTTTAGTTTTTTTTACTTTTTTTATTTCCAGTTTTTCAGTTTAATAATGTGAATGATTGCATAGAGTATTTAACTTCTTGATTTTTTCACATTTTATTATTAGTATTTCGAATAAGCACCTTTAACCCCTCGAATGTCTTATGTTACACAGTTCGACATAAGAAAAAATGCTACACTTGGAGCATTTTATTTGATGATTTCCCATCAGTAAAAACAAAAAAAAAAACAAAAAAAAAAAAGTGTAACTGTCCGACTTAAGACACTTGGAGCATTTTTTCTTATGTCGAACTGTGTAACATAAGACATTCAAGAGGTTAAATCGTTATAAATCCTTAATGGAAAATGATATGAGAAACCTAAACAAGATTTACGAATAGGTACTTACCTATCCAATGATACCCCACTTAAAATTTTTCGTAAAAAGTGACTGTCTCTGTCTGGGACAATAATATCCCATCAAAACCATAACATGTACAAAAATGCAAGGCTCGCAAAACAGTTGTTGTACCGTAAGAGTTGTGATCAATAGAAGGACTTGTTCGAATGTTCATCGCAGGGCTACATAATCGTATAAGAATAATCTACTATTTTAAATTGTCCTAACTCTTATTGCAAATAGGCTACTGATGATTGTTACTTGTTACTGCTGATGCTACCACAATAACTGCTGTAGTTTAGCAAATTAATTTGGATTTTTGTTTATCTGCATTTGCAGGTGCAATCTAGGCGAGACTAGGAAATTTTCTAGTAATACATCTTAAAACCTCCTGCAGCTGTGCCAACACGATGAGTCGCAACAAAACTAACACCTGAGATCAGTCCGAATAAATCAAACCGTTGCAAAGCAAGATAATTTTATTATGCACTTCCGTAGAAGAAAGAACACTGTATTTCCTGACATCGTTGACACTCCGTTTTGTAGTACTTTTGGCCAGTTGCGTGTCTTGTGTCACGCAACTGATCTGGACTAACGGAACAGTTATAGTGAAATTGATTAATAATGCCAAAGTATTCTCATACTTGCTCCGAGGATACAGCTGTCTTCTTCTCAAGGAAAATATGGGATGATGTTAAAAATTATGCAGAAGAAGGGCTAGCTCTCGCAAATTGGTTAAAAAAAAATCTGCTAACCCTGAACACTAGCAAAACCAATTTCATTTGTTTTAATATTTATAATCAGCTTCAACCAGATAAAGAATTTAATTTAAGAATCCACACGTGCACGGTGCAACATTACTATTCAACAAGTAACCCAAACAAAATATCTGGGAGTGAGTATTGACCAGCGTCTTTCCTGGTATCCTCAACTGGAACAAGTCATGAGTAGAGTACGACAACTCATCTGGATATTTAAAGAGCTGAGATATGTTGTACCAAGGAGAATAAATGTAAATAAAAATAGTGACAATCAAAGAAATTATTACATGAAATTTATTTATCTTTGGTTTAGTCCGTTCTAGTTTACTGCATAACTGTATGGGGTGGAGCAACGAAATCCAGTTTTCTGGAGTTAGAACGCGCTCAAAGAGCGATATTTAAGGTAAATAATATTTTTTTTACTTCAAAAAAAGAATATTCTCTACAGAAAAGCTTTACGAATGGTGTAATCTGCAGTCAGTGAGAAAATTGTACATCCTTCTTGTCACCCTCAAAACGCACAAGAGACCATGTGATCCTAAAATACTAGAAAAGAGAAATAAACACTGGATAGTAAACGTTCCCTCAACTAGTACTGAATTTGCCAGTAGGCAATTTAAAAAAACGCTCAGCCTTTTTGTACAATAAAATTAATAAACTAATATTCAATTCAATTCCTTTATTTCAATCACCAGTTGGATCATATAATAGCATTCATTACATTAATTAAAAATTATTAGAAAAACAAGACAAAACACAACACACACTTTCATTATTACTGACAAATTAAATTAGAATAGTCAACAAATTAAAATTAGTGATAATCATAAATGTTATATATGTACTTAAAAATCATACTCATATAAAAATATGTATGTGTGTATATGTATTCGTGATTAAAAAAAAATATGAATGGCTACACAATTTAAATTATGATGATACTGAGTTACTTGTGCAACGTGTGATTTAATAATATTTAATGTAGTGAGATATCAATGTCACACACACACACACACAAACACACATGCACACACACACCTCATACAATTGATCGTATTTTCTTTTTTCTCTTTTTGCTATCCACCTATTTGTAAGTTGTTTGTAATGTAAGGGAAGAGCGGAGCCTTCAACGACAGGCATTGTCTATGCCTAAATGGAGTCTCCTCGACATGCAATGTAAGCCTAAATGATACGAAATAAACTTATTTTATTTTATTATATTTAATTGAATAAATAAACAATTACTTTATTCATATTAGTAGTACATAATTATATTAGTGTCTTTTATTTCTTTTTTATTTGACTTTTGTTTCTTACTTTGTCTTTTTTATGGGTGCTGTCATGATAGCAGCATGAATGAAAGCTTTCTGTTTTGAGGTATAGGTACAGTTTGAAAAAAAGAGAAGGTCTACCGATGTCTCTGGTTACGCTTTGAACAGTGGCACCAGAGTATCAGAACTTGGGCTTGCGGCTCAACTTAGGCGGTATTGAAAGCATTATGACTGCCTCGTTGGTGTAGTGATCACAAGCGCGACTGCTGATCATGAGGTCATGGGTTCAACTCCCGGGTCGGGAAAAGTCTTATTGGGTTTTCCATCAGAGATTTTCAGTATCAGCCACGGAGTCTGGATTTGTGCCCGGTTGTTGGCAATAGGCTCGCCTCTTATTACATGGGCCTTAAGAGCGTTTACGACTTACGGCATTTCATACAAACTGTCAAGTCCTTATTTTTTTAAATGACTGAACCGAGAACATAGGTCTAAAAAGTTTATAGAAAACCTTTTCGAAAAATAGTATTACAGCTAAATTAGACATAATATGATTAAATTAGACTTATAAAACTTACTTACTTAATTAGACTTATTAAAGTTAGTTTTGCAGCTTTTTTATGTTTAATGGGCCTACTCTGGACCTCAATCTAGCCCTGAGGACAGGGATGAGCTCGACGATGGAACGAGCTAACCCAAAAGAAGCCTATTAACTCGCGACTTCAATAGATCGGGCTCATAATATGAACTTGGGAACCGACGAAGGTAGGGAATTTCACGTATTCCAAGTTTGATGAAAAAGTCCCATATCTCAAAAACTAAACATCAAATCTTATTTAAACCAATTTTCGTTGAAAGTTTGTTCTACGTTCTTCAAACCTAATTTTTTTTCAGAATTTTCCTCCTCTTACTTTAGAAATTAGAGGAAGTGTCTATCTTTACTTATGTCTGTCTATCTTGAACCTCAATGTCATTTTTAAAGACCTATCTATAGACACCGCACGTATAGGTTTGATGAATTTTTTTTTTAGTTCCGGTTCCATGTTTGGGGCGCCACCCCTTAATCTTTTAATTTCTGTATAAAAATCGTAAAGCGGTTCACAGAATACATTTACCTACCAAGTTTCAACTGTGTAGTCCTAATAGTTTCAGAATAAAGTGCCTGTGACATACGGACGTACAGATATGACGAATCAATAAGGGTTCCGTTTTTTGCCATTCGGCTACGGAACCCTAAAAAAAGACGCTGGTGGAAAACATAACCTTCTCCGTTTTTAAAGTCGGTTAAAATAATTTTAGTCTTGCTGTTGAGGGTAAATTGACCTATGAATGATCGTTAAAAATATTGTTTGGTGTTACCCTTTGTGTGCGAGTGCGACTCCGCTTAGCCAGGTTTTATTATTAGGGATGGTGTGACCCAGCATTGTTGTGCAGCCAAGGAGGCTGCGCTGCGGTAGCCCGTGCGTGACATTCAAACTGACGTGTTTTGCAATTCGCAGGTCGGTGTCAGGTTGTAGTTTGATTAAAATATTATGATTAACATTATGAGACCTTTAAACAATGTGGCTTTACAGAGGTATCATTGTCAAAATCATCAATACAACCCCTTTTATTTAATGATCCATTTAATCCCATTCAATGACAATTTCATGAAAAATTCCTTTGGGAAATGGGATTAAATTGATGATTTTAATGAGTCTAATTTCTGTAAATACATGCGTCTTACGGCCGCAAATCATACGACAGCTATTCACCGTGATTGTTCTCTCAAGTCTCAACGTACATGTACAACTAGTCCACAATCCCCCGTCGTGCGGCTTGCATGGCCTGTTACCCTGGTAGGTTGCAAGTTAGCGAGTGCCGTTAACACTAGGTATCAGGTTAGTTAATACATGTACGTAGGTACTGACTTTTGCCCCACACTAGGAATTTCTCCTGTATCGTGGATGCGTTTACAAACATTTAAAACTCACATACACAAACAACCAGACCCGGAACAACTACCTGCAGATCATACAAATATTTGTTCCGTGCGGGGATCGAACCCGCGACACGCAGCGCAGCAGCCAATCGCTCAGCCACTGCACCAACCGTGCCGTCTTAGTGGGTATACCTAGGTAGTAAAATCTAAGTATAATTGTTGATCGATCTGTGGTTTAAATTAAACTTTCCAGGTCCATGAAGCGTCAAACGTAAACAGTTGATTGCAAAACAAATACATAACCTCTTTTTTAGAAGTCGGTTAATAACATAAACACATTCTTTCTCCGACGACGACCGACTGGCAATCGTTCACAACATGCCAAGTTTACGCAGTGACGTCATGTAACTAGTAGCGAGTGTATGTGTGTGTGTGTGTGTGTGTGTACGTACTGTTCGCGCCCAGGCGCTCCGAGATCTCCAGCCAGCACTTGTCCCGCACGTCGATGTCCCGGTGGTTCTCATGCTGCGTGTCGTACAACACCGGGTACTTCTTCACTTCATCTATCAGGCGCTCCCTATAGTTTCTCGAATTCATCTAACAAAAATATTGTACCAACGAGCGATAAACGCGGTCACCCCAAGCGACGCCGAAGCTATACTGCGAGAGAGAAAGCTATAAGCGACGTTGCCGCTCTGCAGTGACACCGCCGCCGCCGCGCTGCGCCGCGAGCCGTATCGCTCTCCGCGCTCGGTGTGCGCCGTGGCTATAACTACGAGGACTGGCGTGCCGCCTGCCGCCTGCCGCGTGGTGACTGGTGACCCTGTCTGCCGTCCGCAAGCTATAATGCCGTTATCCAACAAAATCATATTTCGAGTTAAGGATAAAAAGAGGGCGAAAAAATAAAGAATTGATGCTGTTTCTTAACTATAACTCGTATGCGAGACTTATTGGTATAAAAAAATAGATATAGTATTGAGCTTTCGCTTTTTTTGATTATTGTGGTATCAAAAAACGAATATCGACCAGATGCGAGATAACGGCATTATAGCTTGCGGACGGCAGCTGTGCGAATGGCGACATGCGACAGTACGCAGGGTCGCAGACAACTGAGATTGAACGTTTATTAAGTACTTGCCTACATTCATTGTGCTTAATCCCCCGCTACGATACAATAATTTTATCGCGCGTCTGCTAATGTCAAAGGAAACAGATCTTATAATTGTGTATTTAGCGATTGTGAAAATTGGCTTAGCAAAAATATTTTCAAAATTCAAGCAAACTAAAACGTTACGTTAAATAGAAGTACCTATACTTACAAATAAATAAAATTGAAGTGTCTGGTTGTAATACTGCTTTTTACTGAATGCATATAAAAGTATACTTATAGGTAGGTACCCACGGTACCTACTTATAACAAAAACGCTTTTTTTTATTGTTGTCCGTCTGTCCGTCTGTTTGTTGGTTCCGCGGCTAATCTCCGAAACGGAACGAAGATCGCGACCAACAGCTCGTTTTCAAATATTTTTTAGCCACCGATTTAAAGCATAGCATAGCATCGCCTAGCTACTAAGTCTGTCACGTGATCACGTCACATATCCTAGTCTAATCTATTAGTAGGTAGGTATTTACAAGTCCTAATGGATGGCATATTCTTCGCCGCTAACTATTCGAAAACAAAATAGATAAAACAGATTACTACAGGCAATGATAACGGACGGACGCGGGCATCAAAGCCGTACGAGGTGAGTAGGCACCAGGCGCGATGCGAGACGCGTTCCGGCGAGGTACCGCGTTCATTCGTACGGGTAGTATGAACGGAACGCACGGCTGCACACACACAGCTGGTGCACGGGCGCACACACACAGCGGCTATAAGCCGGCTACAGACCTCCGTCCGTAGTCTGGCCGCCGCCGCGCCGCTGACGGGTCGTGGCCGTGCATTATGTCACCTCCACGCAACTTTTACTGCAACGGAAACTTTTAGAGTTACCTATCAATTGATATTTTATTCGCAAAAAGTTGTTAGAAAGCTACGGATATTTTGAAGAGTATCTGCAACCGCTCGGCCGTGTTGTCATCGCTGGCGCGTGCGCTCAAGTGTCAGCGACGACGACATGGAACGCGATGCCAATGCCGGGTCGGTGCGGCCGCAGCCGCAGCCGCTCGGCACCTGCGCTGCTGTCGCCAGCGCCACACAGGATGCCATCGAGAAACAAAAGAAGGCTAGTTACTGCAGCGTCATGTACTGCCACAACAATTCTGTTCAAAATCCTACTTTGGGGTTTTTTAAGATTCCAAGTAACAGTCAGAGGTAAATATGATTTGAGACAGGCAACGCCATCTATGTTTTACAGCCGGCACTAGCGAGGTATTACCGCACTTTATGAGTAGTACCTACACCTACCTACAGTTTATTTTTATCATCGACTGAACAAAGACAATTGACTGAATTCAATTTATATTTCAAATGATGATTGTTATCATCATTTGAATAGGAATAACACTTATTAGGAATGCGGTTGAATAGAATAGGAACATTAGGTAAGTCAAAGTCAATTACAATAATTAACATTGAAACAGAGAAGAAAGCAAACGTAAAACATCAAGTTATCAGAATATCTATCTATCTACCTCAAATAAAAACAAATCTTGCTTTCGAAATTTGATAAGATACATTATTATCTTTATTTGCGGAATGCTAATAATAATGGGGAACTATATTTCTTGTCACCAAAATTTATATTTGTCACCTAAATTTATAACGTCACGAAATATTTTCGTTCTCAGATAAACAAAAAGTGTTCCCAGGTATGAATTATCAAATTAATGTTAATATACATATGTTTAAAATAAGAGATGGATTACCAATAAAAATGTAGTGCATTAGATGAACATAACTTCGTTCTTATAATAATAGTTTTATTCCTTAAATAATAGCTTTGTGCTCAGAATGGTAGATCTGTCATCAAATAAATCGATTACAAACCTATTATAATACATACAAAAACATTTATTTGGTACTAGACCCTATATCTCCATGATTTTAGGTTATTTATTGTGGAATTGATTTTATATTGTTTGGTGTCTACATTTTGGTGACAAATCTACTATTTTGAGGGCAAACCCTATTATTTAAGAAACACAAAACTAATTAAATTGGCGATAGCTTAAATGATACCCATAATAATGTGTGATCTTACAATGGGCTTAAAGCTACGGTACGCTCGACGGCCAATCAAGCTCTATAAAACCAGTTTATGCGGATCTCGCATCGTATAGGAAATCTATACTAAGCGAGGCCAAGTTATACTGTGCCGCCGTATGTACAATTACGGACCCTGAGGGCTCAGCGAAAAGTATAAAATTAATATATGAAATAAAAGTAATAGGTACCTACTTAATCAATCAATAATTCCAAAATATGTCTTTAATATTAATTAACTTAAGTATAACATTTATTTTTATTAATATTCAGTTATAAGTTTATAACAGTAATTATTTGGTTTATTAACGAAGCCTTTATTTTCTTGAAACAAATTTTCAACCAATGCGACCAACTGTGAACTTTTACATAAGTAGGTACGCACGACGGCCAATCAAGCTATACAAAACCAGTTTATGCGGATCTCTCGTTGTATAGAAAATCTATACAAAGCGAGGCCAAGCTATACTGGAAATGTACAGCTTCATGTGCCGCCGTGTGTACGATAAAACATGTCTGCTTACCGGTTACCCCTTTAAGAATTATGATTGTCAAGATTACGCTTATGTTTATCAATGATGAAGGCTTGATGCTACCCGTCGTCAATATCACTTGTATAATCCACCTTTTACAAAAAGCATTATTTAAACCCATTTTTTAAGCGATTCCATGAGCTTTGGTAATTGAAAAGCATCAAACACAACAAGTGATTTGGGTATCCTAGTACCAACAGAGCTTCTTGCAATAGATTCTATACAAGAATAGTTCGAACATGTTTAGCTAAGATACAACATATCATGCAACATTGCACGGATTAGCAAAGTGGAAATTACATTCATTTATCCACTTGTGCAATTTAATCTTGAATTTAATATTTGGAAATGGCTTGGTATCCCTTTAAATTTGCTTGGCAAATCATTCAATACTAATTTATAAGAATCTCGTCTGTTCTGAGGATTTACATCGTTTGCTGTCTTAAATAGTTCTTTATTCCTATAGTATAGAATATTTACACATATTTCATAAACGCACAGAGATCGGTCGCAAACCAAACTGTTTTGAACATTGGTCGACATCAAAACAAAACTTAAAGAAAAAAAAACTAATAAACCCGACTAAAACAAAAAAAACAAGCGCATTTGGAAGCAGGCGGGTCCCATTGAAATATAAAATTATTAAAACAATCATGAAATTGTTTTTGTTTTTTTCTGCTGTTTATTAATAATGTGTGTTTGTTTTTTTTTGTGCTTATCCTACTAATTTCAGAAGAGTTTTTTGACAAATCTTCTGACCACACTGATGATGGAGCGAACATAGGCGTGATATACCATCATGTTCCCCCTCGGATTTAGTGTATGAATATGAAATTAGCCAGCTAGCAACTCCGTTGTTCCTTAATTTTGGTTCTGGTTTGACTTTAATTTAAAAAAACTATATAACACACGAATTCTTTATCATTATCACTGAAAACGGGATGTTATTAAAGGGGTCTTGTTTTGATTGTTTTCAAAACAAACAGTAAACATGGTGAATATCCCCTTTTCAGTATTAATGATAGTGTTAGTGACCATGTCAGTTTAAAAACTTATAACACAAAAACATATACATTTATATAATTTCATAAACTATTATTGTTAATGTACGTCATTTGTTCAAGGGCTGCAACGTGGCTAGAGACATTACACCAAGTCAAGAACAAAGCAAAGAAGATACTTGTTTGTGAGCGACACTTCGAGGCTCGCTACGTGAACAGGAACAACGAGCAGCGCACGCGTCTGGTGATGCACGCCGTGCCCACGCTGTTCCTGCCCGAGGCCGAGGCGCTGACGTGCACACCCGACGTTGCTGACGGCGCTGACGTGGCCGGCATCGCCGACGTCGGCGAAGGGGCCCGGGACGCCACCACACCCGGCAAAGCTAAACCAAAGCGACCGACGCGACAACGTGGCGCAACGCCTAAGGATAACCCACGAATAGCAGCCTTCTTAAATAAAAATGAACGTCACCTTGGAAATTCCAGCAGACTCGTTGCAGACATTATAACATTACATAAACGATTTAGCGGAAGAAAGGACGGCTACAAATATACAGATGAGTTCAAGTTTTTTGCCTTAAATCTGTATTGTTCGAGTCCGAACACGTACAAAGCAATGCAATCACTTTTAAGTCTACCCAGCATTTCTACACTGTATCGATTCTACGTTCCATCATCGACCATAGTTTGTGAAAATTTAACTATAGCATTAAAGATCAAAGTTGACACCATGACAGCCGAACAGAAAGAATGTGCCGTGTGCATTGGCACTCTGGACGTGAAGGTCAAGCTTCATTATGATGTTAAGAAAGATGTAGTGATCGGTTTCCATGAGGTGGATGGCACTCAGAGGCTGGAGCCAGCTAAGAAAGCTCTAATAGTGATGGTGCGCGGTATATATCACAACTGGAAACAAGCGATTTCCTGTTCATTTTTGGCGCAACCGCAGGACTATGGCGACGTGAGAAGGTATATTTTAAAGATCATCAACAAAATGTTTGGTATAGGACTGTCCGTACGCGTACTGATATCTGATGTCGAGACAGATTTTATCGGTTTATCGAAAGAGTTAAAAGTAAATTCAAGATCCCCCGTCTTCCACTTAAATAATTATAAAGTTTATTACATGTACGATCCAGCGCATTTAATGAAGAACGTGCGTGAATACTTTACCACTAATAATTTTTACTTCAACGGCAAGATCGCTAAGTGGGAACACATAACTGCATGCTACGACCATGAATGTAAGAAACCTGTAAGACTTGCTCCTCAACTGACGAGCTACCACATCATACACACGCATCAGCAATCAGAAAAAGATAAAGTTCAACTAGCGCTAGAAGTGTTCAGTAAGCAAACAGCCGCCGCCGTGTACACGTACGCACAGCTGAAGGTCATAGACGAGCCTGTCGACGGAACCGTCGACTGGATCCTCCTCATGAACAAATTGTTTAATACCCTTAACTTCACGTCATACCTCAGTCACGACGAGGCGTCGTTCACCGGCGAGGAGGCGCAGCTTAAGTTTATAGAAGAAATATTAACAATCTTCAAAGACTTGCGTTTGGTTGATGTACACAGAGGTTCCGACATAACAAATCACACTATTATCATAAGTAGATTAAAAGCAACTCTTAAAGTCATCGTGTTATTGCACAGGGATTTAAATATAATGTATAACAAGTTCCCGACACTGCTGAGCCGAGACTGTCTCGACTCGTTCTTTGACGCAGTTCGTAAAGTACATGGCCGGCTACCAACCTGCAACCAAATACAATTATCAATTAGCAACACACCGATATTCAACACTTTCCGAAGTTTTAAAAATAAAGGACTAGATCGTCTAGACGTTTTTCTGAAAGAAGCAATAGAATTCAGTGAAGTTGTAATGGTGTATGAACGAGAGCCCAAATTTATAAAAGCTTGTTATGAGTCTACTGCAGACACAGATATGGATACAGTGGAACTGCTGCAGGGCAACCCGCTGCAGCAGCTGGCGGCGTACCTGCTCCACCAGGGCTACCGGCGCCACGGCGACTGCGAGCGTACCAACAGCTACGCCTTCGCGAATGCCAACAGTATCACCGTCATGCTGACTATCAAATCTGTGCTGGTCAAGGTCATGGTCCCCACCGAATTTGTAGAATTCATTAAATCAATGGAAAAGACACTAAAATTATATTTTGAGGCAGAATGCCAGCGAAACGTACTTACGGGACTTATGGAACGTTTGTTTTCAGAAAATGTTACGTTTTCAATGCCATGCGAGTGTTTCCCTTTGGAGTATACGAAGTATTTGTTCATGAGATACAGATTACATTTGATATTAGACTACAACAATAGAGAATATGAGAAGAGTGCGGAGGTAAAGAGCAGAAAGTGTTTTGTGGTCAAAGATCTGTAAATAGGAACACGTTCCTATTGTGACAAAACATTTGCAAGACTTTGTTTCTATTACCTTAATTATATTATTAAAGCTTGTTGATTTATTTTCATGCCATTTTTATTGTTTTCACCCTTGTACTTTTTACTCGACGTGGCGCAGCCCAAAAAGAGGGCTATGTGTTTTTATTATTTACTATTCAAATGAGTGTCGCCTGCTTCCAACTTGTATTTAATTTAAAATGTGTTTGTTTTCAGTTTTTCAGTTTTTGTCCTGCAGCTGGGTTTTTAGTTTTTAATAACTTTTTTTTATTTCCTCCAGCATAGCAATTTGAGCAGAAAGCCTTGTTATATAGCTACACCTCAGACTTGCGAGCTGCTGCATAATCGAGCAGAATAATATCGTAATTATGCAATCAATCGATAGATAGACCGTGGCGGGCAAGTGCAGCGCGGAGTACTGTCCTGTAATATCTGGCTTATTATTATTTTATAATTGTTTAATTTGACAACATCGGTCCACTGGTTAGTACAAAAACAAAATTATCAACCAAGTATTATAATTATTATTGTTCGTGTTATATCCTTTAATCATTCAATCATCTTATTTTATACATTTATAAATATTTCTTAAAAAAACCTATTTTAAAAAAACATTTAAAAATATATACAGTGTGTTTGGTTACGGGTTATATTTACTTTAAGGTTATGTTATATACTCATTTCGAGCGACAAATACACGTTTATAAATAATATGCCCTTAATGTATCGGTAACCGGTAGCCAAACACATTGTGCAAAATAGTGGTCCGCCGATATCGGTATCGGGAGCAGGGGCTAAGCTTCGTGCTATCATTATTATCATTCAAGTTATCCTGCAAGGCCCGGTGAGAGATGATTCCGCTAATAGGAGCCGGGCCGGGAAGCTAGCCGGCTACCCGGGGCATTTAGACGGGTGTTTGTAACAGAAACATTGCCAAAGAAAAGTATAAAGGGTGTAAAAAGACCCTTAACGAAGCCGAAAGGAACTTGTTCTCCTCGTCATTGTGATCATTTTTTTGTTCTGGACCATACCTGGGAACCTTCTAGTTACGGAGATATTGGGGGTCAAAGTTCCAATTTTTTCACAAGTTTTTTTTTAAATACTACTTTTTAAGGTTCTAACTTTACTCCAATTACCTCCATGGTCCGTTTACTATTCAAAGCATCCATCAGCAATAAGTTTTGAGCGCATAATATTGAGTTTTACCATAAAATGAGATTTTTGACCCCAAAAAAAAATTTCGTTTCCCACCAAAAAATTTTGCGTAAAGTTACTTAGTTTGATGTACAGAATGCTTGGTTGACGGCTTGGTGAAGGGTCTGTTTACACCCCGTAGATTTGGGGTAATTCTTTTTTAGTTTCTGTTAACAAGGTGTCCTATTCACTGAATTGAAGGCGTTCTTTATGTCAACTTTCAGGATGAACTCACCTTTTCCAGAATTAAGGTAGGTTCACAAAGCGTGTACGGCAGCCTCGCCGCCCCCTTTAGAGCCGTACCCAAGCTGCAGGGGCTGACATTTTTCCGAAACACCCTCACCATACAATTTACAGCAAATCTTGGCTGCCATACGACGGTAGGTAGTTCCCACGGCAATGAGACGGATGCCACCAACCTTTTTGCGCAGGGCACATAGATTGGCCCCGTACAGAACGTCGATGACGGACTCGTTCACCTTGCCTGAGAGCATAAGATTAATCACAGCCGTAAGCTCCTTCAATAGCAACTCACCAGCTTCCCCGGCGGCTGAACATATTAGGTCCTTTAGATGCCGAGGACTTAGGCCGTGGAGGCCGCCGGCGGAGCCGCTCCGGAAAGAGCAAACAGCTGTGACCAACTCTCGACCTGTAATGGTGAGGGAATGAAAGTCCGAATCAGAAGGGTCAGGAAAGAAAAGTCATCCGCTGGGGCAGGGTGTTGGTCTCCAGAGCTTCTGGAGAACACGGTGCCACCACATCGCTGGTGATGAGAATCCTGGCTGCTCCGCTCATGTCCCCTAAATTCGTTTCCACCAGACCTAAATTTTGAATCTAAATCTCGAGCTGCTGTTCTCGAGATGTTTTTCCAAATAAGGGCTTCCCTCGACAGCCGTACGTCTTCATCCTTAGACACTCGATGTCATACTCCAGCTAGGTCTACAGTTCTCATCAAGGTGCATGAAAATGAGCCCAATTACGATTTATTTTATTTTAAATGGGACCAACTTTGAGATATAATATAATACGCTTCTCATTAAAAAAAAAATAAAAAAAAACAAAAAAATTAATAATAACTAAGAACCTCTTCCTTTGGTTTCGTCGGTAAAAAAACCAAACTTGTGACAGCTGACACGGGCGAGGGTCTTTATTTCACGGAAGATCTTATCACCGCGATTCAGAAAATGGAGTCAAAAGAAAAACGCCTTCTATTCTTCGCCTCTATAGGCTATGTAGATTTTCAAAGCAGCGTCATGTGGACTAATCTAGAGTACCTTTTGTTATCATATCAGCTTTAAAAAAACACCGGGTAATCTTGTGAGCAGATTTATATTAATTAGTACCATTTTGGTTCAATAAATGTCGTTGCTTCAGGTATATAATGATGATAAGTTCTTCTTGAACACTTTAAATTCATATAGGTGTCTTTTGATAGAGAGCACCGATTACAGTGAAACAAAAACTAAAACCTTCTTTATACTAAAACAAAAAAAAACCCGGAGACACTCATACTTATATATTTTAATTGAGAGCACCGATTGCGATGAAACGTCGTTTGAATGGTTAAAAAAACAAAAGTATGTAGGTACCTATAAAACTATTTAGTAATGATTTGGAATTCTTAAACCTATAAAAAAATCAACATACCCATTTACAAAAAGTGAATACCGGCTGGGGATTGAACTTGCGAACCATGGTTATTTTTTTTGAAATCTTACAGCAAAGAAAAATAAATAATTAAAAACAAAAAGAGGATATATTAAGCTGAGGTCGAACTTGCGAACCACTGTTCACAGGGGGGTCGCTGTCATCGTCGGGCTACTTACTTAGGTGCCAAAAGGTCTAAAATAGCTGTTCTATTCTAATGCATGTCATGACAGTTATCAGTTGTCAAACAGTTGAGGAATATGGACATAATGCAATATTGCTTACCTCTCTAAGTTGTTAATAATTATAGCCTATGTCCTTCTCAAATCTCCTTGAAATCTTTCTCCTTGCCAAATTCCATTACGATCCGATCAGCCGTTTAGTCGTGAAAAGGTAGCAAACAAACACAAACCGAGTTACTTTCGCATTAATATAATATAAGTAAAGTATTAGTATGGATGTTATTCATAATTAAATATTACTTCCATTATCTTACAAATCTAAAACGGTAACATAAAACCTTTTTATAGTATTAACCTTTTTGTAAATATTCTTTGACAAAAGGACGCAGTGGCTTCACAAGTCGCTTGTAGTAGGACCCACTTGAGTGTAAGGGCAAGATTCGACAGAGCTTTTACATAGCCTTATCTTCAGTTAGGAGTGTACCTACCTATTGTTGTGAACTCAAAATACCGCATCTCCCAATTCCCGTGATCTCGCGGTAGCACGACTCTGATATGCTAGCTATTCGAGGTAAAGCGAAGTTCCTCCGCACATCACACACTCCGCGCACTGCGGCTCGAATGCGACACACGGCTTTGTTTTTGGTTCAGAGCGTAATTATGTTTCTGAGAAAGCAATCAACAATTCGATACGAAACGAAAATAATATACATATTATTCTCGGAACTCGGGAACACAGTTCACAACACAAGTAAAGATCTGTCGTCACCCGTCTCGCTGAGCATACAAGGCAAGCCTAGTGGAGCTTACCCATGCAAGTGCGGGGGTTTCAATGACATTCAGGAGTTGGAGAGGGCGCCACCAGCGGTTACATGGTAACCTGTGCATGTGCACTATGCAGGGCACGTACTTCAAGTCTTGGTTAACGATTCCTTAGCAAACGGCTGGATTTATAGACCAATTTCGTTTCTTGTTGGTTGATAAGTAGTTTGAAAATATTGTCATAAGTCACAACACGTCTTACGAGAGATACAGTCAACATGGGTAGCAATAGTCAACAGAGGTATTTGTCGACTTGGCCTGATGATACTTGCATTACTCATTTACTTACTGGAAGCTTTAATCCCATTCCTGATTCCCGTTTTTGATACCTGCTTGCGATTAGTTCCCTCAAAGATTAATTGATTCACAGTTGGTTACAGTATCGCCAACGTGTTACCAGCGTCGGTGGTGCGGCGCGGCGTACGCGCGCGCCGTTCCGCCGCGCGGGACGAATGCGCAGCGATACCGATACCACCAAGGTCGAGGTCATGACAACACGCCTTTATGCAACGTTATGTATGCATGTGTCACGCTCTTTACCTTGCCACGTGAGAAATCACTGGCTCAGGTTGCAAGTTCATGGTTCAAATCATGTCGTCACTACAGAAAATTAGAAAACAGACCGGCCGCTGCCCCTGTATTCAGAAACGCTCAGTTCCAAATTTCGATTCGGAAAATCTATGTAGGTATGTATATCTTTTTTTCGTACTAATCTGTGTTTTCGACCTGCAGCGTCTGTTGAGATTGTCTTGTATCGTCGCAGGCGGCGCGGCGTTCTGTACGTTCTACCTACACCTATTCTATTGCACTGTACATACATATTGGCGCTCGCGACTGAATTTACGAAGTTATACTTTATAATCTGAAGGACTGAAAGAACTTAAGTGTGTCAACGTTCTGTTCAACGTCTGTCGATACGTTTATTATGTTATAATAACGGACGCACAGATCTCAAATGCGCCGACTTTCAGATCCTAATACGGATAACTTTCTATATAGACATTAAGCGCATACAAATATTAATTCCGTGCAATAATTTAACTCGTACTCGACCACCAGAACAAAGAAGCAGTTTCTCATTTACAATCTTCCATAAATACAATTACATAACCTTTAGTGTCTTTTAATACGTAAACTTGACTCCAAAAAAACTAACAGCACATTAGTGGACGACGCAACGTGCAAAAAATGGTAAAATTCCAAGAACTCATCAAGCAATTTATATTGTTGCCAAATGATCTACTCGCCCTTACGCTGGCGACGCTCTGTCTAGCAACGCCGGTGACAGAGACGCACATACATTACTACCACGACAGACAAGGACAGCAGACGCATGGCAACCAAGTGTACCGTCTCACCTTGTTTTTTCGAGAGTGAAAGAGAGGGAGATAGTGATGGCTGCTGTGTCCTTGAAAAACGTCGACAGCTATTATTGATGGGTGTAATTATTTTGCAATTGAGAAAAGTGTTATTTTACTTAGTCGGTATGAATTTATGATAAATAATTGTTATGTTGGACGGGGTTCTTCGCGACAAGTTCTTTTACCAGTGTAAAGAACAGAGCTTTGCTTTTAAAGATCGGTAGGTACTGCAGTGCAGGGAGCCTATTTCATGATCTACCTTAGTTAGATACTACTGAGGATTAAAGTAGATTCCTGAAACATAGGTACCTACTCTAGTGTTACCTACATTTCGATTTCAGGCATCTACTTTCATTCATAATATTATAAGTTAGTATTAAAGGGGATCGGGTGGAAGCGGTCCAAGTAGCGTCGGTTAACGAGAACTATATTTTCTTGAAGCTGATGTAAAGAGCATCATTTTTTTGAAAAAAGTTATTGATCATTTAAAATGAACTATGTAATTAACGATTGAATTAATTACAAACAGCGTCGGTGATTAAGACAAATGTCATTTTAAAGCTTGTTAGAAGAGGGCTATTCTTTGTTAAGAACATAAGCAAATCGGCGCCGGGAGAAAAAAGCTAAACGCCATAATGTACAATGACTGACAACAAAATCTTCTAATTCAAGAGGTGTAGGAGGCGTCGGTGATTCAAACATACATCATTTAAAGCTTGTTATAAGAGGGTTTTTCGGATTACTAACTGTACTGTTTATACCCCTTTTTTAAGCGATTTCTATGAGCTTTGGTAATTGGAAAGCATCAAACACAACAAGTGATTTGAATATCCTAGAACCAACAAAGCTTCTTGGACCCGAGTCTATAGAAGCTTGCCCGATCTCCTTAGGTACGTAACTGTATTGTAGACTTCAAACTCAGTTTTACTAGGTACGGTAGTGCCACTTCCTAGGTACGTGTTGTGTTGTCCGTTACAGCTGACAGTTGCAGCCTGCAGGCACGGCAGGTAACCTTTCGCAGTTGGGCTACAATACAACGTGTTCACCTGCTCTTATTGTGTGTACACTGTACGTATTACAGTTCACTTCTGAAGCACACTTGCCGAGTATTTAGGAGTATACATTGTGCAGGTAACACTATTGAAGCTTATTTTCAATTCTTAAGAAAAAATCGTCTTCATCCCGTTGAAATAAAATTTACTTTGAATAGAATTACAACCCGGGTATTGAAACAAATAGTTCAACAGAATTCGGATCTTGCGATGAACGTGAAAGAGTGTAAAACTGCTTGATGCTTGACTGTTGTAACGTGGGCTACTCATTTTTTGTCGACTTAGTAAAACTTGCTTTTGCCGTTGACACGCTGCCGTTGTATCACGTCCGTGACTGCACTGTGGCTATTGTCACGGCACGATATTTTATTTTGTCGTTTTTTTAAATACTATTTTTATTTCTCTTATTAAGGTACAGGAGTTTTGCAAAAACCTGTGTTCTCCACAACCGTTGGAAACTAAGCCACTATTCAAATTGTAAGTAATTAAAGTATATTTTTGAGGTACAGATTTTTTTTTTGTTATTTTCCTTTATTGGACAACCAACAATAAAATTGTTTTCACTGGACAAATGTACACATATTTAATGGTATTTTGCACTAAGTTTAGTGTAACAATTTCTTACAGGGTAACACCGCATGCCCCATAAACATATTAGATGTGCCACAAGCACTGTACCATGAAATTAATGTCTGATTAACTAAAATTAACAAGTTTAAATTAACATTACGTGATGGAATACAAAATAATATAAACAATAAGAGTAATATTCAATATGACAAAACTAACAGAGATACAACAAAACAGAAAAAGATTAAAATTTAAATCAAAAGCAAAATAAGAAAAAGAAAAACAATAAGATTAAAATTAAATTAAACAAGAAAATTACACATTACTGATAGTTGTTAGATGAAAATTGACAAATGAGTCAAAATGCACGTCAACGAGATCACTGAAAGTATTTATCAATTTGTAAAGACGAGGAACGATTGAGTTTGCACCAAGTATTGTTCGGAGTGGAGGGTGTAAAGGAGTAACAGGAGCACGAGGGAGTCCAGCAGGAGCCCGGAACTGAAACTTGGATAGTAATAGGAGACAAGCAATTTTGCATCGGAGTAGCTTATATACGAACGTGGAATCAGTGATTATTCTAGGTTTCTCCAGTGAGACCATCTTAAAATTAGATAGCCGGGCTTCACCCTCTTTGCATTTCCGCTGGCATAGGCTACATGCCAGAGGAATCTCTTTTGTATTCGCGCCAGTCGAAGGATGTGCGTGGAGTAATGAGGCCTCCAAATCGTACCGCAGCATTCTAAGATACTACGAACGATACAATTGTATAACAAGATCTTCGTACGATTGCGCTTAAAATCGGCAACATTCCATATAACAAATTCCAGCATTCTAGAAGCGTTTTTATGACGTTTCATGACGTACAAATGTCAAGGTGTTGTCAAAAACAACTCCTAGGTCTCTTATATTTTGATCTAACTGCTGCAGGGCTATTGGCTATCTTTTTGATCGGCGGTGACTATCGAGCTTCAGTTGTACACCGAACTTTGATGGCAACTGAGAATGTCATAACATTGGTATTGCGTATCCCATTGAGTGCACATCGCGTTACGGTGACTACAGACCGGGTACGGTGCTCTTCATCTCAGTACTTGACGCCTCTATTTTAATAAAACCAGAAGTTTGCAGTACAATGGCAAGCTCTAGCGAAAGAGCCAAAATGATTTCAGACTCACGAAACCCTTTTTTTTTTACGGATGGGAAATCATCAAATAACTCTTCCCGCTCTGGGTGGAGTGGGAGGGAGTGTCAGACTTTTACTGACTAAAACCCATCCATGTTCCTTTTTTGCCCTTTGTGTTCCAGGGCCACGGTATCTCTTTCGAACAGCCCCGCAGCCCCGGCAGGCATCGGCCCTTGCGGGCCCCTTCCTGGTTGCTGACATCTCTTTGAGGCGCGCGTGGAACACGAACGCGCCGTCGACACGGCCTGTCGTCATAAGACGGACGGACGGTGAGCTAACCCATTACTCACCGTCCACAGGCCCGCGCCTACGGTGGCCGGGAGCCACCGTAGGTGCGGGGGAATGATTTCAGACACACGAAACCCTTTACATCTAAATACCCTCGTGTCGCAAAGGCTGAAAAGTCGAAACAGCTTTCTGGAGTGTGTCACTCCACTCACTGGCGAGCGGTCTACGGAAAGACTTAAGCTGTGGCGAGGCATCCTTACCTAACCCAGTCGTTCCACCTGCTGAAAATCTCCCACCTGGACATGAGTTGCCATGGCTGACCTGGAAGTATTTAAATAGACTCCGGACCCAGGTTGGTCGCAGCAAAGAAAACCTGCTCTGGTGAAGATTCATTAATGACTCTGCCCTGGAGTGTTAATGTGGTGCTGTTCTACAAACGATGGGGCACTATATACGGCACTGTATCGTATCCTGCGTGTCCTGTTTTTTGTTCACTACAGGAACTGATGGACGCTACCGAAAGCGCCAAACTAGTTGCTCAGTTCTGGGCTGACACTATTTAGATTGCCATCGACACGCTAAGAAGAATTATGTACAAAACTGAAGTTAGAGTAAAAGAATTACGAGCTATTTATAAAACTACTTAACTATCTATAATAAATCAAGCCTTTTCATTTGTAACTGTACAAGGATCTTTTGGCGCGTGGCTAAAATCAGAACTAACGATACCATTCCATAACTTCAGATTTTATTCACATAAAATATACAATAATGTTTACATTTGATACCGGCTTCGATGTTCATCACTGCTTGACAAACACTATCTATTAGTAGTGTCTTTAACAAAAGCCACTTCAAACTAAGTGATGATCAATTTGATGTCCACTATGCTTATTCAATCGCAATAATATAAGTATCGATAATTCGATACAAAAGCGTCTATCAAAATGAGTTACGGTGACCATCAGCGACGATGGGCACCAATGACGTCAAACTTGATGGTCACTGGTCATAGCCAATACGAAATTAACCAATGAACACTCGGCCAACAGAGCCTGCTAAAATTGACTGAGATATCGCTGAACATAAATTTAAAAAAATCATACAGTAGAACATATAACCTCCTCCTTTTTGGAAGTCGGTTAAAAATACTGAGGTATTTTAGAAGCTAACTCATAATTCATAAGCTACCCGAGCTTAGTTTGTAAAATGTGTACCTACCTACGGGAGCACTGCGCGAGCTTCCTCTAGCAGATGAAGATCACGTAAATCGTCCATAAATTGTGAGAACTATCGATGAACATATTAAGAAATACAGCCGATTGAATGCCAACATTTAACCTCCTCCTTTTTTGAAGTCGGTTAAAAACTCAAAAAATGTGTAGGTAGGTGGTAGGTAGTTGGGAGGTAGGTGATAGGAAGGTGGTAGGTATTAAGTAGGTAGGTAGTTGGGTAGTAGGAGGTAGGGAAAAGTGCATTGCAACGCATGCCGGGGTAGCTAGTAATAGATAAAAAATTGTCATAATAGGTAAGGGGGCGTCCATTAATTACGTGAGGCAATTTTGGTGATTTTTCGACATCCCCTCCCCCTTTGATGTTGATGTCGAGATGTCGGAAGACTTGACTTGACCCCCTCACCCGCTCCTAATCTCACGTGAGATTTAACAAAATACGTGTATAGTGTAATGAACGCCCCCTAAGTAGTAGGTATCTGGAACGTGTAATGAAGGCTTACTGGAAAGAGGACTACGTAGTATAGGTAGTAGATACTTATTGTTAATTAAGAGATGATAATATAAGATAAGCTACTCAGTCATGAACAGAGAGAGACAGAGCTCATTCATGCATGTGTCGCTTGGGTAGTTAGAGTAGGTCGGAGGATGCGCAGGAGTGTCGTTTTAGGTCACGGGTTCAGTGCTCGCGCGAAGCACATTTTTACTGTGTCGGTGTTAAACTAGTGAGTGCGGTTAAAATGAATCTCTTTTAATAATATTGAATGAAATGAAACTACCTTTGTGAATCTTTAACATAATAACATGGTAAAACCAAATAATTAAAATAAAAGAGTGACCATGGAGTTACCTACCCTACCTACCCTACCTACCCTACCTACCCTACCTACCCTACCTACCCTACCTACCCTACCTACCTACCCTACCTACCCTACCTACCCTACCTACCCTACCTACCCTACCTACCCTACCTACCCTACCTACCCTACCTACCCTACCTACCCTACCTACCCTACCTACCCTACCTACCTACCCTACCTACCCTACCTACCCTACCTACCCTACCTACCCTACCTACCCTACCTACCCTACCTACCGTACCTATCCTACCTACCTACCCTACCTACCCTACCTACCCTACCTACCCTACCTACCCTACCTACCTACCCTACCTACCCTACCTACCCTACCTACCCTACCTACCCTACCTACCCTACCTACCCTACCTACCCTACCTACCCTACCTACCTACCCTACCTACCCTACCTACCCTACCTACCCTACCTACCCTACCTACCCTACCTACCCTACCTACCCTACCTACCCTACCTACCCTACCTACCCTACCTACCCTACCTACCCTACCTACCTACCCTACCTACCCTACCTACCCTACCTACCCTACCTACCCTACCTACCCTACCTACCCTACCTACCCTACCTACCCTACCTACCTACCCTACCTACCCTACCTACCCTACCTACCCTACCTACCCTACCTACCCTACCTACCCTACCTACCGTACCTATCCTACCTACCCTACCTTGAATTTTTCTCGCCGTAAAAACCATCCTTGAAATCCAACGAACATTTAAAAAAAAAATTGGCCAAATTGGTCCAGGCGTTGTTGAGTTATGCGCTTACCAACACATTTTGCGATTCATTTTTATATTATACGGGGTGTAAACAGACCCTTCACGAAGCCGTCAACCAAGCATTCTGTACATTAAACTAAGTAACTTTACGCAAAAATTATTGCTGGGAAACGACTTTTTTTTTTGGGGTGAAAAATTACGTTTTACGGTAAAACTCAGCGTAACGGACTCAAAACATTGTGCTGATGTATGGATTTAATAATACGGGGGTCTTGAAAGTGTTTAAAGTAAAAAAAATATATCAGAAACACCGATTTAAAAAAAAACTTGTGAAAAAGTTGGAACTTTGACCCCCAATATCTCCGTAACTAGAAGGTTCCCAGGTATGGTCTAGAACAAAAAAATGATCGCAATAACGGGCAGAACAAGTACCTTTCGGCTTCGTTAAGGGTCTTTTTACACCCTTTAGATTGCCATCGACGCTAAGAATAAGATTGGGCTATACGGGGTGTAAACAGACCCTTCACCAAGCCGTCAACCAAGCATTCTGTACATCAAACTAAGTAACTTTACGCGAAAATTTTTGCTGGGAAACGAAATTTTTTTTTGGGGTCAAAAATCACATTTTACGGTAAAACTCAATATTATGCGCTCAAAACTTATTGCTGATGGATGCTTTGAATAGTAAACGGACCATGGAGGTAATTGGAGTAAAGTTAGAACCTTAAAAAGTAGTATTTTAAAAAAAACTTGTGAAAAAATTGGAACTTTGACCCCCAATATCTCCGTAACTAGAAGGTTCCCAGGTATGGTCCAGAACAAAAAAATGATCCCAATGATGGGCAGAATATGTGGTTTTCGTTTTCGTTAAGGGTCTTTTTACACCCTTTATTAACACAAGGTTGGTACCATAAATCTGTGGGCCAAAATTGCCTGGAAATAAATGAATGTTGTTGTATTGCAATCAATAGTTTGACTTTGACAGAGAAGAAGCTTCTCTTCTTCTTTTGACTATTAATAGTTGTAGTGGTATCCGTTACAAGTACCTGCCTACTGCCTACTGCCTACTCAGATGTTGACTCAAATCATAAAATTTCTGTCCTCAGGTATACGGTACGTGCAACTTATCAAAGGAATGAAATTTCAGAAACGAGCTTTCAAATTCAAATTGATGGAGTTAACAACCAAAAATACAATAAAAGTTGCAAAATAAAGATTAAAGGTTCACGTTCACCGGAGTGACTTGTTGCCTTCGTTATTATTAAATATTCAAAAAATTATGTAACTTATACGGCGGCGTACCGATGCTACCGATGTAGGATACAGTTACTAGTACAGATACTGGTGGACTTCGTGACGCGAAGGAAATGGATAAAATATGGCCCTAAGTGTACAAAAATAAATGTAATTCATATAACTAAAGTAAACAGATAAGAGTTTTGGAAAATGATTAACATACTATAGCAGACGTTGAAAAATACTCATAATAATAAGATTTTTTCTGTTTTATTTCACTCGAAAGTACCCTCAATGTTGCCATATAATAACTAATATTATATAATAGCTCTCTCTGTTTAGAAGTCGAGTCATGGTAATTATTATTAGGTTTCTCGTTTTTTATTTTGGTATTTGTTAAAATATTTATTAGTTTATTTAATTTGTGTAGGTATGTGTATTAGTATCATTATAAGTATATAACTTTTCGAAAGCAAGAAGTTTTATACATATTTTTTAAATATTTGTTTTGTACCCTATCACAATGTTTTCTTATTTGACCTAAAGGTTGACTGGTAGAGAATGACTTGTGGTATGAAGTCCGCCTATGTACCACTCTTGTACATGAAGTTTAAATAAAATATAATATTAACAAAGATCAGAACAGAAAAAAACTTTTATGAAACTCATAGCGGGATTATAATGATAATTATTCGTAAAAGATAAATAATTCAAATATCTAGTTCTAGCTCGCGAGGTTGTCAACATGTGGGACGTGAGTACAGGACTCATTGTGCTGATAGTCGTGTCGGCCAATGGCTTAATTGCCAAGAGCCTCGACCAACATCTGAGGAGGCTCTCGCTTGGCAGCTGGATCAAGGGCTTGATTCAGAAAGCGGTCCTCCTGGACACGGCGCGTATTGTTAGGAGGTTCCTCTCTCAAGAGCCCTGACCACCGGCAGCTCGGACTCTTTTGCCAGTGCTGGTGGGCTACTATTTTTTATATTTTCAAATGTTTTTTATATAATTTTTGTTAATTAAAATATTTAAAAATGTAAATAATATGTAAAGAAAAGAAATAAAGGAAATAATTATTCGTAACTTATCGAAGCTTAAAATGTTATAGATCATTATTATTTTTTATGTTTTCTTATCCATAAATTGAACTATTAATTATTCAATTAATTTTTCTAAATAATCTGAGGCCGATCTTTACTATTAAATGACATAGATTTTCTTATACAGGGTGGAAGGGACAACGACGTGAAAACGGTTACCACGTATTCAGTAAGTTTGTCACAAAAAAATCTGTTCCATACATTTTGACCGTGTAGGTATTTTTTTACCTTTGTAGGAAACAGCTATTCCAAAAAAATATTTTATACGTATTTGTACATTCTGGAGCCAGACTTCGAGTCCGACTAGACTACGCAGCCTAGATCTCGATTCGTTTATGCACTATGTCCCACCTTTTCCTTTGTCACAACACCTTGGAATATTTTTAGTTACAATTCGAACACAGTCAAAATAATATTAATGTTATTATTCGGCAGTCAATAAATGTTACACGGTACACTATAGTGGGTGCCGAGCCTTCCTTGAAACGAGATAAAAGATAAGCTGTGGCTATTAATCGTACATCAGTCTACCAGGGTAATAATAATAATAATACAAAGATGGCAGCATAAAAGTAAAACAAGAGAAGTTAAACGTTGTGCCAACCGGTTTGCTACCGGCGCGCGGTGGCGGCGCCCGGTGGCCGGCTCTCGAGCTCACTGCTTACCAGTGTATGAATGATGAACGTACAATGTAGTGTAATCTATTACAGTTGTCTTCATCTTCAACCATATTGCCACCTTCGACCAGTAGTGTCAATGGCATACAGCACGCGAGAATCCCCTGGCATCACCCAGCTCGCGAGGCGCCCGCGCTTTTGGCTACTGGATACATATATTCCGACTGATTAATCTCGAATTTAAAAACAAAATAAATATTATTTTTTATCAGTATTGCTTTTCGTAATTTTTTTATTAATTTAAACAGCACAATAAGGTTTGTTTAAACATTGGACTGTTCGTGTTGGGAGACTGTCCGATATTCTCTGCACGATTTGGTGATATGCCGGTGGCGCCGACACTACTACAATAAAATTAAACCGCGTACAAAAAATCATTCCAATATATAGTTTAGCCACAGGACATTGTTTTTCATTTTCAGTATTTTCTACTTGATGAGGCTTAATACGCACCGACAGGTTAACGACCGTCGCGTCAATATATGTATTACACTAAACACAAGTTGCCAACTCGCTACTTCAAACCTTCGACAAAGTTCCTTAAATTTTATTTCTAGACGCGATATAGTGCAAATGAGACCTAAGGTTAATTAATTATAATTATTATATTAATTATAGCTAGCCCATATTGTCCCACTACTGGGCAAAGGCCTAAAAGGTTAGTGAACCAATAAATTGTAAATAAATTGTAAATGGCGTTGTATTTCGTTGAGGCTTCAGTCCTGTAACATTGACAGCCCGTCGAAATAATCGTGCACGTTTACAATGTTTTTTTGACTAAAGTTGTAAAGGAATTGCAATTATTTTTAGTGCACTATAATATTGGTTATATGCTTAACTAGCTTATGCCCGCGGCATCGCCCGCGTGGAATTCTTGAATTGCCCACGGGATCGTACTTCTGCCCATAAGTAATCTATGTATGTATAGCACATACATAGATTTACGTGTACTTGCTTATAACTTGCAAATATTAGTTCATAGTAATATCAATTAAATTACATATTATGTGAAATATTTATACCTTGGTTTGAGATTGGACACCGGTGACAACAATCAAATGATTAATTAGGAATCTATTTATAGGCATAATGCTTTTACATAATATTTAATATCAATGTCGCGTATCAAGCCAACGCGAAAATCGGTGGAATAAACCATATTACAGACACGTCTACCTAAGATAAATACTACCTACTTACTAACAGGTAAATCCTCCCGCGCCCCGTACGCCCCGTGCAACACTGCGCGCCATGCGCCCGTCTACATGAACTTCGAAGCCCTATTTGACTCTGTTGGGTTATGATTTTGCAAAAACTGATACACAGTCTCAAAATTTTAATTAAAGAGTATGTACACAAATTATCAAGTCAATCGACTCCGAGACTAAAAAGTTTCACAAAAATTAAACCCTCCATTTCACCCTCTTAGGGGTAGTATTTCGTAAAACCCTTTCTTAGTGGATACCTACTCTTTACAAAGAATGCACCATTCCATGTCTCTAGGACCAGCGGTTTGGGCTGTGCGTTGATATATCAGTCAGTCAGTATTGTATACGGGGTGTAAACAGACCCTTCACGAAGTCGTCAACCAAGCATTCTGTACATCAAACTAAGTAACTTTACGCAAAAATTATTGCTGGGAAACGACTTTTTTTTTTGGGGTGAAAAATTACGTTTTACGGTAAAACTCAATGTATGGATTGAATAATACGGGGGTCTTGAAGGTGTTTAAAGTAAAAAAAATACATCAGAAACATGGATTTAAAAAAAAACTTGTGAAAAAATGGAACTTTGACCCCCAATATCTCCGTAACTAGAAGGTTCCCAGGTATGGTATAGAACAAAAAAATGATCGCAATAACGGGGAAAACAAGTACCCTTCGGCTTCGTTAAGGGTCTTTTTACACCCTTTAGATAACTACGTATGTTTTTAAAGTTCATAAAACTCGCTCTTGTGGCGTAAATCTGAGGTTGAAAAGAGGTCTCTATCGTAGAAGGACGCAGGAATATCGTCAATTGTTTTTCACTTTTTACTCGCACAATCATGCTATCGCGCTCATGCTATGTCATGCAGGCTGCTCTACTTAATTATTTTAACCTACTACAAAGAAAAGAAGAGTTATGTTTTTATCTATGATTTTTTACACATGTGCGGAAGACACTAGCGCGAACGGATACTTGAAGGAAATAAGATTCCTTACGATGAATCGAAATCAAAATCATATTCATAGTAATCGATGGCGCTCTGAACGAATATGGGGTCAAAATTAAAATCAAAGATGCGGATACGAAAATTAACGATTTTTTTATCATAGGTGTCTTTTGCTTGGTTTCTGGGGTCGGTGAAAACGATAATGAGGTCAAAATGAAAATACAAGACGGCGCGACCAAAATTTTCGGTTTTTTCGTCATGGATGTCATGTCCATAGTAAATAAAAAATATACTCATTGAAGTTGTGGATTTCTTGCCCATCTACCTCAACCCTACTTTTTTACCCTCTTTTTCACTCTATTGTAATGTAACAATTTCGCAGTGGCAAGGCGTGTGGAACACGCCTTGCCACTGCGAAAGCCAAAAAAAATGTTTGAAAACATGTGATCATGAATTTCAAAATAGCTATTCGAAAAACTTTTTTTTATTACGTCTTTGTATGATGGTTCCTAGAAACAATAATAAAAAATATAAGCGTCGAATTGATAACCTCCTTTTTAGCGTTACGTAGCCAAATGGCAAAAAACGGAATCCTTATAGATTCGTCATGTCTGTCTGTCTGTCCGTCTGTATGTCACAGCCACTTTATTCCGAAACTATTAGAACTACACAGTTGAAACTTGGTGTGGTTCATTAGACCTATACGTGCGGAGTGTCCATTGATATTTAGGTCTTTATTTATTAATAACCCCTGACATTGTATTTAATAATTCTTGACATTGTTGTCCTCGACATTGTATGATTTATTATTAATTTTAATTCTTTGAAATATTTGTACGCTGGAAACAGCAGAATATTATGGACATCATATTATGTGTAACACCTGTAACAACAATATTCTAACAAATAAATTATTATTATTATTTAAAAATGACATTGAGGTTCCTGAAACTATTTTCTCCAAGTCAATCGTTTGTAAGACAGACACTTCCAAAGTGGTAAAATGTCTGTCCCCCCCTCTAACTTCTAAAGTAAGAAGAGGAAAATTAAGAAAAAATGTAGGATTGTAGAACGTAAAAAAAACTTTTCACGAAAATTGGTTTGAATAAGATTTGATGTTTAGTTTTTGAGATATGGGACTTTTTCATCAAATTACAGCAGTAACTTTAGAAAACAAATTGAGATTTGCTTTTTTGTTTGGTGCTACGGAACCCTGTGTGCGTGTGAGTACGACTCGCACTTGGCCGGTTTTTTTAAGTCGGCTAATTTGTAGGAAGAGCAGCTTTAGCATCATATCAAATAATTGAAGTACGACTTGGTGTCGAAGGGGAAGGTGGCACACACGATATGTTTTTACTGTGAATTTCTGAGTTTTGTACGGCAAGACTATCGTCCTAACAGTTTTATGCTATTAATAGTTTGTTCTAGATATAGGTAGGATTTATTTTATAGTTTAAAAATATTCCTATGAACTAGTATTACCAGCGTTTTCATTTATTGTTGTATTATTGGCGCCACCCTGTATATGACTTATTACGCAGGTATCGGTCGGTGTTCACTTGTTATGTCTGTGGGTTTATTCGACATCGTTTGAAGGGTGTCTTTTGACGGACCCTAAGGGCTCTTAGTCACGACCGATTTATGCCCGTAGACAGTCATGTGTGGGGCACTATGGAAGCTTGTTGTCGATGCGGCCTCACTGGGCCTAGCCACCGGCCATACCGGGACTAGCCGCGGCAACACTTTGCCTCCATGGTGCTATGTACACAACTATTGACCGGCCCGGTACGAACCGACCTTGCCTAGCACCTAGGCCTATCATTTAACTTATTTGCCACGGTTCTACAGTGCCAGTGCCATGGTGTCATAATGCTACGCTCCCAAGCCAGTCCCATCCCCATTTAAGTTTCAGCAAGTTTAAACTAGTTTAGTTAGTGTCGGCCCCTGGCGGATACTTGAGAATTTTTAGATTTATGGAAAGGGTTCCAAGTTTGTTGCCAGTGAGATGAGCATCCTGATGTTACGTTTCCCTTCGTACTTTAATGTGGAAACAGTTCCACAAGTTGGCAGGGTAGGTACACTTTCTATTTCTGATTACAATAGAAGAAAAATGATATCGATTCGCAAGTTACGGAACTTATTAGGACTCAACAGAACATAATCGCCATTATACAGGGTGTAACAAGACCTTTAATGAAGCCATCTAACTAAGTAACTTTACGCAAAAAATTTTTTTTGGGTGAAAAATCAAGTGTTACGGTAGGACTCAATGTAACGCACTCAAAACATTGTGCTAATGGATGGATTGAATAGTACGGGGGTCGTGGAGGTGTTTACAGTAAAAATCTAACGTAAAAACAAGTACTTAAAAAAACTTGTGATAAAGTTGGAACTTTGAGCCCCAATATCTCCGTAACTAGAGGTTCCCAGGTATGGTCTAGAACAAAAAAATTATCGTAATGACGGGGAGAACAAGTACCTTTCGGCTTCGTTGAGGGTCTTGTAACACCCCTTATAGGTAAACCTATTACCAGGCCATGATCGTGTCATGTCAACAGTCATGTCATATGCTGATTGCTGGGTACCAAATAATCAAAACCCTTAGTCATGGGGTCCTTCCTGGGTTTGATTCCCAGATTGGAAAAAGTGTTACTGGATTTTTCAATTAGGAATTACTCGTGCCCCGTGCCTATGACAACACGTCGTTCGTCGTGAAGCCGTTGGCCCTGCCGCCCCTGCCGCCCCTGCCGCCCCTGCCGGCCTACCGCCTGCGCCTTGATCCTCTCCAGCTTCAGTCGTGTCGGATTCCCGCAATGCGGACTACAAGAGTGAGGGAAGAGAGGAGCACCTGTGTCTGCGCACACACTTGATGAACTTCTTATGTCGATGGCTCGTCTTCGCTGAGATTGTTCGACGGGTCCGACTAATGATAAGTTATTACCTGCACTGGCGACAGATCTGTATAATCTTGCTACCCTTCCTTCAGTGTTTTCTAAAATCCTAAAGCAGGGTACGGCACTACGGGACACTCTCAACTCTGTGCAGTGACGTCATCACGCGTGACGTCACTGCCTCATTGAGGACTGTGCAGCGTTGCTGATGTAGTGCACACACACACACATGTCGGTCAATACATATTCAATAGAGGCTGCCGTATACAAAGAAGCGTAAGTCGGTAGCTATACAACTCCGTAGGGTTGCCAATGAAAACTTGTTTCATTAGTAATCATCATCAAGTAAGAAAACGTTCCCAACACAGATTTACATAATTATGGAAATGAAAAATGAAAAAAATGATTTATTGTTTTTGCCTAGTTTTTCTTACAAACTAGTGATTGGAGTTTCCTTTTAGGTAGTTTTTTTTACAATTATTACAAAGAAAAGAAATTAGAAAAAATCCAAAATTAAGATATAAAAACATAAAAATAAAAAATGAGTGTAATTATTATAAAGTTTAATTTAAAGTTTTAATTAAGAAACTACATATATTTTGTTTTTGGCATGAAGCGGTTAATGACTACCTACACTACGTTTTTTTACATAATGTACGAACTATGCAAGTGTGGGGTATGGGTAGACTAATACTTACCAACCTACTTAATCAAGTTTCTCTATCTTTTGCTAGAGCTCGATTTTCTTAAGCATGAATCAGTCATGATAAATTGAGCAGAATATAGCAAAGTAAAACTGCTGTGCCGTGCTGAACAAAGAACAACCCAGAGAAATCCTTAAATACCTCAGCAATAACTAACTATAACTGTGTCCGCGCCCACTCGACCCGCTTAGACTCGACCCGAAGAATGATGTTTTACTACCAATTCAGTGCCATTTGTACAGTGAGGCAAAATGATATTTTAATTCTAAATAACTTAATAAACATAGAATATTTAATATTTTGTTATCATACATAATTTATCCTGGTAGTAGTGATTTCATTTTAAAAATTTAGCTTTATTAAGATAGCCTCTACGTCACTTAACCGGTTTTCAGGATAATTTCGTCAATCATGTTTTTTTTTATATATTAGGAGTTAGTAGGTAATATATAATTATTATCACGTATAAAGACTGATTCAAAATAAAGGGTGTAAAAAGACCCTTAACGAAGCCGAAAGGTACTTGTTCTCCCCGTCATTGCGATCATTTTTTTGTTCTAGACCATACCTGGGAACCTTCTAGTTTCGGAGATATTGGGGGTCAAAGTTCCAACTTTTTCACAAGATTTTTCTTAAATACATGTTTTTAATGTAAGATTTTTACTTTAAACACCTTCACGACCCTCGTACTATTCAATCCATCCATCAGCACAATGTTTTGAGTACGTTACATTGAATTTTACCGTAAAACGTGATTTTTCACCCTAAAAAAAAAAGTCGTTTCCCAGCAATAATTTTTGCGTAAAGTTACTTAGTTTGATTGTACAGAATGCCTGGTTGACGGCTTGGTGAAGGGTCTGTTTACACCCCGTATTATACCACCGTTCCACTAGCTATAAAATTGTAAAGATAATTAACAATAATCTGTAATTTTTACTACAAAGTACAAACCGTATGCTATATCTACTATAAAAAGGATAAGTACTTACTTGTTTAATTATTGATTTATTTATCCAAACATTATTTAAATTTTACACTCTCTGTGGTGCAAGCGTTAAATCGTCACTTTTCTGTCTGACTATACATCGACGTTTTTACGCCTATCCAAACAGAAATATCCAGGTATTATTCTTCGGGTCGAGTGGGCGGGGTCCCCTATTACTGCCCCTAAGCTATGTAAAGGTAGAGCTCATAAAAATCATAATATGTAACAAAAGAAGAAATATTATCGTAAAAACAAGAAAACGTCTTAGGCCCGGCGCCCACTATCGGTGGGCATCGGTGCGGCTCGGTACAGCTCGAGCACTTTACGCCGGCTTCGAGCGACTTAGGGCGCCTTAGAGCTCCGTTGGGCGACTTCGGGCGGCCTCGGCAGCCGTAAGTATGGCTAAGGATGCCGAGGCGGTCTTCGGGTAGCTCGGGTGGCATTTTCGGATCAGACACGTCGCAGAACAGTCATTTCGATCACCGCACGCGCCTTCATTATCGTATCGTACAAGTAGACACAAAATAACTTGGCAGTCCTGAACATAGGCTCTGCGAACTTCTGCGCATGTACATTCGTAAAGAAAACTGTTATTGGCATTTTTTTTTAACCAAAATACTAATAAAAATGTCCTAATACCAAGTAAAAATAAAATAAATATCAAAACAAAGTTTCTCTTCTTCTTCAGCAAGATGAACAATGAGAACTAAGTCCCAATCCACCATTATAAATACACACACATAACTGTTTTCACGGAACGTTACGAGTGACTGCTCTGCGATGTTTCTGCAGCCAGAACTATTCTTAGGCTACCCAAAATCAGCTACGGCGTCCTTAGGCGTGTTTACGACTGCCGAGGCAGCTCTCAGGCGCCCAAAGCCGCCCGAAGTCGCCCGACGCAGCTCTAAGGCGCCCAAAGCCGCCCGAAGCCGGCGTAAAGCGCTCGAGCTCTACCGAGCCGCACCGATGCCCACCGATAGTGGGCGCCGGGCCTTAGGATGTACAATCACATAAAAATGAATTTGCGTCAAAAATAATATAGACCTTTTTCTGAAATTTATCTCTACGTAATGTCCATTTTACACAGCCGGAGTTTAAAAACAAACGGTCCTTTTTATTTTGTTCATCAACAACCTTCGTCCATTTAATTCGTCCTAAATCTAACAACGGCTGGGATCTCTAAATTAATTATTAAAATTATTTCAAATGAGTAATTAAAACTGTTTTCAAATAATCCTACTAGTTTGTAAAGGAAATAATAAACTCATTTACTGTCAATACAATATACTAACGCGCCATTTTTATTAATAATGATTAGTTTTTTTGTTGATGACCCTGGAACGAGAGGCAAGCCTCCACACACGACCGGTTTTTCAAGTTCTACGGCACTAAATACAAAGAACGTCATAATATCAATTATTTAGTTAATAGAACCTTAACCTTATTGCCTTACGTTAATTTATAATTTGCTTCAGAAAACTTTGCGATGTGACACTTTTTGCAGCGATTACCAGTAAAGTATTGCTTTCTCTGTCTAGCATACAAGGGTCATATATTGTTGTCTTGCTCCTTGTCTGACAGCTGTCAAAGCCAGTTTTCACAATTGAAACTTGAAAAGTTGTTATCTATACACATACATAATTATGCATTTAATGTATACATTTTAAAGTATGTCTCCTTTGAATGATTATTTATTTGTTTTACTATTTATGTACACACAGTAAACAACACTGGAAAATATCATTATAATATATGAGTACATAGGTACTGCTTATTATTATTACTTCTTATTCTATTAAGTTTCTAAAAGTACATTGAATTTCGTTCGTTATCGTGGGTCGTTGTTGGCTGTGTGATTATGATAAACTAAAAGTACTATCATTTAATAAATAACGTAGGGCTAAATTATCAATTAATTTATCTCGTAACTCTAGTACAAGTATTTTATTCAAAAAACTTTAGACTTATTAATATAACAATTAATGAAAATGATAATGAATTTAAATTAAATTCACTGCGTTATTTACGTTGTCTAGCTGACGACGTTTCACATGTGTGAAGCAATGGATTACGCATTTCTATAAGAAATCTTCGAACTGTATTAAATACCTAGAAAGAGTGTTACCCAACTAGGTTGCTCCGTGCAGCTAACTTGATGTTCTTATAGCGCGATAACGCAAAGAAGTAAGAAAAACCGACTTCGTCTTGAAGTGGGTTTTTATTTTCTGCAAAAAAGTTTTTTATTTTTCCATTTTTAGTTGTTATATCCTATAAAATATATGGTAATAGGCTTATCCCCAATAAAATGTAACTTAACATAGCTAACTGTCGAAATCTGGGTGTACTGTACATGTACATCTGCGTACCCCCCCAGAGCATATATAGGCGTTATTTTTTATTATGATATTGTGTAAACAATAAACATCCAAGCGATTACAGCAATCACGACAGATTTGCTGTTTATTATTGAAGTGTTCCATTGTAAATCTCCGAAGATCAGCATCAGATCCTGACTTTTACCTTGAATCATCAGCTCAGCAACATGACCTGATGATTACCAGTTTACCAGGCACAAATATTTGAATTGCGTTAGACAGTATATGAAAAACATTGAAAGAAAAAAACTGAAAAACTGCCTATAAAAAAATAAAAATAAAAATTTGAGGGTTGCCCTCGATTTCCCTGGAATTCCATCATCAGATCCTGACATGGTGACAATGGGACCACCTGGGAAATATACTCTTTCGAATAAAAAAATAATGTTGAAAATCGGTCTACTATTATCTGAGATATCGGTGAAAATACATTTAAAAAAATACATACAGTCGAACATAGAACCTCCGCCTTTTTGGACATCGCGTCGGTTTAAAAAAAAGGAATTCAAAGTAAAATTATTGTAATTTAGCTGTTAAAGATTAGTCATGCTGAACTGAAACCATTTATAATATGTAACCGTTTAATTTTATTTTATTTCAACAAGGAAAAATAAAGTTAAGTAGTGCGATACAATAAAATTTAATAGTTCACTATCGACTGTGAGTACTGTGACTCACATTTTATTTTAATACATAGGTATATATGACTGAAGAAAGAATCAGTGACTCACTATATCAATCGCTATATCCGTGAGTGCTCAGTGCCCTGCACTCACTGGCCCGTCGTACCGAATACGAAAGCGGTACCTAGGCAGCTCCAGTTACGACTAAGGGTCATGATATTACGTGTACCCACTCGTTATTTTTTGTTTTCTACCTCCGATGTGCAAGCACCAAGCGTGACTCGACACCACTGCAGGTAAAAGGTTAGCACATAGGTTCTAGTTTCTTACACATCCACATGAATGGGCAATGAAACCACAACAATATACAGCTCAAACTAACACAATAAGTACATATATTCCAATGCGATAGAGCATCTCGTCCCTGCAACTTGTCCGCTTCAAGCGGCTCGAGCGGCTCGAGCGGCTATAACCATAAACTAAAAGACACAGACATCCGATGTTCATTCGATGTAAATTTATTACTTGCCCCTCAACTGTCTAAGTGGCCGAGGAAATGGGCGGTGGAACGAGCGAGTCACTCGCGCCAGTAACTTGCCTCTTTTACGACTTTCCAACGTTTTATTTGATGGATTGGTTAGTGTAAAAGGAAATGTTGTGTAAGTTTCACGGACGTTAAGTTTAACAGTTGGGTGTTTTCGTTCGTTTGTGTTTAAGTAAGTTTCTGGGTACAAATACAGTGATCCTAGTTTATTGAGCGGATATCCAGTACCTAGGTAGTTTTACAAAGCTGAAAACTTATGTATATTTTCTTAGAACGCTTGCATTTGCCACAGTAAGAATTGATCTGAAACAAAGTGAAGAAACAACTCTTTTTACCAAAATGCGCTAGTGAGCTGCGCCAGCACACAAACGAGGCATATAATTCGGCTCCCCGTACCTGCCCGCTCGGCGCGTGGGTGTTACCTGTTTAATGGTCCACTATTTAACCCTCCAGTTTTTTAGACTGGCAACACTATTCGAAATCACGTATGCATTATTTATGTTTCTCCGTAATTTATGCCAGTTCGTAATTATAGTTTAGCTTATTAGTTGAATATTAAGAAGAGGCAGAGATGATTTTGATTATTTAAATTACTTTGAATAATTACTAATCTTAACATAACCTAGGCGTACACTAGACTAGATAACACGATTACACGCCGCAATGCTATGATCTGAAGCATGAGTGCATGAGTACCTGCAAAGGCCAAACAAAGTCACACAACAATAATTAAAACTATTCCGTCTTCAAGCCTTGTGTTATCTATCGCTTTGATAACATCACAATGGACCATCAGAGTACCAAATGCCGTGACGTCACAAACACGTGCTGTTTCATTTAAATATTGAGAAGCACCTAGCTATGTGGAGTGGTTCTCGTGCTGGTAAATTATAGACTGCCTAGATTCATAGATGACTCTGCCCTGGAGTGTTAATGTAGTGTTGCTCCACAAACTATGGGACACTTGTTATCTTGTCCTGCCTGCCCTGTTGTCTGCACATCATAGGAGCTGATGGACACCACTGAAAGTGCCAAATTCGTCGTCAAATTTTGGGCTGAATCAATTAAAATTGTCATCGACACTCTAAGAAGAAGATCTTATTTCCGCTGACAACGTTTGGTCGGCCGACCAACCAATGTAACCAGTAACCCAGTTATGGGGCTGTTGAGGTCAGATAGGCATTCGCTCCATGTCAATTTCAGGTATCAGCTGCATTCAGTTAGACTGAAAGCTGACCCCTATTATGGTCGGAAAATGGCTAGGCAGATGATGAGTACCTTGACAGCTGAAAACAGCTTGAAGCATCTTCTTCTTTTCCTCTACGTGACGATTTCGAATCTTCTGAATCCTAAAGATAACTCATTTGGCGTTAAATTCGTTCTGACTGTTAGAGCCCCAGAGCTACAGCATTGGTTCACTTCGTTAAACAAACAGTTGCTAATCGTGCTGATTATGTACTTCCAGGATTATTACAAGTCGTGTGCCACAAAGACGTCACTTATTATGTTGTCTAAGAAAGAAACAGCATTGAAAAAAATGAATCCATCTCTCCATGCCACCTGTATTGAATTTTTTGTTAGAGCGTAATGGAAAAGTATGCATTCGGCATACGTTTCCATTACGCTCTAACAAAAAAATCATTGGTTGTGGTTGTATTTAGCGATGATGTCATGCCAATGTGCTCTGTCCGTGGCTGGTGGCTCGTCGCCGAAGTCGGTTCAGCGCCATTACTGAACAACTCGCGTATTTTTAGCGACGCTTCTTTGTTTTGCGACTCAAATGAAATGTTTGCTGAAAATTCGAGAGTAATTTATTTTAGCTTTGAATCATCTTTTATTTTTGTGTGTAACGATGCCATCATTTGTCGATTAGGCGCAGTGGTTCAGCGATTTGTTACAAAATGTGCCATAGTTCGTTCCTTGTACAGGTTCTCCATATAATGTGTTCCTCTGTAACACGTATACGTATTCCGGGTCTTTTAAGTATTTTTATGTATGATATGTAGTTTCTGAATAAGTAATCGTACAGCAGTGTATCAAAATGCTGCTACTCACTTCTAGGTACCTGCATATAATATGTCAGACACTCGGTATCGCCAGGTGTTTTAACCTAAGTAAATACAACATGCATAGTGGTGGGTGCCGGTGTCCGATACAACTAACATTCAATTGATTGGATTGATCTCTGCTTGGTCGGGTATTATTTGAGTCTATCGACACGCAAAGAAGAAGAAGAAGATCTCTGCTTGAGTGCTGGTCACTGTGAGGCCGCTGTCGTGCCATCTACCTGGGAAACAAGGGGAGTTTCTACAGGATTCCTAGACATACTCAAAATTGTTGACACTCCTCGTCAAAGGTTTCCCCGACTTCCTTCCACGCCTGAGAGAGGCGTACATACGACATATCTAACGTCCGTCCAACGTCACATGGGAGCCATCAGGCACGGTCTGTTATTATAACTCCACGTTTTATTTCAGCGTTCCGCGAGTGTAGCACGGGGGCGGCGTAATGGCGGCCCCACGCGTAGACAGCGTGGCGCGGCGCTGCGCGTGCGCCCGGTCGTAACAATAGTAAACAGAGCGCCGACGCAAACACACGCCACATGTAAACTGATAGGACACGAGGCGCGAGGCGGCCTTGTGCTGACTGCCTGGTGGTTACCAAGACATATAGGTGTCGGATCCAGGTACCTAGGATCGTGATCTGCTTTACTTAGTGACATAATTACACTGTATCAAGTATACGGGCGTGGGCGAATTAGGAGACGGGTAAACGACAGAAATGTTACTGACTAACCTTCGAACTTACCAGGAAACAAAGAGCAGTTTCTACTGTCCCTGGGCTAAAATGTGTCGCGACGCGACCGCGTCTGAACGGTTACTGTCGCTCCGTGGTTCATGTATTTTCAGTATCGGACACCGTACTCAGACGGGCTCACACACTCGTCAATGATCCGGCAGCATGGATACAGAGCAAGCCTTGTTTGTCACAGGGTTAAAACTATGAAGTCTGTTTGATAAATCGCTCAACAACAAGTCAACAGTTTTTCTTAGTGGACACCTCAGTTTTTCTTAGTTGTAAGTGTTGTTGATTCCTAAGTCCATAGATAAAGACTATACAATTAAGATTGAAATTGAAAACACTATAAGATCTCACCTCCTTAAAAGCTAAATTTTATTCAAAACATGTTTATTGAAGCATTTTGGAGACTCACTGACGCCCGACAACGTCAATATTATTCTGAAGATATATAATCAGCGTGATGTTGATAACAGCCATCACGAGCAAGCCGGGTGAACGGTAATGACGTCATGTGCTAATTAGCAGATCTGAATCAATCTTGCATATTATCATTGCTAACATTAAGACGTGGAGATTAAAGTAATGTATCGGTGAGAGATGGTGCCTGCTGTTGTTTCCGTCAAGTTTTTTTACACCTAAGCATTGACAGAACATTCTAATTTTGTCCACTTGTGCCTAAGTGCCAACAATACCTATTATTGGTCAATTTATGTTAATGATTGGTTAGTTAGGTTCTAGGTACCACCTATAAAACAGTCCCAACAGGTCGCGTACCTGATGGTGCGAGTCCGTGCGACGTCACAACGCAGAGGGTGGGTGTAGCTACAATCTGTGCAACAGTCACAAGTTCACAACAAACAACATTTGTTCAATTTTCCACGCGAAGGATCTCCAAATCGGAAATCAGTATTCCGCTACAAAATTGAGAATCGCGATTTTATTAAAATCAAGGGGGAAAGAGAATATTCTTATTTTTTGACACCGAATTTTCTAAATTGCAACGCTGGGGCTCGGGGAGGTAGACTCTGAAGGCATTTGCATTTTTATACTATAATTAAGGCCTACAGAGGGCGGAGGTCGCCCGGTCGGGTCCCGCAGCTACAATACACGAAACGTGGATTAATTTTATATTTTTTCGCGCTATTAATTTGGGAGGTCGTTAATTGCGGTATATTCTTATTTAGACTGGGCTTAATTAATGATAATGGCGCGCAATTATTTTACGGCTCCTTAGACACATTTTCATGGTGATATTTTTTTTTTGAATTTTGTAAAATGATACCTAATAGTCATTATTAAAATCGTTTGAAGTTTAGTTTTTCTCAAAAAATGGGAATATTAATACGGTTAATTGTGAAGCACTCCCCTCATTTCATTTCTCTTAGCCTTGCCTTTCAAGGCCAGGCGAGCTGGTTGTACATCTAGATATAACAGATGTATTAGGGCTTTGTTTACATATTCTAATTCAGAAAAAAGTTTACAGTTTCCACACGGAACACACCGCGGTTAACGCGAACTCTTTGATTCGTGATTTTACTGCTGCCTATAAAATAAACAAAGTCGTATGCGATGTGGCCCAGCCCTGCACATCGTCAGCGGATGCAGAAGGTTCACTTGTTACAAGAAAGCAAATGGCAAGTAGAGAACCTGTGCCTGTATTACGTGGTTTCTTATTTCAGCAAAGAATAGGTCGTTCCCTTTCTTGTATCAGTTACCTAGTGGCCGTATTCACCAGCACCAGGTCACACCGACGCGGATCTTTAATAACATTTGATTCCATTTTCAGCGCCGAGTTGAAACCTTCTACAGGGCGCTATTTTTTAGGCATTTAGCACTGGGGTACCTACATGTTTCATTGACTCTAATTTGCCCTGGTTGGGAGAATGTCATACTCACTCAAATGTCTCGCTGATGGTAGCGGGTGTGTCGGATCAATTAGTGCCCTTCAACATGGTTGAGCTGAATGGTGCTGATCAATGCGTCCTCACATATCTCAACATGAAGGATGGAACCAAGATTTTGTAACAATATTTTGATTTAAAAGAGTATTCATGGAGTTTCTTGTCAATTCGTCTCCATAGAGATCTAGCTTTCGAATGAGCAACTACAGTACTTTCACAAGTTATTATGCCTTGTGACTGGGACTGTAGCTTGGTTTTTTTTTTATTCAGACATTCAAAAGTGCCTGTACTGGTCGAATTGAAATAAATGCTTTGAGTTCGAGAAGTTCAGATATCCTAGTGGGTCTTCTATAGTACATTATGTGTAAGCGCCCGGCAGGCCGGCATAGTAACAGATGTTAGGTAATTACGCGTTTTACGAGTCATACGGCCGTAAACCCGACGCGCCTCACAATGGTGAATTTTATTAAACAGCTGTAAAGTATATGTAATCATATACGGTTTTATGGATCAAAAAGGTTTTTGGTAATACATAAATGTCTTTGCAGTTCATTATTTTAGTGACGCGATTTTCAATCTTATTCTCTAGACAGAAAGGTTGCAGGTTGTTTTTAGATGTCGTTGTCAAAGTAAGTCAATGTTATACTTTCTGAAATCGTCACCTTTCCTTTGTGAAGTCGGTTTTATTGCGTTTTTTGTGTTAAGTACAGGGACCATTTTATTATATTAGTCGATTGTTAGTTTTACGACTTGTATTGTTGTAAATTATATCAGTTAATGTGATTTCGCAATAAAATGTGTTTCAGTTTGTGTCCCACGGTGCCAGCGATGGACATAGGTAGAGAGAGTAACGTATACTTTATTGTGCACCAAAATTGTCACAAAGCTCTGTTACATACACATGTTCTTTGACAAACATTACGGATCTGTTACCTTAGGTAACTCTGTATGGAGTCCTAATCTGGGCAAATAGTTCATGCCTGAATACAGTCTCAATTATTTTCACACCTGGTAGGTTTCTACCTTCATCCAATAACTCAATAACTACACCTCACCCAGACATAAAACAGGCAATCATAATCTTCCACACTTTACAGCACCGCTTTGCTTTAACAGTCGAATCTCGTCAAAGTCACCTAGCGCCTAGTCTGCTCACCTCCGATCACGCGGTTGCCATGGCAACGTCCCTGGCGACCAAACCACTTCGTTAGGTTTTTACGATCACCTCCCCTGGTGGAACCTGACGCTTGTTAGGGTTTGCCCTAACTGGCTGGGTATATGGCTTGCCGGATTCAAAGCGCTGTGTGTAGTTTGACAGAGGGATTATTCCAACTTTTTCAAATGACGAGGATCTTTATTATAGATATCTGTTTTTACAGGAACCTTCCCAGAACATTGATACTCCAGCCGTTTGACTATCAGCTACCATAAAGTGGTATTTTATATGCTTATTATTCCACAGGAAACCAACTCCTCCAAAACAGAATACAGTAATGGTACAGAAGTAGTAGTCGACATTAGCCGCACGCAAGGAGGAACAAATGATTTTTAAAAGTACTGAGCCTCCATTATTGGGGTCTCAGTTTCTGCTGTAAAATCAATGTCCTCCCTGTGATTAATGAATGTCATGAAACCTCCAATGTCATGATGTGCCCACGTGACTCCCACACCCTATGCCTACCTGGTGCCCGGTGGCGGTGCTTGTACCAGAGCCACCCGTGAGCGATAACACTGAGAATGAGATCACCGCGTGGAATAACTTTCATGTTATTTAACATAAGGCCGGTTGTTTCGTTTAGTTTCAGTAAACCATAAGTTACTCATTTTCAAAGAAATACGACGAAGTAGTCGAGAATTCGAGATTGTTCCTGTAATGTACGTTATCATTGAGATTGAATTGGACACTTTTTTAAGGAAAATCTTGAAACAAAAGCGATGTTACCAATTTTGAGTAAATCGGCACCCTCACACAGCAGTGCGGCATGCAGTTCGTTTTCATTAATGTTGGTTGTGGCACGTAGGGGTGTAGCCGTGTAGGGGACGTCGTAGCGCCAACTGAAAACATTGCTGGGCTAACACTAGGTTACACTGGGGTTGCCATTTCATGCTGAAACGCCTGTATTGTGTTTAAAACATGATTTTCTAGACCATTTATACCATTTGTCTACTTTGGTATTTATCCAAATTAATTACACCCTGTGAAGTCAAGGCTTTACGCGGAGAACACATAGATAAGATTTGCTATACTGAACATTTTAATATGATACAAATTATAAACCACATGATTACAAACGACAACATTAAAAAAAAACACTAAGATTGATCGCTATGGTGTGATGGTGACACACACACACACACACTCATATATGTATACAGACGTGATCATACATAACACATACCTACATTATGATATTATGACGTCACCCCATGATATTAGACCGGCATTACACAGGTTTCAATGATAGATGTGGAAACAATGACATCAAATTACAAAACACGAGAAAGTCGTTTTCCTGAAAGAGGAACACGGCGGTCTAGCGTTTAGCAAAGGGTCGAGATGAGAGAACTCTTTACTTTAATATTTTTTAAACTAGATGGCATCAGGAAACGATCACCAACATGAAAATGCAATAAAATTTGTTGAAAAAGTGGCCAATCGTTGTAAACGTAAAGTTAAACATCCGATATACCCGTGCACTAACAACGTCGCACATTGAGCGCTCGCCTATTGTTACTGGTTACGTTCTCAAAGGAAATTGGACCTAAAATTCTCGGCTTTGTACTCGGCAGCAATGCAAATAAAGAGCGTTTCTATTTGGTTGTCGGCCACGTTGGCGCCATTGGCCCCTTTGGCCAACGTTGGCCACGTTGGCCACCTGCTACGGATGGTTTGTGTTAGTTACAATTTGGGATGGCGATGGCGGTGGTACATTAGCGGAGGATAAAAGGCTTTTACTGGCTATGTGAAAATATATGCCTTGAATGTACTTAGTACACACGTACTATTAAGTATGTTATACTTAACATAGGTAATGGTATACGGGTCAAAGGGGGACCAATGCTTCTCCACGATAATTTGGGAAAGATGATTTTTAATTGGTTCCCGACAGTCCTGACATTTATCATTATAATAGAGACGTCGTGTCGTTAAAAAAAGAAAAAAATAAGAAGGTAAGTACTGAAGTAATACTAACTACTAAGAAAAAACCTACACTATTTTTCTCGTTGGTAGTATGAAACATCACTCTTTACTTTAGTTCACTTTGTACTGAAAGAAATAAACAAAACCACAATCTTAAAGGAAAGTAGGTCCACGTAAGGTTCAGTGACCCCACGTGATTAGTTCAGAAGCCCTTCACAAGGGAAATGAGTGAACGCGTGAACGGAACCAATCCATTTCGTTCATTTAAATTTTCATAACTTTATTGGAAAAATCATAACGTGAAATACTTGCCTAGTTTTACTATTTTAGTAAAAGGTTTTTTTAGAATAAGGTCAGATATATTCGTATATTTCAGTAGAATAAGTTGTAAATTAACGCACGAGCTTAAGTTGTGGTAGAAGGTCGAGTTAAGCATTCTATCGGCCGTAGTGTGTTCGACCGTACTAGTAGATAATACTAGTCGTAGCTCGGTACAACTGTTGAGGAAACTCAAGTAGTCCATGGGTGCGCGGTATGCGTTTAACTCTGGCGCAGGTCGTGGTCTGGAAAGACCGCAGTGTGTGAGAGCAATGCGATTGCTGGTCGGTTAGAGAGCCGTGGTTTATAGAAACCTTGCTTGGCAGTTTTTGGTTGCAGTAGAGTTTGAAAAGTTGATTCTAATGACTTTGGTACATGGCCCAAGGGTTGAGCCATTTTCGATTATTCTCAATGTTACCATGTTTTTGTAGTATTTAGTTAAACTAAAACAGTAGAGTTCTTTACTTTCAATAACCCGATGAATGTAGAGTTTGGTTACTGAGTGACCGAGTGGCGTAAAATACTGTCGTACAGGGTTTGTACGCAGGATAACCATCACATGAGGACGTGTGCAAGCAGGATGGCCGTGTCGGATCCGGTCGTTAGTATGGACATGAAATGAGTCGCAAGTACGCCGGTGGTAACATCACGCGACCTACTTAAAAGTCTACCCACACCACAGCGTTGTTCTACAGAGCCCTGATGTTCAGCTCGAGGCAAGGGCGATATTCAATGTCTGATCGCGGCGGAGTTGAGACGTCTTGGAACTGTAGCCGATTCATTGTGCTCCGTGTCATTGTGTTAAATTATAATCTCCTGTAATTCGTTGGTTTTGCCAGAAACAGTGTATCGCACCCAGTGTGTTTTCATAGCACGAAACCCATCGTCTGCCCCCATGATGTACGAGCCAACGGAATAAATGCTGACATATCCGACATTTTATTAATAAATTGAAACAATTTCTGGAATCCAAGGCATAGGCATAGGTTTCTAGATGACAAATTGATTGCAAAATAAAATATTTTCGCTCTCATATACCAAAAATCACGAAATAAATATAATATGGAATGAAGGAAACCAAATATAAATATAAAAATATGAATACATAAATAATGACATAACTTAATAATAATGAAAATACTTCTAATAATTCTCTGACGCGACGGGGCGAATGGAAGAAGAAGACATGATGCGTCGACCCCACGTAGCGTGGGCCAAGGGCAGGAAGATGATGACGATGATACACTATATCTTCAATCAACCTATCAGTCGCTGCACCACTGATCATCTGTACATGTTAAATCTTTCGTACAATCTGCTTACAGATAATTATGACATACATATTATATATAATTATATTATATTTATGTAGGTAGGTAAGAAATAAAGTATATGCATTTTAACTATAAATAATCATTAGCTCACACAACAGAGTGGTAGATTAGCAGTTGTCATAATTTCTCAATATTACAAGGTGTTGTCACTAATCACATTATAATTATTATTTCATATTTCCGGCTCCTTTGATCACTCGCTCCGTGCGCGCGTGCGCAACAACCGACAGAGAAGAATTTACTAAGAAGGGTTAATACTTCAATTATCTAAAAACGAAAAACCAAGGATTCAAATGTAGTGAGAAAGAGATCCCCCTTCTCTCTGAGTCACAAATGATCTCGACAAACTTAATGAAATAATGACAAGTCTCAAACCGGGAAGACAGATTCAATTACAAGGTTTTAATCAATGTTCTCTGCCCCTATCATTTGTGTTTTGTTGTTCCAGACGTTCCAGTCGACTACTGAACGTTTATTATTGTTTTTGCATATTATTTTCTAAGATGAGTGACTTGAGGAGCTCGTGGCTAAATAATAACAGCCGCTCGGGTCGATCTTAAGGTTAAGTCGCGCTTGCCTAAGTTGGTCCGTGGAAGGGTGACCGCCCATTACGTACCGAGTTTGCTCCGTCCAACATAGTTGGGAAAAGGCTAGGTAGATGATGATGAGTGAATTGAATCAGATCTATGCCTAAGATGCTAGTACCATTTTAGTTTCTCGTCATAAATCAAATAATATATATGTTCTGCAGTCTGTCTGCCAGTGTCAGCACCACATTAGGAGCGGTAAGTCCGACAGCTACAATGGCTACAATGGCGCCATCTCACCAACTCTCCTAATTACGTTAGTTATTTTCGTTCCAAAGCTTTGTCGTAATGAGACGACCTGATGAATTTCACAAACAATTTGTAGGCTATTGTTAAGGAAACTGTTTATTGGTGGCTTAATATATATAAAACGGTTTCAACTACATGTAGGAATATAGTTAACAAACTGTTTTTAAAGAGTCAGTCAGTTAAACATCGCAGTCACGAAAACTGAATCATTTCTAGAGACACCATTCAGGAGCCCAATAAAACGAATAGTTGTCCTAAATAATGGCTGCCCAAAACTTAGCTAACTCCTTGATATATTATCAGCGCGCTTATAATCCCAGCGGATTTTACTGTGATTATTTTGAGCCCTGCCTAAGATCATAGAAACAACGACTGGCGGGCGCCAGATGTCTAAATATGATAAAAATCGGCAAACAAGGGACCTTAGATCGAAACTTCTTGAAGAATTCGATGATTCATCATCACCATCATCGTCATCATCAGCTGAAAGATGTGCACAGCTGGTCATAGGCTTCCTCCAAGCATCGCCACATCGACCGCTCCATTGCTTCTCGAAACCAGCAAAAGCCTGCTGCCTTCACCAAGTCAACGACCGCTTTGTGGAAGGCCTTGTGACGCTGCGCCTCCCAATGCGCAGTCGTCAGTCTGGATGCAGGAACCATAGCGACAGCTTTCGTCTTTGAGACTACCATGCTAAATAATAGCCTTTTTCTACTACAGTAATATCACGCCATCTCTTTCATTTCTATGCTCGTTGACGCCGACCTTCAAGGGTGTGTGAGGCTCCCAAGAGGTGTTAGGAGCTTACCGTTCAATTTGCAACTACATGTGTCAGCAGGGAGCTTCAAATGTCGGATCAGGCGGCTTTAGGCTTCTGACATGCATGTTTACTAATTGCGAGGGAATTAAATGGAGTCTACAATGGAGACTGTTTTTTGGGGTAGATATCCAGAAAGAGAAGGGTATATATTTCATCTAGCCTTCAACCAAAAAATACAAGATGCTGCGATGCGGAGTTTTACAGATTACTTCTAAAATCAAAAGAAACTAACGTAGGGAATGAAGCTAATAGATTAGTACCTAATACCAGTACCAAAACGGTTTTGCGCCTAAGACCGATTAGTTGCATGTTCCATTAAATCTGACATAAGCTAGCAGATAGCGCAGATACTAATGAAACTGTCTTTACTCTCATAATCTCCAAGCTTAGAGCGTGAATCATTAGCACATAATGTAATCGTTACAGCTGATGAAGTATTGCCACACTGAACACACATGTCACGCTATACCGTCCGAACTGCATCATAATGTACTGAACCCGTTCAGTCATTTATTTTTTTCATCTGCCTGAAAACAATTAAATTCAAGCCATAAAAAATCCGCCTCAAGGTTTAAAATCCATTGACATCTGTCATTAATGCCTGCACTTTGATAATAAGAGCATCCACTTGTCTCTTGGATCTAAATATAGAATCAACGATTGTTGTTGATGTGTTTTGAATCTTGTCCTTAATCATTTAAGGTCGCAATCATGTACTTTGAGTGGTATCTTCACGCAGTCGTTTGCAGAGCACACGTGTGCGTGATGTGCCGCTGAGTGGTCCACTTCAGTGCTGTAACGTCGTATGTTAGTTATCTCATAGTTATATCTTCTTATCGGTTATTATAACACTGATAGGTAACTATACAGGGTGGAAGGGACTCCGACGCGAAAACGGTTACCACATATTCAGTACATCATCCTGAGCCAAAAATTTGTATTTGGGGGACATACAAATGTTTTCATCGGTTATTTTTTTTTAAATCTGCTGTTCCATATATTTTGCCCGTGTAGGTATTGCACTTTTGTAGAAAAAATTCTATGTTGGATGAACTGAATACGTGATCACCGTTTTCCCGTCGGTGTCCCTTCCACCCTGTATGTATGTCAGATTGTCTGTTCCGTTAGGCTCGGATATCATGTGAGCCGAAGATAGGTTTCGTGCAATGAAAACACCCTGGATGACTGGGTGCACTGCTTTTATTAAACTACAATTACAACGACACAACGAAATTACAATTAAACGCAATAACACCGGGCACAATGTATCGGGTACAGTTCTGAGACGTCTTAACTCAGATGCGATCAGAAACTGTCTGTCCTCCTTGCTGCGAACCCAAAACATCACGACTCTGTAGAAGCTGTAGGTGTGGGTAGACTGGTAATTACGTCGCGGATCCGACATGTATATTCTTTTGAGCAGTCGTTTCCTTACTGTTTATCTCTCTGATTGAATAGGGAGAGGCACGGCACGGCATACTGCGCACTTGCGCAGCAGGTTGATGCTTACTGCTGGAGCAGACCTCTGTAATCGCACGCCATTCTCTGTTTTACTTTTTTTTAATATGGTTTACCCTAAAGCTCACCTACTTTGGTAGCATTCCTCAAACTCCAACGAGTTGTTGTAAAAACATTCTTCAGTATTATTTTCAGTTCAGTCATGTTCGGTATTCCACTAGCGGATACTTTTTCATTGAAATTGTCGAAATAGTTTAACAAATTAAATATTCCAGGTATTTGCAGAGACGAGTGGAATGTAGGTACTGAAATTTTCACATTTTTGTCTACCGTTACACAACGGTAGACAAAAATGAGAAAATTTCAGTACAAGTTTCGAAAAATGTGAAAAATACTTTCGTCTTATCATCTACAACACTTAGGTACCTACATTTATATCGTCTGCCTGGCAAGAAAATATATATATAAAAGATAGATTTTTATTCCCACTTAGGTTTGACTTCTCCCATTTGTTCATCACCGCGTCAGTAAATTTAGTGTTCTCCTCTACTCTTTTCCTGTAAACACAGCATGCACAGGCCGCTTACGCCTCGCGTCTCCCATCGTCAGGGCCGTAGGCAGGGGGAGGGTGCGAAATCTCGGCAAACTATAGAGAAACCAATTTATCCGAGGCGCAAAGCAAACATTTAGAGCTCGCTTCGCTCGTTCGTACACCTCGTTCCACCTTCGCTCGTTCCTGTATGTATGAACAAAACTAACCTAATTTATCCAAGAAAATCCTAAAATATTCGAGCTCGCTTTGCTCGCTAAGTCATCTTAATTACGTCATGTCCTTTGCGTTCATGAGCTTTTCTTTATAAATAGGTTGAATTAGCCCTATTTTATAATAAAGGTTAAAAGAAAACCTATCGAGGTGGGTGCTAACATTTTCAAACTGGCTACGTTGGCTATTGGATTCATTTTTTTTTATTGATCTGACAGGCTTTTCTGTAGAAAATCTAACAAATCCGAAGTGGAGTGCAAAAAAAATCGAGCCGTTTTTAGCTCTGTATAGATAGAAAACCCTACCGGCGCCCAGGGTTACCAAGGTAATGTTTAAAACATTACCACCAGTGAACTTAACTTGGTGATGAAACCCTGACTAGGTTCAGTTCTCATGACGAAGCTCTACAGAAACAAGGGAATGGGAAGGGAGCGGAAGTGAGTCAGTCTAACCTATTGGCTGGATAGTGGGGTCAAGTCAAGAGGTCTCTCAAGCTAAAGTTCGGAACTGTGGGACTCCTGTCCGAGCATTAGCAACTTTATAATGAGAAGAATGAAGAGCTTTCATAACGCTAATATAATTTAACGCCACGCCGCCTCGCCGCGCGCCGTCACTTCGAGTTCAAGAGGAAAGTAACAAAAACACATTAAGAAACTTCAGTGTTGAGAAGTTTCTTTATTAAATCTTGCAACCCTTTCTGATTAGCGTCAGTAGGAGTTAATGAGTGACGTGGAGACGTGCGTCCTCTTCATAGGCCTCCTCCGAACTGACGTCGCGACAACTTGGCCCTCTGCCCTCTTAATGCATCTACTCTAGCGCGTCGTCCCGTCTGAGCTCTCTATTCTGAACTCTCGCAGATTAATGAAGTGTAAAAATTAACTTGCGTAACGATGATTAATTGCAGACGCTATCTTTTGAGAGAGGTCTTTCCGTTTCCCTGGGATTCAATTAAGGTACGTTTGATGCGGTCTCACCTAGATATTGTAAAGCCAATAGCGGAGCAAGTCAACTGGTGATCCATTTCATTGGATTACATTACAAATCATCATCATCATCTGCCTAGCCTTTTCCCAACTATATTGGGGTCGGCTTCCAGTCTAACCGGATGCAGCTGAATACCAGTATTTTACATGGAGCGACTGCCTATCTGACCTCCACAACCCAGTTAGTACTGGGGAATACGATACCCCTTGGTAAGACTGATTACATTACAAATGCTATTCAATAAATCGAGTCCTATTGAATTCATCTAATATGGCGCCAGATGGTTTGTTTTCGTACAAAACCAGTATTTTGGAAAGGCACGATATTGGCCAGGCTACAACATGTTGGTGTCACTGACCACAAACGGACCGAAATAACACAATTTATGGAAATTTTATTATTTTTGTCTCTTTTTATTATGTTTTTATCGCCGTAATGCAATCATTAATTCAACTTTATGGCTGAAAACTGCAATGAACCTGTTTTGAAACATATATTTCTGTATCAAAAGATTTTAAACCTTATCATTTAAACAATAGACTTGGTATTCTCTTGAAGAGATAGTTTGAGATAAGCTGATGGATCAAGTTGTTTTTGAAGATAAAATTGTAGTTTAATATGATTCACGTGCACGCGTGGTCACATCACATTAGTTAACAGAAGTTTTAATTGAGACAAGTTCTCGATGCTGTCAGTTACAGCCTCTACACGCTGTAAGTGCGTCCAGTCCCTGTCACTGTGGAGTGTGGACGTACTGGACGAGCAGGACGAGGGGCACTACGATTGTGAAGGAGATTCAATGCACTGGAATAGTCTGTTTTCAGCCTTTCAGGTTGAAGTTATTCGGGGCAGCATCCATCGGGTGACACATAGGAAAAGGGTGAGAAAGGTCGACTTTTCTCAAAATCCTTATATATTTTTCTAGGGCATGTATTTAAATCGATATCTGAATATTCCCTTTTTTCGAACAAAATATTTCTAAGTTAAACCAAAAATACTGACTTGCACACAAATTATGCACACTAAATAAATCAAATTAAATATATTGTTTAATGGTATTTGCAGAACTGTTTTACTGAACGAATAACTATTTTCAAAATAGTATATCTAACAATTCCTTACTTCAACAAACATATTAAAACTTTTTTAAGGAAAACCATCACCTAATTTACTTTTAGGAACATCTTTTATTCTAAATAAAACCCAATTTAATCAGTAATTAAGTACACAAAACACGTTTGTGTTCTGTCACGGCTCCTGTGCTGCGGGGCTCCGGCGGTCCCACGCGAGCTTATCGTCGCAGATGGGTTTTACGTTCACCACCGCAGCTTCGGCTTGCTGGCCAGCTTCGGTCGGCCAGCCTCAGCCGCGGCGGCGAGCGTTAAAACCACCTGCTCTTCAGCTCGCGGGCCGCCTCGCCCCTCCGCGCCTACGTGGGATTAAATTACACTCTAGGGGTAGGGCAGACAAGACTACGTGGAGTCGGTTTTGCAGCGATTCGTTTGTCACTAACTTTTGTAGCACAACATATTGACTTTTTTGGAGAATATTTTAAATTCATGAAATAAATAAGTAAAACTAACTCAAAAGCGTTTTTATTGATAATGGAAACTTACTTTATTGTGACATTGTACCTTTAGATATCAGTTTTAGAAATTCCGTAGGAAGATTGTACAATTTAGAGTGCAAGTTAGTATTTTTGATAAACAATTCGTATTTTTGGTGTGAATTCGATGAAAAAGGTCATCTCGTTTTGTGTGATTTTTTTTTTTTTTTTGTAGGACACTTTTTGTTAATCAATTGGTTTTTTTGCACAGCATTCATTTTTTTGTTATGCATTCAGTTAATTAGTGGAGTTACCTAGTGTGCTGAAAAATTATAAAGATGTGCATTTAAAAATATCCCTTTTTCTAGGTGCATATGTAACATCGTAGCAAATGGCTTACTGTAGTGACTGCCCACCCTATGGGATAAGGGTGTGGGTTTAGGTTCGTACGTGGGAAGAGGAAAACATTTTAAACCAACTAAAAGTAACTTAGGGCAAAGGCAAGAAACAGAAGTTTATTCAACAGTGATTCGGACTTTTCAGTTCCTTACACTATTATTGTGAGGTCCCGGTCAGCCCACAATCATGGCGCTTGCAACTGCGTCGAATTATCGAGCGCTCACAATAATTGAAAATCACGGTACCCCGTAAGTGACAGTGTAAGGTTAGTTATAAGCCGTGAGAGCTTAAACAGTGTTTTGAATTACTAACATTTTTAATATACATATAATCATTTTTTTTTCATTCAATTTCATTTTCATCATGAGTAGGTATAAGTCCTGAACCTTCGGCCCCAGCCCTGCATGTAACGATAGTCGCACCGAGGTGACTATCCGCCTATGTAAACACGGAACACTGTTGCTATGTCGCTATCTCTTATCAGTTATCAGCTTATCAGCGCCTCACCGTCGCACGATCGGAGAGAGTGTAGGTACGTCCGCACTGCCCTTGCAGGAAACAGCTAACTACTAATTGTGAGTGTTTACATATGAATGCAGATTTCTTATCAGAGTGGTGAAAATAAGGTGGTGACTTGGCATTTGTTTTGACATCGAAATAATAAAAAGGACTAAGTAATGGCACAAAGCAAAACATATACATATTCGAAGCCGACGTAAGACGACAGACCTCAGTGACACTACTGCTGTCTGCTGCTGCGGTCGAGCGGCGGCGGCGCAGCACTCTCGTAGCACAGCGGCTACGCGACGCGAATGTTTACATACCAATTCTTCATTGATTGAAAAATCAAAGGAAATATTGTTTTATTCATTGAAAACATCACAAAACCCACGTATGGTGTATTATCTAGATATCTATTGTACATACCTACTACCTACTACTCTATCTTATTAGGTACATAAGTAAGTATACGAAAAGTATTATAACCATTTCATACCCCGAACAAAATATTCGGGTGAGTGGATGAATGTTACGGGCCCAGCGCTTCCTTCACTGTGAGTCTTAGTGACATGTTCCACATTACATGTTCACAGCTGAGTGTAACACGATCTTTGACAATTAGCAGGGTAATCTAATCACCGTAACATTAATCAAATGATGCGAAGTACGTATCGAGCAGTCGAAGTGAACCGATAAAACATCTCAATGCTCCTCAAAGGAGTTACTTCAAACATTGAGTTCAAACCGACGCCAGTTCTTGCGCGAAATTGCTACCCGCGCTGAGTCGTCGCAACCAGCGGCCCCTGAGCCCCGCCACCCTCGGGGCACAGCGGGAACCTGGGGAAGCGTGCGGAGTGCGGTGATTGGCAGGTGGCTCGGTACACTGGTCGGCTGGTCTCCAAGTTTGAGTATGATTGATGATAGGTGGCGCAGTAACTGTTTGAGCCTGTAACGTTTAGTAATGTGATAGGCGCGCGCCGCTCGACGCTTCAACGGGAATTCTTCTCCAAAATTGAGTATGTTTTCTCATTTCGTTTTATTACTTACGGAGATTATTAAGTCAGTGATGAAGTCATTATTTTTAGGGCGATATTGCGAAGGAACGCTTTGAATTTTTCGCCAAGATTCTTTTTTATTAAGTTACTCTGCGTGGGATTGGATTCGTCCGATCGGATTGTATTCATTTCACATCAATTTCCAATCTGCTTAATATTCAAATAATGTTTACGATATCTTGAGCTCTGCCTACGCTGTCACCGCTATAGTCGTGAAGATATGGCATGTTCTGTTACACTGTGCCATACAGTTGACACCTTCTAAGAGATTAATATTATTTGTATTTGCAGAGGAGTATAATGTGTAGCGGTGTTAAATTGTTTCCCCAGTTAAGTCTTTCGGTCGCTCGAAAATTGACAGCCCGTCGAAATATGGGTTGGTTGGTTCACTTGGTTGATATCACGACGAGTCGTACTCAGCGCTTCTCCTCCACGTTTATTATGCGCACAGCCAAGGTGTCTGCCTTCAAAGCACGAGTGAACAGGCATCTTCTGGGCACGCTCGTTCCATCATAGACCTCGTCTACCGCTTTCCATCAGGCGTGATCGAGTCATTCAGAACAGGATCATATTGTAATAAAAAAAAATTAAAAAAAAAAATTCGCGCATCAATAATAATGTTTTTTGACTAAAACTATTCATGAATTGCAGTTATTTTTAGTGCAACATAACATTGATTAAATGCTTAATAATTATGTAAATCAGGCGAAAAAATCCGTGTTCCGTTTCAGCACGCATTCCGAGTCAACAGAGGCTATATTGCAAAATCTGTTGAGCCAATAAACACCTTTATATCCTTGTCTTCAAAATCATTATTTTTAGTAAATATTTTTTTTTATTATTTAAAATACTGGTACTTAGCTGAATCCGGTTACACTGGAAGTCGACCGCAACATAGTTGGGAAAAGGCTGGACTGATATGATGATACTTTTATTTTTTCAATCTGATTGCAATAATACGTTTAGTAAATATAATTATCTCGGTTTTTGCTCTCAAAAAACCGGCCAAGTACGTGTCGGGCCACGCACAATGTAAGGTTCCATAGTCCTACATCGTTAATTTAATCCACTTCCTACGGTCCGATTTGCCTCCGAACGATTATTTTTATTGTAATAATAAAAAACAAACTTACATTTGAAAAATCTGTGCTCCGTAAAATATGTTATCCAAGTACATTTTATAAATTCGTTGACTACCTATTACTTGTAAACTTGTAAATCCTACTTAGCTGTGATAGTTTTCCATTTCACTTCGTTATACAGGGTGTAAACAGACCCTTCACGAAGCCGTCAACCAAACATTCTGTACATCAAACTAAGTAACTTTACGCAATTTTTTTTTTGGGGTGAAAAATCACATTTTACGGTAGGACTCAATTTAACGTTCTCAAAACATTGTGCTGATGGATGGATTGAATAGTACGGGGGTCGTGGAGGTGTTTAAAGTAACAAGTAACGACGCAAAACGCAGCGTAAACATATTTATAAAGCATTAGCTTATGCTATGTGACAATTATCGAGCTTCACGCGAGCAAAACCGCAGCTTCGCTCGCGTGAATTTCGATAACTGTCCCTCGAGATCATACTAACGGAATAAAAAGTATCCTATGTGTTATAAACTAACTGTGTGCAAAATTTCATCCAAAACCGTTTAGTACATTTTACGTGAAGGAGTTACAAACATCCATCTATATATTCATCCATCCTCAGAAACTTTCGCATTTATAATATTATAAGTAGGATACCAGATTGATAAAATATATGCCAAGTAGATCGATGCAGCGGTGCGGCGAGCCAAGGCCGAGGGGTGCGGGGGGGGTGGCAGATAGCACGCTAGCATACCAGTCCCTCGCAAGTCGCGACGCGGCGTGCGTGTGTGCCAGTAGTTGGCAGCGACTGTCGTTTGTTTCATCCGCAAAATGTCTCGCTGGGGCGACGAGAAGACGTTACTCTTCATCACATGCTACAGGAAACATGAGTGCTTGTGGGACCCCACATCGTTGTTCTACAAGAGTAGAACAGCTCGAGCAAATGCGTACTCGTCATTACTGGAGCAGTTTAACGACGATAAGATGACCGTGCAGCTGCTCAAGATGAAGATCAAGAACTTCAGGACCACATACCACCAGGAGCTGAATAAGATCAAATACTCGAAGCTGTCGGGAGCAGCGCAGGTGTACAAGCCGACCTTGGTCTGGTTCGACGCGATGGATTCATTTTTGGGTGAAACTGTGAAAAAAGAGCCCACACAAATGGTGGGTACAATATTATACAAATTATGAATCATTCGCAAGTCAGGGAAGTTAATAGTTAAGCAACTTGACTACCAGCTTAAACAGTCCACAAGTAGGTAAATAGAAATCATAGCTCTAACAGTAATTCGCAGCTGTATCGCACGGCTAAACTCTACTTAGCAATTCATTTCTCTGGATGTATTTATATATTTTCATGCTGCCATGCTTTTTTATCTTTCTTATCACCTAGCTATGCTACCGCTCATACTGCCACCGTCACATTGATGTATCTACGTCCACCATTTGGAACCATTTAAACGCGGAGATGAACGGAGCGGAGCGGAGAGGTGCAAGAATTGTTCAATACTTGCTGAATTTACATCCAGTCATTTGTTTCAGACTGATAAACCAACATCAAAACGAATCGATAATTTTAAACACAAGCTAATTTCTTCAAGTAAACCATCACAAACTTCAACAGTCAATAATTTAGAACATAAGCAGGTGGCAGCACCACTAAATGAGCAAGAGCCTGCAAGGAAACAAATAAGACTGGTCGCCGAAAAACTGATGTCACGTCACGAGGATGAAACTGGTTCGGAGAAGTCTTATACTGCTAGCCGATTGGAAAATACATCGACAGTAGTCAGCACTCCAGGTCTGTGTGAGGATGAGTTTCATTTCTTCGGGATGAATGTTGCAGCTCAGCTGAGAAGACTTCCACTTCACATAGCTCTACAGTTACAGACTGAGTTCCAAAATGCACTATACTTGGCAAGAGTTGGTCAGACTTCACTAACCGGTGGTGATATAGAAGATACGAAAATGCAAACGAATGAAAATGTAAGTGATAGCGACTCAATTGACCACGATGTGGATGACAAGGAGTTCTCCCTGAACATTCAGAACGGGATTGAATGTTCGAGTCAAGTGTCTGATGAGGAGACTGTGTTTAGAAAAGCTTGGAATGCGTCTTAGACCCCATGTGATACATAATTGTAACGACTAGGCTAGGGTAGCATAATAGTATTCTAAGTACTAATTAAAGAAGTTTCGAAACACTACTATTTTGTTTTTTTTTACTGGAATGTATTTTATTGCATAAAATTGAAGTCTTGTAAAACACAATGTTTTATTATAATTAATAAACTACTATAAGATGTAGTAGCAAGGAGCATAGTGTTACTCAGTAACTGAGATTTGGAGGTCAGATAGGCAGTCCTTCCATGTAAAATATCAAATACTGATTTATAATATTATTCAGCGAGCAGCATATTTGGCACCCGGGCCCCAAAATACGAGGCCAGCCCCAGAACTACCCGGCCTAACGAAGAACACATACAAAATCTAAGATTTTTTTTATTCCTCTACCCTTTTAACCCGATGTACATTTTCAAAAACTCCGCTTTATTGCCCTGAATTTTTGACCAACGTTCGACTGACACATCTTCACTACTCCATTTTCTTCTATTTTGAGGAATTGCGGCAGCCTTTTTGGGCACAGCTTGTTCATGTCTAAATTGTCGGCGAAGATACGATGAGTACAGCACTTTCTGAACCCCTACCTTATCTGCTAGTTCGCGCACTTTCAATAGACGGTCATCCAATAACTTTTTTTGAATTTTATTACCATTTCTGATATAGCCACCTCATTTGGACGACCAATGTCATGTACATCTTTTAGTGCAGCAGTTCATATGGCCTCGTTTCAATTCGGCCGCCCAATATTTTACTGTTGTAAGTGAAGTAGCAGACTCTTCCAGAGAAGAATCTAACTCTGATTGGCTTTGTTATTAAATAAGATCTCAATGTCTCTCGAACTCATAGAAATTTTCAAGTACTGGTATCTTAACCAGGTCAACATCGTTCGATGGTCGAGTGCTCTGTCGGTGCCGTGCGAGGTGAGGCAGTAAGGACTGACGTCGCCGAAGCTCTTCAACCTGTACGTGAATGCACTGATAGAGGAGATCAGCAGTACCCGGGTCGGCTGCCATATTGACGGTGTTTGTGTCAACAGCATTAATATGATCTTAAATGGATTGAAATAAATGATTTTGAATTTGAAATTGTTCTGACTGAAGTTTTTCAAATGAAAGATTTTTATCACGTAACGGTGACCAATTTTCTCCATGTTCAGAAATTCAGTGACTGTGTTCACAATTTGAAGACGATTTTAGTTTTATAAGGTTGTATTGGTACTCTCCACCAAAGATATTATTTTCGTACAACAACCGCCATTTACAGGTCAGGCCGGGTACTTTTGGGACTGCCCTTGTAGTTGGGTAATTAAGTAGTTAGAACTATGAATACGGAGTTAGTATTCAGAACTTAATAACTGCAAAAAAACTGCTTACAAATCACAAGTCATGTAGACAGATGGTGTTCCATAGGCGACGCGACGTACCGTACCATTGTCAAATAGTAACAAAGCAATCAGGATGGGTGTGACAACTTGACGAGTTGTCAACTGAAATCATTGCGCTGTAATGAGTTTTTTATGACAGCAGAACAATTAGCTGATTGCGAGGGGACCGGCCGAGGTAGGCGCGGGTTGTTGTCGGGGTTCAATCTGTGCTCGTGCCATATCATATGTAGGAGTTTCAAGTAAGTAACTACAATTAACTATGTATCCCATTCAAAAGTAACTACGAATGGTTTAGTTTATATTACACAGACTGCCTAGTTGGTGCCGTGGCCCCAAGCGCTACTGATAAACGCATATAAGGTCCTAGGTTTGATTCCCAAGTCGGACGAGGAGTAATTGGGTTTTCCCATCAGGAATTTCGGTTAGTTGTATTGTCTGAATTTGTGCCCGGGTTACGGCAATAGAATCGCTGTAACTGGAAAATGTGTATGTATATAAACATTTTCCAGTTACAGCCACCCTAGTACATGTGGTGTACTATATCTTACCCTTCGGGGATGAGAGTCATATTGTTAGCGATTACAAAGTGTTATTAAATTTGAATTTCCATTGCCATATTTAAATATGTAGACTGTAAACAAAGAAACGGCACCGATGAGTGGACCAGTCGGTTTATCGTTAATTTAAATAATTCGGGGTGCAGCGGGGTGCATTGTCCACCGGTGGGGTAGTACCGGTCCATTTGACAATGCGTTGCAATACAACACGTTTATAACAAGACATTTAATGATGCATGATGTGGAGCTCACGTTACATGTTATAATAAAGATTTTTGTACGTCGCACAGTATACGATTTGACCAAACTAGAGGGACAAAAGTCTATAAGACAATTAAAGGGTTTGTAATGGGTCAACGTTATAACTTATAAGTTATGTGATGATGTGGTAGCAAATTAAACACATTTTTTCAATTATGTAAATTTTAATCTGACTTTTAAAGCGATTTTAAATCAATACAATGTTTTAAGTTGCTTTTTTTTGGTAATTTTCTCAACAATGATATATAAGGGTCAGATGACACGAGTAAATACTTAATTAAATCAAAATTTGTGCGAACACGAGAAGTTTTCAAAGTGTAGCCCAGTCTGACTTTACGAATTTCTTTGTTTTTGGCCTCCGAAGCCTCTTCGGACATTTGTCCTATTGGTATGATTGAATGTCTTATTATCTCTGCTCCATGAACTAGTAACTAGTACTCTTTTTGCCGTATGATTCAAAAGAACTTGTAGCTCAACCTCAGCATATGTGTCTGTCATACTGAATTTTTCCACAGAAGGGGGTAAAGACGGAATCCTCTTTCTTTTGACTCCTGTTGTATAGTCTTATATACATTCACAGAGAAATGGTTGGATATAAACAAAGTCAATGCTTCTGCCCGGGTATACGGCCTTTGTTTGCATTTATTCTTCTGCGTGCTTTTTTATATCCAGTAGCTCATCTCGGGGAAGCTGTTGTAACTTCCTGAATTAAACTAGCCGTGTCACGTTTCCCACTGGCTCGCACACCTAATTGAGTTGCAAAAGATAATTGTTCAACGTCATATTCTTCCAACAAATGTTGAACTTTACGTTTTTTAGTTTTCGTGGAACTAAGTATCTTCAAAACTCTTTTTTGGTCTGCCAAAACTGGAACTCGGTTTTGGGGGCTGTTCAAGAAACATTGTGAGCACCAACTCTTCATTTAACCATTCTTCGTAATCAATTAAAAATAAATCTAATTGCCTTTGTTTGCGAAGCCATTTCAAACGAATCTTCTCACATTCCTTCTTCAAATAGGCTTCTCCTGATCTTCCGGGAGGTTCAGATCAACAAATCTTGACTTTATAAATGTCAAAACTTGATCTAATTTGTCTTTAGGCGGTGTAGAAAGCCAAAATTCAAATAATGATTTTCGCTGAATTCGGGCACCTTTAAAGAAATAATAAGAAATATTTAGAATCGCATAAAGTCGCATTTCCAAATTATGATTTTAACAAACTTAAATGTTAAGAGAATATGTTAAAAGCGTAATTACACCTTGACTCAACTTGACTACCTACTTTAAGATTGGGTAAACTTAGATCATATCAATTTTTGTTGTTTTATAATCGATCTATTTAGATACATTATAACTACGCCTTTAAAAACAATTTGATGGATTAAAATCAATTTATATACAGATAATTACCTCGAGTTACAGAATCCATGACTAGAAAATACTTTAAATCACACAAAACCTCGAAACACATGCACAAACGGAACCGTTCACAACTGCACTGACCGTGCGGGCGGCTACCCGAGTTCGACGCGGTAACTTCGCGCATTGTTATTGAAGGGATCACTACACAATAGCATATTCTGACGTCATTATCGGCTGTAGGGTTCGTCTAAATGGGTAATAATAGTAAAAAAACGGTTTGTTTTAACATTATGAGTTTTGACTTTTGTCCCTCTAGTTTGGTCAAATCGTATACTGTGCGTCGGACTGAAAAAATTGGTGTGATACAGTAGAACCATAAATAAATGACCATTCTCTAACAAAACTTATAATCGATGTGTTTCGTTTTTATCAGAATTTACCTGTAAGTATATATGTATTTACCTACCTACCTATTTTGAAATTATTGTGATTTTTCTTTTTATAAGTAATTCCATCTATTATTTTTTTAATTAAAGCACCACTTAAAAGGCCAGTCAAAAAAAATATTGATAGATAATAAACAAATTCAAACCGGTTGTTGGAGAACAAGGTCATAGTGGTAGTAGCGAGAACCCGAGCTTACCCGAGCTCCGAGAGATCCGAGCTACCGTGGACCACCACACTTGGATACGATTTACAATAACAATGTTATAGTTTCAACAGAGATTTTTCACTTTTAGCTTTAGTCAAGCCATTTATATTATTGGTTTACTTTTTTTAAATATCTTACCTTTGGGAATGAAGAGATGAAATACTTAGGTCGTCATTTTCTGAAGAAAAAGGTAGTTCAACGGATGGATTTACTTTATAGGTAAGAGGTCCACTTATGAACAAAATACAAGCGAAGGTATATATGTATATTGTAAACTATCAATGACAGTGACTCATTCAACTTTGTTTTTCTGCAATTGCACTGATTATGGAAAATTTGCAGATTTACGAAAACAAGTGTGATAATATTGATAATGATATGTCATTGGTCATTATCACTTTACGTCACCTTTTTTCGTTATCAACCTAATCTTGCACAAGTATCGGCAGATTTCCAGTTATCTGTTCCAAAATACTGCATTGCTGTAATCAGCTCCAAATTGTTGACAATCAGCATGTGAATATCACGATTTCTACCTACATTTCCATGTTATTATCTTCGGTAAATAAAGGTAATGATCAATTTATGTGATCAAACATAATGTATGGTGGATGAGGCTGTTATAGCTAGGTTGATGTATTAAATAATATTATGTACTTATAATAGTTGTATTTAATGTTTACAAAGAGCATCCAGTTTTCACAAATCCTAGATCGTGCAAATAGAAAAGAACTAGATGATCCTAGTGGCCCCATCCCAACCGGCGCGGGCGGCGCGCGGCGGGCGGCGCACTACAACTAGCAGGTAGTTACGATCAATTTACTCGCACTAAAATACACTATTTTGTTCGTTAATGTGCGTACTACGAGAACACGCATTGTGCCAATGTACCTACAGTACATAGTGCGTAGCGTAAACAACATGACGATCTTGTGTTAAGTTTTCAAATTAATAAAGAGGTAACAACGAAACTTTTTGTTTTTACTGATTTGCTTGAAATCCGACAGAAGTAGGAATCTCAGTATGGAAGCAACTATATCCGAAAGCACGTGACTGATCAACAAGACAAAAATCAACATGCAGAAAACGTACTACCGAAATAAAATCATCTCATTACCAATTTTGGGCCACAACCATATTTTGATATCCGCAAATCGGTATAAATAACCCTATAAAACTACCCGTAACATATTGCCCAATCCGCGGTCGATTGGACCCAAACGTAACCCGATCTTAACTGACAAAAGGATCCATGATTTTAATGTTTTATTCTTTTTCCTTCACGTCTCGTATACGGGCTCTTTCAAAACTGTCCAACTATAAGGGTCTTTATGACCCCTTGCGGTGTGAGTTTCGATTGTACACGCTTGTCACTTAAAGGGTTATGGTATTAAAACTATTGAATGTGATGGTATTCCGATGGTATCTATATGTTAACTGTGAGGCAGGGTTTAATGTGTGAAAGCACTTTTAGAAATGTTGGCGTAGGTTTTATTGCTATTCTTATTTCCCAACCAGCAATTCAGTCCTATTATTTCAGCTCATAACTCTAAAAAGCTCTATAAACGATTTATTAAGGTTTTAGCGGTGCCAGGGTGTTGTATAAAAGCGTTTGACAGTACATTATTGCTCTAAATGCTTATAGAGCTAAAAATACCTATAAACAAAGGATGTAAACGTTTACTACGCCATTTTATACAACCGTTATAGTCAAGTACTATAGCAAGTTCTAATATAACTAGTACATAATAATATTGGTCTATAAAATTGTTTTCAGGTGCCTTTATTTATCTGATTAGCGTAATAAGGGTTCCAAACGAACTGCTATAGTCGTTTCGTTATAGCAGTGATGAACACTCAACTACAGGGCGATATTGTGATATTGTGGATATTCAGATCGCTGCTATAGTACGTGTGCGTTAGTATAGTCACAAAGACTTTACAATAGAGTGTTTTTGTGATGTAGTCTAATTTCAGATCACGCTTATAGAACGTAAGTGTAGTATAATAGTTTTTAGATGCATCTTATAATTTTACCAATAAGCATATCACACGGACACTATAATAGAGCAGAATTATTGTATAACAACTTTTTTGGTGCCTAGAAATTCGCTTGTTAGTATTATAAATGGGTATTTATCACTAAAGTGACGCAAAAGTGGCACATACATGTAGATAAATGTTTCTATTATATGACAGTTAAGTCCCAAAAAGGATTATTGGCTCGCTTTTACAACAATATTCAGACATTTTGATACGGAATTAATGCGACGTGCATTCACAATCACAATTACGGGAAATGGTTCCGTACAAAATGGAAATCGTGTTGAACCTATTGAGGACGTCTTTAAAACTCCAATAAAATCTTGATATTTGAACCAGGGTTGTTGCTGATGCATATTTTTTTCACATCAGCGGATGCTGATGCTGATGCTGATCTTTTATCATTGACATCAGCGGATGCTGATGCTGATGCTGATTTTAATTATTTTCTTTAAAAAAAAGGGAAAAAGTAAAATCAGTCTGTATAAGTTGCACTTTGCAGTTTCTTGACTCCTTAGTTTAAAATACGTCCATATTCCACTTTTCAACGGATAACACTCGACAGTTTACGGGAAAAAAAATAAAAACTTTCACGCGTAATGACGAATTAACGTAATGAGACAAGTTTGTGTTTGTTCAATGATTCAATCACAATCCCCGCAGACGATCTTTTAATTGGTCAAAGTCGCAGGCAAAAACTACACGTGATATAATCCTCTCTGCGGTCATGTCACGACTCGAACATCAGCATTAATAAATCAGCATCGATCAATGCGGATGCTGATGCTGATGCTGATGTTGAAAATGATGCTGAAGATCAGCGGATGCTGATGCTGATGCTGATGTTCGCAACAACCCTGATTTGAACATATATAAATGCAAAACTATTACTACTACTATTATTATTACATGAACAAAATTCAAAGATTATTCAGAGTTGACGCAATAAAGTGTAAACTTATCTCGATCTCTTACAACTCAACAACTTATTTTGTGCCATTGTTACATACTGTATAATAAACACATTTTACTAATTTCTAAGGTTATTTACGCAGATGGTATATAAATAAAAATCTTTATTAATTAAATGGATCTTTATTTTGAACTAAAAAAGAAAAATCTTTCATTTCTCATTCTCCTATCAGTCTTGATCTCACGTTAAAATCAACCCACATAATTAACTCAGCTTATACAATATCAGGTACTCGAAAATATGTCAAAAATATAAAATGTTAGAATATTCACTTCACAGGAATATTCAATTTAAAGCTAGTATAAAACAGGAGTCTTAGGGCTGATTTTTCAATAGATTTTAAAGATTTTTTATGTATGAGAATGTTATTTAATTGCAAAGCCGACATTCATCGGAAGGATAATGGTCATAAATAGCCATAAAATCGCAACCCCGACACCAGAAAAATAATTAATTAAATAATTGGGCCATATTTCTTTTATATATGGTGAAGTGACTCGGTAAAGATGAATTAGTATGTAATCCACAGTTTACACAGTTTGCACTTAATATAAAATGTGTGATTTTCCACGGCCATTCCGCTGCTGCAAGCATCATGAAATCGACTCGACTAAGAAATCTATCGATATCCATATTGGCATCCATTAGGTACACTGAAAAAACACAATGTTGACTGTAGTTTATATTTATAAAGGTATTGCTTCTAAAGTCCAGTAATGCTACTAGATACAAACATAGGCACTATATATAAAGAAATATAAACACTAAGTACGTAAAACTTGATATAACTACGTAAATTCTTCCCGAAAAAAAAACTGGTTACATGATTAATTCACACTATTCGTCAGTAATCAGTCTATAATTATGTTTTTTTTCATTACCTATGGTCTTCAAAAAAATAGTAAAAAAAACACTGTGTATTATAAATTCAGTCATGCTCACACAGAACCCCAATTTTAGGTTGAATCCACGATGACTGACAGTGAAAACATTGTCACGGCAAGTACTATAATGGCTCTTAAAAAATCGAAATCATTTTATATGATAAATATTTTTGTAAAAGCTCAACAATTCGAGGGGGCACTTTAAATTCATGGTAAACCTATCCCTAGTTTATCAGTAAAGCTGCAGTCGCACATCATTTCCACCGTAATAGACTAATATTATAATAACAAAATAAAATCTTACTCACCTCAGATTGCTTGTATGCTTTTGTAAAATTATTTTATTTATTTTTTGCACTCTGCACTAACACGAATGTAAAATAATGTATAGTGAATGAAAAATGTGAGGTAAAGGAAACTAAACTCTTGTATAGTATGAAAAAGTACTATAAAAGGTCCTACAGTAGCCAGTACATCATTATTTTGAGACCTGCATCACTGTTACATAGATTTTATTGGACTGTTTCGTCATTTGGAACACTGCAATAAAATTATTTTGTCACTGAACAGAGATATAAATGCGCCACTTCCGAATAAAAGATACGTTCTTTGGGGTTTTATAGGACCAAGGACAGTTTTTTACAAAACGTTCTATGGTTCTTTATAGTACTAGTTTTTGCTGCTTGGGTTGTTTGGGGAACAGAACCTTCGAGAGTGAGCTGACAAAGTTTTGAGCCCAAACTGTTAATGGTCAGAGCCAGTCCTGCCTGACATGGCCATTTAGTTTACCAGCATAGGGCCACATTTGTTTTACCCGTGGAGCAGGAGGACCCCAGTCCCCAAGAGACTTAGCACTAGCGTGATGCCATCCGCAACTAATTTTTATGATCACCATTTGGCAACGAAATTCAAGTATTTTGTTGATAAAATACCATAAATACTAAAATGTACATTAATGTTGGCTACAAATATGTACACTGTGTGCAGAAGCCCGTGCGGTCCGGATCCGGTGCTCTGCCGGAAGGTTATCAGGGAACCGTGGATCATTAGGCGCTTTACACCCCACTTACTCATTTGCAAGAGTTTAGTAGAGTTTTATGGACCTAATGGAGGGAAGTAATGACGCTTTAATAAAAAAACTGCTTGCATCGATACTGTAGGACCCCGAGGCATATAGTACGACACATCTAAAGGTTCCTGCGTTAAACCTAATAGGTCCCATCGGCAGAATACGTCAAACACGATCACTTTCGAACTACAGGGCTCGAGTTTAAACAAACTTGGATATTATTGACTGGCTCAAGAACTTCGGCCGATCGATGGTCGATCTAGGTATCTACGTCGATGGTACACCTACGAGTGACTCCTCTCTCGTCATGTACGCGCCATACCTCTGCCCTGCTCAACTCCACCAAGATTCACAGGCGTTACGTTACGCATTACATAATGAGTGTTAGTTTCGCAGCACTCTTTTGTTTCCCATGACGTCACCGGACATCTTTCCTGTGAGTGTACATACACGGGCATGGTGTAAGTATGGCGTGTGTTTACAAAGGGATGTTTTAGCCTTGCTTGAGCGACTGCGGGGGAGACATGCTATTTACGTTGCCGTTCCGCTGACGACTGCCGAACGCGTTGCGGCATACTTGGGATCGGTTAAAAATATCTTTATGAGCTTTCACATAAAGAACTTTTAAAATGTGGCAAATTGTTAATACCTGAGAGATCTGAAGGCATCACAGCGCAGTACCTATGCAATCAGTACTCGCTTGACATTGTAAGCCTTTGCAGTCTATTGTCAGGGGTTGTTTGTAGGTAACTGTTTCTTTGTTTGCTTTTTTCTACGTGTTCATAGAGTTTCGTCATAAGTTCGAAGTTTTTCCACAGCTGAAGCACAAGATGAATGTGTAAAGAGTATTTTGCTGTGCAGACCCAGACTTCAATCATTAGGCTTAACTCTATATTACTCTATTCGCTTCACTAGTCTTAATAGTATTGTTGTTGGCCGACTAATGTATATTGTATAGCTATAGTAGGTGTACGTTCATCACAAACAGTGCGAAGAGGCAAAACAAAGAGAAACGAAATAAGGGCGCGACTTTGCGGCACAGTAATGTAGGTTTACAAAAGTTAATAACATGATAATATCCCCGTGTATATTTATAACAAGGGCTGAGCCAATTTTTTGAGCTAGTAACTTTGGCGCAAGATAAACAACGTACAAGATAAAATTCTAAAATGCCTCCGACTCCATAAGGCGGGGCCGACAAATTCACTGACATGAACAAAATATTCTTGTATCTTGGCTGACTTCATGAATTTCATCAAGATGCGGCGTCTCCCTCCATCGCAAGCCGGCGTCTCGCTTACACTCAATCTCCATTATAACGATAAAGCGACATTGAGCGTGAGATTGCCTGTGCAAGGATCTCTTCATATTTTCACTAGTCAGAAATTTTCCGCTACACGAATTCGAACCTTGTGGTTCGGGTGGTAGGGAAAATATCGGGGGTTGATATTCGCACAGTGAAGTTGGTGGTTGAATAAGGAAGTGTTTTCCTGTGAGAGTAAGTCGGTATCAGCGGGGCTGTCAGCTGAGGCGTCACGCCGCGCGCCGCTCATGGGATATGTTGCGGTGCGGCGGGGGGGGGGGCTGGGTGACGCCACGTCCCACTTCAAGGGAAGGGTGTCACTAAATCACGACGTAATTGTGAATATGTTTTTAAATGTTGCGTCAGATAAGGTTTATGTGGAACGTACGTATTTTTGCCAGTGGGGGTAGCTTCCTGTTTACCTTATACAACTTTTTTACTTAGCAGCTTATTCAGAAGGATGTTGTTTATGTTTAAAATCGTTGTTTTTTCAAATCATTCGTGATTGAATGTGACATTACGTGCAGAATCATTGTTTCGACTGCGAATAGCCAATATCAAAATCTACTTACGCACCGTGTTGCAGCACTGTCTTTTTACGCACCCGACATAATCGACATACAAATAACATCCCATTCCCCGTCTGTCCTGTATGACGCACAAATCAATTGATCCCTCTCATCGCACACACTCCACCATGCGACCCCCCAGCCTCAGTGCCAGTGAGTACCAGTGAGTACCAGGGAGGACGTACATCTGCATGCGATGGCTCGAGTACTCTTCAGCTACCATCCGTAATGTTCGGAACACGCTGCTCGGTAAGAGGATTGGGGCATGAACTCTGTTAATAGAACATGATGTGTTAACAATGTAAGTAAGAAGAAACTGCCTCGTTGGTCCAGTAGTCGCATAGCGTTCTGTTCAGCGTGAGGTCTTCAGTTCGATTCTCGGCTAGGGTCAAATTTCTTACAATAATCTAAGATTTCTAAGGATCCCAAATTAAATTGACACTGCTGAATTGTAAAGAACTACCTACGATACCGTTATAAATGGGTAGGTACCCATAGCTCTTCAGAATATCAACCAGAGAGGAGACTGTACCCCTCTGATAATCCCTCCATTGGGCTTTATGTACATGCAGATACGTAATGTACTCGTATGAATGAAACCGTCCGAAATCGTCCTCTATTCATAAAGGCGTGTGTGCCGAGGAGCTCTGTTCGCCCCGTCGAGGAGCTCTGTTCACCCCGTCGAGGAGCTCTGTTCACCCCGTGGGGCCGAGGGGCGTCCGTGAAGGAATGCTATAAAACTATGTGTGGTTGAGGGATGGAATTTTTTGTTACAATATTTTTACTTTTACGTAATGTTACACTGAAGTGAAGGTGAGTAGGTTAGGTGCAATCACTCACGAGTGGGGTAGAGGCTGTTGCTGGGTTGTGGCTTGTGGGTTTGTTCTTTCAATTGAGTTATATTTTAAGGCAGTTTATATTGGTAATGCTAACTAGGTACGGACACAGATTTTACCAAAATAATTTATAAGTTTATTATCAAATATTTCAATAGATAGGATACTCAACTGAGCTGAAGGCTTGAAGCCCTCTTGCTAGTCTAGTAGATACTTAAAGATGAATGATTGTGTGAGTAAAACAAATAGACTCCTATAGATGTAAGTGTATCCCGTAGTCGCTTTTTTAGAACTCGTCTAAGAAACCCTTAAAACCATCGATAAAATCAACCGATCATCAATCTCCTCAACCCAATTTTCCTTAAAAACTTAACGCTTACCGTTCCCGAGTCCTCCCGATTCCGTCCGAATCCTCCCGATTGCGCGCGATTCCCCGGCATTTCAAACTGCGCCCTTAATATTTATGTCTTTACGCACATATCCAGCCCCTTAAGGGACTCGGAGCCACTCCAAATGTCAATTAATGTCACAAGGTACCCGTGTCCCACTAAATATTCCGCGTAAAGTCGGGGCCCTCATACACGCAGATTTAGGACGTATAATATCCTATTTATAAAACGTCAAACCTATATTTGGATTAACAAAGGCAGTTAATATAAGCTCGAGTAATTTGTGGTATTAACGAATTTCTAAAGGGCTGGGATTAATGAGAGGCTGTGAATTATCTTGTTGTTTTGTAGCAGAGTGTTCTTCTATGTAACCATCTGAGGACGTTAGTTGAAATTCACTGAAAGGGTAAATTTAGATCTATTGTGAATCTAGGTTTATTGACTGACAATGATATTATTAAATATTATATCCTAACTAATATTGAAATAATATGAAAGTAAGTTTGTTTGTAACGCCTTCACGCCTTTCGTTACGCTTTCCGTTTAAATGACCACCGGTTAAACCAAGATCTGGTTTAGGACATAGGATGTTTTATTCCGCTGGCTGGGACGTTCCCGTGACGTTACTTCCGACACCCAAGCGAGCGAAGCCGCGGGCACAATCTAGTTTTGATATACATATTTCCAAGAAACATAGAGGATAGCAACAAAATAACACGAACCACGTAACGAATGGCGAGCGATGATCGAGAACAAAACGTGGACGCGGGCCGTGGGGCCGTGGGGCCGTGGGGCCGTGCGGCCGTGGGGCCGTGGAGCTCCTACTGCGAGATTGGTTGACGATATTACGGAGAGCGTGAGTTATGGCGGCGATTAGCAGGCCCAGGGCTTCGGCAGGAGACAGATGTCTGTATTGGCTGGAGACATGGCCGAATATGATGCCAATAGGAATACATTTAAAACTGGGACGTAAGTAGACGTTTTTACATTTATGTAAAAGTTTAAAAAATATTCTTAGATTCTATTGTTCAACATGTTAAGTTTTCCATTGTAGTTCGAAGATTATTGTACAGGTACTTACGTACTAACATCAAATCAATAAGCTTCAAGCTCTGCTACTCACAGACCTCAGAGACTCAGACTTCCAGGGAGGAAATGCCTTTGTTGATGGTGACAGCGGTGATATCCAAACACAAATTATTCTTGACGTCTCTATTTCCCTTATCGTATTCATCTAATTATCAGAAGAAAGTAGAGTTCTTACAAATAAAATTATAACACAAAAGAACATTTTTACAAACATCATGTTGTTACTTTTTTTCAAACAAATAAAGGTTCGTGTTCAAATGAACAAGTTATAACAAATCCTTGGTTCCGTTCCACAGTGCGCACAACCGCTGGCTTCGTAGACAAAATTATTAATTCAAATTATTGTTCGAACGATACCGAACTTACTAAAAGCTATTCGAATTTTGGCCATTAAATTATTGAGCTATTCAAAACTTGTGTCTGCCGGCGTGTTCCGCGTACCTTAACGAATTTTCGTTTCTAATAACATCTGAGCGATGCAGTCAGCTGACTTCCTGCCACCCTATCATTACACGTATCCAAGCCAAATTGAACCATGCCGCTCAAACCCTACAGCTTACTTTCGGGTAATAAGGGTCCCAAGTCAAGAGTGTAGCCGAAACAAAGAAGGAATCAGCTGTTCGCCACGCAATTTCGGTTTTCGGGGGGCGAGAGGGTGAGAGTGGATTTTTAAATAATTCATTACGTTGGTACGTAATTTGTTCTCGACGACAAAACCAATTGGGCGATAAGATTTCAATTTACACTAATATGTTATTGTTTTTAAAAGAAAGAACGAGTTCACAAGAGTGCGAGTGGTGCGAGTCCGCAGGGGAAACGAATTTAGCGAAGTACCTATCCGGTACGGTGTTTGTTCTGTTACTCAGTTTTTATGAGCTTTAGGATACTTATCGACGTGGTAAGTAAAAAACGAACGTAAATCTCTCCAAATCGTATACAAACCCAAATAAAAATATTTCGAAATGGAAAATTCAAACAATCCCGTATAATATTTATATAAAAGGGGTAAAATACGCATTCTCGCACGGAATAAGCGCCGAAAAAATCGTATACGAAGACGATGAACCCTGCAGCCCTGCACGTCTTCGGCATTCCGAATGTATGCTGATAAAACAATAAAGAGAGCGACCATAAAAAGGAAGCCTTTTTACGTCGAAGCGTTAACATACAAAACACTAGCGAGTATAAAGGGTGTAAAAAGACCCTTAACGAAAACGAAAACCACATATTCTGCCCATCATTGGGATCATTTTTTCCTTCTAGACAATACCTGGGAAACCACAGGTTCTGGAGATATTGAAGGTCAAAGTGTCCATTTTTTTTTCTACTTTTTTGCAACATCGAATTCTAAGCGTTAACACAAATTTTTCTTCCAAACAAACATTAGTAAAATTTTAAAATTTTCTTAACAAATTACGCGTTTGAAGTTGTTACGATGCAATGCAATGCACGCAAGCGCTCACCCACATTGACAAAGCCGCGAGTTTGTTCCACGCACACAAGCGCGCGGCATCAGCTGCTCGCATAACCTCGAGTCATTCCGAGTTCAACGCATAAATGCGAGCGGCCGTGTTAGAATAGGTACCCGCGCACTCAGCTGATCGATTAAAGGACATTTTATGTTTGCATTTAGTAGTTTTTTATTTCAGATGTCTTTTAAAAACATTGATTATGTGTTATTTGCTCTACGATATTACACACGTAAGTTTAGTCTCCGGATTGTTGTGATACCGCAAGTTTAATTCATTCATTTAAAAACTAAAGTCGTAACTTCTTGCAGATTCAAACAAAATGTCAAATTATTTTTATAATCATTGGGACTTAAAACACAATTTGCGAATGTTCTATTCGGTACACCCCTGCCTCAGGCTTCGGGGACTACAGGCGCGATGTTATGTTATAATTGAATCCTGCCTAAAATATAATTTGTAATTAAAAGTCATACCACAACCCAAAGATAAGTCTTGAAATTCCTTGACAAATGTGGAAGTAATCTGTCGCACATAAAAACGTGTGCGATACGTCTTTTCACAGGCGCTTAGTAAGCAGATATGCCTCATTCGATCTAACTACACAATTAGCTGAGAATTTATCTGTTTCCTTAATCAGTTAATACCAATAACACTCATGTTTTTTAACTTACTTCAAATAGAATAATTTTTAAAGCAGGTTTTTAAATAAACTACTTTATTTTACCAAACAATGAACGCCTTAGTGAAAATGTTTAGCAATTTCTCGCAAAGTGTGAGATTGAACGATTTCTTTTTTTATTAAAAGATCGTGATTGTGCTTGCATCTTAGAAGCTTTCACAGGTACTGTTACTAGCTACTTAACTAAGAAAGCTACGAACTCAAAGACAATGCTCTTATTGATTTTAGAATCGCTTGTCATTTCGCTTGTCAAGGAAATACGGAATTTTAGCTACACTAACATACCTACAGGTACGAAACATTTGTAAGTAGCACGTAAATTGACTTCGTAATTAGCACAGTGCGAATCCCTCGAAGACCACAATCCTGAGGACGATGATGATAGCCAGAGGACTAGGATTCGCGGCGCCGCGCCGGCTCCGGCGCTGGGCGGAAATTTCTTTAATAGATTTTCAACTTTATGACTAAAGCATTAGGTTCAAGGTTGATTGGGAAGAATTTCAAATTTCTTCAAATGATTTTAAACCATAAAATGTTGAATGTTAAGTTCAAAATCGAATGAGAAAATTTGACCGGTGGCGAGTCGGCGTGCGTCTTTGTCGAAGTTCAAAGATGCCGCGATTGCCGCGCCTCGTCAAAGAAATTTTATTTCAAGAAGTTTATAAGAATTATTATTTTTTACTTTTATTAGTTCCGTTTTATGCGCCGTCGAGTGTGCATGTGTATTTTTATTACGCAACTTTTTATTTACCTTCATGTCAGTACAATACCATAATCGTGCGTGTTTCGTGTTGTGTGATACTGATTACGTTAGAGAGGTGATAGTAGAAGAGTGTTGCTATTGTGAGTGCATTGTGTTTGTGAGCGAGTGTGTTTTAGATGATTGGTCTCGTTCTCGGATGATGCCGGTTATCATTATTTATCGCAGGAATACGTAAGTACATGTTTAACTGTTGCGGTATGGCCTATGGAATTACGATCGAGGTCATTCGAGGCCCTATGCTGAATTAGACAGACGCACGCTTTACGCGTCCGTTTTCTCGTGCAGTGGCCACCGATACTAGATCAGCTAGGTAGATGACAACAAAGCGTTGGGCAGTAGGTACGTAGGCACCTACTTTCAAACAAGTATCTTTTCGTGTAAGTAGTTTAATCGGATTTAGTTTACCTAATTCTTTTTGCTAGGTAAGTACGCTGCGTAGCGTTGGTTCTTAACGTGAAGTTATCTACCGACAGGCCGGAGGCGGCGGGCCGCCGCGCCGCCGCCGGCTGTGTGCAGTGTGCCGTGTCCGTATAGGCACGCACAACGCACACATTAGAACAGTCGCTTGCGCGCAACCTATTGCGCGCTACAAAAATCAGATTATTTTTTAGTTCCAAAAAAAAATTTCATTTCCCAGTAATTCTTTTTGCGCAGTGATATTTTATTTCATGTACAGAATGCTTGGTTGACGGCTTCGTGAAGGGTCCGTTTACACCCTGTATACTAGTAGGTACGTATCCTATATTTTATGACACTAACACAGTCTTAATATCGAGGACGATAAAGCGACGCCCTTCGTTATTTTTTCGCCCCCCGCGTGCGCCCGCAGAAGGTCGTAAACGAACAATTTTTATGTAGCGCGCATAAAAGTTGCCAGTTGAAGTGCGGGGTTAAAAAATTGCAGCTGTCAACCGTCACAGAGCTGCGAATGCCAAATGTTATTTATTGGCAGGTCCCGAGCCGCGGGGTCCGGACACTGATGGAATTGTGGCAGATACCTACTATCTGGGCATAAACGGAATTCAATCTGTTTCAAAAGTAAACTATTTTGGCGAAATATTGCATAGCTAGGCTCGTGATTGATAAGCTTTTGTTGTTTTTTTAAATCTATTTAATATAGCTTGGTTTTAATAGTTAAGTAATTGTTTTCTCTCTCTACAAAAAAATATGGGCGTTAAATGGGAATCGCTTTTAAAACAGTGATTTTATGTCATTTTTACGATTCAGTTATAAAACTATAGTTTTTGTCGTGAATACATTCATATTAAAAATGTGTAAAATGTTAATAGTCCATTTTGACAGTTTATACTCGTAATAATGATACAATAAAATGTAAGTATTGGGATTTGTATCCCTAATGGGACCGGAGCAGCGGGCGCCCCGCGCCCATGCGCCCAATAACTCGTCGTTTATAGTTTTACACCGATTATTACTAGCGCAGAAAACACTCTAAATGCTATAATTCTCAACAAAAGTCGTGATAAAATCAAAGGTTTCGGAAAATAAAAATAAAGTAATTTATATTTTACAACGTTTTTCTGAATAGCGAGGAAGTGAGAGCTTCAAAGTACAATTTCAGTAAATTATGACTACAATTCGATTCGTGGATGACAGGAGCAGTGTGCATCAGCTGGGTGCTGGGTGCTGGCCCCGGTACTCAGCGGAGGGTGACGGGAGGAACGGTGAGGGAAGACGGAGGGTGTGACACTGTGCTATGTTTGAAATTGTGGTATTTAAATTCAACACATTAGGATTGTATTGTATAAGGTACTCGTAACTTATGCAAATCAAGTAGGTATTGTTGCTCCACCCCAACAGTGTCATCCCACTCTACTGTCAACATTTTGAGTAAAATAATGAAAAAAAGAAATTTATTTCAATATCAGATACGTTAAATAAAAAACCGATCTATTCAGCAAAGCTACAAGTACCTTGGAAGGCCATATAAACAGTACAATTAAAACCCATTAGTCTCATAGTTTAGCCAACAGCTATAACTCAAGATACGAGTCCGGCCAGTTTATCTGCGGACACCGGACGGCCGGACGGCACCGGACGGCGCCGGACGGTAATGGTGTGCGATAACAGCCAGCAGTTATTGTAAAAATGTGTGGGTTTCTGTGCTATTCTCTCTCTGGCTGTCTGTCTCTAGTGGCCAGAGATGGCGGGTGCAGGTAACAACACCGGTCTCAGCTGGCGTCTTACTCTATTGAAACTCCAGTTATGAGACGTGCTGTAGAGCTGTACGTACCTTTAGTTAATTAGTTTCCATTGACATCATTTTAGTATTAGCCCACTACATTAAATCAATTCCACATTTCCCTAGAAAGCGTTAGCTAACAATATCTTAAGTCTTACTAAGTAAAATAACTGCCGTTGATTTTGCAGTAGTACCTTTCAAATGCTGGCTACTTGATCTATGCGCACTGTGACCATCCATTCTTATAGCTTCAGAGATAGATCTCAGAGCAGTCCCTATAGGTTGTGCAATCACCAATCTACTCCTTATTGCTCCTTACCTTAACACACGAAAATAAACCGATTTCGGAAGTGAACTCCCCCTGAAGTAAAACAATCGTCCGACAAACGCTTGTGACCACTGAATAGAAACATGCAGAAGTCTCACTCGTATATTTGTTGTTGTTGCTGTGGCGCGTTTTTTATGCTTCAGTCAGTTACATTCTATCTTTACATGTAATCATGCAGCGTTTTGTGGATTCTAGTATAGAATATATTATGAACCAATATAATGCCTTGCCCATCTGCGGGTGTCACAGAATCCGGATAAACAGTGGAAGCCGTCTTTAATATAATATCAAAGAATAATCTGCAATCATTTCGCCAAATACCAGATAAGCGCCAGAGAAGGTAACAATAGAATGGTTGAGAGGGAAGAAAAGACTGGTAGAGAAGGAAGATAGTGCAAAAAACTGAAATGTTTCTTGAAAGATTTGACCACAAGCACCGTAAAAGTGGAAAGAGTGGGAAGGCTGATATAATATTAAGGAGCCTTCAAGTTTTGAGTGAATTTTAGGTTTCTTCTAGACAAGCGTACACCATCTTTGAACACATAACTCCTTTGATACTATAGTTGCTGCCAGTTAAGATGGCAATGGCGGTCATTGAGCCACCTACTTTTATTAAAGTTCTTAACTTTGAAATCCACAAATAAGCCAGTTCATGTCTTGAATCGTCATCTATCGTGATCTTCAACATCTTTTCTAATGAAAAACGATACATGGTTCATTTGTTTTGGTTCGTACGAAGAGATATTATGGAAAGAGCAATGACCGCTACTGCCATCTTAAGTGGCAGCAACTATAGACGAGATCCCGAGATAGTACAAAAGATGATCTAAATGTACTCATGAAATAATCCATGGTTATTTCGTGCAGTGTTTGCGGAGTAGATATTCTGTATGTCCTCCACCTCTCGATGTAGCTAGCTGTGCGCAACTGTTTACGACGCAGCCCAGAGGAACACCCACGACTTACGACTTCCACTGATTCCAACTACAAACTTTACGTTTCCGTTACTCGACTGTCGAAGCAAAAGCAACCGATTGTTAATCGTGCTCTATTTGTTGTCACAGTCGCATGTTTGTGCGCACACTTAGGTGGTACTGTGTACTTAGTAGGATGACGTATGTTTATACTGTATAGATGTCTCTTGGATGCTTATAATTTAGGTTTAAGGTCTTAGGAAGATGTAGCTTGATTCTTATGTTCATTTTTCTGATGTTACAAGGCGAACATAAACTTGCATTTTTGGGCTAAGACACGAAGCAAAATGTATCATCATCACCATGATCATCAGCTTAAGTCTAACCGGGTAAACGGACTATCAGCGTCAGTCAAACACCTAACTTAGCCAATTTAGTTATTCTCATTAGCTTGCGTTACAACACTTGTGTGTGTTTCATCCGACCTGGCAGCCATTTTCAGGTAAACAGAAAGCAAGGTTCAGAGGGGAACAAAACAAATCAGTTACCCATACGGTCAAAAGCCACAAGCAACAGTATTAAGTTCCATAATTATTTTAAAACTAATTTATAAGATGAATGGGCTCCGACCTGTGAACCGGTTCATTTAAAGGAATTCGTTTTAAAACAGCGTAAAGTGCAAGCCCGTGCTGCGATCACATAAATCTGACTTAACTTCAGTTGACCTCCAACGGATTCCAATTACTTTATGATCTCCAATTATATTTTAATGCATTTCTGAGCTCATTTGTAAATTAATCTTGAAGTTGTCACACAACTTGTTAGATAGAATCATGAAACAGGTTCTTTATTATTATAATTTATAATAATTGAAGACATTCTTTATAGTTTTTAATTGATTTTCGAAGTAAAAGGCTATCATTAAATATTTACGTAAGTCACACAAACGATAGATTGATTTGAAAATATCTTGCGTACCCTCGTCTATGGGTTGAAATGGAATCATTAAAATGCTGTGACGGTGTGGCTTAGATAAAGTGTTCATCAGCGAGAACGACTGCGGAACAGTCAGATATTATTATGCACAGTACCGACACATTGTACCGCCACATAGTACCGACACATAGTACCGACACATAGTACCGCCACATAGTACCGCCACATAGTACCGCCACATAATACCGACACATTGTACCGCCACATAGTACCGACACATAGTACCGACACATAGTACCGCCACATAGTACCGCCACATAGTACCGCCACATAGTACCGACACATAGTACCGACACATTGTACCGCCACATAGTACCGCCACATAGTACCGCCACATATTACCGACACATAGTACCGACACAAAGTACCGACACATTGTACCGCCACATAGTACCGCCACATAGTACCGCCACATAGAACCGCCACATAGTACCGCCACATAGTACCGACACATTGTACCGCCACATAGTACCGCCACATATTACCGCCACATAGTACCGACACATTGTACCGCCACATAGTACCGCCACATAGTACCGCCACATAGTACCGACACATAGGACCGACACATAGTACCGACACATAGTACCGACACATAGGACCGACACATAGTACCGACACATAGGACCGAAAAGTGACTTTACGTAGAAATGGGAAACGCAAGTACATAGCTGGCTTTTATTTATATAACCGATATAGCAGTCGGGTCGCAGCCGTGACCCGCTTACTAAATACGAAGGCCGATGCGCTGATCTAATTACCTGCCCACGTCAGCGCACGGGGTAAGCAGAGGAGAAGGCTCTCGTGGTCGAGCACTTAGGCTGCTTGTTTCGTCACCATTCCCCTCCTGTCTCGTCCTGGACCTGTGCTATTTGTGCTATTTGTAGCTACCGTGGAGAAGCAACAATCGGAGCCAGCTTCTCGATTTTTACAAAACTTCATTTCGGCAAGTATTTATATCATGAAACCACATTATATTTATATCGAGTCTAGCCATAATTTCTGATTCAGTTTCTTGGTAATCACTCCTTCATATAATTATTCTTACTCTTACATGGTACTTTATAATTATTTGTTCTTTTTATTGTTATTTTAACACTAAAACTGGCAACTTATCCTTAACTTGCATACCTAATCCCAGAATTAAATAAAACTCTTAAATTAAACCATACACAAGCAAACAATCTAAAATGAAATCTCCCATCAAACTTCACGGCCAATCAATTAGGGTGCGAATTGTTTAGATAAAAACGATAATACATAATTCAATGGCGAGCCAGTCGTAATCCGTAATAAACGAGCAGGGAATCGAACCCTACACACCCCACGCGAACCAATCGCATAAAAAATCTTAAGTTCAAACTTGAATTTAGTTTAGGGACCCGTATTTGAGTTTATTTTTTTGTTTCTGTCGAGATGGAAGGGTCAGTCGCTAGTTAACTTTATCTTTTTTGTAACTATGAGTTCTGTTCGTATAACTTGAAAAGATAAAAAAAACTCTTGATTTCATGGCCTCTTACTATGGTTTTCTTTTTGTATTGCTGGTGTACCATCACAATCTTAGCGAACGAAATAAAAACGATTTAAATGCAATATTAACTCAAGCAATTATTATCTTCAAATCAATAGCAAAATTTTATTATGAACCTGGAGTAATATCATTGCAGTAAATTGTATGAGTAGTAGGTAACACCTACGGAGTTTCATGAAACTACGGTACATTTTCGTAGACTAGAATATCCGAAACTAGTGACAAGACGTCACACTGACAGTACAGTACAGTGCTTGTAAACTTTCAACGCACTCAACCCAAACATAATAATTATCGAAATCCGGGTGTTGATCCACGGGCCCCTAAACATCTCGCGTGTCAGTCCAACGCTTTGAGTCTATTCAATGAGTTGGATGCTGTGGGTGGACCGACATAAAACCTTCTATAAACCAAGCACCCAGCGACAATTAGCGAAAAAAAGCATGACGTAACGACAAAAAAAGTTACCAGCAAAAAAAATGTAGCTCGCCCAGGGAAAAAAAGTGTACGAAAAAAATTAAGTATGACCGCCGGGCATTATGATAGCTCAGTTTTTGTATGAGGTAATCTGATTATGTGCGTATGTATGTAAATGTAAATATTACCTACTCTTGTGTACTTTGAGCCGACTCTAATGTTGTTACACATGACTAAAGAAATTACTTGAGCAATGTAAATGGGTGAGTTTAGAGTGTTACATGGATTAAAGTACATTTTTTGAGGAAACTTTACTATTGCATTCTAGGTGTAGTATGCTGCAAGCGAGGGTGTTATGGAGCCGAGAACTGCAGTAACAAATCCCCACGCGTATCAAACGACGTTTTTCAATACACTTTCGAAGAAATAAAATATTAGAACGGAAAGTATTTTTGTCAGGAATTATTAGGAAACTTTGTTTTATTTTGCTTTTTATTCGCGCTTTGCTTTCGCCAGGTTGAAGAAAAAAGCAAAGGTATGATGCCGCTGAACAGCCTAATATGAAAAAAATCTAATATTTATGAATTTAGAACACAAATAAATGTTATTTTTTTCATAAAAGTAAATATTTGTTTATTTGTTTTTGTTTGTTTTTGTTGTTTGTTTTGTTTTTATTTTTGTTTTTTTGTGTGTTTGTTTGTTTTTTTTTTGTTTTTTTTTTTTTGTTTGTTTTGTTTGTTTATGTTTATCTATGATATTCTATTTATAAACACAATTTAAATATTCAAAAAACATTTTCGGCGTAAAAACACATATCTCTTTGCCGAGATTAAAAAAAAAACAATCAAAAAAATATTTAAAATCCACACGTGTGAAATACATTGTATGTTGCACCTAATCGTAGTGCGATAAGAATCAGTTTTCGAGAAAGTGTACTGATTTATACATTACTTTATATCATGTCATTAGCCGAGCTATCATCGTTTTTGCGGACGAAGTCGCGGGAAAAGTGCTAGTGTAAAATACTGGTATTCAGCTGCATCCGGATAGACAGGAAGCCAACCCCAACGGGCCAGCGTAGTCGGGAAAAGGCATATAAGGAAGGTATATAAGACATTATAAGGAATAATGACTTCAGTTAGTAAAAAGGTACCTACAATATATTACCTATGTACTTTCATATCAAACTTTAGGTTCGTAAATAGGCACTCGCTTCACGAGTACGGCTACAATTAAAGCACCATAATACATTAGGTACCTAAATGAATAGCATCTAGGAAGGTAAGATTGGATTATTACCCATCCATTTTACCACAAAAATCACAAAATTATCGATAAGTAAACGTTATACCTCGATAAGTAATCCAGCGAATAAGCCTATTATCGTCATTAATTACTGTGATCAAAACAATATCTCGTTGAGTTCAGGAAAACTGTCCCAAAACACGTCTGCCACGCTTCACAACAGAAGCTGGCGTGATGGTAGGCACATTCATTAAGGAGATTATTTGCTCCAATAAATAAGACGGGACAAAGCAACTCACACAAAGAGAACAGATTCGAGGGAAACTTGATTTCCGGATTTAAGGAGCGGAAAACAAAAGAGATTCGATTTACTGTGGCTCTATGGTGGGCAGGAGACGAGGAGGCGCAGGAGTGCTCCTGTGTGTGTGTGTGGGCGCTGTCCGTTCAGTGAGTAGTAAGTGTGGGAAGGGTTCATTACAAAATAACTAACAATCAAAAAGAGGTAGTTTCAGCACTTCTAGCGCTATTTTCTAAATGGAATTTAGGCTCGTCAATTTCGCAAGATACAAACTATGAATTCTGAAACTTTTAAACGGTCTCGATGGAAATAATATGTACCAGAAAAAAAACGTGAATGATTGCTACATCATAATGCCATAAATCACAATCAGTATTCAATCGATCTTTATCGTGAGTTACCACATAATGTTCCATTCTATGTTTTTTGCCATTTAGCCTCCTACATTTTTTACTTTTGATAACCCAACCGGTTACAAATGAAAACCTATTTCCCGAATTACAACAGTCATATTTTTAACATGTTTATAGGTAAATATGGGTATTCCTTTATCGATAGGTTTTTAACGTAACATCTTATACTCAAGTACCTATTTACTTTCCTCGGTATGCGTAACGACGTGTCTTGTACGACACCATTAGGCAGCCCCTCAGCTGACCCCTCCAGTCCATGGGAAGGTGGCCAGCTGAGAGCGCAACCCTATGGGCCGAGCGTGGTGCGGGGCTTCATGTTTGTCTTCCCGTCGACATGATAACATTGTTGATAAGTTGGACGCAGTTACGTCATCGAAGACTCGACTCGTTAACGTCACCATACTGACCATACCCTTCAAAGTAAATTAATGTTATGCCTAAATAAAACATTTATGATATAAGTATGAATATTTCAGTCGAGTGATGATCCCTGTTATTCAATCTCACAACCTGATCTAAGGTACTTTCTTGTTTGTCACATAGATATCAACGAGGATCTAGGAAGAAACAGAAACAAGAGGTGATCCCAAAAAATACAATTAAAACACTCACAGTTTTTAATTATTTTTGATAATTGTAAACAGTTATGTATGATAGTTTTCGGAAACATACATAGAACATTTTAACATAATGATCACTAAGACATTATAGCAGCCTAAGAATAAAAACTTATGTAGTGCGTTAGGAGCGCAACTCGATACTGTCGCTATGTGTACCTATGTACAGCGATGAGGTAATGGCTGGCAGGCAGCAGGCGCAGGCTGGCAGGCCGGCACTGACCCTGAAGTCAGTCAAGGTCAGAGCATGACAGGCCGTCTCTAGCGACAGTCGACGGCACCGAGACCGACAGGCGCGGGGTAAGGTATACGTAAGTGTTTTGTAATGTTGGACATGCTTCACGGATTCTATTTCACTCCGAATTAATACGTATTGTGAAAAAAGAAATGCGCTTAGGAATATACATAGATGTTAGTACCGAGTAAGTGTTAAATTAAAGACATCGCATGAAATGACTGATCCGTAACTGATTTTGCTTGATATACACAATACAATAATTATGAACATAGCTAGATCACAATATCATCACCCGCCTAGCCTTTTTCCGTGTATGTTAGGACGGCTTCTAATCTAAACGGATGCAGCTGAATATCAGAATTTTACATGAAGCGACCATCTTCCCTTTGACGACCCAGTAACTGGGAAAAATTACTTACACAACATAGAAAAGTCATAACCTAAACCAAAATAACAGATAACAGCATTTAGAATAAAACTCTTAATAGTCTGGCCGTTCTGGCACGCACTGAGTACTCAACATCTGGCAATAATTTGGCAAGCGTCGTGAGTGCGAGTCCTGCTCACCCCAGACCGAACAGAGCTACCCAACAAACATGGCCGACACTGGTGACGTCACGAGTCAGTAGATACTAGGCAAGCATCACTGCAGAGTACAGGCAGTGATATAAGTTGTAAGCTTACTTATGGAACGGTGGCGGCTTAGCGGGTGATGTCATCGAAAGCTTCGCTTGGTAACATTGGCGATCGATGGTTTGCAACTTTGTATCGGATTTCTGTTTGTAGATTTAGTTATGGAAATATTGAAAGATTAAAATATCATAAAATCAGAACATTGAAAATAATCAGAGCTAGAATGATTCCTCACTTTACACGAACTGTCTGTCTCGCTGAACAATGATTGTTACTTCAAAGTAAGTAATTATTTATTTCCACAGTTCACGCATTTCAGAATAACACGAGATACGCCGCAACAACTACTTACTAGACCTTCGTTAGCCTGAAAACCATTTTCAGGATTTATGAGCACTGAAATCTTTATTTTTTAACAAGTTTACAGTATGTAACCAGGAGCAATGGTGATACAATTTTCTTTACAAAATGCGGGGCAATGATCTGTGTTACTTACACCGAAGTACATTGTTTAGAATCTCAGATCATTTTGGTCCTTGGAGACTAAATAAAAATATAATTACAACTGCGCGTCACCAAATGTGGCAATCCACGTCTGACAAGGCTGTCAATCTGCCACGCGTAACCAACTACATACTCAAACAATGAAGCCACGCCCGGGAACCGAACCCCCGGCCCTTCATCATGTTTTGTCCGTGTAACCTGTTGGGGGAGTATTATTACACTCTGGTAACAAAGGACGAGTTTTTTTGGCTTTTGGAACACTTAGATGATTGATTTTGTGAAATAATGAAGTTTTTGAAAGTTGAGTTGATTGGATATCGATTGTGTTGGTAGTTAATTAACTAAACAATCATTAGACGAGATTGGAAACTAATGAATAGTGGAGAATAATAAAATATGGAAAGAGGTTATTAAAGACCTTTGTTGTCACAGCTACCGTGCACGACCACCTACTTACATAACATATTAGATATAAGGTACTCACAGCACAGTACACTACGTACATAACGTAACATCAAGCCTGTTTTTCCGCCGAAGGGTCAAGCAGAGGTGTACCTTTACCCATTACACCCACATTTCGCCAGTAGTACAGCACAGTATGATAGGAACTTATTTTTCAATACAATTTCATAAATTCCAATTAATACCATAAACATTGTCAAAAGAAAATAAAATAAATACGAATTAATACTGTAAATATAAGTACAATAAATTCAAAAATAAAACTCTATACAATGTCATGAAAATCAAATTATTACGTTTTACAATGTCATAAATTCAAAAATAATACCTTGTACAATGACATCAATTCAAATCAATAAGTAAGTAATGTCAGAGTACACAACGTCTTAATAATTAAGAAATAGTATAATTAACATAGCAGTCTGTCTGAAGCTAGAATTAATAAAACAATAAGAATATCGATGAAATGAAAGTTATAGAAGGAACTGAAATAATCTGCCGGAATGATAGTGCGTAGTGCGTAGTGCGTAGTTCGTGTGTGGTAACGTTTCAGGAGATCACTTCCCTTGCCTATAAGTTAGGTTATGTTTTCAGTCATTTGCTGAGCTTGTGATTATTTTGTCATTAGCCGTTGTCTTTTATGATACCTATTGAAAAGAATAACTAAATAAAACTGTACCTAGGTAGGTACTCAATTGGCTTATTTCTAGACTCACAAATCCTGCGTCTAAGTACGGCTCGGGTATAACATCTATGTAATACTTTACTTACATCGTATAAAACACCACCCTCTTACATAGTTCAACAAAAAACTCACAAAGAATCGTTCTCGACCAAAATAAGTCAGTTATTCATTTCAGACCATCTCTCTCATGTTTTCTTGCTCCGTTTGAGATGAAACAAAAAATACTAAAACACATGCTCCTTACTAAGCTGTAATGGCCGTTCACACGTAATAACTGTCTTAACTAACTCTTTGTCCATCTATAAATCCTGTATGATTAATAATCTTCACAAAAACAACTAAAATGTACACAAATATGGACCCTATTTAAAGGTAGTAAGGACGCCTATCGGATCAGTTATGTCACTTAGGCCAATTAATGAAATAGCACATGTATCGTTTGTATGGCGATAAGTACTAAAGTTTTTCGCGTAAGCTGCGATCAATAACCTGTTCAGAATGAAGAAAATGTTACTTTATTGTCTACTAAATAAGGTTGAAAGTTCCTTGTAAGTAGTCCAGTGCTTTCATTCGCTTGTTGCCAAGCGCGTTGCGGGACGAGCAGCAAGGGATCGTCAACCTTTTTTTAGGCCAACCTGGTCTAGGACTTTCACCTTTTGACTCCGCTCCCGGCGAATTTGTGTTTATCTTCAAATACAGGTAAGTGAGGAAAGTTATCTAAAGTTATGAGATAGCTCATTTCAGGAATAAATTGGTTTATTATTTCTTTGAGCTAGTATGATAATATTTTATGTTATTGAATTGTCTTTTCTTGCATACCTACGCCAATAACGCTTTGATAATGTACACATCACGGGCATCAGATAAAATGCTAATTTATTTATCAGACAAAAACAAATGGAACAAAGATATCAGCTGGACTACATAACAATCGCATTTGCACTTGTATCATTTCAATCAACAACGTAACAGTTATTCTAACATAAAATAATACAACAAATAAAGTAAAAAGGTTGGCAACTTGCGAACGCTGCCATAAATGCACTCGCTAGCGCAACGGGGCTATTACCTACACGAAGACTGGATTGCCATAACATCCTTTAAACATTGATTTTAAAATTAGACCTTGATTCGTAGGTGGTAAGGACGACGGATGTGTATATTTCTTTGTGAAGGTCGACGTCGGTTGCGCCGTTTCGTCGCCGCGCGAGGACTTAACCGCACGCTTGCCTGTGTGCGTGAATGCGCGCGTCGGTGTGCCGGGGCGTGCGCGTGTGTGCGTCGGTACACTGCTTCGGTCACGTAGGCTCGTTTAGCGAGCTGCCACTAAGGAGTTTTTAGGACATTTTCGCGTGTAATCTGCTTTTCTTTGTTTGGGAAATCGGTTTTCGGTGTTTTCCTTTGCTTTTGTTGTTGAATTGAAGAGTTTTACACACGAAGGGTTTAGCTAGAGTATTTTGAAGTATGTAGTGTCTAAAATCACGTGAAATATCGAAAAAAAATATTGTCACTCAAAATCATGGATCAACTATTAGAATTTCTCTGTACAATTATATTAACCCAGCCAAGCAGTATTTTCCGATCAAATCAAACAACAACTATAAACTGCTTTCTACCAAACATGTCCGCTTTGCCTCCGTGGACGTGCACATAGCAACAGTTCGCGTCAGCTGTGGCGGAGTTTGCCGAGCGCTGGCGGAGATAGCCGAGCGCGTACGATTGATTGAGCGATACCCTGTGAAAGTACTGTTTACTTCTGAAGCTAGGAAAGGACTAAATTCGATGATTTATTTACTTTGTCAATGCATTATATATTAGCTATATACAATTTCATAACTCCAGGATTGACATAATGGAAAAGTTTCTTTCTATAGAGTTACCTACCTACATACAAAATGTCTATGTGTGTAGGCAGTTACTACCTTAAGTAAGTACTTACTTTCTTTGTTGAAAATGAGAAATAGAAAAGAGTTCATATTGAATGAGGTTTCTATCGTTACGGTTTGGCTGTGGACTATAATACCTTTATGAATAAGAAATATGAAAGGTTTATGTTGTAGTTGTACAAGACTTATGTTAGAAATGAGGTACCTAGGTACCGTAATATGCCTAGTACCTACCCACGTAGTTTTTGTAGGAGCCTAGGTATTTATTATGTTGAATCTACTGAATGAAAATCTTAAGTTCATTCTCAGATAAATAACGCAGATTGTTAAAGCCTAAGCTGCTAAGTATGGAAGAATTTTTGCACAAAATCCTTTTATAATTAAGTATAGGTAGGTACCTAGGTAGAAGGTGAGCACCAACAATGTTGGGCGATTAATCCTTTGTACAGGGTGGGTTAAAATTCGTAGATCAAATGAAACGAGCGATAGTTGGGGATTATCAGGGTCATTTTTTGGTAGTAATTTTTTTTTTCAGTGAGTTTCTGAAGTTAGGTACAAATAATTTTTCATGAGACTTAAAAGATATTGAATAAAGTGCCAATACTCATAAATCATGGTACACACTGTCATAAAAACAGTTTTGTAGTGATGATACCTACTTACTTACATTTCCTAGACGCAACTAAACACCACTAATTGCTATTTAGTAGAAAAAATAGAATTTTCTTAAAAAACACTCAAGTAGTCATAATTTTTAAGGAGATCAAGTTAGGACTCTGATACAGCAATATTTTTACTGCAAATAACCCCAACTAGCGCTCTGTTTCGTTTGATCCACGATTTTTTACCCAGCCTGTATATACGTACTTATATGGATAAACTTGAAACTTACAAGAATACGATTCCAGAATAATTTTCTACTTACTCAAGAAGCAATAAATACAAGACGTAGCCCACCTCAATTTAAATTATGAATATTTCTAATTGAAAAATTGTAGTCAAGGAGACAGGTTTCCAATCTCTAACATTATATCAACCAACTGGATTGAAAAGGACCTACCTACCTACCTATCGCTTTTGTACGATCTCAAGAATGATTGAGTCCACCCGATGATCAGATGTGCCTCCGAGGTAACGAGAGGGATGTAGAGGGTGCATTTGTATGCAAAGTCTATGGAGGGACAGATTCAAAGTAGAGATTCACTCTTTGTTAGGGAGGGCCGACGTAACGTTTTAGAAGTTTTTGATACAGACTGACTTTGTGACTTATTTTTCTTGTCAGTTTGCAATGTGAAAGGGTGAATTAGAAACAATGATTACATTAATCAATCAAATCATTTATTTAACAGATCATACAATCCAATTTGTTATTAATAATACATGGACATCAAACGCTAGTGTTAGTACAAAATTATATTTGGAAAATTTTGGTAATAGTTACTTATTAAATATGTCAAAATAATTATAATAATAATGATGTCTGATACTCCTCGATACGGCCCGCATTGTGAGGAGGTTCCTGTCTCTGTAGCCCTAACCACCGCTAGTTTGGACCCTGCTCCCGACACCGCGGACAACTATTTGTTATATTTTTAAATGTTTTTTTAAATGGTCTTCTTAGAAATATTTAAAAATGTCAAAAATGTGTATACTTATAGAATGAATAAAGGAAATAATAATGATGTCTGATTATTTTATCAATGACGTGTTTTATGTTTTTGAAGGAGTCTGATATTGCCACAAACCGATTGTTTGGTACTCAAAAGAGCCCTAAACAAACCGTTGTTGCCAAAGTTTTATGAGTGTTTTTGACAGATTTTGAGATTTCTAACGCAAATGTGTCAAAAACAGACAATGTTCCCACAGGGCTGTAGGGTAGGTAATGCCAATAAATCAGTTGGATTGGTTCCCATGTTGCACAAGACTGCAAACATACACCGTTAGGTTCCTGTAACTATTCAGGTTTAATGTGTAGCGAGCTAGATTGCCAAAGCTAAGGACTTACGTACCTATTAAGATTCGCAACACTATAGGTTTATGGAGAGATGCGGCTTACTCACAGGTTACTATAAACGCAAGTGAGTATAAATAACATCAAAATGCCATTCATCCAACTATTCCCACATAAATAATAATAACCGCAAAATAGGCAAGTAAAGTTAATAGCCATAGTTACGCAGGAAGCCTGTAATAATAAACAGTTGGAAGGCAGCTTCCCTTGGAACCTGTTCAGGGCTTGGCCCTGCGCGTGTGTCGGTAGCCTGCGGGACGACCGGACCACGCCACTCGATGCAGTCAGCAAGTATAGCTCGGTGATTGTTGTATAAACAGACTCCTTTATCTTCTCTATTTCATTCTTATTCTTATTCTTTATTGCACACAAAAAACAAAAAATATACATACAAATTGCGATAACATAGCTTATGTACAATGGCGAGCTTAACCCAGAATTGGGTTTCTTTTTCATTATTATGAAACTTAAGCTTTTACCAAAAGCTTAACACAAAAGATGCTGAATGTCAGTAAATGGACAGATCGCATCATAAACAAGAAAATAAATTATTTTGAAGGATTTTCTATTTAATTATCTACAGGTTTCAAAACAGTATCCTTAATAGCGATGAATACGAACCTCTTAGAATATTTTAAATGTATACGATCAATCAAATATTCACCATTTTCAACATCCATTCTTACCTTCTTGCCGTGACGTGATCATCTTCGTTTAAACCCTGTAACTAAGGGAGGTAATAACGATACCTTCTTTAGTTACCGAAACTGTAGACTTTTCTTTCCAAAAGATTAAAATGTTCAATAGGTTGAATCTTGAACGGTACAAGTCAGTGTAGTTGGTCGTCCCTTAAAATCTTTTACGAACGATCTGATCCAGTGGTCGTCACACTTTTCTGGTAAAGGGCCATATCGCTGCAGGCCGCACGTTCTTGTATCATTTAGTTGACACTACCAACCAATGGACATATTTTAATCAGCTGTCAAAACGTGATTGCCAAAATAAATTGTGCGCAATCTCGTAAACTTTTTTAGATAATAGGCACATTTTTCTAAAATTCAATGTGTTCCTGTTTTCACGATGTTCAATGAATTGAGCTTTGAGTACTGTATCGTACAATGAGTTCAATCAGCAACTGAGTTTTTGAAAATCCAAACTGACTCATTAAAATCATAATCATTCCTTTCAAAATGCCTAAGGTTTTATACAAGAATAAAACAGTTCTTGATGTTTCTCACACCTTTGAACCTTTTTTGAATTTCGGACAAAATAATATTCCTTCAAGTTGGAAACCATACCTTGATAAATACCATCGGAAATAGGTACAGACGCCAGCATACCAAGCTACCCGAAACTGTTAATTTTTCCCAATGAACCTTGAACCTAATGCTATAGGGATAAAGTTGAAAATCTGTTGAAGAAATGTGACAGATAGTAGTAGCTTTATATATTATAGCTTTTTATGCGTCTGTATCTCTGATTGCATCGATTAACCGCATCTATTTAGTTAATTTCTTGAGCAAAATCATATTTTGATATTATCTACTAAAATTATTTGTTTTGTCGCGGGCCTCACAAATATCGTCCGCGGGCCGCAGTTTGACGACCACTGACTAATCTATAGGAGTAGCATTCTGAAACCGGTTGCGTCTATCTATACGCTACACGTATGCCCGGTAGCTACTGCCTGACTCGCTGTGCCGAGGAGCAACCATAGCTTACAGCATCGACGAATTAGTGGCTACTGTACTTCTCTTTCTTTTTTAGGAAAAAATATATTTTTGCTAAATTTAAGTTAGTGTTTTTGAAAATTGTGGCAACGGAAACCATCATGCTTTCTATGTGCTCTAATTACTAGCTATTGTAGTGCAGCTATAGTACGTATAATAGAAGCAACAACAGTACGTGTGTGAACTCATGGGCCATAACAAAACGCTGTAAAACAAAGAGAGGAAGGCAATCTGAACAATTTTTCAGCAAACGATTCCAGCGTTAGATAAAGCTTTACAAATAAAAGTCCTAAATCACGGTGCATTGTTCTCAAAATTAACTGGAACAACTTTCACTCCATTAAAACAATAGGTAGAGAAACCGAATAGAGAACACATAAACATGGAACCGACAGCCCATACGGTTGATAAACACGAGATGAGTAAAACACAGTTAACATAGCCATAGGTTCTACAAGTTATGACGCCCACTCATTTCTTCTTATGCTAGCTTGTGCCGCGCCTTCATCTGTGTGTGTGGAGTATGTTGCTTTATTCCAGCGAACGATCGAACGAGATGAAATATATTTTGGAGCTTTTTCAAACTTGTTTTGGTTGGGTTTAAGTTTGGCAAATGGCAACCCTTCAATTTTAAGTCAGATTAATATTATTGTCAAGACACCAGTTAAAGTTTAATGGTTTGTGCACGAAGTAACGAAAAAAAACTCCTCAAATGACATGAAATGAAAAAATAAATGGGTGTAGTTAACAATTCAGCTGAATAATTTAATGCACAAGAGTATAGATAATATACAGGCCACGGCTACGTTACCGTATAACTCTTTGGAACCACAAAAAAGTATGTAAGCACGGCGCTGTTATCTGACTGGTCCCCATAAAAGTTTATGGTGTATATTCAACCCACGTTCCGACGGGACCGGCCAGAGAGCGATGGTAAATAAAATAAATCTCACATTCTATGCGCTAAAGGGTTCCACTATTGTCTTTGTGTCATTGTCTCGGAGACAGTATTATTATTATGTTACGACAAGTTGGCAATCATGTTTAGATTTCATTAGAATTATGTGCTGTCTTTGCTCGGATTCAGTTTCAAAGAAACTGTTTTGAGTGTTCATAATTGTAGCATTAGAGATAGTATTATTAAATTATCAACGCACAAAGAAAACGTCGTTTCGTGTTTTAGTGAATAACAAAAAGTTACATAAAATTCAGCACAAATGATTGGTACTAAATAACGAAGAATAATATACCCTTAATAATTAATGACACAGCAGTAAAAAACATAAAAGTAAATTGTTTTATTTGCCGCATTTGAAATTACGACATCCGTTTGACATTAATAAATTACTATAGTAATAAAACTATCTGTATATTATTCATAATTATAGATGGAAGGAAACGACGGAATTATCAATTTAGGTTACTTGTATTATGTTATACATAGAATATCATGACAAATAAGGAACGGTCTTTAGTACAATAGGTACCGTGGCCAAAAATTTGTTTATGACAGTACTGCCCACTTGAGGCCCTATGTTTATAAGCTCGTCTCCTGTTAACACAGATGTAATAAATCTCCAACTGCTTGCTCCTTCGCGTATTACAGGACTCACATAAAAAAAAACATTATACCTACCTAATGTCGAGAACTGCACGGACTTTCGCAGTAGGTATGTTAATATGAAACCACTTCCCGTGGCCACTTACTATCTTTTGCCACAAAAAGTAAGCCCCAGTGCCAGTAGCCTCAGTGTTAAATTGTAAGCTTCCTGCCTTTTTAAGAGCTCAACAGAAATACCTACATTTGTTGGTGCAAATGAACATCGGTTTTCATTTTGGCAACACATGTCGAAGTTTTGACACAATCGACTGAAATTAGGACAACCGCAACAGTGGTATTTTTTGCATTGAAATATGTTTTGTGTGAACCATTGATATTGTGCAAAGTATATTTAATGTACTTGTGCTTAAAAACTCATGTCCATTATATTAATATATTCCCTTTTTTACGATATCGAAAGAATATATAACTAATCGCGCCATCAACGAAAACGTATTATTACTGAGCAGTTGCCTGGCTCCCAAACTACAATCACCCTATGATTTCGTCATCCATCTCTGAAATGCAACGACGATCAATTATGACCTCTAAACCTTCAGTCATAAAGTTCACGCAAGTAATTGCATCTCCTGCCCTGCAGGGGTGCTCGGGCTATGATTACGTCATAATTTTGCCCCTTTTTTAGGTAAGAGAGAGGAATGTATTCGCAGATATGGGTGTCTCGCTCTAAACATGGAAAAGTACTGAAGTTCTTTGTTCGTGACGGGTTCGGAGTCAGGTTTTTGAGGAATGGTTTAAGTTGCGTGATTGCGTCACACGTTTGGTTGTTGATATTCCTTTGTTGTGATGCAGAACTCTCATCATGGATAGTACTTTATTGTTATCAAAAACACCCTAAAAGTAAGCTGGTTTTATAGATTATGGTGATATTACACGGGTTCGTCGTAAAGTGTCCCATGAACAAAGAAGATAATGTAATCAATATTCCTTTTCCCTTTCTTGTGTAAGCCCTTGCGTCGTGAATGTCGTGATGTGTGTAAGGTATGGGACAGATATTGACGCGCCTAGTTTTTATTGAATTTGTCCGAGATATTTATAGAGAAGTATCGAAGATGTAAGATGGCGATAAAGATGGGTGTTCACAGCTGTTTGTGTGTGTGGGGCGGTCTGTAATAGAACGTGTGTGAGGTGGGCACACGGCGAAGTGGGCCGATGTGGGGGAGAACGGGCACACACACACACACACCACTCTAGTAGTTACTGTGTTGGAATTACCTACTGTTAGTATGTGTTATTATTGTCGTTTTCAGTATCGGTGCAATAATAGCTTCGAGTGTTGATTCCCAGTTAAACTCTAGAGTAATAAACTATTTCAAAATGGCTCTTCCAGACACAAACAAGAACAATAGCTGAGGTCACAAGTTCGATCCCGAGCGAATCAAAATGGTTTACAAACAATTCCGGCTTATCTCGGGTCGATCAGTAATTGTTTCTGTGGTATGATTAATAGCGTTGTGTTTCGGTCCGGAAGACGCCGGCCGGGTCTACGGGACCCCGGGTCCAGTGGGGTCTATGAGACCTAAATTGGAGGTGGTGTTTTGGAAAATCAAAGCGATTAGGAACTGAGGACTAAAGCGTTACTATGAAGAAACCAGTCATGCGAATAAACTATGGTACCTATAACCTTTGCCAGTCGATTATGGTCGGTAAGTACAGTCTGTGTGTAACATTTTGACATTGGCAGCGCCTGCCGCCTTTATGTAGTACAGCAGTAAGGTTGGTTTTCGAATTACCATTACCATTGACGTGCAGTTTATTGTACTAGCTAGGCTATTGTTGTCCTGGCATGGGCTATTCACTTGTTAAATAGTGTTGCTCATCAAATTGGGTAAGTAGTAAGTACATTCAAAGTATTCGACATGAAATATCCGAACTCGAAAACGGTTTAGTACGGGCTTGTACGAGTATGAAATTGTGAGTTGTGACTTGTGACGAGTCCGAAACTAGCTAGTCAGTAGTCTGGTGATAGTTTAACTAGTCTAGTCTGATAATAGTCGTGACTCGTCACAGACTATAGTGGCACTATTATACTTATGGTTCGGTATTATAGTTTGGCACGAGTCGTCGCTAGTCTGGCACCAGTCGATAGTCTAGCAGGTACCCGTCGTGACTAGTTCGAAACTCCTGGTAATAGTTAAGTACCTACTCTGCTTTAAGAAATGAGCAATGGCAAGCCGCTATTTAGACCCAACTCAGGAATCGAACCCAAGCCAATGAAACTTGAACGTTTAATAAAATGGTCATTAATAAAACAACGTCATTATGGTAATTAATACAAGATTTATTGCTCCCTAATCTAAGATTATGAATAAAGCGCAGGCCCCAGTGCCAGCTAGCGAGCGAGCGAGCGAGCCGGGCGAGCATCGTTTCACCTCTTTTCATACTTCGGTTCACACCGCGAACTACCGAAAGTGCCGGAACCGAAGTATGAAAATAGGAGAAACAATGCTCGCCCGGCTCGCCCGTTCGCTCGCTAGCTAGTGGTGTGGCCTGCGCTTTAAACGTGTAATAAAAAAATATCACATAATCAATAGTAGTGGTAATAATAGTAGTGACTTTTCAATAATATAAAGAAAATAACAATAATTATTGACCATTTTTGTCTTAATTGTCTAAAGGAATGTTCTCATTAATATGATCAGCTTGTAATGTGCCCACAGCTGGGACAGTGGGACACAGGCCTCCTCTCTACGAAAGGCAGAGTGCTTTAATTCAGTACACGGGCCCAGTGCCGTTTTTTTCACATTAGAATAAATCAAAGTTCATAGTATAAGGCGTGTTGGTGCTGACGTGAACCTCACAGAAGCAGGTGGTGCAGTAGGCGGGCGAGCCCTCACACGCCGCGCACTCGTACAGCGTGGCCGTGCGCCGCTTGTGCCGCCGGCACGGCTTGCACTCCTTCCGCACCACCTCATTCACGATCCTCACCGTGCCGTCCTTCTCCTTCTTCTCCCGCAGCCGGGTGCGCGTGATCCTCGTTAGTGTGTGACGCAGCGGCAGCGGCACCGGCGGCTCATACATCGGCGGCGTCGGCTCCGGCGGCGGCAGCATCGCCTTCAGCACAGACAGCCTGTACTGATAGTAATCCAGTTTTTTCTTATTACCAGAAAAGTTGTTGAACAAATGAAATGCGTTGTTCATGTATATCTGCAGTGCGTATATGAAAACCTTCTTGTACCAGCGCATCTTCTTCCTGCTGCACGGCATGTACGACATCAGCTGGTCCTGCAGCTCGCTGCATGTCATGAACCGTGAGAAGTTCGCCAGAGCCTTCGGTCTCTGGTTCATTGTACCATTTTTTTCTATAGTATGATGAATCTGGTTTTTGAATTCCGTTGTTATGTAAAGAGTAGATTTGTGGTTTTGCCATTTTCCAACATGTACACCGTTAGAGAAGAACGATGTTTTGGCGGGTCCTTCTGCCTGTGGGGTGTGAGTTGCTTCCCTAAACGGATTATTCCTGGTCTTCTTATTTAAAGTTCCAGTAGAGTAAGTCTGACCGTTCAGAAGTGTTAGTGCCAGTCTGTAGGAGCTGTAGTATCTGTCCATGTACACGGAGTGGCCACAGCCCAGCTTGTCTGCTACGAGCTCTTCGACTATTTCTCCTGTTGAGACTCTGAAGATGTTGTCGTTGCTGTTTCCAACATAAACCTGAAATTTGACCACTATGCCGTTGGGCTCCGCAAGCTTGGACAAGTTGATAGCATTCCTGTGTCGTCGGTGGTCGGTGTACTCCTGGCGCACCAGGCAGCCGTGCCAGAACACCATGGACTTAGCGATGAGGAGCTCTTTTCCTGGATAGTAGATTTCTTTCATGACGTCATTAAAATTGTTGACGAAAGGTCTTACTTTGGCAAAATTGTCTTTCTTATCCGGTGATGCGAAATTGAGGCAATTTAATATCAACATGAAGCGATTTCGAGTCATAAATCTAGAGAAACAATTTAAATTAAATAGATAGTCCCCTTTCCAGTAGTCAGCGAGTCTGTTGATCCGGATGGTGCCCGTGTGTATGAGGAGCGCCAGGAACGTGACCAGTTCCTCTCGCGTCACCTCTCTCCAAGCCCTAAATCTAGACGTAGGTCCTAAATTTTTCTTTCTCAACATATTAGTGGCGTATTTATTTGTTTCGTTTACTATCGTGTCTAATATTTGGTCATTAAGGAGCCAGCGAAAGGCCTCGTAAGGTGCTTTGGGTGCCGGTTTGAGTAATTCTCTTTTCTTAGTAAATTTAATTGTTTTCATTGACTTATCGTCAGTCGTCCATTCCGGTTGATTTACCCTCCACCATGAGTCTTCAAATAGATTACCAACCTTACCACCTTCGGGTTTCGGATCACCTTGATCTCCAGTGCCCAGCGGGTCATCATCACTGATGTACTCACACTCGGTGTCACTCTCACTGTCTCCACCGTACTCCAGGTCACTTTCTGCTGAAAATGCGTCGTCGTCACTACTCATAATTTCCATACTTTCATTATTTTCCAATCGCAAACGATGTTTTGGTTTAGTTCTTGTGTACTCTTTTTGCTCTGTTTTTATGCGTTTATTTGGTGGAGGACTTGAAGAGCTCTGAAGATCGGTGGCGAGCTGATCGATATTGGAAGGTCCAGCCTGGTGGTGCGCCGCATCAGCTATCCATCCAGCTTGAACTGGTAGCTCCATCCGGAAAATATTCGGTGTACCATCTTCATTATCCACTTTAATAATCTTGAACGGTACCGGATCGCCAATTTCAGAGAATTCAAGTTTGATCCCATCATTAGCGACGTTGAAGTCTGTCGGATCTACTTCGAACGTGTCTGGGATTTCTTTTTTGATCTCTGTAGTATCCATTTTGAAAGTGTTGCAAGGATCGTTGTTTCGATACAAGAGTGAGGTGAAAACACGAGCGCGCCGATAGCGGATATTAGTAGACGTGTTGAAGGTCACACTCGCGTGTTGCGGGCAGCGCGTGCGCAAGCGCGGAGCAGCGGCACGTCAGCGCGCGGCGGCGGCTGTGCCCGACTGAGGCGCACGGTACACGGCGCAGCGCGACGGGCGTCGACACACACACACAGCCGCTTTGTATAGATCTGTGGACGTAATAAACACTAAACAAGCGAAACCATTACAAAGGTGCAAACAAAAAAATTGTTTCAAAAATTACTTTTCTATCATGGTCAATGAGACCGCTATTAATCGTCTATTAATTTTGTTTTGTCGTAATTAAAATTGATTGTGAACGAATTGTGATTTTTAAATATTTTATGGACCTATATATTTTTTATATTCTTTTTACATAAGAATATTCCAAAATTTTAAAAGTCAGAAAGAAAAATCAATAAATGGAATATACACAGGTAAAAGAAGGAATTAAAATGGATTCTGAACGCAACCTGCAGTTGTCATACAATGCCAATCACGTTGTACAGAGTGGACTGTCAACAAAGCAAACTGCGAGGATCACAGCTAGCATGTAGTACATAACTTACAAATGCATACTCCACACAAAGTAATTCTGTCTCTGCTACCTTACCACGGCTAAACCACTCAACCGATCGTTATGAAAAAACCAAATAGATAGCCTGGGACCTGTGAAACGACATAAGCTAGTTTACTTTTATGAAATACAAAATGCACGCAGACCATGTCGCGGGCAACACCTAGTACAGAAGCCAGCACATCGAGCTACCCGAAACTGTCAAATTGTACCAATCAACTTTGAACCTAATACTTTAGAAATAAAGTTGAAACTCTATTACAGAAATTTTACAGTACAATTTTGCGAAGAAAAGAATACCAACCTAACTAGCACTGGAAAGCAATAGTAAGAGGCACAGGGAGGTGTCCTGCTGATCTACCGACACTAAACAGCTGTAATGTTATGCACGGCCAATAGTAAGGCGACAATCGCCGGAAACAGCGCCACCACCTATGTATTTATAAAGGGTGTAAAAAGACCCTTAACGAAGCCGAAAGGCACTTGTTCTCCACATCAATGGGATAATTTTTTTGTTCTAGACCATACCTGGGAACCTTCTAGTTACGGAGATATTGGGGGTCAAAGTTCCAACTTTTTCACAAGTTTTTTTTATACATGTTTCTAATGTAAAATTTTTACTTAAAACACCTTCACGACCCCCGTACTATTCAATCCATCCATCAGCACAATGTTTTGAGTGCGTTACATTGAGTTTTACGGTAAAACTTGATTTTTCACTCCAAAAAAAAAGTAGTTTCCCAGCAACAATTTTTGCGTAAAGTTACTTAGTTTGATGTACAGAATGCTTGGTTGACAGCTTCGTGAAGGGTCTGTTTACACCCCGTATAACTATTACCAACTAAATACCTATGTATAGTTGACTCCTGTAACCTGCGCTCGTGGTCTATTTTATTAGAACACAGGATCATGTGTCACGGCGCAGTGCTTCGACTGCAGGAGTCCCGGTTCGATTCCTTACAGAACTAAAATCTTTGTGACACAAACAGGTTAGTTGTTCGGAATACCTAGGTCAAGTATAATATTATACTGATGAATACCCACTGTGATACAAATGAAAGGTTTAGGCGCAAAAGGCCTAATTCTCAAAATGGCAACAGAGTCGCAAAAGGACTAGTTCTCAAAATGGCAAATTCTCTAAAAGCCTAATTCTCAGAATGGCCAATTCTCTAAAAGCCTAATTCTCTGAATGGCCAATTCTCTAAAAGCCTAATTCTCAGAATGGCCAATTCTCTAAATGGCTAATTATCAAAATGGCATATTTTCTACAATAGTATTCTTATAAATAAAAGAATTCATTTCGATTTGAAATAAATGCTTTGAGTTTGAGTTTGTTGGTTCCGATAAAATCAAGCCAATTTTAAGCTATACCTGTCACTTTTGTTTATTAGAAACAAGGATAGTGAAGTCTCACGAACTACCAGGAGGCCAGAATCATGAAAGAGGTATTGTATATTGTTAATAGGAATTTCACAATCAAATCTATATAATATATTTTTTTACATATCGATATAGTAGGTATACGAAGTAAGAAAACTCCCTTTGTAGAAAATGTGCCATTTTGATAATTAGCCATTTAGAGAATTGGCCATTCTGAGAATTAGGCTTTTAGAGAATTGACCATTCAGAGAATTAGGCTTTTAGAGAATTGGCCATTCTGAGAATTAGGCTTTTAGAGAATTTGCCATTTTGAGAACTAGTCCTTTTGCGACTCTGTTGCCATTTTGAGAATTAGGCCTTTTGCGCCTAAACCAAATGAAATAATTACAAAAAATATTCAAATGAAAAGAAAAGAGTGTCGTATTATCGAATGTTTGGTTCATTTGGAGCTGGTCCTGAGCCTGACCGATTAGTCGGAGAAGGTTCTGAACATTTGTAATACTATGTAGACATCGGGAAGACTTTTGCCCAGCAGTGGGATAAAATAGGTTAATAAAAGGTTTAATGAAGTCGCCCCGCTTCACTTGGCAATTGGATTGGTAATCGCAGGACGTTGCTATTCAATTACATAAGGATATTATGTTGTAGCGGCCTGTTTACAACATTATATTAATTCCTTCATCATTTTTTAGTTACAGGTGGATGATCTGAAATGTGTGGGGATGAGCTCATAGTTAGGTAGTATTTAACTAAGTTCGGTGTTTATATTTAATTTAATAAGTGGTATTCTTTTTTAAAACGAATTTAAGCAACGTGGGTAATCTAAAATAACAATAATCACCTACCTAAGTACTTATTTGAAGAGATTAGCGTTAGTAATATAATAATTCACTTGATATTTTTCTTCCCACGGCCAGCCCTATTGTTATGTAGATCTCATTATCTAATCCTATAATACTTGCAAAACAAAGAAACCTGATAAAAAATAACTTCTTTTCTTTATAAAAGTTACTACAACCAGCTGATCTCAGCACTGAGTCACTGCCCCGACCTGCCTCGGCCTACCCCTCGCCGCACGGAACGCCGGTAGCTGCACAACTGCACAAAAAGCATCACATCGTCTCACGTTACACGTGTTATCTGCCCACAAATAGAAACGAGTAAACACTTAACCCATTTTTTTTGCCAAGTTGGTTAAACATAAATCTTCACGTTTTTTCTAGTTGTTTTGGACCTCTGAAAGTATACCTGCACATCAGTGCTCTCATGCATTTGAAAAGATTGGTGGAGAAAATAAAACCTTAGCAGGTAAAGTTTAAATTCTATTTTAGACTGTAAATGGTCTTCATGAAATTGACATTGAATTTGATGCATTGAAAAGCTATTACAAGCAAAACCCAACCTTACGTGCTACTCGTAAAATACAATTTCTTCTGCACCAATATCTGCTTCATACTTCAAAGAATTATACGTTCTACTCGTTACAAAATAAGGTAGGTTTTCCAATAGTTTCCAGCCCTCTAAAGTAGGGCTAGCTCACAAGGGCGAGGCAGGGGCTCGGGTTGCTATGCAAACGCTTGGTTTGTTCCACTTGCGACTGACATTGAGACCGACTTTTATTTTCAATAAATAATTAAATAGTTTAACAAAGATAACGATGGCGGAGTGGATCGATTGTTGTTATTGTTTGCTTTATATTCACGAAGACGATGTTTTAATAAATAAATTTTCACTTAAATTGGGTCTTCTTGAAAACGTTATTTAAAGTTATAAATAAACCTTTGTTAAGTGCTGACTTGTTCTTACTACAGTGTTATTCTTGTCTGAAACTAGTTTAGCTGCATCTTGAATAAAACTTTGAAGGTTATCTACAGACCACAGTTTTAATTTAGCGAGCGTTCAGAAGAGAAAAGAGAACAACAAATTCGTTTTAAAGGCCACCTCAAGATGCTTGTGTTTGATAAGTCGATTTAGTTCAGAATCGGTTTGGTTTGTACTGCATTAATTTTAACTTTGTTACACTTAGGATTCTATTAAGCCTTTGGGGAAAACAAATTATTACATTTTCTTATTTTTCAGGATTTTTCAGGAAAAACAGCAAATCCGAATCCCACTTCGGCTGAGTGATGGGCAAAGATGGCTGCATCCCGTTTTGTAACTCCTTTGATTCGAAGTCGACCGCCGCGCGCCGCTTGTAAAGACGGTATGGAGAACATATCATGTTTGCGGGGCAATAATGACCAGAGATCACGCAAGAGTAGAGAGGTCTGAAAGAAGTTGCCTTTGGCCAGCTGTGGGAGGCGGTGAAAAACGATAAGCCAGACATTTTTAAGCACCAAACGGAGCCTACCGCTGTTGAATCTGTGAGCGACGAGCGACGGGGGCAAATGAGATGACAGCCGCCGGCGCAGCGCTGATTAAAAACTGACAACAAACACACATTGTCGCACTTGTTACGTAATGAGCCAGTGACGTCAGCTTAGCGGCTAGTTGGGGGCTGGACGTTACTTGGTACACTACCTACTTAAGTAGGTGTTTATCAAAATTAATGCTTCTTGGAACCATGGGACAGAAAGGAGGAGGCCTCTCCTCAGGTGGGGGAGGAACAAGGCTGCCCGTGATGATGATGAATGCTTATCTGTAGCAGAAGTTGAGGAACCCTGACATCACGTCAGTATTGCAATGGGCCGGCTTCGAATCCACGACCACACGTTCGCAATTTCGTCGTTTCAGGCGTATTTCAGAGCGAGACCGGCGCCGGTTCCGTGCGCCGGTCGGGCGTTTCGTTACACGACGTGCGATTTTAACGACCGCACTCAGGAACAGTGACCGCTATCATACAAGTCTATGGATATCGAAACGCCTGAAATAGTCGCAGGGCTATTGTCACTTAGGTAAGTAGATAAACGACGGTATTGATTGTAGTAAAAAAACAAGGCGTTACCTACATAGAAATTCTATGTATTTTCCTTTAATTTCTCATAGCAAGGACAAAAAACCACACATTCAATATCGCTATCTGTTTCTGTAGCTGCTGGTTAGTTCAGAGCAGGTCTCGCGGGACCTTGTCGATCAATGTCATTGTCTGTAGATAGGCAAATAGGCCACTAGGTAGTGTAGGCACTCGTCGACTCGTCCCTGCCAACACCAAATACTGTTTACGATGTATATTTTATTTCATTTGTTATGATTTGCACAGAAAAATGTGTAAATTCAGGCAGATATAAGAAACATCTGCCTGAATTTTCTGAAGTCGGGTTTTTAGTTGTAGTACACCACACAAATTCTTGTAAGGTCGTAGGTAGCAATTTAAATAAACGTAGTATTTTCTTTTCGTTTACCAAAAGTTTATTTTTTCTTTGATGTTTGCTTCATTTAAAAGGTTTTATCTGTCAACACATTTCTTTCATCATTCCCTCTTGCGTCACTGAACTTCTAAGAAAACATAACTTTCCTTCGCCCCTACTTCCTTTCCTCCCTATTTCCCTCTCTGATCCTCTCGATAGAATGCCTCCCAACTGTACTTGTTTGTGTCTTTAGCGGCAACTTAACGAAAACTTTGAACCAATAACATTTGCATAAAAACAGCTTAAAACTGCTCAACGTCAATAATGGACTCTCGGAGACTTGGAGCCGGATTTGTATCCTCACGACTAGTCCTCAGGGAGTGGCTCGGGCTTGTGTACCAGTGAGAAGCCCTGAGTCACTACAATTTATCTTCAAATGTTTTCAAGACTTCATAATTATTTGCATTTTTACAATATTGCCAATTTACACACATATTTTCACATTCGGACTTCATATTTTGGGAAAGAATAGCTGTGTAAAATATTCTTCCAAAATGAGTAGAGGGAGACTCTTAGCTGTAAACACTCTTATAAAAAAAACATAAAATAGTTATGCTGAGCAGTTCCCGCGCCCACTGTGCCCACAGCCACAGACGCACAAACATTGTTCTTTACTACGAACAGTGATTACGTAATGACCTCCCCTGATCCGCTAATGTGTCTCTAAGTAACGAAGGGACTTATAAGGATTATGTATAATGAGTTCAGGCTTACCCCTCACATTTAGGCGTAGCGTTATTTTAGTTCTCAAAGACATCTCCGAGAATTATATCCCTTTGTAAACTGTCCCGAATCCCAGAGGGAGGATTCCCTGAAATTTTGACTAAATTTGTTATGAACTAAGTCATTATATTTCTCTTGTACCAGTTACAATATTTAACAAGGCGTAGACAACTGAAATAACTGAAAGCTTGAAGAAGGGTCACTGTGCTCAATATTTTGAACAGCTTTTACTATGGACCAACACGGACAGCGTGAACATCCGTTGATTCGCATAGCAACAAGACAAAATGTAGAGAGCAGCTTATTTTTTTGTTGATCTGGTTCCATTTATTTCAATTACATTTGGTATACTAGGTACGTCAATTATTACCCCTGAATATAAGACTCGTGCTTGATACAACAATACATTTGCGAGTTGTCAAAGCGATTCTCCTGTTCATATTATTTTAATAGCCTTTTCCACAAGAGAGAAAGGTATTTTGTGCAAAAAGTATTTCGAAGAGAATTTTTCTTTGTCACAAATTGGTTACGTGTAAAAGCCAGCCTTTTATTTCTAGATATATTTTGGTCGCGAGTTACCTTCGTTTCTCCTCTGCGCGAAGTGGGACGCGGATCGATACCGCAGCCCGCAGCCCGCTGAGCTCGCGTATACCTACTACCTAGGGTACCGCTGATATAGCCCGCAGGCAGGGTAGCAACTAGCTGCTAGCCGGCTTGGAAACTATCGAGCTCAGGACTCTGCAGTGTTTCTAACTTTTACTTAACATTGCAGATAGTTGGCTCTGTTTTAATAAAATGTAGTCAAGTAACAAAGGCATGACGTAGATAGTCTGTTAAGGCACAGGAATGGATGGTTCAGCTAATAGTTTTCATTTCGACTTACGTCATGTGAAAAGTGTGAAAGATGTCTTCTTATTCCTCCTCTGTATGAGGAACAAAAGGATAGTCATACTGGCTAACTTTGCGACGTTTCTTTATTCTGCTTACTCCAATGTAGCGTGAAGGTAACCTTGCAATTGTATTCATAAATAAACACTCTATCTATTGATAAAATGATCTAAAAGTAGATTGATAAGTATATTTTTATGTATGTATGGAAAGTTTCACCCAATTAATATGTATTGAACTTTATCGATTTGATAACATATTGATATCTATCTGATAGCGGTAACTAACATAGAAATAGACTACTTATGTAATAAATCTATCTGTATATGTAGGTCATATATGGACTTTATGTATTAGTCATGTATTTACTTCTAAAAAATTTTAGTGTGTCTAGGCTCGCAATGTTTTTATATGTGTCGCAGATGACGACCTTTTTCAGCATGAAAAAAGCCACAGTTTGAGGTCTAGAATACTTTTGTAGTTTCTATGTAACGCTGAATTTGGAAAAGCTTAGATATATGGTGGTGAAAAGTGATACTATAACCTATAATCCTAATGCCTGTGCTTCATACACAGTTACACTACAGGTGAGCAGCCTTTCATTACCTGTTTCTTTTGTTTCAATAATTATGTAACGCTTCACTCGTCACAGAATGACGGATCATAGGATGCCCCACTTGTAATATTGTATGTTTAACTACAAATTATGTACCGAAGCTGAGAGCCCACTTTACGATGTATTAAGTATACTCCTACGCTTCTAAGTAAAGACTTCAACTTATTTCTAAGCTGGTTTACAACAAAAAGAGGTATAATATTGACTTTCGGCTTTCGGCCTTCGTAAAATATCAATGTAGCGCTACGTTTTAGCGCAAGTGATGAATCGGCAACCTTTCGGCCTGCTCGTGTCGGCGACGGGGGTGCACTTGCCGATACTCTTCACAAATATATTGTTACGCGATACTGGTCCTTCGTGCTGTGTAGTTTTGGTGGGTGTTTTCTCTAACTGGGGTGGTGTTGAAGGCAAATATGAACCTGTCAGGAGGACGGGAGCAGGATCCTTTTTACTAATAATGTTAATGCTGTCATAGCCAAACTGCTGGCAGTGTGGATGTCGGTATGTACTTGGGTGACCTCTGCCTACTCACTCAGGGAAAATAAGTGTGATGTTAAGTTAAGTTATCACCAAACTATTTGCTAGAACAGAAATTCAAATGTGCAAACATTGGATTTCCACAAAAATAAAATTTTCAGAGAATACAAACCGGTGTCTTCTCTGCAATACCCGTGTGTATGACCAACCCATTTCAAAATAAAGCCTATCATCTTTAACGGCTTAAACCCTAAAAGATTACAGCGAAACAAAAGACTAACAAAAGCTTACAAACATTGCATAATCTTATTTTTTAAAAAGGAAAAAATCCCCATACATCTTCATAACCCCATCACAAACATAATTATTAACCCTAAAATATCGCGACGCCTTTTTCTGTTACGTAAAATTTAGCGGTCCCTTCGACCGGAGAGGTCAGCGGGGCCTTTTGTTACCGGGGGCGATAAATTCGCCGGTCAATAGTACCCCTACCTGCCACCGACGTTAATGTTGAAGATAGCCGCTTTGTACGGTTAGATGCTGTATTTCGGGATATATTTGGACACGGGAGCTATTGATTATCCCGGTTTTGATTTCCGGATTTATTTTGTTATGTGTGTTTTGTGCAGTGTTTGTGTTTGGCAAAGAAAATGTAAAGTTTTATTGTAATGTGTGCAACTACAGAACAAAGGCCTCTCTTCCCTCCTTCCACGAATACACAGAGCCGTTTATTTCTTATGGTCAACCATAATAGCAGTCATAATGTGGGTAAATATGAAATAATTATAATCGTTAATTACATGAAAACGTTAAAGTAACACAAATCATGAAAGGCAACTCAGTAAAAAATCTAAAACCGTATTACTATACCCGTTCATGAATAACACCAATGTAGGTATAATACTTAAACATTTGAAACATTTTCTTTTTATTTGTCACTAAATGCTTTCATGAGTTCACAATTCATACGGTCAATGGGTTAAGTGAATGAATGGAATGAGAACATAAATTGAATTCCTCGGAATCGTAAGTTTCCTAAGATATAATCTTTCTAGTGCACGCATGAGCGAGTTCTTAGTAAACCATTACTTACTTACAGCTACGGAAAACCTCTGAAGGTTTTCCTCATACGAGACAGATTGCTGATCTGAAAATACCATAATTTTTCTTATTCATGGTCTGCTCTATCGTCGATAAGAATAGAATGAAAGTTTTTGCATCAAAGCTACAATAGCCACAAACGATTGCATCACCCAGAACCATGAGCCCTAACTCCAGCACAGCTGATATTCCCTCGCAAATTGCGTACTCGACTGAATACTTTATTATACCTATCTAAAGTTTATATCAAAATAAATTAAATTGCCTTTGTTGGCATGCGATCCTTTGCGATTGTCGAAAATCATTACCTTTCCACGGGCGGACGGGCAATTTGAATTTTCAAAAGAGTGTCCCCAACAATTGGGACGCAGAGTGCACTAATTCGGGGTCGGTAGGGAGTGGGGGCATTGGGGGCAGTCGGCGGAACGGGGGACAAACCGCGTTAACATGAATTACTGTACATTCTGTATCAGTTACTGATGTACGTGAAATTACGTAGTTAGTTGGATTCAGTAAGTACCACCTACTCAACTCTGAGTTGTGGTTTTTGTTTCGATACACTTATAAATGTTAGAATTCTCTGTGTCATTGTACAAATCGATTTAATAATGTGACCTTGTGATGTAGGTTTCCTTCAGGTTTCTGATGAACAACATTAACTTGCTTGTGATACCTATTAACATAACATGATAATGTTGATGGAGATAGTGTATTGTGATTTATTGTTTTTTGTCCGACTTCCAAAAGGCGGAGGTTATATTGATTCTAGATGTCTGAAAATATCTTTATTGTTTGAAAACTTGATTTTGAAAACTTGGTTACAAAAAACCTCGAGGCGTTTTTGCATTTTCTTAGTTCACTCTATACGGTCGAGATAATGTCCATACAACAATAATTTCGAACGACTTCCAGATCTACGTTTCTCTGTGCCCTGCTCGGCTGCTCTGTGGGTGTGGCGTGGCTACACTGGCTACTCGAAATAAGTGGCTACATTGAAGTCAGAGCTAGGCCATTATTGTGTTTGAACAACAAAAGGGCGCAGTTGTCCCATCCACGCGTAATGGTAAAAATTAAACCATTTTCGTAGTCCGCTGGGCAGGCTAACGAGCCAAGCATTTCCTTTAAGTAATTTATTAGTATTGAGATAGGTATGGGTTTGAAAAATTACAAAATTATCGGGTCATGTTGAGTCTATGATTTTATTTTAATTTGTTTGGGTTTACCACTTGAAAAACATTATCTACCTACCCTCTTTTAAAAAAAAGACACTGTCATGTTTTATTTTCATAGAACAATAAATAGTACAGGGTCGTAAAAAGTAAGTCGTTTCAACTTCTTTCGTTGATATACCTAACTAAGGTAAGTAAGACAGTCATGCACCTGTTTGCCCTAATCCTAGTTTGCTAGTTTAGAATATCTTCGTTTTTCAAACAACTGTATCATTTCTTAGGTCTAACTAAGCCATAGACTTTACACATAATTATTATTTTTATGTTAGTGTTTGAGTAAAGCTGTAACAATTTTTTCTTCATTTTCTCAATTGAAAAGCAACACGGCCACACAATATTCTGCCAACACACCAACACATCTATCGCTACACCAAGTCTCGCAGCTATTTCTGCGAGCCCGTTCATCGACCCCCCGCGGCTGCCGTGCAGGAGTCCGCGAATAAATCCTCATTTAGCAGCACTTGCCTGTAAGATACAGCTCTAGAACCTGCACAGAGATGAAAATATTTCGGCAGGATATCTTATAATATAGTGTGCTCATGTACATTTCTAAATGTAGACAGAGGGTTTTCCTTTCAAATTGATTTAATTTAGAAAACCTAGTTGTACTAGCTTCTATTCTGAAACCTCAAAATATCTGACAAAAAACAAATGACTGTTACTGTTAGCCTCCATCATCCCACTGCTGGGGGAAGGCCTCTCCACACGACTTTCAGTTTTGTCGATTCAGGGCTTATGTGGAGCACAGGTCGTTGGTTCGGTCCAGCTCGTCCCGCCATCTTCTGCGAGGTCTGCAGCGACGCCTTCGCAAAAAACAAAAGACTATGTGAAAAAACAAACAAATTAACGATTATAGTATGTGATTGATTAATGTAGCATCGTGTTAATTGTCATTTTCCTAAGCTAACACCTTACAACTAGCTCATCGGGTGCCTGACTCGTGTATACACGTTTGTGTAATGTTTTGTTTGCCTATTCGTCGCCATTATCATCACAATAAGCGACTAATTCTTTACCTCGCCATTTATGTCTATGTCATTACCTATGTATGGAATACACAAACATCTCACCACTTTGCACCAAACAAAAAATCTAAAACACCTCTCTATAAGTAGCTAGTAGGGTAAGAGAAGCACACATGACTTCAGGAAACAAAACAATTTTATTTTCCTCTGCTATCAGAGTATGAAACACAAACAACATGTTTATCGCCGCGATAACACGCGGAGTAAACAACCGAAACATAACGAAAACATCAGCTGCCACTAACTCACTGAAAGTACCGCCAGTACTCAGTGGTACCACTGTGCAGGGGGGGATCCCTTCTATTTGCATAATATTCTTTTTCCTAATATACTTTGGCATAACAATTTTGGCATACTTTGTTTTGCCATAATAATACTCAGCCATATTTTTTTTTGGCATACAGTTTATGTTGGCATAATTATCTTGGAGACTAATTTGTTTTGGCATAATAATACTTTGCCATATATTTTTTTGGCATACAGTTTATGTTGGCATATTTATCTTGTAGACTAATTTGTGTTGGCAAACATTGAATTCGCAAATGTTACTAGGCATACTGACTATTAGCGTAATTAAAATTAAAATATTGTCTTGAAAATTTAATATGTAGTGCTACAAAAGTGAGTGACAGAATCGAATCGCTGCAAAACCGACTCCACGTAGTCTTGTCTGCCCTACCCCTAGAGTGTAATTTAAGCCCGCGTAGGCGCGGAGGGGCGAGGGGGCCCGCGAGCTGAGGAGCAGGTGGTTTTAACGCTCGCTGCCGCGGCTGAGGCTGGCCGGCTTAGCCGGCCAGCAAGCCGAAGCTGCGGTGGTGAGCGTAAAACACATCTGCGACGATAAGCTCGCGTGGGACCGCCGGAGCCCCGCAGCGCCGGAGCTGTGACAGAAACCATGCCTGCTGCACGTTGCATGCTGCATACTTGCTTGCATGCTGCATGCTTGCTTGCATGCTTGCTTACATGCTGCATGCTCGCTTGCATGCTGCATGCTTGCTTGCATGCTGTGCATGGTGTATTCTTGTTTGCTTGCTTCTTACAGGGAAATAAAAACCACATAAAATGGTTCACAATCAAATGTTTTATAATGATCAATGTTTTGATTGATTGATTTTCTGCCTTTTAATGACTATCGAAACGAAATGTATGTCAAAAGACGACTCTGACTGTGAACTTTCTGCGATAAGATGGTTCTGCTTTTTAAAAATAAGTATTAGTGTCTAACATTTTACGAGTTAGTTATTATTTTGTGTACTTGTTATGCCTATAAAAATATGTTTTAATATCATTATGCGTAAATTAATGTATGCTTTAAAATGTTATGCTTTATCATTATTATGAGTAGAGAAATTATGCTTAAAAACATTATGCGTAAGCTGTTATGCGTAAGTAATGTTATGCGAAAATATAATTAGGTTAAACAAAAGTATGCAAAGTCATATTAGGTCTTAAAATTTTATGCAAATGGATAGGGAACCGTGCAGGGGGGCTCAGTAAAATCACTCAACCCAGGAAACTTACTTTTTGTTTTGTGTCGGTATGAGTTAATTGCTCTTTGTCAAACAAAGAGTGATTAACTTGTGTCTGCTTCCACTTGCACTAGACATTCGCAGGACTCATTTCCCATTTCCTACAGTACAATAATATTTAGGTATTCATTTAATAAGTTACTGAGGGTCGGGTATGTATGTAGTCGCTTCATATACAACTACTGATATTTCTAAAACAGAAGCGGACCCCAACATAGGAAAAAGCTAGGCAGATGATGGTGATGAAAGCAGATCTTAGAGTTCTAATATTGAACTGGAATGAACAAGATGGTCTGCCACCTTTGTGCACTGAATCTAAATGAAAACAAAAAAAAAATCAAACCATATTGGTCAACGACACGGTAAAAAGAAGATCACGCATAGTGACTATGTTGTAACTTCCAGTCTAAACCCTTGTTTATAAGGATGTCTCGAGCCATCCCTGATGTGATGGCGCCAGAGGGTGCCATCCTGTAGGCCCTTCTGCATGTCCCTGCCCGCTGGCACCCTAAGTGATCAGGCGACACCGTGTCGCTTCACTCGCGACAATATCCCTAATGCCCTATACATCGTCGCCATTGTTTCGCACTAGCCCGCAGACACGGCGTATTAGCGGATAATGGACGCTTTGACAGCAGCACAATGAGAAGGGTAAATGTTAAAAAGTCAATCAATAAGAAGATGTTACAGTTAGCTCGGCCCGACTGTGCGACGAATTGTTTTTGTTTTTTCCCTTTGTTTGTATGATTTGTTAATTTCGAATTGCTTTTAAATAGATCAGTTGTTTGTAGTTTTGTTATCACCTTTTAAAACTCCTCATTTTGATACCGTAATTATTGATGGTATTGGAAGAAAAAAAAAATTCGTACTTCACGATAAGACACCGCAAATCCACCATTTTTATTTGTTTTTTTATTGTAATGTCAGCCAGTGACACTTGCGCCACCAAGACGAATCTAACGACGTGTGATTTATCCGAATCCGTTCATCCGTTTAGGAGTTATAAAGGAACAAAGAAACGGACCTAGATACACACATATACATACAGGTTAAACACATAACCCTCCTTTTGGGCTTCACCGCAGTCGGATAAAGCCATTTTGTCATATTACATAAGAACAACAAAATAAACATTGTAGAAACAGTAGTTAACGCCTAAATTGTTGTCAGTAACACCTTATGTAATCACCTATTTTTCACGGTTCGTGTTTAAAAGACAATAACAGAGTACATTAATTTAACAGCAATTTATTTCGCAATAACAACGACCAAACGAGTTTATTGTTACCTATTGTGTCATATGACTCACATTATACTCGACCTCTTGTTTAAATTGATAATAAAATGGAATTAAGCATGCCCGGGACGGCCGCCATTTTGCCAATCACGGGACAAACTCATAACATTGGCCCCAAATCATAACATTTGCCCTGGACAAATTAATTGCCCCATAACTACGTACACTTTTTAATTTTGCCATATCCCATGGCAACGACGCCATTACACTGGACAAGGCACGGGTTTTATCTTTCCACTAGTGATGTGACTTGTTGTTGTTATAAAATATCCAAAAGTCCGCGTAAAAAAATTATAGGTTTGAGTTTGCGGATATTGATTGCACCGTATGACAGTAAAAAATAAACTACCGCTTGATTTTTTGTTTTAAGAACAAAATTGAAATCGAATGGTTTTTATCAGTAGGTAAATTGATTCAGTCCTTAACGAGTTCCGCTGCTGAATAAGAACAAAAGTTTCACGATTTTAATGAAGATTAAAATAGTGTTACAAATAACTACAGTTGCCCTATGCAAAACCGTAAGTAACCTAGCGATCACTACTTCACAACAGTCAGCCCCTGCAATTTATGGTTACGACCTGTGAGATTATAAGCAGCTGTTACGCTATGTTTTTATATCCCAGATCAGCACATTCTCGGGGACATGCATGGGGCGTATTTTAATATATTCGAAAGGATCTTAAGGGCTAGGGTGATAACTAGATATCTATAAAAATATATGGCTACACATAATGCCAACTCATAAACGAACGCAAGAAGCGTAGTCACGATCCTTCGTAATGAGAGAGCGATTGGAGGATCAAGAATGACGTGATAAAAATTCATGTGTTTGGCGTTTTTGGGATAAATATTGAGATTATGACCACAGATATGATACGAAATATGTAACCACATTACTGTGAAAGAAGCTAGTGTCATCTCCTTCGTAAACTCATTTTTAGATGACAACGCTCTAACATTGGCGTAATATCCGAATCTAGTAGGCAGATCTGTGGATATCGGCGGATACTTAGCTGTCGTATGCCCATCACTATACCCCATGGTCATATTTTAATGTCCATAAATTGTAGTAATTGGGCCCGGAGTGGCGGGCGGCAGCTGACATGTCGTTTTATTTTACTATACCGTGGATACTGCGCGGGCTGGCGGGCTGGCGGGTTGGCGGGCTCGCGCGAAAGCGGGGTATCTAGTTAAAAATTGACGCCTTCTGATGGTTCGCGCTGATATGGGAAATTTATTTAAAATTACTTTTTGTTTAATTATAGAATAGATAATAAAGCTTGTTTTTCGTGTTTTATGGGATTTGTGCAGGCTATTTGGCTTTCTTTTAAATTATGTTTTACCGACCTGTACGTGTCATGTTCATGTTGTCTTTCATGGCAATGTAGATAAATAAATAAATTATGTACTTAATTAAATAAATACTTTCACAATAAACAGAAAATGGACTAGATATGCATTCTTTTTGTTTGCGGTATGCAAAAATGTCGCTGCCCTTTACGCAAGCAACCTAATAAACTGAAACCGACACAATATGACAAACATTAACCACCATTCGTTGCCAAAATGTTCAAGACAAACATTTCTCTAAATTATATTAAATCGAGGGTCGTCTCGTGCCGCGGGGAGTTCCCACTTCCCACTTCCCAGTCCCGCGACGATGGGAACTAAAAGCTTCCGGCTGGCAACACCCTCGAGGATCTTGAGATACATCCACTTCCTAGCCAACACAATGTTTAACTTATTAGCTTAAATTCATACCAAGAGAGAAATCTTGTGTTTTTTCAAGCTGGAAGAAAAGGAGGATCCCACTTTTGTTTAGTTCGGCTGTTCTTGCGACGCGACTGAATCATCGGTCAAATAGTATTGGGATGTAGTTAGGCTTATGTAAATGAAAGAAACATATAATAACGAATATATTCGATATCATTTTGTATAAATCGGACTTTTAATGGTCCAATTATTGTGATGTCACGGGACGTTCTTTAATCGTGCTGTTTACACCATTATAATTTATCAGGGACTTTAAGGAATATTGCAAGTAAGAAGATTATTGTACAAAAACAAAACATTAATATTATTTCTGCCTCTCAGTTCCAGTCCCAAGTGACCAATACATCATTCATAATAATATTACATACTTTGGTTCTCATTTTGTGGCCGAAAATAATTCTCACAATCATTAGAAACTATGTTATAAGAACTATATACTTCCTTACCTACATAAGTTACACAATACCGAAGCCTCATCAAGTTGGTCTATTATCCTGGCATTATTAAAACCATTCTACGTGGCAATAACGCCACTCTCCCTGGCAGTAAGCCACAATTAATGGCAGAAAACTTTGTATATCGAAATGTGAAAACTACGCCGTAATCGTATGCCACGTGATCATACTAGAATAGAGTCACCATGATGTTGGGAAGAACTGGGATAAGTCTCATAAAGTACAAAATTTTGATGTGTTTTTGCACGGTTCAGGAAATATTTTATGATGATGCTTCATTTGCAAATGCATTAGGGTGGACATTATTGTAGCTAGTGTGTTAGTTGTGCATTGAAAATTTATAAGATATCGGTGTTGAATTTTGTGATCATACTTTGAAATAAAAATATTGGGCCATCATTGCAGACGTTAAAATAGCTTAATCTAGCAGCACAGAACAATAATACAACCCAAAACCGATTAATAAATAATAACAACGATCTATCGCAGTTTGCCACGAACCTCCCCCAAGCTTAAACAAAGCCATATGCCAGTATTTGCATTCCACCGTTATATTTACACGAGTCCTTCCTGTGGACGCGTCGTGTGTCCACCGTGATATTAGTAATAATAGGGCACGCACAGGCTCGGGATTGGCCAATAAAATACACGAGTTATCGCGAGCGACGCACCGTGCGAGCGAGTGGTGCAAGACACAAGATATTGACGGAAATGAGTGTCATCCTACTAGGAGAGAGGTTGTCTTTCTATTCCAGTAAACGTCCAGTAGCCTAGTTATTGGCAAAAGCTTTGGCTGTAAGAATATCATGCCATAAAAGAATTCATACAGAACACCCTAGGTCTTTCTCCAACAAAGCACATTTAAAAATCGCAACACGCGCTAAGCAGTGTTTTTCGAGTTTTTAACATCACAATGTGTAGCTGAGCCAGGTTTTACAAAGCATCGTCACAGACGGATATATTCTGTACCTCTCCTATTTTATTCATAGAACATACGTATTTATTACCAGCCATGCCATCAAAATGTATTGTTCAGTTTTTTCGCCTGTCATGGCGTAAAAAATGTGAATAATACCATGTAACGTTTTTTGTCGGAGCATAACAATAATAATCATCATGTTTATTTAAATCAAACTTAGCTTTATTATAAGAATAATTTTACTTATTTTAGAAGATGAAATAATTTGCTATGATATCATTTTAAAGGAAAAAAAACATGGGTATTTTAGCTATTCACACGCAGAAAAGTTTAAGAATTCTGAATTTGTCCATTGCTTTTTAGATATTATTTCTATGAAACTTGCCATCGGAGCAGAAAAAATACAAAAATAAAAGTATTTTCCACGGAAAATACATTTTCCCTTACACCACACCACAGAAAGTTGTGTGACGTCAGTTTCCCTAACAAAAACCATTGAATACTCTGAACCGCAGAAGTTGGCCACAAAGGAATGAACGGCCTTCTTTCTGTATTGTTCCGTAAGGCCACGGCGCTAATATATGGCTACAGCCACTAGTTATATTGTGCCCTGATTTAGGGGGCTCGTGGCTGCTTTTATGGGAGTTAGAAGCTATGCTTTGTGTTTTCTACTAAACTTCTTTAATAAAACATGCTTCTGTTAGGTCATCTTTTATCCTTTAATTTGCTTTTTCCCGCGGCTTCGCTCGCATTCATTTAGAATTTGACAGTTAAACTCTTAACACACTACTAAAGTTTCTACAATAATATAATTCAATCATGATTCGAAAGACACGTGGCGGCATCTATTATCATAAGAAAGTTATTGTTGTTTTCCTCAGGAACAGCGCTTTTTTCGGGGTGAAACATACCGTATGTACGTTTCTGTACACTTGACAACGTATATGCAAAATTTCAGGATGATCGACTCAGTGGTTTAAGCATGAAAAGGTAACAATCAAACTTGCTTTCGCATTTACAATATTAGTTAGGAAGTTAGGATGCAGTAGCATATCTAAAGCGTTTGTTATGTTAATATCCCTTAGTTCAGGTTTTGTAGAACACAGCAAGAATAACTAGCTCACAATGTTCCCACAGCTCTCTACGAGAGGGTGTGGACCACGCGAACCCAGTGTGGGTTGATGGATGTCAGATATTTTCGAATGTTGGGTGGTTTTTGGTTGCAGAAAATCTACATCTACACTAATGTTATAAAGAGGAAAGATTTGTATGTTTGTAACGAATAAACTCAAAAACTACTGGACCGATTTCGAAAATTCTTTCACAATTAGAAAGCTAAAAAATTAAATTATATCATGCAAATTAGCCGAGCTATCACAATTTCTGCGGACGATGTCGCGGGCGAAGTGCTAGTATTAAATAAAAACCTGTATTTTGTGGTTATTACAATATTGTTTCTTAGTACCTAGATTATATGGTTTAGTGTGTTCCAAGTCGACTTGCTCAAATATTGTTTAGTACATTCAGTTATCGTAGGTGTATTATTTCGGTACTTACATTTTTTGTATGTATTTGCAAGGACAGTAATTGTTAATTAAAATAAAAGAATAACTTTATATCAGGCATTTACCTTGTTAGTAATAAGGTCAACGATAAAATTAGTAATAAACACACATAATATATTAGCACGTGGTCGCGGATCGGAAAACCGCAATGGTAATAAAAGCTTATTAATAATATTGCATATGAGATTAATATTATTAGGTACAGGACCTACTGTAGACTACATAGTGAGTAATGACTTCGAGATATGAGACAACATTCAATTTATTCACACATTGTGTAACCAAAATAATAGTTAAGTTGGTTTAGGTAAGTACTTCTTACGACAAACATTAAACACTGAAACACACTGAACACTTAACTAACGCTGAACTGAATTCAGTCGATCATCATTGTCAGATACGTATCTCTAAAAAGGACTTCTTGAAATCAATTTTTCCTACGTGTGCAGGACTTTGTACTTTCTGTTCACGTCAAGTAAAAAAAAAGCTTGCTTACAAAAAGCGACCGCATGGGAACACTGTCCTGTAATAAAAAAGATCATTACAGGGACTGCCACTTCGATTCCGTCAGAACATGAAGTGTGTGACATCATCAGCTTATTTTTCTTCGAAGACATTAAAAAGTACGACTTTTTTTGTTATTAATCTTCATTATATTACTTTGACTGACAAGTGTTGCCTCTTCAATGTTTCTTTACACACAGATTATGAACTAGATTATTAAATTATCCGTCAAAACTAAATTACTACTTATTCATCTGAAACCATGGTCACTCTACTCTTGTAAAACAATTATAGTCAATCTTATTTCTAAGCACAAAGAGCGAGATTTGAATGGCAAGTTATTTTCTTAGAAGTATCTTTTAAGTTGGCTTTAGTATTTTCACAGTGTCCAAGTAGTTCCTTTGTGTTGATATTAAAAGAGCTTCGAATAGCTTATTATTGTACCGTAGATCATTGTTGAGGCTCAAAACATTATGTTTTCTGCAAATAAAAAAATAAATTTTAGGTTTTGAAGTGATTATGAAGTAATGAGGGGAATTTACTGCCCAAAGTGATAGTTTACTATCAATTGAATCAAATGGAAAGTTTTATGGTAAGCTGGGAAGCAAAGAAAGCAGAGTTCAACGTATAGAAGAAGGAAGTATTCTTAGTTAATTTTTCATGTAAGATTACTGTAAAATAAACTGTCCTGTACGTCGAAATAAGAAACAAAGAGCGAAACAATAATTTAATATCATCATAAGCTGAAAAGCCCAACAAACATTGAACTATTCAAGAAAGTAATAAGGTTTGACTGTGAACTAAACTCGACGTCGCCATAGCGACACAGTGGGTAGTAAACCTTATTACTAAAACAATCCAATCCAGCAAACATTTATCAGGCGCTTCCCCTAAAACGCGCGCAGAACAAAACAAACTTTAGTGAACAACTTCCTTTATGGCCGCGGCGTCAAATTGATCTGCCATCCGTTATCTGTGTGCTGCAGCAGTCAGCGGCTCAACGACAATGTAAACATGTTTACGAGCCTGTTCACCTAAATCAAGGCGCACTTTATTCATCTCGTCGATGTGATCTCGCTTTCTCTCCGCGACTCTTTCCTTCAGCGATCGGATCGTGTGATAGAGGCTTCATGGCTTCCGATTGATTGCTTCAGGCTTCATACTTTTCCATTTTATTGGCGACGGTATCCTTGAATAAGCCAATCAACACTTCGGGTTCTTGCTCTATTTCCTTTGATTGTGTTTTTGATGTTGAGGAAAAATCCAAATCATTCGCTGCCATGGAAGGTGATATGATAACACAATTGAATGAAAGATGGTTGTCGTCCCGGTCGGCGAAATGATTTTATCAAAATGTTGCAATTGAATGAATTCATGTGTTGATTGTTATTATTTTGATGAATCAAAGATAAGATTTTGAATTCAGAATAGGACTTACATTAATGGATGGCAAATATTTCTTTATATCAAGTAACACGACAACATTTCGTGATTTTGACACATTTGTTCTGATCCACTGCAGAGATCACGAAACGGTCATGTTTCCCGTTCGTAGGTAGGTACACTAAGAACATTCGATAATTATGATTGATGATGTGATGGTATCAATTTACTGACATTGTACTTAGGATACATGCATGTGTCTGCAGCATGACAAGCAAAGTATACCTACGTTCAGTTTGCCACTTGGAGATCTCTCGTTGTCGTACAAAGGAACACGGTGCACAAAAGAAGTATAATAATGGACCCAAGATATTCCGTCAATTTCGACCAGCCGTTTAATTCGAATCGAATGCTATAGCCACGCCTCTGCCAACATTGTTACTTGCAAAACTTCTTAATCTTCATCACAGGGACAGTTTGCTCCTGTCTCGGGAATCATCGCTTACAGTCAGCCATAGCGACAGATCCCTGCGGAGACAGCGATCGTTCCGTCGCCAGTGTGACCCGAAATCTCCGGATATCAAACATTTTACTGTCAATATTTTTATCAGAAATGTCGTAAAAATAACGCAATGAAACCTGACACTTGTGCTTTTTTTACTTCGTTCATTAATATAATAAAAAGTAAATAAACAAGTCCCGTAAACAAATATCTGATCTACATAAAGTGGTGTGGGGTGCCTGCTCATTCGGCAACAAGGATTGTGCGTAAGCCGCCTCTGCTAAGCCGATACTAAAAGAAAAGGGAAAATGTCGTAAAAAACAGCTTCGTCCTTCTAAGTAAACAAAATGTCAGTGGAAGTCTCCTAAGTTGTTTGTGTTGATGGACTTCAAAGTTTGGAAGTCGCAAAGATACGCACTGAAGAATTGTTAGGGAAACAGCTTGAATACTTTGAAGTCTCATTAATGTTGCAAAATTGTCTGTTTTGAAAAGAAGGGGCTCGAAATATACGCGAAGTTTAAGTGGAGTTCTGAATTAAGATGCTACTTACTTAGATACCCATTGCCGACAAAGGGCTGAAGGAAGTAAACTTCATGTGGAACACTTTTCCAGAGAGCAATCCTTAAACAATTGGAGCATTCCTTTGAATGCTCTTGTCGTTTCTACTGTTCCAGCCAATATTGCAATTATAAACTTGGTTTCAAATTCAAGGTGCGGCGCGGGAACTTTCTTATTTAAAGAAATCATAAAACGAAAAGTATTAGATATATCATTTTAATACTTTTTGTTTCACATACTGGTACATTTAGTATTTATTTATTACACCTTGAAAGTGGCCCCCGTTCTAGTCCATACATTGGGAAAGTTGAAATCGGAATTTGTCCAGCATGCCCGCGTCCATATTGGCAATAGGAGCACGAATAGTGTAGAATGTATGTAGAATGTTCTACAACTCATCCAGGGTTTTTTGAGTGATCCAAATATGTACAAATCTGTACAGTGTAGTACATATCACAGGTCTCTTGATATGTCTGCATTGCCAAGAGTTGCTGTAAAAAGTAAGAGACTATAATATAATGGACTATTAATGGGTGCGCCAAAGTTCACCTAAATTTTGAACTCCGATAATTGGAAATCCGAAAATGTTCTTCCTAACATTTTTCATCATAACAATCACAATTCCTAACTACTCTGTCTCTAATTTTATAATTCCGAAGCATTAAACTTCATAATGTCAGTAGCAATAAACATCTGTTATACTTTTATTTGTTTTCCTATATTTTCTCAACATAACCAACTTTTACACTATTATTCAAAGTCATATTATTTTTTGTTTAGACTTAGAAAAATTTAGCCAAAAAAGTGTTATTTTTGCAAACCGTTTATTTTCTCGATACTAAATGTAAGAATAAAAGTTTCTTGGTGTTTTTTGTTTCCGACTAAACGTTTGTCGTAAAAACGATGTGGAAGGGATCCATAGGTTAGGTTAGGTTAGAACTGTGACTACTTCGAAATTGGTTGCGAAATTTTTCTAATTTTTTTTTTCATAGTGCCCCCAAGACGACACTCTGACCTGTACTTATGTTTAGGGATAAAAGCGTTATGATAAAAAACAGTAGGAGTTTAAATATATTTACATTAATGATATTATTAATTACAATTTTCGGAAATATGAGTGTTATGAACATCGCCGGTAGCACTACAAATAGTATGAATGAAAACTTTAGGATGAAAAATTTTAGGAAGAGTGATCATTCGGATTACAAATCGTTAGGAAGAACAATTTCGGGAAAAGAACTTTAGGTGAGCCAATATGGACCCACTATTAATATTTACAATCAGTGCCCACAATATACATACCTGTCTATATTAGAGCAATTTACTTACATGAGACTTTTTGGCACTATTAACTTGTAATTTAGTTAAATCGGTCAGGGATACTAAGTGATTGTGTAGGACTGTAGGCACAGAGTTTTTGGCTTTAATATGCAATTATTCGATACCATTAGCCGTGGGGTCGTAACCTCTCAGTTATTTAGACCGACTTCATCATAAATCAACTCAGCCTTGGGATCGAGTTTAATCTCTAGACTGTATGTGTGGAGTGGACAGGAGTCCTAGGTCTTTGTCCTAGATTCCTTCCATTTTACTTATCAATTCAAAACATAACATCACGCATGTTTTCCCCGCCGGGCTAGGCAGAGGTTTATCTATACCTGTATGTATCTATACCTCAGCCTATTGCCATGAATCGGACACAAATCTAGATTTGGCTGCTACTCCTACTGAGGAGCTCCTGTTAGAAAACTCCAATAGTATTTGATCGAGCCAGGAGCTCGTGCTCAGCAGTATGACTAGTGGTAGACCCAGGAGGCAGTCAGTTCAGTATACTACTCGATCATGTCGATAACTGCCATGTGTAACTTTGATGTGTACCTACAGTCACGTATTAGATACTGAGGTGATAGCTTATACTTGGTTCTGAACTAATCCTCTTATAAATTAATCGTAATGAGTAATAGTTCAACGACCGACGATTCATCTAATTGTACTTGTTGTTCAATTAATGCAATAGTTGTAGCAGTAGTAGAAGTGCTAGTAGTTGCTAATAGCGCACTAACCGCATATGGCAATATCTCACACTTTGCCATCAGTACGGTAACCACAATCACCCAATAATTAGCGACACTAACAGGCGATTCATCATCAGCAGATTATGGCATTATCGTCAGGAAGGCAGTAACAACACAATACTCCATAATACTCTGTATTGTCGGTTAACCGCAGCGCGCGCGCAAGGACAATGGCGACGCTCGCTAGATCATTGGCTAACACCACACAACAGAATTGTAGAAGAACCACTTTTACAATGATCGTACTTAACTAAACACTGTGACTTAATTCAAACCCTCACGAAGACTATCGCACAACATTGTTGCATTGGGGAACCTGGATGCGGCTGGCACAGAAACGTGGAGACTGGCAAAAGCAAAAAGTGACCTATACCCAGCCCAGCAGGCAGTGATGTCAGACTGTGTGATATGGTCACAGATATAGTTATCATAAGTATCAGCACAGAAGCAAAATAAATGCAAAAGATCGCAGGAGAGACCTGGATGAAACTTCACAGAGCAGAAAAAGGGATAAAGGGGCTATGGATGGAGCATGGCTCGTGGCTAATAATAACAGCCGCTCGGGTCGATCTTTAGCTTAAGCCGTGCTTGGTCTGTGGATGGGTGACCACCTAGCCTACCACCATTACATACCGAGTTTCCCCCGTGCCTCGGAAAGCACGTTAAGCTATTGGTCCCGGCTGTCATTTGTAGATCTTTGACAGTCGTTACAGGTAGTCAGTGGCCCAAAAAGTCTTACCAAGGGGTATCGTATTACCCAGTACTAACTAACTAACTGGGTTGTGGAGGTCAGATAGGCAGTCGTTCTATGTAAAATACTAGTATTCAGCTGCATTCCGTTAGACTGGAAGCCGATCCGTGGAGTATGGCTGCTGATGATAATCATGCATTGTGGTGCAACAGTATACAAAGATCAAATGTTTCTGATGAAAGGATCGGTGCCGTGTTCTTGCATGGAACCTTTGTATACAACCTACATGAGGTTATCGATGTGGATTCTTAATAGCAAATCCAAGTAATCCTTCTGTACGTTATCTGCCATGCTAGCGGCCGACACAGACATTGTGGCTGCGGTGCGCTTACGCACGCGATAAGGACAAGTGCTCCATTTTTTTTTCATTCTTTTCACTAGACAAGCGTTCAATCATGTTGGAGGATTATGTGTTTTATGGTCTATCACTTACTGTCAAAGATTATCTTGATATCGTACATTAACAAAAATGGTGGTGGACTTTTCTTGCATCCTGAATTCCCTACTGTGTACTTCAAAAATTGATCATGTCATCGTTAAATGTACTAACAATTTTAGGATGCTGCTGTGAACGTGTCATACCATATGGAGTATCTACCATAATTACATGGTTTGGTTTGAGAGATATTTTTTTTCCAGAGAGAAGTGCGTTGTGTTGACAGAATTTTAGATTCCATCTCCACAACCAACCGCCTCTATATGCCTGCATGCGTAGGTGTGACCCTAAAGCTAAAATAAAATTTACATGAATAGCTTCCTCTTAACTGTCAGTTCTTCTATTTGTGTTTATGTGTGTGCATGCTGGGTGTGTTCGTTTGTGTGTGTGTCTGCGTGCATTTGCATGTGTGCCGTCCGCGAGCGAGTTGCACTTCCTAGCATCTCGAAGGACGGGTGACTAGGAAGTCGATACCACATGCATTTGCTGGTGCTTCAGTACGTTTTATTGTTTCCTCTACCAGTTTATCTATTCCCTTTTTATTTAACTTCTTCATTTTGTTTAGAAATAAGTGCTTTGTTTTCAATGCATGAATTAAGCTAGGTTCCTCGTATTTTCTGACGGAATAAAGCAGCATATATTCAGTATAGTTTAGCAGCTATTTTATAAATATATTTCTTACCGTCATCACAGGGACTAATAACCCTCCTTTTTGCTTCGTGGTCGGGTTAAAATAACATTGCTTTGACGATTCTGTGTTGGTTTGATCGGAACTGCCATGACGGTAATTGTAGTCATGATGAGCCTGGGGTAATTACCAACGATATAATGTAAATAAAGTCTATATCATTATGTTCTGTAGGTTCATCAATTGTAAGCCGTGTCGGTTCAGCTCGGCAGGTCAACGGCCACGCATTCTCACAGCATTGGCTAATTCTATTCATTGAAAGGCTCTTTGTTTAGCTCCGACGTTGTTGCTAGGCTATATGCGGCTATGTGCGGCTATGTGCGGCTAGCAGGTAGGTAGGTATGGATTTTTTGCGACAAATGTGTTGCCGCGGGTTACCCCAAGTTTTTTGATGAAGGGTCTTGCCTCATCGGGGGAAATACCACTTTTTGTGCTTCTATTGACAAAGTTTTGTATTGTGAGTTATATTTGTATGGTTTGGTGTTCCCTACTAACCTATTTTTTCTAATAATGGGGTTCTTTTATAATACATGAAACCTCTGAACTTATTTAACAAGTACTTTGCTAACTTTTTCTAATGTGCCTAATAACTAAGTCGTACTTTTTTCGACCTACTAACAAACTGAAAGTCTCTCCAAACAAATATGCCATACCATCTATCTACTCATATTATGTGAATAAACAATTGTATAGATTGAGTATGAGTAATTAATTAATTACTTTTAGGTGTTTCATACAGCCTGTCGCGAAGACAAAGCCACTATAGATAGGTACCTAATTATGAAAATGATTGTATTAATGGTTGTGGTATTTACTGAGATATCTTCATCTACAATGTTTACAAAAACATGCACAAACAAATATGACTTTGCTCTCTAACATCAATATTACGCGAAGGAATTCAATAGCAGACCTTCGATCGTTCTAGATATCTAGACTCTAGACTAGACTAGTCTCACAACCTATTATTTAGCTCTCAATCAGTACCTGTGTGCCCCAGTTCTCGATAACCTACTATATAGTTAATTAAACTTGAGTTTGATTGAAACGTAAATTAGTTTTAACTTTAAAATATCAAATTCTGCCCTCGGGTAGGTGACAGTGAACGAGTACATCGGTCTCACAAAGCTTAAAAGAAGGGCAAAAAGAGGTTTTATTTGGCGTATCAGACTTAGGTAATAACTAGTATATATGAAAGGGCAAACCATACTTATATCATTGAATGAAAGACGGATGGTGATGATGACTATACGAAGCGATTGAAGCTGTCGGTGTGTGCTGGGACTCCCAATCTTAAGTTAATTTTCTCTTAAATGTGATCTCTCCTGCGTTTTGAGATGCTGTTTCTTTCTTCAAACAAATTCCGCTTTGAAACTCCAAAATGACTTTTGTGAATGCTGTCAAGGCAGGGCATCTATTTTAAGGATAGGTCAGCATCCTGCAACTCAATAACACTATTATCAGCATATTCATATGCAAGTACCGAACCTACTTCCATGTCCATAACATAGCGAAGTTATCAGCCGCCTCCCGCCGCGCCGGCCGCAGAGAAACGAACTCAGTCCACTTATCACGACCGATTGTGGGACGAACTGGATGGAACCGGTCTGGAACCGGTTGGAGCCGGTTCGGGGCGGTTCGGACCGGTCGCTCGCGTGCCCATACAGCCGACACGCCTAGCTAATGACTAGTAATATTACGTGAAATTGTAGTTTTCATTGGAGAAATTGTGTAGATTTGAGTGTGAAATGGATAAATAATGAATATTAGTTTGTTGGGTAAATGGAGCGGGCTGCTGGAAAGTGAGGAGGTACCTGAACAAAACGTTGAATAAACACCGTAAACTAGATAGGGTGTGTATAAAAATGTAGACCGAAATTTAATGAAAAGTCCACCTCTAGACAAAGATTTCTCAACCGTTCGAAAACGTTATCTTTAAGTATGTCATTCCAGACTCTACGCATTTCAAGGGACCTTATTTCAGTTTCAGGAACAATAGCTACTGCTAACCAGTATTATTCCTGTTGGAACTTTGCAACAACTTTCCATCATAATATGCTCAATTGGTAAATGGGTGACCTGTTAGGTTTCCTTACATAGCAGGAAAAAAAAGATGGGTATAAACATCGAACTGACCTGTTAACAACACGTTAATCAAACCGATGTCAATTGAGCCGCGTTACGTAACAGACAATGGCCAATTAACACGACACTCACAAATCTGCCGCACTTGGTAGTTAGCACACCATCACACTGATCGCTCTTAATTACTCCTACATCAGAAGATACTTTGTACTCTACTACCGACTGTTTCTTTGTAGCCTGAGATACAGGCTGCTGCTGAGAAACCCAGCAACAATGTCCGCCTGTTTGAATCGAACCTTTACTTAGTTTTTGAAAACATAATCTTGAAGCTATGCGTTTACAGGCAGGAGGTAATAAATACAATAAGAAGGCCAATACTCGAACTTTAAAACGTACCAAATCAAGTAGCATCTCAGTGATAATCCAGGCAAAATGTTGGTGTAAGGGAACTGCCTCTCTGATGGGCGCTCAATCTTTGCCATTCGATTACACAAAACAACACGTGGCAATAATTATTAAAAGAATTTCCAACATTCCGATATACGGAACAAAACAAGGTACTTAAAAAAAAACAATTTGCGAATAATTCATAGAAATAAAATAAAACCAACGCTTAACAATATTATCGCGTGAGTACTTCCGTGTTGTTTTCCTGGTGGCTCAAAGTTTCCACAAGTGTCGTCTGTTGTCTGATGTCTGATGGGTAACGCTGCTGTGTTGCGTCAGCTGGCGGAGTGGCGGCCGGTGGATGTTGACCGATGTTGGGATGTTGCATCATGTTCGTCTACAAGAGGCCACGCCTTATAGTTATGGCCAATTTACTTGAGTGTGTATGCTGATTTCACAGGTATATTTGCCAGTTAATCGGGGCAAAAATCAACTTATCGATTGAGGAGCAGTGGTCAGGTCACATCTATAGATGTCCTTAAGGCGAGGTTACCCTGATAAACGGCCTTTTATATTGTGTTTTATTCGTAAATAGCACGGATTTAAATTCTGAAAAAAACATATTACATATTTCACACTTCGATCTAGATGTCACGGTGGTCCGATACACGATTACTTGCACTTTACTGCATCCAATTAAATCGCAAAGACAAGTCTAAATTAAGATCTAATTTATTATTTCATTTGAGTTATATTAGATGTTGAACAATAAAACTTATACCATAATAAAGGTTGTAAAAAATGTGACATGCAGCGGTCACCATCATTTGAAATATGAAAATACGTATACCATCAATTCCAACCCCAACTGTTTTCATCATTTCATTCGCTCGCAACGCGTCCTTTAGTCCCGAGCGGAACGCGTTGGAGGAAGGACGTGTGTCAATTTTGCGAACCCGCCACCGGCACCGCCCCGCTAATTTCTGTTACGAGTTGAGCCAAAAATACTTTGTAAAAAATAACCTTTATTTTTAGTTTTCGTATAGTTATAGTTAGTTTTTTTAGGTACTTAGTTATAATTTTGTCGAAAAAATGGGCAAAACTAGAAAAAATAAAAACTTGTCATCGCTGGCTCTACGAAGGCTGAATAAACAAAAAAAGGATGCTTTGATAATATTATTATTATTTACCTACATTATATTATATTATATAAAGCCATAATATAATCTCAATATGTATAGCAGCATTTGTATACCTAAGCTTATAATATTTGTTATTTACTACTGATATGTCCGTTTTCACTTATCTCACTCCTAAATAAATGCCCAAATAAAAGCGAGAATTTTCTACGTGGGAGTTGAATTTCAACAGGCAATATTTAGGCATTCATTTAGAAGTAAGACAAGTATCATTACGCATTAGGTACCTACTTACAGCTACCACAACACAATAAATAATATTATCATGGTGTATGCAACGATTGTGTAGGTCTCGTCTTTACCATGTAATACGGGCAGCACACTCGTGCCATAGCAGGTCAGACGAACTCCGCAGTTTAGGTATGAAGATACAAGTACTACTGCGGGTCCGTCCGGACGGACTTATTCAGTAGGGCCGCGCGGTCAGCCTCGCGTTGTTTGTCAAGTCATTCCAGATTTGATACGCATTTACCTACCTACCTATCCACCTAAAAGAGATATTTCATTTCATACAAAATGTAGGTGCACAATAACGTATGCCGTATGCCTATCTCCTTAGGTTCAAGTATCTTACCCGTAAAGACATTGTAAAATAAAATAGTTCTCTGATCTACATACTACATACTAAAGTAAGCACCGAGCCTAGGTTTATTTGAAACGTTATTTGTCCACAAAAGTACAGTAGGTACCTAATAGGCAACGTAGTCAGAAGGTACATAAGATAAGAGTTACGCGATAGAAAGAGAGGCAGCTTGTAGGTGAATATAACTATAGGTAACTAGCGCTGTACGGCCTGAATTGCATTTTATTGTGTCACGACAAAATTCCAATTTATGATTTTGCGGAGTGAATCTTCTGTACTTATACTATTATTTATTCTGCGGCCATAGTGTAGAAATGTGACAGTATGCCCATTTCGTACAAATATTATTTATAATTTTCGTTAACGTTTAGGTTCAAGCTCGTTTTTACGCAGAATCAACCCCCTTAAATGCCGTTATTGGACATTTAATTTCAACTATTGTGTCCTTTCCAACTATACCGTCGGGTGTAGCCCCAATAAATGGGTATTTTTCGTCAATAAAGGCCACAGGGCTCGATCACCATATTTTCTTGTCGTTCCAGTTGCTGAAGCACCTGTTTTTCATTTTCCACGCCATGACCCACTGACAAAATGTGAGAAATATTTATTTATATATATTTTTTTTTACTGTTGGTGCAGTACTTGTGTACAGTTTTCTTTTACAAATTGTGCCAAAATTTGATGCCGTTATTATATTTTTCCTCAATTCTATCCAATCACTGCAATCCCTTTGTAGGACAGTGCTTCTTTCAATATTTTGCCTATCTTTTGTCAAGACTTTTAAATTGTTGAGGAATTCTTCCTTGGCTTTTTCTAATTGATCTGGACTCATATCGGGAGCTGAACTTGTAGGCCCATAGTTGTGCTGTGCAGAAGTACCTTCAAATCTTCTTATTTTTTTTGTGGGATGATCTCTGTTCAATTTTCTTTTTAGTGACTTCTTCTTCTCAATTTCTTTCACCTTTCCTCTAGGACTGCTTCCAAGAATTTTTCTTTAGACAGATGAAACCGCAGATTCACTGTTAAAAGAAACCACAGCGGCTGAACATCGTCTTTGATAGCCCTGTCTCAGTGAAAAATTTATTCTTTTTCCTCCTACAAATTTGGCAATAACGCTATTAAACCGTTCTACTACATTTGTGTCTACATCTTCAATGAGACTTCGTGCTTTACCTGCTTTTTTTTTATTTTTTTTTTTTACCGATGGGTAATCATCAAATGACTTCTCCCGCTCTGGGTGGAGTGGGAGGGAGTGTCAGACTCTTACTGACTAAAACCCATCCATGTTCCTTCATTGCCCTTTGTGTTCCAGGGCCACGGTATCTCTTTCGAACAGTCCCGCAGCCCCTGCTTTACCTGCTACAGTAGCGATGATAGCATTGATCCGAAAGAAGAAAGTAGAGTTTTGAATTTCTCTCATTGTACTGTTATTAAGATTTTTTTCTTTTGAGCAGTTATAATCATAACAAAGTCGATGATCACCGTAAGCATGCGCCGCCGAATTAGTTATATTTTTATGCAGCAAATGTATAGCAACGTTTTTTGAATTTCCTGCATTTTTGTGAAATTTTATTGATTTTACAATAACTTTTCACATTTGTAAGTGTTTTTCTATCTTTTACTGGATATTTTGTCTCTTTTACAATAGCTCGCAATTTATTACAGAAGTTTCGTAGGATGTGATTTCTGCATTCCATTTTTTCTACCGTCGAGTTTAGGTGGTCATAGGGTTTTACTTCCAACACTTTATTATAAGTAGCTGAGTCTCCATCTCCAATCATTCTTGCATATATTAATCCATACATTTCAACTGATTATTTAAAGCCTTCAGTAATTATGTCAGCTTCCATGGCACTAGAGGATCCGTTATAATTTTTATAACCTGCGTGATCTTTAGGCGCGAGTCTTTTGGGCTCTGGCACAAACCAGACAGTATTTGTTTTTCACTCCCATATAAAGCACTTCTCCGAATTGTTTTCCTATGATTACTGCTGTCCCTGACATTGATCTATAATTATTACCATAAGATCTTAATCCCCAAGCTCCATCAACATACACGTCTATGAGAGCCAATCCCTTTTTCATTCGACCGTCAGCAATGGCCGCTTCTTTCTCACGTTTGGCAGCCTTTTCCATGGATTCTGCTGCAGTTTTCTCCCAATTTTCATATACAAAATCTTGTAGATGTGTATAAAATTTTTGTGAAAAAACCGGCACGTCCATAGCAGAAAGTATCTCCTCAAATTGCGGAAATCCAACACCAGCAGCTATAATGCCAGTGGTTGCAGCAACATTTATATTGACATTTTCTGCATTGTCACACTTCTCTGATTCGATCACAATAATTACTTTCCTACAGACGTTATATTCAGACTTCTGGACAGTTTTCTTTTACAAATTATGCCAAAATTTGATGCCGCTATTATATTTTGTCTTAGTTCTATTTATAAATGCTTAATAGAAAAAACTAGTAACTAGAATTCGTAGATAAAACGGTTTCGGTTCGGTTAACAACTCTTGCGGGGCGGCTAAGTTCAGCAGCATATGCGTTCTCACATAGTGTACCATCTCAACAGGAATGGTGTTATCAAGGTTGACAATTCAAAAGTGCCTGAAACAGGCCTACTTGAAATAAATGTTGTGATTGATTTTGAAAAGTGTTTACTTTTATTAGCAAATCCATTTGATTTAAAACCAAACAAAAAATCCCGTCACGTAAAAAAAAAACATTCAGACGAATTGATAACCTCCTCCTTTTGCAAGTCGTTTAAAAAGAACGCTGACCGCCCAAATAATCTTTCTATTTTTTTTTTTATTCCAGCGTTTTCCAAAGTACTAAGTTGCTAGTAAAGTAACTATTACTATTCTACAATGAAACAGTTATACTTATATTATAAAACAGTAGCTTAGTACTTAAGGACGCGGCTGTATAACGTGCACAAACATATCCCCTCCACTGTCGCTTAGCGTTCTTTTTACGTGACGGGACTTATACCTACCTCTAACCCTTCTTGAATACAATACGAATAACAATATTGATATTATTTCTATAATTAATTAAAGAATTGTAACACAATATTCTCCTGACTAAAGTTAGTGTGCAGGCCTACCTACTGCTTGATGTTTTATACCAGGACACGAAGATTTCGCACCCTTATGGAAAACCGAATGGCGCGCGGCGTGTTGTTTTGAACCCGTATTCATGATTTTAGTGTCAGTCAGATTTTAAATTTACGTTACTCACAAATATAAATAAGTACTTATACCTACTTATTTTTAGTTATTAGTAATTAGGTTCAAGTTTATACAATACGTAGGTACCTAATCTATATATAACCAAAAGGTACTTTCTAGAAAAATAAAACAAAATAAACGTATACTTATCAATTCAAGTTGATTTACTGCATTGCTCTACTCTGTAACGCAACTTAGTACCTACGCGGGCTTCTCGAGTTCGTGACCTCATGCGCGTAGCGCGCGCGATTCCCGCGTCGCGTAATTTGTTACGTATCGCCTCTCCGTCCGGGGGCTGGGGTATGCGATTAATGCATACGGCGCTCGGGTTAACCTCGCCTTAAGATGACTTGAAACTTTTGACGGTAAAATTCCTGCTTTTAGACATTGAACTGGCTGCGTAGAGGAGTGAAAGATGGCATGGCATAGCTAGGTTTGATGACCAAGATCGCTTCTTTCTGGGTGAAGAAAATGCTTGAGTCCTTTAGGGCCCAGCTGATAATATTTGCATCAATATCCAGTATGAAAAAGTCGGTGCTGCTACGGCTGCTGAGGGGATATTGCATCCGTTTGGTACGGCTACCTACCTTGTCAGGAAACGGTAAATAAGGATTAATTTATTATCAATAACAAACAAACATATTGTTTTCCATAGGTATCGGTAGTTAGGTATCGCATAAATATTCCGGATGAGTATAATAATATAATATTTAAATATTACAACAACAACATAGCAATCTGCATTGCAAATGAAGAAACAATAAATATGGCAGATATTGTTTGTTGGCTGTCAATTTAGATAAAATCTATAGGTTTGTTTGTTATACATGATTCCCTTTATCAACAACTACTTACCGGCGAAAGGTCCGGAGATTAATTCCCAGAGAAAAACAAAGAAATGGAATTTCTGGACACGAAATTGCGTAGGATACGGTTTTAAAAGTTTTTCCTAAATGATAAAAATATACTTATTAGGAGACAGTCATCTTTCAACGCTATCTTAGATATCATCGTATAATATACGCCGAAAGATGTCCAGTGCTGGGATTAAAGGCCATTCCTATACAAATCCACGGTATACATGCAGCCTTTTTTTCGTTAGCCTATCATGTGTCCCACTGCTGGGCAAAAGCGTATATTTACACTATACAGTCTATACCGAGGTTTTACAAAAATACATATTTATGTTGATTAAGTCTCTGTCTACCATGTCGTTAAGGGGAATAACTTAAGCGTAAGTATAATTTTGTTTGCCTAGGCTAAGATTAAAAACAATTTTTTCATCATAAAACAATAAATTGAGTCATGTTCTGCTGAAAACATGTTGTTCTTAAAAACACCAAAAAAATATCCATCAGTGTCTGCCTAATGTATAATTAACAGATAACATATAAATGAACTAACACAAAATCAAATTTCAATCTTATGATGAGAGCAACAAAGTCGAAAATCCTTTGTCAAATTAAAGATAGCCACTTATTAATTTAAACGATTGTGAACCTTATTTCTTTACTATAAGAGTGTCATGTGTTTGTAAGGTGTGTTATAATTACGTCACTTTTCTGAATCAAGATCAAGAGGGTTCATTAACACGTGATCGCTGTTGGCTAATATTTTCAGGTATCTTTAATAGTCTCCTTACAAAACAAGCTTTACGTAAGAACATGAGTCTGACTATTGTTTCATGAAAATGTACCCATTTTTTACTTATTTTTATTTGCCGCCTAATCCTAACTAATACTTATCCTTACTAATAATATAAATGCGAAAGTATGTATGTTCGTTACCATTTCATGCCTAAACCGCAGAACCGATCATCCTGAAATTTTGCATACATATACGTTGTCAGGTGTCCAGAAACGGACATTGGGAACCTTTGATCCCGAAAAAAGTGCTGTTGCCGAGGAAAACAAAAATAACGTCTTATTGACAATAGATGGCGCCACGTGTCTTTCAAATCATGATTGAATTATATTATTACAAGCAGGGTACAGCCCGAATTCATAGTCAAATTCTAAATTAACACGAGCGAAGCCGCGGGCAAAAGCTAGTATTTAATAAGGAGTATTGAATGATGAAGGATAACTTAATTACCTAGAATCACTTATACACGTTTTCACGAACGAAAAGCAACACCTAAATGTTACTGTTAGCTGGCGCCATGCCTACCGGGTCCCACTGCTGGACAAACGTCTTTTCCCATGACTTCCAGTTATTTCAATCCAAGGGGAATGTTTATTAATTTAAACTTTATGTACAATAGTGGTACGTAGGCGGACTATATGCCACTAGGCATTATCTGCCAGTCAACCTGGTGGACCACTAGTCGGAACTGGCGGATAGCTTTAGATAACTTAGTCCCTTCCCTACATTTTGGTTTTACGTCAACACATCAATGTACGGTCACAGCGGTACGGAGTAATTGTGGACACAGGACTCAGGCAGATAAAATACTGAAGTATTTGTCAGTGTCCGGTGTCTGCACCACGTGCGCAAACTGTCCTCCCTGGTTTCACTGGTTTGAAAATCACTAAAATTTTCAGTGTATGTGTCTTCATGTAGCTCAGCATAGTAACACTAGCATGTATCTGTGACGTCAGCAGGCACGTATTCCGTGAGAATGTCCGCGAGCGGACGCGCCAGCATTGTTTTGTAAACCGCGCTCATCGGCCGAGCGGCTGAGCGGCTCGGCGGCTTCCAAACAATATGCACAACAGCAAATAAATAGCGGATATGCGGTGTTATGTGTGTGTGACGTGCTAGGCGGATATACTGAGGAACGAAATCAGCTGTTTTTTGCGTACTCAAATCCTTTTCAAAACTAACCAACTGATATAATCCAACAGCCAGACGGGTAGACCCAGGCGATGTACAGAAGATCGCGGGGAATACCTGAAAGAGGCTCGCACCGACCAGGAGCACGGTGCAAAAGGGAGCAGGCCCACTGACTGCCTTGTTCCTTCCGCTGCTGAGCAGCAGTGGGGCGAACAATGATGATGATCCACAATAACTGCTAACGTTCCACATGGAGTAAAAACATACAAAATTCCTCTTTAATCAACATTTCTTACTTGATAATAACTTTAGACAATCTACACTAATATTATAAAGAGGAAAACTTTGTTTGTTTGTTTGTTTGGTTGTAATGAATAGGCTCAAAAACTACTGGACCGATTTTAAAAATTCTTTCGCCATTCAAAAGCTACATTATCCACGAGTAACATAGGCTAAATTTTATTTTGGAAAAAAATAGGGTTCCGTAAGATATTTGGGTTTTTCGGACACAAAGTGTAAAAAATCAACCAGAAAAGTTACTTATTTTGCTTACGCTGCCTAAACTATAAAAGATAGAACCACAAAATGTTCAAATTAATTGTAGATCTTATAAATATCTAGAAAAAAGTCCGTGACACACTATACCTATCTATGTCGAGTGAGGCACAACAACCATTTTTTTATCTTGATTTTTTTTTGGACTACATTTAAACGCATTTATTTTACTCATGCTATAATCCTTATCAAAATAAATTATTTCCTCACTAAGTACAGTTTATGTAGATAATATTTGGTCTTTGAATGATTCAAATTGGACGTTTGGTTTTGAAGTTATGGCGAAATTAAAATATTACGATTTCTGCTGCACGGCCCGTTGCGAAGTGGGCGTCACCAAGGCGGGGTGCGCGTGCGGGAGGGGAGTTTAGATCTATGAGTAAGGTACCCGCGCGGCTCAGACGCTAACCCATTACTCACCGTCCACAGGCCCGCACCTACTGTGGCCGGTAGCCACCACGTGGCCCCCGACGCCCGGTGCGTCCCCCGCGGCTGCTGGGGCGAGAGATTCTCTCCCTCTCACGTCCCGTCACCTCCTTCGCTAGCATGACTGCTTCGCAGTAGGAGGTGACGGCTTCCCATTCCCTCTCGCTCCGGACCATGGCCTGAACCAGGGCCGGGCGCGAGAGGTCGCCGCCGCCGATCGCCGCTACGTGGACACGGCGGAGCTCCGCCCAAGCGGGGCAGACCTCCAAGGTGAGCGCCACCGTCTCCTCCGGACGCTCCTCACAATGATAGCACCCGGGCGTTTCCTCCCGCCCGATTCGGTGCAGGAACCTCGCGAAACAACCGTGTCCGGTGAGGACCTGCGTCAGGCGGAAGGTGAGGGCGACGTGGCGCCTCTCTAGCCACTCCTCAAAGAGGGGACTTATCGCCACTACTGTGGCGTGCCCTGCACTGGGTTGCGACAGTCGCTGTCTCCATGTCGCCATGAGATCGCGTCGGAGGTTTGTCCGCTGAGCGGTGATTTTCCACGGCAGCGGAGTTTCCCCCCGACGTAGTGCCTCCGCGCGCCATTCAAGCAGGCGCGCGAGGACTATCGCCTCCAGATCCGGCTAGGAGGCTCGCCGCCTCGCGGGAGATCGTGCGGTACCCCCGGATTAGCCTTACGGCTACCACCTTTTTGGGCGCGTTCAGGTAGTGGGTGGCACGCCGCTTAATTGAACGCGCCCACACCGGGGCCCCGTAAAGGGCCATGGACCGCACGACCCCCGCGTAGAGCCTACGGCAGGAGGAGTTTGGACCCGTCAGGTTGGGCAAGAGCCGCTTGAAGCCAGCCCCAGCCCGTTTCAGTTTGGGAGCCAAACGTCGGAAATGCTCAACGAAGTTCCACCGGCTGTCGAGGACGAGTCCTAGGTACTTCAAAGTCGACTCGACGCCGAAGGGAACCCCTCCTACCGTCAGCATGGATCCCGACGGTGGCGCATTCCGAGGCCTATGAAAGCAAATGGCCTCGAATTTGTGCAAAGCCACCTCGAGACCCAATTACCGGATCCTCTCAACAACTATCGGAACTGTGGGGAACCCCATTAATCTGTTATTTTTCAATTATTGTATAGAAATCGTAAAGCGGTTCACAGAATACATCTATCTACCAAGTTTCAACGGTTTAGTCCGAATAGTTTCGGAATAAAGTGGCTGTGACATTCAGACGGACAGACAGACAAGACGAATCTATAAGGGTTCCGTTTTTTGCCATTCGGCTACGGAACCCTAAAAATCGTGTTTGGGCTCATTTCATACATCTTGATGAGAACTTTAGAATTAGCTGGAGTATGACTTTCATCGAGGGTCTGACGATGGAGCGGAGGGCAGCTGCAATAGGACCTCAAAAGTTTACAGCATCTATATCGTGTTCGGGCTCATTTCATGCACCTTGATGAGAACTGTAGATCTAGCTGGGCTCTGGCTGTCATCGAGTGTCTGAGGATGAAGACGTAAAAGCTGTCGAGGGCAGCCCTTATTTGGAAAAACATAATAAGAATAGTTTAGTGATTCTTATTCTGTATTGCACACAAAATAAAAAACGCCGAAAATTTATTCCTTTTGAGAGCTTCCGTTGCGTCCGCTGCGTAAACGGTTAAAGTTACGCAGCAATCATGTATGACGGAATTGTTCCTTTTAAAAGTTCTAAAAAAAGTCCGTGATAGCATATGTATATCTTTTAACTTACACTTATACTTACTTACACTCATCTTTTTTATGGTTCTCAATTTTCTTCAAAAATTATGCATTATTTTTGCAAAGGTGTTTTTGTAAACATGGTATTTATCCTTATCCAAATAAATACGTTATTCATCAGAAGTATTTAATTTTGAACGAATCTGCTCTAACATCATTTGATTCCAATGAATATCTTATTCATTTTCCTTATGTGTGTGATGTGCTCCTTTAGAATTGTATAATAGGTGCCTACGACCCACCCTCTCTAACCCTCTCTTATGTGACGCAGACGAAGTTGCGCGGGTCAGCTAGTGAAACATAAAATTCCCACCAATATCTGCTTAGCTACTTAATATTTTATCATTTACTAGCGAGCCGCCCCGGCTTCGCGCGGGTGCAATTTACTTATAAACCTTCCCCTTGAATCACTCTATCTATTGCTGAACAGAATTCAAATCCGTTGCGTAGTTTAAAAGATCTAAGCGTACAGACACTTGGTTTAATACAGTTCTCTCCATTACTTAAATGACAGGATGAGGTGTAGGTAAGTTTCACGTCCTAATCACCACATTATGACGTCTTTAGGTCCACACGAGGAGAAAAATCGTTGTAGTGGAAGTGCATAGTTGCTCTTAAACTGATACAGCTCACGTTCCTGCCCCCCTGTGAGCTAAATATAGCGTGAATGTGCATCCTGCACGTGGCAGGCCCATTATCCTCCATCATGCATTCATACGGCTGGATGTTACGTAGCTCTGATGCAACGAACCGGTCTTGTCAAGATGACCTATTGATATACCGGTTCACTGTTAAAATGACCCTGATTTGGGTGGACACCCGGAGACGGACCTTACAGCTATAATTCATCATCATCTGCCTAGCCATTTCTCAACTATGTTGTGGTTGACTTCCAGTCTAACCGGATGCAGCTGTATTTGATAGATATATGAAATTTGACTATCCCAATGACTAACCCCTCGGTAACACTGATTGTACCACTTGCGAGCTATCGACTACTCGTAACGAAACGAAACATTTTTAAATGTACGAATGTCAGCCGGGACGGACTTTGCAACTAATAATCAGGAGCGATTATTATATTAACCAAAAAGTATTTTGAACTAACGTAAAAACTTCGCGAAGCACGTGCATTTCCGATCATTCATTAATTATGTTCCGAGCAGGTGTGTTATGTAGTGGTTGATGCAACAGAACCGGTTGCAGGGTGATCGAGTTTCTCACTAATCTGCTAAGCCGCGGTGACCTATTGAATCATACCTCTTATCAGGAACTTCCACTATCTAGTCAAGTTTTGCTTGTCATTCAGTGCGGGTCATCAAGCGGTAGGAAGTATTTCAAATGGCCGGAAGAATCAGAAAAAAAATATGCTTATAGTCTAGTGGGTCCTAGACAGCAGTGAACCGCGACGTGAAAGGCCCAGGAGAAGGTGGCGGGATAAATTTGGCTTGTATATTACAGATTGGCCACAAACAGCAATGAATGAGAAGAAAGGGAAAGGGGGGTCTTTAAGCAGTCAGATACAAATGGCTCCATAAATTATAGATTTACAAGACTGAAGATTTCATTTTTGATTCCGATGATACCGTTAATTTATAGCTGTTGCCATGTCAGGTTGACCGTTAGATGATATCATAGACCAGCCTCCCGTACGTAGAGTCATCGAATACCACCTGCCATGTTACCACCAACAGCTCATTATTAAGTAATAATGATCACGATGACATATTGGCACGTGGCGAATGTTTCTGATGCGGACGTGTGACGCAGCTGATGCAATCAGACCGGTCTGTGAGTCTGCGCTTGCGCCGCTTAGCCCGGAACGACCCGTCGATCACATCTCATATCGCTCAATATGTCGCCATTCCTTTATTTCGTTTGTTATTCATTTACACGTGTTTTCGTGAAAGCTAGGATACCTGATTTTGTGTTTTATGAGGACCAGTTAAGTATGTTGTGTGTCAAGAATTGGGAAAGACCACAAGTTTTTATTTTTTCAATTAGTTTTTTACCTTCTAAAGTATGTTCTAACATGATATGGTTCTAGAACTTAATTTTTTAGGTTGTTTCTTGAAGAGAGATTAAAAGGATATATTAAAGTATAAGAAAATATCTTGATCGGAGTCATTAAATCTAGCTATAAGATACTGGTAAAGACTGCATGCTTACCAGAACTGTAAGTATCCTCCGAAAATATTTGCCAAATGCCTGAAGTATTTTTATCATTAAATCTTTAATAAATGGGCCAACTGGACAGTTGGACAACTGTCTAACTTTGGGACCAACGTTCAAGAGTGGACTCCATAGTCTAATACGATAATACTGTGCGACTGATAGCAGCATAGTTTCTGAAGTGTGCCTGCTTATCTCCGTCTGGCGCGAGCTAGCAGAGGTCACGGATGTTTCGATATCATGTAGGTATTACTATTGCATACAACTATTTACATAATGTATTATTGTGTATCTACAGACTGTTTGTATTTAAACACGTGTCGGCTGGTACTCAGGAATGAAGCTGTTTCTGAAGGACGGGCAATTTGTAAGTTAAGATAATTATTCCAATTCGGATTGAATTTGAGTTTCCTTTAATAACTTTGACCTTCTAGTCATGTCATCCCTATCGGATCTAAACTCAATTACTCCGGCAGGGAACTTTGTAATCTTCTCAAAGTTTTCAGGTTGACTTGAGAGATACTTCCACATTTAGACTTGCGTGGGACATTGGTATTATTATAATGTTCCTTCCTTTTGTCTTGTCGAAGGCTTATTATTACTTCTGCACTTTGAGGTCGGCGTAGCATGCCGTCTACTACCATCCTCTTAACCATTTCAATCAAACCATCATCAGTTCGTTTCTTTGGTCTTCATCTACACTTGTGACGAAATTGGATGGGCCAAGTTCGTCATAAGAGTGACTAATCAGGACTGACGTCCTTAACTATCGTCACTCAAAGAAGCTCCGGATCTTAATTTGTGAAGTGTTTTACTACAACCTGTTCATCTACTTAAAAACCGAATACGTACCTCTAAAATGACGCACATTCAAATATTAATAATTCTCAAAAACCGGTCAAAAGAGGCAGTTACAGCCATCTACGTTGATACTGACGTAGTCATGAAGTAACGAAAACAAGGCGTGAATAGGAAAAACAGGCCATCTGCGCTGATTTGTGAGTAACAGGGTAAAACAGGGCTATTTCCAAGTCATTGTATGACGTAGCTATACTAGTACCTTACGATAATGTTGCAAAATAACGGGAATTGTTTAGACAAGTGTAGGATGAGGAGAGAAGGCAGATGCTGGTAATGTTTAGTGGTTACCTACGGAGGGAGATATTTATTGTTAGTGATGGACTGAATAAGGAGGAGAGCTCTTTGCTAAATAGCTCGTTCAGAGAATAACAGGATGCTGCGGCTTCAGCGGTAACACCACTAACTAGTACAGTCTGGCCTCTTATTCTACTGGAACTCCGTACTTCGCTGATCCAATCAAGGTCCAAGTGTAACCGTCTATATGAGCGATCATTACTACATACCACCTATTTCTTCTTCCAGTTTGAAGAGTATGGGTGCCGGTGTAGTAACACAGTAATGATACATTTTAGTTTTGTCCTTGAGATGACAACATGTTAACGGGCGTTGTTTTTGATACTTACTATGAATCCGTAAAAACCGCTTTTCAAACGCTTTGCAACAAAATTAGTTTAAGATTATTCTAATTCCAAGAAATTGTTCATATAATATTAGAATATACTCGGTAATGTCGGGAAACTTCTCCTTGTTGCCAAGGTTCGACGATAACGTTTGACAGATGGACATATTGTGTAAACATGTTGAAGTAAAGAACTAAAATTCGTAGAATATAGAAAAAACCTTTCGGAACTAGCGAGACGTTACTATAACGGCGGCTGCAAGGTGTAGCAGCAGATGTCCTCGACACGCGGCCCTTTTACCGCTTTCTGCAAAAACAGACACGTACCGGAAGTGACGGGAGCACCATTCATAAACGGACATTCTGAAAATCCTACAGAACTTTACTATAAATATTGCTTTCTGGTAAAACCAAGAATTCTGATTCATCTTTGTTCAAAATCGAAAATACTAATCAATTAACATTGTCATTAGTTACGGTTTATGAATAGAGCTGCCGCTGAGGATAACGTATGCAGGAAAACACAAAACTTACAATAGAATATGTGTTACATTATTAGTAAAGTAAGACGATGCAAACAATTATAAGGTAAAGAAAAGAAATTAAAAAAACCTAGAAAACCCAGTTTCATTTTGATTCATGATGTTGACGACCTACAGCTCAGTAATTACTTAAAACCACCAATGCGGTTACTTAACACCTAATCTCTATAAACTATTATTTGTCCTTTTAAATTAAAAATGCCCCTCAGTAATATTTTCAAGGGTAGCGATGCACATCATGGTAACATTCCCAGAATAACGGAAAGGAGAGGGGAATTTCTGGGCCCAGCAGTTAACTAGTTGAAATGTGTATTAAAAAATCCGTTATATTTTTCTAAAAGAAGTCACAAAATACAGTACCATGTTTCTATCTAGGAAGCGAGAAAAGTTAAATTAAGTTATGAAACTATATACTCGATTAAATACATGCTTGAATTCTTAGTAATCGATAATGAATGAATCGGTCAAATCTTAGAATATGTATGAAAATCAAGTGACAAGTGCTTATCAATCGTTTCGTGGAATCGATTCGTAGCGTATCGAGTTCCTTTAATTTTTCTTCAGTTGGCAACACTGGTCACCGACTGACAGATAAAAAAAACAAAAAAAACCGGCCCTTGTTCATTTTCTTTCGTTCTGAGTACATACGCTTGAATTTTCCATGTTTTTATTGTATAACTCCACGACTTCGGCTTTGTATAATTATAAAGGACTGACTATTCGACGGATCTTGCTACTTTGAATTACCTGACTATTTTGGATAACTGATTACTCCTGATTACTAATATCGGTCGGATATTGACAACATGGATCGCTGAGGAATTATACCAATGCGACTGGGACTGGTCGCAGTAACTCTATTGGCAGAAAAGTCTTGGACGATGGGGCGATTTTATCAGTTATTCGTCAGTGGCGTGCATGACAGCCTGTAAGTACCTATTCAAATCAAGCTTTTAGCCCATCAAGCGAACAAAATGTTCCTACTGTGTGTGATGTTATGTACCTACTGATTACGGGCTCCAGCGTCATGTCTGTCGGCTGTCTTTTTGTTAGATAGCATATATTAAAACAATACTTAATAGCTTATTAGTTGATTATTTAACCGTACGAATCTATGGGATGTGCCTTTGACCGTTGCATTCGGATTAGGTACATGTAATGAAGCTTGTTTATGGTTGAACATGATTTAAATTGTTAACTTATTTCAGGTAACCGGTGAGAACTACATATGTATGCCAAGGATGTTGGAACTTGCGTCCGAAGCACCAACCCAAATTGGCCATTACAGTGTTTGTGTCCGCTGCGGTCGGTCACTGTAAGCACGGCGGTACAACCACCTTCTTGTACGCTGCTGCCTTGCCTTGCCTTTTTGTAGGACTGTAGGCTGCTGTGCCCATGTAATATGCGCATATGGTATTTCAGTTGGGCAAGATACCAAGAAAATATCGTACCTCTTGTACAATTCTTAGATGATATAATCATTATTATTGAAGATGAATAATAAATATTTATACATAAATATTGATGTTTTATTTTACTTCCTCTTCTCTCTTTTAAAAAAGTACCTTCAGCTTCTAAGTGCAGAACATTGGATGTAGAGACTATAGCGACTATCCGTCCGTAGGAAGAATCGACAAAATGACAGATTTCTTTTGTTGATCTGTCATTTTGTCGAATCCTCCGTCGACAAAACCCGTTTACGTATCCGTACCCGTCTACGGCGGTCATGCTACGCCTGCAGGGCGTGCCAAACGTGTCAGATCTTCGACATGTTGCACGTAGATGCTCTTTACTTGCACTCCATGTATAAAATCATTACACAATCGAAGCCATTCTTAAAGATTTGTCAAATAACCTCAAAAAACTACAATTTTTTAATGTAACCTCACTTTTACTATACTCCATATAACTTGACTCCTGGATAGCCAAATTTCACCAAATTTTCAGTGGGGCCTTGTTGTTATATCCTCTTACAAATAAGGCTAGTTTGATTGAATTAACACCTGGGCCCAGGAAACTATGGAGACGTTCCCTTCTCCTTTCTGCATGCAACTGAATATAATTGCACGTCACATGACTCACTTATATGAAGTCGGCTAACATGGAAACCTACCATAATTTGCTGTTGGAACAAAGCCGACAGTCGCGTGAGTTCATATTGAACAATGAAATAAATTACTGTATCACATTTTTTACCTGGACCCGCTTCATGAGTACCGAGTTGCATGTTTGATACCTGCAAGGTCCCAATGTGACTCGTCCAGTCATCATCATCATCAATGTCATATATGACAATGTGTTCTGCTCTTAGATACTGATTGACGCATGGTGAAGGAAAATCTGGTGAGGATTTCGCCTAGGCCGATGGACTTCATGGTCTGAAATTTCTTGTCCAGTTGTAATGAGCGAAAAATACCAAGATTTTTGTTCCACGCCATAGTCGTATGTTTGTGTGGTATTTTATTTTATTAACTGACTTCTAAAATAAACACATTACCCTCCCTCGGTCAGGTAAAATGGAGGAGGTTATGAATTCCACCAGCTTCTTTTTTTTTAGTAAGTTCACTTCACACCACCGATACTTCAACACCCAAACGAACTGCTACGAATTTGATAAGTAATGGAATGTTTATCGAACCCATGTAATAAGGTACCTAACCATAAAAGTATGAATCAACCAATTTATTTACTTGTTATTTCCTTTAGCTAGTCTGAAAACTGAATGTGCAGTAATAAATGTATTAACACATAATAAAAGTAATCGACAGCTGTTTTGCAATACCTTTGAAAAGGTTAGTCATACTATATGGGCGATATAAACATAACAATTATAGAGGTAACGCTAATATATGTACATAGTAGCAAAATCGTACGGTTCTGAGAATTTATATGTTGTTTCTATGCTATACTAAAAATATGATACGGCACTGGGCAGTGGCTAAGCTATTTACTCAGCTCCTGTGCCTTAGCATGTTCGATTCCCGCACCGAACAAATATTTGTTTGGTGTTTCTAGTCTGGGTGTAATACATTAGGCTGCAAGTCAGTGATAGTATAACCAGAATAAGCTGGGCTCCATGCTAGGCCAGCTCAAGCTCAAGTTTTACCACCATCGATGTGCAGACGGCTGTACAGTACAATGCTGTGATCACAATACCGACTTGACTAACATATTGGTGATCGTGTAAGTGTGGTTATTACCGCTTCTACCTGTTGCGAATATCTTTTGATATAAACATAAATAGGCAAATTAGACGATAGATAATTTGATTATCACTGTAATGCTAATATTGCTAATTTTGGAGTAAACTCGAATGATTCCAAGAATTGCAGTAAACTTGCTAAAATTAAAACTGTAATAGTTTACACGTGTCAATTGACGTGAACACTCTAATAAACCGTACTACTATGAAAACTTCAACAAGGAGAACAGTTTGCCTAGGTTCAACTGTTCACCACTCTTAGCTATACGACCATGTTAAAGGCCTCTTTTGCGGTTTTTTTGTACCTCGTATTCATGGCCCTTTGGGCCTCACCCACGTGACATTTCTGCGAATATAACGTACCTTAATAACATACAAAGTTCCACACCATGACAGCCCCATTTTTTGTAGCGCACAACTCACGCTTGACCGGCTACCTACAGCCTACACCACAATTATCTATGACTAGCAATTAATTCTTATTAATTTACAATATAATTGATACGCCATGTTTTTAGGCCCAGTTCCTCGAAGGTCACGTTTGAAAGAAGAAATAAAACAACTTATATCTAATATAAGTTGGTCCGGTTATGATGCAAAAAGTTTATAATAATAGCTGATATAGGTTTGTGTGGCCGGAGGTTCAAGGTTATTCTGTAAATGTAGATAAAAGTAATTTATGTGAAAATAACTGCCATTATTTGGAAGAGGAACAACAATTTGTTTTTCTGTTAGAAAACTCTGCAATAACTCGGAACTCGAAGTGTGATATTGATTTCGATTGCAATTCTAATCAGTAATACGGCAGATTGTATTGTTTGTTAGTTATTTGAATCTGTCATTAATAGTTTAAGGAAAAAACATATACCTAAGACACTCTGAAAATGATCTCATAATAACCACTGCGGTTGCACGATGACAAAGGATCTCGAACTATATTCAGTCATATTTTCTTACTTGCTTAATTAAGGAAAACTAAGAAAGGTGACTGTCAATAACATGATAATGTACTACAGCTACAGTCTACAGCTACCCAAGTAAGTAGCCAAGTGCTAAAACAGTAACACATGTTTCTAAAACAAACATACTTTAACAGAAGTCTGTCAAAACTCTGCACCGTAACAGTGCGCTAAAGGATTGAGTCAATATTTTGCAGAGAGCTGCGCGCGCGCACTCCCCCGCCCCCTGCCTTCCTCCCCCACCTCCCCGCCCCGCCATCTTCAGTTAGCGACAGTGATGGCCGACAAAAAGTTGTTATTCAATCTAGTTTGAAGAAAAAACTGTTGTTACCAACTCGTACAGCCTGGAGAGTGAAGAGTGAGGCTAGAAAAAACATGACCTCTCTTTCTGTTCGTTTTTGCTACACTTTTCAAGGTTAGGTTAGACTTTTTTAGCTGAGAATTTAATCATAGTTTAGGCCTGTCAAAAGTATCTTCAAACATAATTTAACATCATGCCTGTATTTGGTTAGAAAGTTAGGTAGAGGTGTACCTATCGTTGTCGATTCCATATCCGAGGTAGATTTTCGTCTCGTTTGCATTCATGTGTAGAAGTTAAGTTTAGAAACATGTAGGTAACCATCTAGGATATTTGATAGGAACTGCCGAAGATACCATACCACTGCATCATTTTGAAGTTTTACGCAAATAAACTTTTGGGGACTAATTCCTAATTTTCCAAGCTACAATCCGTCATGATGAAGAATCACAGTCATCATTGGGACCGAAAAACCAAACCATAAAAATCTTGATTTTCAGCCACTTACCTTCAACGAAGAGTTATTAAACTTAACTCCTAAACGAGTTAAACTAACATTTACATAATGAGTCCCGCATTAAAATGCGCAAAACGCATAAGGCATGGCAGTGAAGCCGCGGGGTGCAGTCTGATCCGGCGGGCAGCGGGACGGCGGGACGGCGGGACGGCGGGCTGCGGGCTTACACGGCCTGCTAAGTGGATTACCACTGTAAGCAGCACGTCTGCTGACCACCGCTGCTTAGCCCTGTCTTGTGTTTAGTTGGCATAGAAATAGGTTCCTACCTAAGTATTGGTTATCATTATGTTTTCTCTCTATATCTTCGGGGTCTTGGACTGCCATGTGTGTAGGTGTGTGGGGCTTAAATAACTTCCAGTCTTCCCAAATCAGATCAGAGGTGTAACAGGTGCATTTCGGCAATTGTTTGAGTCTCATGTAGTAGGGAGCGAGTCAATTGCCATCAACCTGACATAAATCTGGGCCGTCGAGCTGCTACTCAGAAATTCCTGATGAAAAGACCCAATAACTCTTTTTAAGGTTCCGTAGCCGAATGGCAAAAGACGGGACCCTTATAGATTCGTCTGTCTGTCTTTCCGTTATCACAGCCACTTTATTCCGAAACTTTTAGGACTACACAGTTGAAAAGATGTATTCTGTGAACCTCTTTACGATTTTTATGTAAAAATAAAAGATTAAGGGGCTCCCCATACATGGAACTGAAACTCATCATCTGCCTAGCCTTTTCCCAACTATGTTGGGGTCGGCTTCCGGTCTAACCGGATGCAGCTGAATACCAGTATTTTACATGGAACGACTGCCTATCTGATCTCCACAACCCAGTTAGTACTGGGTAATACGATACCCCGTGGTAAGACTGGTTGTCAGACTTTTTGGGCCACTGACTACCTGTAATTGAAACTAAAAAAAAAAAAAAACATCAAACCTATACGTGCGGGTTGTCTATACAGAGTGTTACAGAAAGCTTATAGTCATATGAAAGGCTATGCTGCAGGCCATCACACTGAACAACGTTCTTCGTGAGTACGACTCGCACTTGGCCTGTTTTTTCTCCTCGAAAACTGAACCGATTCAATTATTTTTTAAATTAAAATTTTAAGAAAGAGTATGTCTAGGTTCTTATCAATTTCTTTTATGTTAAAAAGTTTTAGAATTTGTCTGGTAGTCCTCTAATCACGGCCGTAAAAATGGTGCATTGTTTGTCAATTTTAGATGGTCATATTTTCTTAACTTATTAGTTGCTGAAAAAAGGAAATGACACGGACTTGCCTGTCTACAGAAGACCTTGATTTTATGAAAAAAAATGATAGCTCTAGAGGAAGAGGCTCTTTTTACAGGAAGAAAAAATGGGAATACGAAAAGTCGATTTCATCATAATTTGTATGGAGAAATCGCAGCTATCCCCTCTTAGCACTAGCACTTGCGACTACTAGACCGACCAGGCAGACTTGCCAAGTGTGCCTTTACATAATTTGTTTACATTAAAAAACGGTGATTCTAATTATGATTTCAACTTACTATTCCCACAGTCTAAATTGTTTGTCAATCTGTCAACCTATTAGTAACAACTGCTATGCTTTGTAAGACATGCTCCCTTCAAGTAACAATGTTTGAAATGGTCACCCATCGTGAACATAGATTAATCTACAGGGTGTAAACGGACCCTTCACGAAACACAAACAAACAAATAAGTATAAGAAACTTTACGTAAAAATTAGTGCTGGAAAACAATTTTTTTTTGCGGTGAAAAATCATGTTTTGCACTCTAAACATTGTGCTGATGGATGGATTGAATAGATGATTTAAAAATATGTATTTAAAAAAAAATGTGAAAAATTAGGAACTTTGACCCGAATATCTCCGTAACTAGAAGGTTCCCATGTATGGTCTAGAACAAAAAAAAGATCGCAATGACGGGGAGAACAAAGCCTTTCGGCTTCGTTAGGGGTATTGTTACACCCTTTATACAGTTGTGAGCTGCCAAGATTCTCAACCGCGTATTCTTTTACAAATATCTGGGAGTTTTGGTGGTTGATAGGAGCCACTGTCGATCTTAGACTGCCGTTACGGTTATTCAGACTCCTGAAAGTTTGACAGCCAGTCTTACCTAAGGGTATCGTGTTTCCCAGTGACTGGGTTGTGGAGGTCAGATATAGGCAGCCGTGCTATGTATATTACTGGTTTTCAGCTGTATCCCGTTAGACTGGAAGCCGACATAGACGAGAAAAGGCTAGGCTTGATGATGAGAAAATATGAGAAAGTTTAGTGCGTTCTTGTTAACATCCTTACCGATATAAATTCATGCAAAAATCTAATTAACACTTAATAAAGCGCCGTAATGTTGCTCTTATCTCTCCACACCACTTAACTGTGAGTTATGTGAGGAAAAAACAACAATAACATATGTACGGTACACACACAGTAGATGGGCAGGTATATAGCGGACGTACGTCGGCGGAACTGAATGCAAATACCGACGAAAATACACGAACATGCACGAACTGTACTACTGGAGATATATTTGTGTGAGCTGAGTTGCTTAATTGGTTCCGTATGCAAAAAACGGTGCTAGTAGTTTAGATAAGAAACATACTCTAAGGCCAAGAAGCATTCATGAAAACGAACAACTTTTACATTGAGACCAACCATAAATTCACGAAAAAAATATCAGCTATTGCATTCATATATTACTCGAAAAATTGTAGGGATAGCAGATTTTTTTAATATTTCAGACTTAGAGAGTAATTTATTCTTATGAGTACTGCACTCAATTATAGTTAGTTCCTCGTATAACCAATCATTGAGTATTATTTTTCAATTAAATAATTATCAATGAAAACAATTAGGTAGACATCAAAGAGATTGTGTATTGCAGGAGATCCATCAATCAATTTAATCTTATCTATTAAATAATCTCTATTGATAACGATGAGTAGTCGGTCATCACGTTTGCTGAAACTCATTTGATATTTTCGTGTTTAAAATGAGTGTCTCATCAATTTTCATAATTTTTTACAACAAAGTACATAGAAAAGTGATGTTTACTTGAAAAGTACTCGAAATATGCAGAAGAAACGGCAAGAGATACCAAGAAGATTCAAGATAAAAGCTTTATTCTTATTCTTATTCTTTATTGCACACAAAACAACAAAAATATACAATATAAACTGTTTCTTGGTAAGATTCGATTATTTGAAAATAGAGAGAGACAATTCAATGAAATTTGCCATTTATTTCCGCTGCTCCACAACGCAAAATATCCATACATTGTGTATGTATGTTCGTTTGTGTAAAATCCACAATTATCTCCTGGCCACAGAACTCTAAAGCCATGTACAGTGTACACAGTACACACAAAGTATTCGAAGCGGAACACAACAGGGTTGCCAGTCGCCAACTCTTTGTGTTGCCACACCATATAATTAAATATTATTACCTAGAGGTATTGTGTTCGATCCCGGGCCGTGCATTGTTACTTCAATGCTAATGTACATTAGGAGCTTTTTGTACAGTTTTATGGCTGTCGTAAATAACTGGATTTGTGATTGATAAGTGACGTTGATGGCGAAGGATGGGGACGCAGCGCCGTATGAAGGATCAGCTGCTCATTATTTCATATTTTACGACCAGCTTAGAGCTCCGTAGAAAATTGCAACTAAAGTTGTTGATATGCCAGGGTGAGGGCAATAGGCTCACCCCCTATTTCATGTGGGTTAAACAAAACAAGCGATATGTTGGTGTGCTATAGGTACACCTCTGCCTTACCTATCGGGGATGACAGGCGTAATGATATGTTAGGTGTTGTTTGTATGCTTCTGTTTCAAGTTCGTTTAAATGTCGGAAATACCAAGGTAACTCTCACAGACCAAAAGTGGTACAGACTCTCTCAATCTCATTATTTGAAACGGTCAAAGGTCTCTTCAAATATTGATATTAGAAACGAACAAAGAGGATGATGATGCAACGTCTCAGTGTGAACTACTTACGGCTGCGACTGCGCGCCCTTTAATACCTATGTAATAAAACTTTCGTAGTAACATCCTCCGTACTCATATAATTTCCCTCAGTAGCAATATCCTCTTGGATTCATCCCGTAACCATACAAATTCATCACGCCATTGCGTTATAGCTGTAATAAACGAATGCTCAAATGAGCGGCTCAACAATTGACGTAATAACCTCGCTGCCGAGCCCCCATCGGCGCTGGCGATGTAATACTTGCTCTTATCGAATGCCTTCTATACTACGCCTACTATAATTTAGTTTTTTTTACAGTATATGGTCGAGGTAGAAGCGAAAAGAAATGAACAAAGGAATTTTGATGTTACATTTGACATGGCAATAGGCTCGTCTCTATTACATGGGACTTACATAAAAATACCTGGTGAAATGTGGGTGTACTTTATATCACTTTCACCTACCCCTTTAGCGAAAAAGTCTTGATGTTATGTTATTCAACTTGGCTGAAACTCGCAGGCTCTGGGTGATATATTTACTTGACGATGTTGATTTTTATAAGCTTTATTCATACTTGTTATAAAATATATTAGTCACTGGCATAATATTCGTCAATAGCGACGTCTCTTACCTCTTAATACTAATCAGTCGACAGTCACTCTACACAAAGCGCTCCCGAGCGACACGCCGGAAAGAAATCTGTGCCCTTACCATGAGTTTGTAAAAAACTGTCCTCGATATCGAAAACTATCGGATGTACTTCTCGTGTCGTAAAGCAGTCGATGAATATAAAAGAGACAGGATGATAGTATTCGATAACGAATAATACATTTCAAACTCATGGTAAGCCCACAGGACAAAGAAGTGAATTCGTTACTTTGTATGCAAGCAGCGCTCACTCGCTCACTACAGTGTGTCGGTGGGTGTGTCTGTACTGACATGTGCGATAAAACTACCAGTTTATTACTACACAATATTGTCATCATCATTTCTAATGCATTTGCTGATAATCCCTCTTCCACATTCTCACCATAACTTAAAAACCAACAACAACAGTTTCTCGTTTATCTCCAAAGCTTGCGTATACTACAGCGCTCCCTTATTATACAGGGTGGGTCGTAAAATGGTCCCACCTATTTTGCACTCGTAAAAGAGGCTCGTAAATTTTACGTCACAAATGCGTCTCATTGTTGGCTGGGAGCGGAGATAGGCAGGCAGGGGATAGGCAGGGATCGAGCCCCATCGAATAATCTCTGGCTTCACGATAAGTCGTGCATCCTTGATCGTTCGGCTGTCGATACCTAGTAGTAGTAGAACCGGGTGATATCGATATTTCTTTGAAAATGTAATGAGAATTTGACACAAGTTAACAAATTGATTCTTTATTACTCAGTTAGGCACAGGTTTCATAAATTTTCATTCGCAAGCCACTCAAATAATAGTGCTTCGGGTTGAAACTTTATAAACCTTAGTCGTTAGCCAATAACCAGATACTATTCCAGACTGTCCTGAACCCAAGAAAACAGTTGCACCACTGATAACGAAGACCCTATCGTATACTACGCATACATTATAGGAATGTAACGAAACAGAAGGCAACGACTAATCCTCGCACTAAAACCTTGTTTGTGTAGGTGGCGCGGGCGTGCACCGTGGCACCATGTCAGCCTGTAATGCCTCGCAGCAGTCGGTAACTCGGTACACTCGCCGTATCTCTTGAGATCCCTTGTAAAAAGCTTAGGACATAATCTGTACGAGATAACGCTAACATTATATGTAGGTTTGTTTGAGATAGTTACGTGGAGGTATTTCTTGGAACTGTCCTATGTTGTTGCTAGGTTCGATTAGGATTGTAAGTGATTTGGGTGTTCTGGGAATATGAAATGGGTTACTAAAAGGTCACAAGGAATTGATTGAATAGCGCTCGAGGCTGGATATTTCAACAAATCACACATCTGGCTGAAAAAGAGACCCACACCCACAAGCATGTCCAACAATCACAAAAGAATTCAGAGCCACATTCCCATAAAATGGAGGAACACTGGCTCGGTCGTGTTGCGTGTCTATTAACTAAATTAGTTGGCTGTTGTATAACAAATTATGCAAATATTTGATCCCCCTCGTTTCGGTGCACCTGCGCTATGTCACACCTGTGGACAATGTCCACTGTGTCCACGCAGTGTCAGATTGTCACGACATATATTTTCACGTGTACGTTACGTAGGTATACTTTCCCTGTATATTCCCCTGTGGTCAGCAGAGCGACAAGGGGCTAATTAATTGTGTGCCTGTGTATAGGCAACAGAATGTGGTCTCGCAGTCTGTCCATATTTGTTACCAGCTAGTCTTACAATTGCTAACAGACACCTAATAGGTATTGCTTGATCCTCTAGGCTAGACGTTACAAGATAATTATCAATTTACGATACTTACTTATTAGGATTTACAATGAAAATCAAATGAACGATATTTTTTTACGTGTAGATACAACATGAAACAAAAATACTGGCTTGCTTCAAAACGACTGCTAAATAAAGCTATCGATACTCCGGCAAAAAAACCGCTATAGTAGCACAGCACTACGTATTTGGCATAATCTTTCGTTTCTCTCCCATATTGTTTTTAAGTTACGACAGTTTTGGACAATGGTTCGGAAATCCGCAGCGCACTGTTTCACTCCTCCCGACCCCCCCCCGCCCCCTCGGCCCTCCCCCGCCAGCCCTCCGTCCCCCGTCGGTGCGCGCCGCTCGTCGGTGCAGCCACGTAAAATGAAAAGAAATTGATTTTTCAACACCCTGTATATTATAGATTGAATTCGTGTTATAAATATTTTTGCCGCGTGATTTGTAATTTTTGTTTAGCATTGTGGTGAACTGGTGATGTGCAGAGTTTGTTCTGTTCGGAGTGGTTTAACGTTTAGAATTTAGTAAAAACCGAGGTTAGTCTCTTCATGTATGTTTTTTTGTTATTTTGAAAAAGCCCATTGTCTTAAAATAACGTTTGGATTAACATTTCTGCAGTTAACTAGATAAAGGGTTTCAAATAAACTACAAGATAATATCCACCAATGTTCTGACAGCAACAAACGGTTCACAAACAATCTATAATGGACGACTTCATAATTGAATTAGTAACCAGCACCTAACCGAGCGAGCACCCCGGCGGCGGGCGCAGCGCCCAGAGGGTCACCCAGCGCCAGCGCCAGCGCCCATTAAACCAGTAACCAGATAAACGATGATCGAGCACTACTTGCATTTAATTACACACAAATAAACGCGATTTATGCGCAAACATAAATAACGATAAAATTAACAGTGTCCTCGGAGAAAATAGAATTTCATTAATTTAATCACGACCTGCCCTCCGACAACAGAACGAACGTGGAGGACTCCAGCCCCCTCCCACTGCCCTCCCCCGCACTCGGCCACCTCTCCTCTCAATGGAACTACCCGACCAGGACCCTTGACCCTCCCAACAAGCAGCCCTCCTGCACACTCGACAACGACCGAGCACCACAAGAGCTCCGGTTACACTGGCCACCAACAACCTACGTAATCAGAACTCCCAACTGAAAGATTTATCGCGCAGTAATAGGTCTCCCTAAATGGACCAAGTTTTATAGCCGCTTTCTTTGTTACGAAAGTACTGAGGGTTTTATTTGGGAATTTTGTTTTAAATTGTATAAAAGGAGATCAACTATTGTAGTAAATTTTACGAGGGGCCGCCGGAAGAATACTGATCCGACCTCACTCCTCCCGCGCTCCCGCTGCGGACGGCGCTCGTAAACCCAACCAGGGTACAATTAGAGAAGTAGGGTTTACTCGCCCAAACGCACTAGTGGCGTAATGGTGGCCAGAGTGGCGCAGCGACTGAGTGAACGGCTTCGGCGGTACGGAGCAAGGGTTCAATTCACTCAGACAGTTAGTGAGTCGGGTCGTGAGTGTTGGCATAATAACGTAGATAGGAGTTATTACAAGTGCCTGTAAACAATAATTTCCAATTCAAACACTTCTGAAGCTTTAAGGACACTGATGGCCATAAAATATTCGAGTTAAAACAAAATCTAAACCAGCCTTGAATTATTAAGGCTTTCTAACTTGACAAAAATGAGCAAGTTGGGCTGTAACGTTGTAGGTAATTACTGACTCCCATCGATGGAGCTCGTTAGTGAAATCTTTTTTTTTCTCATTTCACAACAAAAAGCGACCCCAAACTGCGTCAATATCGCTCAGTACGCGTTTCTGCCTGGCTAGCTACCACCCTCTTATTGGAGCAAATAATCATCTTTTACGGCCTTTGTTCGTAAGCCCGGCCATCGAATGTTCCTAGGACCTCGAACTGAACTACAATAAGCAATACTAATATGGCTAACGCAACGCAAACATTACTTCTAAAGTAAATAGAAAAGGTTAAAACGGTCATGGCGATAGGTGGGCGTGCATAGTTACGTACTATAGTACAGCGAGCGCTGTTTACATAGTTATGTATCGTCGCCGTCCCTCGAGCTCGGCCGAGCCGCTCGATGCTGTACGCGGCGAAGCGAGCGACGAGCACACCCGAGCGCCCCCGAGCGAGCCCGAGCGAACCCGAGCCCTCGCCGAGCTCCCCGTACATCCGCAGTCCCTGCTCGCAGCGCGCACGAGCGAACGTCCGCGCCGAATTCATGTTCGCCGCTCGGTTAATTTATAAATAGATTACAATCGTTTGACTAACTCCGCGCTCGTTCGTTCGGTGTGATCGCTTCGGCGTGCGTTATCGACCTTGACATTGTGCGCGAGTGAGAGGGAAGATGGCCGACGTCGATTGGTCGGGGGACTTGTCGATACGCTTGGTAGAGGAGTATAGGCAGAGACCCGAGCTGTGGGACAGCTCGAACCAACTGTACAGGGTGCAAACCGCCAAGTATGAAGCATGGTCGGACATGGCGAAGATATTCGAGTGCGACATCACGGACTTGCGCAAGAAGTTGAACTCGATATTCGCGTCCCACCGGCGCGAGAAGGGCAAGATCCGTAACGGTGGTCGCTCCACTTGGTTTCTGTATCCGTACTTGCGATTCTTACCGAATCATTTGGATGCGAGCACTGCGGCGGACGGCACCGTTGAGGTTATCGTGGTAATTGATGTTACTTATGGTTTATGGACGAAATTTATGAAAACGCCACCTGAGGTGCTTATTTAGAACAATGGACAGGGTTTCAATAGTAAGAATTGAAGTACGAAAACGTTACGTTAACGTTAACGTATGAACTTTTGGTTTACTGTATCTCTGTAGGTATAATGTAGGTTATGTCGGGAGACTGTTTGCTTATCTCTGTTGATATAGCTGTGTGATCTGCAGTCATGTCTCGAATTTAAAGCGGCAGTAACCATAGATTTAAATCACTATAACTATAACCCAACGGTTAAAGCGTGGATTACCGAGCGAGAGATTATGATTGGACCCCACCACCCCACCCCTGCACTGTTTATGCGAACCCCTCGCACAGTTACATGTCATCGTGCAACTGGCAGGAGCCCGGGTTATTACGAGTACTAGTAAGTACTACACAATACATGAGATGGGGGGGAAAGTAATTGCGCAAAACACATCCCAAATAATCCCAATGCTATTCATTTTGACGGTTGACTTCAATGTCCATTGCGTAACTTACGTTGTCGAGTAGACGAACTTTTGAAACATATGAAGCAATGAATTACGAATTTCCTTCAAAATCCTTCAGAGTGTGACCTGTGTGGGGTGTGTCAGATTAAGAGTCTCTCTGTATTCATTCCTCAAAGGCATACAAACGAAACGATACGAGTACAAGGTTCAGTCCTGAAAGTCTGTCAGTTTTACAAGAATTCTTAAGTCTTTTGGGTTTACATTAACCAGACCTGAGACCAGTCTGGTCTTACCCTGGAGTATCATGGTACCTATTAACTGGGTTGTGGAGATTAGATCAGTAGCGCTCCATGTAAAACAAACAGGTATTCAGCTGCGTCCGGTAAGATTGGAAGCCGACCACTACACAGGTAGTAGAGACAAAGCTAGGCACGAATGGGAAAGTAATGGCCCTTTCAAAGCCTATACCTACCTACAAAAAAACTGTTTATTTTTAAGTTCCTATAATTTAGAAGTTGAAGCTAAACAATAACTGCCGCTCGGGTCGATCATTAGGTTAAGCCGTGCTTGCCTAGGTTGGTCTGTGGATGGGTGACCACCCATTACTGAGTTTCCCCCTTGCCTCGGAAAGCACGTTAAGCTGTTGGTCCCGGGTGTCATTTGTAGATCTTTGACAGTCGTTCCGTAGTCAGTGGCCCAAAAAGTCTGACAACCAGTGTTACCAAGGGGTATTGTATTACCCAGTACTAACTGGCTTGTGGAGGTCAGATAGGCAGACGCTCCATGTAAAATACTGGTATTCAGCTGCATCCGGTTAGACTGGAAGCCGATCCCAATATAGTTGGGAAAAGGCTAGGCAGATGATGAATTTAGAAGTTGATTGAGAGTCCTACGAACATTGCAATTTAAATTGCTCGCGTCTTCAGGGCCAAATACTCCATCTGAATATAGGCCATCAGGTAAATCATTATAAAGCGGTGGTCAGACAGGCTTTCGGCCATTTGTCTTAAAAAATCGGTCAGTGTGGCCATAACCTTGATTGAGTTTGGCCGTTGCCAACTATTTACTGGCTTATTTATATGAATCTGTTTATTTTGTGGATTGTTTTTGATATTGTTATGAATTGATTCTTATACCGTACATACCTACTTAGAGTCGAAATAAATTTAATTTTGACCGAAATCTGATTGAACTTTTAGAATTCAGCAACAAAACTCATGGTGTATGTATGTAGGTAGGTACTATAACGGTAGGAACTGTAGTTTAGTAGCATTTATTCTAGAGATTTCCAATTCGTTTCGGCTGGTGATTATAATTATATTATATTATAGAATACGAAAACTGCAATGATCAAATAGGTGGAGTAGAATGATGATGATGTGATCAAATGGGCAAATAAGTGGGTAAGAATGTCGTCGAAACAGCATCACTCTTTAATATTTTTCAATACACTTCCTCGAAAACTGGCTCTTATTGCACTATTTTATTAGGTTCAACATGCAATGTATTTCACACGCGTGGTTTTTTTTCTTTTATCACAACGTGTGCGGAAATACAAATTTCCACAGATAATGAGGAACATTACGCAAAACTCAGCGTAGGGGGCGCCACTAGCACAAACAGTAAACAAATCGCCGTGATGCATCCTGTCATATTTATTCGTAACAAATAAAAAACCGTTCGTAACAAATAGAAAACGTTCTAAATTATAATAGTTTTATTATTAATCATGTATAAAAAAAACTTGTACTGTGATATTATGGCATCCTACGGACATTTAAAAGTGGATGATCTAAAAAAACTGCTTCGAGAACGTGGTGCGTGCGAGTTTACCTAAATCTTCGGATTTAAAGTGTGCTGAACATATTTTTGAGTATTTTTTGCTATAAAGTCTTTGCAACGTGTTGCCGCTTCCCATAGTTTTCGTACATTTTTGTCTTTCAGAAAAAAATGATTCCCTTCATTCTTACATCCAAATACGCATCACTGATGCATGGCATTAAAATATTCTCTTCCCTATTTTAAACTCAAATTATTACTCAAACTGTTAATTATTATTTTATTTTTCCAATATTAATCCCGCTTCGAACGACTTGTCAAAAAACTGTTTACGGTTTGCGCTAGTGCTGCACTCTGGCGGCAGAACATTGCAGTGATTTACTCCCTATTCCTATACCTAGTCGGCTATGATTGTTTTCTTTTTTAATCTCGGCAAAATGATATGCGTCTTGACGGCGTAAATATTCTTTTAATATTTAAATTGTGTTTAAAAATAGAATGTCATAAATAAAAACAAAAAAATATGAACAAATTAACATTTATTTGTGTTTTAAGTTCAAAAATATTTGCATTTTCTAGTTTTCATATTCGACAGTTTAGCGGATTCGTGACTTTGCTTCTCCTTCAAGCTGGTGAATGCAAAGCGCAAAAAAAAAGCAAATTAAGCCATAGTTTCCTAATAATTCATGACAAACATACTTTTCGTTCTACTTTACTTATTTCTTCGAAAATGTATTGAAAAACGTCGATTCATACACGTGGGTATTTGTTACTGCAGTTCTCGGCTCCATAACAACCGCGCCCGCGGCTCGGGTGTGAATTCCGCCTCGAATGCAATAACAAAGTTTCCATTCTTATATAAAAATGTACTATTATCATCACCGTACAAAGTAGCAAATAGAAAATTCATTTCTCGGTATTTTTTGCACGAATCTATCCCGGAAAAAGTTTCCGTTGTCAACAAGTGTAATGACCATGTTGTTGTCACTATGAGCCCCGCTGTAACACATTGCCAAATTTCATCATTCAAGACATTATTGATAGACACAGAGTATTATATCATAATCGTGTCTAAACATAGATCTACTTTATACATTAATAATCTTACTCAGGTGGTAGTGATCCTTCCTGTTAGATAAGACACCACATAGGTACAAGGAGACTTTTATTTATCGATAAAATTATGGCATCAGTAAATAATAACAGATATATATTAAGATTTCTTATCTGTCTACACGTGCCTGCAGTTGAGTGCACTTCAAAGTAAACTTACACAAATAGGTACATTTTGTCTTTAGGTAAAAACTAAAAAAAAACTATTAGCAGCAGTTGGATGATGATGTTTATCATTTTATATTTATAGGCTCGTGATGAAGTATTGCAATAGTCGGATGGCTAATTTACTCATACCAAAACTCAACATTTCTTTTTCTTAAGATAGTGAAATAAAATTCTATTTACATGATGAAAACCATCCAAATAAAGCCAGCCACTACAGCTAAGTAAGCGATGCCACAAACATGCGAACATAGCGACAACCGATCACCAAGGCCACTGCTTATCATCCGACTAAATTAAATTACGGAAATAATTTACTCGTTTATTGCAACAAACAAGGGCATCACAATTGGCGATATCGAAGAGTTTCAGCAAAACATTATTATTGACAATCTTACATTAATAACTTAATTAACTGTAATTATGTAGTTACTTGAATGATGAATAGCAATATACAAATTAGGCAAATAAAGGAATCATTAATTCATTCATTCAATATTTCTTGGTCAGTCTAATTAGCAATAACCACAAACATGAAATGACAGCATTTATCCCCAATGTTCTGAAAAACTCGAAAAGTAAAATATCTTCCCATCTTGATAAAAATCATGCTATAGAAGCAAACAACACGCTTAGGAATATCACACCAAAACACGAGCCTAATCAGCAGATTACGGTAATATTACACTCAAACATAATAACACTAACATGAGTTAGACTATGACCCGTCACGTTCTATCAAGAAGGAAGCAAGCGCTATCCAAATATCTTGATCCTAATACTTGCTATCATTCGCGAAAATGGAATTTGCCGTTACAAATCTTATTCAGATTTACGTCAAAACGTGTTCTATTTTCCATATCAACATTGATAGATGAAAGGTCTATGCTACAAATGGGCTCTGATAGCTCACTGCTGAAACATGGGCAGATGGACTTTAAACTGTTACAAGTCTGGAAGAGACATGTTTTTAACTTTTTGTCCGACATGGCACTCGTTAAATGGATTTGTCTTCTAACTCTATGTTGTTACTGTCCAGTGGTTGATATTGATTAAAGGCATGTTTAAACAGTAGCAGTCCAACAGCTAACAAAACTCAATTACGTGCTATTACATCATTATTTACCAAGATACAAGACTTATAATCGAACTTAATAATTCAAAAAATGCCTATCCTTAGCCCGGCTTACTGAGACAACAAGGGCTTATATATACTTAAGGTATTATTATTCAGTAACTTATATCAAACAAATTATAATTCACTAGTATTTATCTTGTTTTTCTACATTAATTACCGCAGCGCGATACGCGGCTAAACAATTATTGAAACAATTCGCTTTGCCGATAGTGACCTCATCGCAAAATATAGGTCAATCAAACACGAGTTTGAGCAAATTAATTGTTAATGCATCGATATAGCAAGTTGTTTGTAACGTGCTTGTTTCCTGGTCGGTGTCAAGGTTGGGGGCTCTTCCTGTATTCAAATTAGGGAGTGAGTTCATTGTGTGCGATTTGGACGGTCACATTGACTCGGCCCACTGATACCTACTAATGATATTACGTCCTGTAGCTAACGACTGCCAGCGTTGGAACTGTAGCAATCATGCATGTCGAATGTTTTTTAAAGAAATTAACCACGTGTTTCTTCCACAGGGAACAAACGACGAACCGTACTCACATCCCCAAACAACAGACGGACATTCAGACGAATCATCAGAAAATGAAGACGACGACAACAACCAAGAAACCGAAGTCCTGATCAAACAAGAGCCCGTCATGGAAACCTTCTGCATCGGAGCACCTGACAACAGTGACCAATGTGACCACAGCCCCGAACCAAAGAGAAAACCAGAGCGACCCAAACTACGGTCACCCGTGAAGAAATATAAACTTACCAAACCGGCGTTAAAACGGAAACTAGCAACCAAAGACAATGACTCTCTTGACAGCAGACTTCTAGAAACATTGAAGTTACTGAGGAAGTCAGACTTGTCGAGGAAGAAAGACGAATGTGACAGTTTCGGAGACTACATAGCCGTTTCTTTGAGGAAACATGATGAGAGAACGCGGAGTATGATCAAGCAGGCCATCAATAATATACTGTTTGAGCAAGAAATGAAGAAATACAGCAGCAACCAGTACACTGTGCTGCTGTCAGGAGTTGATGAGAATCCTCTGGTTATAGGTGATGGTGAAGACAAGTAGCTCCTCGACGATAGCCTGGACTGTAATGAATAGTTTTTCAGTGAGACTGATTTTAATGATAATTTTGACATATATACCGACTGCTTGGTTGCGAACAATGGTGTAATTATTAAAAGTGTGTCCGTCGTTGCATTTTCACTTAGGTGATGTGTTTAGTATTGAAAAAAAATTAATGTCTTCTTTTTGTTTAGTTAAAATACATTCGTATAATTCTTAATCGGTTTGTTTATTAAAAAACACACAAAACTATTATTTACATCTAAAATTAATATTTAAATTCTTTAGGATTTTCCTGCATGTCGTTGGAAGTCGTGAGGGTGACCCCGACGCAAACTGCAGGATTCTCATAGTGCAGTGAACGTGACGTTGTTTTGGTCAAAACTTTTTATTTAAATGTTTGCATTATTAACTTCGGGGTCATAACAAAGTGACTGGATTTAATCGAGTTAACACTATTCTACTAAAAGTTATTGGTATAATTCATGTTCCATTCAAAGAAAACAATATTGGAGTTGAATAACATCGTTCGTTTCTTTGGTATATTTCCATTTCACATTTTATCACAGTTTCCTGCGCGACTCTCATAAAACAGCCACTATCTAAATTAACTGAAACATTTCCAATTAACATGAAAACCGCTGTTCAGTTCGCCGAACTATAATTATCTGGAAAAAATATGGAATCAATAAAAAAAGAGTACGTTAGCACATGTATCGTCAACCGCATTAAACCAACTACGTTGTGCTGGCAACGTTTTTCCATTATTTTTTACATCCATCAATCAATTATTTAGAGCAGGCTGTCTACGTGCCTGCTCACACGACAGACTCAGCTCTGGTAACGCGATATCACCTCCATCCATCACGATTGCAACTATTGCACCTGTTTTATTTCTATTGCCGTTTTTCCTCCTCTCTCGTTGATACACTTTTGCAGTAAATTTGCAATGTAACTCAAAGCTACCTGTATTTGCTTCTATAAATTTGAAATTGGTAAACGCTGTCTGTTTTAAGTCTAGTAGTTTCTTTGGTGCAGTTTCTTGTTGCGTTACATTCAACGCTTCTTTTGGATTGCAGGTGTCTTTACCTTTGTTAGTTAGCAATGTATTGTATGATGTGCTCATCGATGTAGTGTTAATAAGAGTAGGATTCTTGGTGAGGAGCATCACGCCACCTACGTCACCGGTGTATGTATGTTTGTTTTTTCGCGTGCAATCTAGCGATGCATTTGCATTTAATTGGCTTCAGTTACAAGAAATTTTTGCTCATAGCAAACTAGTTGAATCATTTTTCAATTAAATTGTTGCAACGTGTCTTATTATTGTAGTTTATATGTTGACTGGTATAATTGGACGTTGCCGTTGCTAGCGTCCACAATTGTTCGTGAATGACAAATGTGTTATGTATTAACGAGCGAGTTGGATATGTATGAGTCTTTGTTATTCACTACATTATCAAAAGTAAATTGTTTGGAGGTTTATCAAACACGTGTTACATATTATTATCATACATCAACAATATTTTCGTATCTTCAACACATCAGTGTTGAACGAGTACTGAAAATATCGAAGTTTACGTATACATTAGTGATTAACAATACGTTTGACCCGGGTTGTTCTGTTTGACCCCTTTTTAATTCTGTTGGATGATTCATGCGAATATTTATGAAAAGCACAATGGTTGAGTTTACGTATTTCGTGATTGAAGCATAAATTAGGCGAAAGTAAGAATGGTTGCTTCGAGTGATGGATGTAATGAATACAATACGCATGGTTGGCGAGTGGGTGTGGCGCGGCTTATCACCCGCGCATGCGTAGTGTACAGCTGTGGGCAACCGACCTAGCTAGTAAATAGGCACTTACGTTACATTGTAGTTGTAGTTGAAAATCTATAATTTACCAAAACACTCTATGCAGATAGGATTTAATGGTATTTGACCCCGCTTCTGCAGAACAAAGATTTTGATAAGTATCAAACACCTCTGTGGACCAAAAGACCAAAATTGTTAACCTTTTAAATTGGTCCTTTGTGCAGAAAACTAGGTAGCTCCTTTTAAAAGCAATCAAAATAATTATCTGCGGTTCAAACCTCAACAAATACCTACATTGTCGCCTACCAAAGACCGGGAGTGACCTATTCTTTTCCAAACAAAGTATTCTTTGGAAAAACCACAATAGTTTTCAATGAATTAAAACCCACCCAGCAACACAAGTATGTACATGTACAACCACACGTCCACACCGAGTGATACTTCGTCTGCAAAGTCGGGTAAGAACTAGTGCTACATTGCGTCAGCCACCGAACCCAGAACACGATACAATTGCATCAGTGCACAAATACTTGGTCTAGCCAATCGACCCCGATCATGTAGAGGAAAAACCCCATTAAAACAATGGAATGAGGAAGTACTAAGTCTATTGTTTCAGGTTTTCTTTTCCTGCAACTTTAGGGAAATCTTTCACAATGTTTAAACTTACTACTCCTTCATTACTCTTCTATCCTTATTACTTCTTCTTCTCATCTCCTTTTCCTTTTTTTTATTATACCTACTCCTTTTGCTGCAAGTAGTCTTCTGCAGTCTCAGGCTACCCTCATGGGAAAAGGCGTGCTTTTAAGTATGTATGTCAGTGAATCTAGTGCCACACAATGTAAAGTCTTGGGAGAAAATGGTGCCATAACTTTGTAAAGAGAAAATGTCATAGGAATTTCCCCTGGAACTCGATAGTTGCCACGAATGTGACTGTGTGACCCTCGAAAGGCCAGGTATACTATTGTACAGGCACAGCTACGGCTACGGACGGCACAACATAGTTAATACATTCTGTGGTGTGGTTGACGGGTTTTGAGGTCACCGATAGGTTCCACTCATGGGTATCTCAGTGCCGTTGTAAGGATTTGGGTTAAACTTAATCTTAGTCTACAACTACATGAGCACTGAAAATTCCCGGCTAAAAACAGAATATCCCTGAGTTACACCTCAATTTCTAGAGCTGTGGGTACCTGTACAAGTATACATAACACAAAACATAGTCAGCCTGTAATGCTCCCACTACTACGTTACAAGCCCACTCTTTGTAAGGGAATCTGTCTTCGAATTTTCGATTGTGGAGCATGCTAGTTTACGATGTTTTTCTTTTCTGGAGTTGTAGATGCTACAAATTGAGCGGAAAGGAATGCGGGAAATCAAGGAAAATTTACCAAACAATAGTTTTAATGATGATGTAAACATTCTCTGAGGAAATACTGTAGTAACATTCTCTCTTCAAGATAATGAAAACGTGAATCATAAAATGAAATGACCCGTAATTTCAGATAACCTTCACGGTAATCGTCTGACTGTTCGCTACGTATAGTGTTATGTTAAGTATTTCATTACCTATTTTAAAATGCTCAAATGATATACGTTGCTACCCAGAAGGGAACTAGACGTGGGTAATATTTAGGTACCTACTTATATGAATAAAATTGCTATTGAGAGAGAGGGAAAATTCGTAACAGGCCTTTGAGCTCAATTCTAAAATGTGATTGTGAATTTCATAAATGAACCATCCATATCGTGTCTCTCTCAAGTACTGCAATGTATACCTAGATAGAGACCTATATGTTAGTTATCAACTGTATGCGATCATTAAGTCAATGAAGCGGTATTACAATAATTGCCTGTAATTTAAGATCCCCTGTAAAAAATTGTCTGACATCAAATAAAAATTTTCCGTTCAACATTAAGCAAAGTTTCCTCAATTTACACGTAGCCGTAGGTACCGCTGGTAATTACTTCGTCCTACAAGTAACCACTAGTTATTTCGTAAAACCAAGTAGGTATATGCAATCATGATGCATAGCTACACATCTGAGTTTATTTCATAAGAGATTCATACGATCCCACACGACTTCAGTAACACCAGACATATTGTCGCCTGTATCTAAATATATATCTTACGTAAGTTTCAGTGCTACACATATCAATATATTGAAGTATCTTCCTTTGTCTATCACAACAATCAACCTTGTTGCTTCAGGAATAGTGGAGTTTTTCCCATGAGCCGTGGCATTAGATAAGGTATACGACCTCGAGCTATCGACGCCAGACGTCAACGCTTTTGTTTTTGTTATTCGTTTGTATCAGGATAACGACAGTCTTAGGTAATGGCTAATCTCTGATAAGATGGCTGAAGGGTGACGATCAGCTGATGATAAGAGTTAAAACTGGGAAACAATTACACGTTTGGTAATTGTGGGCTGTTCAGGACAGTGCTCTTAACCGTCCCCCTTTCATAACACTCTTAATCTTTGAGGGCTTTGAACATAAACAAATGACACTCTACTATACTCTGTTCATCATTGATGGTAAGGAGATAGGTAGGTAGGTTCAATGAAGTTTGAGGCAAAAATGTCCGCAGCAAGTATTTTTCTATAGAAGATAGTATAATAATATTAGTTGTCGTGTGTTGTGTTGCTAGCTAGGAAATATTCCAGAACAAGAAATCAGGTTTGCCTTTCGTCATCGAATTCAGATCCGTATAGCACACAATTAACCAAGTTAATATATTTATTAACTATGAATATTGTTATTAAAAACGGCATGCTCATAATACCGGAATCGTTTGCCGAGGTACCAGGCCAGCATAATTGCAAGCTGATTTAATTCCAGCGGCGTCGGCAGTATTTGAAGCCGTAGCAACGCTGCGGATATAAAAACTACAATTTGCGTAACTGTGCGGTAGTTACGCTAAATTATATTAAATTACATCGTTTTATATTAGCCGTTAGGTACTATTACTTCAGTAATCCCCTAATCTCCTTAGTTTAATTATATTTTGTTTGGTTAAAAAACTGCTAGCAACCCACCCTGGGCACGCGTGGTGGAGTACAACCCACTCCCTCGCTTTCAGAGGAAGCCTGTGTCTTAGAAGTGGTAATATTGCAGGCTGATTGACTGCACACTGCACAGGTCTACTAAAATCTTAAAGAACCACTCAGAAGTGATCCATTCAGAACATACAGATCTGCATGGTCTTCTGACTTGACCAGGCAGGATACTGTGTCTATAACCTATGAGTGTTTCTTCCCAGAGTTGTCGAATGGGTAACACCATCACCAACCAACTCTAGTTTTACAAAAAGATCAATTTACGGAATAAACATTCTTTATCAATTATAAAATTATCAGTCATAGACGACTTAAGTTTTGTCTGGATGATAAGCTGTGTTGTTTCATCATCGCCGTACAAGTGCTGTATGGCTGACGCAATGTCAATGACTATCATGGAACTTCATAGAAAGGCTACACATTTCCATTCGTTGACATCTAAAACTATTTCAACAAGGTAACCAGACCACTTACAGAAATAGCTCCATATCTTCCATACCGCAATAAGTGTGCAATTAACAATAGGTAATTATAGCAATCTTGATACTTGCAGTCAAGTACGTCTGCGTTGTGAGTGCAGCATAGTCTTGATACTTGAGGGCATTTCGTGAACGTCAATGATCAAGTACTGTCTGACTGTTCGAGTACTTTTATATATAGATTGTAGACATTATGGCTAGTTGGACCGGTTGATAAGATTTTATCACATCAAAATCCTTTTCCACGAGTAAGCCAAAGAATAGCCTATATCGGAGAGAGTCTTATGTATCGGAGAATTTATAGAGCTATGAATATGGAAATAAAAAAAATTCGGAAAGAAAATGTAATTGGTCCTCCTGACCGCGGAGTTCATTTTATTTTATGTTTTGTTGTTTTATTTTTGTACCAGAACTCCACGTGGTATTTTAATATCTGGTTATTTCGAATATTTTTATTAGTTGCCTGGAAACTAGCGGCAATATACCGCTACAGATTGTTCGAGACTCATGTGTATACAAGGAAATATTCTGTTTACATGACTTGTGTAAATAAAAAGATAAAATAATTGTCATCTCATGTTATTATCGCTTTAAAATAAGTAAACAGCAGAACTTCTAGATCTTTCCCGAAACTTCTAGAAGTTCTAGCGGACGTTGACTTCTATAGGGAGGGTATTACAGTCACATCGTCACATGAGTGTCATACATTACCAGAGAAAGGTTCAAAAGATCTGAAACTGAAGTAAACAACACATGTTTTCCGCTGATATTTCTGTGCGGAGGTCGAGCCACGCGTCACGTACACCCCGCCACGATAAATTACACCACACGTCTCTTTTTACACAGAATTTTCACTCTTACGTCTTTTGAAATAGAAAAGATAATCGCGACAAAGTTTTCCGTAACTTGTGACAATATGCGGGGTTCATTGGAACAGTTTTGATGGCAAAAAGTAATTACTAAAATGTCACTTTGAAGTGATATTGTTCTGAGGGTGTTTACGCGAACTGTTGCGCTGAACTTCCTGACATCAATGGAAGCTGATAAAAGCGTTGATAGTTGTGGAAAAAGATATTTTTTTTAAGATTGTATGAAAATATTAGCGCTTGTATATTTGCGGAGTGACACATGTAGAATATTTACACGAGTTGGTAAGTTTTCCGTACCTACTTCAGAGACACGTGGGGACACTTGACTTGCGTCGGAAAACGTATGGCCTTGTGAGGAAGACAAAGAGAGGAGTGATGACTTTGATGATTGTGGATAAGATCCAAAATCCTGCAAAGTTGTAATACAATAGGAAAGCTTAGCAGGTGGGGAGAGGTGTAGCAATGGGTGAAATGAAGGCTTGAAACGCGATGATGCACCAGTGGTTAACAGGCATAACCAACCTGGAAATATATTATTAGCTGCTGGTCTATAAGCTCAATGGTTGTACCTGAAGCGAGTCTATGACAATAGGTGTTCGAACTAGGTTTCGAACCCACGACCTCCTAGATCGCAAGCCAAGGCCTTTGGGCTATTCTCAATAAAGAAAAACAATTCCACCGAAATATGAAATTTAGTCCATCACGTACTGCTTGAGCTCATTTTCTCTTAGGTTTTTGTTGCTGTTAATTATTTAGTTATTAATTATTCTTGCGAAACACTTTGCTAATCTGTTTAACGTCACATCCTTGACATAAAGTTATTTTAACAAAAAACTGCTTCAGAATCGGTTCAGTAATTCAGTCAATATCTAAAAAATATAGGTAGACCAACCTAAGATCTCATAAAAAAAAATATGACTCACTAAAAATAAAATTTCGAATAGGTAAGTATTCCGGTTTGCGATAAAAGTGAGAATTTCTTAAAATCATAAAATTACGTCAGTTCTCATGAAATAAGATCCGTGGAAATAAAACACTGATAAGGGGAGCAAGTAGATACGTTATATCAGCCTCTTACACATTTATATCATATTTATTAATAGGAATAGCTGTCATGTTTTTTACATAACCATTTAGTTTACATAATTATTCATTACCTTCCTCTACCTACTTGCGGTAAGTTCACTAGAACATTCGAAAGGAACACAACCAGGATGAAGCAAGTAGGTAATCTGATTAGTCTTTTGCATCCACACAAATTCATGGTTTTAGGTCCTAGGTACTACAAAGGCAATAGACCGACACGCGGGAGAAGCGGCGTGCTTATGTTAGTTTAAGACTGCTTACTTAAATTCAAAGATCCTTCCGTCATACACATACTTAGGCACATTATTAATGTAAACATTTTACATCGCTTTAAATTAGTTTAAAGACATTATCAAATTCTCACAACTTGTCTTCATAGTAACTTTCCATCACCAGTTTTCCTTAAACCACAAGCACCTGTTCTGCTGACCCACTTCAAGGAATTACATGCACAAAAAAAAAAATTATAAACATCAGTAACCGAGTGAACGTTTTGCGTACGTGAGCACCGCCACGATACTCCTACAGTGATACTGAAGATATAATTATCGCAAGTACCGAGTATTTCGGGAGATGACTGCGGACACAAAGACAAAAGAAAAAGTTGTCGTGTTTTGTACAATACCACTTTACCATTGTTTCGTATAACGTAATCATCTGTTTTGGGTGTGACAGTTTTTTGTGGATGTTTTTCAGCTGAACTAAAACATTTGTGTTAATTGTTTTCTTTTTGTGCGGGTATGTCTTTCAGTACCTACACTAGTATGTGTGTTCTTTATTTGTAGTTAGTTAGTTCTTATTTTGTTCCTTTTTGTCACTACACTACTGTATTAAGTACTCACTAAGATTTTAAACGGCTGAAAGTATTTCTATGTTTGGCACACAGGTTGACTATGACCTAGACATGTTCTATACTTTCATCTTGCCAGTAAGATCGTGTGGGATACGTTCTAACCTCCACGAGGGCGAAGCCAAATGGTAGTTCTCTAAAATTTCCATATTTTCCTTTGTCATTGGGTACTTAAAGTTTTAACCACTTTGCGTCCTATACATCAATAATTGACTGTCAATAAACACAGTTATCTCCCAAGCGTCATGTTGGTCCGGTCAGCCGGTCTCAGCCGAAGGACCAGTCTGGACAGGTTCGGACATGTTGGCACACAAACCCGCTGGGACATCCTCACGACCACTCTCTTTGCAGTGGGCACAATACAACGTGACTTACAAAGGTGGGACCACTCAATGTATCCGACATAAAATACCTCTAGGCACGATTATTTTTTTATCATTAATTAAGATAATAGGTATAAAGAAAAATAAATACCTACTTAAAACATTAGAATTATGCAACATCCAGTTAATAATGTTTACGTGTCAAATGGTAGAACATACCTACCCAGCGCATGAGTCGAGTAGATTTTTGGTCGCAACAGGGTGTTTCAACTACGTCATGCGTCATAGTAATGAATAATATCTTAATTTTGAAATTATTCAAATCATTATTATTGGAGAACTTTTAGATACGATCCTGCGAAGGACCGAAAGTGTTATCTACCCTACTTACGTGGTCCTAGGTTCCTAACGTGGACAAGTATTGTTAGCGTTTTATTGTAGGTAGATAAATAGCTTTGCAAGTTATGAAATGAATTACCATGAATTGTGCCAATGCAGACAAGAAATACATAAAAAAGTTCGAATCGCAACGAATTATAGTTCGCTCGGTGTTCCTTATTGTTTACAAGCAATATGTTTCCACCAATATAGTCCTTTGTTTTCTATGACCTTGATCTAGAAACCAAAAAAGGAAACAACCTTAAAGACACTTCATTCGCTCTTTCAAAGAAAACACTTTCCATCTCGATAAATTAATCGAGTGCCAGTCAGTTCAGTCCCGCCAGCCGCCATCCGCCATACTGCCGAAATTGTTCCTAAAATATACATAATTGTAGAATGTCCCCTAAATGTACGCAAAAAGTCGGCTCGCTGAAATATTTGTGCTCTCCTTATAATTGAAAAAGCTCGGCTCGGGATGATGTCGGCGACAGCCGGTCATTATAACGAATCCGGGTAAAAAACAGGCCCGGCAGAAGGCAGGAGGTGCGGATTATTTTTTCTAATTTTGCGCGCTTCCTTGAATATCTGCAGACCTTGGTAGGATCATGTAATAGGATATTTTTGGTAAGAAATATCATTTTCTGTGGGACAATTTTGACTACTCGTTCAAAATTACAATAATAAAATAAATAAATTGGTGTATGAAGTTATTGAACGAAATAATATAACGTTCCTATACCAACAGACAACAGAGACACACTTATATCTACACATTTACATTTTCAAAACACATACAAACATCGCACACACATTCCTATTACATTTCATAGAATACCATTTAAGCTCATATTCTGTCGTTTATGATATGAAAACATAAATTATCCCAATCTGATCATTAAAAAGGCTAATCATCTCAATAACATCGTGATTAGAACACAAAAACATGGCAATCTAGCGTTCACCTTTACTATAAACTGCATAATGTTACTCCTAGGCAGGCTATTTATAGACAATTTAAGGAAAAAGAGTTAAAAAATAAACCAGTCAAGATCAACATTCAACAGCTATGCAAGTTGTTTTCTTAATTCTTCGACCAAAGACGTCACTATATAACAGAAACAAATAAGTGGTATATAATGACGTATAATAGGGCAATTTCAATTAAATGATCGTTACATAAGTGTAAACACATTAACCTCTTTTTGACTTTTGATATCAGTCAAAATATAAAAATATTAAACTACATATAAAATTACATAATTGTTTTTCAAATCAACCCGAACTGATTTGTTTTTACAAGGGCCTAAAATGACCGGCCGTATGTTGACATGATAGTCATCAAGCTTGGCGAACGGGTAGACTGTCCCACTCCCCATAGCACACCATAATCATTACTAGTCCCGTTATTTGAATTTTCGCCATATTACCACAAAAATAAATGATTTTTAAACTCATATCATATTTTTCTAGGCTACAAGAGGTCGTTGATCCCCAAAAAATAATCAAACCAAATGTATTTGCATTATCATATTTGCATGTATTAATTAATACCTAATGTTTGCTAGCTAATTTTATTTGCACCTGCATAGTGCCTTAAGCTGGTCTGTCACATACACACCGTCCAACTTGAAGAATCGCCAGCTCCTTCAAAACCTCTTTTAAACAAATGCAGTGATGCACATCAACACCAATTACGCCTAAAATAAGTGACATGACTGCAGACCGACGCGTGACGTCTTAAACCCCTTAATATGACGTAAATACTCGTAATCTAGACAAACTATCTAGGTGAAAGTCTAGTCTAAATTTAATACAAGGAAAACTTGCCAAAACGGCCTACGTGACATTTGTCAGATTCGAGACAGAGACGCAAGTAGCAACGGCACTAAGAGGAAGGGAGCCAGAAGGTAAAAAATAAGGGTTGCTACCTGACTTTGTTCTCTTTAGGGTAGCCCTTATATTATTAATTGTTGTTACTATTGACCATTGTGTGTGTTTGAATATTTTGGTTATTTGGTATCCCTCGCGGCAGGGAAGGTAAGAGTAATAAATATGTTAGCTCCTTATTTCACATTGACATCGAAACTGATGAAATCCTTTCAAACCAAATGCTTTTTCAATATGCCGCATAACTATCTATACGAATCATTGGTTTTGTGCTGGAGTCGAACCTGTGACCCGTAGTACAGAAGGCAAAATCACTAAACCTTTGCGCCAGTCACACAACTCGACAATGCAACAGCAAAATAGCAATTTTAATGATTCCAGCTACAAGGTTATATGAATAATATAATACAGGACTGATAAGCAATAATAGTATGTAACAATTAATGATAAAAAGCGAGTGATTTTTTTCCTGACAGGGAATCAAACCCCAGACATCAAGTTCAACTAACGTAAGCTTCAGGCAGAAACCTTCAAAGCAATAAAACAAAAACATTTCACTTTATTTCTAAATAACAAAGAAAAAGAAAACACTAATTGCAAAAAATACTTTTAATAGGAATGTCAAGTACAAGAATTACTTACAATTAACATTTTTAATCTTATACTAATTAACTAACTTCGGAACTATACTAATAACTGTTACTAGCATCGCTAAGTTTCTTTTAACAGTAGAATAATTTGTTTATATTCTTTTACAAGTTATTAAACTCTGTCAGATACTGAAATTGGTCCAATTACAAGAACTTATCCTAGATTTGACATATTTTTTAACAATTGATAAGAAAATACGATATTTTTGAGACAAAAATGTGACAAGATCAACACAAATATGTACAATTCGTTGAAAATAATACGAAATACAACATTGTTTTGAAGTCTTAAAATAAAAATGGCAGCTCGTGTCAGTCCGTTTGACTTTCACTTAGTTTGTTAATTTCAATCAAAATATTGTTTTCTTCCTCGCCGACGCTGACCGATACAATCATGTCAACTATCTTGGGCTGCAGCCTCAAGGCCTTAGAAGCAGGCAGGCTTCGCAACAGCGAAGCAATGTACTTGCCGAAGTTATCGTAAGTATCCTCAGTCCTAGCCGTGACGACGGGCGCAGCACTGGCTACTGGAGCGACGTCATTTGTCAGGAAGATCTGATTCTGATTGAAATTATCACTCGGCCCGCTCGAGTGCGATCTCCTCCGCCGCTTCGCTCGAGAGTCACTGGATACCTCTTCGTTCTCGCTCTGATCTTCCGACTGAGAGTAGTTCGCCACTGGTTCTGACTCAATCTGAGCCTGGATCCCCCAGTCGTCCTGCTCGTCAATCTCGTAACATTCCATCTTCACGTTCGTCACCACTTCTTTCATACTTGGCTGTAAAAGGAAACAATGGTATGTTAAGTTTTATGTAAACAAATCACACGGACAGAACAAGCTCATGTGTGAATATTATGAAACTTACTTCGTTAGCGAACAGCTTCGACGTCTGTAGATGTGGTCGGATGAACGAGTCCATCAGCGGGAACCACTGCACCTTCGGTCGGTACATCTCGGGCGAGTTCGCGCCCACCTTGTCCAAGCTCGCCTTGATCTTCTTCAACTCTTGAGAGTACGAGTTTCGTAGGTTCTTGAATTTAATCAAAACATGTTTTCCTTCAAAGTTCTTAATGTTCAGTATCCTGGCTATTTTTTCGGCGGCTCGCGCTCGTTTCGTTTTGTTCGGGTAGTCGTCCAGCGAAGAGTTCCACAGACAAGGCTCCTTCTTGTACTCGGTGATCAGTTGTAATGTCTTCCTGTCGTTGATGCGCAGGATGGAGTTCTGCGTTAAGTCGTGCGAACTTATTTTCTCACGCATGGTGCTGGCGTGCGCGCGTGGCGGCGGCGGCGGTGCGGTGCGGTGAGGTGCGGGGGGCGGGGGAGGTGCGCGCGCGCGTGGACCCGTCTGCTCGCTCGGCGTGATCACGCCTGACTGACGCCGCCGTGGCGCTGCCGTGACGTCACGAGACGTGGGGCGCGCGGGTTTTTGTAACAAGGCGTGGTTTGTGCCGCGCTCGGTCATCGTTGCGCTTTGTTCTCGTGGCGTGGACAGAATGCTAAGCGTATGGCCTAGTAAGGCTGATATTTTAAATACCACGTGTAACTGTTAAAGTAGTTTCCACATATACTCTGTATAACTATGCAAAAGTACATAAATAATCAAGTACAAGACCGTAACCAAATCCGTTTAGCGCAGTTTCTCGCGTGCGTTGAACAGCTGACGTAATTTTTTTATCCCTTGATCAGCTGTTGAGAGTATTTCGTAGAGTAAGGGAGCCCGTAACGGCGCCCATAATTCCGGGAATTTTATGTCGGCCTTCCGTCCGGGGTTCTCCATGAGAACTTTAGTTTTTTTTTGTTGCACAATTTTACTTATAATAATGCGCGTTTTGAGAAAAACTGGATAAGTAGATAAAAGGCTTCTTAGAAGTTTTAATTAAAAAATTACAATTGACTAATAAATAAGTGATGAAAGAATTAATAAGTTGATGAACCGTAGGTGTAGGGTACTAGTGTTGATCTGATCTACTCGTTCGTGTAAAGTACCCACAATACGAGTTTACATTTTAAATAACAATCCACCTACCGATAAATGAAACTCGAACTCAAAGCATTTATTTCAAACTAGCTTTTGCCCGCGGCTTCGCAAGCGTTTTTCAATTTCAATTTTTTTTTGGGGTGAAAAATAACCTTTTACGGTAAAGCTCAATGTAACGCATTCAAAACATTGTGCTTATGGATGCATTGAATAGTGAACGGGTCATGGAGGTATTTAAAGTAAAGTTTATAACCTTAAAAATTTGTATTTAAAAAAAAAAACTCGTGAAAAAGTTGGAACTTTGACCCCCAATAACTCCGTAAGAAGAGGGTTCCCAGGTATGGTTTAGAACAAAAAAATGATCGCAATATCGGGGAGAACAAGTGCCTTTCAGCTTCGTTAAGGGTCTATTTACACCCTTTATTTGTAATTTAATATAATTCAATCATGATTCGAAAGACGTGGCGCCATCTAATATCATAAGAACGTTTTTGTTGTTTTCCTCGGGAACAGTACTTTTTTTCGGGATGGAGGTTATGTCCTTTTCTGTCCACCTGAAAACGCAAATGCAAAATTTCAGGATGATCGGTTCAGTGGTTTAGGCGTGAAAAGGTAACAAATAAACAAACTTACTTTCGCATTTATAATATTAGTAAGGAGTAAGGAAGTAAGGATAAGGATAAACCAGTTATGGGCACTTTTGGATTAACTAACTAAGTATCATTTATGAGAAAAAAAGGTTGCTCAAAGTTCATCATATTTTCATAAAGACTAGAATTAGAATAGCCTGAGGTTAATAACGCATAACGAATTTTGCGTGCATTTTTCATGAAATAAATGTTTAACCTACAGGTTACCTTTTTTAGAATATTTTCTATACAAAGAATTACAAAGAGGGGAGACAAAAAAACTATAGTTATTTTTCGACATACGATATGGGTTGTATACGGGTCCATTTTAATAAAAGAATTGGTTTACAAGACCCGAGATTCATACAATTACCTAAGTATAGCATTTCCAGTAATAGACATAAGTTGGGATACTGTACATTAGGAATCGCCTTTTACATATAAACTCATTAATATCACCCTAATTATCATTTGAGTACTTATATACATATATAAGTCCTACTCAAATAATCATTAAGGTACTACTCCAGAGTTTGGTACTTATCGCAATACTTACATGCATTGGAGAACTTGTTGTGTGCTATGATTTGAGATATATTTCAATTCTATTGGACTTACCCCCATTTCGACCGAAACCCTTAGCTGGCAAACCTCTGCAGACGTGTTTTTTATCGAACTATCGATATATCGTAATAATTTTAAACGTAAAAACAAATTAATTATACTTATGGATTAAACGCCCGCAGGTAACTTACCAAACGAAGTCAGCCGCTTGGTTTGTTGTTTTTTATTATTTAATTTTACCTTAAAATATCTTTAATCTTCAGTAATGCAAAGCAAACAGCTATTTCCAATTACTGGCCTATATTCCAAACGGGGCTCAACTGAAGACGACTCACAAAAAATGGCTTCCTTTTTGCTCGACCCAAGAACCAAACCAAAGGCATTCCAGGTGCGCTTATGTCCATTTATTAATCTAGTAAGACAGTTCGGCATCTGCCTATCCCCTCTGAGAATAAAGACGTTATACTTCAATAAAACTGTTATTATCTATCATTGTTACATTAAGTATTCCAATTTTTTTTAAATCCTTTAATGCCCCCCATATCTTTCCAGGTAGATATTATTTTGGTGCCCCTCCTCGAACCAGCCCTCGCAGTGCGTGTCCGGGTCATCTCGCCGCCTCTACATGTGCCGGCCGTGATGTCCATCCTTATGCACATATCCATATTATTAATATTAAAAATGCGAAAGAAGCCCTGTCGGTCTGTCTGTCTGTTAACTTTTCAAGTCCAAAAAATTTGTACTTTTTATTTCTTTCTTTCCCCACCTTACCGGATGAACGGATGATATTTGGCACACAGATAGTCGATGACCTGTGTTAGAACATATCATATTATTTATTCCGGTCGTACGGTCGGTGGAACCGCAGAAAAAAGCTAGTTTCATAAAGCGCATTATTAATGAATAACACATAAAATAATAAAAGTGATACGAGTCTGTTTTCGAACTCGCTCTGATAATACGTTGGTATCTGGTTTTTGACCGATAAACAACCGGATGATACCGGTTCTTATCACACCACGAATTATCTTCAGAGAACTTTTGAGACTACCTACATTTAATATATTTTTTATGGACCATTATAGTAAGACATAGGTATACGTTTGGAGATAGTGTCAGGTTTCTGGGGTTTTTATGTTATGTTATGGGCTGTTTTTTCACTGACAGAGAACCTATCTGGAAAGACCCATCTGATTGAAAGTGGTTTCCCAACCCCTTGGACACCTAAACTATGGTGATAGTCGATACCGACCTTTGGGGTTTCAGATAAAGATATGTCTTATGTGCCCATAACATCACCGGCACCATTTCCATTTAAAACAGAAGGGTTGGTATATTTATGTTACCTAAAACGAAATAAAACAGCAGAAACCAAAACATTACTGTTCACTGGTCATCTGCAGCAATAGACATTTCTGAGCATAATCGTGTCTTGTATGTAATTTTAATTGTGATGAATTTAAAAAGTTATCGTCGTTAAGCGCTTTTAAAGTATTTCGTACTAATTTTGCAACGACTATCAAGATTGAAATACTTATAGCCTTTCGTTAGCTTTTGTCAGTCCATACCTATAGAACAGTTCCTGTCAAACCAGTCTTACTAAGGGGTATCGTATTAGCTAGTACTAATTAGGCTGTAGAGGTCAGATAGGCAGCCGCTCCATGTAAAGTACTGGTATTCAGATGCATCTGGTTAGACTGGAAGCCGACCCCAACATAGTTTGGAAAGGCTAGGCAGATGATGATGTCAATCCCGTACAAAGTCGTTGAAATACAAATCAATTTGAAAGTGACTTGTCTAGACTCTCCGGAGCAGAATCTAGACATTATACTTATTATCGCAAGTAAACTGGAACATCTTGTAAGGTCTAACGATGATGTTTTGATGTAGGGTCGTAAGCGTAACTCACAATGTTTGTAAATATGTAATCGCGTTAGAAATATTTAGATTAAACCAGTTTGATATTGTTTGGCTGAAAACTAGGTCTTTAGTAGAGAGATAAGGGTCCTATTGATGCTTGTCAATGACCTTTTTCTAGTATAAAGTATAAATAAATAAAGATATTTTGGTGCGTTAGTACTGTGCACTTGTATGTGACAAGCACACAAAGACACCATTCAACAACAAAATATCTTTTTATTTTTAGCCTGCCACATTTTCGATTTCTCAGATGCGCGATGTCAATCACTGTGTGTTGTGCTGTTTCTCCCCAAATGTACACATGAAACAAGGATAGGTACTTCTTTCTAACTTTAAGCGGAATTTGACTGGAATATTTATTTGACACTACATAGGCTTGTGCTTGGCCGCAATTAACCTGATGTGAAGTGATGACGCGGCCTGGGGTAGAGCAGGCTAGCCTAGAAGTAACCGATTCACTCGAACTGGCGAAACAGTTGTTTTCCTCACTAGCATTTCAAAGTAAGATTTGTGGCGGATTGAAGACAATTGTCTTGCCCCAATTACATGGGACTTAAACATAACTAACGAGCGTTAGCCTCTGCCTAACCTACCCTTCGGGGATTACAGGCGTGATATTATGTACGTTATGTTAACTTCACAGGCGATGTCATGTTCAGTTAGCTAGCTAATTTATATAGACTCTGTAGTAGAGTTATCAATGGTGATGAGTACCATCAGTTGTTGCCTTTTCTACCCCTAAGTGATGATATAATCTTTCTGTCTCACACACAGATAAACATGACCTGTTCCTTTTCTATCGTTATTGTGTGAACACTGAACACTATCACAGTTACTTTTGTGTTTATTATCTAGACAACATAACATGCTGCATAAATATTATCTATTCATATACGTGCACGAATGTAGGCCAAAATAATACTAACATCTGGCTTTTTTATATCTCAAATACATGATACCTACTCATATACGTTCATGAAATTCACGCAAAATACAGCCGCAGTGGTCCGCATCACTAAGTACCAACGTGCTGTCAGCTGATTATTGCCGAGGCGAAGCAGAAATGAAAAGTCTACACTAGTCAGCGACTCTCTGCAGCCCTGCAAGACAATGGCTACTCGAATTCAGCTGCTACCAACCACTCCGAGAAGATTGTAGCTCCATCTAGCCCTAAAGCTTCCCATACCTCATTCCCGGATTCGCAATTCCACTCAAGACCTCGTCTACCTTAGCGACAAAGGTTCTAAGACTAATTTCAGCTTTTATAAATTCAGGAGACCAAATGTAGAATGTGTTACTGATGGGTTCGATCAAATGTTATTTAGCTTTTTATAAAAAAATCTCAGTAGTGGCCTGGAATCTGGATTGTCTCCGTGACCCGCCCCTTGGGACTTACCACACAGCTGGCAATAAATCGATCTCCTTTACACCTCTGCCTACCTTCGTGACACCGCGTTATGGTCTACGTGAGACCTGCAGGACTACAGGCACGGTTGCTCGTGAGCTGTGCTTATCTCTGGCATACAATGTCGTACGATGTTGTTTGTCTGATAGCAGCTGATAACGCGTGGGCTAGTTTATATTCGAGCATGTATTACTACTTTGTGTTCATATCCTGACACACATAAAGGAAGTTATATATAACTTAAGTCAATAGTGATAGTGGCCTTTATTGACGAAAATGTCCTGATTCCCTACTGTGTACTTACAATTGGATTGCGCATAAGCACGCAATACATATGTAACTTGCACGTAATTAGTCTGCAGCATGCCCACTGGTAGGGCTCCGACCTCTCTGTGAGAGGGAAGGGGAGGTACACCTCGCGGGCTCAGTGCGAAATGGTGGATACCACAGAAACAACAACTTGAAGAATGACTTTCCATGCAAAAACCACAAACAGTCGGATGTCAATCTTCCTATCTTTACTTCTAGATAGTTCTAAGATAATGATTTGAGGATGTAATTAATTCCCGCAGCCAGTCAGACCATTACAACATCAGTTCCCACAAGATAACCAAAAATCCTTCAATTCATGAAAAATACATGATGTCATGTTTTTCCAAAACTGTCATTGAACACCTAATCCCACAAACGAGGTCTCAGATACGCTATATCTTATCAATACTAGGTACTAAAATAAGTCATTCTTACCTATCGAGTGAACCGCGTGCCTTCTTACCCGACCGCAGACGGCGAGGCACCGAGAATGTGTCAGGTGTTTGAAGGATGACGTCAAATCACGCCATTTTCATGATGCAAGAAAATGCAAGAGTTAACGCAGGGTGACGGTCGGGGAAATAGGTTTAAACTGAGTCTGATTTCCTTAAGAGGTTTTCCTGATTAAATATGGAGCTGGGCTTATACCTATACGATAATAGGACTACTTTTACCCGAGAGCCCAAAAAAGGAGTGTTATGTTTATCCAATATAGTGTAGGTAACGGGCTTACGGGTAGCTCGATGTGCTGCATTTAGAAAGTTTTGTAGCGTAGTTTCAGGCCTTGCGAAGTAAAAATATCTTAGGGTGATTGCAAGCTTTAAAATAATTAAAAACGGTTTTAGGTGGTTCCTAAATTCACTTAGTTTGCTTTTTCGGGGTCTAGATTATATAATATATCAGATAGTCAAGTAATCCAAGACCAGAACAAAGAAAGGAAATACACAGTACACAGTATAGTCCAGTAGTATACTTAGTCAGTACAGTTGACAGACTACAACTCACACCACATTTTAAAAATAATCACATAAAATAGGGTTCCGTCCCCGAAGGGTAACCAACGGGACCCTATTACTAAGCCTCCGCTGTCCTTCCGTTCGTCCGTCTGTCTGTCAGCGGGCTGTATCTTATGATCCGTAATAGGTAAACAGTTGAAATTTTCACAGAATGTATATTTCTGTTGCCGCTTTAACAACAAATAATAAAAATAAATTAAAAATTAAAGGGAACTCCCCTACTAAAATGGTACGGAACCCTTCATGCGCGAGTCTAACTCGCACTTGGCCGGCTTTTTGTATGTACGGCCTAAAATATGAGGCACGTGCTACAGGTAGGTACTACAAATTCCCAGAACTGCAGCGAATGACGAATGGGCAGCCCACTACAGTCCTAACTTGGACCGTTACAGCTTCGTGTAATAATATGTTATTTCCTCGAAGTTTTCACCACATTGTGACGAAATGACGACATTGACACGGGCGACACGCGTTTTTCCCCCGTTACGTATACATTATTTTAAAATATGATTAAATGTGTTTCCCTCTGTTATAAGTTTTTAAACAGATATGGTCAAATATCGGGAACTCAAAACAAATAAATATGGTAAATATCCCGTTATCAGTGTTAATAATGTACCCCTGTATGTGTGTATGTCACACTATACAGTCACGATTGCGTATCCCTAACCATTACGTAGAAGTAACACCTGTATGTACTCTGATATGTAGCAAGTTAAGCCATGATTAAGCCCATTACCGGGTTCATTCAGAAAATTCTCATAAGCATCTGACAAAATAACTTAGTCTGATTATTTCATGGACTAGATGCTAGATGTATGTTTTGCTTAAACCATTCAAGAGCTTCTTTTTCGAGTTTAATTTGCTTTTTTAGTTTAACACATTATACATCAAATCACATAAATATAGTGGAATTGGCCCCGGCATGCGTCGCAATGCCTTTTTTTTAGAAACCTTTCCTGGCGTATATAAAACAACAGTGCAAAATTTCATCAAAATTGGTTCAGTAGTTTAGGAGTCTATGGGTTTCGAACGAGACGAATAGACATTGATTTTTATTTATATGGATAGTAGATAGGTACACTAACGAGCGAGTGTTGCACATCAACTAGAAACGGATCAAGGCAGACCAAAAGCAGTTTTAATTTTCAAAAATTTCCGAGACATACAAGGTGCCGTTCACGAAACCGACACCCAGGCATTCCGTACATCAAACTAAGTAACCTTACGCAAACAATTGTAACTGGGAAACGAATTTTTTTGGGGTGAAAATTCACGTTATACGGTAGGACTCAATGTAACGCACTCAAAATATTGGGCTGATGGATGCATTGATTAGTATGGGGGTCGTGGAGGTATTTATAATAAAGTTATAACATTAAAAACTTGTGAAAAAGTTGGTACTTTGACCCCCAATATTTCAGTATCTAGAAAATGCCCAGGTATGGTCTGGAACAAACGAATGATCGCAATGACGCGGAGAACAAGTGCCTTTCGGCCTCGTTAAGGGTATTTTTACACCCATTATTCAAGTGTATATTATTACTACTTTAGCCAGCAGTGAAACAAGACCTACCAACCGGCTACTGGTGTTACACGAATCCCGCAGCTCCACGTGGTCACCACTGTCACGGTATCAGCAACCGTCACGACAGTCATGCCATTTTGACAGTGAGTCAGCCGTCATCGTCGTCATCGTCAGCGAAAGTCGATAATGAGTCAACTGCAATGTAATGATAATAAAACACGTGATAATGTAGGTAATAAATATTATCGAACGTTGCGGTTGCCGACGTCACGTCCAGGAGACCTTGGAATGCTTCGGAAAGGAAAGGAAGATGATTAACTTAGTTTACTGATAGGTACTCAGGTACATCCGGTGTGTCAAGCATAACATGTAAGTTTAGACGATTCATATGTGGCAAAAAATGGTCTCTGAACACATTTACAGGTAGATTTGGCTCCGGCGAAAGATCGACGTACTGTTACAAAGATTTGTTTCTATAAAACCAATGATATTATATATAAAATTAGGATAAAAACAGATGTTATAACGAGCACAGATCATGGACCATCGAAAAAAAAAAAAACCCACATTTTTTTCAAGATAAGAAGGAATATTTAGAAATAAAATCTACTGAATAATATCTATATTTCTTTTTCATAAAATATCCAGTCCGTAAAAAACCTAGTAGGTATCATACCTCACGACATTTCCTTGAATCAGTCTATCGCACTTAGCACGTTTTACTTCTAAGCAACCAGCCAGTCAGCCTCGCCCGGCAGACAACCCGGTGCCTTACGTCCGTGTTGCAACACTGTACCGCGGTACCTAGGCAGAACGCGTGACTAATACACATATAATACACTCTACTTCATCATATTCTAGCCAACAGTAGGTACCTACATTATATAGCACTGAACAGCGTTATTTGCGCTAACAATGCGCTTTGCAATGCGTCTAGACGGCTTGCAATCATATTTTTTTGCTAATTAATTGTATTATTGACTGCTTCGGAAGTGGTGCGAAGGGAAGTGAATGAAAACAGCTCGTTTTGAGGGAATTAATAAATCAATAAGATTAAGGCAAAACCTTAAAGTACGGTGAAGTATGTAAACATTTGATCCTTTTTCAGCAATTCTTCAGAATGTGCACACTGCACACACACACACGTACACATACACACACACACATACACTTACACTTAATAATTTTAATAATTTTCTCATGGGTGTAAGTAAAAACATAAAAACCAGAATCTAAATTTTATTTAATGTGAAAAACATATTTTCTCAACGGCTGAATTAAGTATTACAAAATGTTTGAACATAGTAGATTATATTAAATTCAAAATGCTAAGATAAAACTGCACAAAATTCATAACGAAACTCATTTAGACGCTATTTCCCTACATTATAATTCCCACGTAATCCTCGCGAATCATCAGGTTTAATCCTTACTCTGCCGACCCCACATTAAGCCATAACCCTGCGATGATGAACAGGAACATTTACGATGTGGCTCTGGCAGACGAGCCATAACGGGCTGTAACTCATTGAGATACTGTGCATCGCGCAATAAGTCTTATCCCTGAAATTTGGGGTTACTTATCTTAAGAAGCGGATTACTTCCGTACCCCGGAGTAGTAGATGTATTATGCAGAAGGTTCATTTAAATTGGAGGAGTGTTCACTTGCTCGGTCTCTATTTATGCAAAGCCGTGTTGGGATTAAAAAAAATGTCAGTGAATACTTTTGCTTCAACTCTGTCATGGTAAGTAGCTTAGACCTGGCGCAACTTCGCATTATGTAGGGGTCTAGGGAGTGGTAGAAGAATCTAGCTGGGCTGGGCAGCCTTTGGGAAGCTTCGTCGGGTTTTCTCGTCGCGTATTCCATAGAGCCTAAAGACTAAGGTCTTCAACCAGTGCGTCCTGCCTGATATAACTTACGGGGCTGAAACGTGGACTCACGGCGGTACGGCTGGTCCATAAATTCAATTCGCTCAGCGAGCTATGGAACGGGCTATGCTTGGAGTCTCTCGAAAGGATCGCATCCGAGAAACGAGGTGATCCGACAGAGAACCAGATTTGTCGCTTTAACTCACAGAATAAGTAAGCTGAAGTGGCAATGTATCTGAACTGTTACATTACAGGCAAATGCTCGCGGTGACGGAGAGCCTTTAAACAATGTTTTTTGCAAAGGAATGAGCGGCGTACATTCAGAATGTCGACAGAACTGAACCTTCGGCACATTTCCTACTTTGGGCAATCCCTCATTTCTGGTACGTTTTACGACATCCACCGTTAACTGGCGTTCTCGTAAACTTGATGTTAATTAAACATATACTCTTAATGTACTGCTGGAGGTACTGCTAGGTGGTCGTTAAGGTACACTGTGTTCGTTATGAGTTGTGGAGGTGGAAATGAAATGCAACTGTAGAACATTATTAAACTATTGCGTTACTTCGTAGAAAATTAATGAAATGATGATGAACTGTAATAGTTGTTCGCTGCTATCACATTTACTGTTGGATATATGGAGGTGCGTACCTAATAAGATCAGTCCTTTGTTGCAATTCAACTTCAGGCCACATAATCGACAACAGATTGAGATTCTGCTCAGCGGCTGACCGACTCGGCTCGAGGACTTTTCTTATCCACTGAAGGTCCACTCTCTGAATTAAAAAAAAAACAAAATTGTTTAGATTACAACAATTAGTTTTCGATTGGAGCCTTCTTTAAAGTAAACAATGCCTGTATTAGGAGACTCCGCTCTTCCATGACAAAAGAAAGACAAATATTAATAACATATTTAACATAGGTAAGTCGACAAGAATGTTCCATTAACGTCACCGCTTTATCGTGACGCTCTTTATGGGTGCTCTGTCCGCAATTCGCCAATAAAACCTATTATACTGCATCTTGAAAAAGTGATTCAATATCAACCTACTTATATTAATGACATACAAAAATTTTTTACACAAAAATATACGAAAAAATATAAGTGATGGTAATTAATAATAAAACGTCAGTTAGATGGCATTATCGATAACACAGCACTAGTGTGGGGAAACACCCTCCGATGAACTATGGCCGATAAATCATCGTCGATGGACAATCCGTGTTGACAGTGTCCATTAACTTGCTTTGACAATCGATTGAACCAGAGCTAACCTACTGCTGTTGTTGAATAAACGATAGATATGTGAAGTCTTGTTTTCAAATGCAGTTCAATTGTAAAAACACTGGTATAGCCACGGAAATCAATCGTTATGCAAATTGACCCCGACATGAAATTGCATACAACCGTCAAAGAATGGCTATGATTGTGAATGGTTATGATTTAAATAAAGTATGTTGTTACCGACCATACCTTATTGTATTTATTCACTTATTAATGCTAATGAATGGCGTACTTTTCTAGAACAAAATTGTAATTGTTTTTATCAATAATGAGGCAAAGTCTCCTTCAATGTAATTGCGACAACATAATGTTGTTGTTTTCTAATCAGTAATTATTAAGATTGATTGCAGTTAATTAACTTAGCAACAGAGAAATATGCAATCTAGGTGTTGTTTTAAGCGCTTAAAATATCAGTGATATTATTATTCATGTTATAAGCCTTCTGATCTTATATCTCAGTACATAACTACTGGAGGTTACCGATACCTACCGAAATAACATTATCATTATAACAATGTACCCTGCAAAACTTCTCAATCTCTCCGACCTGGTTGTGTAAATAATCAAATATTCCTCCAAACATTTCACCCACAAAATAAATACAAAAACACAACCTTCACTTAGGCAATCTTTCGTAACGCCCTGTATATCAGCAGTACATGATATACAGGCTGCTCCAGAACGGTGCAATAAAAGCGGGATGGTGCCACCTGCGCACACTCGTAAATTCTCGAATCATTTGTGTGATTGTTGGACGAACTGAACAGACGAGCAGGTTTAAGAAAGACTTCTTTAAAAATATTATCAGAATTTAAATCATAATATGGAATCTCTGGTTGAAGCCGGTAATGATAAGTAGGTCTGTACCTACCAAGAGTGGCATAGTTATATGTTAATGAGATTGGCTTACCTACACCGTGATAAAGACAATGATTGGGAGGAAATAAAATATGACTGATGCAACACAGCTATCTCGTTGTAATTATGGTGGTTCCTTCCACAAAGCAGAAACTAAACTGTAAAACTACATTATGTCATGCATGACTAATGAAATATGCGCGTACAACTACAAATCACCGAAACAACGTGGCTTTTCCTAGTAGCCTTTTTACAGGAAAATGTTAAGGTATACATAACAGTAATTTTAATAAATAATATATATTTTGACATAATGTGGCCATTCGTGGCCCTAGCAACGCTTACGTAGAACTTAGTCACAACAGGATACATAAGTTCGTGCCAAAATCAATGCAAAAACAATTCAGGTTAAATTAAGTCAGACTTTCCTTCCTCCGAGTAACCAACAATAATAATCTAACAGGCATATCTTATTTTCATACCAAACCTCTTGTCAAAAAGTCCTGCAATTTGATTATAGAACGCTTTTCGTAACTTTTTTTAGACGGCGTTAAAAAGCAGCGTTTCAACCGCTGGTCTCTCACTCCCCAAATTGTAGGTAGCAGGTCCCTTCAATAACGCCTACTCATCGCCGGGGCATGATGATGCAATACCTTGGAACACAAGATGGCGACTGAAGGCATTCCAGGGGTTCTAACGAGGACCCAGTTTAAGTCCTCGCAAATTACTTTGTGGGTTCAAATAGTTTAGTGCTGAAGTGGCTTCAGGGGCGAGGGAATTACTGTGGAAATATGTCAGAATTATGTATATTTCTGAATTCTGCCTGAATCTGGTCCTAGGTGAAATCTTTAATTTGGACTGTTTTGTCTTTGATTGAAGATGGTGCTAACTAACTAAATAAAGAAATTAACTTTTCTATTATCCCTGTATTTGTCACACTGCTCTTAAACTAAGTTTCTCTTCTTATCTTACATTTCACGACAGTTTTGAAAAGGAAACATTTGCAGACATTTGATACCAACCACCTATGTATTACATACATAGGCAACATAGTAACTAGTACTTATACGAACTTAGCCTAGACTTTAGCGGTTAATGCTAACATGCATGACCTAGCACGATCTAGCATAGAAAGCGGCAATCCGACTAGTTTTTATAAGCGATTTGTCTAGACATAGCCTGCCAGGACAGAAATGGAAAGTGACAGTCTTACGTGCTTGTTACTAAGGAGGGGCAAATGTCATATGGATATTATCTTCAAGCCTGCTATTCTTAAAAGGGTAAGACATTGTCAGACAAGTGTGTTATACATTACACTGCATTTTATGACACTGGGACTGGCTCGTGGATACAAGATCTTTGAATAATATTTTTCCGAGAAAATGAACATAACATTTTGCAGAAAATTGCGGACATTTATTTTTTAATTTGTGCAGTTTATTTCAACACAATTTGTTATTGTTGCAAACTTCAAGACGTTTTAGAATTCCTCCCGCCCGTAGGTGCTCGATTTTCTTGGTGAAAATTTCAATTGCTGCCCAGATACTGTATTTGCGCCAGGTTGATGGTAAACCTATACATGGGACTACAACAGAAGTGGCTAAATGTCGGTGTACAATAGATGTAACATCTCTGTTTAACTCTCCGGGGATTACAGATGACATTTTAAGAAGTTACGATGTACGAGAAAGTACTAGAAGTATGCAACACAATTAGCTCGTGAACATCATCTTTGTGCAATGAATGTTAAGCCTTGTCATTGTTTCCCTCCATTATGCTCAATATCTATCGTTTAACTGACGTAAAAGGCTAATCTTGTAGAACGTGCCGATCTAGACTCGCAGTCTTCTTTATGTCAGGCTAAGCTGACGTCAAGCCGACAGCTACACGTTCAGCCGCGACTCCATGACGCTTCGCAAACGATAACAATTGACTGTTGCACAAAAGAAATATAAACGTTTGACTTTTATTTTTATTAGCACGAATATCAAGAGGGAAAGACGTCAGCATATAATCCATCACGAGTTCTAACAGAAATCTTCTATGGGTACGCCCTACACCCCTAACCCTTCAAGCACGTTACAGGTAGACGTGGCGACGTATTGGGGAGACCTATGTATGTCCAGCAGATAGCAGTTCCGGGTGCATCTATACTCAATACAGTGATGAGCTTAAGTTTATTTCTTGAACTTCAGAAAACTTTAAATCAATGTGGTCTCCTGAACTAGGACATTTTGTAATCTGTATGACAGGGGTCGAGTAATAAGTATCCATCAAATGTGCTATTCCCTTTTTCAAGGACGTTTAAAGAAATAAAGTATTATTCAAAATCATCGTGTTCTAAACCTACCTGACAGTATGCTAATGAAATACAGGATAAAACAGTGTTATTTTAGACGTTGATCTAACCATGTTAGTGAACCTTGGTGGCTCCATTATCGCCGTTTATATCAAATGTTTTCCTTGCGCGAACCTTGTCGTGCTCTCGTCTGTCTGCATTAACATAGGTTTCCTTTGTCTGTTCTCATTTATATGTTATACGTGTGTCAGGAGTTGTTACAGGTAAGTAGTTCATGTTAGGTCTTAGAAGTATAATTAAATTAATGGGCTGGGCATTCATACTTGCATATACCAGGTAGGAAAAGGTGTATGTTTGGGATGTGGTCCTGATTATGCCTAAGTTAATTAGCTTTATATTTCGGCAAGTGTTAGATTGGTGCCCATTGAATGTCAGAATGTCGTTTTAGATGAAAACGATATCGTGCAGTTGTACCAACACTTTTAATCACATCAACATCATCAGCTGCCCAACCTTTTCGCATTGCAACTATGTTGAAGTCGACTATCAATCCAACCGGATGCAGCTGACTATCAGTTTTACACTATCTTGATCATTTCAAAAGTACCTATACTTAATACCGACTATTGCAATGATTTGACAAAATTTTGGGCTTATCATCACATACTTTGACAAAAATATCAAGCAATCTTTACCGAAGACTTCAGTTTACACAGTCTTGGCATGACTGGACTGAAACAGACAGAAAGTTCTCCATTCATAATGTTCGCAGAAGTTCCGATAGCCGCGTCTGTGCCCAGCAACAGCGCTACAGACAGAGCAACGCCTTACTCGGAACAAGCCATCGGCGAACAGTCTCGCACAATTTACTAAACACACGCTTCCCAGAAGCCGATGTTTTGCAACAATACCGATCGAGTGCACGTCACGATTGTGTCCGTTATTTGGATCACGATGATGTTGCTACGCGGACACGGAGACGAACATTTTATCGACAATTGGCGAACAAGCGTAATGATCAAAGCGTTTCTTACTTACCAGAATATAATGCATGTAATCCCCTACGGATAAGCCAGAGGTGTACCCATTTGACATCCACCTTTCGCCAGTTAAGTTTTATGAGATCCATGTTATCCGGGGCGATCCTATTGCCATCAACAGGGCACAAATCCAGATTGCGTTCTACTGATGTCATATCATGACTGCTCTGTATCAAAAGAACCACTTTGCCATTTAGTGGAACAGTTATGATTGATATATAAAAAAAAGAGAAAAAATATTTATTTGTCGCTGAGACATGGCGTGCATCATACAAAATGACAAAAAAATTACAACAAACGCATGAAAAAATATATGACATTAGTAGCTACTACTGCTTTATTATCAGCAGCGATTATTATTTTAGGCGTTCATGGCTAAAGTCTTTTCAGGCTTCAACTTGCAGTTTGAAAAGATTACTTGAAACTTTTGTAGTTTCAGTCATGTAAAATGCTAATGTCTAGAATGGAAGGAACCCGCTTAAAATGGTACAAAAAGTGAGCAAAATTCTTTCAAAATTCACAAAAATACATTTTATTTGCTTATCTATTTCTGGTAATTTTGCAGGAGTGTATCACCACCATCCTGTGGTTTCAATGAGGCATCGAAAATATTCCACTTCTTCTGGAAACTGTTAAAATGTGACTAACGAAGCCCTTGATGGACTGACTCAAAACTATTAAAATGACGTATTAAGTTGGTTACTATGGCGAAATATAGGCACTCTGCCAGGGACAAGTCGCGGCCGGTCTCCACACTGTGACTAACCCGCGGTTATCTTTAACCCGCCGTTATCGGGCGTTTAGTGTTACGACACACGGAAATTGATTAATCTTAGTGGAATTTGGAGAATAGTGTGGCATGGTTGATGATAGTGCTGAAACGTGGCTGATAATAATTGATGAAAATGATACTTGTGAGTCATGTCGGCTGATCCCATCAAGAAACTTTCAGAGTCAAAGAAAAAGTCTTCACAGATTTCTCTTCGTAAGTTTTTTTATTTTCAAACAAGGCATTTGAGATTATTTTCTTTATAAATCTAAATAATAATTTCAATCAACAGCATACGCTTGACAACTTTTCTTTTATAGGAATCTAGCAAATCTAGTATTTGGTTGGGAAGTCGATGCCTGTTCTCTACACATAACAGGCCTGACTGTGCATTGTACTTAGACATACCATTATGTGCCGCCTAGTTTCAGTGAAACCGGGCTCGAGTGTATTGCTTCATATTTAAAAATAACAGTCTTTATTAACAAATCCTGAAAAAACCCCGTTAGTGCCAGTAGGTACCCGGACCCCCTGCGTTCCTTACCATATAAGGCGATAACCACAATGCCTACTCACCCTGAAGTGGATATTATTCATCATAATGAAATTCACTTCCGTTTAAAAAAATAGGCATATAATGTCACAACTATTTCATTATTGCATATATGACGAAATTGTTATCATGAGTTGCAATCATAATATCGACGCTGGAAAGCGATTTTGTCGTATCTCGAAAAATGGCATTTTTTTTTATTGCATCATTGAAATAAGAAAAAAATACTGCGTCAGACGGTCTGATCAACGTTTTCCTACGATGTGTTTTTTTTTTGATACGTCGTTGACTTTTTCTAAACTTTTTTAACAAAAGATACTTCAAAATGCTGTAAATACCATAAAATCAACTATTTTTAAGTTATACATAGATACATCAAAAACGCTACAAGTATTTTTTTTCGCAGTCAAGATACACGGTCCTCGTTTTTATGCTACGAAACACTTACAGCAGTATTTAGTTGTCACAAATTAATGTTCTATTGAGATACAGCAATTTTGCCGCCTGAGTATTTTATGCCAGCTAGAGATACTGCAATTCTATTGCTCGGATTTTGAATGTGCTTTAGACTTACTACGTTTTATTCTACCCATTTTATAATAAATATTATCCATAAATCATTAATAATAGAGTTTAAATTTGCACAAAATTATAATTACGCTAAAGTCGCATACCCCCAACCCCGTGTCTTCCCTCGGGTACGCCGATTCCCGATCGTATCGCAGTCGATGCGCGAGCGCGTAAGCTAGGAAGCGAGTACGTAGTCTGCGAAATTCGTGTGTGTTTTACGTGTTCAACTGAGGTGAATCCTAGGTAAGTCATGGTATTTAACTATTTTAATTACTTTATGTTAATGATAAATTTATTCTAGTCATTTCGTTTTCGAACATAGGTATCTGATACACCAACACAATTGATAACTAGTAGTTTGCTCCTAACTGAGATCTCGCGATGTTTCGTTTTGTAGTACAGTAATGAGTAAATAGAGAGCTAAGTTAATTAGCTTCCTTCACACTTAGTTCTTCTTAAGTTCTTACCGACTGGCTTATCGCGCCTTCTGATGCAGGGATATAAAAAAATAACCAAAGCACTCCTTATTTTATTACATTCACAAATTGACGGTTATCTCCAAACCTAACCTAATATAAAACAATCATTTTAGAATAAAAATTATATCTATCCTATCCTAATAAGTACCTATTCCTATTAAATCAACAATCGATTAAGACGTAAGATCAGAACTATCTGTCCTGATTTCACGTCTCACGATATCTCACGTTTGTTTTCGTGTTTCGTGTCTTTGTTTGCATACTTTTTTAATGTAACTGCCCCGTTGGTCTCGTGGTCGTAGGCACGGCTGCTGAGCGTGGGGAACTGGGTTCGATTCCCGGGTCACGCAAAGTGTTATTGAGTTTTTCCATTAGGAATTTCTTAGTAACAGCCCGGAGTTTGGAAATCAGCGGTGTGATACCCCCGTGGCTCGGTTGCGCACCGAGCCACGTTAAGCCGTTGGTCTTGCGTCTGATCTGTCTCCGGTCGTGTCGGATTGCCGTCCCTAAGGACTATGAGAGTCAGGGAAGAGGGGTGTGTCTGCGCGCACACTTGTGCACTATAATAATACTATCTTCCGCGCCGAAGGCTAGTCTTCGTTGAGATTGGCCGCCATGGCTGAAATACGGTATGAAGAACTTTTTTTTTTTTTTTTTTAATTTACTCATTTTATTTTTATTTTATTTTTCAGGTATTAATTTGATCTGAGATCAAATGATTGCTTACCTAGTATCGTGAAACTGAATATTTTATGTAAAGATGGCGAAACGTCGACAATGGAAGGATGAGTTAAAACCACAGCGAGACACTTGCGAAGACGATGAAAAGAAGAAACGTAAGATTGAAATCATCAGTGATATTACCTATAAACATGGAAAACCAGTTCGATCAGAGAGGTACATTAGCGAAGACGCAGGTACGAGTTCCAAATATTATTTCCCAGAACAGTCTTCATTTCCGACGACTCCTCATCACTCAAAATCAGCAGTAGCAGGAGATGTCAAAAATGCAGAAGAACTGTCTAACTTTGAAGACCACTTGAGGGAAAAAAATGAGTCCTATAAAAGATTTCAGTGCCACCAGAAACTTAATGCTATAGATCCAAGTGTGATATGTGCAAGTTTTGATATGCAAAAGGTGTTAAATACACCGCACGGTGAAAATATGGCCCTGTATTACTCAAGGAAAATAGCCGTATATAATATGACTATATAATTGCCTATATTCTGCAAAACTGCCAGTATCTTTGCAAAAATACAACGATTTAAAAAAACTCGTCGACAAACAAATAATACCCAGAACATACGCCAAAGAATACTTATGTCTAAAACGTGACAAAAAAATACAAGATGTATTAAATGACTCTGATGAAGAGGATAAAGATCAGTAAAAACTGATTGAAAATTACACATTACTTAATAATACTTATATTTTTTCTATTGATTGTTTTTTATTGATTTTAAATATAAGAACAAGAATAAAAGAAACTTGTACCTGTGTAATTATATATATATTTTTTTAATAATTTGCAGTATATTTGTTTGATATTTCGTCCAAAATATCGCTCAAGATATTATTTGTTTTAGTTGACAATGTCGCCTTCAGTAGATTTTATTTCTTTCTATGTTTAGAGACTGATTGATTTTTTATTTTTAATACGTAATGATTGCTAAATAAACATACAGCATTTTTAATTAAACAAAATATTTTGTTTTATTTGTATTTAATACAAAATTCAAGATGTACTCCTAAAAAGAATATTAGGTACAACGAAATGCAAGGACTTACAAATTTACTTCATATTAGATACATCATAATCGTTACCTAAAATTTTAAACCTATTTCGTTGTGCCGTATGTTACAACTACCAAGATACAGCAAAATTGCTGCTTCAAATTGAAATACCAATTGCTGTAACTAGTATAAAACACATGTTAGACTAACTTTAGAATGCTATCATTATTGCCATCTGATAAATTTCATTATAAGAAATAAGTGTTCCAGAAATGAACACTCTGATTCAGCTAGTTTACGAGTTATGAATTTTTGAAAGAGTTTTTTGGCTCTGGTGTAAAGTTCAACTTTTCGAGATACTACAAGATTGCTTTCTTGCGTCGATATGTAGGTAAATAAGTTAATGAGTCCTCGTAGTCACATTTACCTAGTCTTGAAAAGAAAAGCCGTGATTGTGAATCATATCAAAACCGATAAAGAACTCGTTTAATCAACTAGTTTTGTATTCGTGAAAAGTCCAACGTTCGAATCCCAGGTCGGGTAGGTATTGGAAAGGATGATTCATCCATTGAATACGATTATGTAAATTTGAATCTTGTTTTCGTCGCCATAAAGGTTAAAAATTTAATTATCATAATGAATGACTGTCTTTTGCAATAAAATATCACAAACACCTCACTAATAAACGATCTTCGGTTTCTGTATTACTATCGTCCGTTTAGTAAAATTAAGAAGAAATCATAATTTCTTGTAACAAGAACATTATAGAACATAGCATAACGCTTTTCTCCAGTGGAGTTAAGCAGAGGTACCTCACAGTTGCATAATATCAGAAGTCAATTTGAAACCATTTCAAAAAACAAATATTACCAGAACATTCCCACAAATTTTCCTCCTCTAGCCGTTTTAATCAAGAAAGAACTATTTAGGTATTATAATTGGGTATTTCCGTTAAAAAACCCATTTAGTTCCAGCTCTGGCGCCGAGCCAGACACGTGTTCAGTCAGCTTGTCTCCTGTCATAACTCTTCATTACCTATTACTAGTCTTCCTGGGAGACTGCAGTGGACTAGTCTTTGTGCTTACCACCCAAGGGTCTTGATGATATCGATCATCATAGATCTACATGCATCCGCGTAGTGGGGCCTGTGTAGGGCTACCATAAATGCTGAAACGCCGACCGGGACAATATATAATTTGTGGGTATAAGAAGTAGGGTAAACCATGGACGATGTGGTGTGGGCAAGATACAGTTTTCGAGGGCTGCTGGATTTATGAAGAGATTTTTAGTAGAAGTCGTTAGGTTTTGAAAAGAGATTTTTATCGCTAGTTTTTTGGCGCAAACACAACTCAGGATTGATATTTGGGGGAGGGGGAGATGAACAGTGTCACCCTACGGCTAGTTAGCTAGCAGAACAGCCACGTATTGAATTTCGGTAAAAGCTCTTATGACATTTCTCGAGACACACACGGAAGCAGTGCCTCTAACACTACGAGCCCGAAATTTCACGATTCTGTTCTGAAAGGCCAACTAATAGAACCGGGAAAACCTACTTATTGACCGGGACAACGTGCCAAACTGGGACATGTCCCGGTGTACCGGGGCGTATGGCAGCCCTAGCGTAGCGGTACCCAGGAACACATCCAGACTATAGGTTGCTATGGAGCAATATTACCCCAACAACACTTAAAAATTTATATTGTTGAACATAATTCTCCTTACGCAATAAGTCGCAATAGGCTAACGGTTATAATCAGGAGTCGTCCAGCAAGCGCAAGCTGGTGGGGTCGCACCCGCGTTGTACTGATACATCCTTTATTGAGAAATCTTTCAAGTATCTGCAACTGTCAGTAAGTACCTAATACCCAACAAGTAGACCACTACTTTAAAAGGTTTTTAGCCATACTTTGTAGCCATATTTATTGCCATAATCACCACTCTTGACCAAAAATGGTGATCGACTAGCACAGAGATATGCTCTTGCGCATTTCCCCACACTCCAGGTGGAAAAATCCAGTCACATGGCCAGCGGTCATCACAGTTAATCAAATTATTTATATTACCATTAAAGCAGTCAATAATAACTTAATGGCTGGTCAGAGAGGTAGTGATTGTAAATGAAGATATTATGGCAGTTATTAGCATTCAATAATTATTTGCTTAATTAAATACCTACTACTACTAGGCTACGTGACTGTAGACTGGTAGACTGGGACCGAGATCTTGCAGCGTTACTTAGCGCCGAGCACCGAGACATATACGTATGTATACTAACTATAGCACTACGCGAAAAAAAATCGTAATCTACATTCAAGAACTAATTGGTTGCCGTCAGTAAAGTGTAACATGTCGAACTCAATCATGTCATTTTGCTGATTTTGCTCCAAGCCGTCACTGAGATGTGAGATCATTTGTTCTCTATGTCATTTCTTCTGATAGCGTCTCTATAGGTTCTTCAATCTCTTTCCTTAGCACGCACTTTGGTTGAACGCCGTTTACTGTCGCACAACAGTCCAACTGTAACCTATGTGTAAGATAAGGATGGGGAACCAAAGTAAGTGCTAAGTAATGTCTGTAGATCTCGGCCTCATACACTCAGGCTAGCTAGTCCGGTAGCTATATCATTAACCGCTATATTGAAAGTTGTACGATTTGCAGCGGATGACGAAATACAGCTTCGTTTCTAGTAAGTGGCCGGACTTTCCTTGCGCGGTGAACTTTACTTTTTGATTGACGGATATGATGCTGGATTTTGATCTGATTTAACAAGTAGCACTAGGATGTCATAGAATGACTGCACCATAATACATAGGCCGTTTATTAAGAGGCATACCTGATACTTGATACATGTAAGTATATCAGATGTGATGGGACATCTACGCGCGAACTTTTCCATCAATTCAGCACATAATATTCTAGACCCGCTGTGAATATTTTTTGTCAGTCATTAAAAAAAAGGGTGTGTATTCGGTAAAGGAACATAGCCGTGTACGATGTACACATAACACATACATAATAAATAACTGCCAGGTTTCTTGAAACAGGAAGAGGTAACAGATGTACTTCTTTCTTATAAGGAACCGTTCAATAGCTAAACGTACGCCGATGCATTGTTAATAAGAGTAACAAAAACTCAAGCAATAATATTTTTTACATTACTAGAAAAAGTATATAATCGACCTACTTATTTTTTATTCCTACACGTGCCCGCCTTAACCTTGAGTCTTGGTAAATAAGAAAAAAACTCATTAATGTTAGCATATACCTATTGTAAGTCATAAAAATTAGAGAAACGTTACAAAAAATTCACGGCTTTTTAATTACTCATTCTTCAGCAGCTATTTCAACAGAAAAAGACGGCCATACGTCATCGTACTGTTAAAGAAGTTTCACAATTGTTCGAGGAGGTGCGTCTGCGCATGGCAACAGTCGCGCGGCCTGCAGTGAGTCAACGTTGCCGCGCGTCACAGCACACGTGTTCAGTAGGAGAAGTCCACACTCCTTCTAGAACGTGGTTAAAAGTGATTACTAATATCTTTATACATATAATGAATTCGTGACTACGGTCTCATCGCCTCATGTTTTATGATGACGTTTTTATTTTCTTTTTGTTTTTTTGCATTGTAAGTTTTTTATGTGTAGCTGTGTCATCCTCAGATACGGATTTTAATTCCTATTTCTTTTTCCTTTTATAGAAAAAATCTTGTGATCGTTTTAAGCACATTTTGGCACTATTTCAATGCAGTGTCTAGAGATTCTTGACTGGGATATGAGTGGGATGTACATAATACCGAAAATATTACGAGAGGAGGACGTTAACCCCGCCAATATTTATGATATCAAGAGGAAAATGAGTTTTTCAATGTTGTGAACATTGAACAACCTGTGTCCTTGATCTAAGTTTTATATAAGAATTTATAAGTAAGCTTTGGTAACGAACATTGCAAATGACGAACTATGTAATGACCGTACTAGTTAATACTAATAACTGAACTAAATATGAAACTTAAACGTAGTTTGTTCACATTAAGTTGATCGGGAACCATTTGAACTCACGACTTTTGTATTAGCCTAATCGTCACCATTACTGACTACCTGTGACTGTTTCTTACTAGCTGTATGGAAACAACCGGAGCCATCGGCTCCAGTTTACCTGTACATTCACATTGTAAAATAATCTCCTACCGACGACGAAGTCTCAAACAAAAGAAAATCTGACCTGTTGGTACCTTGGTAATGCCTTACAATCAGAAACAAATGAGGCTGTTGAGGATTATGCAAGAGCAGGGATCCATATCATAGGAATATTTCTTAAGCAGCATCCGGTTAGACTGGAAGGCGACCCCGACATAGTTGGGAAAAGACTAGACAGAGCAGCAGCAGTTGTAGCAGCAGTTGAGCAGTAACAATCATAGCACTGAATGATAAAGAAAACCATTTCTCATACAGATGAGACAACCAGCGGGGTTATTGTGTAACTAAAAACAATCCCAATTCTGTTCATTATCATTGCTTTTTTTACTATGACGAATAAACGATTTTTTACTAAAATATGAAAGAACAGATTTGATTTAAATGAAATGGATTGTGAAAGAAAAATGTGTTCGCAAGCAGGGTGGGTAAATCACCACACTTGCTCATGGCGTGTTTGATTCTCTAGCTATAAGATCTAGGTTCACAAACAATGTATTTTTCCACCGCAGCATCACAGTATCTAGTATCTACACACATGATACTTACTACCTGCATCCCTCCGAGTGCAGTCGTCACGGCTGCGCCCGCGCACGCAGCGTGCCCCTGCGCAACGCTCGCCGGTGTCGCCACCTAGCAACCACTCGGCAGCACTTGCGTCATCCTCTTTGTCTACACTCGCTCGTTCGTACGTGATGAAGAGCACTCCATCTTTATAGTATTGTACTTATAATAACATCATTATTATTTCCATAGTTTACAAACTTAGGTACTTTATTGATAAAGGTAAAATCTTCCATGATCGTCTGTTTGTTCCTAACAAAGAAATTATTGTGTCATATGGATGCACGGGCCAGGATCTTGGACGTTGTTTTTACGGTGCTTAAATCAATATTTCAACTAAAAACTGCAATATGTGTAGTAAGTTATATGTCATGTATACGAGTGTGGTTCAAAGGCTAAAAATGGTGGAACCTATAAAAAGTTTTCTTTTTATAAATTTTAAAACGAGAAAGAGGGGTTATCTCAAGAGTACGTAATTTTGACAAGTTGGCAGCCTCATCCAAGCAGATTATAACATTTTATAGCCAGGAAAATATAGAAAATATATACGTATATAAGGACGAGCTATCTCCTCTTAGCAACACTATTACCTGGCGTTACGTCACCACACCTAGATCTGTTGCTACGTGATAACGTGACGGAGGAAGGAAGCTGATTGTCGCGCTAATGATCATCACATAATGATACGTGTACTAGTAGGCACATCATTTACATGTCGGTGTAAGTATAAGGTCGTTGCTATGCACGTGTAGTAGGTTTCAATGCCTTTTTCCAGATAGAATTTTCCAATGTTTTCCGACGCTCAAGGGGTGTATAATGTCATTGTGTATATTGCATTCGATTACAAACAAGTAACGAGATCCGTGTTTTTTCATACTACAACTGATTTTACTTTGGCTACATCAAATTAGATCATTTTAGATACAATGTAGATTTTGGTTTTACTTTGGAAACTTATAAAAACTGGAGTACTGCTTGCTTTTACTTACGTTAAGTTTCCACGAAACGCTGGCGTGATGATATGGAATCGTTCTTGACTGATTGGCCGGAGAGGGCAAGACAAGTAAAATTAAGAGGGAATAGGAGGACTTTATCCAGCACTGGGGCAGGACAGTCTAATGAAAATAAATTCTTAACTGACCGGTAACACAGTTTTGACGCTTAAAGACACGAACTAACCAATGATTACCTATAGTTATGACACGACTGCATTTATTTTATTACATCGATGCAGCAATTACGCGGCTCCAGGTGTAACAATGACTTCACATTCGCGCTATTTCCTGGTTTCAGATCAGTCTGCTGACTCTCAGCGCTATAGGTCACGGACAACGCGAGGAAGTGTTCGGGAGAGAGGAGACTGGTCTGAGCTTCCTTGCTATTTGCATAGATTTCAGATAATAACGCGAGTTTTTGAGTGAAGACTGTCATATTGTGTAATATTATTCTTCTAAGCTTTGTGCTAGACAAATATATAACAAAGGTATATTTTTGATCGTTGCTGAGAAAATATGAAAGAAACAAAAAATGATCGAGGTAGGGACTTTCATACATTTGTTGCGCCACTTCGTCTTTCAAACTAAAAGGAACACCAGGAAGTGGAGAAGGACGAGCATACACGGGGACTGTGCTTTGTACGTTTTAATTTTCAGCCTAATTTGAATGAATCAATAAAAGCAGCGGTGTGTTTGATTTGTAGGTTATTCATTGAGCGCTGTACAGGACAGCTTGTTCATACGGTAGCTAATCAGAACGTAGCTGCAAGACTCTTTGTTTTATTCAGGAACTATTTAATACAAGACACGTTTCAACCAAACACTGCCATCAATGTCATCTGCAGATTACGTAACACAATTTGTTTGGTAAAAAAAACTGAACATTAAGATACATAGTTAGATAAAGTAAACAAAACGTAAAGAACAATCACACGTCGCCTACACGTACGGAGGGCCATTTGAGTGAGACGTGAATCTAACGTAATAACTTAGCTGTAAAAATTGCGCCGCAAAGTCAAACAGTAGCAGTTTCGGCGAAGTTCAAGTAATGAGATCCAGCGAACCTGAATATGGCCATTGTAAATGTAGTTAACAGTACACCTACACAATACGAAAATCGCCCTTACTGGAGCGACATAAGGGCGCCGTCACGCGTCAGTGTCAAATTATTACCTCTGATGTGCGGTATGCTATACCTATACTTGTGTGTTACCATAATAAAGTCACCAACAACTGAATTCTAGATCACTTTGGCATAATGTAACTCTGCAAGAAAAAAACATATTTTTACAACGGAATGTCAATCTTTTAGGAATTTCAGTTGTCAAAGGCCTGAAAATTTGACAGCCGTTTTGTTCAAGTGTAATAATAGTAGTAACTCCAAGTGCACCTGCTTCACTGAGATAAGAATGATCACCCATCCTCTGCAGTAGTTATATAAACTGTCTTTCTTAGTCAAATAGCCAGTTTGCTGTATTGGCATAATTTTGATGTAAAAGCCGCTTGCCGCTTGTCCCTTGTGCCACAACCAGCAGTGTAGTAGGCGGTATTTGTTCATAGTTTTAGTGCGGCAACCAGCAGCGCCTCTGCCAGCGCCGTTAATTATACAAGTTTGAATGTGGGAACTGCTTGTACTGCTGTATACCTTCAGCGGGGGAGACGTGCTGAAAGTTTAGGAGAATATCTTACGAGGGAAATTAATGTAGGCAAAGTAAGCAGGTTCACAGTCCTAATTACGCTTTGAGATAATTTAATCGTTTCAAACATCAATTTTATTTTGGCAAAATCGATAATTGATTACTATAGGTAATGATCATCATTAGCCTATTAAAACAGCACAGCTGGACACAATCCAAGTCTTCAATCGTGCTACTTCTAGGGAAGAGCTAATCACTGCCGTGGTCATCATCACTCTAAAGCCCTCATCCCAAGTTATTCGAGATCAGCGCAGCACGGCAGCATGGTCTTCTTTTGCAAATCATTTTCGAAGTACTGCTTTCATTTAAACAGTTTCTGAGAAAATCTCTCGAGAGTCGAGAGTACCCACGTGATGTCCTTGGCTCAGTCCTAGCTACTAAAAAATCCTTGACCCATATTACCGTTGCTAGAAGCCTGGAAATTTCCGGAATCACCTTGAATCTAAACTGATAGCAATTGTTCCTCGAACAGAGGGAAGTATTGAATTTTCTAGAAACCAACTAAAAGTAAGGTGAAGTGAAGGATATACGCCACGAATGACTAATTTGACCTATCTACGTAAAAATTGAACACTAAAAAAGTCAGAATAAAAAAGACATTAACTAAAAACAGAAATAGAAACATTTGATAAAAAAAAATAAAAATAGGTGCCATTTGGTTTTACATTCGATTAACTTGTCCAGTTAAGGTACACCCCTCCACCCTCACACAGTACACCGAACAAGAGCTCAACGTAAACTGGGCTGTGTCTAATAAATTTCGGTACAGTTACCAGACCGCTATGTACACTAACTTATTTATAACTTGAAGTAATGTTCGTTACTCCAAAGACTAAGTTAAACATAAGTTAAACGAAAGTTAAGTAACGTGTGTTAGTGAATATTTAACGCGTTCATCTTTAGCAACTAGTTTAAGTCAACTTTACATTTGAATCCATAAGTTAAAGATTTATGTTATGTGTTTGACTTGAGATTAATTCAAGAAAGCAAATATCTGTCCTGTATTCGTAGGTTCTGTACAAGAATTAATTAATGTACAACATCTTATACCTGTAAGTACCTACATTTAAAGCAAATAAAGTTCTGATTCTGAAGAATAAAATCTTTGGCGTCAAAGATTATACCCACAATATAATTTCATGAATTTAAAAGAAAAACGAGTAGGTAGATTATAAAACTAAAATATAATAATTATAATAGTGAGTCATACTCATAATGCTAACTACAGTACTGTATCAAGAGTGACTAACATAATATCTCTCTGTAGGTTACGTACTACAGCACGCACAGCAACAAATCAAGAGTAAACTAGTTTCAGTCAGTGCTCATCATCATCGTTTCAGTTGGAAGACGTCCCCTGCTGGACACCTAGGTCTTTACCACCAATTTGGTGACGTGGAGAAGGCTTTCTCCACCGATCCACCTTACGGAAGACCTTCTAATTCTGCGCCTTCCGTACGTAATAATGTATCCTGGCCCTGCGCACTGCCACAACAAACGTTCGGCAAGTCTTCGGGCCCTGTCGGTTACTTTGATTCTCCTGCAGATCTCTTCATTTCTAATTGGATCTCGAAGGGGAATTCTAGACAAGCGTAGTCTCTAGTACCTGCCCAGGGATGGTCTATGTTCGACTAATCCCCGTTTTCACTAATGCTAGTTAACACCTAAATGTAATGCCTGAACCTTAACGCTTAGCTAAAGAACGAGGGTTGAAAATCCAGCGTGCAATAATATTATTGAGCATCGCCTTAGCAGTCAGTCTTACACTAAATTTTATAAACAATATCCAAAAACCCGACTACATATTTTATTATACCTATATATTTATAATTGTAATCTCCTTTATTTTTCTTCATTTTGATACCCTACTCGTTAGGTTTGGTTGAAAAAAATAATTAACTACTTACAATTTAGCGCAAAGAAGGATCAAAATTAACCCACTCAAACTCAAACCATTTATTTCAACTAGACCATTACAGGCACTTTTGAATGTCAGAAAACAAAGAAGGCGAAGCTACAGTCCCAGACACAAGGCATAATAACTTGTGAAAGTACTATAGTTGCCTATTCCAAAGCGTAGATCTCTATGGAGAAGAATGGGCAAGAAACTCCATGGACACTCTTTTCAATCAAATATCCACGTCCTACACCCTGAATTCAGTGCAGATATGACTGGCCCCTGAACGAATTTTCAGAGCAATTTTTTTATATGCTAGACTGTAAGGATGGAGTTTGGAAGTAAGCCATCTTTTTAAACCCATTTTTATAATTTTTTGAGATACTTCTCGTTGTTGTAGGACGTGAGTTAATTTTGTATGGACCGTGCTCCTTCTTCTTTAAACACCTAACTAAGGACACTTGGGTTATCAAGACGAATATAATGATACCTTGGAAGATACAAGTCATACAAGGTCAAAAAAAAATTACAAACATACAAGATTCGCGAAAAACATAACCCTCCCTTGGTAGTCGGGTAATTAAGACAAATAAAAGTAGTCTATGTACATGTACAATCTCGAGTACATTCGGTACAAGTAATAAAACTATTTATTGGAACGAACTCGTTAGTAAGCTAGCAACAGTTTTTTTGTTCGCAGTCAATCAACTCGAGTCTTCCAATCAATTGCTCAATATGATTGATTGAACAACGAAACAATTAGGAACGACCCGCTGATGGCAACTGTCTTAAAATAAATGCAAATTTTATCTCAGACGGATTTTACATTTTGAAATTAATCGGCGAAGTTTCAAAGTTATTAGGAAAAAACCTCGCCTTGATTTTGTTTTCAATTTAGGCCCAGAATGGAAGTAACCTTCGAAACTATGTAGAAACATTAATTAGAAGACCTTTAAAACAATCAACTTTATGACAAAATTTAGAATATTCCATTTCATCAGACCTAATCGAGTATCGAATCCAACTCTATTCACATCACAATGATGTATTATCCAGGCACCTAACTACAAATACCTTCTGGATTCAATGCCCCTTTCTAAACGGAACCCTACTGCCGAGCTAGCTCAGCAACACATTCGGGTGTCATTGTTATTACCCACTCCAACACGCGAATCAATCTGCCTTTCCCGAATCAATCGGGTGGCAACACGAACGCTTTATTATTAATAAAGCATTTTATTATTACAGGAGACAGCTGTCACAGTGCCATAGTGGCACAGTGTTGCCACCCCAGGGTTGCCACCCGAGCACGCGACCTTGCCAACTATCCTTGGCAACGGTATAACAACTCGTTACGAGCCGTGCACAGTTAATGATGCTTAATGCTTCGTTGAGTTAGGAAAATTACTGGATTAACGCTTCGAGCCAGTACTTTGTTGTTGCTATACGGCTTATGCAAAGTCCCAGGACCCCCGTTGTGGGTAGTCCACTGTCCCTAAAGGGAGACAATCGTTAACAAACACATATTTCAACAGTTTTATGACCCTTACCCTCGCCCACTCGAGAGGAAAGATATACATAAAAAATCATCTTGGAAATAATATCCGCTAGCAATCCCACAAAAACTTACAGTAAAAAGCAATTCCGAAGTCGCAAATTGAAAGTCCAAACGTAATACTAAACCAAATTACCGCTTACCCGATTTGATATTTTGTGGCAGTGTTCCCCCACCTACCCTCGCTGTTGATTGAGGGGAGACAGGGGACAGATGCCTGTTATTTTTTTCACGCAACGTTTCAACAAGATTGTGTTGAATATTTAAATAATTGTAGTGATTGTGAGTTTTGGTAAATGGAGAAAGTGCTATAACATACAATGTTTTAGTCACTACAAGGACTGAAACTAGAATGGACACCATATACCTAAAGAACAATTTTCAAGAAATCCCTGCTTCGGAGCTTAACCTTACTTACATTTTTCAGAGATAAGCCTAAGTTTCTCCAGACCAATCCTCCACTAACTTAGCTAAATAATACAATAATTCAGAACAATTTAAACTGTATGTGAATCAGTTCAGGAGTTTCCGAGATTGGTACTGAACAATAGAACAAAGAACCTTTGTCATAAAACATCACGGAGATAGACTTTTATGACAGAAGGGGCACTTAATGGCATTTCCATTAAGTTTATTATTGGCCTGGCAACACATCATGTATTAGTTCCACCATGCTTCCGATTGATGACGCTTTGCTATTGACATTGAAACGCTGAGGGAAATGGTTTCCTTAATAGCTCGTAGACAATGTGCCTTTAAAGTTACTGCATATGTGTACGGGGACACACTCACATACGCAAGAATGTCACGCTGTGACCCCCGCTGGGCAGGCAGAGGTGTACGGTTACGCGCACGTTTTACCCGTGAGGGTATTATGGTAGTCCCGAGAGACAGGGATTCACTTATCGTTTCTCTACCTGATTTGGAGACCAGCCTTATTTGATGGTCAATTCATTCGATTCAATATTCTACTTTTTACTAGTCCAAAATATCTGCAAAGGTTCGGAAAAAAATTTGAACACGGCTTCGGACATGGACACTTTCACACAAATTCTTACTACGCCCAATTGTCTAATTTGTCCGTAGCCGTTCGACTGATCCTTTACTCAAATCCATTCTGCAACCTTCATTATTCAATATCTGTTATGTGTTTTTTATGTGCTTATTAATCGCCTCAAAACTTGTATATTCTAACTTAACAATGATGTAAGATGTTAGCCGACCATCTGACTCCGAAAGGTGTACTGCTGAACACCTTTACGAATAAATAAATTCAAGCTGTAGTAAGAAGGTAAGGTAACTACAGTTCGAATGTATTTTCTCCTCATCCATCAAAACCTCAAGGTGTGACACACAACAATTAGCCAAAAGTCAAACATACGACCAAACATTTCGCGTATCATTATTACATCATACATCGGAGTTAACAATACAATCGGCAAGCAAACTGACGATTTCTATAAAACACCTTTTACCCCTACCATCCGTCGCTGGCGGCGACTGCGGCTGAGCGGCTGAGCGTGAGCGGCTCACGGACTGTTGTCGGTAACAACACGCTGGTGCGGTGGTACGGTGGTAGGGGTCGCCTAGCAACAGCTACCGTTCTATGGACAATTAAAACAGTTTGCCAGTTTTTTTGTCCGTCACTCGTGCGTGACTCGAATCGCTTTGTGATAATCGCAACGAGAAACGTACCGTTTTGATGGCATGTATATTTTAGCTGTAGGTATTATTTTTTTGGGGAACAAAGATTTTCATTGTTGTTTGTGTTAGTAATAAAATAGTTTTTGTCGGGTCTTATGATTTTTTAAATCGAATTTGTTTTGCTACGATTCATTAACGTTTTTAGAGGTCCGTTTCGTTTTTTGTTTGGTTTCGTAATCAAACAATGATTTAATAAAACGTCCTTATGTCCTGAATGAAGACTTGAAATACCTATATTATTTTAAACCATATCGAACTGACAATATACGACACCATTATTAGAACATAAAATTAGACTAAATTGACGCATTACACCATAGTCGTAGAACAACGTTCTGCCCCAACTTTTTCGTTCAGTGGGTAAATATATATTCATAACGCAATCACTGGCTGCCAGGCTGCCACACGCCGCCATACCTAACGCGGCACCGAATCGAACCCATTACATATAGCTATAATTATAAATCGCTTAACTCCAATACGGTAATGGCCGCGAAGGATATAATTTTGGCCGTAAATCATATGAAATAACCTCAAATGTTAGTAATTTCGGGTTTACTCAGTGCGTGGGGGTGTTTGCACAGGGTTGAACCGGGGGATGTTGTTGTAGGTAAGCCGTAAGCAACATGGTTTAAAAATAAACTTTGTTTCGTTTACATTTAAATGGAATCGGAATTGGGTTAGCGGAGCTTATTTTGTTAAAATAAAAGCGAGACCTTTTGTTGGAGTAGGTTTTTGCGACGATTTTCGTTTATTCAAAGCGGCGCAGTCGTTGTGACTTGCGACGCAAATAGATATTGATTTTTGCTTAGACTTCGCCTAACTTTGTCCAAACCGATAGGTAGGTACACATCAACATAAAAGAAGATTTTATAAGTAGACCTTTGTTTTGTTCGAAGAAAATGAAAACATGTAAAAGAACCTACATAAAACGAAAGTTAAATAAGTTCGTAAAAGAAACTAAGCCAATTCCAAATCGCCCAACAGTTTTACCTTGAAAAAAGAAAAGAAAAACTTGTTCCCAACATTTTCTAAATAAAACGAATCAATAAGCACTTTTACGACTCATTCAGGGGGAGAAAGGGGTCGGCTTATTGCCAGTATAATCGTTTTCACCCCTTCCGTGTCGGTTCGCAATTCATTGGCAACTTTCTAGTTGCTGATGCTCAGCAGAATTGCTTTCTGATTGCTTTTCTGCGCAAAAATGAAACTTTATTGAATAAAAATTGTTTTATTTTTAAACACTAGCTCGCTACCTACTGCCTGTAAATTGTATTGCTATTAGTGATTGTTTTATTTTTTTCAATGGAAAAAAGTGTTTACCTACCAATATACATAGTTTTCTTTTCTTTGGATCGTTGTGTTGTTTACAACGCCTATTTAGATGTTAAACAGTTTACCTAATGCTATTAATAATGAAGAACATAACCTCTGCGAAATACATAACACAAGCTGAATGCAATTCACAGTTCACTGGGTTGCAATATTTGGACGTATGCCAGGCAGAGACATCTATCGGTATGTTTCAGCTAATCTTTTAAACTACAGGATCCATTTCCGTCCAATGTTCAAAGAAACACGCTTGTAATATTTTCGAGAAAATTCATGAGATAAATCGTTTTCACGACGACGCTGAAAAATAGGAGTAAGTAATGGTTGGTGTGGACCTTCCAAAATCAAGTCTATTTTTTCAAGCACAAAGGTAAAGGTAAGATACCAAATGGTAACTTTATTTTAGGCATTTCGTCCTCCCTCGTGGGTGGAAAGGCCACAGACCGTATATGACACAACTTCAATGTCAAATGACGACAAATCTTTAGTTTTGAGTGCACAAATATTATGTGGTGTGAGATAATTAAGCCGATGTTACATAATTATACGTATTATCAGAGCTGTTTTCACTGACTTGATGTAAATACGCCTGAATTTTGGTTACACAAAGGATTTGTGGATATTATGGGTGCGCCAAAGTTCACCTAAATTTTCAACTCCGATAATTGGAAATCCGAAAATGTTCTTCCTAACATTTTTCATCCTAACAATCACAATTCCTAACTACTCTGTCTCTAATTTTATAATTCCGAAGCATTCAACTTCATAATGTCAGTAGCAATAAACATCTATTACACTTTTATTTGTTTTCCTATGTTTTCTCAACATAACCATCTTTTACACTATTATTCAAAGTCATATATTTTTTGTTTAGATTTCTTTGTTTAGACTTAGAAAAATTTAACGAAAAAAGTGTTATTTTAGCAAACCGTTTATTTTCTCGATTCTATCGTATAAAACACCTAAATGTAAGAATAAAGTTTCTTGGTGTTTTTTTTTCTCCGACTAACCGTTTGTCGTAAAAACGATGTGGAAGGGATCCATAGGTTAGGTTAGGTTAGAACTGTGACCTGTAACTACGCGCGAGCCGAGCGAGCGTAGCGAGCGGTGCCGCGGTAGCGGCCGGCGAGCGCTACTTCGAAATTGGTTGCGAAATTTTTCTAATTTTTTTTTTCATAGTGCTCCCAAGACGAGGCTCTGACCTGTACTTATGTTTAGGGATAAAAGCGTTATGACAAAAAACAGTAGGAGTTTAAATATATTTACATTAATGATATTATTAATTACAATTTTCGGAAACATGAGTGTTATGAACATCGCCGGTAGCACTACAAATAGTATGAATGAAAACTTTAGGATGAAAATTTTTAGGAAGAGTGATCATTCGGATTACAAATCGTTAGGAAGAACAATTTCGGGAAAAGAACTTTAGGTGAGCCAATATGGACCCGGATATTATTGTTTCTGTACTAAGAATAGAATGGTTCCTATTTCCAAAATGACTTGTTACTATTTACTATATTTCTAGCTTAGCTATATTTAATCACCTAACACTGCCTAACCCTAATGATTAGCAGATTTTTAACTGTTGTATCCACAATCTACACCTAACATATCTTCAATTCTGGGCTTCAATTCTTTGTTTGTTGTTAGATCTATGCCAATCTTCATTTCTGTTTTCTTACGAATATCGTTGTAACTATGCTATTTCCGTAGTAATATTTCTAGCCTTAGCGATATACTTACGACAGAGTCATGTCTAAGCTGCCCCCAAAAGAATACTTACTCCTCTATCTCAGCAACTCAGTCTCCCTCTCCAACTTGAAGACTATCTGCAGAATATTCTGGACTATCCCCTGTCTGTAGCTCTCGTAGAATCTTGATATTCTCCCGCAATACTTCATCTTTACCTTTTAATTCTTGTGTAACACCAGAAATCACTAAGGTTTCAAAGTTTTGGCTCGTGTGACCTCAAATGTTGGAGTTAACATCATTAAGCCCGTGGTCTGCTTTACTCACAAACTCATCTAAATTCATCATTATCTTAAGCATTTGTATCTAAATTGCCAAATTCTGTGTCACGGAGTGCCATAATGACCTAAGATATGAAACAATGAGATAACCTATATTTTATAGTTATCTAGTGTTTGCATTTTATATTTGTTTTATTAGGAATCTCGTGCGGAGGAACGTGTGATCTGAATGTCTTGTAGTTTGTTCACATACATATCTTGTTTCGGATAAGAGGTTGCTGTTCTTTTGTCAAGTCCTCTTTTGTCATATTCCATAGTGAAAAGAACTTTTACTTTTTACAAGCCTTAATTTTCTTGTGTTAAATTAAATTTTTCAAAATAGATAAATGTTGCATCTGGCAAAATATCTAATTTTAAAATGGCTTCATATAAATTCGAATTCAAATTAACACAATTTATAGTAGTGTAACTTGAAGATAAAGAATGTCCTCTATTATTCCAGCGAGCATCTTTAAATTCAAATAAGATTAAGAACTTGAGAAGATTATGTTCATTTTAACTCAACATTGCCTTAAAAATGCTACAATTTTTCTTAAAAAAAGTTCTGCAGAAACAGTTATTGTTCTTTTTCTAACTTAACAAGGTAGGTAATTGGAGAAATAAAAATACAAAAATATAGTACACAACGTTTATTTCAACTAAAATTCTTTTACATGTTTTTTTTTCAATGTTGTGTAACCCCACTATTAAAATAAAGCCAGTTGTAATAATTTAATAATGCACTGTATAATCAATTAAAATGTAAATAAAGAAATAATAATTCATGTCAGCTTACGATGATTATCTTAATGAGACAATATTGGGGTTTAGATAAATTTAAAAGAATACAAGGCCAAAATGGAGTACAAAAACATGTACAATTGTGGTACAATAGTATACACGTGGCTGCAGGAGACATAAACAGAAACATATTAAAATTGCTAATGAATCGTTGCCTAAACTTGGCATGAAGCATGCACAAGCGTTGAATACTGATTACAGCAAATATTGGTAGCATAAATCACATAACCCGACCGAATGAAAACGTTGGCACAGACGTTGGTGATACAAGGCAACGTATTCACAAACTGAGCTTCTTGCATTCGCCGTGTGAAACCAACGTTGGAGCAAATGTATGTAATATTGTGAATACAAAGAATAATTTACAATTAACATTCGTTTAAATATTCTGTATTCTAATTAAATTCTATTTCATTTTGAATACACAGACACAGAAGAACAGATACAGAATTTTCATTTTTGTAAAATTAGTTTTCATTCATAAGCAAAAAAGTAATACATTATACAAAACTACAAAAGTGAACCAGAATAGACGGGACTAGTGTAGTCGGAACAGGTTGGGACACGTTACCCGGGACACCGTACGTGTACGTGCAGTGCGTTGTTAGCTCCTATTGTTCCTTTGTGAAGGGATCGTAAGAATAAGACGGGACTAAGGGATGTATTGTGGGGCAAACGGGAATCTCTCGCGACAGGTTGCTCGCTCTTTTAATTTCCGTTGGGTTTTATTTAATCTTCCCTTTAACGTCGAATTTTCTCTTCATCTCTTTTTTCTGAGATTTAATACATTTTTTCTTTTGATTGAACTTATTGTTACAGTTCGGATAAGGTGGAAAGGGATTTTTGAGAATTCTGAGGAAAACTGAATGACACAATATAAATTTAAAGTCTGAAGATTTTCGGCCATAGACTTATTAAATAAATTAATGATTAACACTAGGATTAACATCAATAGCCTTGTTGAGATTAAAATAAAGTTCATTAATAAAACACTTGATGACCAAGCACACAGTTTCAGTAAAGGTATTATTTTAACAAACTTTTAATATTGTTTCAACATCTAGAGTAAACATCAATTTAGTAGATAATGATACCGTTCTAGCTTTCGAGCGACTCAGGTCGAGCTTATCACCGGCCAGACATTTAATATAAACATTAGTTGATTCACGAAACTATCGGCACACAATGAAACGGTACCCAATGTTAATAATCACTACGTTTGTTTAAACAATTACATCATTGTCATTAACAAAACAAAGATACACCGGTACCATAATGAAACAAACTCATTATTATCATTTTGTATACTTTAATGTGTGTTCAACGATAAACTGTGCGGAAGGTGTCATGATAGCGATGATTTTATTACCTCCTCACTGAACTTTCCTCGTTCGGAAACCTTTGAAATGGAAACATTAAAACTATGAAAAGTAAATACCCTCCCTAGCCAACATTTGCGTCAACAGCGAATAATAGTGTAAAGTGCAAACAACATCTTTGATGATATCGTTGAAAAAACACCTAAAGATAGAAACCACGAATATCGGTAGCCAAACGAGTTCGTATCACAAACATAAACAACTAAATCGACCCGTGAACTTTGATTAGATATGAATTGGCATTAACATTAGAAGCATAGAGCTGTAGTCACGAACATGGGCTAGCTACCCAGCTAGTGCCGCTGCCGTGGCTTGAGCGATTCGACTCGCTTGTCAACCGTGAGTCATGTCCCACCAAGGCCGAGACGCCGGCCGGCATCGCTTGGCAACCGAACCGATTTTTTTCTTCATTTCTTTTTGTTCAATGTGGCTTTCCAGTTATTATATCTGAAATTGTTCGCTTTTCTGCACTTAAGTATATTTCAGAGTTATTTTTTTGTACAATGACTGGGGGCTTTTTACATCGCAAAAAGATGTATAAAACGAAGTTTGTTAGAAAAAAATTGCTCTCCATTTATGCAAAACATTAGTCGCGCGATAAGACACGCGATAATGAAGATTATCTTTATTTACATTAAATAACAGTTTTCATGTAGTAAACACTCTCATTTGGCATTTTATACACATTTAAAGTTTATATGAATTTTGAAGGTAGAATAAAACAAATTAAATAAAAGCTTGTGAAAAAAGAAGGAGTTTGAAAAAAATGGTCCCAAAACATTATTAACGATTTGGGACGGTGATTCCAACCAACGGTGGGGTTCTGTTTTTTTTACGCCCAAGTAATCACGTAAAATGGTTCTTACTGCGAGAAATTTGTAGTCGGCTGATGCAACTCAATTTCAAATTGCAAGATTGTTTACAAAGTCAACGTCGTCTTTTATAACTATAAGCTACGTTTTACTGCACCTATTTTGTGTTTCTACGTTTGAGTTTGGAAAACAATTTTATTGCATTTCCTCTATAAAGAGTTTTGAATCAATTTCTATTTGTGACGAGTTCTCATCCTTTTTGTTGTATTTCATTATGGGCAGTAGATCATTGTGCTATTGTCTATCGCCGCGCGCCGATCGGATGGGCACGCGTCACGTAGCCACTTTTCACACCACTAGATTTAAGTGATGTGTTCGAAATTCAGTCAATTCTTTAATTGCAATTTACACATTCGTTTTATTTTTCATTCTGAAAGGCTTTTTGTAGTTTCTGCCGAAATTTGACAAGCAGAATTTTATAGACATCATTACCAAACCCGTTTAAGTTTTTAGTTTTATTAAAACTTTGATCGCAGATTTATCTGTTTGTTATTGGAATAAGTTGTTCATTCATTTCTAATTCTGGCTTTGTTGGTTGGGTTTTATGTTTTTTTTATGGTTTCTTTTTTATGTGGTTCGTACGTTATTTGTTTTTTTTCAGATTTCCCTTCCAGAGATATAAGTTCGTCCAAAAAGATGAGTGGCACTACATTGTGTGTTGACTGACGGCCCAACATCACTCGGTATCGTTGCCAAGTGTTTTAGGTTTTAGTGGTTTTTCAACAGATTTAATACTTTCGAGTGATCACAAAAATTTTAGGAGCATCGTTTCTGATGATAGGCATCATAATAAGTTTAGTAAGTACCTATTCATCTCTAAAGTCTTGATTTTCATTATCTTAAAAACTTATTTTTCTGCTGTAACTCTGAAATTGGTTTTAGATTTTCAATTAATGTTGCATATGAATGTTGGTGCAGTAGCTGGGTAATACTGCAGCGAATTATCTTATCGCTGGCAAACGGACCCAATTTATGAGTTATCGCTACTTTTCAATTTGATATTACTATCTCCAAGGAAATAATCGTTGAGGAGTTTTTCATAAATTCTTACATTTTAAGATCTGAGGAAAAGTCTGAAAAATCTTATTGGAATAAAAAAACTTGTCTAAGTCCGGTGAATGCTTCTATTATTAACACTCCTATTTTACACTACTTACCTAATAACAATAAGTACATTTTTTAACAATACGCAAAGATTCACAATACATTCAAGAACAATGAAAATCGCTTATCTGTTTAAGGTCTTAGTCTTAATGATATAGAAACGAACGATCAGTCTGCCAGGTTACGCAGCAGATACGATATCCATAATCTGTTCTACAGTAAGTATCTGTTTAAACATACAGACATCTACATTCTAGCAATTTCTGAACTGCCAGAACAACGAACAAAGAAACCGATATACAGAACATACGAGAACGTAAAGTAACACACGCGAATCGAACCGAGGAACACTTTGTTATGTGGTAGCACCGAGACGTCCCACCGGTGGGACCCGAACAAAGAAGCCGGCCGGCTTGTACCCGGTGCCGGCGCGGAGCGGCGTGGAAACGACCTCCCAGTACCGAGGCCCGGCGCAACTGGCGCGCGGGGCCCCCTCTGCGGCCCGCGGAGTGTCCCCTCGCACCCCCGCCGCGGCCCTCTATATAACATGCCGCCGTCCCCGGTATCGCCAGTCCGTCACAGAGAGCGACAGGGTTGGGTGGGTCGAATAGTCAGCCGTGGGCGAGTGACGAAGCCCTATGGTTACGAGATCAGATCTGATGCGGTCGTGAGCTTCGGACGTTTTATCAATTTCCCATCGATCTCTCCACGATAACTAGTCGCCGGTGGTGTGAAGCCGGTTGTTCAGTGCGCATTCGCAGTACAAAAGAGACTTGTGATATTTTTCTAGTAATATTAAGTTCCGCAGCGGAACGATTTAATTTTTTTGTCGTTTAAAAAGTGTACAATATAAGTAAAAATTTGGAAAACATGGAGATCCTGCCGGTCACGAATCAGTTTGTCGGATTCAATAGCGAAAAAGGTGAGTTGACTTTCTATTTGGAGTGGCGAGGCGAGGGAGGGAAGTGGCTTTCTAACCGGCTGACTGCTGTTGCTACGCGGCGCGCGCACTGCGCCAGCCGGCCGGCTCAGCAGATCAGCACACTGCTTAGTTGTCTGCATCAGTAGTTGTAACAGTAGGCCAGAGGAGGTCCTCAACTCGGTTCGATCGTTCAGTGAGCAGTATTCGCCGGGGAGCCGGGGCCCAAATGTCAGTATCAGCTGACGTGTCAGCTGTTCCGCTGTTCCGCTGCGCCGCACTCCCTCGCCCTTGTGCGCACTGGCTCGATACAACATTTGCATTAACTTTATTGTAATACAGCCTAGTAATGAATGTAGATCAAGTTAACTTTTTGTTTTGAATAATTCCAGTAAGATTAATGGTATAGCTTAGAAAAGACTTAGAAATGTAAGGTGTTTATTACTACAACTTGAAGTGTTGAATTCTAAACTTAGTTTCCTCTTGTTATAGCTTGGAATGGACCAACATGGCGGGAAGCGCCGGTGCCGGTTCCGACGGAAGCGGCGCTGGCTCAGAGGCTCGAGAGAGAGCTACGAGCGGCGAAAGGAGCCAGCGAGCTAGCCACCGCCGAGGTGCTGGTGCCCGCGGAGCTGCTGGCCAGAGCGGCGCGCCAGACCCTGGCGCTGGCCGAGGGGGAGCCCTGCGGCTCGCGGGGGGCCGCAGTCATAGTCGACGTCACGGGGAGAAGATTAGCAGCTTTCAAAATAGACCCCAATACGTTAACCACGCACGAGATACATCTACATCTGGAACACGATGCGACGAACTGGACTAGCCTGTTGCCGCAATTCTTAAAGTAAGTTGAACTCTGTTAACTCAAAGTCTCAAACCCATTCGTTGACACTTGCCGTCTCGAGCAACAGCAGCCACACCCACAACAGTACTAACGGAACCTCTCTCTTGTTACAGAAACTTAACGCGAGGCGGCACCATCATCATCAGCCCCCAGTTCACGATAGAAAAGAAGAAATTGTTCAGGAGCCAGGCAGAGTGAACCGGCCTGTGATAGCGCGAGATGCGAGCGAGCCGACTGACAGCCCTCCTCGATATCTACGTATCGTTATTTTAACAAATATCATATTATTATATATTATATTAATTATTATATATTTTTAATAAGAGAAAAAAGCACAGCGTGATATGTAACGTATAGTTGTAGTATAAGCGCGCGGAAGAGCGCAGGTTTTAGTTGCGTCGCCCGTCGGCCGTGGGCACGGTCGATAGTGATGCGAACTGCACTTTGTTATCGATAAAGTGTCGATGTTCGCTCGGTGTCGAGCGTGCCGGCGGGGCGGGCGCGTGCGCCGGCGCGCGGCGGCGAGCGGCGATCTCGCCCCCTCCCCCCGGACGTCGGTTGTCTTGTCTGCCCACCGCTGCGCTCGCCGTCCCGCGCTGCTCGTACTTATGTTAATCATTGTATGATCATTGTTCGTATTTTGGATATTTTAATGATTGTGAGTCGTGGTGGTTGGTCGTGTGAGTGGCGTGGCGGCGTTCGTGCGCACCCTCTGATCTCAGCCGCCGCCGCGCGTGTGATACTGATACCCTGAACGATATAGTCTTAGGTATTATTTTTTGTTTCGAGTTCGATTCTATTCTGAAGTTGCGTAGAGTTCGTATTTTCATGTATCGTAACTGTATTTATTAGAGGCGATCTCTGTAGAGGTCCGATATGTGTACGTTTTTCGTAATTGTACTAGTTTGTACATTTGTTTGTGATACTACTTTTGTAATGTATAAAATTTAAATGCGAGAAAAATATTACTTTTTATGAATGTGAAAACATGAATGCAGATTTATAAATATTAGAGATGTGTATCATAGAGTGGAGAGTAGGGAGGCAGGCGGGGCGCGGCGGGGCGGGGCGCAGGCCGCGCGCGCGCCTCGCCCCGCGCGCCCCCCTGCAGGCAAAAGATCTCAGGTTATATTATTAATAGTTATTAAAAGTATTAAGTTATTTAAGTTAATATAAAATGAAATTTTTTGTAAGATTATTTTCTATCGCCGCGCGAAGCTGCGTTACTATAGTCCAGTGGGTGATAAGAGATACATTTTGTACTAACAGTACATAATATAATTGACGAGATGTTAATATTGCAGATTGCATTTTCTTCATCCAGTGTAATTACTACATTAAATGTAAATCAATAGACTAACCGTTTTTAAACGAAATCTAAATGTTTGTAGGGTCCAGTGTTTTAAACGCACAATATCATAGTACTAGAGTTCACTTTCATCGATAAATAAAAAGATTTTAAAAAGCTACAAAAACATTTTACTTCTAAAACTTGAAATGTCGACATATACAAAAACTAACAATAATAATAAATGTATCAATTGTTTATAATTGATATTTATTTGATAGACCGTAAAAGAAAATGTAGAAATATGAAGAAAAAAAAATACATAGTTTCAAAATGGAAAATTATCTTTTAATACCTATCCCTTCCCCGAAACCCGAGAAGAGCAGAAAGTTGAACACAATGAGCACGAACACAATCAACACACCCACATTACCTCATCTTATTTACACAAACAATATACCTCTCAATACTACTAAAGCAGATAAAATATTCCATACAGATGACACTTAAAAAAACAAAGAAAATGAAGAACATCGTTTCCATACATTATCATAAATTTGAGCTAGGTAAAAACAAGCAAGAGAGTTGGAGTAATATTTTAATAAGACCGGTTGGAACCGGTCGCGACTCGGGACCGGTTCAGGCTGCCTCGCTACAGATTGGTGCAACCCCATCCTCCGGTGTTTTTTGTATAATTAGTAAGTACAGACGAGTTGGTACAGTTTTCTACATGTGCCGGTTATAGGCATGTTGCCGCTCTTACCACATGCACGCATGGAACAGCATCTAAACGCTGACTCGGAATATGTGCAGATTGCGATATGAGATAGATTGCATTGCCTGCCCGTGTCGGAGCATGGTGCCAAATAGCTCTGATGTGCTTCGATAATGCAAGCACAGCTATATGGGTAACATATAGGTCTATCTTATCCTCGAATGCTGAGTTCGCGTTTGCAGTAAATTGGCATCGCTTTTTATGATCGTGCTCCATCGTAGAGTCCGTCATTCTACTATCTCAGCTTCAGATCACTGTTTTATAAACATCATCGTCTTCTACATACAAGATGACTATTACAATAATATCTTTCAATCTATTGTTCTTCAAGATTAAGGAGCAATCATCAATTATCATGAGGCTGTTATATTCGCTTCACTTTTTGTTCCCGACTCTAGCGAACATGTGAAGTTGTTATGTATCCATGTGAGAACATAAAAATAAATTCGTTCCGTTCGAAGTAAACAAATTAACATGCAGAGGTCTTTGTATCGATTCTGAAGAAATTGGACCAGTTGACGTAGCAACACGTTTCCGAAAAGACGTGCAAGCGATTGTTGACATTATTGCAAAGGGAGTTAAGGCTATTGTCCTGTGTATTCGGAAATAACTGGATGGTTTTGGCAAACATAAATTATCGCTTTAATCCGCTAAGAAATAGGCAACCACTTCCGAATGTGTGGCTAAAGAATTATACCGTGTAGGTATTTCATGTTTATTTTATGACTTGTGAATTGATTTATTTAGCTTCACCTAACAACATAAAGTGGACACTGAATAAAAACAATTTAATTCCATCCTATTTTTAAACTAAGCTCGTTCTATAACTACTAATAAAATTACACTCATTTTTCTGATTTCACAAAACAATTTGTGAGTCTAAGTAACAGGTACTTAAACAAAAGAGAGTCGTTTGATATAATCTCCCTACCTACTATTTAAAGGCACAATAACATTAAAGTAACAACGAAATCCCGCAATTTGTGCAATATTTAATTTTATACCAAAACAAGGGTTATTTCACTTTCTAACCGCAAACCAACGACATGATTGTAGCAACTATCGTGATTCGTGACGCAGCGGACGCACCGACCACTTCGCCACAATTATCGATACTCACCGCTCCGAGCGTGGCACATCACTAGCAAGCTAATTATTTACCTTCAATTAACTTGATAGGTATCATCGATTCAATTTAAATATTATAAAATCTAGATTGGTAACTACACATCGGCCATTTGTAATTTGCAAAATTGAATAAATTAATAGCATAACTGAGTACCTACCTGTTAGTTAGTATTATTGGTAATGTACAGAAACCCATTTGGTGTATTAAAAGAAATTACAAGCACTAAACTAAAATCAATTTATAAAGAATTGGAAAGCATTGATTATTGTGTTGTTGCCAGGCAAGGCTCGGTTAGATACGCGAATGCGACAGCCAACGCCATCTCTTATCGCTTTGCGGAACTAACTCGTCCCTGAAAAGAACCTTTTACTGAAACATGGTGTTCAGTTATTTTTACAGGCACAGAATAGAATTATATTGAGAATTATGTGTTCAAAATAAGGTCAACTCCAATGTAATATGAACGTTGTTTGAGACGCTTTAGGTAGGATTTAGTTTATCAGTGTTGAGTGACGATCTTCTGTAGTTGAGTTATAGTCAACTAAGCACCAACATTGATCCAAGTGTTGCTAAGGCCGTGCTATTTATGTCGATACCAACAAAATCATAATATTATACTAATTCCGGATTTTTCCAAAACTTTATTTATTCCATTTACATTAATAGTAAGCTAGCGGTGTTCTGACCGAAATAGAAGGATTTGGTGATTCATGCACTAATAAATTAGTGTTTTTGTTGTTGCAAGTTTATCGGGGATTAAAGAAGAAGTTAAGAACGTCTGCAGTCTGTACCTACCGCGGTTACCTATCCATCTGCCACGGGTGACGGATGACTGATTAATGTTACATTAAATGCTTGAACCGAGGTGCTGACCAAAGATGCGTAGGCAGGTCACGCACGAGGGAGGAGGACCGACAATCTGATCAGGGTAGCAGATCACACTCAGTAATGTGTACATGCAGGTTGAAGAAGATTTGAGGTAATAATGTTCTTCATTTCGAAGTAGTACATGAGAAGTTCTACGTATTCAGTAAACTACAATGAAAATGGGTTGAATGAATTTCTCAGTTTAGAAGGCTACTGTAGTGTGCAGCTAAACTACTAATTATTTACTAACTAATTATTTATTATAGGAATCGTTTAATTAAACAGACCTCTTTTATTTTGCCAATCACTCTAATACATGGCGACCCTTAGCCAGCATTTTTTTTTAACGCGTTGCTGAATTAAAACGTCTCTCGCCTGCAATCTCTAAAGGGTTAGGCAGAGGTACATCTACACTACATCGACTTTTTCTCAGTTTTGTTGAAATCCCATGCAATGGGCTTTCTTATCTATACAAAAGCCATTTCTATCTTTCTTTATTTATTCTTGTATTAGTTATACCTGGATACTTTAGATAACACGGTGTGTCCGGTAAGTTTCCCTTTGCCTTTTCGGCTTCCACAACAACAACTATTGTAGTCACTATCAACTGTATCTAGTAAAATAAGGGAACCAGGGTCAAACTGCTCGTGTCACGAAGGTGCCTACTACGACACAGAGCTTTGTGTTGCTGATCGTCGCTTGATTTGTGAAGGAAACTTCATTGCAGATGGTTTCATCAAATCCATTACAAAACTTGCGGCTTCAGCGGTTTCAAATGGCGCCTGTTTGTCTACATTTTATGTATTCTAGTTCTAGCTAGGTCTATAAATGATTAATTAAATGGACCAAGCAGAATCTTTTTAGAGAATCGATGACAAAAATTTCAAATGTCTAGCCCAAAACTCAGCCACGCGAACCCCGCTCACTGATGCAAGCAGAATAAGATGAGCAAACGCTATGAGAGAGATTAAACTGACCAGTATGTTTGTTTACATGGAAGTAACTGGAGTACCATCATTGATTTGTGAGATTAATATTCTTTATTCATTAATTTAATTATTGATACATCACAATATGCAAATACCACTTCACTGATATCAACAGAACTATCCATACATTACTTTAATCCCTTATTCCCCTCACCTATTGTCAGTTTCGGAGATAAGCCGATATTTGACCATGTCGGTACGGGGTGAAGGGGTGAACCATCTGCTGGGAAGGGGTGAACTATCGCAGATTAGGTTAACGGTTGCTGAGTGCTGATATGACGGTTTCTGGTGGCTATTGAGGATTCATTGGATACGTATTTTTCTACAAGTTGTAGAGGATTTAAGATACTTAAAAGATATAATTATAAAATCAAAGGTACCAAAACCTTCAAGTGAATTGCTTACGGAATTATACTCGCTGTTTTGTTATTTAGACAAGAGGCTCGCTGCTATGTGCTATGGGCAAAACATACTTAATTCTTCACTTTTAATAACACACAAGATTTTTAAGAAGATGGCCCATAATTACAAGATTTGAGTTGCTAACCGACAAGAATTAGATACTACTAGATACTTTAATATGTAAATTTTGTTTCTATACGGGGTGGAAGGGACACCGACGTGAAAACGGGTACAACGTAAAAAAACAGCTGTTTCCTACAAAAGTACAATAAAAACACAGTCAAAATTCAGGGAACAGCTGATTTTTTTTTTAATAACCGATGAAGAATTTCTGTGGGATGATGTACTGAATACGTGGTAACTGTTTCCGCGTCGGTGTCCGTTCCACCCTGTATTTAAAACAAGATGGCGCCGGCATTTTGTAACTATTTATAATCTTTTTTTATTGTATGGGAAATCAACAAAATATGACCCCTCCCGCTCTGGGCGGAGCGGAAGGGAGTGTCAGACTTGCACTGACTAAAACCCATCCATTTTCCTCCTTAGCCACAAAGGGCTAAGAAGGAACATGGATGTTCATCATTATCTCTTTCTAACAGTCCCTCAGCTCCGGCAAACTTTAGATCCCTGAGCAGAAACTCCGAAACAAACTATGAGGGCATGGTCCCTTGCATTCGGACACTTTCAGTTTAAGCAAGTGAGTTCATATTTACCTAGTGATGAGTTGATGACATCAGAGGTCAATATGGCAGCTGAGACAACAATAATTTGGAGTGTTAGCTATCGTAACCCGACAACCCCCTGTAAGTGGGTAGGTAGCTGCGATAGCGTTCATTCAGATATACTCAACGGTCACTAACTTATTATTGTTACGAGCGTTTTATTTTCAGTATTATCTGGTGGTCTTGTTTTTAAATTCCACGAGGCAGTTATAAGTAACTTTACCTACATACTAGTCCATTAAGATAATTTACTTCACAGATTCGAAAACAACTTTTCTGGTTTTTATTACCCGCGTAAATCGATATCCAAAGTAATAAGCTTAATTAATTGAATAAATCGTGCCATTTACTAAGTCACAGCTGTTAAATAAGCATTAATCATATGATGAATGTCAACTTTTACTAATCATTTAATTATCGGAGAATTATTGTAACGAGTAATAGAGAAGTATGGAAGAAGAAGACATGCTGCCGACCCCAAATAAAGCTTAGAGAAATCATCAAGAATGAGAACAGCTAGACAGTTAGAGTGAATATCACAAATGAGCTGTCAGTGTCAATATTGGCTGATAGCTCTCAGATGATCGCGTTCAGTTTCGTATTTAATTTGCTCATATTATCTTCACTCGTAGGTTGTGAACACTTCCCATGAAATAGGTCATTAATGTGAGAGTGAAAACCTCTTATTTTATTCAGCCAAGTATTTCCGGATCCAATAAATATAAGGAATTAGTGAAGCATCGCACTCGCTCCAATAATTATAGAATTTTATAAGTGAACCATAAAAATAAGTTATTACAAGTGGAAGTTGGCTCGTTTCAAGTTTTCTAATTAACTCGATTGCTTTAGTTATTACTTGCTAACATTCGCTCATTATGTATTGGAAGTTTGCCTTCCAGTAATATCGAATTATCTATAGATTGTATAGTTACTTAGGTAAGCTGCAAGTTATTGTTGTAGTTATTTATTTAATTGAATTTAATAATAATCATCATCATCGTCTGCCTTGCCTTTTCCTAACTATGTTGGAGTCGGCGTCCAGTCTAACCGGCAGCTGAATACCAGTATTTTACATGGAGCGACTGCCTATCTGATCTTCACAACCCAGTTAGGACTGGGTAATACGATACCCCTTGGTAAGACTGGTTATACGGCTTACGGGCCACGACTGTCAAAGATTTACAAATGACAGCCGGGACCAACGGCTTAACGTGCTTTCCGAGGCACGGAGGACACTGTATGTATAGGGTGGTTACCCATCCACAGACCAACCTAGGCAAGCGCGGCTTACCCTTGAAATTGATCCGAGCGGCTGTTATTATTTAGCCACGAGCTCCTCTTCGTCTTTTTAAAACCGATTGTCATTTAATTGGTTATATCGAATTAGAATGTTTATAACATAGAGTAAGTGCGATGTAGGTTCAACCTAGAGTAGGTACCTACGATCTAGGCTTTTAAACAAGGTCCCCGTACAGTAATTAGTTGATTGTAGTATTATTTTATCTTTTATTGAAACATTAACAGCTATCGTAAATCGAAGCTCGATAATTGAGGAAAACAATAAAATCTATTAATTACGTTTTATTTTCCCGGCGGACCAGATAGTAAATAAATCAATTCGCAAATGATCATTTAAATGCTATTAAATTATAGTGCCTACCTTAACATAGCGTCGTGGCCTGTAACGACGGTGACTAGGTACCTATTATTGGGATAACCTGGTCACCGTCGCCCTTATTTTAAACGAAAAGTTAATAATGCCAAACTTAAAACTCAAAAAATGTGTGGCATATCGTAAACTAACGATGGGTGTAACCTCCTTCCATATTAATTAATAAGGGGACCGTATTTGCTGAAACGATGAAAATCTAACAGTTTCTCAGGTGGAGGTTTCAACTGCAATCCCGGCAGCAATTTCGGTAATCCTTACAAACATATTCGCGTCATGATGTTAGTCCCTAAATATCTACTACTAATCACCACCGGCAGTCCCATAGTAGAAAGCAAAAAGGTCTACAAAAAAATGTCGTTCGATGTCTGTCAATCCTTTGAAGATGAAGGACACAATGCACTTAGTGTTAAATGGATTTAATGATTTGTGGAGCAAGTAAGCCTAACTACAACCTTTTTTTTTCAGGAGTGCGCGAGATCAGCTTAATGCATATCTTGGTAGAGAATTGAATACGTAGTCCGTATCCCACATCCGTCAGCAATTATTTTGTTAACTTTAATCATAACATCATTTCGGTCTTGTCTCGCAGTAAGTATAACATCCTTGAACAATGACAGTGGACATCAGTGCCTGACACTACTGTAGCATTAACAATGGTTAACCTCAAACAGACACGTGTTTGTAAAAATCATTTAAATACATTAAATAATAGTGTTTAGTTTTAACCAATATCCTGCTCGGATCAGGAGAACATAGTTCAGCATTACATGGCTAAGTTTTTTCATGCAGAGCATCTAATAGGAGCAGGCTCCATTAAAGGTCTTATAGGCCAACAACAGTCGACCGCACTTCAGCGATCATTCTCTAACTCAGGCCTAGCGTTGTATGGACTTTCAATGAAATAAAAGACTTACTTATACTGGTTTTGTTGTTTGGCTTATGCTCACATTACGCGTGGCTTACTGTACCTACCATAAGCCATGCCATACAATGACATCGTCCGTGAGTTTGAAATCGAGTAAAAAGTTACTTGAAAAAGTATTCTGCATCGTCTGTTCTTTTCTATTTCTGACAATGACATCATCACATGAGACTCCTCACACCGTACCTATCCACGCGAGCGTCACTGTTGGTGAGTTTCTTCTCATTGCTTGTGAGATTAGACTCTAAGAACACACACATAATTATTATTACACTCATTTGACTATAATTGAACAACAGCCCACGGAAATGACTCTAATATGTGTAACGGTACTCGATGATGTATTCTTTAATTAAAATCTCTCAGTTCATATAAAAAACAACATTCGGGCACGTCGAGTATAAGTGAGTACAGCCGGATCTACCATCCGCTCACATTACGAGTTGTTGATAAAAAAAACAATTACAGCTCGTTGAGATAACAAGATTATAAAATAAACTCTTCAAATTCAAGTATCATGATTCTAAATTACAGTCATTCTTAGGATTTAACGATCTTTATTAAAAGGTGGTACCTATAGCTGAAGTCTTCATTTAATTAATTATTGCATTTTAGACTAAAAAGTAACAGTAAAAGTAAACGTAAAAGCTGTGTATTGGGACTCGATCACCGCAGCCTGTTGCAGTCCACAGCTGGACATAGACATGTCCCGAGCTGCACCAGATCACCCTGACCTCCGCCTTTCGCATCCAGTCCGTCCTAGTTCGTTTTTATGGTTTTTGGTTCATATAGATATTTAAACCTAATCCTGAAAGTAAAGTCAAGATGGTTCATGAAACAGACAACTAGTCCTGATTAGACTACCTGGGTACCTGTACTTCACGAAACAAACGTACTATACAAAGGATTTGGGTATCATTTAAGCTATCACCAATTTAATTAGTTTTGTGTTTCTTAAATAATAGGGTTTGTCCTCAAAATAGTAGATCTGTCACCAAAATGTAGTCACCAAACAATGCAAAATCAGTTCCACAATAAATCACCTAAAATCCTGAGATATAAGGTCTAGTACCAAATAAATGTTTTTGTATGTATTATAATAGGTGTGTCCTAATAAGTATTTAAGCAAACTAATTTAAAGAGATCACCAATAAATCATATTATGTTACTAGAAAATTGCATTAAACATTAATTAACTAACCTAACCTAACCTAACCTAACCTAACCCAACACTGAAAGAATCATTCAAATCGGACCAGTAGTTCCAGAGATTAGCGCGTTCAAACAAACAAACAAACAAACAAACCCTGCAGCTTTGGGATCGATATTCGATTTATTTGGTGACAGATCTACCATTCTGAGCACAGAGCTATTATTTAAGTAACAAAACTGTTATTATAAGAACGAAGTTTATATTCATGTAATGCAATATAATTTTATTGGTTATCGATCTCTTATTTTACACATATATTAACATTAATTTGATAATTCATACCTGGGAACAATTTTTGTTTATCTGAGAACGAAAATATTTCGTGGCGATAGATCTATTTATTAGGTGATACAACTTGATGACAAATATAAATTTTGGTGATAGAAAATATAGTTCCAAAGGATTTCCATAGCAACAACTGGCAACGATCAACAAAAAATATTTCATTACTGACCATACATTTTTTAAGATACGTTACACATAATGCCGTGATGATAGTAACCATTTTTACAAACAATATTATTTCATGGGATCAGAAGGGTCAGGCAGCTGATAAAAACAAGTTTGGTAGAACAAAACCTTAACGAACTATACTCTATCAAAGAACCCTGTACCTACTTACAATTGAGCAAAAAACACCTAATCAAGAGTAAGAAGGTACATAAAATAACAGCTAATGACAAAGCAGATAAGGATACATGTGTCCCAAACAAGATGGTTGCCATATCAATTTAGTAACGACATGGTTGCCCTCAATTCACCGCGAGGCGATTTTTTTCCATAAACCACAAAGAACATAACGAGCCCACTTGTTTTTCTAAATAGGAAAAGCAAATTGGACTTGCTCACATAGCAACGAGATCTAAAATAAGTCCACATGCTTCCCGCCGTTACACACGGAACAGATTTCTGGACGAAACCGGCACTGTGTCCGTTTATGCGAAGTTAGCGAGGCACTGTGTTTGATTGTGCATGTAGTTGGAAAGCGCGTCGTCGTCAATTGAAACTCCGGCCTTAATTGTGTTGTTTACCACAGCCAACTGACAGCAGTCTGGATTTACTCCATACCCCTGTACCGAGCGCGAGATCCTTCGCCTCCGTAGCGATACTCACGAATTTGTTCAAATTCATCGCGGATTTTGATTCTGGAGCTTTGAAGGTGAGAAGTTTAAACTTTTCAATGGATGTATAATAAAGAAAGGGTTAAAACAACAAAGTTTACAGCTGGTGTGGTGTAATGAAACGGTAAGACCGTCTGTTAACATTAAATTTTACAATGTTTATTCGTTTATTTTCGGCACAAAATCTCTCCGAATGGGGTCTTATTTCTAATTCCGTATTAAATTAATGTAAATTCGACTGAGACTTATGTTCTTAGTAAAGAAAATGTTTAGAAAATGCAACCGGTTTTGTGAATTGGCTTGTTTTTCAATGGTTTCTTATAAGTGTTAGTTGAAGGTTATTTTTTACCGAATCAATGTAATGGATATTGAGCATACGCTGTATCATGTGTGTTGTGTTATATGTTGAGTAATGTATGATGTTACCTCGTTCTTACACGTGAAAGATTACGAACTGTAATTCATTTTAGATAAAAGATAATCTATCTCAGACATGAGGCTTTGGGGTGACGCCAAAAGCTGCTCTTGTAACATTCTAACTAATGCTTTTAATCAACAGATTTTCTTCTATATTAACTTACTCACATTTACCATCGTCAACATCATCAGCCTACAGCACTCCATTTCTGGGAGGAGTAATTCTTTCCGCATATACTCTTAGTTACCAACTGACTTAATTACTAGAAAATTAGATCTAGCTTCTATACTCCTAATATTTAAAACTTAGACTGTTACTTACGGGATATTCAATTATTCTGAGCCCCCGATATTTCCCTGCTGTTACAAGCGCCATGATCGCGGGATGATATCGCATCATGGCGCTAGCAGCAGCGGGGCCTGTGTGACTGTGTCCCACCACTGGGAACATTTATATGCGGATTAAGATTATGCTAGAGACACAATATGCAAAGATTGGTGTTAGTTACAAAAAATAACATAATACGCTTACTAACAAAACGAAAAAACAACATTTTATTACCATAAACTCGTGCTCATTTTCGTAATGGCGGCTAATATGACGGCCTCATTAGTGACAGCGCAATAAAGGCAGATGAGAGGCACATTAAAAACTAATAAGATCTGTATTAGATTGTTACTGTCGGAGGCTGCGGAAACTTTCATGTAGGACGCGGGGATTTTCCACGAGGGTAGGAAAACGGGAAATTAGACCATTGATGTTTTTCAGGGGCCAATCTATGTGGTTACATACATCACCTCACGCGTTTTGTCTCTCTATGGGGATAGGCAGAATCTACAGAACGCCACCTGCTACGGTTACGATCAAAGAGATTTAAAACACATATAGAGCGGACATTGGGAAAATTGTCATACAATAATTTTCGTCCTGAATATTTTCGATTTTGACACACGACCTGACAAGCGGGCGTGTGACACTAAACAGACCGACTTGTTACTAAGTAGTAACAAGTATTGGATTACGATTTTCTTCGTCTTGTCCCGTCTATCGCTCGGAAATATTTGAATGTTTTAGAGTACTTTCCCTCCAGGTGGCGTTGAAAAATTCCACCCTGTGTATTGTATAATTTCGGAAACACTTTCCATTTTGGACCAACTGCGAATTGGACCAACTGCGAATTGGACCAATTGCGAATTGGGCTAACTGCGAATTGGACCCACTGCGAATTGGACCAACTGCGAATTGGACCAACTGCGAATTGGACTAACTGCGAATTGGACCAACTGCGAATTGGACCAACTGCTTCTGTCCAGCGAGATATTTTTGGCAAGTTTTCCGTTGGTTATAATATATTGGAAAACATGTTGTGTAGAAAGCAGATCATAGATTTATGAAGGTGTAACATTTTAAGGATTTAGTAATCGATTGAAGTAGGTAAATAACTAGAAAAACAAATCTTTTGAAAACCGATACATGTATTTTTCAGGATTACCTACTCTAATAACCGCTATAAGCATGAAAAAAGTTTTTTTAAACAGCCTCTTTTCAGAATTGACTTTTCACTAAGACTTTCCCTCTGAAACGCTAACAAAAACTAAATTAAATTAGCCATTGCAGTAACAATATTAAGGACATATTTACTCTGTTAACTATAGGCTCGTCTTTGTCACGAAGCGAACGAACAAACAAATAAATTAACTGAGCGTAATAAAATCGTTCATATACACCAAACTACTAGGACACTCCAACAGAGTCAAATTCAACTGTATTTTGTACAAAGTAAGGCATGTTTTCGTGGTTTTGGACTGCATAACTAAATTTGTAAGTACCGTAAATGGCCCTTCATGTTCGGTGTTATTTTTAGGAGTTCGTGTGTGTGTGCATGTGTGTGTGTGTATGACCATCAAATTGAATTAGTGGGCCTATGTACCGTGCAGTAGTACCCATGTAGTGGTGCTGGTAACACTATACTATAAGTGGGATGTGGTGAGCGCGCGGCCTGGTGGGGCCCTACTGCTAATTGATATGGAAATTAAAGTGTTGATGTTAGAATAACAGGAAGCGATGCGTGAAATAAAGAGTTGAATGATTTTGTTTTGTTTGTGGATGTTGTGAAGGGATTAGCTTCGCCCTCGTGGGTTTGTTGCGTGACCATCGGGTACACTGCTATTCGGATGAACATCAAAACAAAAACGTAACGGACCCTGTGCAGTTTCCCTTTCAAAAGTGTACACTCTGGTTACTTTATAATCAAAACGCGTGTCGTGAGTAAAACTTTATACACAGTCGGAAAATTGAGTACCTACTACGGTATAACTTTTCAGAAAATTATAGAAAAGGGTGAAATTTGAATGAGCGACAGATTCTCTTTTCCAAAAATAACAATACACCACGCCTGTTATCCCTGAAGGCTTAGGCAGAGGTGTTCCTATAGTACACCCAAATTTCATCCGTTATCAAATGTTGGTACCTACTAACTGGGTTGTGGAGGTCAGATAGGCAGTCTCTCCATGTAAAATACCGGTATTCAGCTGCATCCGTTTAGACTGGAAGCCGACCCCACATAGTTGACACAAGGCTAGGCAGATGATGTGGATCCCCATCTGTTTGGTGGCGAGATTCTTTCTCCATTCATTTAAAACTTAAAAACATGTCAATCACAAGGAATCCCACCACCTCTCCGCCTACCAACTCTTATCATTATCACGGACGACACCCACGGGGCCACAGTTACTAATTATAATCAGAACGTTCCGAGAGTGCACTACGGCAGAGTGCTGTTTTAATTCGAGAAAATGTGCGCAGTCACGTTATGTAGGCGCGGGTTATAATTACCTCTGTATTTACATAACAAAGAGCCCCTCTGTGGAGCTGGGCTTCTCATCTATGTAGCACAAGAATATTAGGTGCTGCTGATGTGTACCAGGTTTGGGTTTGATTCCCAGGTAGGGCGAAGTATTATTGGGTTTTCCCATCAGGTTTTTTTTTTTTCAGGACCATGGTTGATGGCAATAGGCTCACCCGCTTTAACATGGAACTCGAATATAACTGGCGGAATGAGGATGTACCTCAGCTTCCATCGGCCGTCGGGGATTACAGGAGTGATGATATCTATTAACATAGTAGTTGTGGTTTTCATTAATTTTCACCAATCTTAGATATGTATAGATAAGATTGTGTGTTTGAAAGATGCATTAAAAACCGCATCAAATAATTATTTGTTTTGAAGGAAACATTCATGGTAGATCTGCTAGTCTATAATATTGGTTCCTGGAAGTGTGTGAAGCTTAGAACTATTAAATGCCTGCAATTATTTCATATTTTACTGCTAAAGTTTCACGTGAAAACTAGGACAAAAATAATCCCACATCCCCGAAAATGTGCCAAAACACTTTCTTCTTTCACAGGCCATTAGCGAAGTATATGATCGGGTAAAAGTAACAACAATAGTGAACATTTGGAGAGCTGCCCAACCCGTGGCAGCAGGACGTTCCTGCCGCCACGCCGCACGTCCTTACTGCCCACTTCGCAATAGAAAGCACGTGTACACTCACGCCCACTGATATGTCTACAGTTAGCAAAATTCAGAACCGAGTAATTGAGTATTTCACGAGAAAATCGAAGCTCTTAAGTGTTTTCGCATTCAGATTTCGATTTGGATCTTATTGAGATAAGATATATAATCCTATAGATGGGAAAACACTATTTGTAGAAGCAACATTCTTTTTTCTGTAGGTTTCATAAACATCACGGTTGTTTGTCCTGGAGGGTTAAGTAGAAGTGTCCCACATTTTGCGAATTATGTAATAGTGGGGAGCCTGTTGCCATGAACCAGGCATGGATCCAGGCTCCGGGTGTCACCCAGAAACAATACAATTACATTTATTCCAACGCGGGAATCAAACCCAAGAACTCATTTTCAGCAGGCTGACGAGGTTATTAAGGAACATAATCTCGTTCGAACTTATGCTCATGACTGTCCCTAGTCCCTACCCAATCTAATCGTCCACTGGCGGACACTAAAAATAACGCACACAATTAGCCAATCTACGCTTATCTGCTCAATTGAGGCAATTCATCTACATTACACTCGTACACTGCCCGAATAGCTTTAAACTAGTCGCTTAGCGATGGGCTGTACTGAAAGCGAAGCGAGTCGTTGTGAAAGCGATAGTTTTCTTTCGTTTGGGAACATTTTTATGATTTTAGCGGCACTATTTGTATTTGGTGCATCAATGGTTACTATTAACGTATATTCAGATTCAGCTTACTGCAAAATATTTGTTTCTGCATTAAGAGGATTACATAACATCACTCCTGTAATCCTTGAAGGATTAAGCAGAGGTGTACCTAATAGTACACCCACATTTCGCCATTTATGTTTAAGTCCCATGTAATAGGGCACGAGCCTATTACGAGGATTGTGCGTAAGTAAAGAATAAAAGGAAGAAAATAAGTTTATTTGGCACATGCCACAAGTGTACACAATATAAAACGTGCGTGTCCTCTACTGACCGTAAGTAAGTTCCGTATTTTTTTAATTCAGAAGATTCGTGCAGATGGGTCATAGGTAAATTTAACAGCCACATTTAAAAAAGCCATAGAATTAGGATAAGGCGGGCATCGCTATCTACTGTCTCTGCTTTCAGTGTGTCGCGTGCTTTACATGGTGTTATTAAAGCACTAAGTACCATAAAATATAGTCACTCTGAAGGTCTGATGTGTTACCGTAGTGATAAATATACGGTTTAGCTGTTTTATTATCATCATCACACATTTTTATTATTCATAAAATCCACCACAATTTGCAGTTTTGTGCTGGGTTGGTTTCGTTAATTAAAGAGGAAAATATGGGATTAGGATTGGATTACACAACTAGAACTTTATAGATAAAGTTTATCATTATCATGGATATCGATAGCCAAAATCAAATCAAAAATGTTTATTTGTAAGAAAATACATACAAATACAAGGAAAGATCTTATATCCTAGAACTCATTGTACTCTGCCTGCAAGCATTACTTTTCACCATCATTTTAGAAACCCACTGCTAGGTTTAGGCTCCCCCTTTCTTCCGCCACACTGCCTTGTTGCGTGCTTAACTCATACATAAAAATAATTATAACAGTCAGAAAATCTGATACGATATTTAATCTGACCATACAAGTTCCCACTGGTAGTAGCAACATGTAGTTACAATAAGGCATTATTTAACCACATTTAAAGAGGCAAAAAATCCAGCCTTCAATGACCACTTAAAAATCACTCCAGCATCTTAAACACATTAAACGCTCATCTCTTTCACAATTACGTCATATTTTCACCTGCGATGCTTCACACATTGAAACCATTTAATCGATGAGGTGATCGCACGCCGGGCCCCGGGGGAGTAGAGCGGGGAGGGTGCGGCGGGGCGGAGGGGGTGCGCAAACGCATGCACAAATAGATCTTGGCAGGGGCACGCATCGGTGCATAGTGTGGATTTGGAGGATGCAGAAGGCTCACTTTGATTAAGTACATAGAGCAAATTGTAGAAAGTATGGGACCAGTCAGTACGTTTGACAAAACTAGGCTGACTAGACGGGGACGAAGGAAGTAAGGTGTGCGTTAAGGTGAGCTTCAAATTTCCTCATGACAGTAGTCTAATAGAATATTTACGACTATTATCCTATGCCCAGCAATGGACGTCTTTCAGCTGATAAGATGATGATTCGAATTGGACCAACTGCGAATTACACCAACTGCGAATTGGACCAACTGCGAATTGGACCAACTGCGAATTGGACCAACTGAGAATTGGACCAACTGCGCATTGGAAATTTTTTTGAACATTGGACTAATCGCGAATTAGACCAATCGCGCCTAAAGGTGATGAATCTCTTCAGCAAGTTTATTTCTCTGTGTTTACCATACCTTCTGCTGTATGTATCAGTTCAGTGCAGTACACGCATACTCACGCCACTCGTACGCATGTGGGTGTAACGTCTTGAAGGAACTCCCTCAGTTCATTACTTAAGGCTCTTAACTACTCGTTAATTTTGACGACATCAGATTGTTTAAGAAACTTTAATATTTTATAGGAATACGATTAAAGCTTGCTTTGGAGAGAGTACTGGGAAAAGCCCTACACACTGATCCCAGCTACTGCAACTCCTGAAACCCAGAACCAACAGTGGTGACTACAAGGAAAGTGCCGAGGCAATGAAGCTCGACGAATCCCTGAGGATCGGATGAACTGTCTTGGATGTTGGATCCCTCAACAAGATCAACAACAGCTAGGAGAAAAAAAACATAATTTTCACAGTTACGTTTGGAAAGGATATTTATTTCAGAATTTTTATAGTCAGGTAGATAGAAACATTGCGATAAGACTTAAAATAGACGGAATGCTTGACATCTGAGTGCTTTTAGTAAACTGATGATAAAACATTTGAGTACTGGAACCGGTTCTGTTAGATTATCAACTACATTGTTTTATCAATAAAAAAAGAACTGATTGAATCTGCAGTCCAAAGAGCAGGCACTTTATGACACCTGCGATAGACAGTCACAATAATTTTGAATGTCAAATTCAAGAGGTTTGTTTAAGCAAAGCAAGGCATCTCAGGTTCAGAGTCAGCTGACCGCTACTCTTGCTAAGGTAGAAAGTAAGTTAGTTTGTAAATAGATGAATATTTGATTGAATGCAAAAAATACTCGCGTGACATCGGTTACGTAATAAATAATTGCCCGATGTAATTGCACGCCACTCGCCAGTACAGTGTGCAGAACACGTGGTATAGGACCGACTAGATTTTTTTAAAATTCCATGACTTCAGGCCTATCTTTCCTCCGAAAGGTTTAGGTTTATTCATACTACATCGAAATTACACAATTTTTGAGTGAACTTTGATTTTTATGTTTCATTAATGAATTTGATATTGTAATATTTACTATTGAAAAACCATTCAAAACCTAAAGTAACAAAACCAAGAAATTAGGTAAAGCATGAAAACAAAAAAATCTAATCTAATCTACGTACTTAGCTGATATAATCCGGCTAAAATGTCAGAGATTTAATTACTTAGTGATTGATTAACTGTAGGTACTTATGTACTTAGTGTAGATAGGTCAATGAAATAAAATGACATGCGACGCAATATTTTCACTGCACACTAAGTACTGCAACGTAAAATACCAGATTCATCTCAAAATGTTCCCACAGCTGGGACCCTGGCCACCTCTCTGTTGGATGGACATACACGCAATACACCCAGCACATGCATGTGAAAGTAACTAGAGTATTTTTACAAACTTAGTTACATAAAACTAGATTGGACTAAAATTACATTAGTAATTATTATGACAACGGCACTAGATTTATTCGTTACACTTATATTGGCATGTACTACATAATCCAATCTGTACGTAATATGTGCCTGAACCACTGCAGCGTAGGTAAATTCAGTTCGTTGTCGGAGTAACTAACTGCTTGAAATAAAACCACGAATAAGGCCAAGCAATAAATCTGACAAGTGTTCGCATCGTTGGCACCGGCACTTTGTTTCCTGAGTCCCACCTGTAGGCACTCAAATGTATTTTAGAATGAGAAAAAGATACGGAATATGCAACCAAAATTTTCTGCAAGAAAAAATCCTCACTGATTTGTTTTTCTGTTTGAGCTATATGAGAAGTCCGAGAAAATCAATGTAAAAGTGGAATTAAATTTTTATAATTGACATTTTCCAAAAATAAATTTAACCTTTACCAATGAGATACGGTATGTCAAAAAGTACTAATAAACAAACTGTATAAACAACATAAACTGACCCACACCAACCTAAAAAAAACAGCCTGCCACTACAAAATTCAATCACACTGCCAATACTCCGAATTTCCAAAAAACAGATCTATTATGTAATTAAACGTACATACACACACACACACAAGCCGAGTTCATTCACACAAGACCTTGACATGATTACGCTCAATGAAATTTAGTGAGCGTTGCGCAGACGCACATACACACACGCACACACACACCAGTGCAAGTATATATGTATGACACGTGGCGAGATGCGCACGATTCGTTATGTAAATCCTTTGACATAATAGCTTATTAATACATACATCTATTGTTGTTTCATATTTGTTTAAGGGATTTTGTCTGTGAAACAAATGAACTTTTTCATGATTGTCTTATTGACTGTAGAACTAAATAATTTTCTGACGAATTTTTTTTTAATGATTTTTATAATACCCATTATATCATAAATTTTATTTTTCGTCATTTCAATTAAAATACCTGAAATAATGATCCTAACTTGTATTATAAATGCGAGAATAACTCTGATACCTTTTCACCACTTAAGACAACATTAAGTACCGCACTTGGGTTAGGATACTATTTATTCCGGTAGAGCATTTCCGTGGGATAATTTTCGACCTCCACTCTGGTGAAGCCGCGGGAAAAACCTGGAAGTAATACAACTAATTGAGAACTGGCCCTGGCCTGTCTGTCTAACATGTTGTTAAAGTGCATTAACTTATTCAATCAACATTTTTGTTCTAATCACTTTAACAAACCTCATTTTAAAACACACAGCCGCTTATAATATGTCTATTACTTATGTAAATCTAAAAACAATACACAATAAAGGATTTGTGTACATTCTCAACTATAGTGTACAAGTCAACGACTGCTGGAACGTGTGCATCGTTAATTTCTCGATAATTGCTAAAGCTATTTTCATGCGATTTTCTTGTTAGTATGCTTGTATAGACGGCTGCATGAATAAATATCGTGTCGGGATGGACGGTTTATTGAAAACGTTGCTTAACATGTAATACTTGTGTGCTGAAGCTTGTGTTGGTGCGTGCTCTTTACAAATATAATTTACAAAAGAAGAATAGAAAAGAAGGTAATAGAAATGTATGAATTGATTTGTATTCAACACTAGCACTTCGCCCACGACTTCGTCCGCAAAAATTGTGATAGCTCTGCTAATATGCATGATATAAATATAATTTATAGCCTATAGCACCCACGAATAATGTAGCTTTCTGAAAGTGAAACATGTTTTTGAATTGGATCATTAGTTCCGGAGATTACCCCTACATGCAAACTTACAAACAAATTTTACCTCTATCAGCATAGATTGAAATTTAAAAATCGATGATATGACACTAATATGTTTCTGATTTTTTTTCAGCTAATTGTGTAACAGGGTGGAAATATTGCGTAATAGAAAAGCTAAAAAGATCTGTGAAAAACGTAATAAATGTACACAAAGAGAACCCGTACGAAATCATGTTATGCAGAGCCTCTGCTATTTCTGTCCTGTTTGAAATAACAGTAATAAAGCTATATTTGGAAAATACAGAAATACTGCGACAAGATTGTACCGAGAAACTTAAACTTACGGTCCACAAATTATTTCAGTTATGATCATGTAAAACCTTTACATCACTTTGAAACTAGTCTCGTCTACCATTCAGTCGAGTTGATAACCTCCCCCTCAGAAGTTGATGACAACCTTGCAACTAAAAATAAAAAGAAGCTAGTAGAAGTATCTAATACATTCGAGAGATACATATAGATTTGCGAACAATGTAACCTTACATAAAGGAGTACAACGTACAACCTTGAGCCATCAGGAAAATGTTCAGGAAAGGTTACCGGGCGCGCTGAGAAACGCGCGCAGCGACGCGTTTCTTATTATACACTCAAGTTAAATATTTTTTTTTACTCAGTCATTATTCTCAAACCTGTAAAGGAAAACATCGTGAGTACCCGATGTCATAAAGGGTGTAAAAAGACCCTTAACGAAGCCGAAAGGTACTTGTTCTCCCCGTCATTGCGATCATTTTTTGTTCTAGACCATACCTGGGAACCTTCTAGTTACGGAGATATTGGGGGTCAAAGTTCCAACTTTTTCACAAGTTTTTTTTCAAATACATGTTTCTAATGTAAGATTTTTACTTTAAACACCTTCACGACCCCCGTACTATTCAATCCATCCATCAGCACAATGTTTTGAGTGCGTTACACTGAGTTTTACCGTAAAATGTGATTTTTCACCCCAAAAAAAAAAGTCGTTTCCTAGCAATAATTTTTGCGTAAAGTTACTTAGTTTCATGTACAGAATGCTTGGTTCACGGCTTCGTGAAGGGTCTGTTTACACCCCGTAGAACACAAAAATTGAAAACATGTGTGTGTGAGATAGATTACGGATGGGCCGTACATACCATCCACAGAGCCACAGAGCCTGCGTCCCAATTGTTTACAACAATTATCATGCTAATCAGACATCATCATCATCAGCCTTTTCCCAACTCTGTCGGTCGGTCGATTGTACAGCATGCTATACAGATGTAACGTTAATAAATATTTGGAGCAATAAGTATGTTCACAGGATAAAATTGAACAAGACGTTAACCGCATTTAAATTGTCGGACTATTTTCATTCCGTGATCCGATGAATTTATTTTGCATTTAAAAGTTTTTAACACATTTCTACGCACTTATGCGAGATCTAAATAAAACGGATGCGTAAAAGACACAAAATCATGCGCATGAGTTGACACGATGTCAGTTTTACACGCGTGTTTATATTTATATATTTACCTAGGTACAACCAACTTAGATTGATGGCTTATTATCTTAGAAGATTAGTAGAACCTGATTTATTGTTTCCATGTTCCATCCATCACACTTCTTAAAAATCCTACCATCCTACTAATATTATAAATGCGAAAGTTTGTGAGGATGGATGGATGTTTGTTACTCTTTCGCGTGAAAACTACTGAATGGATTTGGATGAAATTTCCTGAAACCTGGATTGACACATGGTACTTAGTATGATCCCGTAGGACAATTATCGAACTCCACGAGGGCGAAGCCGCGATCATTACGATAGTAATAGATATTTTAGACAGCTCTCATACTTTCGAAATTCTGGCAACAAACCCCCATAAGAGCTGGAGCTGGACTGTGAAAGATATTTTCGACGATAATTTCGTTGCAGGATCCAAAAAAGTTAGATTGTTTGTCCGGGACTCGTCGCGCTTTTCTAGTGGCCATTGTAGATTCTGTTTTTCAGGAGTTGCAGAGGTTAGGAATAGTGTATTATATATACCCAAAAAAGACTAGTCGTAGTGCAAAACCAACTATTATGGCGCAGCTTTGGGAATAATATATCTTTGGACTGAAGCTGGAGTGATACCGAATCGTTTGTGAAAATGTATTTGAAAATAATACAAAAAATGTGTCTTTTACGAAATGTAAAAGATTGTCATCCACATTTTTTCAAAATCACAGTCAATTATAACGGACACTTTTAATAATGACTGGTGCGGCCTACCTCTTCATCAGTAATCGTCGTCTAAAAGCTTTTTGGCTCAACTCTTAGTTTGAGTCTCTATTTAGACTGCCTAAGATTTATAGACTAGGCGTAATGCGCAAGATCTAGATTTTTTCAAGCATTTTTCCTCTGATTTAGTGTAATGGTAGTGTGGAGTTTAGTGAGTGTTGAATTATATTTGTGTCATCGCGCCAGTGTAGTGTCATTGACACTATGCGAATTAAGTGGCTCAAGACTATAATACGAGTATATACTTATTTTACTAATATTTTTAAGACAGTTTTCTTACAAAACAAGGCTAACGTCTCATAAGATTCTCCATCGCAAAAAATGACAAACTTTCGCTTTACTGCACATTAACTTTAAAAACTCAAGACTTAACTAGTTTTCCCCTTGGTTACTTAGGGAACTTTTGTGTAAAATTATAAGCTTCTAGTTCCACTGGTTTCGACCGTGCGTCGTCTGCAATTGAATGAATGAATTGACAATTTTTACAGTGTAGAAGATAAATTGACTCGAGAAAAAATGCAAGCTAAGCTGTAAAATTGATCAGAACAAGAAGATTTGGCAAGTTGTCAACATAGTCTGCAATTAATCATCTAACTAATATAACCGTACACTCGTACAGTCCCCAGCGGTTTGGGATTACGCCAAATTCGGTTCACAGAGAGATCAGTACTTGTTGAAACTTTGAAATGATTAGACTGTCTACTTCTTTTCGTGTGGTTAGTTCGTAACCTGGTGTCAGAGTTTTTAGGCCGCCCATGGGCCTCTGACTTGGCTACTGACTTGAGACTGAGCTTGAGACTGTCTGAAATAAATATTAGTTGTCAATGTCCCACCCTGTCCCTGTCCCACTGTCCTCCACCTTCCGCATCCAGGCTGAGCCAGCCACCTTTTATAGGTCTTTCTTTCTATCTATCTGATCTCATAGCGTGGATGCGCTACGCTAGACACGTGTGATGAGATAATACTTAACACTAATTAAATACACTAATAAAACAATTTGGTATAAATTAGATTACGCCAAAACTGGGTCAAATAGTTAATTGCATCTTCGTTTGATTAGTATAAATTAGTAACATGAAAATAAGAATTAAAGTGCTGTTTTTGGTTATCGAATAGAATAGAACCTAATAAAATTGCTAGCTTGTAAGCTGTACGTCTATTGTATACTTAAACTGAAGGAATATTTAGGAGACCAGTCCATACCATTATTTTTAATGCAAAAATAACTCAGTGTTTGTTACCTTTTTAACAGCTCATCGGATTTCAATTGTTTTATGTATTCAATTTCCTCTTCTTCTTTTACACACTATGTCTACATCTCTTTTTTTATTATCTCCTCTCGCAGGTATGCTGGAAGAGATTTCTTTAGAAATAAGCATCACCTTTGTACTATTCTCTGTTCCTTTCTTCTTTTCTGTATTAAGTGTGTACATAAATGGTTAAATAAATAAATAAATTTGGCACACAGTTAGACCATCTACTGGATTAGAACATTTAATAAGATATACTTTGTATCCCGATAGTATGTTCTCGTGGGATAGCTTCCGAGCTCCACGCGAGAGAAGCCGTGAGCTAAATATAGTAATTTATATTTCGGAAGAATTCGCTATATTAGGGCCAATCATCATGAAAATAAAGATTTGACATTGACGTCGACAACAGCCAGGCTGTTCAGCTATCTCTTTAACACACATTTCACATTAGTTTTATGACATAGCAACAATCTAAGATTGACAAACTTATCTAACCCAGCACCGTCTGCACAAACAGGCCAGCCCTTTCGATAACTCGCTCACTATCTTGCACGTGTGTGCTCGTCAAACCACACAAAATATTGACATTAAAGACATGTGTTTACTAAGTAAATAACATTCGTCCTTGTGCGTCTGCTATCCTTGTACATAACGACCGTATCTGTTTACATAGCATGTAGGTAAAAAACGCGAAAATCTTGAAAAATGTCAAAGTGTCGATTCTTATGTCAATAAATAAAATATGCGCGTAATATTTTTTAAATGGAGAATACATTTATTTTGTTATTGACATTTGGGATGGCATGTTATAATCGTAGACAGCTGAAATATTATTGTGTTTGTGTCGTTTTTTCGATGGCTGAGTAATGGTTGCAAACACGTTTTATGTAGAAGTTTTGGCGGTTGCTATGCAGTGTTGCTGGGTGTTGTCGATGCGAATAAATAATGTGTTTACTTTACCTGTCTACCTATTAGTAGCTATTAAGAGGAAACGCCGCCGGGCAGGCATAACGTTTGCTCTTAGTTACTCTGAAAGAAAAATACTAAAATAAGCTGTAGGATAGATTATTTTAATTTTAATCAAAATTATCGTAGAACAATCTTACTGCTATTATAATTATGAATGTGAGGATGAATGGATGGATGGATGTTTGATGACGGCTGCCCAGAGGGAATGAACAAGTAACAATCGCATGCAAAGACATTCTTTTCTCAACAACAACAATCGATAGGCTTCAATTAAACTTTTGTCAATCCAATATATTTTTGAATTTCCCATCATTGTTTTCGCTGATAAAATGCCACTTTGTTTAAGCCCGAAGTGTATTTACTATATATTTATTTAAACAAATACTATAAATGGATTTGGATGATTTCGATGGCACAGAGAAAGATAATAGTCTGGAATAGCACAAAGACAACTTTTTTCTCTCACACATACATAATAATCAAAACTTCCACGTGAACGAAGTCGCGGGCAACACCTAGTTTATTTATTTCAAAACTTTATGTACTGTAGTGGTACCTACACAGGCTGACTAAATACCACAAGGCTTACTCTACCTGTCAACTGGAGAGTTGGGACTACCTCTTAATAGGTATGTACTTACCAATAAAGAGTAGACTATCTTAACTCTGCTTACCGCATTAAAAGACATTTTTAATTGTCATTAAGCTGACACAGATCACTAATGACGGTCCTATATTCTTAATGGTAATACATAAAGCGATAAGACAGCACGAACGACGAGCAATCAAGCTATACAAAACCGGTATAAACGGATCTGCTGATTGTACGGGAAATCTATACGAAGCGAGTCCATGTTATACTGAAAATAGATAGCTTGATACGTTGCCGTGTGTACACAGTACCTACCTATTTATTAGTAAGTATATGTAGGTACTCGTGTAAATCGTTACCCTCATTTTGGCAGTACTGATTGCGAGTGTTCAACCGCTTTGGTCATTACTGCTGATAAAGAGTCTGCTGATAGCGATGGACTGGAGGCACGTGACCCTGCTGAGAGTAGGCAGGTCTTTATCGTTTCGGGTTTCGGCACCAACGTTTTCGTCCTCCTAGAGACTATACATTGAAAAATTGGTACATGTATTTGACTAAAAGAACCAATAATCCTAAAACGCAAAATTATTCCACCACTTTCATTTGTACTGAAAGCATATTTTCCAAGATAGTTGAGAAAAGACTAGGAAGATAATGATGAATCTCTGAAACTCTGTCAGTAAATAGAACTAAAATGTCTTCCTCAAAGTAACACTCAGGTACCTAGTTACCTACTAATAAGTTGCGTCGAAAGTCGTGCCCCACCTGTATCAACTAAATCCTTATTTGGCGGGTAGTTTCACAGCCGCCATGTTCGAGGAAGTGCGACCTCTGACACAGTTCGGAGCACGTCCACAATTCAGCTGATACCTTATCGAGCAGCCGGCCACTCGCTAATATTACCGGGCATTACGAGAGAAGCAAATCATTGGAGGGATCCGTACAACACAATTAACGTTTATAATAATGAGACTTACAACGGATTTCAACAATGAAATTAAACACGATCACCACAACGCGTTCAACAACTGTCAGTGTCATCATGGCTATAGAATATTGACAGATTAGAATGCAGAGATCTGCCTTATGTGTAATGTCGCCAAGGTTGGGACACAGCCCTCCCCTCTGTGACAAAGAGTGGGCCGTAACCCACCACGCTGGCCTACAGTTGTTTTGTGGATGAAAATTGCCTCCAAGGCTGATAATTCATTACTTATGTGTGTCCAGCAAACTTGCTGAATGGCTTATCTATTCGCAAAGACGTGAGCTGTTATCATTTAGCTCGTGCCAACAACTGATAAGCAGAGATAATAACAACATTCACGTTTCCTCGCCTCCCCACCAAGTTACCTCTGCAACTACAATATTCAATCGGGAAGTCAATGTTTCTAGATTGGAAACAACTTTATCTAGCGTCAGATTTCTTCTACCACGGAATAACATATTTTCGAGCAGAAAACAGTAAAAAACTAGTTTATATGCCAAAAGAGTCTTCAAAAACACAATCAAATAATAAAATAACAGAATTAGCTACCCAAATATGGAACCCAGGCGCAAACAGACTCATCACAGATAACATATCTCAAGGATGAATTTAAAAAAATATCGCGTTACGTAAGCACACCCGATGTAGTAAACATGTTTTTTTGATGCACATTTATTCGATAACACCCAAATACCACTTTATAAATACCGATCTTAAAAACTTTATCGCAATAGTAATACAGTTGAATTTACTTAGATTCGTATGTAAAGTATTTGTCACCGCTCAAGGTCAGTATTAAAATTTTCTCACCTATGACACAAGGCGGAGGAAAACAAATGTTTCACGGATATCGCGCGATAAGAAAATTCGTCTCGCTTGTAGAAAATTCTCGAATGAATGCAGTCTAATGTGCTCAACGTCAGTAGTATAATGGCCCAATCCAGTAAAGTTAGTCTGGTTTCTAATTCAGCGCTGGTTTCTGCAAGCCCCCTCAATGTTGCCTGTTCATTATAATTTTCGATCAATCCTAATAGCTGGCTAAAACTGGTACAGTTAGGCAGAGGATTAAGTGATCAGAGTTATCACCAGGTTTCAGGAACATGGCTCTGATCTCACGAGTTGGCTGAAGGCACCGGCTGAAAACAACGATTCGTTTTTGTTTTATTTGGCATCTTGTCGCGGTACTTTTTATTATTTTTCAATACACTTTCTCGCAAACTGGTTCTTATCGCATTACGATTAGGTTCAACATGCAATGTATTTCAAACGCGTGGATTTTTAATATTTTCCTCACACGTGCGGAAATAAAAATTTCCACAGATAACTAAACTTATACTAAGTCCAAATGGGTTCAATGACTATAATCGGCGGTGACTGTTTTTTTTTAATCTCGGCAAAGAGCTATGCTTCTTTACAGCGTAAATATTTTTTGAGTATTTAAATTGTGTTTATAAATAGAATACCAAAGATAAAAATGATTATTTAAAACAAACATTTACTTACTCATTTAAATTTAAAAAAAAAATATGAACAAATTAACATTAATTTGTGTTCTAAATTAAAAAATATTAGATTTTTCTATTTTTCATATAAGGCTGTTTAGCGGCATCATACCTTTGCTTCTTCTTCAACCTGCAGAAAAAAAGCAAATTAAATCATAGTTTCAAAATAATTCCTGACAAATTACTTTCCGTTCTAATATTTTATTTCTTCGAAAGTGTATTGAAAAACGTCCTTTGATATGCGTGGGGATTTGTTACTGCAGTACTCGGCTCCATAACACCCTCGCCTGCAGCTCGGGTATTAATTCCGTCTCGAATGCAATAACAAAGTTTCCCCACTTAAATCAAAATGTACTATTGTAAGCACATTGAGTTTTCCTATCTAAGAATTGAACTTCTGCAAATTATATTTTTTGTTGTTCTCTATCGTTTTAACATTCAAGACTTAGTGTCGAGAATTCCTATTCGTCTAGGTAATAAGTCAGAGTGTTGTGAAAAACAACTTTGATTGATGCTCAGTCGTTTACATGATCGGCAGAAGTGTAAGTAAAGTAGTCACGTACCCGAGTGACTCAGATACACATAAATTACAAGACAAGTATATAAATGTCGAATGGTAAATAGATACCTGCTGTATGAACAGCATTATTTAGTAAAACGTGATAGCCAATACAGCTTACATCACTGCGTTTAGCAGAAGGATAATAAATAAATCGTTTATTTATAAAAAAGGTGCACATTTACAATAAAATATCTTAACAATTAAAATAGAGCACATTTTCTTATTTGCCTGAACTAGGTTGAACCTGTGTTTCAGGCTACAAGGTGCGTAAATACCTACTTAAAATAAATAAATTAACATAGCAAGAAAAGTAAAGTAAACTTATAAAATTAAGATATTGATCGCATAATGATGTTTTTGAGTTGCAATTCCGGAGGCAAAGCCAATCGCCGTGATAGACCACAGATTGCTAATCTTATCCCAAATGTGCTGTGGTCGGCTACCAGTCTTACCAGATGCAGCAGAACAGCAGTATTGGTGTCTGCGTAACACCATGAAAAGGCTTCCGTAAATGGCGATACAGTTTTCATAGGCTTTGCTCCTTCGGTGCGCAGTTCCCATTAGTGATGGATTGGCTGACGCTATCCAAATCCTAACTAATATTATAAATGAGAAAGTAAGTTTGTTTGTTTGTTAACTTTTCACGCCTAAACCACTGAACCGATCATCCTGAAATTTTTCATATACGTTTTCAGGTGTAGAGAAACGGACAGAGGAAACAACAATAACGTTCTTATGATAATAGATAGCGCCACGTGTCTTTCGAATCATGATTGAATTATATTATAGAATAGAAACTAATTAACGCGAGCGACACCGCGGGCAAAAACTAGTTATTTATATAAGTCCATAATCAGTTTTAACGAGAGCGACCGGTAAACAAACAGGTGCTTATTACTTTCCACGAAACTAAACAAAAGTCGGTAAACAATAATATTTATGTGGAAATTGTATAATCTGCACGTGGATATCAAATTGTAGCTAGTTTATCTGCGTAGCGGGGAGTGTTTCGCACCGAACTGTACTAAACCAAGGTTAACTAATCAAGTAATCATGATATTATTATCTACCACAAGATTATGCAACACAGGTAGTCTAACATAAAATCTCGCCTGCACTGTCCGAAGGGCTGGCCAGCAGGGCCACATTTACACACACATTTCGTAAGATAGCTGTGCGTAATCTGCAATATTATATCGGAGATCATTATTCAGCTTTGCTTACCCCTTTGGCACACAAGTGAGTGGTTGCAAGTGCTACCGATGAGCATGAAGTCCTCGGTTCGATTCCCAGGTCGAATAAAAGTGATGTTTTCCTTCACCGATGCCTTCATGGGGATTACACATAACTGGCGAAATGGTGCGATTATTATGAGAACCTTTAAGATATCCAACATATCTACATAATGAAGTAGTCTTTTGTGCCTTCAAAAACATATGAGTCATGGTATATAATATAATAGGTAAATAATTATAATTAATGACACCATAGAAAGATAATAATTACATGTCGTGTTGTTGCCAACCGAAAATGCTCGCAGTTATGAGTCACGGTATGAATAAATAATGTTTTTACATTATATAATTATGTATGTAGAATATCAGGTGGTACATACGTTAGTCATCATCTGACTTTGTAACAGTTTTTTTCATATTATTTTATACGTAATCTTTATTTTTTTTCTCCCTATACTTAGGGAATTTATATTTTATTTATGACGGGGTTCAAGCTCTTGCTGTGTTCCTGAACTCTTCTACATATTTCCTCGATTTTAAAACATACTATACACTGTATTTTCTTTCGTTTTTCGTGGAAAACTATAAATGTATTCCACATAGAATCACACACCAGTGCTAAAAAATAAACATAGCTAATATATGTAACCGCTTCCATTTGCTCTATTAAAATAATAGAGTCGTTATCAGCGGCGACGTAGAGTCTGCACTATATTGTTATCAGTATCGTATCAGTGACTCAGTGGCACTTAGCATACAATAGGGTCGCGGGTTCGAGGCCCGACTACGGCACAGCTGCTGCTTGCGTATGCGCAAGTATGTGGAACACTTGAAGGTCTGTTTAAATTATTTTTCTAGTAAAGTTGTAGGTACTTTAAATGCTGAAATAGAACTTGTGATAACCTTTCATTAGATGTTCGAGTTTTTTTTTATCGGTCACTAGTTCGATCCCGGATGAGGTTGTTTTTGACGGTATTTTTAATAGGTATAATTATTACCTTGTTTTTTAATGATATTTGCTCCAATGTGACGGCGCCGTATCAATGCTCGTGATAATAGACGCGCAAACAAATATAGACGTGATAACAGTTATCAGTCGCCAATGGGACTGGCGGTGGCGGGGCTGCCATGCTCCTCACGCGTGATCACACAAACTGAATGGTGATATGATAAATATCCATGAATTGAGTCGTTACAGGTAGCTGCAGCGAGATGTCGAATGTTATAACATTCTGCTTTTCAACATGTTCGGGTTTCTGAACAGGCTGTTCGCCTTATGGGCTTGCCGTATTGTTGGCCTCTAGGCACGCCTGGAGCCAGCCAACGAGATATGACCGGGCTTGAGTATCCACGGTGCACCGGTCTTAGGTGCATGTATGAATCGCCACTCCTGGAGGCAGTTCTAACGTGTTACGTGTTACAACCGCCTAGCAACAGCATAACCTATGCAACGCAGACGTAATACTTACTATATGCTACATAATAGGCGACGCATAACATATGTCAGACATACATAGTCACGTACGAGTCGTACGGGCCGCGTACGAGTTGCGTCACTTGTCGCCAGCGTCACACGTTTCTATTTGACTGGTGTGTCCGTGGGTGGCTTGGTGATAGCTAGCTGTTCCTTCAAAGATATCTTAGAGGAATTAAGGTAGTAGTGGATGATTGCAAATGAGTCAATACTTTGCCTAGCTGTGAAATATCTTTTCGTGAAACAGCACATTCGCGTAGCAACAGTGTTATCTTTGTAGGGTGGAGACTAAACTAACAAGAACAAAACACGTATGTACTTGAATCATCATTACCATGGCAGCCGTATGAGGTCGGCTGCTGTGAGGACCTCCCCCAAGTGTCGCCACATCATCCTGTACTTGTAGCATCCGATAGATTCCCGCGATCTTCACCTGGTCATCACTTCACCGCTTAGGGGGCCTTCCAGTGCTGTACCATCCGGCGATCATATTTGCCATTGTTATCATTAGGTTAAAATAAAAGCTATGATTTTTTTAAATTGATAAGCAAATTTATGTATACCTATTGTATATCTTTAAAGCGCGGCAAGGTCGAGGATTAACTGTCGCACGAGTAGCGTATCATTGTTATCAAAAGTGAACAAGAATCCAGTTTTAGGCGGAGTTACTAACTGACTTTCTGTAACTCGCTGATAACTAATGCTAATTACTAACATTAGATCTAGCAGCTGTGCTGGATTCATTTAATCTAACACGAGTCTATACTTAACCTATTTGACTTGGGAATAATAATATATAAAACACAATTTCCAAAGGAAAGTCTGGTTGAGACATTCTGTATCATGGCAACCAAATTGCGTAACACAATTCTTACTGCCTATTACAATTCTGAAAGATTTTGAATAAAATTCCTTACTCAACCATTCATAATTATGTTTTAAAGATGCATCTGCTTGAAAAGTATTCTTTGATTGGCAAAATGAGTAGCATTATCTTTGACATTGCCATTGTAATGGGGAAGACCGTTAAAGCTAATTATAGATGGCGCGACCATAGCTAGGTCTCAATATGACCAATGAGGTAAGGTTATTTTGACATTACTAGATTTTCAACCAATGAACTAGCAATGCCAGCGCCATTAGTTTCACAGTGCCCATTGAGTTCTATAGTTAACCAATAGGTCACTTAGTACTCATGCAAAACTGAAACTTTAGTTATAGTACTTAATTTCCGGTATCTTGGTCAAGAAGAAGTAGGAGCATACAACAACATAAGAGCCCACCATCCAAAAAGGCACAACGCTTCTGTTGAATAAGGCTTGTTTATTATAACGGAAGAGCGAGTTTGAAACAAAACACATCCACTTGTTTTGGCTAGCTAACCTTGTTTATCTAACACGACTATTGCAACCAGCATTTACTCAATCCAGTGCAATTTTCTTGTCATCTTAAAGGGACACATTTCCTCGTAATTTTCTCGAACCCCATATGTTTCTAGCAACACAATAGGTAACGCATACAATTTGTCAGTTTGACACACGTTACGTAACGAGTTACAAACAAACACACACACAAACACTGCACTTGTATGTCTGTGTGTGTGATAGTGTTTGCTTAAGGGCGGAGTGTGTGTGTGCTTGTCTACAAGTTGGTATTTGCTTGGAAGCGGGATGGAGACGTCGCTTTATCTGATGTGACTTACAACTGATAGTGAGTACTGTGACCAAACTATCAGGCAATGCGCAGACCCTAGAAAAGGCGCGTTTCAGTTCTTACACATTTATTTTACCTGTGATTTGCATCAGTCTGAAAATTACATTGAACTTTATTCCGGTAGCAATAAGTTTGCTGTTAGGTTGCTATCACTGACAAGTTATTCAAAACTATAGTGTGTGTGCAATTTTGGCTGTAGAACAGTAGATTTCAACGCGCTTTGTATTTCTAAAACGACTCAAAATTAAAATAAAAAGACGTTTATTCAAATTAGGCTGATAATAATCAGCACTTACTGAACGTCAGATTTTACAAAAGACATTCCGCCCCACTTCCTAGTGTTTCAGTGGGAAGACTTCCAACAGTATTGATTTTCGGTAGCTTATTATAGTCTTCATTTTTAACGTTTCCATCATCGTCCGCTGGCAGAATGTCGCTTTGTCCATGGCCTCTAGACAAAACAGAGTCATCGCTCTGTGGAACAATGGCCTGCAACTAAACATTCTCGGGAATAGAATAGTGTTTTCTTTAGCATAGACAAAATAGTCTCGTCTAGGTTTGCACACAGCCTATAAGATGAAAACTTTATACATAGGACAGGTTATTTAAGCAAGACTTTGTAAAGATTCAAGTAAGAAAGTGAAAAAGAAAAGCTAGCCAATATCCTTGAGGTAAGTAATGGCGTTATTATAAAAAAAAACGGTAGTAAATGGATGTCAGTTTACTTTTAATTTACGAGCTACCACTGAGTCAATTGTAACAGTCTGCTATGAAGAAGCTTAATTGCAATTAAATATTTGCGTAAAAAAGCAAATATGTATTTTTAACCTTGTTCTTTGTAAGAATGAAACATTGCGGCACAGACGAGATGTTGATAATTATTTAGATGTTAGAAAGAAAGAAGGAAAACAAAGTAAATGGTCCTAAAAGTAATGAGGGATTGTAACCGCGTACGTAATAGATAGAGTGCGTACGATCCTAACAAGCACGCGTGTCTTGGAAGATGCATGAATTAAAGCAAAAGGAATATGTAGACTAGAGAGGATAGTATAATGCAGATTGTTAGATTAGTTTCGTTTTTGATTACCTAGAATTGTAGATTAATGAAGGGTTTTTCACATCAAAGTGCGGCTACCGATGCAGCAAGGTACTGTAATCAGATTTTCACAAAGAAGCTTTTTCACTATTCTAACCGTTGTTATTTTTAACTGAACATGAACATACGTGACCATGATCGAGCGTGTATTTAGTTATAAATGATTAAGATAAAATTATTTATCTCACATCCTACCTCCACGTTGTCGCCCTGTTCCCGTATCTATCTCCGTGAAGTTTGTCTCCTTTTGGGCCGTCCGTTTGTTTTGCGGCAACTTTCTCCAGAACTGGCCGGTTGAGTCGACGGCCACAACTTGTAGCCGTATGTGGCTATATGTCGTGGTCATCTGTAACTTATGCTGTGTGTGTATGCATCTTTGTTTCATCTTGTTCGTTGAGGGCGGCGTTTGATAAAGTTTGTGGTAGTCCTAGGTTGGACATAAGATGTCAAGGATGTGGTGTTATCAGACGTTTGAGAAGACACATCAACAACATACTAAGTATTTTTTCTTATATAGCTTACATAGTGTCTATGTAGAAAACTCGATCAACAACGCACTTTATAAAAAGGCTTGCATTTTTCTATCGAAGTAATAGATGCAACCTTAATTTGTTACAGTTTGAAAACACGACTTAGGCTTCCTAGGTTTTGTTAGTTTCAGTTAAGAACGTATAGGGAAAGTTATCATGAAATACATTTAAGTTGGTATTAAGCAATGAGTATGATATAGTCGACCAGACAGTGTTCTGCTCTGGATAATGAAGGTAAAACTCGATCGAAATACGAACCGCTTTGAAAGCAATTGTCGCTTATTAAGCCCCCCAGGTGTGTGCCTACGGCCTTGTTACCAAAATGATACCAGGAAAATAAAAATATCTCCATCTATGTATATGTGCTGCCAACGTTAGGCAAGCGCTAAAAAGATTATCTGAGGCTAAAATACGTCATCACTGCGAGGTCGCATCCGTATACTAAGTTTGTTGAAATATAATGTAGTTGCTATGCAGAGCAGCAAAGAATAGCATTGAGAATTTAAAGATTGACGAAACTAGCAGGTTGTTGTAGTAGCCAGGGGGCCTGTGTTTGTGGACACATCTATACTTATAAGTTGTTTTGATGTAGGGGGTAATCTTCGAAACTGATGATCCGATTCGGGAAATTATTTCACTAATGGGTAGCTGCCGCGTACTCCCCTTGGTTTCCGACCATAACGCGAGCGAAGCCGTAGGCAAAAGCCAGTTGGTCATATTTTTGAAGTCATTTAAAAATATTTGCCTCGTGGTCCTAATAAAAATCAATATATTTTATTTCATATAGGCCTACATGGGCACTTATAAAACGTTGAAAAAATTTGCACGGTTCGGGTTGGTCGTTTCTTATGGAGAAAAACCGGCAAGAAATTCCATGGTTACTGTTTTCAAATCATTTGTTACTACAATATTATCATGTTACAGCATTAGTACTTAAGTATGGGGGGACAGCGTAGGCCCGAAGTCGTTGCTTACTACACAAAAAACGTAAAACAAGATAAAAAGTTAACAAGCATCTGGGAATCTAATGATCGCAAGCTCCACTATTAATTGACAACGTCAAAAATATTTTGCATTGAGATAATGTACCGAAAAGCTCACGTCCATTCTGTTAAACGTCGTTGTAGCAATAAGAAACGCTAAAGCGATAGTCACTTGTGTAGGGCCCTTAAGAACAGATCTGTACAGCAGTGGTATCTGAGTATAAGGTGGCTCATAATTTTATTGTAGTGAGCCATTGACATTGTCTAAGATTGAAGAAATCTTTTATCCTGAATTTGAAGGATAAAGTAATAAGATTCAGTCCACGAGGCAGTTGCCAACCGCCAAGCGAGGTCTTCGGGCCATCTCTCGCGAGTGTGAAGATAACAAAAATTACCCAATTTAGGTTACAGGTGTGTGTGTTTGTTCGTTTTCAAAGTCGTTCGTGACGTCACACTTCCATATTTGTACAATGTACACACTTATTGTACGAAATTTTGCCAATTTTATTTTAATTGAATATTTTTTGTTTAAAAATATTTTTAGGAAGACGTAGTTTTCACAACTTAGGTAGATTGGAAGTTAACACTTTTCTATTTTCATAGTTTTCTGTAATTGGTTTTGTCTCACAATGATGTATCAGCAAGTTATCTGCGTCACTGCACATTAGATCTCATCACTTGGAAAGTTTGAAAGAAAGTATTTCAGCCAGGAACACTTTTCCTAACACAAAATCTTCGAGACCTGTAGCGTAGTATTTACTTTTCACAAAGCTTAAACTTTTCATCCGATTTTTTTACTTTAGCAGTAACTATATGAAAGCATAAATAAAGAACAGAAGATGAAATATAAACCCTCCTTTAGCTTCTTCATAGTTGGGTAAAAATTGGTGATAAATGGTGGGGTAGTTCCTATTTTGTCAGTGTACCATCTGTGGATCTCGATCGGTAGGTGAGTCGGAGACACCGAATGGGTGGACATACTACGTGTAGAATATTGATGACTGGCTAGATGGATGGATGTTTGTCAAATTAACTACGTGGAGCTTACGATCTCTTCCGCTTTCTTTCGTTTAATCTCAGAAGGATTTCCAATTGATAAATGGCTATCATTCCTTCCTCAATCGATTTGTTACCAAATCCACGCGAATCGTATCCGCGTGTTATATCATACGTGATATAAATATGGCAGACATGCCAAGGTTGGTCCAGGATGAGCTCTCAAACTAGCTATAAACATTAATTTATATTATTAAAACAATAAACAGACTACATACGAGATAACAGCGAACTGAGTCGACCTCCATACTGAATTTATATTATCACAAGAACTAAAATATTATTTGAATAGATTAATCTTTAAACCCGAAACATCCTAACGCAATAAATCCTTGCAATTCAATCTCAACTTTTGCCAACAAAAAATAAGGTGTGTATTTGGTTGCAGTGAATAGTTGATAGTGCGAGCGATTTGCAAAAAGGAAGATAATAAAGTAGGTTGATAGAACCGGATTGAACCGGTTTCAGGCACATGTGCTTCATTACGTGTCGATGGAGGCCTAAGGTACTGTTACGTAATAGACTCTATTCCAAATTATGGACAGTTAAATGGATGTTATTGTATAAGAATACTGTTAAGATTTGCATTTAGAGGAATTGCGACACCTATTACCTATGTAGGTATTAGGTTATTGTTATAGAAGCTTCTATTGGTATGAACGAGATTCCCCAATTATATTGCTGGTAAAAAAAAACTTTTCATTGATAAAAAAGCACATGGTAACGCATCGTCGACATTGCTAACTTATTTACTTTGAAGCAATGTACTTACTACATGAACTGAAAAACTTAAAATTGATTGATCTAAAAGTTATAAAACGTTTTAATTCGAATTTATTCAGTAAACGTTACATCCTTCAAGTTCTGCCTCCAACTCGTTTCTTTGAGTAATTCATTAATTGAACTCCCGTTAACTCATCTACTAAGGCACCGGTTTTCACAAAATTAAACTCCTTTAATTATGTTAAGTTGGTTCCAAGAAAGTTTCCCATCTACTAATCAAGGAATTTTATCTTTTATCGAAGAAGAAGCCATTACCTTCTTCTTTTGAACTTTACAATATTTGAAAGGGAATCAATCAATTCTTAGACCTTCTTTATGAATGCCCAGTTTTTTGAAAATAAGAAAAATAAATTTATAACATTTAATAGAAACGAATAGCCTCCCATAGGCTATTGCCATATATCTATCCAAACACGCAATAGGCGCCCGATACAGCAAAATAGGTCAAAGCGATTAACAGTGCGTAAGAAATAGATTTCAATTGTGTTGCTATGAATATCCTACCGCTGCATTCACGCCTCTTACAGCTACGAAGATTAGTCGCAAAACAAGTAAACTAGTAACTTACTCTATTACATGTTTGAGGAGTTTTCATAGTGGGAAAAGCAAAAGTAGTATGTGAAAGTAGCAGGAGGCTTTCTGTAGATTCTGCCAACCCCCATGGGAAAAATGGGTTTATGTACACGATATCACCATGCCCACCCAAAATATTTTTTAGGTAAGCAGTATTGCTAGGTACTGCTTAGCTAAAAAAATATTTTTTCGTTACGGGTAGTCAGGCAGTGGCACGTAAGTCTGACAATCAGTCTTACCAAGGGGAATCGTACTACCCAATACTAACTAGATTGTGGAGGTCAGATAGGCAGTCGCTCAATGTAACATACTGGTATCCAGCTGTATCCAGTTAGGCTGGAAGCCAAACCCCAACAAAGTAGGGAAAAGGCAGACATGTGTGATGGGAATTGCTAGATTCTGAGGGCTTAGACATTTTAGCTTGGCCATTTTAACAAAAAATTAAATTAAATTAAAGGAAACGTGTTTTTTGGCGTTTTTTTAAAGAACCCTTCTGTGCGTGTCCGACTCACACTTGTGCCATTTTTTTTATTGATAAGAATCAATAAAAAAAAGTCATCGTTTTCGTGATCGTCACTTTGTTTTTCGCCCTCTGGTTTCCGAAAGAAACCTTTAGCTTAGGTCAATGTGACCCACCCATGGGAAACGAAAAAAATAAACAATATCAATAAAAAAGGTTAGGTAGGGTCTTTCCTATACCAAAACAAAACCTCGAAACTAGCTATCGTAAAACTTACCTCAGTACCTACAAACTGAAACATACAGTTGAAAAATCGCAATCAAGGCACTAACCTCCGTGGGTTAGTCACCCACAAATATAGCCAACAAAGCAAAAGTAAAATACTTACAATAAGGAATATTCTGATTCATTCATAGCAATATATTATGCACATCATGTAAGACAATGCAGTTCAGTGCATGCTACAGCAGTTCCTCTGACTCACCACCAAGGCTGGTGAAAACAAAAGATCCACCGACAGTACGGAACACATGTCTCCTTTGTGCACTTATGTGTAATTAATGTTATGTACTTACCTGACTACATGGCAAACCTTACGGAGAAAATACTTATTTACTGAAGGATATTATTGCAGTTCGAGAAAAGTTACATTTTTGGGTTATTATGTCATTGCAGTTCTCGGAAAATTGTGTTTTCACAGCTGTGTAAACTGAAAAAGTGTTTTCTATTTTTTCACGATAATTTTCCTTATGTATTTCCTTAAGTAACTTACGATTAAACTCTTTAAGTTACAACAGCATTAGTGAAAGATAGAAAATTATTTAATTGTCGCAGGGACATGAGGTCTGTAGAATTTAGCGCTCGCTTGGTTTAGCTCTAAATCCTGGTTGGTAGATATTTGGTTGATTGGTTATGATTTGATTGTTGGTTAATGACCACTGGTTAAATTATAGGAAATTATATGGTTTAAAGTTTACATTGAGACTGGTTACAAAATGGTAAATTTAAGCTAAATTAGCACTAAGATGGTTTGATATGGTTTGGTTGAGTTACGCGATTGGTGTCCGAATACGCACTAACTTGGTAATACTTGCGATATATGCATTTATGGAAATGCACTAAGGCAAAAGTGCTGAGCTGTTTGGTTGCAAATATTGTACCGAAAAATGTGCATACAAAAAAAAAACAACAAACACACACACAGCACACATACAGTGCACAGTGCTGATATCTCCGATCATTAAGAAAATCGTAACTGTAGTATGGACATGTAGAACCTGTTCTAAAAAAGTAAACGCCTTCAACCAGACAAAACATTATTGCTGAGGCTGGCAGAGGGCAAAAACCTCTCACCGGTGCTAAAAACTTAGGTACGTTTTGACGGCTTCTGCCCTGGAAGTTAAAGCCTTAAATGAAACACTTCACTGCTTACTCTCATTATCACTACGCTCCACATTCCTTCCTAGCACACAAAAAGCTATGACTAACACCCTTGTGCTGAGAAAAACATCTGTCATATGTTCAAACGTTGGCCACCTGAGCAATGTTGGCGTTGTAATCAATTTCCATTCACCAATGTTTGTCCACGTCGCCTCTGGGTCTGTTCATCTTGTGAACACTTGAGTCAAGCCAGTGAATGCAAGAGCTGCGATCATGTGAGGACTGTAGTGCCGGCTGAGTCATTTTTATCAAGAACTTGGATCTAGAAATGTAGGTTTTGCTACTCTTACCTAACATATGGAAATTACCAGGACACGTTTCGTCTCCAGTGAATGAGGGATCTGTCGAAGTCCTGCCGGATTATTGTAGCTAGGGGAGATATGGCAGCAAATGGGTTTTGATGGACCAGACTTATCTAGAAGTTTGTTCTAGATGTGACGAACATGTTCTGTGAGCTGAACACTAGTCTCAGCTCACAGATTAATTTACGTGTTTTAAAAGTAGCAAAAATACGAATGATTTATGCAAATACGAGCACAACTAAAACGAAAATTACTAAAAGAAGCACAAAATCATTGAAAGATTTTATCCTCATCAGAGAACAAGCCATGCCGGCAGACGAATGCATCCTTACCCCTCTGGAACCCTGACAAGCATAATATCGTCAGTATAAACAGCAGCGATATTAAATGTCAAATTAAAATCAATTGTGTAATATTATTATTTATTTGACACCACCATTATTATGTTCCTCCGCTTAAATTGAGGCCAGGGCTTAATTTACGGCCAAATTTAATATTAACTGGTGGAGAATAAATTGTACGTTTTATGAGATTCTCTTCCGCTTGGCGATCGGTTTTATGTCACTTGTTAGATAGGGAGCTTGGCAGTGAGGCAGGTCATGGTGTCAACGGCTGCTCGTTAAATGTCTTGGCAGGATATTATTGTGCAGTATTGTGACTGTTGATCATTGGCTGCTCAATGACAGATAAACTGATGAGTAAGACGGGAAATTGCAATATTGATCGTGGAAAGCTACCCGAAATAACATGAAAATATGTTTGTAAGCTGATGTAATGCTTGGTCGTTTGCTTTTGAAGCAAATAATTCTCAGGAATGCATGAACAGAACAAGTGTTTTTACACACAATTAACGTTCTCATGAAGCGCCAATAATATTATAGAATTAAAAATAATTAAAATAAATACTGTCCATGACATTACTGAATATAATGAACATCCTTTTCGTCGAATAAAAAACTAAATTACAGCGAAATAATTGCATTATATACCTAGCTCGATATTTGGGAAACTTTCTAACGAGCATAATTTTATAAAGTTATACTAACGACCTTAGCTGTCAGTATCAAAATATGAAGTTATTATTGTTTCGGACAAAACCGTGTGAAGAGCATTGTGCATATAAATAGCGGATAGCATCAGAAGGCTCACTTGCAAACAGAGACACAGCAAGTGCGCAAACCCGAAAACTGGTAAAAGGACTAGATCCTTTTTGGGAATCCTCAGGAATCCATCTGGGAACACAGAGAGTTATACGTATTACTTAAAACAAAATTCACTATGGACGCCAGTTCATTTAAGAGCCCCAAGGTGTGATCTTCGGTGAAAAGTCCATAGCTCCTTACAGTATGCCTTAAAAGTACTTCCCTGGGAATCAGTCCTACTGAATGGCAGCATTCTTCATCTGTTTCTTCGTTCATTGTTGTTGTTAGCCTTCTGTTTCGTGTTATTTTGGGCGCAACTCATTATGCGGCGATTATTAGTAACGTGCAAAGTTGCAGCGTTATGGAAATAGCATTGTAGGCCAGGAGCCGGGTGCACACCGGTAATATCATGTAGTTTAAACAAAACTGTATGTTTAGTGTTAATTTTTGCTGATTAGAATAAAAATATTTTGTTTTTGACTGGAATATAACATTTTCAGGAATAATATGTCGTTAAATAGAGAATAGGTACTGTTTGTACACCTCATATGTATTTAGATAGCGTACCTATATTTTTTTTATCATATACGATCTTTTTGTGTAAAATCTTAAAATCAAAGATAGTAACTAATTTAACAAAAAAAAAAAAACAATTAATTTCACTTATTTGAAGTGGTAAACTCAACCTATTTTTATTTTTGTATGACCTAAGTTTAATATACTTTTACAAGTTAGCATGTTTAAGAAAAGTTCTCTCCACGATGACGCACTACCTGTATTTAGATCACAAGGATACCTGCAAACACGAAGGCAGCAATACAAAATTACCATAAAGTGGTATAAAGGTAATATGACGACTATGGCACAATATAACTGTGTTATTTTTCATATTTGTAATGTATTCACTTTGTTTGTTTTTAATATGACAGGCAGCGAGGTTGCAAGCTTTGACCTCCAAAATAAGTTAATATTGTTGGAAAACTACTGAGTATATTGAAAAATATCTAGAATCTTCGATTTGTGAAAGCGGTTATGATTTATTGATTTATGAATTTTCAATAAACTTTTCACTGTTTATTGATGTTATTCTTTGTTATTGGATACTTTCTCTTCTTTCTTTTGTTTGTTTAAATCTCGATAATAAAAGGCATTTTCTCGAGATTTATTTAAATTGATTAATGTCCCTAAACTTTAAAAAAACTTGAATTCTGAGTTTGTATCGTCATTTCTCTGTCGACTAACATCTAGCTATTTTTAACCGACTTCAAAAATCAAGAGGATCCTATGTTCGTGTGTTAGTTTTTTTTATTAAACTCACGCATAACGACTCCTATTTACAAAAAAAAAATATTTTATTTCATTTCTTGAATTCAAAAACGTATGGTTCCTGAAAGTGTTGAAACGTATGTTCTTGTGAAAAATTTTGTAGAAGCATTTATCATTCTAGTTTTGTCCTTATATTTAAGAACAGTCATCATCCTGCACAGATTAATTAATCATCTTCGCCAATTTTTGACAAAATCCGCGGTTGTACTAGCTCCTGCACTACCGTTATCTGGCCGGCGCAGGCGCATACAACATAAATCATAGCGTTATCTGACGCGTACAAGCGTAGCTTTGGGGCAGGTCGTACACCTTACTATCGGGAGGCTAAATAGGTGTATCTTTACACTAGTAGTTTTGAAAGGGTAAGTAGTTACGGTGGCGCTAGGATGATCATCAATAAGGAATCAATTCATAGTATAAAGCTTTCTTCTTGTCTGCCTTAATGGTCTAGCAGTCGCAAGCGCTACTGCTGCGCAAAAGGTCTTCGGTTCGACCCCCAGGTAGAGCAAAGTGTTATTGACTTTTTGCATCAAGAATTTCTCAATAGCAATCCGGAGTCTGGATTTGTGTCCCGTTGTTGGCAATAGGCTTGCTCCTTATGACATAGGACTTAAACATAACTGGCGGAATATGCATGTAAAATGTGTTTATCTCTGCCTAGCCAAAATAAAAATAATTCGTTCATTAATATAAGAACTTGACTTATGTTTCTGCAATATATCTAAGAGCCCAAACCCCTGCAGAACCAATCAATCAGGCATCGACAAAGAGAATGTCCTGAACCTCTGCCTAGCCCTTCGATGACTACAAGTATGATGTTACGTTATAAACTTTGCCTATCGGACGAATTCAACAAAACAAACAGAGTTTCTAATCGAAATAGTATGCTTAGTAACAGTATTAATCTTACATCAGCGCCAATACCGACAAATTATTATCCACTATACTTATTCAAGATCGTACATAATTATTTCCTCGAACTAAACTCTAAATTACACCCGTACCCGTACACGGCACACGAAAATATCTGCCATCACTGTAGCTGATATTAATAGACTTTCTTAAATATAGATTTAATTTACCAACGACATGTTTTTGGGCGTGGTAGCTCCGCTCGCTCGGAGCAACACTAATTGGTTCAACATTTTCAGGAATTGTTAGGTAGGTACTTGATGTTACTATGCGTCATTAATGTAATATGAATTAAAAATCTATTCGTTGGTCTGGTAGTTCTGCTGAGCATGGTCCTGGGTTAGAGTCCCGGGTAGGTACCAAGCCTGCCACACGATTCCCAAACCAATGTAAGTCCTGAAAGCCAGAATCAACAGTGGCGACCACCAGAAACGCTCCGAGACAATGAAGCTCGACGAAGTCCCAGAGAAACAATCTAACTTTCTTGGATCCCGCAACGAAATTAATCAGAAAAGTATAGCGGAGGAGTAGGAAAACCATAATTTCCACGTCCCTTCATATCAGCAGGAGACAGAACGAAATACGCCAACAGGCACAAGGGGACGTTTACAACAGGGATAAGCCCAGTTGCCTAGCACCATCATTAATGGGCTCTAAGTTGTGAGCTGATATATTAATTTCCAATAATAGGTATGGCAAAAAACGCTTGAACGCACGGAAATTTGTTCTAGTTCTACAAGGTCCGTATAGTGAATAACTCCGGATGTAACCTGTAGGGGCTGTAGGTACACTATCCAACATAATTTTGCGTTCATTCTGCCAAAGACTGCACTCCCATAAAATATGATGTGCAGATATTCGCAGTCAGATGTAGAACATTGACAAAAGGGCGAGACAACAAGCTTGAAGAAAAATAATTTACTCTTAAAGTTACTATGACCTGTGAGTAATTGGGCAACACAACACAGTGATCCACCTCCAGCCATGTTCTGTCCAGCCGTTCACGAACTAATGGAGAGAACTAGTAGGGTGCAATTGGCTTTATCCGTCAGTAATTTCTCCTTAGCCATGATTCGAACCCATGGGAGTTAAACATAACTGGCGAAATTTTTATTCTATCAAGCATTAAACATTGTTGAGTGCCTGAAAAATTACAGGTCCTTGAAGCTTTTCAAAATATTACGTACGATATCACTGTTTCGTAAGAGTAGTTTTTAATTTAGTTATTATGTAATCTGGTGTATAGTCAGTTACTAAAGTAATGTATTTTTGTAGTTTTTCTTAACAATTAAAATACAAACATAATTATGATTTAATTCTTTATAATGTAAAGGAAACATTACGCAAGAGATTGTTATCATCGATAATAAAACTTACACGGTTTCTTCTTACGTTAATTACCCTGTACCTATTTCCTTTTCAAATCAGCACAATTTATAGCGCAGGAAGTTAAGGCTGCTTGCATTTATCCATAACGTTACATCGATACATTAGTAATGTAAATGTTACCATAATTAGCTGGAAAAATACCTTTTAAAGGAACGTTTATAAAGATAAACCAACTTGAATGGTGCCATTTGATTGCAACTCTCACTATTAGTAAACAAAACAATTCGTTCATTAATATAAGAACTTGACTTACGTATCTGCAATACATGTACAAGAGCCCAAACCCCTGCAGAACCAACCAATCAGGCATCGACAAAGAGAATGTACCACAACAACAACTCGACCGTCACCTACTTAGGGGTCGTCCACCGACCACTAAACACCGAGTTTATTCCGACGTGCAGTATTGTTTATGTTAATAAACACTTCTATCTACTCTATAACTCACCTACTTATGCATTTTAATGGCTCTAACAGGAAAATTGACTGTCAATTGTTTATGAATTTCAAATCTGGAATTGACAGCTGCGTTCAATTGGTGCTACAAGGGTCTTGTGGCGCTCGAGTGACATTGAGTGACGTTGTTCGTAAACAGTTTGTGAAATTGTATAAAAAACGAGATGCCAGAGTAAGTCTCGAAATTGGCAACGATTGCTATAATCAACGTTTAACACCCCCACAGCTGGTACACAAGCTTCAAATCAAATCAAATCATTTCTTTCTTTCAAACATGGGTAAGTATATAAAATAATTAACTGGCTTAATAGCAATAACCTAGTAAATAATTTAAACAAAACAAAAGTAATGCACTTTCATCAAAGGTGTGAAAATTCTCCAGTTCATTTTACACAGAAGTAAGTAAGTACAGTGCCAAATAGATGATAAAAGGCAAAATTTTAATTAAAATGCTTGATAGTAAACTAACATGGAAACCCCATATCGAAGAAATTTATCTGTAATTAAATAAATCTGCATGTGCACTGTTTCAGCCGTCGAAAAAAGTTAATACACAAACACTTTTAGTGAAAAAGAGTTTTTTTGGCATGGCTCCGAAAATTTATAATACCCGATAACATAAAATAATTGCCCAAATTAAAGTTTAAGAAAAGTCTATTACTGTAGAAGATGTTTTAAATGATATTTTTTAATATTTCGTGTGCAATAAACATTTGATGTACCTACTTAATCTTTTAAATATTTTTAAGAAGTCTCATTTTTTATTAAATTTAAAATAGTTTTTTTCCTCTTGTAAGTGTTTAATTTTGTTTTTCCTCTTAGTTTTGTTGTTTTACTGTTTGCTTTTATTTTCTATAATAGTTGTACGCCTTCACGGCAAAACCTAGCGCCCAAATAATTAACCTATTTATGTAAATACCTGTTTCACAAATAAATATTCTGATTCTGATTCTGAATTGGTACATAGATGTTGTCATAGAAGTTAGTCCTCCATGTCCTGTCGTCACATGGGCATGCTAATGCAATATGCTTCAAACAATACTACTTCGTTGTAATAGAAAGACAGTGGGATCTAATCACGAAACCATTTGAATAACATGATTATGAGCATAATATCTTGAAAGGTTTTCATGTTACGTTTTCAGACTAAACTAGAGTCCTGATTCAGGGAGCAAACCTTACTTTATAGGTAAGACTCATAGAAGGTATACCTCCAGAAAAATAAAACACTGTAATGGAATAGAAAAGATGAGCAATTTTATACATAACAACAACGTTATTGTCCTTATATAGCCCTATGAAGGTTAGTGCCACTATTTACTCATAATTTGGTTCATATAATATGCAGCATTCGTATAACTATCGTAATCTATAAACAAACAGTAAAATAATGCGTATTAATTAGTATTTTACTAATAAACATTTTCCTTCCTCTGTAAACATAACATTATTGTTGTTATAATAACATCCGGAAATATTTTAGGAACTTACTAGAAACCCTGTTTTTTCATCGGTTGATGGCAATGGGCTCGTCTCCTATTACATAAGACCTAAACGTAACTGGCGAAATGTGGGCGAATGTACCTACTTACTAGGTTATAGGTACATTTCTACCGAAACCTTCGAGGTAACCAGGCGTTATACATAGGCGTTATGGCGTTTGTTATATTTTAAAAGATAAAATAATTATTTGCTTTGACTGCTCCTCTTTATGTAACAAAGGTACTTCACATAACTTCTCAATTGTGAACAGCTCTCGAACTATTTCTGGAAACTTCACATTACCATTGAAATAAACAAACAAGCAAAACCAATAATGACTATTTTCAACGAAAATAAAATAATTTTTCAATTAAATAAAACATCATACAATTAGCTACAAAGGGAAATTATTCTCGATTGTTTCCACAGTTTTTCATTTACCATGTCTAATTTATAAACTAACTAACTGCCTCGCAATATAAAAGCAACCATATTTGCCTAGTTGTAGGGTGTGATTTCGCATGGTGTACCAGATCCTTGAGGTCGGTCAATGACCGGAGGTATTGCAATATCTATGCAACGCTGGGCCGCGATGAAAACTATATGTTCATGCATGATGGGTGCCGGCAACAGGCTGCTAATGGGTTTCGACATATTTTATTGTTATTGAACTTTTATGTCACTGATTCTATTTAGATTGACGTGAGGTAGGTCGGTCTACCACTAACTAATGGCTTCAGTTGGCCACGCTTCATGGATCATTGCTATCATTGCTCTGTTTGGATTAGAAGGTAAGCCATCAGAACAACAAGATCATAATCAGCCAGTGTGCAGTTTTTAGATTTAGATTTTATCAAATCATAAGCGGCAGAATTTTAGTATTTTTCAAAGCTCTGTTATGTGAAATGTATTAACTGACTCTAAAGGAATTGTCTTAATCCTCTCATTGTTGCTTCCCATCTCCAAACTGGACCAAAATAGCCTAATCCAAAAATATATAAAGGTATTTCGTGACTTTTTGACCTAAACCTACAATCTAGCCTGTGCCCTATAGCAAATATAAAATTGTTTTGTGCATATAGAAAGGCATCTAAAACGTTGATCCTGTCCTACACACTCTGGAACTTACAGAACGTATAAAATCAAAGTCGTGGAAAACCGCGATTTCCACAACCAAGACAAAATATCACTTAATACTATGAAAAACGTCACGTATATCACCCATCACTGAAATACGGACGCATACGAATGTTTTTCAAAACAAATCCATACGTAAGATGAGTATTATCACAGCTTTTAATAACATGAGATGATACTCGCTCTGTAGTCATGCAACTGTGACGCCAGAGATGGAATACTGCTTGTCACGTCAGGAATGTCGCGAAGGTCTCCTTTTTGTAAACCTCTTTGTGTAAAAGCTGGTCCGTAGAAGCAAATGTGGTATTTGAAACTACAAGCCATGCACTGTCTATCAATCAACAATAAACTCAGCCTGTAGCAGTCCACTGCAGGACATAGGTCAACTTGTCCTCCCCTTCCGCATCCAGACTACCTTAGCAACCTTTTTGCTGTCGTCGGTCCATCTAGCTAGCTGGTGGAGGTCCCACACTGCTGCCGATACTCAGTCTCCACTCTAGGAATGCTGGTAGTTCTGTTGCTCGGGCAAAAATGTTTATTTAATTTCCAACAACCAAGTCTATTTTGAACCCATTATTATGATTTATTTACTTTTGAGTAATATTTGCCTACATTGTAAATAATTTATGTAATAACTGTTGTACATAGTTGCATTGTTTTATGTAACGTGCCGAAATAGCTTGCGGTAGGTCAGCCTTCTTTGTTATTTAATGTTTGTGGAAGCTGATCCTGCTGATGACATCTGCCTTTCTGGGGATGAACATATAAGGAGAGACAGTTCTAGGAAACATTGGGATATTTTGCTTTGGTTACACTTATAAGGTATGTGTTGAAACAATAAATATCCTGAAATCTTCTCAATGGAGGGCAAAGGACGGACTACCAAAAACCCATACTGAAAACACCTGCTAGTTGGATACCAAGCATTAATGACTTAGATTCCTTATCGCCAACTAGCAATGTTGTGTGCTAACCCCATGGTTCAGAGGGTGTAGACTGAAACATGATATCCACAGTAGGAGACAGATTACAGAACGTCACCCGCTACCATCCTAACATACTCCTTCCACTCCGTCCACTTTCATACGTCTGGCCATACACGAATACTACGCACCTTCTCGTCTGAAGAACATCACGCTTCAAAAACCTTTATTTTGAGACTCCCTAGTAAGTCCTTCTACCGGCGAACCCACAGCAATTTATTATTTTATTTTTCTATAGTTTTAAGTACACCATGCATCATCATTTATCTGCACATAAACACCCACAGTCAAAGTAACCCGTGGCTCCAACATTGTATTTTATATCCTAGACAACCATTTCCGCATTGGCTGTTGCACAATAGATTATAATGGCCGATGTTTTACGAGAAAACACGTACTGGTAGGTTGTCCTAGGTCAGCCTTGACTGGGTCATAAAAGTGTCTGAATACAGCAGTGTAATAAGGATAATTCTGTCATGCACCGTTTTTGTTTAGCAGTATGTTTACTGACTGAAGATGATGATGGTGATGACTGAAATGTAACTTTTCAACTAACTATAAAAATAATAGCAGCATAATTATTATTGTTCCACTGCAGGGCTTTGTCATACGGAGATGGCGTGATCATTCATCAAGGCAGATTGGCGATTTCAAACTTATAGATTACAAGTTACTCACGATGTTTTCTTTTGCCGATGTCCAAATAAGCATAGGAAGTGCAAATTCATTGAAGAGGTCACATTGACTTGATTTTGCTCTGGATTTAACCTCACAACCGGGTATAGGAGAGGCCTTAACCACTGCGCCATCATCATGATTGGTTGTTCGTAATGCTACAGCCAGTGCTGTTTGGTCAGTTCCTATGCAAGTGCCTAAAAGAGATCATTCTTCATCAACCTATTTTCAGGCTTCAGTTAGACAGAGTTCAATTGAGGTATTCAGTAACAAGATGCGCGTTGTAGAAAATTATTTTCATTGCCGGTGGCAGTGGTCACCCATTTGTCTTCGTACCTACAGCCTAAGGTTAGCAAAAGTAGATGTTATATACCTACCCCTTGGCAACTAAAGCATATCAATAACTACATCATAGGCATGTACATCAACATGAATAGTTATCGTAACTTCCCTACATTGTATTTAACGGGCTTTACTCATAGCTTCGACCGTCGCAGTAAAATATTGTTTTCAAACATTAATGAGCAAACTCGTAGAAATAGATTGCGGTAGGTCAGCCTTGGGTTTTAAGTGCTGTTTACTTCGGCTGAGCAAAACATGGCACCTACCTCACTGCTGAAAACAACAACACACTCAAAGTCAGTGCTCAAGGTATGGAAATATTAATACTTGGAGTATTTTCAGACAGGATTTTGAAATACAATACCATTTTTCAGCAACTAACTCTCCCTAATCACCAATTTGGGAGGCTAGGATCCTTGCAGCGAAGGTAACACATAAATACAATCTTTGATTATATCTCAAGCCAGTTTGATGACCAGCGATGGATGATTTTCGATGGAACGATCAGGCCCAGAAGATGCCAGTTCACTCTTGCTTTGAAGACCGACGGATAACGGGTGTAAGGGATCATAGACTGCTGCTGCAGCTGGCAGAGCAGATATCGTAGCTATATAAAACTGTGGTTTGACTCTCTCCACACATTACACCACGTTTGTATTTCGCGAAGGGTTAATCAGAAGTACCTAGAGTACACCCAAATTTCATCGGTTATGTTTAAGTCCAACGTTATAGGGGCGAGCCCATTGCCATCAACCGGGCACAGGTCCAAACTCCGGGCAGTTATTGAGATATCCCTGATGGAATAACCCAATAACTCTTTGGCCGACCTGGAAACCGTAAGCAAGACGTCATGCTCAACATTAGCGCTTGCGAGCACAAGCAAAGACAAACGAGGCAGTCACTCTATCCCCGTCCATTTTAAGGAATTGGTCACCATGTAAGACTTGCTGGTTTCGGCCCTTGAAGTATCACGTTACTCCTCAGTATTTGCGTAACAACATTTCAGCTACATAGTAACAATATTTATAATAAACTTCCGTGTTCATAGCACATTGTTTCATAGTTTAATGTTTCATGGTGCAGTAGTTGTGGTAGGTCAGCCTTGGGCTTTACTGCACTTTGATGTGCGTCGCGCCTGTTTTATGACCTGCCGCACTATTCCATGGTATTCTAGAACAAAAATAATATTATTTTATTGCAGTTAAAGATATTTACTGTTCGTTATTTATGTGATAAGCTACGGCATGTCGCAAGTGGTCACGAGCTTCACGTATTGTTGTTTTAAAACCAGAAGTAGATGTCAGGTAGGTACTGTATCATTATTATATTGGTGTAATCAACCGGAAGGTAAAAAGGCATACCATGAGCAGATACCACAAGATAATTCAAGACATTACTTATAATCAAAAGCTTCTTGGTCCATTTTCTGTTCCTTTATTATAACCTCGTCAGGCCAAAAAAATGTTAACACCCGGAGTGTTAAAATTTTTTTGTCCCAAGACACTTTTTAAAATCATTAAATTACGGCCCAGCGAACTAAAATTATGACATGATATAAAACGTATTTTTGGTTTAAATAAAAAAAAAACTGACCTAAAAAAGGACAAATAATTTCAAAATGTTTTTTGCATGAAATAGTTAACTTCAGGTATAAGAAATACCCCTTAAAATAATTTGGCCAAAAGCATAACATTTAAACACTTTTTAACTAAATCAAAGTTCTGGGCCGCAATTACTTGCACCTATTTTAAGTACATTGGGTCGTAATGTATATCGACCTAAATTTAGGTTGGGCCTTATGAGAATAAAAGACATTTCGAACCAACCCGCACTGGGCCCGAGTGGAGGATGGTCATCACATAGTGGAGACCTGTGTCCCAGCAGTGGAAACGTACGTACGTAAAGGCTCAATATTCTACAAGGAGATTTCAATGATAGCGCATTGCATTGAGCCCATCAGGCAGCAAAACCTTTAATTTATTTACCAATAAACCACACGTATTGGTTAAATCTGCACAATTTATGAACAATACTGTGATCCCTCAGAATATAATATATGATCAATATGAACATAAAGGCGACTGTCCACTGCGGACTGCTGACATACGGTTGCATAAAATCAAGTTTTTCTAACCTAGCTGATAGAGGAGAATTTGTTCAGTCACTTTTTCTTCCTAACTAAAACACTAGGAAGTGGTGAGGGGTGGGCGTTTTGTTTGTGAGACCAGACTGTCACATGTCATTTTAACGTTAAAAAATGCTGATTCTCTGCTTGGTTTGGATGAATGTTCTTGGATAAAACTCTTTATTTTGATGTGCATAAAGCTGCGCGGTTCATTTGTTTCGTGCGAAGCTTGCATGCATGTCGCAGCTCCTGAAAATATAGTTGACATTTACCTAAAAAGCGAGGCTAAGTGCACGTGCGTAGCTTAGCTGGGGGCTCTGTGGAGCGGTGCCTTTGTTCACGGTAAAGATGTGTTAGATATATATTATGATACATGATGTATTGATCCTCCCACACGAGTGCTTGTGTGAAATTATGTTAGTTTTAACCTGAATAACTTGCGTTATTGTTCTAGCGATAGGCGAACCGATTGTTATTGAGGTAGGACAGCGTAGCATGCCAAGTATTTCTGTTTACAAAACATAAATTATAGATTATTAAAGAGCCAGTTACAAGTGCATGAGAAACAATTATTATTTAATTGTTCTTTGATAATAAAACTGTCCATAGCGTCCTCTATTACAAACACAAACACGACGCTCCTGGCAAGTGTGCCTTCAAAATGGGAACAGGTTACGTAATTGTACTAATTTGAGTAAAATAGTTGGTAAGCAAGCAGAGCAATCACCATCAGTCTTACCGAGGGGTATCGTGTTACCCAGTAGGTAACTGGGTTGTGGAAATCCGATAGGCAGTCGCTTCATGTAAAATAATGGGGTTCAGCTTCATCCGGTTAGACTGGAAGCCAACCCCAACATAGTTGGGAAAAGCCTAGCAGAAGGTTGCCGTTATAGTTAAATGCTCACTTTACGTGTTGGTTATCAGAAACAAGAAAGCTGCATTATTCTTGAACACAAAAGTAAGAGCTCAATAAATCTCGCCAGATTTTGTTTACAGTTGCCAACAGTAGTTATGGCAATCACTAGAAAGTACAAACATAGGAAGCTTCGAATATTCATAAGACACTTAATACTTCTTCCAAGAAATGCACTCCGGCACTGCAGGCCTCCCACACAAAATGTAAAACAATATTAGACATGACATTTTACGTAAACATCCACTTTTCGCATCCAAATCGTTTAATAACAAAGCTTGCGTCATTTGTTTGTTTTTGCTCAAATTCTAGGAATTGTAAAACAAGTCTAAAGGTGAAAGCACACTAAGGCACTTATTATAGAACGTCACTTAAGACTTTAAGCATTACTTAAACTTAGTTTCAACCAATCAAATGGCTTGAATCTAGTTTTAAGTAACGTCTTGAGTGACGTTCTGTATTACGTCACCAAACACCAAACTTCGTTCAAGAGCTACCAGTGTCTTAATTGCTATTGAATTGACATTGACAGTTCGTAAAACGCCCTGTAAATTTAGATGTGCTAATCGCGTTCAGTGGTATTGGTGAAATGAGCTGTACTGAGCTCTGCACCGGATGGACATCCTCCTCCTCCGCTCCGAGGAGCTACAGTAACGGTGCTTATAAGTGTACGTTGCAGTATGGAAAGACACCATCCGAACCTAAGACAGACACCTCTGATCTTACGGATTCATGTGCTTATTGTGTAGGTAATTATCACTTGTTTCGGTGAAGCAAAACATCGTGAGGAAACCAGCATGCCTGAGAGATATTTCTGGACGACATGTAAAGCTATGTCAGAGGTCCATGGGCGGCATAAAAACTCTGACACCAGGTTGAGCACTAACCACACCATAAAGAAATATGGAAAGAGAGAGTAAAAGATAGAGCCGTGTCGTAGAAAGCGTCCTGAATAGCTCGAGTTGAGACGACGCAGTTCCAATGCAGCGCTTTTTCTTCTTCTTAGCGTGTCGATGACAATCTATCTATACCGATTCGGCACAGAACTTAGCTATACATTTGGCGCTATATATACCCTGTGTGCAGTGCTTATAACTGTGCGTTGATCTTTAGAACATAAATTAGGTGCGCCTTACGATGTAAAGTACTTAGATACGCTAAACCCTAAGCCAGTCAGGTGGACGTCGTAGGTTCGGTTTCAGACTTGTTTTTTCAAGGAAGCCAGCCTAATCAGCAAGTTAGTGTACATCGTATGATTTTTTTGCCTTTTAGTGAAATAGGATGTCTGGAGATTGTGTGCATGTGCACGAAGCACGTGTCTAAATGCACGCACGAGTATAACGTGACTTGTGTGGGAAAACGGGAAAAACAATATGGCAAAAAAGAGATGAAGAGTAAAGTCAGTAGAATACTTAACAAATGTTGCTGGAGTGTTTGTTGTGCTACTCCTTCCCAACTAAAACACAAAGAAGTGAAGGTAGCGGACATTTTGGTGAACTTTTTCATGTAATTTTTAAATTAGAAAAGTACTGATTCTAACTTTAATTTAACTAAATGACTTTTATTTTGGCATTTGAAAAGAGCAGTATTCGGAAAATAACAGTTTTTTTTAAAGTGTGAGATAGTTTGCTTCTACTGCCCTACACTGCACCACAAGAAATAGGTTCGAAAATAGGTCCAAAAGAGATAAAAGTAAAAACTCCCATATCCCCTTACCACTTAAACCACGTAATAATTAGCCTGAACAAACACACTATCGTTTTACGACAATTCTTCGAACAATAAAACACAAGCTCCAAAAATACATCCCTAACACTTCGGCTTACCTACTCGCTGAGAAAAGAAACTAAATTCGTTTTGTGTTTGTTCTTGACTGTCGGTCTGTTGGTGTAGTTGCAGGCGTTACTGTTACGATATCCAGGATTCGATTCCCGGATCGGACCAAATGTTATTGGGTTTCTTCCATCAGGAGTTTCTCAGTAGCAGCCTAGGGTCTGGGTATTTGCCCATTTGTTGACATTAGCGTCGACCCCTATAACATGAGACTTAAACTGGCGAAATGTGAGTACTATAATACAGTATCGAACCTCCTCTGCCGAACCCGTCGGAGCTTACAAGCGTGATGTAATGTTTATTTCCCTTCTGAAAACATCTCCTTAGGTGACGATTAGGTAATTATAGTTCAATGACACTTTAAAAATGCATGAGACCGAGGACGAGTGCGTTTGGCCGAAAGCCAAATTGTGTTACACTCTGTTATAGGCACTTCCCTATTGTGATGTGTGGTGTGTAATACTGCGTGGTGCATAAGTAGCTCGTTTATTGGTTTAGTGTGGCGTGAAACGCCTACCTATGTACTAAAGTACATTGCATAGTGAGTAGAAGCTGTGGTGTTACTGCTTACCCATCTAGCAAAAGATACGTTAAGAGGATAGAAAACTGCATTCGTTCTAAATCGTTTTTGAGCACCTCTTCGACGTGGTAGTCTTTAGAGAAGGCCTATGTCGAGCTGTGGACGTGTTTGGGCTGCAATCATGATGATGATGATAATTTAGTATTGTCTGTAAATATTATGTAACTCTGACGTTTAAACTAATACATAACATAACGTAATATCACGCCTTGTAAACCCCGAAGGATTAAGCAGAGGTGTACCTGACAAGTACATCCACATTTCGCCAGTTATGTTTAAGGCTCATGTAATAGGGGGCGAGACTGTGGGTTCTGTGGCTGCTACATAATAATGAAATTCCTTATGGAAAAACAAAATAACATATTGCCCGACCCGGGAATTGAACCGAGGACCTCACGCTCAGCAGTCGCGCTTGCGACCGCTCTAGTGGTCGCAAGCGCGACTGCAGGCAGCCCCAGATTATAAATTACATACTTTGAATCTTGCTCGCAAAGCATGAACACCATAGAAACCAAAAATAAAATAACAAATTCAAGTTTTGAAGATTTCCACAGTGCGATGAAACAAATAATTATTTTATTTGTCTTCGTAGAATAGAGATAGAAGTAGTCGTACAGTCATTTTTCTTGAATTTCAGTGGGAATGTTAGTAGCCACTTAAATTATTTTACGATACCTCTAAGTATTGCATTCTGAACTAAACACGGATATGCGCATACCAACCTTCAAAACTGAATACTGAAATCGTTTGGCAGCTGAATCAGTTCCTTATAATAAAATCTAAAGTATTTGTCCTAGATTTCTTAATTACCTACTTTTACAGTCTTTCAAAATGACTCATCTCAGTCTCAGTCTGGTGGTCGCATTCGATACTGCTGAGCATGAGGTCCTCGCGTTCGATTGAAAAGTGTTCCTTATTCGATTTTTTTATCCAGAATTTCTTACTTGCAGCTCGCATTCATCATTTTACGGTTCGTCCTGTTGATGGTTATAAGCTCGCCCCCTATTACATAAAAAATTAAGGAACGATTTAACTTAGTGACGAAGTGTGGGTTCAGGGTTGTATTTCTCTTCTTAATCCTTCGGGGACCCAGGCGTGATGATACATCCTCTAGATCCAGCATCCTCGAATCCGGAACGCGTGTGTCCCAGCAAGTGGGCGGCGCTGGTGGGTAATTATCGGCGCGTACGTGCGCCTGCACACGCTTTGTTGCGGCAGGTCAATAACTTGCGAAGAAACACTAGCGCTGCCGCTCGGCGCTGCCAACGAATATTGATTGTTGCTCTTGAACATTTTAGTTGTCTATTCGAAGATGTGACAAAGCAAATACACAAATACGTGTATATTGTGTCTTCTTCTTGTTTGGTAACAAGCAAAGTGTGGCCTCGAGGCGTCTGTAGGGTTTTTTAAGTCCTTTAAAGTGCAGGTGTAGAGCTACTCTGGGCACTTGTGTGGCTGGTGAGCTCGGCTCTGCATCGCATTCACACATAATGTTGAAAGGCTCTTTAATCCCCCATTTTTCCAAATTGAGTCTGCAATGAAAATACCCTTTTTATGCCACTAAAGTATGAATCTTTTAGGTTTACTCTATGTTGATATAGTCATAAGATGTTATCGACATCATTATCAATGCACTAAATCTTTCTTTTGTCATTGATATATTAGGGAATAACTGATCTTAAAAATTGATTATTTTGATCCACAAATTGATACGCTCATTGATCTTTATCAATGAGCGTATCAATTTGTGAGCCCTCTTTGCTCATCTGTTTACATCATAAAGCAATTTTACAGTAGGTAAGTGCAATCACTTACTTGCAAATGACTAGAATAACCTAATACTGTTTCTGATTTATCTTTTTTCATTCCACAAGTAACTGCAACTTTTGAAATAACATCTTTTTAGCTTTCAAATCATTCTTAAAACAACCAGTCTTTATTTGTACATATTATTAGTAACAAGGACTGTCCTGACTGACCTCGGTGACCTCATCATCCTCAATCACCTAGAGAGATAAACAACTCCCGTATTATCTTGCCTATCATAAATTATATGAAATTATTCAATAAAAACGGAGTGTCGTATGTTTTGTTGCCAAAATGCTCATAACATAGTGCCGTGTCAGTGACAGGTGAATGTCAGTCGTTAGTCTCTCTCGGCGTCATCTGCCAACATCACAGCATGCTGTCACTTGTTCGGACAACAAAGTGACGATCTATCAGCGGTAACATGATGGAAAAGTGAAAAATATATGACATAAGCTAGCGAGATTATGTTTATCCTGTTGCAAGTCTTAGTGGAGAGACGAAACGCTTCGGAAGCGATAACCACTTGCACAGGAACTTTGTAGCCAGAATGTGTGTGAGTGTGTGTGTTAGAAGCCTAGGTATGTCCTGCTACGGTCTCCAAAATGCTGATAAGATTACCTCCACTAACACCTACAGGAAGTGATAAATATAAATTGAAAAAATAATCAGACTTCATGACCCATAAATTAAACAAAACACACGAAAAGGAAATTAAAATGAAATAATATTAAATTAAATTACTAATTTTATGCAGATAACCTGACCTAATTCCAAACACCGGACAAAACAAACACTGAAACGATATTTTTCATAGTTATTGCAATATCTGTAGCACTGTATTATTCTTCATTATTTTGTGTTGTTATTACTGCGATAAAGGCACACATTGCTAACTTTAATAATGAACATCGTTTTGCAAAAATAATTGCGTGTATTATTTCTGAAAAGCTTATGTTGTTACTTTACTGAAAGGATAATTTTGTGAATAATAATATTTGTTGATATGAATTAATTATTTGATAAGTTTTGCCGTTTGTGGTAAAAGTTTATTAACCTTACGGGATGTATGTCAGACGCTTTTGTGATAGGTTAATTTACCGGCGTAATATGTGTATGTCATGAAAAATAGATCATGTAATGACAACGGCAGCACTAAATGTGTCAGATTGATAAGAGGCTTTCACACAGAGGACAGTATTTTGGGCCTAAACAGAGAAAATACGGATCGAGCAAACTTTTCATTGATTCTTGATTGTTCGAAACGTCATAGTTAATGTTTCATCATTTTCATATCAGCCTAAAAACCTCCAGTAGCTACAAAATATCGAAACAACAACTGATCCAATTCTCCGGATGTTTACAGGATAGGCGTACTGTGGTGAAGGGCCCTTCACATAAAATTAACAAAACAAAACAACACGCGATCGCCTTATCTCCTTTAATTATACAATTAAGAACGAACAAGGTGACACAAATAGTAACACAAACAGTTTGCTATCGGCACTAGGTAGCTCCGCGCCACTCGCAGGAAACACACGCACACCTATATGTGCTAAACACAATAAATTAATTAACTACAGTCTATCACAATAATACACTTGCCGAGCCTTTATCTCGGTGCTAATGGTAATATTGTTTATAATTAAGTTCAGCCCGTTAGGTGGGCTTCAGACGAAACGATTTATTTGTAGGACCACTGACAAACACTTTCAAAACGTTTTGTATTCCCACTACGACTTTCAACATAAGCTTGACACAAAGATATTTAAAAGACTTATAGAGCGGACGTGAAGCTTGCCACCACCCCTGATGTGACGACCTCTACCATTCTGCCAAGAGTGTGGCGACGAAGAAGAAGAGCGGACATTGGGAATATTTTAATACCAAAAATTTAATCCCGAACTTTTTCGATTTTGACACGAATGCTACCCGACAAGCAGGCCATTCGACATACGACATTAGACAGAGCGACTTGTTACTAAGAAGTAACAAGTATTGGATTACGATTTTTTCGTCTTGTCACGTATATCGCTCGTAATTAATTGAATGTCTTTGGCTTGGCATTAACTTTTCTGTAGCTTGTGTCAATTCAATACATTTTAGACTTTTTAATCATCGTTTTAGCTGACAGAATGTCACTTAATCTAGTCTCTATGTGATTCATGATCCGATAGGGAATTGTCATTTGTCATTGGGATACAGGAAATTTCTTGGATCTGTTTTTTGTACGGTGGCGTACGTTATATCGGCGTTACCATGAGTAGCTGGCGGTGAACCTACCCAATGTTTCAATATTTGAGTCTATCTTTACAAGAATAGGCCCGAAGCTACATACAAGATGACATAAAGACCGAGTATAAAGAAGAAGATTAGTTCCTAAGTAAAATCTGCGATAAAAAATTTTAAGATTAAGATTTTTTAACATTAAGTAGTTACAGACAGTGGCTACATTTTCCAGGTTCAGGTTTAAAAAGTACTCAGTACGGAATTACCTGCTAGGGATTTTTCCAGGATAAAAAAATCGTCCACCGATTCGTCGGCGGTCAGCAACAAACCTAATTAAATTCGTCATTTCAATTGATGTTTTTGTTCGCTGCCGTACACCGGAAGTTACGATTTAATCAGTTTAGCTAATTGTACAGTTTTTAGCTGTTGTAACGCTTATCTTGTTGACTTCATTTACACCATGAGGTATACATACATGCTGACTTAATTTTTCTCTATTTAAATTAAATTCACTTGTTATGCGTGGTATGATTGTCTAGTTTAATGAAATGTTTTATAATTAGGAGTAATTTTGCGTGAAATCTTACCTTTTACTGCTTGTCGTATATTTTAGATATATATATTTTAGATGTTTAAAAGACAGAGATTCTGTTTACAGTATTTAATATTTTTAGTGTTAAAACCTAGGACTTCTGTATTTTTTTTTTTAATGCAAACCAATATGCACTTTTAAATAAAGAGTTCGACTACGTTTGCCTTATGTTACAATGAAAATTATTGCAAGAGAATATGTATAAGTAACATTCAGCAGTTTCCAATATCGCTCGACAAATACAAACTGACAGTATCAGGATAAAATTACATTCAGAAATCAATCATTCCTATTTATAGAAAACCTGTTATGATAGGAAGTATTTCAGGAAGTCCGCCACCATATCGGTAGGTCCTACTGTCACTACAAGCTATACGTTGGTTGCTATGCCGACTCTTCCGTAACTGCTATGTACACTCAAATTCAGAAGAAAAACTTGTACTGCAAAAAAAGGCCTTTACTGCTACATAATAAAGGTTTTGTTTATTTCTAATTATTGCGGTGTAAGAGTAGTTGACTGTACGTACACCAGCCTGTTTTGATTTCCTTGTGTGAGACTATATCGGTGCAAATAATTATAATTTGATGCGGATAATCAACACCTATTGTGGGTAGTGCGTACAAATACATGATGCGGTCATTTTGTCTGGACGGTCGTTAAGGAGATCCCTAATGTCAAGCCAAAGGTAGGTAGTAGTAAGTATTATATTATAATACACTGGAATCGGTGTATTCTCTTGAAGTTCGATCTGTAAATATTACCAAGTGGGTTAGCTCTCTAAAACCAGCATTGTTTCTGTAACGCGTCAAAACTAAACCACTAACAACTAAACTCATCACAACTGTGTTCCTACTCCATAATAAGTCACAGTTCATCTCTTGAAACGTCATCTTCCCCAGTGGCAGTGTGCCCAACCACCGAATCTTCTCCCCACTTTGGGAGGGAGCCCAAAACGCTTTCCTACTTCTTTGATCCAAAAATCTAATTCCGCCGAACATCCCAACTCACTTATATCTTCAGCAAACAGCGGAACTACGCATAACCGTCCGTGACGCGTAACTACCCGCCGTCGTGTGCCAACGGGGGTCACGGGGGGCACTTAGCATGATTGTCTCGACGTGACCCCCACCAATACTTATGAAATATCACAAGGTTACTGCGTTTTTGAGGAAGCCGGGAGAAAGGGGACAAATGGAACGCTGTTTGTACACCGCTTCGGGGATTACTTAATAATTAATTGGAAACGTAAGTGGAGGAGATAGGGGAAATTGAATCTATTTGCTTGTTCCGGTTCCAAATAATTAAGGTGGAGTCTCGGATTGAATTTTTAATTTGAATACTTAACTGAAAAATTAGTTCATTAAAGCACTTGAGTACCTGCTTTGATATTTAATGCTTTAAAATGTGAGCGAGCTGTGGGATTCTTCTTCCGTTCAAGTTCCTTTCTTTTATTCAGAAGCAAAAATGTTTTTTTATAAAAAAACTTTCCTTTATCATTTTTACCGTTAAAAGAATATATCGAGGGTTGGGAAAACTAGGCCACCACCTAATGAAACCTTCTAGACCAAATCGAATACCTACAAAGTCGAGAACTAATCAAATCAATATTGTTAGTTACTAGGTCAAATATGTTTACTCCGCAGGCACTATAGCTGTTACCAAGGAAAACGAGCTTATTTTCATAATTACAACCATGTCTAAATATACTGCAGTCATGCAGTGAGACTCGGATACCGCCATAAGAGGGAAAGAGACAACAATAGTGTAGAATTACTATTGTAAAACAATAACAAAACAATTGGGTTGCTTGCCCAACCGTGACGAGTTGTTTGTAAGGCTCCTATTTCGCGAAATATGGACAAAATGGTGACAATCTTTGTCCTTAAAAGTAGCTTAGTTTTGTAAGAAAAGTAAGCGGATCATATTGTAGCTTGGCAAGCGAAAGTTTGAGCGCTGTCAGCGAAGTCTGCTTCCTCTGAACCTTGCAAATGTTGTCGGGTTTTTGTTGACTCATCGCCTGTAATAATCCTGTGAATTAGCGGTAGGTATAAATATGGCTAAACTTATAAGAAAACAGTCTGTGATTTCTATATAGGGTAACTGGTAATTAGTGACCGATACTTAAACACGTGATTGTGCTCATGATAACAAACAACTTTACCTAAGAAACGTTTTTTTTTAAACTTATTCACTTTTATCACAATAAAACTTACGAAGCGGCTTGCGACGGGTGCGGGCGCAGGTGCTCTGCCTACCCACTGTTGCACGGTACGATTGTAATGAGACAGAACGACGTTACGCGGCTAACAGCTTATAGGTCAAAGGCGCGCGCGCGAGTTTCATACAGCTGTTGTGTTATTGTGATAAAAGTGAAAGAGTATAAATAAAATCTTTGGGAAAGTTGTTTGTTATCATGAGTACAATTACGTGTTTAAATATCGGTCACTAATTACCAGTCACCCTATATAAGTATTTTTTATTGTAGCTCATAGATAATATAAGCAAAAACTAGTCTCAAGGTAATTGCTGATATAAATGCTTATTAAATATCTTTCTACATAGACGATAAACGCCTTCCTGCATAGATAAAACAAAGACATCATAATTGTAAGGTTCCGGCGGAACCCTAAACTAAATTGAAATATCACTATGTCGAGGATATTGTCTCTATATCCGCCATTTGCATAAAGATCCAATTCTTGTTAGACCGAAATGCATTATCCAGTCTCTATCCCTTTCTCTCCTCTCATCTGTCCTATGTTCGTCTCTCTCGAACCAATCATGCGGTCCCTTCATTAATGCAAATACCGTCAGACCATAACTCATGCGAGTTACCCCAACGTAACGTAATAAAAGGCTTTTCCCTCCGTTGGCTGCAATACATTACTCGCTGACAAGCGTGCTTGCCTTCACAATTTATAGCTTCACGCGTCGATGGATAGCGTCCTGTGCGGCTGCGAACACTACCTTGTGAAATAATAAAGATGTACGATTTACAGCGTTTGAAGTTTGAAGATGTCCTTTTGACCCGATTCCACTCTAGTGCTGGCCTAATGAAAATTTATTGAAATGTTCTTCGGGAAGGGGTTGAAAGGAATCGAATCAGCTGATTTATAACTAGTCTATGGCACTTACACGTCCAAACGTATTACGACGAAATGTTTAGTGGGGTATAAGGGGAAATTGGGTTCTCCATACGCAGCTCGCTTCCGAATACATTGAGACAAGTTAGAAATGACGTATATTGAGATTAAGTTCTTTTGACGGGATCCTACATTTGTTAAAGTCTTATAATATGCATGAACATGTGTATAACATTATACCTTGTTCGGTTCAATGGGAAACAATAATAATATTTGTGTAGCCAAGGCAATGTCATTAAAGATACACCTACGTTAAATGTTCATATAAAGACGCCTATGCACTATGCGACTGACTTAGTGCATTGTTGTCCATGCAATCGACTAACTGACAGGCTGGACGATTGACGATTATTTATTTTGTTTTATAAATTCTTACAGTCGAAGTTTTTGACTACGGATAATAAATAATTGAAGGTATACGAGTATCAGCCCCTTTTGATTCTTGCTGCAGTTACTCAAGATGATCGTAATTTGGTGCTATATATCTCTTTTAAACATCTTACTCAACCAAAGGGAGAGAGTCATTGTATGAGCTCTTTTTGTGGAGAAAAGTGTATTGAATAGTGAGCTTTATTCATCGTGTGACCTCAGAACGCAGGAGGTCAGTTTCATTATTTAACTTAAACCTGAAAATATATTATTATTGTGTTTACTTATCGGATTTAAACGTAAATTTATGTCCCACAAACATTTCTTTAATTAATTCTTTTTTTGCAATCAAAATACCGATATTTTATGTTTTTGTAAGAATGGAGCTTAATGTTCCCTGAAAGCTTGCCCATTATTGTTTAAAATTTTTAACTAATTGAATTTTGGAATAAAATGTTTAATTTATTGTAGTTAATTTTGAATGAAAGTACCTATATCAATTGTTATGTGTAGTTAAACAAAAGACATTTTGTAACAGATACACTTAAAGTTTTGCTAAAAAGGATAAAAATAACAATAAACTGAAAATAAACAATATTACATAATATACTGACCGACAATCTTATTATGCATGTGATTGGATTATGCAATGATTCACCTGCCACAGAATAATGTACAGAAGTACAACTCTACCTACAAGCTTACGTACATAAAAAGGTTTCAAACAAAGAGTTTTAACTTAGGTTTTTCTTCCTTCTCTCATATCGGCTTGAAGAAAATGAAAATACCCATGTGAAAATATTTGCCCGAGAGCAAGGCATTGGCGGCAGTCCAGGTTTGTCAGACACATGCAACCACTTTTTTTATTCCCACCCATAGTCGCTATTTCAATACACAAAAAAAGGCTTTTCAGGCTGTCTCATTGATCTAGTTGTTGCCAATACGACTGCTTAGCATGAGGTCCTGTGAAGTTCTGTATTCGATTTCCAGATCAGGGAAAGAGTACCTTTGTGTTTCTCATTAGCATCCCGTAGTCAGGATTTGTGCCCGGTTGACGGCAGTAGGCTCGCCTCATATTACATGGGACTTAATCATAACTAGCGACATGTGGGGTTACCATAGGTAGAGCTCTGCCCGTTTATTCGGGGATTTCATGTGTGATGTTATGTTGTTGAGACTTATGTGTTCGGTCCTTCTGTTAACCTCCTCTTTTGTGACAAAAGGTGGTGCCACCAGTGTCAATTTCAAGGTGACTTCATGATGAAGTGGTTTAGCAAGCCATAGCTTACGTCTTAGTTATGCTATACCTACGGGTCGGTGACGCCCTTTCGCTGTTAATGGATAAGCAGAGTATCAGGTTATGTGTCACACCATAATTCTTTACTGATGTTATGCCTACGCGATGTTGTCCTGTTTCTTTTAGAAGTAGGTCGTGTTTAGTTCTTCAATTGACTGTCCCAAAAGATTTTACTAGCTGATCAACAACACCTCGATAAAAGCCTATAAGTAGCCTGTAATGTGATCCTTAGTAAATTACCTCTGTTGTACAAGGTTGATTATAGCATATGGGCATTGTCTTTTTCTTCTCTTGTCATCTCTGGACTGGATCAAGATTTTTTCTATTTCTGCGGTGATATGGTGGCAACTGAAACACCTAATCTGTGCGCAGAGCGCTTTGAAGTTTTCTAATTCTGCTTCCGTTTTAGTCCTCACACTTGTTACATAACTAGTCACATTTTGCAAAAATCGCGATACATTCAGTACTCATTATGAAGGTTTGAGTCTGAAGTCCATATTTGACCGTGCAGGTCTTCGTTTTCCATAGAAGTGCCTTTAAAAAGGTACTATAATTAGCTGACTAAGTATGACTAATAATTATGTAATAATTAAACAAACCGTAAGTATAAACACACTCGAGCCAGTTCAACGCACGAAGTATTGCAAGCCACAATAAATTATAAGACCAAGGTCCACACTTAACACTGAGTAAGTACTCGATCTAGGTCGGAAATGAGACCTAAACACAAAGTTGTAAATCGTTTGACATGCCCTCACCGTACTTAGGTCGTGCGATAAAGTGTTAGCACTGATGACAGCTCGGTCACACATGCCGCATTTTCAGCATGAGTGAGCGAGACAGACCATGCTTTTCAAATGTCAATGTCATCGAGAGTGACACGTAATCATTTTTTGACACAGTACGGAGAATCGTGGAAGTGCCATGTTTTAGGCCAACAAAATTTGAAGTATGTCGTTGCCATGAAGTATGTAGTATAAGAAGTGCAAATTTAGTGTTTTAAATCTTTGCTTAAGCATCATTTGTTAGGCAATGTTACGAGCTCTAATGATCCAGAAATGTTTATTTTATGTTTAGCAAATAATGTGCTGCATATTGTTGTTGTTGTACTAAACAACAATGTTATGGTAACAGGAGTGGTTCGGTACTGGTTGGAATACTAATGTGGTTTATATTCCAGATGTAACGTTAATATTTTACGTAAATGGGTATGGTAAGGTTGATTATTTTATGGCTAAGACTCTGAGATACTATTTATTCTTTGACATTAAAATGACAATCCTTCTATAAATGGGAAAGTTTTGATGGATGGATGCTGTTACTCAATCACGCCAGTGCGGCTGAACGGATCTAGGTGAAATTTGGCACAGAGATAGATTATAATCTAGAATAGCACATAGGTTTTTTTATCTTTTTTTGTTTAAATTACAAGTCCTCGAGGTTGGTAATAGGGCTGCAGAAGAAACTAAAACCCTTCTATTGATAGTCTGTAACTAACTACATTACACAGCTAAAATTCCAAAATGTTGCCAATGACATGCGAGGTGGCCTCTGTACAAAATATACCACTTATTAAGCATCCCAATTTTATTGTACATATTGTTATACTACTTTGCTTCAATTCTACATGTATTTTTGTCATATTTTTAACCTAAAACCATTCCATCTTCCTTACATGAAATAACCAAACATAGTTCTTAACCTACAAAACCATTAAGAAACACCTTCCTTTCACTTTGTCACCCTTATCTCCAACGAACACCAACCTGCTTATCTCCTTGCTTAGCAACGAGTTAGCGTGATAGCCGACAAAGGCCCACTATCAGCCATATCGGGCTATCGGCTAAAAGCTTGCACGCATTATCAATCATACGAGCTTCCTTCCGTTGCCATGGTTACAGGGTACTAAGGGAACGTTGCTCTCAGTTTGGTGAATTTTCTTTTTTTGTAGTTGCTATGTTAAATCTACCAATAAACAGGAACACTAAACAGTATCAGTAAATAGAAATCTAATTCTCAGAAAATTTCTAGTTACTACATAGATTTGTTTTGGTAGGTAATATTATGTACTTGTATACTTAAGGATCATCGCGTCACCAATCTTTTGGCGCTTGGCTAGATTCGAAATGTTTTTAAATCATTTCACGTAACAATTTGACAAAATGTTCACCAACGCCGCCAATCTTTAAAAAAAAAATCAGTATCTGTTATTATTGTCTCAGACCGTTGAGAGAGACAAAAACACTAATATAGACTGAGATATGAAAAAGCGTGTAGCACCTCTCGATAGAGGTCCACTTTTTCATATCTAAATACTTACACTCATATTCGAATTTACCTCCCGGCTGTGCCAAATTATGCCGACCCAACCCAGAAATCAAACCTCGAACTTGAAACACCCACCAGTCTACCAACATTACAGTAATAAGTAAACAACAGTGAACCACTGGAACCATCATTTCAATTAGTCGCGGTGGCCATTATCCTTTGTGCTGCAGTAATATCATTATAAGGGTGCGCGCACACCGCCGCGAGCCCGCGACCCGCCGCGCAGCCGCGCAGCCGCGCCTCCGACTGTACATGTAGTGGAAACATTCGGGAGCCATACTCCTGATTTATTACTACCCTCCCAAATAATTTCCGTGAAGAGCATAGGTTACTAGTGATGTGAAGTGAAGATTTTAAGTCCGGAATTTAAGACTTCGGTAGGTAGTAGCAAAATCATATTCTTAATCAATGTAAATTTTTAAGCAAACACTCCAGGTTGACATTCTGCAATTTCGAAAAATAATATGGGTCAGTTTAGATGTTTTGATGAACTAAATAGGTTCCGTCCATGGGTTCGCAAGATGTGGAAGGAATGGAGGGAGGCCTTTGCCCAGGACTAGGACTGAACAAGCTAGGAAAAAAAAACAAAAATAATTTAATCCTGAGTTCAAAATAATGTGCTCTTTAATATTCCGTACCATGATTAGAGGACCAACACAAGCACCCAAAACTTAAATTAAGGACCCACTTTCTTACGCTTACTTAAAAGTCAAATGAGAGGATTAGAGCGACTTCCCCGCCACAACATCATTATCAGAGGGGTGGAAATAGCGGAGTTGCTTACCCAAGACTGACATTAAATTGACTCACTTATTACTAAGACCACCATTAAATTCCGCGATAACGGAATCCCGCAATTTCCGAATTATCCCGGGAAGGCGCAGCACTAGTCTTGCTTTCGCAACATCAAAAGTTCAACGTTTACAAATGTCGGGCGACGCCCTACATACGAAGGTAGTTAGCAATTAAAGTGTTCAATGTATTCATTTCAATGTGCATTATAAGCAAGGAAAGTTTTTTGAGTTCGGTGTGACATTTCTTTTAATGGCGCCGGATCAAATGTCAAAGTCGTAATGTAAGTTGATTGCCTGAGATTTAGTGGCTGGTTTTGACACTTGAGATTGGTAGTTAAGGTCCTTATTGGTGCTTGTTAGTCTTGTTAGTTGAACTGAACTTTTGAAGTTAAACGTGATTTTGGAATCTAATTGATAGCAAAAACCGACGCCACTTCAAACCTGCCAACGTAAGTGCCAGTTTCATATATTTCTACAACGACTTTCAATTACCTAACTAATGTCAACCCGATCAATCTAATGTTATTTTTGACTTTTTTCTGGTAACGCCGACTATGATGACGCCGACAAAATTGGTCCAGTCCTTCAGTCTATTCGCTATTATTTTATTTATCTATATCCTTTACTCTTGCGTTTTTTGCTAATATAGATCTGTAGTAATTTAAGCTAATCATTTAGATGTAGTCACTGTAAAATAAAATAAGGCTAGTGCATTCTGTAATAACAAGGATAAGTTCGGTTTATAAAGAGTGAATGAAATGAGTTCGGTGAATGAAATTTGATCAGATCTTCAAAGGCTCTACAATCCTGCGAGCAACAGAGAGTTAGATAAGACCTAAATAACCATAGCAGATCACAGTACCAATACCTCAGTTCATCATACTCTCACGAGTGACGGAAAGGTCACAGGTTCGCAGTCGCTCGTGTTGGGTGCCGCTGTGCAATCGAGACCATTACTTTGTTGGTAGATTCGGCGCTGGTACCCTTTCGAGGGCTTACGAAACTTTCCTACTTGTAGGTCAAAAATACTTTGTTTACTGCCTACCTATTGTTTTCGTTGGTTGTGTCATAAATGGGAAAGGTCATCAAAATAAAGTTCTTAATATCCCCATCATCAGCACTTATTAAGCCCATCCGAACGACACCGGCCCCACCATTACAACTATTAAGAAGGAATGCTGAAAGGATTGTCATCAGGCCGTAGATATAAATTTTAATGGGCGGTCGGGTGGTCACGAGATTATGCGAATGTTCGGGGGTCTAATGTACCCCCTGGTAGGGTCACTGTACGGCTGGGGGACAATCTGGATAATTCCTGACACTTTTGATAGACAACGTAAGTGGCAAATTCATAGCATAAATGTAGATCTATAGGTGATAGATTTGATACAGTTTTTTGAGTGATTTCGCAAAAAACATAATTATAAACAAGATTTTTGTGATAACTCCTCCATTGTGTCACCTTAGTAACTTCTAAGCATCTATGTACGTCAGACGAAGTGCAACAAAGTCTCCATTTGAGTGACGCGATCACAGATTCCTATGCAAAGTGTAAGTACGTCAATCTAATCCAGGATCTCAATATTCATAAGATAATCCAGTGAAGTCCGATGTCACCCCGTGCCTCTCATCACAGCCACCCTATCTGAGATAACGGTATCTAGAGGCATCCTGCGCTTCATTAGTTAACTAACAGCAGTAACAGCCGTTGGTTTAAATTAACCGACGCGACGTACCGGCGGCGCGGGCGGCGCGGGCGGCGTAATGGCGGCGATATCAAACACTAGTGATGATAATGCTGGTCGATTACACTGCATTTAGGAGTAGTGGGGGATGGTCGTACTTAAGGGTGGTTTTGAGTGATTTATGGAGTTTTTCACAAGAATGCCCTCAATATTTGTGTTTATAATCTAAGTTCGGGGGTCGATTAAGGCGCGATAATCTTTTTATAACGCAGAAATATTTTTAAAGATTTACATATCAGTTTTATCCCAGATACCATATTAGTACACTAGATAAGATCTAGAAACCTTATAAACTTCACTGACCGATCTGTTTTTGATAGTAGGTACGAGGTCGGCTGTCGTCAACTGATAATAATCAGTTTAGTGTCCATACTCCCACCACTGGGCGCTGACAGCACTGGTCTGCCGTGCCCCTGACTTTGATAGCGTAAAATGTTCGTCACACCCACGCGACCAACTTAGTTACTGGCGGTCGGGATGCCAGAAATGTGGATAAGAAAGAAAATGTGTCCGCGGTAAGGGTAAACTAAGTGTTGTAATAATATCTGCTGTTATAGAAATAGCAAGACAGGCAAAACTGCTAGATACGGAGTTCTTTTTTCAGGGTATTTCCTTCCAGATTTTCCCTTTTCAAAGGCCCTGTTGAAATCCTACGAATATATCCAAAATCCTTTCTTTTATTTTTCAAGCGAACATTTTTTGAAGATTTTCCAATCTAACCCTGAGCATACCTACATACAGTGTCAGTCATTCCAGCTTGTCGGATCGACGTCGACGGCGAATCAATCGCGTTTGATGGGATAACTCGCGCCACCGGCTATGCCGATGTACTCGTGGCAGGGTGCTGGGAAGAGCGGAAGCAAAGAAGGAGCGGAATAGGGTGCTTTTTTCATCGAGTGGTTAGTGCCTAACCTGGTGTCAGAGTTTTTATGCCGCCCATGGGCCTCTGACTTGGCTTAAAATATGGTTAGAATTATCTTTTAGAAACCAACAAAGTGTACACATAATGCTGTAGAATCTGGATCAGAGTCCGTGCTAAAACGTGATGTCATAGTGTTCCTTCCATTATACATGTTCAGACTAGGAGGTACCTAAGCAAAATAGATTATTTTATTGGTGGTGGATAGATCAACAGAATGCTCTGTCCCTGTTTACATAAAATATACATTATACAAGTCTTAAAAAGAATATTTTCATCATACTCTGTGTAATTTTCACACATAATTTTATTTTAGCTTTGTATTTTTATTATTCGTCGTTAACCCTTTCAGCGCTGCTATTAGAAGTGGTCACACATCTATAAGCCGGCTCCTAACGACAGTACTAACACGCAACATTTCAGCCGCTGACTTATTACTTTTATTATATTTTTTGCTGGCGTATGAAATACGTATGTGATTAAGCACGAATTAACATTGGGGTATAATTAAAACCTTTTTACTGCGGAAAATGTAAGTAAAAAGGCCTTTTCTTTTTGTGTACTTGTGAACCGGGACCATACCGAACAATACAATAATACTTATTTTTTAGACCTGTGAATCGGTTTTTGTTCAGTTTGTGTTCTATTTAGTACACCACCATTTTCCTTTCTTCTATTCTAATTCGCTCCCGCTTCATCTTTCGCTTCTGTAACCTCGTTCTTCCAATTCCCCACAAGGGCACCCCACAATCCAATTGCGACAGGTAACTGAAATCTTCAGTAACAACGTTCAGATATTGACGTAACGGTGAAAATGGCGAAAATGTGTTATTTATTCATACTAACATGCTTTGACGTATTCCTTCAGCCTCGCTCTGGATGGAAGCCGTTTTGAAGCCGGCTTAAATCTGAGTGACGTCAGCTTTGGAAGGTTAACACCCAAAATGTGGGTGTTCAAGAAAAAAGGTTTATTCAGTGTGTGGAAGAATCGATAATCTTTAGTTAAACAGAGCTCATAAGTTTGATAAAAAATAAAACAAACGCTATTTTTTGTACAAAAATAATATTTGAAACAATAGGTAAAAAGCTGGTGTCTCCACAAGCACAGTCTTAGAGAGTATTTTAATAAGTGACTTTTATTCCGAATTTTAAATTGGGATACAATAGTAACAACCAAAACCAATCTCATTATATCCCTTCAGCACAACAAAATTGGAGTTTCGCCACAAAAAAACAAGCCTGGTATCTACTTCCCGCAACGTGGCCGCACAATAAATTTCCTATTACTGAAGTCAGAAGTTTGCTGAAAGCGGTGCACAAAAACAAGCGAAGCCTTCAGACAAACATTATGAAAGTTAATAACTACTGCCGGAAGTTACTGAAAAAAAATTACTACGTGTTTCCTTCGCGTGCGGCCCGGACGTAAAGCGGGGACACTGGCGGACAAAATAATGGATACAATGAAGTTTTTTTGGAAAGACTATAACATTATGGTGTCCATATTAGTTTTGCTGTAATAACAGCTTTTTTGCCCGACTGCTGTGGAGCCCAAAAAGAGGGCTATTTTGTCAGAATTTGTTGTAGAGTACAGACTCTGTAGGTGTAGACTGTATAAACGGTTTTGGTACAGATCGTCTTATATAATTTCGTATCTAGTCCAATTTATGAGCTAGTCTAGCTAAACTTGTTGGAGATCCAGTCCTATGATCTTTTTAGCTTTCGAAAGTTCTACTTCACTCTTCATGAAGCAGGAATAACCTCACACTTATTTTGAGATCACTCAATACACTCACCCACTCGCCTATTAACAACTGCAACTTGGTCTCGACCATAAAATCGAACAAATATCACCACTTTTCTTAAAGTTTCCGGTCGGAAGTAAAAGGCCTTACACAGTAAGGCTATATTTAACAAGAGGAACAGGTTACGAGTCACGTACGCACATTAACGTTAATAAAGTGTCAAGGAGCAGTGACGTCATCTGCGAGATTTATCTGCGAGACATCGGAGATAAATCTTTGGCAGAATCTTGTTCTTACTGTTTTTTGTTTCAGGATGAGCGGTATTTAAGCGGTAATCGTCTCTTGGTCTTTTTAAGTCTTTTTGCTGTAAAGACTTATTGACAAACTTGACATTCATTGATCTTGTTTTTAAAGCCACTGATCTTTTCGTTTTCGTGCGAACAATTGGAGAGGGCGTTAAACTAAAAAAATATTGTGGTTTCATGTTTTTTTATTTCGAAAATTTAAGAAATATAATATTGCCATTTCTTTTATCTGAAATGGCAGGATAAGCCCCCGGGGTAAAAGCTACTAAGATGGGTGTCTCGCCGTTATCTGCACTATGCCGTCGAAGCCTCATCGACAAACGGCAGGATACAGGTGATGTTAAGGAAACCGGTTGCTCTGCGCTTTCCCTTTTTTGTAACTGGGACGAGTACTGCTCTGGGCTCCGCTGAAATAAAGGTCGATAACGACACACATGATTACTTGTATTACTTGTATCATGCTAGACTAATTTCCACTAAAGTGGATTCTCTTCGAGAAACATAAGTAAGTACCTTGATCCAGTATATTTAGACAATAGCCTTGCTATCAATTCAGATAACTGGTAAAGTTTTCCCGAAAGTTCTCTTCGCAAATACCAAAAGAAGTAGTCTGAATTTAGGTTTGAAAGAAAAACGACCACATCCGTTGTCAGTAACAAAAATAAACTTTTTTAATTTCCCCATTTCCGTGTCCCCCAGTGTACCGCTACAGGGGCTGAACAGGCGCGCAACAGACAAACAAATAATAATAGAAACTACGCCGAGCGTCCCGCTGGGTTGTACTGTTGTACTCCTTCTAATTTATACCAGCCTAGTACTTTTACGGCGATAATTACACAGTTAAAATTATGCATATTTTGTTTTATTTTATGTACGTATGAGTAACTAAAATTCGTGCTGTGTACTCGTTGTTAGCATTTTGTTCTACTTTGTGTTTTTATTTTTCCACATTGTTTAGCATGACACACATGCTAAACGATGTGGCAAAATATAGTCGTATATGGAAACGATAAATGAAAAGATAAAGCGAGCCATAAAAGTGATGAAAAGGGCTCCACTTAGATATTCTCCAGGTGCGTTAGCGTTAGCTTAATGATTTTCTCATGAATGAATTGGGAAAAAGATATTAGGATTCTCGGATACCAATCCATTTCCCTGGCGTGGTGATAATGCCAACACTATCTTACGTGACTCGTGTTGTAGATAAGAATCACGGGTCCTTTCCTTAATTCCATTCCTCGACTAATAATATTAAATTGAGGAATAAAGGATTTATTATGTCGATGTCGCGAAGTAAATGTGTTAGTAGTGTATTTATAAGAGCTCTCCATCTATTCCCCGACTTACTAGGTGCAGGTCGTGACCTCGAACTCAAGCAGGCATGATGTGTCCGCGCATGATGGTTTGCGGCCCACTCCCTCCCTCAAAGTGCCCCAGCAGTGGGATCATTTGCCATTTAGCGGGAAACAGATAGATGAAGGACGCATAGAACCGAGAAAAATGGTGAAAGGGGGGGCCTATGTCCAATAGTGAGTGATAACTGGCTGAAATCATGGTGTCTATCTATATCATAAAGAAAATCTTTGGTAGCAACCCAGTTGTGTTTACAAGAGCCTCTTTATCTATTCACAGCCACATAAAAAGATAAATAATAACAGCCGCCAATCAATACGTACGTCAGACGATGGAAATCGGGCGCGCCCACTAACACACGCCATGCTAACGACCAACAGAAAAACAAACAGTTAGTGTTGTTAAGTGCGGTTTCGCAACACATTTGCAAGTTTAATCGACGCAACATTGCAACGATTGTTGTCTAAGTTCACGTAAACAGGTAATAAATTGTAATCAAGCTGGAAGTGGGGTAAGTCAGGACATGAAGCGGGAGCGGGTGACCAAGCTGAAGCGTGACTGTACGAGGCTCAAAAAAAAAAAAAAAAAAAGAACTGAGAAGTTTTAAAAATAAACATGCAAAGTAGATAAACCTATTAACAAAATATCTCTCCACCCTTTCTCATTGCAGTTCTTGGAAAAGGTTTCTCCATTTTCTCAATTCTCTCTTTCTATTTGAAATTACAAAATAAGAAAAAAAAACATTTTTTACCTTACAAGTTACAGAGTTTCGAATACCTAGAGTAAGCCGTTCTCTAACACCGTTCAGTAATGATCATCCACCACTAATTTTGTCTGTTGATGACGATGATCTCAGTTGCTACCAAGATACTTTTCATTATTTTAAAAATTCTCGTTTTCCGGCAGTGAAGAACTTAGGAGAACATACGATCTAACGTAAATCGCTACCGCTTATAGATCAAAACCTTATAAAATCACAGTAGCAGCAACTAACTGTTGGTTGTCATGCAAGTCGTCGAAACAATTGCATCGCTGCACCGCCTTGCGTCACCGTTGCCATGCGCGCGCGCACCCGCACGTAACCGTACTATCAGCGACACTACCAATAGGCAAGCAGGGCTGGTAGAACTTCCTTCCATTTTAGACTATACGAGATAACCCACGTCCTGCTGGGAGATCGGGCTCCTCCCTGTGAGAGCTGAACTGTTCTCCACCACGTGAACCTGGCGCCGCGCCGGTGGGACACATTGTCTTCTTATGTTTGGTTTTAGGACAAGCCGGTTTCCTCACGATGTTTTCCTTCTTCGTTTCAAGTACCCGCAGCCTACAACTCGTACTGCTACCATGCAGATGTTGACGTTAGACTCCTTATGCCAGTTGGCGAAAATTCGGCTGCAGACTTACTGCCTTGCAAAAGGGTTACGTAGGTAAAGCAAAAACTAAAAAATCTCACAGATTTTCCCATGGTGATAGACAGAACAGACGAAACGACGCGTGTTTTATTATTTACATAGGCAACAATAGGCATAGGAATAGGCAGTCCTTTTGATTGAGCCACGTTGTGCATTCATTAAGGAGTAATGGCCTAGTTCCAAATTACACTTACATAAGTTCAACTTATTCAAAGCTCAACCTCCACCTGTTTGGTAGCCAAATACAAAGGTCAAAACCATCCAGGACCTCTGCCCACCCCATAATCAAAGTTCACCAAAAAGATAACCTCTCTAATCAGCTACTAAGGTACAAAGTGACCCCATGACCCCTAATGGGGTCTTTAAGTCACAACATCGCGTGATCCTACCCTATGTGTCACTTTTCATGTTAATTTTAACCATAGTTTGAACCGCAGTTCTTTTCTACCTGGCGATAATGTCTGATTGGCTGACAGGCTAATTTATTGCTATGTATATGTTATCTTTTTTATTGCAGTTTAGTGGCGTATATTATGTATATTTAGATATACAGTCGCGTTTCTGTTGAATAGTAGTAAAATGTTGGTTTTTGTGCTTTATTAGTGGAAAGTTTAGTTCTTAATTAACGTGTTTTTCCTGATGTTCGTTTAATTTATTATTCTGTATAAAATATACAGTAAAACATTATACTTTATTAGACATTGATGTTACTATGGAACACACTTTGTTCTGAAATGTTTAAGTAGCTTTTCGAGTAGGTACTTTTCCCCCGCATAATAATGTACCTTAAGCACATACCTAGCTAGACATAAAATGTACACAATTTATTAATAGCAACTTTAATTAAATTAGTAATAAATAATGTCAAACATACATAATGATGACACAAGTGCTAGAAACGCGATATATTACTGCATGTGACAAAGAAACGTTGTTTATTTCATTGTTATTTACTTCTCATTAATTAATGAGTAGCACGGCACACATACTTGAATATCATTGGCTATAGGTAAGGGCTATTCTTAGATTTTCTTATTTATGGAATAGTTTAGCGTTACTTAGAGCAAATAATCGTGAAGAAACTGGCGCGGCATGTCCAAGAAAAACAATTCAATAAATAATATAATAATTATGTTTTTGGATTGCGTTACCCACATTTTAAGTTATTATATTTAGGCAGGAATTTAGCAGCTTATATTGTGACATAAAAGAGTTCAGCAATCTTTCTCTTTCTCTCTCCTGTTGTATTTATAATATTTGTTGTGCTTATGATTTTGTTAACTAATTTCGTTTGTATGCACGTCATGTGCCTGCGACAAATATTTTTTTTTTCTTTCTTTCTTTCTCCACTCTGTTCACGAACGAACGGATTATGTTTACATACGACTAGTTATTGAACAGAATGCTTTTAAACCTCCTTGTTGAGCCCAAAATAATAACATATGAAAAACTACAGGCGACTTTTCCCATGAAAAAGAAGGCAACTTTCCCCTCGCGCCGTATCTACGCGGCTACGTCGTAACTACCCACAATTTCCGCCGCACATAACACTAAAAGCAACTCTCCTGATAAATGGCCGCACTGGCCAACTGAAATATTTTCCGAAATATTTGCCGACCGCATATCCTATCACAATGTCTCACGGAACCCTAAAACAATAGGCCAAACTTGAAGCTCATAAATCCTTTCGACTATTGTTACCAAAAAACAAAGAGAATACACCCGTCTCTTTCACACTTTACCTAAACGTATGTATCTATCTCTCTCTAAAGCAGTTGCTGCGACCATTTCCTGTTGCCTAAGACTTAGATTGCTTGTATGGTTAATCGAGCAAAAACTAAACTAATTTCGATGTTATCTTCCCAACTATTATTGTGGATGTTTGTTTATATTTTAAAGAATGAATGGTGTGTGAAGTTGGTTTCGTTTTTAACGTTCAAGAATATTATAGCCGACTAAAATAAAATTGTAATTACGTGACGGGTTCTGTATATTTCTCTTGCAGTCAGTTCTCATGCAGTTATTTCAAACTATGTATGTAACAACAATTACACGACTTTTATTTAGATACTTGAAAATATTAGCAATGTTGAACGTCGTCCTTGACGAAAAATATGAAAATCAAACCGGTTCTTGACAATGATTCTTAAATAAATTAAACTTAAAACACAACAAACTTTTATTAAAATGAAAAGAAGTTAATTTGGTTTACGTATCAACATTGAACTCGTTAACAAAGTTTGTGTCCGTGCTATTAACCGTTGAGGAGTTCTTTAGAGGGGGCGACCCTGGCTGCAGGATCAAGTTATGTCTATCATAAAAATGTATTGTCACCAGAAACAAAGTTGCGTGCAAAATTTCAGCTCAATCTGTTATGGGGAACTGGTTTGAAATTCAATTGCAACATTCCACCATAACATATGACGGTTCCTAAATTACCTTAGGCTGATAAAATTTCCGTTTTTCTTAATTCATTTAAGTATTAGTCTATTAGATATCTATAGTATCTCGGTTTTCCCTTTAAACAAGGCAAGTTAAATAAAAGCTTATAAAACACAGGATTCCATTTGGGAACACGTCAATATCCCGCCCTCCTGACCTACTCAAAAAGCCCTGCATGGGCCTTCTTTGCCTAGAGACATGAAATTGTTCCACTATCAGAGTGACGTGTTATCTGGACGTGCATCAGCAGGCACGTTCATTTGTTTCGCTGATAACCATCCACCGGTGGCAGAGGCGGGAAGCGTGCCCATTGGCTTGCGATACTGTTTTTTTTTATATATAAAAGAGAAATTTTGGCTCTGTCTTTTGTTTCAAAGTTAAATTCAACACAACAACATAGGGACAGTGTTGTTGACGGATGCATGCATACCTCAATAAAATCGCTATGTTCAGTTTCTAACCTCCTGCGCTGAGTCGAGTGTCGTCGATCCAACTTTGCAATAATATTTAAGCATTCATTTGGATGTCTTGTGTTGTGCCGTCCATCCATTTAGGTGGAGCTTTAGCAGTCTTTTATTATCTTGCTGATCTCATATTCACTGCATCATTCATTATCGCTCGTAGACAAGATTTATTTTAAAAAAGAAATGCAAATGATTGAATGTGCGCTTATCACATTGAACAGCCTCAGTCAATTGTATTCTGATTTCAATCACACATATATATAAGACAAATTGTTTCCAAAGCCAGTGTTCCGGCGAGCAGGCCTGTAATTCGTGAAATGATTAGCATACGGCATCTGATGTGTTGATAAATTGCATTACCCGGCCCAGTTGCTCGGCACAAAGGTGTGAGGAAAGTGGTCAGCCAAGTGTGTCTCCTCGTGGCGGCTGTGGGGGGTCCGAACAGTGCGGTGTTTTGGAAATAACAAAACATCACGCCTACTAGCATTTGAAGGGTTATACAGCGGTGTACCTATAGTACACCATAACTTCCTCAGTTCCTCATACTTTATGATGCGGGCCTATTGCCATCAACCGGGCACAAACCCTTTGTTTGGGGGTGTTGTTATAGAGAAATTCCTGGTTGAAAAACTCCAGAACCTCGAACGCAGAAAAAGCATTGAGATCATTTTACCAATGGGTATTCAAAATATTTTGAAAATAATGAGTTGCTCAATGGGTTATCTACATTGGATGGCTGTTGCCGGTGTTGTCAAAAGGGCCCGGATGAACCTAGCATCTATGTCACCTAGTGGTGATCACTGAAGCATTTGTCATATTATTATGTCTCTCTATTCTCTCATCACACCTGTAAGTTCCCAGAGGGTTAGACAGAGGTGTGCTTGTGTAGAAAATCAGTTAACTACGAAGTGAGAGATCATTACTATAATATGTTCTCGCCTCGTTCATTCCAGTGTTCTTCCGCAGTTAATGTTTTCCGGTAATGGAAATGACTAATTGAATTTATTAATTGCGTTAACCGGCCTAGTTGTTAAACACAAAGCTGTTAGGAAAGTAGCCAGCCAACTGTATCTCCTCGTGGATGGACATGGTTGCAGCGCAGTCGGTAGACAATTATGGGTGATGTGACTGGCTTTGAAAAGTAACCACATTGTTAGAAGAATAGTTGTCCTAAATGATGATTATAGGATTGTGCAGCTATTGTTAGTGGGTGCACCATTTTGTATGCTGATATTATTATGCACAGTTCCAAGTAACCTACCTATGATAAGTACAGACACCATGTACTAGACAAGGTACCATGGATTCAGTAGATGATTCCACCCCACCCAACGTTGAAATTATTCTTCGAATCATCAATACTATTCCTCGTTAAAAGTTTGTCCTGCCATTATGTATTATGTCTACAACTTTTTACCTGGGCTGGTCCTTACCAGCCACAATAAAAAGACGAACAGTCGGTACTTCGTGTCTTTTGATATCATGCTTTTAACTCCTCGCACTTCCGCATTAACAGGCTTCTCAAGCCCTTGCTCCACACTACCTTTAAATTAAAAAACCCCATTCCTCGTGGCTTATCTTCTTCACATAAAGACCTTACTTTATAAACCTTTTAGAACAAAAGCCTTGCCTACAGTATTTAGTACATGAGGTGCTCTCGCATCATAATTAACTGCGTATAATCCGGCCAAATTGTGTAGTAGGTGATGTCGTAACGTTTTACGATAATCGCGCGCATCGTGTTCCAGCGCGGTTATAATGTGGTGGAGGCACCATGAGACTCCACGGGAATGGGATAATGTCATTTTGGTAATTGTGTTGTTATTATTATTTAGGTGCTAATTGTGTTATAACTGCCTCTTTGGGCTAATGATCGACAGGGCTACTGCTAAGAATGAGGTCTTGGGTTCAATTTCCCGGTCGGGCAATTCAAAGTGTTTTTGGGATTTTCCTTTAAGAACATCTCAGCAGCAGTCTGGTGTCGGGAAATAGGTGGTATGATATACATAGGCCTCGGAAAGCACGTTATTCTGTTGGTCCTGCACCTGATGTCTCTCAGGTCGTGTGACTGCCGCGCCATGGACTATGAAAGTAAGGGAAGAGAGAGTTAATCTATGTCTTCGCACCCACTTGTGCACTATAACATTTCCTGTGTTCATGGCTACCTCCGCAGAGATTGGCCGTCATTACCGAAATTCTCTGCAGTCAGTCCGGAGTTCTTTAACTACAAACTTGAAAATAAAGTTCATGTTAGCCACAATTGATGTCGAAAGTGGTAGTAGGCAACCAAGTATGCCTAACAAATGTGCAGCGGGTAAGTTTTGTAGCGTCTCATAAGAATTCCCATCGGGAAGATGACAAGCTTCCATACAAACTTTAATCCTCTATCCTTAAGTGACATATTTTTCTTTATTTTTTCCTAAATCTTTTCTTAGTGCGCACTTTCTTTGAAAGCTTGGTCACCACACTAAATAAACATAAAATCATACGATCCCGAAAGTTCTCCTAAGCGAAAGATATATCGCTTAAACCGCTTATTACAGCTTATCAGCGACACATATCAACAAGCGATGAGCTGTGAAAACGCTTATAAATGATGTTTCTCCGCACTTTAGAAGATCGGCTCCAGATTATGATGCACTTTGCATAAGTTTTATATAAAGATTGTTTTACATTCAAATGAGAATGTAATTAAATGGTATTAATTTAAATAAGACACGGTCGTTAAAAAAGATTTTCATCGCAAGCTGCGTGTTAATTATAATTATCTCTTTTCATAAATAATTTGTAGAATATTTTCCTGTTTTTGTTGTCAGGTCATCAATCTTATACTATTAGAGGTCTTTGTACTACTTACAATTCATCGGGGTTTTCTTAACGCCATATTTTTTTCAACCATCAAGACTGCCTCAGTCCTTGTGCCTAGGCGATGGCGCCCTAGAGAACATAGTAGGTAGTAAATAGGATTATACAATATGAATGTATAATCCCAAATAACACTTATCTGTATTGGACCCAAAATGATAGCGTTCCCATAGATCACCGAAGTGCGAACCACGCCCACATTTTCGGTTTGTACTGTTCGCTATTTAGTACCCAGCTTTAACTGAACCTATTTGTCATAATAACAAATTAATTTCTTTTACCACCGAGGCCGTACATTGACCAAACAGACTTCTATCTCGAAGCGTCTATCAGCACCTCTAGCACTGCTGACCTCTGCACAAACAATACACAATTTTCTCCCAACCTTGTCTGACGCAACCGCGCGCACTTTTCCATCATGTCGTCTGTTTGTACTATCAAGGCGAGGTACCAAAAGGATTACATCATTTTCCTAGCTTCACTTAGCGCCGCTCTGGTGGAGAAAGGACTAGTGGGACTGGACTGGGGCTAGGTATTTGACTTACTAAAAAGCGAAAGATATGAGCGAGGAATGTGTGCAAGGGAAGTGTGCAAAAGGGTGCCGGGGTGGAACTCGCTGAAAAAAAAAACAAGAGCTAAAAAGAGTCCGCTACGCATCCTCGCACCTCACGGCAACCCACCGTCTCATAGCTTCGCTACGCATTCTAGCCCCACGTAATCCTCTCGCACAGCTGCGGTGAAAAACCAGCCTAAACCAATTTGATTCGTAAATCATTGTTCAGATGCTGTGTTATTAGACCACAGCTTTATCTGTCGATCGGCCATTTGCATTAATTAGTCGACAATTACGCCGTGCTGCTGTAAAGCGATGTTTTTGCTTGATTGTAAAAAATGTAGTGTGAATTAATTGATGCTTGCCGATATAACTATGTAAGTGGGTTGTGATGATCACGTGAGGGTGTTAAGTGGGTTGAATTGATAGCTACTAAACGAGTTAGTTCGTCATTTTGGTTTATGAATATAAGTCGGACTAAGCTAAACAGTGTGTTACTTCCTAGTGTCGCAGAGGACGGAATAAAAGTGCCGAAGAAAAGATACGATCACAGGATGCCAAGAAAAGCGTTTTCCACCAACAACATTTTAATCACCAGCTGATTGTGTGATCGTGTGTTATTGTTTTATTGTAGAGACACTGAAATTATAAATTTAGTTGTAGTCAGAAGCCCGAAAGTCTAGATATCGTGTTACTCAGTCAGTGAAACAACCGCTCCATGCTGCAACCAGCTAGTGTGGAAGCAGACCCAATCATGGGAAACGGCTAAGCAGGAGATGATGATGAGGAGATGTCTCTCTTATTTAACAACTCTTTATGTGCACGGTGTTAAATATCACGTATGTACGTATGTTCAGTATTGTAGTTCTTTTGTTTATACCCACGGATTTAGCTGCGAACAACGGGTTCGGTCCGGCAGGCTGACCCAGTTCCAGGCAAGGTCCCGTGAGTTACAGCTTGCAGCGGTCGCTAATAGGTTTATTGCTTTTCGTTGAACATTATCATGTGCGATAAACTGATGGCCTTGGGGAGCTTTTTGTTGGAAAACTACGGTCCAATTTGTTTGGTAATTCTCAAATTAATATTAAAAATCAACGGTAAGCGGTTAAGGGACAAAATGATGAAATCTGTGTAGTCTTAATAGTAGAGAGAAATTCGTCAAGTAGTGTAAGAAAAGGCGACTTCCCATTAGCAGAAGATTTTGTAATGATCTCGTTTATAAATTATAAAATCATAATCTTAAAACTTGTCGTATACCGGTAATTAATTTCAATAGACCCCAGCACGTTATGTTCTGACCTGTCTTCATAATAACGATATAGTTTACATCATGTCTCCAAGTAAAACTATCCATGCATTAGCAACCGAAAACATAATACAACATATTGACGACACGTCACGTGAGACCTTGCTAACTAACATTAACACTAACAAACCTAGTTTAGTTAACCCTCACTTTACTTACAAAAATATAACCCGCGCCATTGACGCAAGCACACTATATTTAATTAATAACAAACCAGAGCGCCGATAAATTAACATAAACACGCAATGTTGACAATAATACAGTATTTATAAAAATGTTATTTTCTTCTTGGACACCGGTTATAACTGGTTTTTATATTATCATCCTATATTAATAATTGTCCTGTCTGATATGGAGCAATGTACGCTTTATCTTACACTAGCGACCCGCCCCTGATTCGCACGGTTTTAACGACTCGAAGCCATCGGGATTTCTTTATGATATCTAACTTTAATATTAATGTGTTGTACGTATAAACTTTTCGGAATACATTCTTCGAAATGTGAAAACCGCATCAAAATACGTTATGTAGTTTATAAGGACTACGCGGTCACACAGAAAATCATAAAAGTGCAGATTGCATGGAGGGCTGCCATTCTTCTTTAATCTAAATCTCTGTAAAATTAGGTATAGAAAGTACAGAAGAGCGAGAATTAACATTGATCATGTTGATGAGTTCAGACTTGGAAAGTATGTAAGTAAACCATACAAACCTTACCTGTACTTCTTAATAGCGACTATCCTAACAAAAGTGGACTTAGAATAGGTTTCTACAAGTCAATAATGATGATCATTAACGCTATTTAAACATCAGGTGATCCCTAATGAATGAGACATGGGCCAATTAATGGACCCTCTTTTCCCTCATAAGTGGCCATCAATATTCATGAAAATTACTCCGTGGAAATTTTCTAACAAAATTATAGGGCAAAGTAGAACTCGGGGAAAATAAATAATGATTTTTTGATGTACAATATTTCATCGTTCCTTTTGCCCGGAGCCTTGAGGTAAGAAATGTAAGAATGTAAATTTAGGCCAACGATAAGGAGGGTCCGGTTGCCCGAAAATGATAGCTCTTCGCGATGTACAGTCGACAAGTAAAAGTTACATTAGTTTTTTTTTCGTTTACTAAATAAGCTTGCGTTTGGCCGAAACTCGTCTGCTGTGAAGCGATGACACGGCCTAGGGTGGAGCACGTGCGCCTAGAAGAAACCGACCCACTCGAACTTTGAATAGATCCAGATTATAATGATCAGAGCACAGAGAATATTTTTAGATTAGCTTTTTCCTCGTCCTACTTATATAATCTTTTCTGCGTGTGTTATTATTTGCACGTGCCGATTTTATTTTCGGTATAAGGGTAGGCCGGAAGATACTATTGTATTTAGCTTACTGCTGCCGTAGGTGTCATTTGCGTGGGAAAGCATGTTTTGTGAGAAAATAAGTAGTTACATTTTCCTCATATTAAAAATACATTACATCATTTGCTACCATGTGTATTCCCACCTCCATATCCCTTCAGGTGTGAAAAACTAATTCCATTTTGTCATTTCTAGATAATACTTAACACATGGGAAATGATCGAAAATAAGCTGAAGCATAACCAGCCTACGATGCTCCTGCTGCTGGGATACGAGGCTCCTCGGAAATAAGTTACAGTTAAAAAAACAATTCCCCTGGCGAGCACTTGTCTCGCCGCGAGTAAGACGTCCCTCCGACATTGATACCTGCTACTATCAGATGTTTCCGAGCCGCTGCGTCCCGCTGATAGCCCGCTACCCTGAATTATTGCTTCTTACGCCATCTTCCACAGTTTCGGCATCAACTTGAAGGGAGTGTATCGTGAAGGTGTTTTATTTTGTGTTATGGGGTGTTTGGTCATCATAGGTTATACGAATAAAAATGGATAAACTTACTCAGGATCTAACTACAAGTTGAAGTTAGGGAAATGAATAGTTAAGCTGCTAAATTGATAACCAACTGTCCAACTTTGATAAACAATTAATTTCTCTGACTGAGTCTGTGAATATTTTTGCTAGTGTAAGCAGCTTTAACTACTTGTACTATTTATTCTGTGCTTTAACAAATTTCATTCAGAATAATTTTCGACTTATTAATTTTTTATTCAATGTTCAGACATTTCTTTCTTAAAAATCCTTTTTAGGCAGTTTTCAAATAAGTAAATATCAGTTTACGCAACACCACTGATCTCAATCTTCTTATTCTGAAAATGTTTGCAAACATAATATCTCTGACTGGCAGCATTTCCTGTTGGAAAATCCTCCATGGTGTTTGAAAAATTCAACCTCAAAAGGTTGCTATCAATTTTCATATCTCCAAGCAAACGCTTCGCAGCCTCCCATGAGATAGTACAACATTACTAAGTTATACTAACGTTACAAAAGGAAAACTGTTTGTTTACATTTCTATAAACATTATGCACTCGAATAAGAATGATAAAGCTTTAAACAACACACCACATGTTTTTTAAATGAACCTTTATTAATGAATTTCTTTGCTATTACTACTGTTAGCCTGCGTCATCCCACTGCTGGGCAAAGGCCTCTCCCCATGACTTCCAGCTGTTACTACCCAGGGCTAATGTGGGCCACTGGTCTTCGTTTTGTCCAGCTCGTCCCGCCATCTTCTTCTTCTTCTTCTTTTTTGGTATTGCTTTTTTATTTATATTAGTTCCGATTCCTATCACGAGTCAAAAGATCTATCTAAAGGTCCTGTTGTAGTTCCGGTCTGCCAATCACAGCAGATTTTACAGGGCATTAATAATTGTGTCAAAAACAGCTGTGTTCGCCTCTTCCCGTTAAGGCATCAGCAGTCCTTTATCTATTAAAATGTAATGTGCTATGTAATAAGAAATAGCAAACCGATACTAACTGCGATCGGTCACATTTAAATAACAACATAAAAATTGCGTCTAAAGTACTTTCGTTAAATAATTACACATTAAACAGGATGATTCAATTCTCACAAAAATTTCATCATCTCAGAAAAACAACAAATATGATGTAATTCACATCTCAGCTAGTAGCCGGTAGCCAGGTTACTTGTAATAACATGTTTTAAGTAGATCAAACAATTCCCAAAAAGGGAAAATTATGTCGGAATAGTTCCTTAAAAAGGGATAACGAGACAATAACAAAATTTCACAATTATACATTTATTTCATTTTATAATATTGTAGAGCTCATTATTATCAGCAGTGAGAGAGCTATTAGGAAGAGAGACAGTTCAGTATAAATTCTTCATCTACAAAAGTTTTACGAAGATTCGTGTGGATTGGTAGAGAAGGCCGCGCCCAAGCCTCACGAATCTTCGCCCATAAAGCATTTTTCTTTACAAATAGCATATCAATCTACGCGGTGAAATAGAAAACAAATTGATGGGGTCGAGAATAAATGCGATACCATAACCCCATGACAGTGAAGAGTTTGGTGAATCTAAGATGGATGACCCACGAAATTGGAGTAAGGCGATGGGTTACTTTTTTCCACGCAAAGAATATGATTTTATAATTTTTAGAACGACCTTATAAATTGATATTCAAGCAACTGGACTGCCGGTAAAAATTCTTTCCATAGATTGTTAGTAATACTCACAAAGCTACTTAGAAATATGGCAGAAAGTACCTACAGTGTTTTGAATTCATCAATGGCTTTCAGTTAGTAGAATTGTTTAATAAGTAGGTATTCTGACACCACCTGCAGATACGACTATGTGTCGGTCGAAATTAAATTAAAGCCTAGAAAAACGAAAGAAAAATCTCGAGACCAAATAACCGTTAACCTCTTCATATTCACACATCAAACAAATAAATAACACTTCAAAAAGTTTCCTATCCGTAATATCAATTCTTGTGTAACGCGGGTTCGATTCCTGGTGAGATCAAACGTGGTAAACACATAAATTGTTCGCGCGTAATTCTGATGCCCACGCGCCGGGTGCGTGCCCGCAGCTTACACGGCGTTGCCAACCTTTGGTGCGTCCGCGCCACAATTTTGTGGGCAAATATTTCAACCAAATTATAACTCTTAAGTGGTACTTCTTTCTGCATTGATTTATGAGACAACCGATTGTAAGCTCTGAAATAAAAACACCGTTTTCCAGCTTTATGTTTTTGATTTTGCTTAATCATCCAGTTCCTTTTGGTGAGCAAGGAAAACCTTATATCAGTAATTTTCAGGAATGAGGGCGAAATATTGCACTAGGCTTCTTTATGGGGCCATTCTAAGCGCAAATACCTACCCTACTAAAAGAGCTTTAAGATCTCAAAAGTAACCTGTAACTTCACCTCGTTTTTTTAATGCAGATGCCTAGACAAACATATTTTTCCAAAAGTTTTGACTGCAGCTGAAAGGTTGGCCACTCCTGCATAAATACATAGTAGATACACGTGGCGGCTATTTGTATGCGATGGAGGATTAAATACAAACACATCCAATGTAACTCCATTGACCGGACATCGTAGATAGCATCCAAAATTGTGTACTGTTTACGTTCTTGTACGCTCATTAATTAGTGGATTTAGGAGATCTTTAGATTTGCTGAAAGAAAATCCTTTGAGATATGAGAAACACTAGAGAATTCTCAAAAGTACTTTTTGAATTTAGCTGTTTACTGCGGCTATTTTGTACATTTTTGTCTTTGCATCTTTTGTATCCGTATACCACAGTGGTTTTTTTCTTGTACTGGTAAAACTGTTGAGTAACATCCATTTATGTCACCTACTGAAGCTACTTTGGTCTAAAAGGTCCTTACCTTTTAGACCATCCAAAGTAGCTTCAGTAGGCACTTCCAAGCATTTTTGTAATTTTCGAATTGCAAATAGAATCTCTTCACGTATTTATTATGTTTTTCTGGCCTTCCGATGTAGGAATTCCTCTGACAAACTTTCTAGAATTGCAGCCACGATGTTTGTCATTACTTATTACTATACTCTCACTGTCGACCATTACTCAATCGTTATTTTTCATAATGTCACCACCACGTGTGCGCATACGCATACCCGCGCCAACGCGAATAATTACCACCAGTGATGCGGTGACGTCGCCGATTGACGTAGACATAAGTTTTCAAGAGTTAGACAACATTGCTATCATTTTGGCTGGCTTAAGATAAACATGTTTTGATCATTTGGTGGGATGCAAATATCTGAAGACAGCGGGAGTTTTATCTGTTTTTGAGTGTTTTATTTATTGTCTGTTGCTGACGTATGTACTAATATAAATACTGATTGATATAGTCGCAGTAATCAGTTAATAATACTGTCTTGCTTGATATAGTTAAACGACCTTCTCTTGGGTGCACGATAACTCGTGATGACATCTTCAGCATTCGGTCCACCATATATTCTGGAAAGTTCGGAAGAATCCACTTTTTAAGGGCCTATATAGACAGTATTTTTGAAATCATGGAACGATATTAATTTCTGTGCCCAGGTTTAAACAACCAGATCGTCTACCCTAAACCGAGGCTTCTATCTCCTGAAAGCTGTTTGTCTCTGGGTAAGTTCCCGTCACCAGCACAGTGTCACCAGCTGCAAGCCAAAACTTTTACGGAAGCTGAATGCACATAGAAACAGCAGTTAACATGCTGAGAAGCAAATCAAGTTCGAGGAACTGTCTCCATATTCATGAACCCTCAAGATTGACTGATTACTGTTTGTAGGTAACGGCACGATGCAGGGAACCCTGGTCACTATGTGAGAGCTTATTTATCGGCTGCGCTGGCGACGGTCCAACAGCCTCAGGTGTTTCCAAGTCGATTGGGAAGGAATGCCTAATGTTCTGCTATTTATCTCCTTATGACTGACGGTATCTTAACGGCCCATCTGCAGACGAATTTTGGTTGATGCATTTCGATTGAAGGAGTGATTGGGTTGGCTTAATATTTATTTAATGCTAGCAAAAATAATTCAGAAAAGCTTAGTCCAGGGGAAAGCCACCAAGGATCTCGAGTGTCTCTAAGCCCTGGTAGTTTCTCATTGGGCTAAGCTTTTCCATGAGCTATCCCTAGAGCACTCTGAAATAAGCATGCGAGATTCTCAATAAGTGAGACCCACTTTCTTACCACACAATCGCGTCAGGTTTTAAGTACCATAATAATTTACCGAATCAAGAAGTATCCTTAAAATAAACGCCGACAATTTTAAACAATTTCGTAACAAACCAACAATAAAAATATCTTGAGAATGTAAAGCGTGGCAGCTTCCTAATTGCAGCACTTGTGACAAGTGACGAGGCGTGTCGTATCTCGGCCCGAGGAGACGGCAATAAGCAGTTGTTCAGGACACCTCTGAAGCACCCCTTCAGCGAGAGGGGCGGGGAGGAGAGAGAATTGTGTTGTTGCTGGCATTTGACACTTTTTCAGATGACAGATGGACACTCTGGACGGGCGAGAAGATTTTTTTGGGGTTTTTGAGGACCTGTTTTGTGCTAAAGGATGTATTTTGCTCTTCAAATGTTTCTGGATTTAGAAGCATTTATTGATCAGTTTATCGGTTCGATGACAGACGAAGCATGACTTCCATCTTTCTTCTTTCTTTCTATTACCCAACTCTTACTCATTTCTAAGCTTTGAGTAATAGGTGTCTATTAGTAAATTTAGTTTTTAAAACATAAACTAATTCACGTTCGGGCAATCACTTTAATTTGGAGAATATTTATTGTTCTAAAGAATTACCAGTAATTTATTCATTGCCGACGAATTAGAAATAACATCAATATTTTACGAATAAAACATGTAGTTTATTCACCTAACAGTTCTCGGGATCTCATTGAGATGAATCCGGGTAGATAATTGTTATTGTATGATGCAACATTCTATCCATACACCTACATTTCGCGAAAGATTGTACAGGGATAGCGTCGGTGATTATACAACGACGTTTGGCAGACAGATTGGCGACCGCTGTGAGTTATAATTACACCGCCAGTTGTTCTGCTGTCCGTCGACCTGTCACCTTTAACTAACTACGACACAGAAGCAGGCTTATTCTTAGCCGAGGATCAGAACAACAAGACGAATGTTCTTCAAAATACAAGATCTTCTAACTAAACGGCCGACAAGGACTAATTCTCGACATCCCAGCTCGATTACTGCCCTTCCAATCCATTTTATCCATCCATATCGTTGGCAAGAATCCAAAGCGCTGTTTTGCGTCCATCGCCGCACGCGCAGCTTTCCCAGACTATTTTTAAATGGCGGACGCCCGATGTGCTCCGAAAAGTGACGGAGATTTACGATCGCTTAATGGCTAATTAATTCGTGGTTAACATGTGTTGGATCATTACGATGTTTTTTGGGTTTAATTGTGGAATTACAGATGGGGATTGACTTCCAAATTTTCCCCTCGCCAAGCATTTTTCAGCAATAACCTTAGTTAGATTAGGATGTATATTTTCAGGAAATAATGTTATAATTCTAATTATTCATTAAAAGCACGTCTTTATAACGGCGCATGAGCTTTTGTAACCAATATAGTCAAACTATCTTTAGGCGTTGAGATTATTCTGGAAACTGAAAGCATCGTCCTTTTTCAACGCAAGGAAAACATGTTCAGACCAGTAAGTAGGCTTTCCACCCTAAGTGGAAAATTGTTATTCTCGCATAGTTTGGTCAATATTTCAATATTAATGAAGACCCACAAAAAATATTCCAAGGAATCGACCTTAATATCCAATTTTCTTAAATTAATGACATTACCAGGGAAATAATAAATCCTAACCATTTCGACTTTCAGGGCTTGTTAACTTTATTTATTTGATTCGCGAACATAAAATATAATGTAATATCAATCATCAAAGGAGAGAAGCGGAAGATATTCTCGATCAATCAGGAGTCCTTGAGAATAACATTATTTATACTAATAATAGGGAGGATTATAACTAGAGCATTGAAGTAGTAAAAAACATGCGATTCATTTATTATATCTAGTCTGATGTGACGTCATACATGTTTGTGCTGGCACGTGTCTCGTAGAGATGGGCGTCAAAGGCTCGGCAGGGATGTGGTTATGTTAGTCATTGGTTCCGTGTTATTAGGGGAAGAATAATCCTTGCAATAGACTGATGTAAACAATACACGATTATAATCGTGGTAAAGAACTACGGCGGAAAACTGAAATGAGAAGGTGGTTTTTTCAAGAGATATTTTCTGTTAAAGCTTAACGAATAGGATACAACACACATTATGTTACATGGAACTTACAGATAACTCGCAAGATGTGGGCGCACTAGGGGTACGACTAACCTTTTGTGGAAATACAGACTTGATGTTATTTTACGTCTAAAAAATATAACACCAGGTGACTTTCAGGAGAGAAGTGCAACTGAAATTATTCTCGAGTCATAAGTATTAGACTTTTGATTATTTAAGATAGGATATTAATAGCTCGTCAGCCAGATTAGCACACCATAAATCAATAAGTCGGCTGCCCTATTAATTTAGTTCGGCTGACAGCAATTAGCATGTGCCAAAAGATGATTCACGTAATTACAGAATCATGAATGTTTCATGGTTGCCTGGTAGGCAGGACAAGGTCCATTGACGGCAATCTACTCAGTATCAAATGGTTTTATTAATGGAGCAATGTACGTTGACTTGTCACCCATGCCAGTATTTACTGTTTCTGAGAACGACAATGTATTTATGGGCGTAGCTACCCCCTGTTTTTCTGCTTCTTGGCAAGAGATAAAAGAGAATAGTTCAGATGACTACAAAAAGGATTTAGTCAATTATCAAGATAGGTAGCGAACCGATACACATAATAGGTAATCATTTGTTCGATTTGTATCTACTATCTAATGCACCAGAACACCAGCAAAGTCGTGGCCATGCTATTTTGTCAAGATTACAAGCTTGCTTATTTAGTTTGATGATATAAGTAATAAATTAAGAACATCATCACTATCAACCAAAACCCTGAAACTGAAAGGCGACTCTACTAGCTTGTCAAGAGTTACTTTGGCTTTCAATCCAATGCGACTAATCACTAGTTGTCCACCTCCTCAATTCGTGCTCACGATAACTTTCAGACTAGTTGGCAGACTGGCCGTCTGCGCCTCCTCGTGGCACATCCACGCAGCCATTAGCCACGAGTCCCTTACTACGCTGGATACACATCGGGAAACCCTTGCGTATGCTGAACATTGTTGGCGGTTGTCGGATCACGCGTAGTCTGAGTGTTACACACACGAGTTACGCTGAAAACATGCCAGACACGCGCAGAGATTATGTTATAAACAGAAAAGCTTGTGAAAAAGACGTAAAAGAAGTAAATTTAAACGATCACAGAAAATTCAAGGAATGAGGAGAGGCAAAATCTTTCGACAGTGTGATATTGCGACCAAGAATCGTCTTGTCAAGAATACTGTATCTCAACAAGAAAGATGATGTTCAAATTTTGGTTACCATGGAACTTTCTTATTTAGGAAATACAAGAGGAGGCTTTCCTACTTGAAGTCCTGGAAATTAGTTGTAAATTACACGAGATACTACCGTTATGTTTGTATTTAAAACATTACCGTTAAAATATTAACTCCCTCTACCTCGTTCAAGAAAGGTTCTGGAAAGCTAATTCGTACAACCATTTATTTATAGACTTCTGTAAATAGCTTCTTAATTATAATAGACACGTGTTTAGCAGTATTTATTTCGAAGCGCGTGTGGATGCAATGCTGTCACGTCTGTCACCCGTGGCAGCCATCTTGTATTCTTGACAATTATGACAGTACGCGTTTCATTCGGAATTTATTACGCTAATGCCCCCAATGTCCAATGAAGACATCTGACGTAACATTTGACTCGTGCGCCCTTCAAATAATTACAATTTTAAAAACAAGATCATTAATTGTAGTAAAAATTACATCTTTTGGTGGAAAATTTCAGTAATATTTCGATATTTATGAAGATAGTTTGTCTATTTTCTTGTCTTAACAGTAATTTGCTTACATTAGTTGGCAAGGACAGGAACGTCAAGATTCTTCAGATGTTCGTCCCGAGTGGGCTTTTAAAGTTAATTGAAGGTCTTTACTGATATTAGTCTGAATTAGTTAGGCAAGCTGTATTCTGTAAACATTTCATTTCAGGCGATACCTACTTTAAATGGAAACATTTTGTAAGTCAATAACTAAAATTATCGAAACAATTTTATACCAGTCTGCTAACAAGACGGCTCAGAAATTTAAATTGATTCCACATAACAACGTATACATATTATTCACTTGACATACAAAGAACTTTCTTAAAGAGTTGTGTGTTGTCTTAAGGAGTTGCAAGCAAAATTCATGATATTTTTAAATACTGGATTGTTGCATATTCGAGATAATTATGTTTTTATTATGAAAATGAAAAAATAACTAAAAGGCCAGTGAGCCCTTACATTATGCAATGCACAAATATAATATTGTGTCGAGCAAATACGCTAACGTTATAAAAACGTTTATGTGTGTTGTTAAGCTATCAATCGGGAAACTTCCACTGAATATGATCCTCCTACATTGACGAAAATAAGTTTTCAATTTTGATTGCTGTATATTATTTTCTTAGGATGCGATTTCCTTCGACATAAGCGTTTAGTCATCCATTAATTATTTAACAAGAACCCCACGAATATCAACACAATAACAATCAAAATTCAGACCCCTTTTTCTAAAAACTCGGGAAAAACCCTCCACCATCCGTGACAAATTACATAAACAAATTAAACATTAAAACTCTTTCCTCGAAAGTCCGTCCATCGTGGCCACAAGATTCATCATTGTAATGCCACCTATGCATTATGTAGACAGCACCTACTGATTGAATATTGAGATGGTTTCTTCGGCCCTGTGCTAGCCTAGCCGCCATTTGCAATACAATGGCGGGTGCAAGGAACTCCACACGTGAGCTCGCTGAATTACGACACGCATTTACATGTTAAAGACTTCGCTGGATTGGAGATTGATCTTAGGAAATGAACTGACTTTCAAGTCTTAGTAGGACATTGTGCTATCGAACGATATTGGCAACAAACATCTTGATTACCTATCATGTCGTTATCCCAATTTATTTGGGGTCGGCGAAGCATATATGTCTTCTTCCGTCGTCATCTCAGTCATCACCCCCCACACTTGCGACATGATCATAGTAGTTATGAACTCGTGACCCATTATTTTAGCTGCTAAAAGAGAAAAATAGATTGCTTGAACAAAATGCTGTTGTGCCCGGCCCTTCCCCACCGCTCTTCAAAAGAAGAGGGGCAGCGGGGTGAGGTAATACAGGGTACAGACTATACCACTACCCCTTCCGACAAAATAGAAAGATGCTATATAGGTATATAACCAAAATCTAGCTTTATAATCCGACATTTATACTTCCATACACATCAAATCCACCACCTACCATACACAGACTCCATTACCTCCCGACGACCTAAAGCAACCAGCTTGATACACAAATCTGAGGAACAGCGCTTCTTCAAAGTCGGTTAAGGGCCGTTAACCGTTATTGATGAGTGACGTCACCGTGCCTCCCGATGGCACACCGCACGCCTCTTGATGGATTGCACACGAATAATCTGACCTAGGGTTGGCGAATACTCGAACAGTGACAGTGAACAAGACTGGGGAGAGAGGAGTCTTGAGTTTAACCCGTTGTAATGGTTGGGAAATCAACCCTAACAAGACGAAAGACCATTAAAGTATTTATTTGGAACTTACACAGAAAATTAAAAATTACAAAAAACAATAAAGCAAAACAAACAAATACATTAACAAACAAGAACCTGTACAAGACCAAAAAGGCATCTCGTTCATCATAGTTCTGCGACATTCAAATAAAATAAACAAAAAATTACAAGTAGTACTTTGCTTTGTTTTGTGTCTAAACTTTATTGATCTTGTCTTTGTCGTAACACTGGTTATAATGATTGTGGTGCTGGTGTGATCCCCAGGTTAGAGGAAAAGTTACTTACTTACTCAAGACGGTATTTGATCCTTGATGCATCTCGAGTTTGAATTGTGCAGCTCAGGGTCAGGATTTTATAGGTAGATATACTGTCAAACCGAGAGTAACATAACAAAATGCTTATATTCCAAGATCAAGTTATCATATTGGTTAGCAATTGGAGAAGTCTATTCCCAGTAGTAAAATGCTCAGATAATAAATAAAGAAAACTAAATCGAAAGACAACTGCGATAACCACACTTTATTTTATACGAATATGTAAAACTTGAAGATACATACACGGTATAATCGAATCAGTTGAGTACTCTCAAGAAAGTGGACCAAACAAACAGCTTTCTCAACAATTATAATAAGGATAGCCAATTATAATCACAAATACAATCGATTTGTAGTCAAAACACTCCCAGGGCATTTTAAAACATGATTCTTCTATTTTAATAAGTTAAAATAAAACAGTTTTGAAAGTATAATTATTATTTATGACTGTTTTTGCCATTCAATACAAAACAGCGTTATAGATTTTTTACTTTTAAATGTAGATTATTGTGATAAATTATTCATAAATAACTCTAATGTGGAGTAATGAGAAGAAATTCAAAAAGTATCTGCCACGCGTCAACGGACAATTTTGCCATTTCAGATCAAGTATTTTCGTAGCAGTAGTAGAATTAGAAAAACTAATTTTTCTCAGTCTGTTACTGACGAAAACGAATTTTTGGAATCTGGACTTTTTCTCGGTTTATTATGTCAATAGGATCGCCTGCTATTACATGGGGCATATAACTAGGAGGCATGAGGTCCTGGGTTCGATTCCCAGGTGGGGCAAAGTGTTATTGGGTTTTTCCATCAGGAATTTCTCAGTAGCAGCCACGGATTCTGGATTTGCGCCCGGTTGGTGGCAATAGGCTCGCCCCCATTTCATGGGACTTAAACATAACTGGCGAAATGTGGGTGTACTATTAGGTACACCTCTGCCTAACCCTTCAGTGATTGCAGGCGTGGAGTTACCTATGTTATGCTATAACTAGGAATATCAATATAATGGCAATGGACACCTTTGCTTTACCCTTGATTAAAAATAGAAGGGTTGCTTTCACAGGCGTGGTGTTATATTTTCTGTAATATTTCGTGGTTCTGCAAGTCATGCAAATCCTCCAACACGACAATAGAGTGTAACCCTTAATAATATGGCTGGAACCACACCTAAATACATACGACCAACGAAATGTTTATGTTATATCTCTATTGCATTGTTTCTAGCCAATTCTATTTTCTGTAATTTTCTGTTTCTGAAATTTGCAGCCCTATTTGAAGTGACACTATTGACAGAGCGTAGGTGCCGGCGAGTATTGCAAACAACCCTAGCACTCTCAACCCTGCAGATGAAACCTGACCGATATACGAGACACATTGACCGCACTATGTGAAGCCAGTATGTTTTCAGAGAAGATGGAGAAGAATATAAACGATATAAAATCTTTATTTCATCATCTTCCTAGCCTTTTCCCTACTATGTTGGGGTCAACTTCCAGTCTAACCGGATGCAGCTGAATATCTTAAATGGAATGACTGCTTAGCTGACCTCCACAACACAGCTACTACCGGGTAAGACTGGTTATCAGACGGAACCCTAAAAAGAAACCTTAGAAAACTTGTCCGTAAAATTTGATCTAATCTAATGTCGATTTGGACAGGACAACGTGTAGCGGGTTAGCTAGTTTCATATAAGCAATTATCAAATAATCGTTTTTTAACGGAACTATAAGTAACTATGACCTTTAATTTTGTAGTTTTTCGCAAAGAATTTAATCTTTCTCGAGAAAGCATCATTTGGAATGTCTGAAGCTCAAATAAAAAAATCCATCAAATCTTCTTTAGCCTTAAGCCTATACCTGTGCAAGCAAGTGACTGCACCCCCTCGTGTTACAAGACACTTCTAATTATCTTACTAATGATTACCTAACCATTGTGTGCATTTAAATGGTAAATTATTCAATGGTTACTTTATTTTTTCCGAGTCCTAGCGACCTCGATACACTGTTGTTGTTTTTTGCACGATTGTGTAGTAGTTGTACCACTGTGCACAACAAGACATTATTAGATACCTGCCAATTTTATCTATTTTTAATGTTATGAAGTTTATATATTTATGTGTAATAAATTGTTGACTACCGATTTTGTTTTCTTACAGCTCTAGGAAGATATTAATGTTGTTGTAGTTAACATTGAAAATTCCCAAAAAAAACCATTGCAAAAGGACTAAATCTAAAGCCACGAAGTTTTATTAGATACATTAGAATCTACAAAACAAGAGAGAGAAAACAAAATGCCTCGTTGGTGTAACATATCCAAGTCGCACCATGTCTTGAGCACGATGTCTTGGGTTCGATTACCAAGTCGGACAAAGTGTTATTGGGTTTTCCCATCAGGAATTTCCAAGTAGCACCCGGGGATTTAGAATTGTGCCGGTCTGATAGCAATAGGCTCTCCCGTATTACTAAAACACAATTGGCGAAATATGTGTACACCTCTGCCTAACTCTTCGCGGATTACAGGCGTGATGATAAGTAGGTATGTGTTTTTGACTAACGTTACAGGTACTACCTACTGCGGGACTGTTCGAAAGAGATACCGTGGCCCTGGAACACAAAGGGCAAAGAAGGAACATGGATGGGTTTTAGTCAGTAAGAGTCTGACACTCCTTCCCATTCCACCCAGAGCGGGAGAAGTCATTTGATGATTTCCCATCCGTAAAAAAAAAAAGGTACTACCTACTCGCAACCTTTTAGCAACAAGAGTGAGGTAAAGTGTGCCAGGCAAACAGGCAAGATGATCTCATTGCTTAAAATACTATGTTAAAATACAAAGTAAATGATAAAAACAAGTCGCGAAAACATCCTAGACTGGTTGTTTATGGAAAAAACATTGAATTTTTAATATGGCCATGTTTATCTAGCAGTAACTTACATAAATTACATTACAATAGCTATTTTTATTTCTCACTAGCTGTGCGCGTGACTTCGTGCGAAGTTATAAGTTTTTATTTTTGGAAATAATGTTAATTTTGTATCGCGTGTCCTTGACTGGGTTTTTAAGTATTTTGAGATTACAAAAGTACGTTTATCCATAATCCGTTCTTTCAGCTTACCCCTAAGTGACTGCCGAGGAGTACTTATCGTCGACACTTTACTGAAGAACTAGAGGTAATATGCATTTCAATACTTTTAGAACAATGGGAATTTTATCCTCCTTATTGCCAGTGGTGAGGTTCTTCAGAAAGGTCCGTGCGGGTATAACTAATCTAGATGTATGAACGTGAACGAGGCGTAAGGAGTATGTAAGGATCTTAGCAGGTGGCGTTATGGGAAAAAGGCTTCAAAATTCAAATGTATTGGTTTCATATAAGTAACCAGTTAATGTGAACTCCGTTGAGACTCGTTGTAGAAATACGAACCCTTTGGAAACGATGGCCATTGATCTGGGCCCTCCGCCATCACGTCACTATCTTACCATACTTCAAATTCTAGGTTTCCTAGCTATTAGTAGATGGGACAACCTCTACATAAACTTTTAGTTCTTTAGACAGAGTGACTATCATCTTTGCCTGGAGTAGTATAAAATTAGCAAATGCATGCTATGTTAATATGATACGGGAGAGAATCACGCGCAGGCGACCTGACATCTGTGACACGTGCGCTGGTTGAGCATACGTAATGTTACCACCACGCAACTACCTGCAGAAGATGCACTGGTCACTGCTGCACGAACATTTGAATGTTTGTCCTCATTGTTTTTAAGCTAACGTACATCAGTGAATAACCTCAGATAAACCTTATCCATTTTCGACATTTTCATACTGTATTAAACTCTAGTCAAGACTGTAGTTGAGGTCGTCTCAGTTGACAATATTAAAGGTGTCATAACCTCTTTCTTTTTGAAGTTTGTTTTGAATATCCTTACGGCGATCATCAATGTTTGATATCAAAATAACTATTTATAAATGACTTTTTACGTAATAGTTTAAAAAAACACCCTTAGCAACAGCCTATGACAACTACAACACTAGACCATGTATTTTTTCTCAGTAGTAACTGGGATGACCTCCCTGGCTCGCCACAACATACGTCCCGTAGACGCATACATTTGAATACGATGCGTGCGTAATACGCGGGTCATGGCAGGACACCGTGGCACCTGCACTAGGTAGGGTGACACACTGTTGGGAGTATGGTGGACTGTTCGGGCAGAATTTATATTTTTCTTCTACTTCTTCGTGCCGCTGGCAGGACGGTCTTACATTTTGTTTGCCCAAAATTTCGGCATTTCCGCGGCGTCTCCGGTGGCGCAGTAGAGGTCAGTTTGGTTGCACGTTTTTGGGCACAGAGGGCAAGATAGGATGCAGAATATAGTTTGTAAAACAGCTCCACATCCACACTAAGATTTTCTGTTGAATTGGATGTGAGTTATTTTGAAGGGTAATGTACTCAAATGTTAAACCGATGCTTGGTCCTGTAGGTCACTGATACGTTTCATCGCGTGCCGTAGATGTTGGTGAGAACTAGGTTGTACTCTAATTAATTAATTGTACACCAAACTTAATACTCAAAGAATCAGATCTATTATTAATATAAGTCATAAGGATTATTTTGGGATAGGTTACTGACTAACTTTCGTGGTAACCTTAGGATGGATAAAAACTGGTAATTGAAATAAGGGTGGTCCAAAATCAAGCATACATAAACCCTAATACCAAAGGTTTTATAATTCTTCTTTTTTCTAAATCCAACTCATATATCTATCTTATCTAACAGATATAAACCACTCAGCCGCACCAAACACATTAAACACGTAGATTTTTAAATTATAGCCATACAAACATCATAAAACTGTGTTTCGTAAGCTAACCATACAATTTATGCCATAGACCATACTTGGATGGCCATAAACCAAAATCTCATGTTAAAAAACCGCCTTGTGGGTTGCGTAAGCGCAAGATAATATCTTATAAATCAGAATCAATAACAATTTAAAACAGGAATCATTTTGTTTATTTGTTTGTGGTCACATAAAGAAGGCTTATCGATACTGAGAGGCGTTATAATATAGCGGATATAACCGTACGGTATCAGCAGGGGTACAGGTTTAGTTATGATGTAAGTAAGGTAGGCTGGTGGGGATCGTGTTCAGTCTGTGTTTGTACCAACTGTGCATTTAGCATTCATTATGAAATGATTTCTTATTTAAGGTTTTTCACTTCGCAATGTTTTAGCGAATCTCTGGAACATGCTGAGTTACAGTTACTTAACATAACACCTGTGTTTCCTGAGGTGAGCACCACATTTTGCCAGTTATGTTAAAGTTACATGTAAAAGGGAGCGAGCCTAATAATAATAATAATAAATTCATTTATTTTCAGGTAATTATCACCCCTTGCCACACATAGATTCACAACAAGCAATTATAAATATGTCATATCAAATCAAATATAAAATGTCAATAAAAAAAATAAATAAAAATAATCAATAATACAAATCGAAACAAACATGTCATCCTTAAATTAAAATTAAATACCCTTATAAATTCTTAAAAAAAACAATCCAAAATTAAAAAATAAATAAATAATAATAAAAATATTTAATATTATCTGCCCCAAGCCCGATATACGGGTGCATGTAAAGCCAGCCAATGCTGCATAAAAGGCCCGTCCAACCTGTTGGCAATAACGGCCAGAAGACTGTTGCTGCTGCCCCGCACTCTACCCACTATCGAGGTCGCCCTCTTGCGCATGCTGGCATAAAAACAGTCAATGCGGACACTTGCAAACATTCCCGAAGCGCTGCAGAAGCGAGGCAGACGCAGCAGCGCCCTTAGCGCGTTATTATATTGAACACGGAGAGCGCTGTAGGATTTCTGCAAATATGACACCCACAAGTTACTCGTATAAAAAGATGTGCAGTAGGCTCGAAACAAGGTGACCTTTACATCCTTGGAGCTACGAGCAAACCTGCGGGCAATCATATTCGCCCTCACCGACAGCGCCCTCCTTTCCCGCTCAATATCCGCGTCGTCTTTCAGATCGGACGTTACAATATGGCCCAGATACTTAAAAGTATGTACCCGCTCCAAGGGCACCCCACATAGCCTTACTGGCGGAACCTCCGCCGGACACTTAGAACCCGCATTGAAGACCATGAGCTCACTCTTTTTAACATTATATTTTAGGCCATGTGTAAAGGCGTACGTTTCGCATGTGCTTACAAGCTCTCTGAGCCCCCCAATTGACGCGCTCAGCAACACCATGTCATCAGCGTAGCTGATGTTGTTGAAGCAAACATCATCAATATGGCATCCAACATGGCGGCTGCTGAGCTCGGCAACAAGTCCATCGATATACAGATTGAAGAGCATTGGTGAGCTCAACCCCCCCTGCCTCACCCCGCACTCCAACCTGTACGCGTCCGACAGAGCTCCCGACCATTTAACATAATTGACCTGGTTCCCGTACCAGTGCTGGAAAATTTTAACGACTTCTGGCGCAACTTGCTTGTCGAGCAACTTTTTCCACAGCACTTCGTACGACACCAGGTCAAACGCTCTGGACAGATCGAGGAAACAGGCGTAAACAGGAGTACTTCGATCCGTGTAATATCTGACAGCATGCTTTAAACTCAGTATAGCACTATCTGTGGATAGTTTGGGCCTGAACCCAAACTGGTTATCGTGCAAAGTTATTGTATTGCTTAACTGAGCATTAAGCATGCTGTCAAATACCTTCGCGATGACTGTCGCTAATGAGATCGGTCTGTAATTGTTTTTGTCTGAAATATCACCTGTTTTATTTTTCACAATTGGAACTACGACCGTCCTCATCAAATCGTCCGGCAAGTACGAATGGCGAAGGCAGAACGTGAACAGCATGGCCAAAACACGTGGCAGATGGGGACCAGCATGCTGTAGGTGCTCGATGCTGAGTCCGTCATGTCCTGGAGACTTACCCCTGGTCATACACCGTATGGTCTTAGCTATGTCCGCAGCTGAGAACTTAACTCTTGGTTCCAGGACTGTACACTGTGACTCAGCATCGACCACCACAGAGGGTGGAATACTGCTTGGCTCGACACAAAACTGGGATTTAAAAACATTGGCAATATCCCTTTCAGCAGACACGCCATCGACGCTCACCGGCAAACCAGGCCTAAGGTTGTGCTTTTTTGTAGACTTCCAGAAGTCTCGAAAGTCTTTTGTTGCATGCAACTCGGCTAGAATGTCCATCTGGATTTGGTCTTGGTGATTTTGGCACCACCTTAATTTGGACTTAAAGATTTTACGAGTGTCACACATTTCCTCATAAATCACGCCGGACGTAGGTTTGCCACAATTAATCCACTCATTAAACCTAAGCCTAGCGTACGTGTGAGCCCCGCTGACGTGTTTATTCCAACCCACCACGCACTTCGGTCTCCTACCAATGACTCGCGTCTCCCTGCTAACAATGGCGGCCTCCCTAAGAGCAGATACCACTTCCTGATACAGGCAGTCAATGATTAGATTGTGGTCCGAATCACTACACATGCGATCACAACAATTGGACAATTCGCGAGGGAAGTCAATATTTCGCAATCGCCGATGACATTCTTGCCTGTAGGTATAGACAGCATCTGAGCTTTTGTCTCCCCACACAACTAAGTTGTCGTAGGACATACTCCTACTCTGCTTTACCTTCGGCCTAATTATATTGAGATCGCATTCGATCAACAATGGGTAGTGATCCGACCACATAACATCATACTTAACGCTAACATTACGAACAGTTTTCTGAGACGATTCTGTACAGAGACAATGATCAAGCCATCGCCTAGCCCCGTTACAGTCACTGACATACGTGTACGTGTTCGACGTTAATCCCAGTCTATCTACATCAACGCATGAAAAATTATTATCAGTACAGCAGGTCAACAATTCGTTAAAAAATAGTCCATGTGGATGCGCATTAAAGTCACCAAGACAATAAACCGCCTCCACATCACTACCGTCCACGATCGCACTTATTAGTCCCAAACAATGTGAGAATTCCGGCAGGTTACTCACTGCATCCGTAGGCATGTACACACTCATCACAATGAAAGGCCTTTCACTCGAATCAATACGTATCGCACACACTCTCGGGTTATCACTCGGAACGATCGACACATTACTGAACGCACTTGTTCGCCATAGCAGAGCCACCCCCCCATAGGGTCGCCCCCGCAGCATGCCAGCAGACGTATCAACGGCCGACGTTCCCGTGCTGCTGAAGTCACCATGGATGGTGCTCAGGAACGGCAGCTCCTCCGGAAGCAGCCAGCACTCCTGCAGCGCTATTAAGTCGCACGTTGCGCACAGCTCACGCACGCCCTCAATAGAACGCTTAACACTCTTACAATTAAAGCTGGCAAATCGTAACAAACTATTTTCGGTCATTGTTGTTGTTTACAGAGCCGACTTTAAGCGAGTACTCGTCCTTACTTCTTTGACTATAATGCACAAAGCGTCTGAATATTATATGTTGCGGCCAGATATTTTCATCCAAAAATGCAGGTACTTTGGATTCTGGTATAAAAAACTTATACGCATCATAGTCAACCTTTTTTCGAAGAGACAGTGACTAATGACATGAACCAAACACAAATCCAGACTTCGGGTTGTTACTAAGAAATTCCTAATACAAAAATCTATAATACTTTTCCGGTTTATTACTTTTTGTTTGGTGTCTTACTGAGATATAAGCCGAGGATATCCGAGTGCGCCCACCATAGCCAATTGCGCACAGGGATAATAAAAACAAGTGCCACTACTGTCCAGAGAGTCGAGTGTAGTCTATGGCGGCCAGAGATTCGGGACGAGGCAAAGGCGTGTCCCATACTGCCTGCTCATCATTAACTACATCTGGAACCCTTACTAAGGGTAAAACTAAGTAAAGGAACTCATTATCACTAATGTATCAAAGAGGCCGTTCGACTAATCAATCAAATAAGATATTTCCATTTTTTTATTACAAACTAGCGGCCCGTCCCGGCTTCGCACGGGTGGAAATTTATTTTCCCCTAATTCCCCCCTCCCCCCGTAATTTTTTTTAGTAATAAATATAGCCTTTGTTACTCAGGGTGAATGTGGCTTTCTAATGGTGAAAATTTTTTTGAAATCGGCACAGTAGTTTTTGAGTTTATTCATTATTATAAGACTTCGCGCACGGCCACTGCGTAGGGAGCCGCGCGGGTACCTTTTTTTTTTTTTTTACGGATGGGAAATCATCAAATGACTTCTCCCGCTCTGGGTGGAGTGGGAGGGAGTGTCAGACTCTTACTGACTAAAACCCATCCATGTTCCTTCATTGCCCTTTGTGTTCCAGGGCCACGGTATCTCTTTCGAACAGTCTTGCAGCCCCGGCAGGCATCGGCCCTTGCGGGCCCCTTAGATCTAAACTCCCCTCCCGCACGCGCACCCCGCCTTGATGACGCCCACTTCGCAACGGGCCGTGCAGCAGAAATCGTAATATTTTAATTTCGCCATAACTTCAAAACCAAACGTCCAATTTTAATCATTCAAAGACTAAAAATAATCTACATAAACTTAGTGATGAAATAATTTATTTTGATAAGGATTATAGCATGAGTAAAATAAATGCGTTTAAATGTAGTCCAAAAAATTTTCAAGGTAAAAAAATGGTTGTTGTGCTTCACTCGACATAGATAGGTATAGTGTGTTGCGAACTTTTTTGTAGATATTTATAAGATCTACAATTAATTAGAACATTTTATGGTTCTATCTTTTATAGTTTAGGCAGCGTACGCAAAATAAGTAACTTTTCTGGTTGATTTTTTACACCTTGTGTCCGAAAAACCCAAATATCTTACGGAACCCTATTTTTTTTACTAAAATTTAGCCTATGTTACTCGTGGATAATGTAGCTTTCGAATGGTGAAAGAATTTTTAAAATCGGTCCAGTAGTTTTTGAGCCTATTCATTACAAACAAACAAACAAAGTTTTCCTCTTTATAATATTAGTGTAGATAAAAAAAATCTCTATATAAGGTCATCGTACTTTATTATGTTATGACAGACATACAAAGAGCGACGAGGTTCCATAAAACAATGAAGAGAAAAACTAATTTAATATCTGTATATTTATAATGGGTGAAGAATTCCCTTAACGAAGCCAAAAGGCACTTGTTCTGCCCGTCATTGCGATATTTTTTTTGTTCTAGACCATACCTGGGAAACTTCTAGTTACAGAGATCCTATTGGAGGTCAAAGTTCCAACTTTTTCACAAGTTTTTTTTTAAATAATAGTTTTTAATGTTATAACTTTACTTTAAACACCACCACCACCCTTTTTTTTCAAAGCATCCATTAGCACAATGTTTTGAGTGCGTAACATTGAGTTGTAACGTAAACCGTGATTTCTTGCCACGAAAAAAAAGTCGTCTCGCAGAAAAAAAATTGCGTAGAGTAGGAACTTAGGTGTACAGAACGCTAGTTTGACGGCTTCCTGAAGGGTATACCTTGTATATGGATCTTTGGCGCGTGGCTCTAATTGGCACTGGCGCCGCTATCTTGATTTTCCAATACAATTTCCACAGACAGTTTTTCAAATGTTTACCTTTGACAATGACTTTCCAGCGCCATAAGAACCATGCTGCACTGTATCTACCTATATGACCATGTGTGTCACCTAAAATCAGTTTTGTTTATCTCACCCAGTTCCATTTCAGCAGTTTACCGTACAGTACTACCCACCCGATAGCATCAATCGTTCTAAATGTTAAATTATGTAAACGTTTTAAATGTTATTGATATGATTTCACGGATATGTATTTATTGATAGGCGTAATGTGTGTTTGTTCTGATGCCATGGGTAAACAATGGCGTCGGGGTAAATAGAGGGGGTCTAATGGGTTGTGGGATCAGCGGGATGTGGTATTGATCTGTTTATGTAATTGTGACGTCAGTGGTGGGGTAATCAAGCAATTATTCATGGAGGCTTTGATTTGGATGGGAAACTGAATTTAGTGTTATTAGCGTTTGTTTCAATATTCAGTACATTTATTGAAATCTACGATGTGAACTTAAGTTGTAGGTTATTATAAAACATAATCATTTTGGACCCTGAAGGCACAGCAAATTAGAAGAGGCTTTTATTTTACAATATTAAGCTTAGCGATTTTTCAAGAATTTTTCTTAGTTAATATCGGATGTCGTACAATTTATTAATGTAAAACAGTTCCAAAACGCAAACTTGGCTCACTAATCGACAACATGCAGCGAAAACACTGAAGTCAAAATCCTAACTCTACAGATTTCTTGAAAGACTTAACTCCCTACGTACCTAATTACGGAATGGTCTAAGGTAAGACCTACTTTCTGCTACTTCCAACAAGTGTACCAGCCACTTAGCTACCTACATCAGTCCTCAACACACTACTTACACCACACGTAGGTCTCAGCGACCCCTCTAGCACGCAGCAGGTCGGTGCGACCCTCTCGCGGGGTCTGTACGACCCTCGTGTGTGGTGCTAAGCAGTGCTAGCCCCGGGCTGTCGGCTAATTGTCTGCACTTGACTCCCCCACACATGTACTGCACTTTACAGCTGTCATTAAACTCCCTCTAGTTTCACTACATATAGATAGGTTGTAAGGCAGAATTTTCTGTGTTATGGGGTAATGTAAGGGGAAAAAATATGAGTGCGTAATTAGTGCCTTATTTTATTTAAATGGTTGGGCTGTACACAACATTGTAGATTAAGGTAAATATGAATATAAAGTGATTTAAAAAAGATGATAAAATAGTTTGAGCACGTTGTGAGAAAACCGCTTGACTACATAAGCCATAGACAATAACCCACCTTTTGGGCTTCGCCGCAGTCGGGCAAAAAGCCTGCCTTCAATGCCGATGGCGCCGTGGAAGTGGCGGTTTTGGGCCAAGAAAATTTGAAGTATGCCGTGCCAGCGACACGGAGAAGGAGGTCCTGGTGGACATCGAGAAGAAGATCGAAGACAGGTTGGATGGAAACGGAAGACCTCGTAAATGGTGAAGAATCTCAAGTCTAATTAATAAAGATATGAAAACTTACAAATTTCCCTAAATCTGTAAACAATCATGGTGTGCTCAATCTTTAACAGCACAAAACACATCAAAGGCTTCAAATAAAAAACAAAATCTAAAGTAGGAAGCAAAACCAATCCAGTCTGAGGCATACAATCAGCTCATATCGATCGAATGTAAACAAAAAACAGTTTCTTGTTTAGCAAAAAGCGCGTAGCACAGATACCCGTAGTATATCGCATAGTAGGTAGGCGGGTAGGCAGTGGTAGTAGTACCAAAATAACGTGGAGTAGAAATGGTAGGGACTGCGTGGTGCGTAGCAAGCAGTTGGCTAATATTCTACATGGAGCTCTGTTGTGTTGCGAGCAGTTGTGGTGTGAAGCGTGAGAGGGAGCGGGTTTTCTGTGGTTTGGGAGCGACTGGGAACATTTAGCAGAATCTTTCTTGTCCAGTCCTAGTCCTTTGTTAAAAATAAAGGACTAGGATAACTATAACAATAGATACTTTTTATGAACTTCATCATTCTTCCGAGTCAGTAGCAAAAATGTTACTTTGCTCAACACTTGTGATGTTTATGAATGGTATGCAATTAACTTGAAAGGACTCAATGTATTGGTAATTAAGGCTGATGTAGCTTTAATTATCAGTACATTGAGTCCATCTCACAGACACAACTCGACTAGTCTACTAACTATCTGTTACGATCGCTATGATATGAGTCTTCGTGATTATCTCAACCCATTCATCGAAAAGCCTAAGAAAGCCACAGATGCTTCTGCAATCGCAAGCCCTTCAACTGGGTTCTCGGTGATTCTCATCCAGCTGCTACCAACCACCCTGCGAAGATCGTTGTACCACCTGGCCTGAAGGCGAACACCCAAACGGTTGTCCGTTCATTACACTCAGTTCAACAAAATAGTAAGCAACCCCGCTACCGCTTGTGACGTACATCGACCCTTCTAACACAGTATTGCTTAATCCGCTGTTGCCACGCGACCGACTCGCGCAGAGCACATAAATGGGCCTCTTTGTTTCTTATCACCGGCACATAGCATGGGAAACACGGTTCTTTATGTACTTCATTATGTGCTGCGTGTCTGTTTGTGTTCATTGTTTCCTTACATAGTAACAGCTCTTTGAAATGTAGCGTGGTTCTGTTAAAAGCCTCTTTTAAAGTTTTCTCTACACTCAATTATAGCCGTTTTCAATTAGTTTGATCATCAGTTTTACCACAAGATCGCCATCGCTGGGCCACCGTTGGGACCTTCCCAAAAATCCCCACATGGGCAGATCGCACACTGCATCGAGCCAATTCCAGCAGCCTCTAATCATCAAACATAGCATCACGCTTGTAAACAACGATGGGTTAGCTAGAGGTGTACCTTTAGTATGTACATCGCCATTTCGCCAGTTATGTTTGAGTCCCATGTAAGAAGAGCGACCCTATTACCATCAACTGGGCACAAATACAGACTCTAGGCTGCTACAGAAAATATGCTGATGGAAAAACCCAATCACACTTTTTCCGACCTGGCGATTAAATCCTGGACCTCATGCTCAGTGGTAGTGATTGCGACTACTAGACAATCGAGGCAGAGGTTGCTTGACCATGATTTCGACCAAAGGACATCCAACACTGGCCGGGTATAGGTCCCTCCGACCACACCTCAGCGACCAGTTCTCTAGTACACCCAGTGAATTCCCGCAGCCTTGAATATAAGGTACTTAAAAAAAACATTTTAGACATTACCACAATCAGCACGCATGTGACGCATACCAAATTGATTAGTTATCGATTCGCAATCATTATTGTAGTCGTTGTTTTTATTATACCTAACTCAGGCCTACCCTAACAACTATTGATGTACTCCCGGCTTCCAGGGTCACAGTAAATTAACGAGCGAAACTTCATGGCCGTGTCGATAAGAAATGGTGATAAAACACACAATCATGTTTTAGGAATATAATGCGTTTTACTTTTCTACGTACACCTGGAACTGATTTCACATTTGCAAAAATGAAAACATTAATATAAAATTTTATGCTCTATTTAATTCATTGAGGTAGGTCGTATTTTTTTAAATCCTTGGTGCTCGCCTTCATTATTTAATGGGCACCTCATGCTTCTGAACTAGACCTAGCGGTCTAGGCTATGCGTTTCCTGCCGAAGAGTATGAAGTGGATAGTTTTATATTATAACTGTACCCATCAAGATGACAAACCAGGAAGCATTGCACAAACTCGAAGAGATCTTTGTGTTGTGTTAGTGACCTCCAACTACAAGTGAAAATGGGTTTTCACTCGCTCTAAAATGAAATCAGTAGCCCATATTGCATTTCTGTGAACTTGATTTTCCATAACAGGTAGTTGAATAGATTCAGCTAAATAATTGACCATTTCGGATTCTGACCAAACTGAAACTCGTTGGGAGCAGTGATTACAGATCAATAACTTTTACACACCGTAATCAGTCCCTAGCAGTTTTCCAATATTTAACTTAAACGTAGCAAAAGTAGTTTGCCAACGTTACACAATAGCCTTGGCTAAGTACCACCTACTCGTATATACCTCTAACCTCAGTTTAATATTACAGACTGGTATTTTCAAAGCGTAAAGATTACAATGAGTTACGGTACACCGTTGTTGGCTTGATCGAAAACACTTTTCTATTTCTGTTTCCATCAAACATACGTTATCGGTGCTTTGACGACACGTATTTTAGTGTTTTGTTTACCATAAAACCTGCACAGAACTGTAACCTTTATGCAATTTCAAAATACAGGTGGTTCTTGTGTGTATTTGAGGTAGTATTCCGATAACGCTTATACTCAAGAAACGTGACGACGAGCCATGACCAGCGCAATGTTTCGCGTTGCAAATTTTTCTCATCGTCAGTAAAAAGGTACATTTACTTATTTAAAACATGAAGTTCCAGTCGTCCGCGAATCGGGTTACTGCTGGACAAAAGACATTGTTATGACTTTTACATATAGAAGTTGTTCACGTGTTTGTAGTATGATGAGTATTATGACTAACATTATTGACGACTGAATTGAATGAAAAATGGTTTTGGTATATTGAATTTTTGCCAATATTATTCAAGCTGTACCAATATTTTGTAAATTTTCAGGTGTTATAAAATCTATTATTTTGGCAACTCTGAAGCCAGTCGTATTTAGTTAAAGTGTACTTACATACCTTAAATTAAGCTATCGATTCCTTTGACGTATCTAATTCTAATAATATTCATTTATCTTACATTTATCAATAACTATGACTGTATGGAATACGTGGTCAGTGGACTATTGATGGGCCACGTCATGTCTGCAACTATAGGTAGCCTATACTATATTATATACATCGGTACTAAGGCATAATATAAACTAGACTCAGTTACCGATTGTCTCTAAGGTCATAACTAATCGATATTTCGATACTCTGGTTGCTGCTGCAGGTCTGTTGACAGGAGTTGCGACTTTCCATCTTGAGTTTGAACAGGTTGTATTAGAAATAAGGTCTCATTTATTTATTTAAACTTCATGTGTAAGAGTGGACCATCGGCGGACTTAATGTCACAAGGCATTCTCTACCAATCAACCTTTGGGTCAAATAGGACAGCATTGTGATAGAGTACAAAAAAAAAATAAGACGATATTCCTAAACTTTTCTCAATAAAGACTGGGTCGACTTCGTCGTCCAACGCAGCTGTATACCAGTATTTTACATGGAGCGACAGCATATCTGACCTACAAAACCCAGTCAGTTAGTACTGGGTAATACGATACATATTGGTAAGACTTTCGGGCTGATTACCTGTAACGACTGGCAAAAATCAACAATTAACTCTCTAACTGGCCTCCACACGTCTGCAATACTTCCACCTTTTGAAAACAATAAATCTACTCTATAGATATAGACTATAGATCTTTATAATAAAAGAGTAAAGAAAGAAAGTCTGAAACCAACCTAGCAACAATTCCATCGAATTCAGTTCTCTTGTCACATGTTCACCAACGTGCTGACGACGAACACAAAGCCGTATAGTACCACTACATTGTATGATAGCTGTTGCCATCGCCGCGCAATCATGGCGGCCTGCTACTTGGAGCACAATAATGTTCAAGCAGTCGATTTTTACAACTTGCGCTGCTGATAAGCAGCTGATTGCGTTGCTTGGCTGTGGAGCAGTGCGCAAGGTTAGGTGTTTTGATTTGTGGCTGTATTGGTTCTGTACTAATGGGCATTCATGGCTAATATTAAAACTACATGGAGTGATTGGTCACGAAGGTTAGGCTGTGTGTTGAGAACAAATATTTTTTGTACTGAGGAAAATCTTACACAGTAATTTACAATGGTGGAATACTGTACTAGAAAATAATGCCACTAATATCCACCATGTTTAGTGGAAGTAATATATTCAGAGAGCCTATAAAAACTGAAATACCTACTTTCTATCAATGGGAAATGTATTGAATTGACACAAGCTACCGACAAGCTTGTATAAATCCTGTTGAAGCATAACAGAACATCACACCTGTAATTCCCGAAGGGTTAGGCAGAGGTGTACCTAATAGAACACCCACATTTCGGCAGTTGTGTTTAAGTGCCATGCAATATGGGGCGAGCCTATTGCCATCAACCGGGCACAAATCCAGACTCCGTGAATGCTACTGAGAAATTCCTCATGCAAAACCCAATAACAATTTGCCCGACACAGGGATCAAACCCAAGACGTCATGCTCAGCAGTCGCGATTGCAACACTAGCTGGACCAACGAAGCAGTCCTGAAATACGAAACTCTTTGAAACCGATTGCTACAGGTTTACGCTCTTTGCTAGTATCAAGTTGAATTGAAATCTCCTACTCTAAGGATCTCTCCTACGGCTAAGTCTCCACCCTCTTAAAAGAAATAATATTTCCAAGATTAAGATTTACTGTGTCACGTGTTTTATCACAATTTACATCGGTTGCTAAGTCAGTTGTAGCCGCCATCTCAGCGGCGTTTCGTAATGCACACGATTTTGTGTCGCTGACCTAGAGCATTGACATAAAGCAATGTCTGTGAGACAGTGGAGCGTGTAGCTGACGAAGCAGCATTATTGGAAAAAACATCATCTTCGTTGGTCTGGTGGTCCCAACCGTTATGGCTGCGCGTGAGGTCTAGTTCAATTTGCAGGTCGGGCAAAGTGTCATTGGGGTTTTCATCAAGAATTTCTCCTGTAGTAGCATGGAGTCTAGAGTCCCCCTATTACATGGGACTGATCTGGCGAAATCTAAATGTCCTAAAGGTACACCTCTGCCTAACCCTAACGAAATTAAAGGCGTAACGTCACGCTGGTAATCCCCGAAGGACTACGTGTTCAAAAAAATACACGGTGAAGTTATAGGAACACAGGACTTTTAGCATGTCAGTAACAATGAGTCCGTGTTACATGTTTGGTTTGAACATGTTTCGACTGAACGTATGTAGGTGCTCGTGTCTCAAATAACTCGATGCCGCTCGTTCGTTCCATTTTGCACATAGATACAATTTCCATGAAGCTTAGTAGTACCAGCTGGGATAATAATCGAACCCACATTGTCTTTCGTCCCCATATAGATCTTTCCCATGTAAACTTCCCATGTTAAAGGAGCGACCTCTTAACAAACTACCATAAACTGGGTACAAAATGACTTGGAATAGATAGCCCATGCGGACTCTTAGCACTGCTTGGCGTTTAAATGAAAAATGCTTGAAAATAAAGTGTGTCGTTTTTTTATTGTGCTAGGAAAATTGCATCCCTTACACGCAGGCAATAAATACACAAGAAAACTTAGTTTATCTAACCGAGCTACACCTCTGCTCACTCCGTAAGTCACGTGTTTGCCAGATTGAAGTCGTTGCTAAGTCAGCCGACTGCACGGTTTCGTAAAGCACGGTTTTGTGTCGCTGACCGACTGACGTGACCCAGTAGTTAAGCAAAATTACTGCTTACTTTGTGTCTCAGCATTGTGGGTAAGTTATCTTGTAGATTTACTTGTGTTAGTTCATTTTGTGCCGACTCAGATGCTGTTGTACAGCAAAGTGTTAGATCTCCACACGCAATAGGCCATGGTATGAACAAACCTGGGTGAAGATGTGGTCTTTGCTGGGCCATGGTGTACCTACTCGATGCAATGCCATCCCCTGGTTGGTGCTGACCGTTATCGACCTGTTGCTGGACCATTATCGACAAAGGGATTAAGTTACTCTAGAAGCTATCAGAAGAAAATGACATGAAATAATCGCCTTTTTAAAACCGATAAGTAACAGCGTGCGTTTTGCTTTCCAATCGTAACTTTACACCCACATAGTGATCGGAAAAGACTCGGAAGGCGATTGAACTTGAGGATGAACATATAAGGTTTCTGTCCTAAGCTCCGTGAAGATTACACTTTGATGTTATTATTGTAGGTATGTGTAGAGAAGATTCCTACAAATTAACACAGTCGGTACGGTTTCCAAACCTGCATCAATGTGAAAGTAACAATAAATTACTTTAGCTAAACGGATTTGGGAAAAAAACTGGGATACGGATTAGGAATTGGCCTGGGTCTGGTCATAGGATACTTTTTACCCTGGTACTACGCTCCGTGGGATAATTATTGACCTCCACGCGGGTGAAGCCGCGGGCAATAGCTATAAAGACGAAAGTGTGTTACTCTGTTGGTTTGTCCTTGTTTCGCGTAGCAACAGATGAATGAATCGACGTGATTTTTAGCGATAGTCCATGAACCGACTAAATCTCGAAAGAAAATGCACAATTCGTGTGACACTGACCACAGACGTTGCCAGGAGCAAAGCCGAAGGTACAAGGTAGTCCATAATCCGATCTACTTTCTTTACAAATACCTAGTTCACAACCTAAACTAACGTTTCACGATCAATTATTGGGAGAAACGCCGTTAAATAGTGTGGTTAACCTTTCCATAAGAAATGAACTAAAAACGGTGAGTGCGGTGGAATCGAATCAGTAATCCGAGTCGGCCGTGGCAAATACAGTCACATTTAGAAGGCGGTACGTTTGATGCTCAGCGGTGCCCGTATCAAGTTAAGAATACATAAGCACGCTTGATTTCATTAATTAATTAGAAATATAGCTGAATGACACTTGCTATTTGATACGGGTTAGTTTCAGCTACTCGTTATACTTGCTAGTTAAAGCAATAAAACTTGTATCCAAAATTGTAGTGCGTGAATTTTGAACTTTTGCGTTTTTTATCGATATCGATAAATTTCACTGACCTACCATGTTTTATTTTGAAAGAGTCAAGTTTTGTCTATTGTTGATCTAGTATGAATTAATTTTCAACTATTGTTCTCTATTTAACTTAATTGCAATATTAAATGACAGGACTTTTGTTTTACTCACTTATACACAACTTACTTTTAATTATTATTTTTAAGTCCAAAGAAAACATTTAAAGATTTAAAAAGCTCGTCTCTTTCTTCTGGCGGATATTGACACCATTGTGCAAAAACCTTTTTAAATAACAAACGCTATGTACCCACTTGTTTCATATTTATTTAAATTATTATATCTTTTATGGTAAACAGCTCGCTCACGGCCTCGGATGTACTCGATAAATATTTAAATAATAAACATTAAATCCGCGCAATTTAATTAAGTTCTATAGCTGTTGTTTACACCGGAGAATATGTTTATTCAGGTTATTGTCATATGTGTATTAATAATGTATATTTTGTGTCTATTTTTAGTGTGTATGCGTTGGTCTTGTACTCTTTGTCTAAAAATAATGAGTTGAATACCCGAAGTAATATTTATTCTATTTAATTTGTAGCAATTATTCCAAAAATCTTCTAGATCGTTTTTGTTCTATTGTTATTCAAAAAACCAAACTAAGTAGATTCACTACCTGCCAAAAGTTAAAAATCTCAAATTACCTAGATCAACTTGCATCATTTCCAACATTTTGTTCGAAATCTGTTAAATATTATCCTCGGTCAATCGGCCTGACTGTTTTATTATTACTGTAAGCTTAAAACAAATTGGAGGCTGTTCGTCATATTTTAGCGTGTAAACAGCTGACACAATGATTAACGATGCCTACAACAAAGACCTTTAACATATTCTAATGACGACACCAGATAAGGGATTACCATCGGTTTAGCTCTAAAAGACAATGTATGTCTTTCAAACCCTTTTGCCATGTAAGGCGTGACGATTATGCAAGGCGGTGAAAGTCTCATCAGAGCACAAACAAAGGTTCGGCTGCCAGTCTGTTCACTCCTAATAGGACGCGTAGTCGTTTTCGTAACTTTTCAACCGCACAAACAACTTTTCTATCATATACTCGTAATAGCACAAGACATGTGACATGCCTATACGCTAAACTTTTATGAAACCTCATCAAACCAGTCTAAAAACTAACAAATCACTTATCTCCATATAAAAATGCAAATTCTACGTCAAGAGAAACCTCGTAAGATTATTTCAACATCGTTTTTTTTTAACCTGCTCAGCACTAAGAATGCATTTCTAGACTGTTTTAGAAAACCTAGTCCCGTCTTACATGGCAAATGCATCCGCCATTTAAAATATAAGTCCATGTGCCAACATGTTTTTACTTTATAACAGCTATATAACCTAGAAAATAGATCGCGATTCTATGAACTGGTACCACACAAAACTACTTCTATGATTACTCCTAGATTTCCTTATACATTGCATCTTGCCTATGCAGTTTGTGTCTGCAGCGTCCAAGGGAGCTAGCAATGGTTTCTATCGGTGTTTGAAGAGAAAGGTGTGGTCTATTGCCGTGGTAGGGGGCGCTGTAGTAGATCTTTCTGCCTTCACTTCGGTTGCTAGGCAAGAGCTGCGCATGTGTGGGTGGGTGCAGTGCCCGAGGCTGTAGTGACGTGCCGTCGATGTTATCGACTGTGTTGCATATCGATGTTGTACGTGCAGGGCTTGTGGTGAAATAGAAAAATTCTAATTATGAATAAAGGTCACCTTTTATATTCATTACAGTTCTGAAAAATTACAAATGAACTACATATTAGAACACATAAGTTCTTTTTTGATACAACGCTAAAAATAAAAATAAATATTACAACAAAATAAAATCTCAGGTTATAGCCACAAAATGTAACAATAGTAAAGCCATCAACAGTACATTTTTCTCCTCAATCAATTTTTAACAAGCCAATCACCACTAGTTACACAACTCCAACCTTTTACTCGCAATCTAAGACAATCAACGCGATTCCTAATGTCTTATAATCAGTTTCGACAAAAAGTTTCGCAACTCTTTCACAACACTATTATTATCTTTCGAGCGGTACGCACACTTGCACAAACTGCATTCGATTATGACAAAAAACAATTTTACATTTTGCCGTTCTGAAATTGAAAATTAGACGAGGTTAGACCTTATTTGTTGGGGGAAATGGTTTCGAGGTTATTGTGAGTGTGTAAGGGTAAGTTGGTGTGTGTACAAAAGTGACGTATTTTAGTTGTGTGAGTGTTGCGCGCAGTCATCGACCCGTATCTCGGGCGAACCTACCCCAACGCGAAAAATATAAGTATTTCCGAGTGGTAACTTGTGCTGTAATGATTCGTCAGTTTTTGCACCACTTTCTAAACTGACACGAGCCTGGCTGCCTAGCAACCTAGCTCGCTACATCTCTAGTTTATCGATAGCCACGAATCGTCGATCGCTTGAAGAGGCCAAAGGTGCACTCAGCGCTTTATGTGTGCACTTCTCAGCTTATACATTTATTAGTTTGGAAGCGTGCCCAATGTTATGTCAATGGGCTTGCTACCTATTACATGACTGAATATATTTACTGGCAAATTAGGCGACGGTATATTCTCATGCACGCCGTTCTTATGAACAAAACGTTAAAATCAGCTGCTTGGAACCCTGAGCAGTAAATGCAATGGAAAAGTTTTCCTGGTTTGTCTGTCTTGGCTTGGAAATCATTTCCTCCCAGTTCCCTACACAGGGGGTCATAGGGTGGCAAAATATGGGGATAGTTTTATTTTCAGGATTATTAATATAATATTTAATGTATTAAACACCGTGTGTCCGTTGGAAAAATAACACCTTTACCATCGAAATGCTGTTGTGTTTCTCGTTTCAGTCATCATTATATTATCATCATCAACCCAGGTTTATCTTAACTGTTACTATGTGATAGCCTTCCGGATGTTTTGAGTATATATAACTAATTCACACGTATCTGAGAGGTCAGTTCCTACCTGACCTCCTGAGCAGTTATTATACTGTGATATAAGTAATATTATCAATGCTTAGATGATCACTGCCCGACCTCCTACAACTAGGCACTTATAATACCGCCCACAGCATAGAGACCACCTGACCTCTTAAACTATTTCCATCAAAAGCTACATGGTTCTCTTATAAATCCTAACTAATATTATAAAAATGTGAAAAGCGAGTTCGTTTGTTTCTTTGACACGCTTTTATACCTTAACGGTTGAACGGATTTAGATAAAATTTGGCACACGGATGATGATGGCCCCAAATAAATTTGAGTAAGGGTAGGAGAATGATTACAGGATGGACCATGACCAGAGTTCAGGTTTACGATACTTTTATTGCGGCAGAACGTTCCAGCAGGAGAATTTCTGGCTTGCAGTGTGAGCGAAGCCGTGGGCAACATTTAGTATGTTATCTAAACTATCCGTTACACATGTCCATCGGTAGAACTGCCCGTCTAATCGTGTATGGGTATCTTTATTGCATTTTTATTCACATCGCTCCGGTCAAATGGGCAAAATTATAGGTGGATGGGCCATAATTCGGAGACACCGGTAATACGGCCTGCCCAAAGTTGGAGATCTAAACTTTTATGGGTTGCGTCTTGGTGCGTTTCATATAAAAAATGTTGGGATTGTGAAATTGAATGCGTTTTATTTATTTATGAGTTATTTTGTATAAATTGTGTTTGTTCCTTCTGTATCGGATGAAGGCTTGGGTGATGCTTTTGGTGTAATCGTGGGCATCGCAAGTTATTTTTAACTTTTTTCAAAAGTGTAGATCCATACATCATCAAAAATATTTACTTCTCTACTATTTGATACCTACTCCAAGTCGTTTTCTTGTAAAAAATTGTTAAAAACCTTCAGATGGTACTCAACCTTTCAGGAAAGGTTTCCGTAAGTACACTCAAACTGCCGACCCATAAGTTTGTACAATTTCTTCCCTGGACAACCAGCCCCGCTACACATCTTACTCTACATCTTACAGAGACGAACCCCAACTTAATCTGCACATAATCGTTACCCAGTACTGTTTACATTAGCAGAAAGCTGTAACGTTACCAGTTGCCTATACAAAGATACGAACAGGTTATTAGCAACTCCTCGGTACAGTCACGAGCAGTAATATGTTTACACGTTACTACTTTTAACAAATGTTTTAAGCTTTTATTCTGTTACAAACATAGTATTTTGGAACCCATGCTTTTATGAAAGACGAGATCAGTCCGTGGGCTGGTGACCATACTTTTCCAACTTTCCTTCTTGCCTCGTTACGGATAGGCAGACGCCCGCAAGTCTGACAACCAGTCTTACCAAGGGGTATCGTGTTACCTAGTAATAGAGTCGTGGAAGTCAGATTCAGCTGCACTCAGTTAGACTAGAAGCTGACCCTAACATAGTTGGGAAAAGTCTATGAAGATGATGACTTAGCTTTGATATCAACATTTCAATCGATATTTCACGAGATTAGCTTCAGAACTTCGCTAGCTGTATACATATAATTGCTCATGAGTGTACACTTGCAGCGTGCCCTCGCGAGATAAACGGCCCGCGCCCTTTGCTCCGCTAACGACTGTTATTTATTGTATCGAGTCGGTGTAGCTGCGCTGCTGTAGCCCTGATATTACATTAATAGAACGTACTTACCAGCTACGATTGTTATTTTCTAGTGTTGTTGAATCGTTCGTAATTATTTTAGCATGGTCGAAGATTTTAAGGTTCCGAACTTCAAAGAAATTCATGAGCAGTGGTGGCCATGTGGTAACGGTGGGTCCGTTACTTACGATTAATAGTCCTTAAGTTCGATCCCAGCCAGGTGCTGTACTTTCGAAACGGTGAAGGAAAATATCGGGCGGACACCGCCATGCATCCTATAACAACAAATTCAAAAATCTGTTGCACAAGAAAAAAAAATCATTCATTTGTATTAATTTGCAATAGGGCTAGTATTAGAGCTTTATGAAAACCCGAGCTATTAGCGATATCTTGCTAAACACAGCAAAAGTGATATGTTGCACCGGAACCCAGCCAAAGCACAGCACACAGCAATGCTAAGGGCAGACAAGGCTGGAAACGACTTTGAAAGCGGAACACAATCTAAAAACGATTTCACACAAAGCTTCAATTTCAATAAACAAGTTCAATTACAATTATAAAATCACAGCAATTTAAGAAAATCGGTAATTGTAAACAACACCAAAGCAATTATTACCAGATACCACCATTAACGCCAATTTCCAAAACCCAACCAGTTCGGTGATACCAGCTCACAATAACAAAGCGCACGCAACGGTATCAGCTAAGTGGTCCGCTAGAGGTGGGCCGCTAGAGGTGCCCGCTAGAGGTGCCCGGCGTAGAGTGGGACTGGTTCGCGCCAGAGGCGGGACGGGTTCCGCACGTCTAAGACCGGTGTTGTTGCTAGGTGAAGTGATCTCTTGTCCTACTGCCCGGTACTGATGGGGGCAGAAGTGGATTCAATAATAATAAAAAAAGAAAACATTAAAGTCATAGTTGTAAACACAGCTATTGAACTATTGCACTCACAATAATGCTCAACAAAGTCGAAATCTTAGCATTTTACATTTATTTAAAAAAAATGTAAACGGATTAATTACAATTGATACACACTTAAATGCAATTACTGGACTCTTCTGGAGGTTGCATTGCAATTCCAGGCGGTATTGAAAGAAGAAACGTCTTTTTTGGCTTCAACTGCGATGTATACGATACGATATGCCAATTTTCAGCAATCAATAGTTCTAAGGAGACCTGACGTAACGCACGTACGCATTGTGCATTTTACTTTTTTCTTCAAAATCACGTTTAAACCGCTTTTCTCCTCACCTGTACCCACACAGTCGATATTAGAAAGCGCGATGTCGCTGGCGCCGGCGTCTTCCACTCTTCACGTTAATTGTCCCGGCGCTCCGGCAACAATCCGGCAACCATCCGGCAACCATCCGGCACGGGAGCCGGCCGGCAACACGGCATAGACAGATATGAAAGTTGTCTGATCGAGCTAAAAGCGCCGGTCAACGGTCGCCGCTACCGGCTTCCGTATTCTGTTGCTATGCGAGAAATTGATGGAAATTAGATTATAAATCTGTGTTTAGTTTTGTTGATGTTGAGTTGAAACGCTATCAGAGGGCTTAAACAAACGGCAATCGCTTTCAAAGTGTTTCGTGTGTCATCAGCGACTTCCAACAGGATTGGCGTAAGATTTCCGTAGCTAATGTCAATGTAATGTTACTTTTCTTTTATCGTCTTCAGGTTTTAGGGGACCTGTGTTTGGCAAAGACGCAGTGGTACAGCGGTGTTTGGTTATGGGAGTTATTTTTCTCTGATAAAAATAGGCATAACTTTCTAAATGAATATTCTAGTAACTCCTATAAAAATGATGCCTTTATGCCAAATCAGTCGAGTCTGGAGCTTTTAGACATGGTTTCTTCCTGACCTGGGCGACCGAGCTCTGCTTGTATGAAAATAGAGTAAACGAATTTTCCCACATATGAGATCTAACTAGATCATTTTTCGCCCCTGTAAACCCCTACATTTTAATTTTCATCGAAATCATTAGAGACGTTTTCGGAAACGTGATTACAAATATACTAATATTTCTCATTTAATAGTATAGGAATATAAATGTCCCAAAAAACAGGCCTTTACAATGTCTAGGAAATCCATTGAATATTTCACTAATGAAACTCATTAATGTCAGTGTGGCGATCGTTTACCAAGCCTAGCATTGATTACCTGTTTGACGATAAGACCATCCATTCCAACCTACATCCAAGTTTCTGCAAAAACAACTACCCTTCCTACGTCTTCCCAGTGCTCCGTATTTATTTCTAACCAATTTTAATACATTTCTTGAACCGTCCCAACCCGTCTGACATTACCTAGGAACATATTAATAAATAATAACTACGGCGCGTGTATAGAAAGCAACATGTTTGTACAAGTTCATATAAACAGCCTGTCTGTCTGTCTGTCCGTCAGATGTATGGGAACTGACATTTTCGCCTCTGTGCTGCCGTGAACTGTTTTTGTAGACCGTACGGTACAGTTAGCAACACAACCTGTTTTGTAACATGGTGTTCTTGTTACATATTCTATGTTACAATAGTTTTATAATGTACTAACATGTACTAAAGAGTTTAGCGAAGATAGTTTACAGGGCATTTTGTACCGTAGCCCAAAAAAACAGCATAGCCGATTGAGGATAATTATAGTGGGTCTATAAATTTCAATTTCCTGCAAGACGTTATCCATAAGGAAAACATGTTTTTTTTTAATAGACTGAAACATCGCTTTACATTAGGCGAGTTACGGCCAAACGAAAGCCTACTTAGTATATAAAAAAAAACATCATCATCGTCACATAAAACTCTATGATATATTAATGGATTCGATTCTTTGCTGATGCAAATGTTTAAACCAGAATAAAATCATTGCTGGAATCCATAGCATAACACATTCTGTCACAATCCTCTAACACAATAGAGTTTCACAATCCTCTTATACCTATTATTCAAATCTCAAATCCTACGATCAAAAAAAACAAACCATTCTTTTTTTCTAAAACGTTTTTAAATTGAATTGGTTTTTAATTAAAACACAATTTCCATTTAACATTTCGTTTCTAACTGTACACCATGTTTGTGATACGAGCGAAATGAACGCTCTGACATTTCATAAAGAAAACAATTATTTGTTTGTTTGTTCCGAACGTATAGGTGCTATTACTGCTGGGCCATTACGTAATCGCCTATTTTCGTGAATCGTGTGGCAACCAATCAAATCTACCATTTACCTACATACGTCCCATTAGAGAGAATTAATTTGTCAAACAAAACCGTGTGATAAATTCGTGAAAAAGGATTTAAAAGTCGCGTTCGGCTGAGTTCGGGAGAGTTCGTGCACGTTCGTGAGCGTTCGGCTACGTTCGGCACGGGTCATCGCTCCGACCTAGATCGGGTGCGCCCGCGCAGAGCCACTGTTGCTAACCGCGCGTTTTATTCTATTATTTGTGTTAAATAGTGGAGCGTTGCGTGTTTGCGTTTAGTTTGTTATAAAATTACACATAACTAGCTGTAACAGGTTCTTTTATGACCATAACAAAGTAGAAAATGGCGGAGTACACGCGAAATAAACACCATGTTTGTTGATTATTGAACTGGCTCTCGATGTGATGAACGGCTGCGTCATCCCGACGTTCATTCGCTGCACTTCCAGGATGTAATAAAATACTAGAAACAGATATTAATGTGTGAACTCGTTGCAACAGCTTTGTTCTGCTAGTTTACTTTTCGATCACGTAAAGTTTGAGACTTTCTCATACTTTTTCTCTGAACCTGTCGTTCATGGTTCGTGCTTTGACAGAGTGTATTAGAAAGTCAGAGGTTACAAACTATACAGAGATATTAAAGATTATTATTAGGAGATTATAAACTGCTAAAAAAAAAAAACAAAGTTAAATTGACTAGACCCGATCAAAATCAAAATATTTTACTTCACATAGACCCAATGGGTACTTATAAAACGTCGTCAAAAAGGTGCACGGTTCGGGTTGGTCGTTTCCTATGGAGAAGAACCGGCATGAAACTCCATGGTTACTCTTTTCAAATCATTTGGTATTACAATATTACCATGGTTACAGCATTTGTACTTAAAGACGGGGGGAGGGCGGAAGCGATAGTAAGTACCTATCTACTATACCAGCCAGCACCAGCCAGTACGGACAGAACTTTTTTCAGGCCTCCTCGTTAAACTCCCAGGTCAAGGTAAAGTCCCAGGTCTCGTACTAATGACCATTTCAGCACAGATTTTCAGTTATAAAACGCGGCACCTAAAAAAATGTCGAAAGAAAAATGTAGTACCTATTGGATTTTCAACGCTTGCTGATGGATTTCCAACCATGCAATTTTAGCCAGGTTCGAAGTTATAATTATATCAAGATAAAAACAAAAATCATCATAAAAGTCACTTCACGTTTACCGAACGCGACTTCGCTCCATGCGTATCCAAACGCGTTGAGTGTCACCTTAAAAGAAGACGTTGTGTTTAATAAACAAACAGTGCGAGTGCGTTAAAACAATATCCGTGGTTCGAGTTAAATATTTAAGAGATCGAGTTCTCAATCAGCAGGAATAATTATCTTATAAATTACAGATAATTATCAAAAAAAAATATCGTATCGTATCTTGATAATTTCGAACCCTGAAGTTTAGACACTCATTTCAGTGTCGCAAAGTATTAGTATTATAGGGCATGGCACTCCATGTTGTAACACCACGTAACATTGTCTGATACAAACATCTATTGTGTAACCGACTGTTGTCATTACGTACTTGCAGGTGTGAGGTACCCTTAGCTTGGCGACACACAAGCCCTAATAGGTGGCAACATTAACGCATATGTACTACAGGGACCATGCAGGGATGCGGGAAACCGCCTTGCGAAATTAAGTAGTTTGAAGAAGCGGGTAAACGGTCATTGGGAATTGACAAGCCGATGATTTTTGCATTAAATTATACAGGGTGTTAAGGGTACTTAGTGTACATCAAGGCGCAAGCTGTCATCATCAATTACCATTACTACCAGCGTTGTAAAATCTTCAGTCCTTCACACGGCCATCATCACATAAACGGTCAGAATACAGACGAATATGAACGCTGGTCTTGGGACTAGTGTGTTGAAAGGAGGAGGGTTAAACAATCCTTTTAGGGATGAAATGAAACCAATAATAAATGTGGTCAAACTTTAATCCTGTGCTACGGTTGGGTAGAACTCGTAAAAAGCGATTACTTTAGGCTATTTTCTGGAGTAGTATTAGTGTCAAAGTAGTGTTCCTTTACCCAATGTTATATCCTAATGGCTATTATTATAATTGACTATCTAAAACACCCTCTCCTTTCAAACGCCTAGCGCCTCAGGTTTTAATTAAATTCAAACTGTTCAAGATATAATAACTATTCCAAAATTTCCATTAATACACTTTCATATCATTCCACAAAACCCCATTAAAATGGCTATATCAATTAATTGTCGGCCACATTAACAGAATTCCCGCTTACATCCCACCACCACCAGGTCTGACGAGGTGGGCCTGTGAGGACACACCTCTAGCTTTCAATGAAATTACCCGCGACACGTAAATCATGGCCGGCCCACTGAAATTAACAGCCATTTATGTAATTATGAATACATTTATATTCGTTCTGTGCGTTATTATCATAATTTAATTGATGTGATTATATTTGTGTGGAACATGGCGTTTTCATACATAATTTGGGAAGTACTTGTGAATATAATTATGTGTTGTTACTCGTTAGTTTGATGTATTCATGTACTTTATTATAGTTTTTAAACGTATTAATTCATCAACTCTACTAATTACGGTGTCGTTACTTTCGGAATTCAGATCAGACATGGAGTACAAATTCCCGCTGGCACTATTCTAGACCAACTAACTTAAAAAGATGGCCTTGTCAGACTGGATACAGAAAACGGAGCACAGGGTGTTATGGCACTCCATGGGCAGGCCAGAACAGGCCTATGTCCAGCTGACTGCAATAAGCTGAGTTGACTGAATATTCTACGAATAAATTTTTAAATCATTCTAAAACCTTCGTTTCCATTATTGTTAAGTGACCATCTTGATAGTCATCGTAGTTTTAGGCATAGAGGCCAAAACAACAACCTGAAAATGCAAATCTTGTTATTTTTCATTCATTTTATCTCCCCTACTATTTAGAAAACCACATGATCATTATCAAATCTCCACCAGGTAAGATAACATAGATCAGACAGCCGTCGTGGTGCAATTAAACAGAATGTCCTCAAGATCGTGCAGCATCAGCCTGCAATAGGAGCCACTATTGGCCACTCGGAGCCACGCACAACCACGCTGGGCCACGCGCCCGGCGGGTGGTTACGTGACCAGTGAGGGACCAAACAACATGACTTGCGAGAGGCACAGCATCGGGGAAACAGAAGTTCGAGCTAACAAATATTTTAGATTAAAAAATGTGGCTGTACGATCTAGGTTTGCTAGTTCGACTCGGAGTTCGGACTTGGAGCTACTTGAACTGCTGGTATTAGGTACATTGATACAATTAAGGCAAGAAATAGCAGTTTTAAGTTACAGTTTGAGGTGGTTCAATCACCTTAACAACAGATGTGCTGCTGGGGAGTTTGTTCCGCCACTTCGGCTCCCTATAACACTAGGTAGATCAATCTAAAAATTATTTTGTAAATCAAATTATTTTGTTAAACACAGGTATGGCTACAGATAGTATATTGTCTAAAATATGTGCACTATGTTTTGCCAATATATGGCGTACAAAATGGCGAACAAAATTAATATAAACAAACAATTACAATTAAAGTGGGATGTCAATAAATTACATTAAAAAATAAAAATTCAATTTAAAATACATATGTCAGTTAGGTAAACATGTCATTACAATTTTAGATAAATAGGAACATTATACTTAGTCAATAAATAAAATCATAAGTGTTTAATTGGCAAGTCAGAATCGTCATACCTCTGTTTATCAGTAGTAAATTCAGTGATGGAGTAGTAACATCTATCTAAAAGAAATTTAAACAAAGACCTCTTAAAGGATCCCAGACACTCTTTATTTCTAATAGCTGCTGGTAGACTATTATATATTTTTGGGGCCATGCCTAACACACTTTTGCCGAAAAATGCGGTTTTATGAGAGGTAACATGAATGATATTTTGATAACGGCGAGAACGCAGTTTTTCGAATAAATTCAAGTTACAGCGAACAAACACTCCCATTTCATATATGTATATAGACGGTAGAGTGAGCAAACAAAGTTCCTTAAACAATGGTTTACAACTATCAGTCGACTGCAGTTTGGTAAACGATCGCAAGCATTTCTTCTGAGCTTTAAAAGCAATTTCTCTGTCAGTGGAGTTGCCCCAGAAAATGATTCCGTACCTAATGCTAGAAGCTACATAAGCATTATAAGCTATTTGTACTGTAATGCGGTTAACCGTTTTTGACAGTTTGTACAGAGCATACGCAAATTGACTAAGCTTCTTTGACAAAGCGTCGATTTGATGTTTCCAAGTCAGATGGCTATCTATGTAGAGGCCTAGAAAGGAGAAGGGAACGTCTCCATAGTATGCTGGGCCCAGGTGTTAACTCAATCAAACTAGCCTTATTTGTAAGAGGATATAATAACAAGGCCTCACTGAAAATTTGGTGAAATTTGGCTATCCAGGAATCAAGTTATATGGAGAATAGTAAAAGTGAGGTTACATTATAACATTGCAGTTTTTTGAGGTTATTTGACAAATCTTTATGAATGGCTTCGGTTGTGTAATGGTTTTATACATGGAGTGCAAGTTAAGAGCATCCACGTGCGACATGTCGAAGATCTGACACGTTTGGCACGCCCTGCACGCGTAACATGACCACCGTAGAAACGGGTTTTGTCGACGGAGGATTCGACAAAATGACAGATCAACAAAAAAAACTGTCATTTTGTCGATTATTCCGACGGATGGATAGTCGCTATAGTCTCTACATCCAATTTCCTGCAGTTAGAAGAGGAAGTAGAATAAAACACCAATATTTATGTATAAAATATTTATTATTCATCTTCAATAATTATGAATTATGATTATATCATCTAAGAATTGTACAGGAGGTACGATATTTTCTTGGTATCTTGCCCAACTGAAATACCATATGCACATTACATGGGCACAGCAGCCTACAGTCCTACAAAAAGTTAAGGCAAGGCAGCAGCGTACAAGAAAGTGGTTATACCGCCGTGCTAACAGTGAACGACCGCAGCGGACACAAACACTGCAATGGCCAACTTAGGTTGGTACTTCGGCCGTCTCCCAAGCATCACATCTTGGGCCAAGTTCCAATATCCTTGGCATTCATATGTAGTTCTGACTGGTTACCTGAAATAAGTTAACAATTTAAATCATGTTCAATCATAAACACGGTCAAAGGCACATTCCATAGCTTCGTATGGCTAAATAATCAACTAATAAGCTATTAACTTATTGCTATCTAACAAAAAGACATTCGACAGACATGACGCCGGAGACCGTGATCAGTAGGTACTTAAGTTTGGTTTTGTTCGTTTGATAGGCTAAAAGCTTGATTTGAATAGGTACTTACAGGGTGTGATGCACGCCACTGACGAATAACTAATAAAATTGGCCCATCGTCCAAGACTCTTCTGCCAATAGAGTTACTGCGACCAGTCGCAATGGTATAATTCCAAAGCGATCCATGTCGTCAATATCCGACCGATATTAGTAATCAGGAGTAATCAGTTGTCCAAAATAGAGAGTCAGGTAATTCAAAGTAGCAGGATCCGTCGAATAGTCCTTTATATTATTATGCAAAGCCGACGTAGTGGAATTATACAATAAAACATGGAAAATACAAGCGTACTCAGAACGAAAGAAAACGAACGAGTCCCGTTTTTTTTCTGCCTGTCATCTGTCAGTCGATGACCAATGTTGCCATCTGAAGAAAAATTAAAGAAACTCGATCCGCTACGAATCGATTCCACGAAACGATTGATAAGCACTTGTCACTTGATTTTCATACATATTCTAAGATTTTACCGATTCATTCATTATCGATTACTAAGAATTCAGGCATGTATTTAATCGAGTATATAGTTTCATAACTTAATTTAACTTTTCTCGCTTCCTAGATAGAAACATGGTACTGTATTTTGTGACTTCCTTTAGAAAAATATAACGGATTTTTTAATACTTATTTCAACTAGTTAACTGCTGGGCCCAGGATTTCCCCTCTCCTTTTGTGATGTCACTTTCAGAGATTGCTACGTTACCATATTTTATATTAGGTTTTGGTTTATTTGTTCTTTGATTAAATGTCATTATTTTTGTTTTGTCAAGATTTACTTTTAGATTATTATTAACTAAACAATTTATTACATTTTTAAGAGCGTCATTTATGGCATTTTCAAGAATATTAATGTCATTACTAGAGAATAAAATAGTGCTGTCATCAGCAAATAAAACCATTTGATGTTTACAGACCTTAGGCATATCATTTATATAAATGTTAAATAATGGAGGGCCAAGAATGCTGCCTTGAGGAACACCATAGGTAGTAATCCTAGGACGTGACAATATCCTATCAAGCGCTGTGTGTAGAGGTTGGGTGTTTTGATTAACTGTGTTATGTAATAAGCAACGTTGACGTTAAACGTGTGGATTCTCAGCCTATTTTAAACAATCTATAAGATATTAGTAAAGTTCAATTTCTTTTTCCAATCCAAGCGCTCCACAAACTTGATCTACGGCCCTCTCTCCACAGTGTCTTTCCTCTGATAGTTAAACTACATGATTCGTAGTTATAGCCCGGCTGTACAAAAATAGCCCGCCACAAAAACGGCGTGTATTACACGTACCACAGATTGCCACAGATTGCTTGCAGTAAAAAATACTAATCGAATTTATTATTGGACTGTCACCGTCGCTGGAGCCATCATGGCGGATCACTAAGAAGTAAGAGTAGTGGTAAACTGGTAATGATGAAATAGATGACATTTCCAAATAGTTGCCGAACTAAAAAAACGATTCCATCTCATCTCTCGTGTCTTGACTCTGATTATTACCTTTTCAAATTCTAAACACTTTACGGGCATAACGATCTGTTAATCGGAAAATAATTCCAAATAGGCATACCTAGGTATTATTGGTAGAAAATAAATTTTAGTTTTCAAATGTTCTTTGATTATTTACTGAGTGATTGGTAAGTATTTAAATTACCTCTGTACAACAATAGAATACCTACCAGGAACACATTATTTAATTTTTGAGCTGAAAAATTGGTGGGAAATATATTCCCTTTGCCTTAGAAAGGGTCGGGTGAAGGTGAAAAACTTATTGGTTGACAGACAGGAGGCGTGCTAAACTAATTTAAAAAAAAAATAACGGCTGCATAATTGCAGTAAATACTCCTCCTCCTTACTCCTTTTAGTACGAACCTCTTCGACTAAACCAAATGGAGAGGGTTCACGCCAAATATCGCGCGAAGCTACGTGTAAAGGGGAAACTCACGAACTCTTCTCTCACGAGTTCGGTACCAGATTAAATACAAGCTTTGTTTATAAAAACTCTACTCCATCCACGATGGTGCAATAGGGTTCACTTTTACTCGCAGCTAGAATTTTAGTAAAGACTCTCTCCTTGAGATGCCCTTGGCAGCTAGAATGATTTCATACCTTTAGAACACAAGGATATCTAGCTACAGCTATCAGAAATACACATTAGAAGGTACCTATCTCATGGACATAGCTATTACAGACCTAGGCATTTATCAAAATAATGTAGTACAAAAACCCGTAATAGGCAATAAAAAAATAATAACATCATTAAGTCTTGCTTATTTGTGAAACAATGTGGTATAGCTATTTAGTACATATGCCTAATGTAACCACATAATGTAATGACACCATGGCGTGATGATATTTACGATCATAACAGTGAAAGTTACATCTAAATGGGTGCAGCAATTTAAGTGATAGTTACTACTTTATACAAACAGGCACACATGAATTATGATATTATTTAAGTAGAAGGAAAAGTTTATACTCGGCCCGGTTTGGGACATTATGGCACTAACGTTTACCATGGATTCAGTGATTCAGTGAGTGATGGATTGAGTGATTGTAGCCCAAAAGCATTAAAGTTTATAAAAGTTTTTCCATACATTTTGACATACGTGTAGATATAGCACTTTTGTATAAAAAGGTGTATCCCTTATATAACTCAAAGACGTAAAATTTAATTTTCTATGTAAAAAAAAATGTTTTTCTAAATTTTTTACGACATCTTAATTTTAGACCGTAAATAACAGTCGCAAGATGTTTTCATCACGAGACTATCTTGTGAGATAGCAAACAGGACAGTTTGTCACGGCACATAATACGGAATGGAATCGTTTGCGTCCCCATCCCAAGCAGAACGCCATAAAGACACGCACAATAAAAACATACGTCAGCAAATATATTTGTAGGAGAAAATATTACATAACATCACGCTTATATTGCCTGAAGATTTCGATAGAGGTAGCTAGATAAATATGTTACCGGCCAAACCCGAAATCAGCCCAAATTAATTTGTCCTAGCTAGACCAAAGTTACGATGCTTTACTTGGGCTCATCAAGAAAATACGATCATCAAAGGCCACATAGAAGCTCACTCCTCCCTTTTAACTGAGATGGGGTTTATTGCAAGCAAATCGTCATTGCTTGAGGAGAATGGAATTATGTCCCCGCCGCATCCCAGCTAGAAGTGACGAGGAGGAACACCGTGTGGTTTTAGTCAATAGGAGTCTGACAGACCCCTCCGCCGACCCCAAGGCGGAGAACATCCATTGAGGATTTCCACCCATAAAAAAAGGTTAGAACTGTTCCCAACAACGTTGATCGCAGTTATAATTGCTTTGTTCGGGTTAGTATATCCTGACACGATAAACCAGTTAATCCGTTTTGCCTAGGACAGATTGTGGCCTGAAATTCAAAATTCACAAGTATTTTTCAAAAAAATAATGCTCGAAAAAAATTACACCCTACGTCAATTTGCTGTGTTTTTAGTCATTTCAAACAATTGACAAAGAATGACAGTTGTGATTTAATTAATAAGGACAATCAAATTGAAGTTTGCAGCTAAATGATTAGTTTTCGAATTTTCAAAGAAATTGCAAAAATGCATACTTATAGGACAAAATTAAATTATTTTATTTCACAAAAGCATATGCGCACATGGGCACTTATAAAACGAGAAAAGGTGCACGGTTTGGGTTGGTCTATTACTATGGAGAAGAACTGGCAAGACACCCACATTTCGCCAGTTATAGTCGAACGCCGCGACTCTATTGGCATCAATCAGGCGCACATCGAACCCAGCTGCGCCTGAAAAATTATTCCAAATGAAAAAACAGCTCAATAAAGCTCTGACCTAAGAACCTTGAAATCAAACCCATTACGACTGAAAGAAATTCGTAATCCTTTGCTTCATGCGTTTGAAATTCCGCCTGCTCGACCACGTAAATAACGCAATGAATATTGTTGAGTTTTAAAATTAATAGCATTGACATTGTGAGTTTGTTACGAAACTATAATACCCGGGCACAGGACGAGGACGATCGCGAGGACTCCAACATTCGCAGTTGCGAGCAATAGATCAACAAAACGATCGAGGTAGATAAAATAAATAAATTAAGTACTTGCGGCGTACCGCCATGTTTCTTTGTTAGCACTAATACTGACCTATATTACAGCAGGAGTGTTGTACAGGTCAGGTTGAGATCAAAAATCTTACAACAGAACATCTGTTTTCCATCAAGTGCTTGATTCATCGACATTTGTTTGTAGGCTCAATCTTGATTGAATACTGTTCTGCAATGGAATGTAGGATAGCCCAGTTTCGCCACTCATTACACCTGCAGTGAGAACTGAGATATGGCAGGAATCTGGGCGTTAGTTAAAATGTATGAAATAGCATTATATCCCAGAAACGAATAATTGGAAACTTCATTGATAAGTAGATATTGTGATTTTTGGGACACACACCGCCACTTTATAAACATTAACATCACATCACGCCTGTAACCCCCGAAGGGTTCGACAGACGTGTTATATTATGTTATAGCTAGCCCATATATTTAGCATTAAAACTTGCAACCACTAGAGCAACATGACAGACAAACACCATTTTATACAAACATAGAAACTGGTATATTTCACTATATTATGAAAACAAGTCATTAAATTCAAACGATATTTTAATAGTACACATAAAGAAGACTCAGTTTTCAATTTGTCTTTTTCTCCATGAGAGAAAATTGGACAATGGTAGTGGTGTGAATAATTTGGCACAAAAGACACCTTACAACAAGATCACTAAGTGGACCATTTCCTCTCATTAATATCTTCGTATCACCTCTCTTTTATCAAAACCCACTGATTGTCACCGCCACGCCCCATCGACATGTCAGCATCGAAATTATCAGAGCATTCGTTACGAATTGTGTTCAGTATGAAAGAAACTATGTCGTGGATATTAAGAGGTTGTTAACGCCACTACAAAGTGCTGAATATATGTGAAACATATGAAAGAATACTTTGATGTACAGTGAGAGAAATATGTGTTTAGACCACCCGAATTGTAGCGCAATAATTTGTGTGTTTAGAGTAAAGCGTAATCAAAAAAACTTTAGTTGACCTAATACTTTGAAATAGAATTTAAAATTAATGAACGGCTATCAGACGAATTTCAGGGAAAATAATAATAAATGTGACTATCAAAGGAGTTTCACGAAAATAGAAAAACCTTTTTTTTCACATGGTTAGAAGCTTTTGTAAACTTAGATTTTTAAAAACGGAGATACTCAAAACAATCCTTTAAATTTTAAAGAAAGTCTAGTCCAACAGTAGACTTAGAATTTTCTTAGCATAAAATTCTAAATTATGCGCAACAATAAGTACAAATCAAACCAACTCAATCTAATAACAACAGCTATGACTACTGTACAAAATGCCTGAATAATGTAAACATCGCCCCGACGAGTACCGTGATATGTCACCGACAGAGACAATGGTCGCCCACGACCCCACGTGGTGCTGCTGACGTCAGCACGGGACGGGTCGATGAACCCTTTATTTTTATTGAGCGGCGTATAGCTGGCCCGATGGCAGTGCTGAAATGTTCCAGATTGCGAAACTGTTGAAGTATAAGTTACAAGTGATTACTGAAGAATTTTATTTATTGTCACCTGTGACATGGGAGTTAGACATAATTGGCAAAATGTAGGTGCGCTGTACATAGGTGCCTCTATGTATAGCTGCAGCTCTGCCTTACACTTCAGTTAATTACAGGGATGATGTTATGGTATGTCTTAGTCGAAAAATAAGTCTTATTACTACCATTTTGATACTTTTCTGAACTATGGCTAATATTGTTATTTTCCATGGTACACCAATAAAATAATAATTTGTTGTAGATTTTTATCAGTAAAAACGTTCACAGTTTGTCCTTCACTAAAATACTTTGTTATCGCCATACAACATTAACATATGATTGAATCGTCACGACTATACAAACAGTCATAACCTTTCCTAACCGATGCATTGTAAAAGAATTCAAATCTATTTATCTATAAATCTAATATTTCACAACATAACTACGTCCTTATGTACACAAGTGCTCACATATTTGGCCTCTCAAGTAATAGGGGGCGAGCCTAATTGCCATCAAGCCGGCACAAGTCTTAATTTCTGGCGGCTACTGAGAAATTCCTGATGGGAATCCCCATGACCACTATCCCACCTCGAACCCAGGGTCTCATGCTCAGCAGTACCGCGTGTTATCACTTAAAGTTAAAACATCTATCAATTCGTTCTGACATTAAAACAGATGTGCTACCAGCTCCTCTCATGACCCAGATACATAACATTTAAACAAAGAAACATAAACTACAATGGCCGAGAATTCGCAAACGAAACGAAATATTCGTGAAAATCTTTTAACAGAAACCAGTATGAACCGGTTAGAGATCACAACTGGATATGAGAATACTAATAAATTACTACAATCGTCCCTAATCACCATTGGCTTGGCAAGCTTTTCGGGTGATAGTATTCTCGCTGTCACCCAATTCGTATATTTTTTGCCAAATATTTCTACGGCTTGTCGTATTCATCTTAATAATCTGTGAAAATCAGACTGAACAAATAATCGTAAAATATACGGAAAATGCGTAGTTAGAAAATGCGCACCGGAAAATCAGTGACCTTATTTCATTCTAATATAAAATAATGTGTAGGTTTTATTTTGCCGTGTCCCCGGTTAAGAATAGGGTTCCTCTTGTAGGTCGCTACCCACGCCTGCCATCCCTGCCTGGGAGCTAGGAATATCAGGCTGGAAACAGTAACCCTGGGGTATACTCGTTGATAGGTAATATGTATCACCATTTATTTCCTAGGCGCTAAAGCCATTTATTATGACTAGCCATTTGTGTCCCATCGCAGGGCAAAGACCTCCCTTTTGTCCCTATATAGGGTCTAACTTTTTAAACACGAAATATTTGAAGAGTAACTTCTACAAGTCGTAAAGTCGCCATAGCAACGAAAAAAAAAAATTTTCTGAATGTTTTTATTTTTACGAAATTATTATAGTTCTAAATATTCTTGCGACATTTTGCATAAAACCTTTACAAACTTTAAGCTTACTTACTTACTTTTACTTTTTTAAACTTTTTTTTACTTTTTAAACCTTTAGACAGTATTTATTTTGTGGGTCAAGTAATTTTAATTTTTTTTTTTATAAAAATACACTTAGATAAAAAAAAATTTTTCGTTGCTATGGTGTCTTTACGACCTATAGAAGTTACTCTTGAAATATTTCGTGTTTAAAAAGTTAGACCTTATATATTGCAGTAATTGACCAACTTTAAGAAAAAAGTCGAGTTATATTAATAACATAAAAATCTTTATAAATCTACACTTGTCCAGTTTTGAAACATTTTCAGTAAAATATGAAGTAAAACAAGGATTAAGTCGCATTCCTTACAATATGCGTGGGATGCTGTGTACGTAAGTACTCTCAATATTTTTTTCTGACGTCCCAAAATTAAAATAAGCGTGGCAATGACATCAAAAATACTTTTTATTTTCAAATTAGCCGAAAATGTAATTTTGGTCGTCGTACAAAAGAGAACACCCTACCTAAATATATACCGATAATGCTGAAGAGGCATGTGGGCGTTTAAAGTTAGTGTGTAAGATCGCCACGAGTGTTGACATTTCCCGTGGATTACATTTGTGTTTAAAAATCGTTGTAAACACTTTATCCAAGTGTTTACAACGATTTTTTGTTTTTTTTTTGTACCACTTCTCAAAATAATATTATAACTTGTACATTTAATCCTTCCAATCAACTAGCGTACAGATTATCACTGCCCCGTTGCGCGAGTGGTCGCAAGTGCGACCGCTGAGCCTGAGGTCCTGGTTTCGATTCCCGGGTCGGGCAAAGTGTTATTGGGTTTTTCCATTAGCAGCCACGGAGTCTGGAATTTGTGCCCAATTGATGGCAATTGGTTCGCCCCCTAATTAATGGGACTTAAACATAACTGGCGAAATGTGGGTGCACTATTATTACACCTATGCCTAACCCTTCAGGGATAATAGGCGTGATGCTATGGCACTACTGCTAATTGCTGGTCCAAGGTCATTCGATTTATCAGGATAATGAAACCAGCTCATAATGTTCCTACTCCTGCGGCAGGGAGTGGGCTATAATCAACCACGCTGGCCCAGTGCGTGGCCCAGTGGATAGATTTGGTTCTAGGATAATTCGGTTTCATTACAACGTCTTTTTTTAAGTACAGTTACATAGTAAAATTATTGCATCATCCATCATCAAAGCTTGGTTGTAGTAAAAAATCTCAATTAAAATTATCTTACCTTGTATTGTATTGTACGAGTAAAACGGGCTGCTGTCCGCAACTCCACGTCCAAAGCGCGTATTTTGCGTGCGGACATCTTACCGTATTGCTAGTTTGAAGTGATCTTTCATCAAACGCCCCATCTCTCCTATCTATAAGATCGTGCTGGTGAGGTCGTCATTTCTTTCATTCGGTTCTATTTCAGGAGTGACACAGATCGGGGCTCGAATAAAACCTCAGTGGCGGTTCATTCAGCCGACAGCTGAAACAACAGCTATTAGTGCCGATCTCTTTCAAACAACCTCATTTACGAGCATTACAGGCACGACAACCATAAACATACGCGTTGAGGGTAAGGAAGCATACACATTTGCTAAAATACCAAGTCTTCTGCAAGCACTTAAGTAGAATAAAAAAAGTAAAATAAAACTTAGTACTTGTACTTCCTGTCCAGCTCCTTGTGCACCTTTAGGGTCCTGTCCAAACACACTACTAATGCTGTTGAGGTGGCTGGGTTCTAGTAACATACCCATCCAGGTAAAGCTGCAAAACACTGCAATTACTGAAAAAGTTGTAGAATCAGTTAACTTAAAACGATAACGAGAGAAAGTGACTTGATTTTGACTGACGCAGTACTAAGACATTACATTTACTGAAAACTATAAAATAGCAAGGATGGAGTTATAGGAGGTACTTAGTCTAACCAGAAATCGTTTCAGTGATACTTGCAAGAGCCATCTGGAGCCACTGCAGTGATATTTGCAAGAGCCATCTTGAGCCACTCGACAGTTAGAGATGTAATTTTGCTTTAAGGCATCACTGACCCACGAAATCGCATTATTTCTATGTCATTTCTTCTGATAGGCTCTCTATGGTATCATAAATCTCTTTGCCTGTCACGAAATTGTCACCACGCCGTAACCCCAACACATGCGGCCTATTTATCGGAACATTACGTGAATCTCTCTCCGATGTGTGTCGTGCGATATCGCAGCATATCTGCCGGCCGTTGTCACTACTATTTATAATTCACCACGGAAATATGCGCGTGGGCACGCGTTTTACTATGAAAGCTTTTAATCAGGGTTTATTGTTCTCTTATCTAGGTTGGAACATTAGCGGTTTGGACCGACTTGTGAAAGTTAAATCAATGGCTTATCAGAAAGCTGTTCTATCATTTATAACCCTTTCAGATAATCAAGTGTTTTAAGATGATTGATAGATCCTGAGTGCCCAGGGTTTGTGTTGTGACTTGTTTCTGGTTCTGACTATTTAAATGCGTACTAATTAAAACTTTAATGCGGTAATCGGCAGTTAACTACTTTAGGGAGATAATGATGGGAAAACATGATGTTTACTTGCAAAAACCTTATTAAAAACAGAATGAACTAACAAAATAATCAGAGGTACGGTAATCAGAAGGTCAGGGATTTCAAGTTATCGTCAACTTTAAATACAAGACCCTCTGATCACAATCAACAGAAAAGAGTTTTCATTAGTAATAACATTTATCGTTATTGGCAAACAAAAAATCGTTGCTATAAATTCCTTTTTCGTAATTTATGAGTGGCTTTCTGGATGGTTTACCTGTCCTTTGTTAGGTTAGGTCACGGGATCTGAAAAACAATGACATTTATCAATTTAAAAATAAACTTAATTAACGAATTATTTCCTCCAAGGAAAAATAAAGAGATAAACATATTTTTTAAATTCCTACTCTATTTTAAAATTCAGAGTTACAAAGAAATTTATGTATCACTAAATACAGGCGATGTCACGGGACTCTACTAAATTTAACACACGGAAGAATGTAAACAAAGGTATAAATTATTGAAACCACTCGCTCGCTCAACAAAGAGTTGAGCATTCGGAAAGAATATGTTTGAGCACTCGTAGAGGGATTCGTGGCTTATAGGAAAGGTTAAACCTCGGAACACAATACTTGTATACAATGGTTATTGCTGAAAAGTTATGTGTTAGTTAAGATACGCGATAATAATGAGTAAACGTCCATAAAACTACGGCAGAGACGGAAACGGTAAGGTAAAACTGCATTTCTGCCGTCATTTGGGATATAACATAACATTTGTCTACATTTGGAGTGTACCTTTAGTACCCACATTTCGGTCGTTGTAATATTCCCAGACACGAGCAACCAATGAGCCAGTCTTTTGAAAATCTGTCGCTACGATTAACCATTCTGGTAATTTTTAAAGTTTTTTTTTTATTTTCCTATTGGTACGAGTGATGAAAAGTTTTTCAGTTTTCCTGCTACTAATATAGCTGCGGAACAGAAACACACATATAAATTAGTCACCAGTCCACTTGTACGTCAGCTGGCTTTCAAGTGACTCGCTCAGCGACTGGCTATAAAATGAGGATAGTTACTGTCTTCTGCTAATTATATTACTAGTTTATTTTATTGTAACTGACTGGTGAGAGCTGGAGGACAGTGGAGCATGGCGTAACTTTGCAAGGGTTTTCGTCCAGCAGTCATAGCCACAGTTAATTTAATGATTAATGATTGATTGTAATATAATTCGGAGAATCGTCAGGTTTTAGAAATACGGAGGGATCGTCACTCATAAATATCTAATAATATCTTAACGAAGGAATTGGCATTCTCATTTCGGCAACTGACTGCGATATACACTAATCTTCGAAACGGTCTTGTACATGATACCAACACTGCCAAGTGCCAACACTTATTGTAAATATTTGTGTTCTTTTTTTCATTGAAAAACGTGCAATAGCTAAGATTTACGTCTGTAATGCGGTGCATCTATTCTCTAATAAATAAACACTGTTTTTTCTCTCGTTGTTGCTCAAGAAAATAATGGGCGATACCGTAGATCTAGAAGCTTTTTCCGGTGTGCAAAGTTGTTACGCCAGACGTACTTAAAATGTCTTTGCTAATGAAGTTTACAAGTAAATAATTTGCTCGAGGACTTCAACCAGTTTAGTCATAAAATCTTGATAGTGTTAATGCATCCGTAATTAATAAGTATGCAAGCGTTAAGTTAATGTTTTTACTTTAATCAAGTGATCGTTTAAACTTGGCATGCAGTATTACCGTTGGTACTCGACTAGCTTCTTGTTTTATTTTGAATTGAATAGGAAGTGTCTCTTACGATTTGCTTTTACATTTTCTTTAACTAGTTCATTTTTAGAGTTCCGTAGCCGAATGGCAAAAACGGAACCCTTATAGATTCGGCATGTCTGTTTGTCTGTCCGTCCGTACGTCACAGTCACATTATTTCGAAAGGATATTATACTACACAAGCTACACAATTGAAACTTGACAAGTAGATGTATTCTGTGAACCGCTTTACGATTTTTATACAAAAATTTAAAAGATTAAGGGGGAAACTTCCTCAACACTTATGATCATAAAAATTATTTGCGCCCTCCGAGGCGCTGAAAACGTCGCAACTAATATATGTTAGTGACAGATTCTCATTTCCTATGAGCAAACTGTGACAAATAATTCACGGCTACTAAAATATTGATCAGTCTACGTGGAGATAAAATAAAAGATATTCTTGACCACTTTTCATAAAAATTCTTTACCTTGAACTAAATGAGGGGATAGTTTAATGGTGAATTTAAATTGGTACTTCACTACAACACAAGATAGATCTCCTTATTGTGGGATTGTCGAGTTTATTTGATTGTATCGGTTATTTTAAAGTTTTGAAAATGTTTTGAACGTTAATAAATAGCATAAAATAATAAACTTTGCTAAACTAACCCTAAACTCGTAAACGGAAGAGGACAACAAGAATCCATCTGGTATTCAAATAACAACAGGAACACCCCACATGAACCGGAAAACCGCTCGAGAAAACTACACAAACCGAAAGTTTATTATTACAAAATATAGAAACAAGCAACACACAAAGTTTTTACTACTTGTTATCGCAGCTGAGCAATTTAAATGTTTCATCTTGAAAAATAAACAACAATTTATCCCGGCTTTCCTCGTTGTCACGATATTTTTAACTGAAGTGAGATGTCGTAAATACCTTCACGGTCAGTTCCTGGTTGTCACAGCAGAGATCTAGGAATGCGTCATTATGCGTCGTCGTTGTTGATTGGGATATTTTTTCAATATTACGTGGGGAATACCTACGTATGTCGTAGATTTAGAGAAGAACATTTATTAATATTGTAGGAAACGCAATAGCATTCTGTTGATATTATTGTTGGCACTAGAAAACCAGGATAACGTGAAAATGTGGCTAAAGTTCTTTGTCATGTGATTGTGACGACAATTTCCATTATGATCATTTTTCGTTCAAGGTTGACGGTACATTCATTGACTAAAGCTAGACAGTAGGTGGATCTATAAGTTTTAGAAACATCCTTTCTTCTTATGCCATCACCATACCAGATGAAAACTAACCTGATCCTACCTACATGATATCGCTGGTAATTTGTAGACGCGCTACGCATACCTTTTATTTATTTTTGTTTGTTTTATTTGTTGTAATTATGGGTCAAATTCATCCTCTAAGAATCTCTTGTAGTTATATAGTGGACGTGTACTTGTCGTTAAAATCAATCAAGAACTAACAGCTGGTCGATGCTGTGCAGATTGATCGAGGGTTTTCTTTTCAAATTGGCAAACAAGCCATGCGCCTACAGAACGGCAAATAATGACTGCTCTCCAGTCATCAGTCGCCAGTCACATCAGAGAGCAGGGAGCTATCAGTACCGCCGTACATACCTAGGTTTCCTGCAATTTTTCTCCATCTGAGTAGAGACTACCTAAACAAGTTCGTAAGCTTCAGAGCGTCCAGCAGGCGCTGCGGAAAACCTCGTAGAAGATGGTGGGACGATCTGGACCAAACCAACGACCAATGGTCCACATTAGTCCTGAATCAAAAGAAGGAAGTTAAGGGCAAATGTCTAGCAGTGGGATGATGCAGACTGACAATAACGGTAACGGAGAGTTCTCTGATCCCAATATAATAATTAATTATTGCAGTTTTACGCCCATTGTGTCACCCTATGTGAATTCTTTTATGCATGTTACTAGAATGGTGTACATAAAAAGAATATTCTATTCTATGATTTATCGCCAAGTAACTTCACGATCATTACATCTAATAACAAAAGAGTGCTTCTAGTTATAACTTTTAGTACCATTTAATAGAATAATAATCATACCCCCCACATTTGTAAGGCAGAGTGCCTTAACTAAATTAAATTCATTTTATTCAAAGCGTCGTTTAATAAGAAAACGGTGATGATATTATGCATAAAAATTACCTTTTCATTATGAAATTTAAATTAAATTACATATTGAAAACGTTTGAAGTGTCTAAACACCTAATAAGTTACAATTTATATAATTGACTATTCTGGGCCCGCAGTGAATTAATGGAGCCTCCACAAGTAGAGATTCACTGCGACTTTCATGACTAGTTGATACTTTTTATCACAAGAAAAGATTTATCCTTGTTTGTTCGAGAAAGAAAAATACTTCAAAGTCAAAGCTTGTCTCAATTTTCCACGTCGCCAAATATATATAGTTTAAATTAAATATAGATAGTTTTTCCGACCAGTCTGATCGGTCGTCATTTTTCGATTCTCATGAAATCTTTGGAGGGGCCAGGGCATCGCGTATACGACAAGCAGCCCTAAGCATACATACCTATATTCTGAAAAAGGTATAAAACATTTAATATGGAGTTATTTGAATACGTTTAATTAAAGAGAAACCAATGCCCGAAGGGTTAGGTCGAGATGTACGTATAGTTACATTGTGCTATATATGCCTAAGTTTGGGGTTTTAGGCTATTGCCCTGAACCGAGCACAAATCCAGATTCTAAGCAATTCCTGAAAGAAAGACTTAATGCAACAATTTTATGAAAAATATCCGTGTTTAAGCACGTCATCATGAGGCGCCACAAGATAACACCTGACATCAAACACTTGTAAAACGAAATAAAACAAGAAACAATTTGATATCACGAACAGAATGATACCACAAATTAATAGCGTTACATTTATCACTGTTGCTTTAATTTCCCAATGTTTTAAAATGTTAAAAAGCTAGTTTTAACCGGGGCCATTAATTATAAAAAGCAGAAATAATGTGTTCCCCTCGCGTTCCAAGTGGGGCAGCGTAAGTGATAATTTCATATGCGCGCGCGCCGGAGAGTGACCTATATCGATGCGGTGATCTGGATTAAATCAAGACAAAGATCAGTGGAAAAAATACAGATTGGTATTATGCCTATTTTCTTTGAAACCAGAGGACTCACGTATGAAGTGAAATTCGATCAGCGTTAAAGTTATCGGCGAATTAAGACTATATAGAAGAACCCGACATCAACTGTCGGGCAGTAGCCCACCAGACATAACACCCGTCTGGTCGGAAGATCCTCCCTTTTCTATGGGGGATGAAGAACTTTACACCCTACACACCTTTAACCCTATATCCTCGATGCGTGCTTCTACCATTAAAGCTTACTGCCGTACCCTCGCCCAGTGTTACCTCATATCAGTAATATGAACATTATATCTTACAAAATGCGCCTTCCAATGATTTATCGCGGCGGCGCTGAGACAATCTTAATGGGGTTTTCGCCATTAGAAAGCTCCCCAGAGCCGGCGCCATAAAACTTTATGGTGTTTTTACCTTCAGTCTTTTAAAACCACTTTTTTAACGTTGCAGTCAAGTTTATACCTTGTAATGATATTATTATCGATTCTATCATATTATTTCCTTGTTTCTGTACTACGTTTCTATTGACGTATTAAAAATTTATTGAATTTCACCCCAAAAAATATCTAACTTCATTTACCTGTCAATGCTGCTCAAGATTCCACTCAGAATATAATGAAAGAGTTAGGAACGTCAGTAATAGAGAATCGAATTCAGCTTTCTTCTTAAAATAAGGACAGCTTTCTTATTAATTGGGTATTTTCCGACAATTATTCCACCATAACCTCGTGCAGACTTGCCTCTAATAACGATAGTAATCAAAACACCATAATTTCCACAGAAAGCTGCCACCAAAATGATACTGACAATAAAATTTACGACTTCCTGTTTTTCGGCAAGCTGCACCGGTAAGACGCTCAGCATTAACCCAGATGAGAGCAGCTTCGCAGACCACCAGGGCGCCATGTCTAAAGAGAAGTAATAAAAAAACGGGTTTGACTAAAATTACACAAACAACACCTAATATAACCGTCCCAAAATATTATTATGTAGGAAGTTCTATACCAGTCCAACTAACGTGGAAAATAGAGAACAGAAGGGCAACTCCCAAAGAAGTAGCATGTAGCACACATATTCTGTCATTTGCTAAATCATTTTCCCGCTACAAAGAAAATGCTTCGTCTTTTTCTCCGTGTCACTGATATCGACATACAGAAGATTTGTTGCCCCCTAAACTCCGTTAAATGTGTCTAAGTGACCTCTGTGCTGCCAGCGATGACACCGTGGAAATGGAGAAGAAAAGTCTTCATGAATTCTATGACTTCCGCAGATTGATCATGGTGATAATGTCGGTATAAACGCAGTCTTTTTGAAATCAGCACGTAGGTGTATTAAAAGCACAAGTTGTCGGCGATTTCCAATGATTTTCAGTGATTTGGGGCAGGTACGTTTTAGATTGCTCCCTAAAAGATATGAGATTTATAACAAATATTTGCGTTTAAAAAACATGATTTTACCTTCTGAACTTTATTCCATTACAGTCTATGTTTGTCAACGGTTGCACACAATTATTATAATAACACGTACAATAAATAATGTCGGCTTATGTCTGCCATTAGCATTTTTATTAAATATTGATTAAATGATTATGATTCCGACAAGTTTCATCTTTTTGTGGAAGCTTGACACATTTTGTGCGTTAAGTTTTTAATTTATCGTGCAGTCATTAAGTTCCCTTTAAGTTTAGTTAGCTAAGAGTTTACAAGATTAATTAATTGTTGAGAAATAAACGCGCAATTATAGTTGAAAGTTTTGTTTCGTCATTTCCTGCGGTCAGCGAGTTTGTACAGTTGGAAAAGGTTCGTATCTCGTGGCTAAAGGAGTTTATTATTATCTTGATTAATAAACAAGGAGATAACACTGAGGAAACACTATTTTATCGCGAACTTTGACCTATACTTAAAGGTCAAAGTGGTCAGAAAATCTTGTGAACTGCAGCCGGTGAGTTCGCGTGAATTGTTTAATTTACTAATGCAAAATTAAATGTCAATGACATAGTATTGTTAAAAATAACATGAAACTGTTTTAGACGGGACATAAAATACTATAATTTAATGGAAGTGCTAAAAATGGCACACTCGTCTGAAAATAGATGGCTTTGTTTAAATATTTAAATTTATATTGCAGTTTGCCTACTCACAGATCCTGATTTTAATTGCTTTTAACTTTAAGTCTGTTGTTTAACTATTTATTGCGCCTATTTACGAGTTTAAATGAATGAACGAAACAGGAAAATCTTCGTTCATTTGTGCGAAAACATATCTATAATTAGTTATTTCCGAAATTGCAATTTACCTACATCTAAATAAATGCCTTAATACACACTGTTAGAATTTCAAAGCTTGGCTATATTTTGAGACACTCAGTTTGGTATCCCCTAGTGTTTTTAAAAACCGACACTCACTCTTGACAAGCCTCACAGAGGACCTCTTAATTTAGGCATTATAACATCAATCCTTATTAATTTAAATTCTGTTCGTTAATCTGTGATGATCACACGTGGGTCTAGCAGCAACAATAAGTGGCGATGATTCTGCAGACGGTACACGTAACCACCCAGAATTTTTATATCAGTTATTTGTGGCTGACCGTACCTACGTGTAGAGTGGAGCGGGGAGGACTGAACATGACTCAATTATGAAGATTTTAAGTTTTATTGTCGTTTCTTGTGGTTTACCGCTGGGCCACGTTTTGTATTGCTCTATTGATGACTGATTTATTTATGAGTTTGTCAGGCTATGGATTTATATGCAAGGACAAGCTTATTAGATTGATGTTTTGCATAGTTTTAACTAAATGTTGTGATTGTAACACCATCTAAATAAACGCTCAAAGCGTTTATTACTTATTAGATGTTTCAAAAAGTCATTTACAGAAGATTTTTGGTCGATATTTTCATCTGAAGTTACAGGAACTGAGCATATCATTAAATTTGCACTAATAGTTCAAAATACAAACTCGGTAACTTAGCACTTTACTTCCAACTCAAACTCTGAATCTCTTGTTTGACTTTCAAAGCAGCTGGTAACCCAATTCTGTACGTAGGTACTTACGTAGGCCTAAGTGCGTACTTAGGCAGATTTATTAACTAGTAAAGGAAACTCAGGTCAAGTTACCCCATTCCACCCGCTCATTCATCGTACATTTCAGATCTAGATCAGACTAATTTCAGCTGTCAGCTGAAGTAAATCCAGGCAAGTTTTGAGGTCAACACTTTAATCTTTATCTCGGCACCGATAGAACTAGTGTCTGCCCGCGTGTCTGCTTGTAATGAGGCTGGTGACACACATTCTTGTTGCAGATTTTTGTGTTCTGACGCAAGTGTATGTATTTTAGAAGAAAATGTGTGTCGTTAATTGAGTTCTAGTGTGGCCACCTACTTCCAAACCTATTTTGGTTATCCAACAACGTTCCTGTACAAGTTCTACAAGGGTCTCACGGTCCTGAAAATGACACAGCTGGGCGTCGTAGGCAAACATTTGAGTAGTACAGTAGTACTAGTAGTAAACAACTGACAGGATTTTTTTTCTTTTTCCATCAAGATCAAATAAACCTAGCTCACGAACTGCCCTCTTTAAGTAACGTAAGTTTGAGGAATATTGCATTTAAAATGCAAACAAACTCTTAACAAGACCCTGTCAACTCATAAAAAAATACTTCGCAAGCAACTTTGAAGTTCCTTTCTTCAGCAAAAGCAATATACAGGACACGTACCCTACAAGTTGTAAAAAATATCATTAAAAGAAGTTCATTAAAGTTAATTCGAATCGTCGTAAAAGTCTCGCCTTTGGGGCAAATCTTAACGTCTAAGTGGTCATTTACGGAGACGCGGCGCGTCGGGCGGCGCGTTGTGCGGCGCGGCCCGCTTTCAATTCAAACATATGGCGATGTATGAGAGCGTTTACGGAGAAGCGTTTTTACGCGCGTTTGCTTGAAGTGCAGCGTTGCCCGCCGCGGCGAACGCGGCGGCGGACGCGGCGGTGAACGCGGCGGCGAACGCGGCGGCGGACGCGGCGGCGAACGCGCAAACGCTCAAATACGAACATATGGCAGAAGACACCGCCGCATCGCCCGCCGCGTCGCCCGCCGCGTCGCCCGCCGCGTCGCCCGCGGCTTTCGCCGCGGCGGCGCACGCCCCGCGTCTCCGTAAACAATATCGGACATTGCCATATGTTTGTGTTTGGGCGTGTGATAACGCGGGCCGCTGCACGCGCCGCCTCTCCGTAAACGGAAAAAACGCGCACCGCGCCGCGCGACGCCCCGCGCAACGCGCCGCCCGACGCGCCGCGTGTCCGTAAATGGGCACTAATGGGGTCAGCTCACGCTGCTTAGCATATTTCACTAATTAAAGATACGGAATACTTTTCTTCTGTAAGTCTGTGAGGGGAGGTCTTCACTCACTGTTAGGGTTCTTGCACAGTGAGGAGATAATCTGATGAAAGTTTGGAATAGATTCAAGGAACTTTCCCTATTTGGGTGAAGAGTGATATAGAGTGGGTACGAAGAGTACAGCTGGCTATATTTGCATCGCGTAGTTGATCTTGTCCTTCTTCCCTCTCACATGGCTGAATTCAAATGTATTTGCTTAAATGTTATACTAATTGTCTTGACAGGTACTTTCTATTTTGTATAGAGTAAACTTAGTATTTTTTTCCAAGTAGATTATTCTACAGAAAACCACCAAATAGGTAGTAACGAAAAATTGCCTGCAGAACAAGGTAAACGATGGAGATTATATTATGGTCGTTTATGACAGGTCGCCTTAATTCCAAGTTTTTATAGGAAATCTTCACCATCCATAAAGCTCGGTAAAAGCCAACAATTTGCCCTAACGAAGCTCCTTTTGACAGCAGCGCATCTCCTCCTACATTATACATAACGGCGTCAGTAAAAACTTCAAGTTGTTGACGTTTTAAAGCTATTAAAGAGGCGTATTAAATTAGCATAGCGAGTGGCTCGAGAGGCATTAACGAAATGGCCGACACTCCTCGAAGGGAGCAATCACGGAAGAATATGATTACATAAATCCTGTGTAAGTGGACGCCAATTATTTCGCATTATCCGTTTAATATCATTTGCAAGAAGCTCTTTGAGGAAAATTTGAGAAAATATTGAAGATCAGAGGAGCCCGGAGTGGCAATCTGCTGATGATACGTTTGTGTTCGCTTGTCTTAGTAATTAGCAAGGTAAACAGATTGTAGATAGATGTAATTTGCGAAATGTTTCATGTTTTATCCGACTCGGAACTTGATAAATCAAAATGAATACTTAATCAAGCTAATGAATGAGGATTTTTTAGGCAAAACAACAAGACTCGCCTACCTTACATATTAAGAACAAGTAGATAAAGATATTGAACGTTTCGGTGTTTAGTCACGATATAGTAACCGTTTTCTTTAAAACCTAATATCTCAAGACATAGGTCTTGAGAACGTTAACAGAAATTCGCTCTAGCTATACCCACCCACATGAAACCGAATAGGCTAGGCTGTTGAGAAATAACATAATACTCACATTACCATACACAAATCCGCAACAACCCAAAAAAAAGCATCAGCACCCCATTCCAAAAACATAAACACCTCCGCCGACGTAATTACAAACATGCACGAAAATTAGCGCCTCCTATTTACATGCTCGAGTCAATATTATAAAAATAACTATTAAATTAACACGGAAAAGGAAGACATTAAGCCCTTTGTGTGTTCTGCTGTTAAGGTCGAGTGCACACTGACAAGGGCCGGGGACCTTGGGGCCCTAACACCGCGTAGTTGTGTGTACAAGGCTTTAGCTCAGTACTTGCGGTTGGTTTACAAAAAATGGCGTTGTGAGCACGTTCTATTTGTTATGAGTCTCGGGCAGCAAGTACGTTACGAAGTAGTTGGAGTACAAGAAACCAAGGACATGGTTTTTGTTTGTTTTTGGGCCCTTTTACTAACACATGTGGTTCGGCTTCAATGCCGAACGTGAGCTTTCGATAAACGATTCATAACTTTAACAATTTTGAGCTCTCATGACGTTGCTACAACTACATAAGTAACCCGGTACCTGTCTACAGCCAATATAGATAGAGATATTTGAATTCTGTTAACATTTTTGCTGTAGAATTCTGCAACATCCAGCAATTTCATAATCTACACAAGAATCGCGGGTGCATTTCATAATCTTAATATCAACCAATCTCCTTATAAATACCATCACGCGGAAACCACCTCTCTGCACCTTGCTGTATGTACCTATAATCAATTCAAATATTGTTTCTTCCAAATATGAATGGATGTCACAACTCATACATATCAGTCATAATAACACCGGCGGCAGTTCTAAACCTCAGTGTGCAATATTGATCAACTCACATAAAGCTGTGTGCACACTAGCCACGCCCACGTGTTTACACAACATTAGGCTGGGTGCACATAATTGCTAGGGCTTTCAGGCGCTCGCTGCCGATTTATAACGTCGTAAACGCAGTTGCGCACTCTCGCTTAGGAAATGTACACGGACGAGGTGTGAGGGAGAGAACCAAGGAAAATTTAGATCTAGTGATTAGGTCCAACTCAGTTTGTCTTTCAGCATAGGATCTAGGTACATTCAGGAGGACAATATCTGCACTTCTTGTGTCGAAAGTATGTTTATAAGTGACCGAGGGCAAAAAAAGAGGCTGCATTTTCCTTCTGGTCTAGGTGTGGTACAGTGGTGTTGCTATTGACCATAATTTTTCACCAAAAAATTTTCACCATTCATCACAAAATTTGATTTACATGATCTAATCCCTAAAACATAATTTGCTGTCAGTAGTTAAAATTACCGTTGATCCGAAGAAGATTTACCTCTATTAAAATTATCGAAAGTGAAGTACATTTCACATTCAATCTCTGAAAGGCGTTAGATTTTATTTAGTACCAGAGACGGGATAGAAAATCTTCTGGCTCCTTTCCACATAATCCCGGTATTATTTCAACAATTTTATAACGAGTTGCAAAGGGCAGAGTGTTCGGGCCCTCGAACCGACGCTAATAGAGAACCTTGCAATGATCAATATATTGTTATTACTCTGCTGCCACCCGGAAAGCAATAGCGTGGTTTTATAGAAGATACATTACTGTACAATGTAACTGTGTTGCTGAATGATTAGTAGAGGAAATATTTCCAAACGATATTACTGTTTTTCTATTACAAGGGCACGGGTGTGCTCGACACATGAAACGTTCCAGTTTTCTTATTGACGAACCCATAGCTGCTACAGAGGGCCTAGTCGAGTGACACGTTTAGCTAAAGCAGTTCGTAACTCTACAACGGTTCTCAAAAGGATTGACGCAAAGACATTTAAATATTAAAGAGCGATAGTCGGGACAAGACGAAGAAAACCGTAATCTACTACTTTTTCCTATTTAATAACAAGTTCCTCTGACTAGTGTCATTACATCCGCCCGCTTGTCTGGTCACATTTGTGTGTTAATATCGAAAATGTTCGAAATCAAAATGTTTGTAAGACAATTTATCCCCAAGGGCCGCTCTATGACCCTTTTAAAACTCTTTGGATTGACGTCAGCCTTTCGGTAGCTTGTCAATCCAGTACATTTTTAGACATTTTAATTATTTTGATCGTTGTCACTTTGTCTAGTTTTTCCATAGCATTTTGCTTCAGGTAGCACATCAGCCTGTGACTGAATGTTCCCGAATTAGACTTCAAAGATAAAACTGTTTCGTGTGGTTGTAAGTAATAAGAATTGATTTTACAGGTGATTGCAAGAACTCCCAATTACTTAATTAAAATTCTAATCCCGTAGGTAGGTGTTCAAGGTAGCTATATTTACATTACGCCATATTCTAACATGCGGCTATTTTCAAACAGATCCTACTATCCTACTGTGTGATCAAGATACGCATCTACCTACAAGTGGAAGAAAGCCGCCCGCTATCAGGCACGCTATCACAGCTGATAACAGGAGCATGTCTTGTGCAATGCGGGTATTGCGACAAAGTATATTTCTAGTGGTACCGACTATGTGGGTAAATTGAATTTGACCATTAAAATTAAGCAAACAATACCTCGGGCCACAATGTTTCAGTGAATTTGACAATTCATCGAGATCGTCAGGAAAACGGATCATTTTATACAAATTGATTGGTGTATTGAATATAAATCCGGTTGGAAAATGCCTAGCCTTGCCCAACCATGTTTGTGTTGGTTTACAGATTAACCAGATGCGGCTGAATACCAGTATTTTACATGGAGTAAGTGCCCATCTTACCCACAAACCAGTTACTGGGTAACAAGGCTGGTTGTCAGATTTTTGGGCTTTTGGCTTCTCCTAGATCCCCCCATATTTGTGTTTTTTATTTCCTTTTTAATGAAGTAGTTATCCTACATCATTACGTTTGCTGCACGCTCTAACATAATAATCAACTCATTATATTTTTCAACTCAGGCGCATGTTAATGTTATCGTCGATCTAAGTTCGCTGTTTTGCGTAAGACCCCATAAAAGTCATAATCGCCATAAACATTATAGAATTATGTTCAAATTATACCATAGCCGACCACTGCCGACCATTGCCAGCCATGCCCGATACACCATGGCACCATAACGGGCCAACATTGCATAATTTGTTACAATTTTTTTATTTCATCATGTCGGAAACCTTTGAATACATTATGTAAAGATTCATGTTCTGATAATAATATGTACGCTCTGATTTTGTTGATTTATGTAAGTTTCGGAAGTAATGTGTAAGAGTTGTTCAAGAGATGAGACCATGTCACATTTTTTTAATCATGGAGCCACGCATATTGGGCAAAATAATAAATTGATTAAATGACTGGCTCTTTGATCTAGTGGTCGAGGCCTGCCTGCTGACTGCTGAGCATGAGGTCCTGAGTTCGATTCCCAGTGTATGTAGAATAGAATAGAATAGAATAGAAATAGAATAGAATAGAAATAATTTATTTGCATTGAATGTAGGTACATACATGAGTTGTTACAGTAGTAATTATTTGTTCCTGGTACATTCTACCATTAGGCATAGTTAGTTAGGCGTAGTAGTTAGGTTAGTGGGTTTACCTACTCGTAGCAGAAATATCTCAGTAGGTGCCCGGAGTCAAGGTTTGTGCCCGGTTGATAGTAACGGGCTCACCCCCAATTATAAATAAGAATTAAACAGAACAGTGCAAAATCTGGGCGTATAGTTGTATCCTAAAGAGATTACAGGTATTATGTTAGTTAACGTTTTTTTTTAAAAATAACTATGCTCACTGTTCAGAATCTGCCCAAGGCGATCATCAAACAAATATTGGTAAATTTGTTTTAGAGAAAATCAAGTACATTATAACGGATAATAGGGTAAGGAAAATATCCCTACATCCAGTCGGTTGGAAACACAAAGGAAAACAAATATTTTCCATTGTTGCCTACTGAAGTACTGAGTATTACCAGTAGGTATAACATGGTATTTTTCTGTGGTTAGTTAAATGCGCCCAAGTAATATGAATGACTGAATCACAGCTTGACTAAGTCAGTCGTACGATATGGTCCGATGTGGTTAATTAGAATAAATGGGTAATAATTCATTAATGATTGTTATGTTGCTATTAAGGTGCGAGGCTTGTGTTCATCTTGTAATAACAACAGGAAAAACAAACCTAAATATAACAGAATTGAGAAAAAAAATGCAACTATAGATTCTGCTGAAAAGTGCAGAATAATGCATTTAATTTGTGCTTTCCTGAAAGAATCACCGAGTCCCATTATACTCACGATAGACAAAGGCGAAGATGGCGGGACGTACATGTGTCACCTACCGACAGGACTTGCCGTCACTAACAGAAAAACACCTAGTTTTGAGGAAAAGAAAGAGGGAAGGCTTTGCCCCGAAGTGGAACAATACAGGGAAGTTAGTGCTGAGCTGGTCGGAGCAGGAATACTGCCGCGTGAGGTGTGTGCACGGAGAGGATTGTCAGGTTAGCGCGCGGTTCATTTGTTTAGTGCGTAGCTTAGCCGTAGGCAGCTGTGGAGCAGTGCCTTTACACCTCTTACAACTTGACTCGATATGAAGTAGCTAACGCCATAACTTCAAAATTACATAAGTAGTTATTACAAACTTTATCCTAAAATTAACCTAAACGCTTACACCTAACTTAACGCCCTTAACTTGTAACCTTACGCGTCAAAGTTCTCCCAAACAATGTAACCAACTAAAGTTCATACAAAACCTCTAAGGCGTCGTGCACACGTGCGACTCAACATAAGGGCGCGGACTCACTTGCGACTCGCGTTACACAATGACTGCATAAACTTAGTCCACGTCCGAGGTCGAGCGTTAGTCAAAGATTAATTTACAGATAGGGCATGAGATTGTGCCTATTATTGTAGAAATATTGCAGTCATTACGATTGACACAAGATATTCAGACGTATTGCGCAGAGATGAGGAAATTGTCTGATAAAGGGCGTATTCAGTGAATAGCTGGTTTGTACAGGTCTGGCAAGGTGATCGGATTGCATTGAGGTGGACTTACAATGGTTGTGTGATAGCTGCATAATGTTTACAAGGTACATGAATTTGGATATTGATTTATGAGCATTCTTGTGAGATTTTAAAACCAATATTACTCATGAATTATGCCAAGGAATCCATTTCGCAAGCTTCAAGTCAATTTTTAGACATTCAAATTCCCAAAATCCTCGAGGATATATCATCATCTGTCCAGCCTTTTCTCAACAGTTTAAATGGATACAGCTAGATACCAGAATTTGAGAAATTTAATGTCCAAAAGTTTAGTATGTGTTATGTTATGTTTTCGTGTTCCATGTTTCCAAACAATTTTCAATATGGCAGTAGTTTGTGCAACGTTAGGCACTACCCTAATCTATGTTTAAAGTTAATCAGAGGCACCTCACATTTACATACACCAACTGTACATAAGTATGTTTGTACAGATCGACAAACATGGCCAACCTTGTAATAATTTAGTAATTATTGGCGCCAACACTCCATGTTTGACTTATATGACATACGCTAAACTAATCAACAAATGTTTGTTCTGATTTGTACCAATATTTTGTGGGTTTTGACCTGCATTTGCATATGTCATTATGTTTTTAAATTGTGTATTGGTTTTCGTACTTTTGTCGTGTTGTTTGACCTAACTTGTGTTGGTAGGGGACGGCATTTTCCTCATAAAGTTCACCTTACAGTTTGTTTGGCTTTAAACCGCGGTAAAATAAATATTTTTGTTCTTTTCTTTAATAATATTATTAGCAAACAAAACCACAAATAGGATATTGTTGTATTTTCATGATGATCATAAATATTTTTTAAATCCTCTTTCGAAAATAAAACACAGATTACCTACATTATAGTCATAGTCCCTTGATAAAAACAGGTTGAATTTAATCCAGCATAATTTCAATAGAACCACAAAATTAATAAACACTATTAAAATAATAAATGCCAGTATTAACTATAACTGACTATTATCATCAACAACACATGGATTATCGAAAATAAAAATAATAAATGCATTTTCTGGCAAAAGCTCAAAGCGGGTCAACCTCGTCCCATTTAGAGATGGGACAGTATAAATAAACGCATTCGTTACGCGGAAGTAAGACAACGAACCACCATAACATGACCTATGAACCAAGTTCAAAAACTTATTAACTACGGACCAAGTTACATTGGTTTAATCCACGCGTTGGGCTACCGTAAATTTGAGTCGCAAAGACGTTATTTTGTGTGAAAACGCCGGCGTTAGTTAGACTTAGTGTGGGGCACACGGAAATAATGTAAGCATGCATATTATGTGCTGGGGGCCATTTGTTAGATAGGGGAAATGTACGGGGTTTTGGTGTTTATGTGTTTTAAGGTTCCGCACAAAGGAAAATCGGAATCTTTGTAATATCCTATTTACTTCTCCGTCTACCACATTTTTTGTATAAATAAATGTGTTAGGTATTGTACGTCGAAAAATAGGTATGTAAATAGAGAAAGTCTAGACCGGTATTTGTCGTCTTGTGACCTATGCTGACGCTTAGAAAGCTCCAGGAAATCTTTAAAAGAAAAATGACAAACTAGAAAAGCTTGAATTACAATCCCCTGAATATCCTAACTTATTTATCTAAAATATACAACATTGTTTACTGACTGTTACTGGTACTGTTAGCGTACATCATCCCACCCCACTGCTGGGCAAAGGCCTCTCCCCATCACTTCCAGTTCTTTCTTCCAGGTCTTAGTATTATGTATACTTGTGTAGTTTTGATCGAATAAGTAAATGCAATTTAAGATACTGGTACCAGCTATGGGTTCGTATAAAAGGTTTTCAGTAGCTATTGCTCAAAGCTTTTACGGAAACATTTCAAAAAGAGCAATCAAGAATATTTCAATTACCCACTGACATCTAATCAATGTTTCAACATTATGAAAAGTGGGATTAAAGCAAGTGCCATTAGCAAATAGAATGAAAACTGCCATCAATTACGTTTGAAGTCGGCGCCAAGAAAAACAACATAATATTTTACAAGACTCTAATTAATATTGGGATTATGGCTGACAATTAATCAAGAAAATCCGTTATTTTTGGATAAATTATGTTCTTATTACGAGCTTCCGATTATTATTTATGTTATTGATTTTGAAAATATATTGAACGTATAATTATTACGCGGTAGTAGCTTTGATGGCGGCTGTTCATTGGAAAAAAGTTTTACATGGACGATATTTTCATACTGAAATTATTTTGGATCTATTAAGACAAGAATCTTTCAACGGGATTCGTTTCGTTTATCTACAATGTCTTTAAATAGGATTCGCAAAAGATTTTCGGACATAGGTACCTGCCGCCTACTCATACATACCGACTTCTAGAGTAAATAATATTAATCAAAGATAGACAGACTTTTGCTCAGTGCAGCTTAATTGACTAAGTTCATTTTGCTGTACCATAAACAAATTATTAATTCCGTGCATCTAGTGTTTTCCTCTTGTTCATTTTTACCTACCTTGTAATCGATCTGTTCGAAGATATCGACGAAAACAGAACAATAAATCACTTTTATTGATCAGGAATTTTAAGTTGCATGTTGACACCATAAAGTGTAAACAGACATCATTCGGTTTTTAAAACTGGTTTAAACTAAAAATATCTAGAATTTTACTTAACCTTTACAAAAGATGACTCCAAATGTAATTCATACGCTGTAAGTATTTCGAAATATGATTCTTGTTTGAGATCGTAGGCGCCATCTTGATTACCATAATTTTACGACTCTTCGTATTTTATATTTATGACGGTGGAATTAATTTTGGTTACGATTGGTGACCAATAACGGGTTCTTAACATTTTTCGATAACAGCTATCTTTTGGTTGCTTGGAACTGAATGACGCACTTTCAGAAATGGGGCAATATTGGCTTAACAGGTTTTTTTTTCTAAAAGGTTTTTTTTCGTAAACTTTTTAGCTGAACTAGTTGACTATTTTAACAACATTTGGTGGAGGCTTTTGTCTGACAGTTCAGCTGAATGATGATGAAATTATCAGAACATTCCAAAAAATTTCAGAAAATCGAGCATGTTTTTAGGGTTCCGTACCTAAAAAGGAAAAATAACAACACTTATAGGATCACTTGTTGTCCGTCTGTCTGTCTGTCAAGACCCTTTTGAAAGAGTAGAGGTATCAAGTAAAAATTTAAATCAAATACTCGGGGCTACGGTCTCTCTCTTCAGCTGTAAAAAGATCAAACTTGTAAGTCAACGCAATCAAAAGATATGACCGTTTATGTCGCATATCTTGCGATTTCTCAAGAGAATCAAAGGGCTATAGGGTACTTCCCGTTGACCTAGAATCATGAAATTTGGCAAGAAGCAATGTCTTACAGCACATGTTAAGGAAAAAATCTGAAAACCGTAAATATTTTGTTCATCATCTGCCTAGCCTATTCCATACTATATTGGGGTCGGCTTCCAGTCTAACCTGATGCAGCTGAATACCAGTATTTTACATGGAGCGACTGCCTATCATCTTATGTTGTTCAATAACAAAACAACTGGCCTGCATTATGAAGTTTGTAAGGAACCTCCGGTGCGCGAGTCCAACTCGCACTTGGCCGGTTTATTTTATTTTATTTTATTGAAAGAAAGAAAGAAAGAAAAAATATTTATTTGTCGCAGGGACATGACGTGCATCATACAAAATAACAAAAAAAAATACAATAAACATAGGTAGGTACAACGCATATCAAATATTTATAATTTGAACAGGACGGGGCAAAAAAAAAAAAAAAAAGAAATACGTTAACATCTTGCACGTCGTGACTGCGACAAGCAGGTTACCACTCAGCATGATGTTGTACTATGGGGAGCCCACAGCACAGCGCTGGTTTTCAGTGGTCACCCGTGAAAAAAAAAAGAACACGTACGGAAGCCAAGACAGCATAAATATTTTTAACATTAATAGGGAAATAAAATAAATAGTACTCGGGGTATAGGATCATGCTCTATAAAATTATATTTAACTGTTGCAAGGTCCCTTCCCCATTGAAAACATCATGAAACATATTTCAAGTTGTTTTATAAAACCACTCGTGGTTGCTCTATTAATGTTTCACATTAAGATCTAATAATACATTGAACCAACTGGTATAAATATCTTCAATGGAAGAATATGACCTTTACATACTTATCTTACGCGTACCTACAACCGTTATTCACCTGCATTATAATATAGGTATTAGATGAGGCACAAACTTACCTAACGCGTAAACACTTAATAGGTTACCTATTGGTACTTTAATTTGATTTAAAACAAACATTTCTATTTTTATTCAGAAAAGCTTCAAATTTTTCAGACTGTGCTGTAGTCACTTTCTAAACTAATGTTTTCTTCATGTTTTGAGATTATAAATATTATAAAAAACCGTGAGTTTATGATTGTATGTTTTAAGATTACAAGGATCATGTTCAGATTTAAGATTATGTCAAAATACACTTTCCAGTAGTTGCGTGGCCATTACACTTGGTATCGCGCGCTATGTCCACATCCACAGCTGTCATTACTGCAGACAGTGTAATAACTGTTTATGCACTAGACACGCTTAGTCGCAGGCGCTACTAGAGCGATGACATACATTGTCTAATCTATGTAATAGCTCTCGCACCTGTCGACGGTACGACTACCTGTACGGTAACTTGGTTAAAATCAGGTTTAGTGAAGTTTTAAATGATTGAACAATACCTTAAAGTTTAAAGTGAAACTTTAAACCCATTGAGCTTTAAAGCCTAAACCGCTGGGTCCTGATGCATGAAATTTTGCAGTACAGTTTCTTATAGAAGACATTAGGGAACGATATTGGAAGAATAATCCCCTAAAGAGGTAATGGGGGATGATAGTTTGTATGGTAGTTCGTCGTTGTTGATGAGATATCCCATCGGGTTCGCGACCTAGTATATGTCCACATTCAAAAATATAAAATTGTTAGCTGATCTATAGAAGTTGGTAAATATGTATTAAGGCTGAGAAGCTCTGAATTCATAAAACAATATGAGCTCAAAACTCAACTCAAAAATTCAAACTCAAAGCATTTATTTCAATAAGACCTTAACGGGCACTTTTGAATGTCAGAACAACAAAGAAAGCGAAGCTACAGTCCCAGTCACAAGGCATAATAACTTGTGAAAGTACTGTAGTTGCCCATTCCAAAGCGTAGATCTCTATGGATAAGAATGGGCAAGAAACTCCTCACATTCTTATCAATCAAAATATTTTTACAAGATCTTGGTTACATCATTCATGTTGAGATAATACATATATGTGAAAACGTGGACATTAAGAGCGTCCAGAGTAAAAGATTAAAAGCAAATATATTTTACCACTTAAGCCTTGTAAAACTATTTGTTTTGCTCACCGTACCTAATTGTAATGCAGAATGCAGCGCACAGTCCCACTATTAAGATTCACAGTATCATAGTAAATTACTTGTGTATATGTGATTTATGGCATTATTGCCAAACGTGGCATTAATTAGTGCTTGTGTACTAATTGGCAGCACATGTACCTACATGAGCAATTATTGTTCCAACCAATTAGGACTTACGAGTCAAGGCACTCACATTACGTTTAGCACTAAACTTTATTACTAACGGCTATCTGGCAAGTCCTTTACATTTGGCAGTCATGGGTTATGGCAGACACCACCAACTTTGGTCTTCATCTCGTATGACGCTGGTGAAAAAGAGCATTGAAAATCCAACAAAGTGCTTTTCATTTGGGTGACGCCTAGTGTTAGTTAGTTCTTTACTAGCCTTATATCACATAACAACACTGTAATCATACCTCCCGTAAACTGAAAATGGGCCTCCCAGCGATACAGCAGTACCTCTTACTTTTTACAGGCAGTTTTGAAAACTCAGCTAATAGCTCATAGCAGAAAATGAATATTGCAGTCTATTTTCCGATCCCAATCAAAAGAAATGTTGCAGATACGTATCGGTATGGCCATTATTTCGTTGAAACAAACAGCAGTAGTTTCTAAATTGCCTCATTTCCACCGAAATAAATAAACTTACAACCCAGAACTGACACCCTCGTGCCAGTTACAAATAACTACACAACCTATTTAATATTCATAAACACACAAACAATAATTAACAGGTAGGCAACACGTTATCAGCGTACCGACCGGCTTATCGCTCCATCGTGTGCCCCACCCCGCACTTTCACGTCTTTATCTTGCAACTTTATCTTTTTTATATTCTATCTAAAGTCATTTCCCTAGGGCGGGCTCAATTTGACTTCAAAAACTATCCGAATACCCACCAACATCGAATTCCCAACTCTATCTTCACAAGTCTAAGAGTCAATATTACCTGTGGTCTACTTCCTAAACAGCAAAAGTTAGTGGTTACCAGTAAATTACCAATCAGTTGACGTTTCGGAGATCGTAAAAGCAACCAGCGCTTTGAATATCGGCCGTAAAAAGTTTAGTCGAGTTGAATCGATTTATATCGAGTCGGATATTGTACATCAAACGATTTTTTGACGTTGATTTAGTTTTAAATAAATATGTACGAGGTTTGAATTATTGGGATATTTTCAGAGGGTTGGCGATTTAGCTTTTTCAGTGGTCATAAATTATTTTATTGTTTACCACGACAAACCTTTAAAATATGTCCAACATTTGCTATTGGATAACAGCAATAAAATCCACCTTTTGCAAATTGTCAATTATTATCCAGAAAAACAACACTCGCAAACCTTTAAAAAACATTGTGTCGATTACATAAACAGATAATTCATAATTAAAAGCCTATAAAGAACATAAATCATCCCCCATTCCCAGGGCGAGGTCACCAAGGTACGCAACACCTCCACACGAGGGCGCGCCCTGACTGCCACTAAAACCCATGGAAGCACTCATAAATTAACTTTAAAGCCGGGGCTGCATACTCGCACGTCACACACGCATCCCTTACGTCCACAGACAACATATATTTAGACAACAGACTAAAAATATCCCTTTTAAGTTAAAAATAGATGTTTTATACTTGAGGGCATGGCTTGACCTTTGTATAAATGGATTTGTCGCTGATAATTTTAATTACATGAAGACACCTATTTATGGAAGATGCCCTGGCGTCGCGATTTGCTATTATTAGTCGAGGTTGTCAAAACAAACTTTACTCAGTCGATAATCGCCTAAAGTTTGATTGGAAATATTTGTAGAGCTCCAGAGATTGTCAAGTTATTCTGGATTTGATAGAAGTTAATTATTGTTTGTTTAGTCGTGAACCTTCACACTTAACTCACTAAAGATTTAAAACGTTAGATGTCCCATCTTGTCGGGTATACCAATTAATTATTCTAAATGCAAGCTAGCTCGCCGCCGATTCACACTATTATATTAAGGGAATATCGAAATATTTAAAAGAAACTTCTTTTATTAGTATCTGAACTGGAATAAAGTAAGTGTAGTCGACTAAAACCTGTAGTGTAGTCGACTAAAACCAACAGCACTCGACTATAAAAAGCATCGCATTCGATTAAGACAAAGCTGGCTATATTCCGTGTGTGGAACAACGAGCACGAACGAAATGAAAACGTTACGGCCATGATTTGTGGCAGTAGGCAGCACATAAAAAAACATTGCTCACGACATTCGTATCAAACTGTTTGTGTAGTTTGCTACCACTGTGAGGTACCAGTGTGAGGTACGCGTTTTGTTTATTTGGAAACATGGCCGGAATAAGGTGCGACTCGTTTTTAATTACTCTGATAGTTGCTAGAGTTTGGTCCTAAATTGAAGTACATATATTAAAGGACTGTTTTATAGTGGCCGAATAGGCGTCTATCATCTACCAGATTAAACCAAAATGGTATAGAATTTGTATAAATTATCAACTAGACAGAGTCATCTGAAACTTTTCCAGAGTAAGTTACTAATTACTAGCAGAAGACTCATTCGGAGTGGCATTTTTGGGCCAAAGCTGTCCCACTGCTGGACTAAGACTTCCAGGAAGTGGTTCGTTCCATAATAGAGTTGCATTTCATTGTTACAAGTAGGTCCATTCTAAGGCACCTAAACATATGTAGGTCCTCAACAATCAGTCTGTTTATCAACAAAAACAACACATGCCATGATTTCTAATTATTACTCCGGAAATACATTCATTATTAAATAAAAATAATCCATAATTAACATTGAAAGTAAAGTTACAACACAAACGGTGATATGGCGCGACCAGGGGTGAGAAGGCGCGCGTTGTCGCGAGTCGCGGGTCGCAGGTCGCGCTTATCTGCGACCTGCGTCGGCGCATGTGACCGCCTGATTAAAAAATATAAATATAATGGCGATAATGGAGTAGGCACACTAATTGATATGGTACTTTTATAGCTAATTGTGTAATAAATGGCTGTGGGGCTATCATAGTTCATGGCCCTTGCTGGGGTTGTAATCAGCAGGGTCTACCACCAAGGACGAATTGTTGATTCCAGTATGTTGTTATGGAGATAAGAGCCTTACTGCTTACCCTCTTGAGATAAGTTGGTAGGTTGGTCTCACATTACTACCTTACGATCAATCAAGCAGTAACAATCAAAAAAGTCAATCGTGGAATTGTCATAAGCTTTTCGATAGGTTGTCAGTACTTACATTTTTAACTTTTTCACCATCGCGATCGTTTTCGATGATGGAATGTAATTTTTCCGGCCCCTCAGGCTACCGGGCGTAGAGTAACGTTGACTTTTTAGCACCCTTATTATTTATTTTCTGAAATCTTCTGCTCCAATTCAGCCTACCCGAAATCCATCAACTTTCAATAACGTCCAAACACGAGTTCATAAAGCAGCTGCCGATAGTAGCAGTAATGTACTGCGGTACACTGCAGTTACCGGCCTATTACCGGCATAAAAGGGTGATCTTTACGGTTATGGCGCCTATTAACCGGTATTGTGGACCATTAACCGGTATTGATATTACTTTGATGGCGTTCGATGGGTAAAAATATACGGAGTTATTATTGTTATTGTGAATTTGCGTGTTTGAATAGAAATTGTTTAGTGTTGTGTTGTTTTAGCCTTTATTTATTTTTTGGGATTCAGCCGCAGGGAACTGCTATATGGGTTGTAGACGTGTAGTCCAAGGATTCTAGGTCAATAGATAAATTATACTTAGGGACATGTCATGTTGAATTGAAAGCTGGATAACAATTTGGGTCGACCATTTATTATACCTATCTGGAGAGAATTTAAAAGTAGGTTTTCATAATCTAAATATATAAAAGCGAAAAGTCACTCACTCACTCATCACGAAATGTCGAAAACCGCTTGACGTAAAAAGATGAAAATTGGCAGGGAGATAGTTTATAGTTAGTAGGCGTCCGCTAAGAACGGATTTGACAGGGCCGGATTAAGGAGGTCTAAGGGCTCTTGCATGTTTGTATGAAAGTCCTTCATTTTTTGTGCTACAAACTTGAAATTTGGCCGGGAGGTAGTTAATAGGCTGTTGCTGTGGCTGAGGTAGGTAGGGTAGGTACTAGGAAGGGTAGGTAGTAGGTAGGAAAAAGTGCATTATACGCCGGTACAGCTAGTTACTAATAATAATATCAGACACACATGGAGATTGGACACGTGAAGAGAGGCCTATTCCCGCCAGGGCACCCACTACGAAATCGGAAAAAAGAAAACTATTACGATGATGGTGAATAATACTCATATCTTTATGCTTGACGAGGATTCAGTAGTCGATAATATTGTGAGTATTTGCATACATACAATTTGTATTGACATCCACGAAACAAAACACGATTCCTACTACATCTGTAGAATTAATAAAAGGCTACCAACCATACAAAACAAGATTGTACCAAGCTGCTTATTATTCGTGTCAGGTTGGCAGCACTGTCGAAGTAATACGGGTTACTGCTTCAAGCGCTGCACTCAAAATATTGAGCTGTTTATAAACAAATGGACTCGAACACTATTTGTTTACAACTAACTGAACTTTAATCTAAGTGGTACAATGATCTATCAAAGTGATTAGATAGTAGGACGGATAATTAACAGATCATTATGTTGATTATGAGTTACTGAAATTTAAAATATTGAATTTAACTTAACGCTAAATGGGCACTTATGAAACCTCAGAAGCTTGATGCACGGTTTGAATTTTACGTATCCTAAGGAGAAGAACAGACAATGAACTCTATGGTTCTCTATTGGAAATATTTGTCTTTTACAATGCTGCCATATTAGGTTTATACGACTCTTATATAACTTTGAGAGGACACTGCTTGCCTGACCTCTAATACCTAAGTTCCATTCATGTAAGTAAGAAAACATGTATTTGCCATAGTTTTGCTAATTTAACTTTGACCAAACTTTGATTGGACACAAATACCTCACAAACTCCAACACTAAATCTCGCCAGCAACAAACAAGAAAAAGAAATCATCCAATAAAACAATTGGGCATGTTTCGGGAAATTAGTTTGTCTTGAAACCCAAGAAACTTCATCAAAAGAGGATATACAAGTGGGAAACTTGTTAACCAACGTCTATATTAGGAAGGGAAGCCTGGAGTCAGAAAATGTTAAATGAATAGCTGTTCTATCTTGGAACCTGCTTCGAAAAGATTAAGATCACAGCGCTTGCTAAGCGACTTTGATATTTCGAAACAATAATTGCCATAATTTGATTACTCCGGAAAATTGCAACCATTAGGTATAGCTGCCATAATTATACAATCAGCCACAAATACAGCCACCACTAGCGAACAGGTACTTAACCCAATTGCGACGACTAATAAAATCCCAAAAAGATGAAGGTTCTCTAACAAATGGAGGCCCGTTTGAACGGCCTGGTGGACTGGCACACAATGCCTTGTTTACGTTCGGCTGAGCCTTGAGCGAGTCGAGCCACTTGCCAGTTGCGCAACTATCGACGCTGGCTTGCTGGAGCCGCTGTTGCTAGGGGGACATAGAGCGCGGACGAAGATGGGTGAGGGTTGGATGTTCTGTTTTGTGCCTACGATTTGGTAGATGGTCTGATATGAAACAAAGGATTAGGTTTATAGAAATTCTTACGTAAGTGCACTGATCTCACTGCAACAAGTAATGACATGAATAGCAATGCCTGTTTCATGTTTTCAGTATAGAATAAGGTAATCGACAATACATAAAAACATTGTTCCCGCATAATTACGGGCAGACCTATACTCACAGCTTACGTTCATCCCTAAAAATGCTATGTAGATTTAACAGGTGTAAATATGAAGATTTGTTCAGTTTTTAAACTTCTTACACACCTATAACTATGAAAATACGCGAAAAATTAAAGTATTTTATAGAATTTATCGCTCTTCATCCGGTTTCTCATTGATTTTCATACTACAAAGTGTACGGGCTACGCCCTACGCCCGCTACGGGCACCGCGTAGCATCTGCACTCATACTCTGTGGCCAGTTCGTCGACCCCGCACTCGAGGCCTACCGATACCCAACAAACAACAGCTGAGCTGCACTGACATACACACACAACAGTCCATCGCACACAAACACACACACAGACATTATCAGTTTGTTTAGATCACACACACTTATGAACAACACAGTTTGTGTATAGACGCACACATAAAACACACACACATGTAATGGTTTGTTTAGATGTACAGTGTTGAAACATTCGCGTTTCATACAGCTTTAGTTTTTCAATTAGAATGTGAAATAATTGATTTTTTTCCTTTCATTGTAGTTTATACGTGTGGAAAGATCGTGAAGAATCAGAATTGTGTACGAAGTTGGTCTTTGTCTAAGACTAAAAAGACATCTAGACTCACAAACATAAAATGTGGACTACGTAGTTTTAGTAAATGCATATTATGAACAAAAATCACAACAGTTATGCAACATACTTGTTGGATGCTGACGCGATTTGAAAACTTGCAAAATAAAGAAGGGACTAGAAAATACATACAAAGCCCGTTTAAATCATTACGCTCCTTTGGCTTTGCTGTAGTCGGGTGAATAATTATCACTTTAGGGTAGAAAAGGACTCATATACATCCGAAGGGAATGGGATACATTCAAAATTAGAGCTATGCAAAGTTATTCTACTGAAACATAATGCCTACTCAATGTTAGTACCTATGTATTTATAAGTGTCTTGAAGAGTGTGAACAGTGAATGTTCTATATTATACATACTAATTACTTGATAAATTAGCATACCATTATAAAGAGCGACTATAAATAATTAGAAGCCATTACTGCGAACTCACGTATCTCCCCATATCGGACATAAAACATTACAATATCAGGTTAACTAACCTTCTTGTAGTAATAACTCATTGCTCAGACGATAAGAGGACATTAGAATAGAACACAGTTCATTACTATAACATACTGCACAAATATGATAAACAGACGATTCAGAAATATGTTTAAAATAGACATCGTTGTGCACAATGGGCGGTCTTATCGCTATCGACGATCTGGTGCGACCTAGATTGTGAATACCATATTTATTTATAATACTTATCATATGTTATTTATGTATTATCTCCTTTAAAATCAATCAATGAACTCGAGCTATTGCTGTCCACCGCTGGGCAATAGCCTTCTGGGATTTTTGAAGGCTTAAGAAGGACCTCATTATTCGTTTCTCATCTTTCAGAATCCAATCTTCAGTACGTGTCTTCGACTCTCCGGCAAGTTTTCATTTGGCTTTTCATGAAAACCAAATGATATCACTAGACACTGGCTGCAGCTTGTAACTGAAGACCATCTTATTAATTTACGATACAGATGTGCAAACATCTTGAAAGTGCTTTCTTTGACCAGCGCCCAGGGTGCACCGGCCCAACAGCTGCTGTTCCCACCCGACATATCGAGAAGGACCAGCAGCCATCAGGCACTCGAGGAGGAATTCTGACAACGCACCCCCAATAGGTTTACCTTGCGTTGAAAACCTTTCGTTGCAACCTGACATACACCAGGATCTATTAACAACTACTTACTATCACCGAAATGCGTACTTCTATGTTTGACAACCGCATGCGTGGGCAACACATAATAAATAACAAAATCTCAACCAAAATGTTTAACATTTTTGTCCAAAATTAATGAGCCAACAGTTTTAATTAACTAACTGACCCGTAAAACTAAACAAATGATTTAATTAGCATAAATCTCTAACACCATAGTATAATGTATAAGTTGTATTAAAACAGAAACGTGTTCGGTTGGCCAAGGCCAGCGATTTGCATGGCGAGTCATAATAGCCAGCACGCGAACAAACCCCTTCATTATGCTATGCTAATTTGTAGCAGTTATATTGTTAGGTAGGTACTAGGCTTTTGTGGCGACTCTGTTTGGGTAAATAACATGAAAATGAAGAAGCTTTGTTTTGCTTGTTAAAAGATTTGTGTGTTCTGTCGGTGCTAATTCGTTATGTTGTTGGAGAGAACTGTGTTGGCTTTAGGCTTTTTATAGTAAAAAAAAAAATCCTACCATAAAAAAATGTATTCGTATTTATCTAAGTACCCAATCTTTGGATTCTGTCAAAACTTCATTTTGCGTGCTTTCACAACCAAGACAACACTATAAACCTTAGTCGGGAAACAAGTTACATTTTCAGGATTCAGCTTTCGTCCTCGCGACCTAACCAAAGCGAACGGTAGCGTGAATACGCTATCATCGTGCTCGTATATCACTCATTTGTTCGGAAAATCGAGAGTCGGCGCGATCACGCGTTTGGGTTTGCCGAAAAAATGAACGCGAAGTTCGCGTTTTCACGATTACTTTGGTTAGGACCCTGGGTATCACTAACTTTATTGTTATTGCACCTATTTGCTGCATCGTGTACCTCTCTATATAACAAACAAACAACTTACTTATATTTATCGTATAATATTAATTGTGTGTTATCATATTGTTATATAAATAATGCACAATTTTCTGCTTTAGCCACAGTATTGTTTGTGCTAGTTACTGCATCACTGTTATTAAAAGTCATTACGTGTTTATGTATTGTTAAATGTGAACTTGGCACTTAATAAAATCATCTCATAGATATTATTAGACACCTACCTCTCAATTATGTCGTTAGAATAATATTTATTTAAACAGGTATCATTATTATGTGTGTCCTTATATTTCGTATTTTTTGTTCAAAACAGACAGGATATCTATTGCATGAAGGATGATGGTGCGTACACGCCGTTAATGTTTGTGGAGAAACGTCTGCAAGTAAGTTGGCAAAACGGATAACGAAAAGTTAAAGCAAAAGCCGAGAAGTTCTAGAAAGTTACTTAATGTTATCATGCTGCAAAATGTTGCTCTACAAAAAGTTACTTCGGTGTGGATGCACCCATAGACTTTTAAACTTCATTCGAGCTTACCAAAATATCCACAGTATATTCGGCTATATGAGAGAAGAACCCGGAAAAAATACTTCGACAACTTTTCACCCAGGGAAATGAAAAGTTATCACGCAATAACTGCTCACTGAAACAGTTGGTACTTCTGACCTCCAAAAATAGGTCGTGTTTCCAGTAAATATCATTTAAGCGTTACCTATTTAAATCACGGAGAGTGTAAAAAGCATGAGTTTCAAAGAAAAGGGACGCTCGATAAAACGGTACATAGATAAATATAAATAAATCAAGTAATTAATGTCAGCGCCTCTGAGATATTGGTGTCTTGTGAGATGGACGCCTGTCACACCGTGACGGAACTAGAATTCCTTGTAAAAAAGTGATTTTGTGTATCGTCATTTTATGCACTGCAGCGGTGTGATATAGCTACTTGCTAGCTAGTAATATTGTCGTGAGAGATGTTCGTAAGCAAGTGTATTTTATAATAATTAGTACAGGAGTCGAGGAAAGGGATATGGAAACAATGGTAGCCAATCAGAACAAAGTATCGCACCATTTTAATGTACGCTGATTGGCTGAATGGCGATGACGCGACGCGAACGGTACGGGCGGTAGAATGAGTGAGGATGACTGGATGAAGCCCAAACAGCAACTGTGTCTGTTATTAAAATTGAATTAAAAAGAATTTATTTCGGACAGCAGTGATCCATGTTGTGCTAGTATTACAAAAAAAAAGCTTATGTATATTTTACTTGTTATGCTCTATCTCAATTTAACTAAAACCAAAGTGATTTTACAAGTCAATATTGTTACTACTTATTTTTGGCTACATTGTTATGTCAAAATAGTTTTTACAACCGCAAGGATCGTTTGATATAAAACAAAAAACATTAAATGTACTTAAGTACATTAATTTATATCAAAACACTTCAACCAAAGAAATCATAATTGTAATTATCATAATTTATGAATATATAGTACGAAAACAACATGTATGATTGACATTTACATTTAAAATGTATTTTTATTACAAATTCGTTTTAGCTCAGCATTGTTTTATTCATTTTAATAACTTTTTAACGATAAATCTCGCATAAATTAACATAACAAGTCTTAATTAATCAGAAATAGCATTTTAGCATATATTTTCTGCTAAGGTCTTAATTACTTACAATTTCTATGCAAACCACACAATTCAAATGGGTATAATGAGCGCATTTGAATTCAAAGTTCAAGATTTTTAGTAAAAACGAAATTGTTTTTCCATGTCGAGCAGGAAATGGGTGAAAAATAATAATAAAATACCAAGAAAACTTAAGATGCGCAGAGATAACAGATAAATATTATCCTCCATAAAATAGCTAGACAAAATTATACAAAAACCAATGGCTATCAGCAGGCATCGCTATTACATGACAGTGTAAATGCGGCCTATAATTCGTAACACAAAAATAAACAAAACCAAAGCTTGGTTTTTGGAAAGTCGTTCAAACAGTTTGTGACACGCTCGACAGAGATGATCAACCTTTTACTTTTGAGGATCGTTACTACAACGTATAAAAGATGTCATCACCCGAAACATCATGAAGTATGAATTTAATTCAGCAGTTCCGAATTTTTCGAGTTGTTTTCAGATAGCTGGTCATTTTACAATAATGTGACAACACGGTCAAACTGCAAGCTCAAAGTATTATGGGTATCATCCGCAACATTCAAGACTGTGATCTACTAGAATTATTATTTAAAATCATTTTGACCATGTAAATATTGCACTTTAGTAAGAAACAGCAGATTCTTTTGTAATAACCGATTAAAAATTTCAGTGGGCTGGGTTCTAGCATCATTTGCTGATGGCAACTGCGAGGGTCTTTGCCCGAATATTTACAAAATGAGCGTTTGCTACTAAATCGTTAAATAGCCTATGCCGCCGCCGACTCTTGATCGTCGTAGCTTTATTAACCAGATAATTCCACCTCTCAAAAGAAAACCGTCCACGCGTTTAGTACCCCTGCACTGCGATCGCTTTGAACTCCAATTCACAGTAGATGATACTCTCGCGATGTTCTCAGAAATCGTTGCTATGATCAGTAAGCAGTAAGCAGCAAGCAGTGAGCTGAATCGGGAAGTAATTACCACCTGTCTTTGACGATAAACATATCGTCGCCCTTTTGAATGAACTCATTCATGTTAGAGATGTGGGATATTATTCAAAATATATGTTTGAGTTTGTGTTTGGAGATGATTTATAAATAACGAACTTGAGTAAAATTGGCATATGGTTGGGGTACTTATACTGTTTAGATTTCTTTCATCTTAATACAACATAAAATAAAATTACGTATCTCAATTAAGGATTTGTCAAACCCGTAAGTATTTGTAAGGAGTTGCCCGTGTCCCTACGTCTTTCGATCCTTTAATAAAACCCAATTTCAAATGCAAGCTAGAAAACGAACTTAAATAGTTAATTAGGAAGAACAATCACCAGGTTATCACCCAGACTAAAGACACACAGACACAAGCACATACGTTATTGTTGACCCACCTCTAGCCGTTATCAGTCGCCTGATAAGAGCAGCCCTTGGTTATAATTAGCAACATAAGTACACGTTTAATTCCACGACAAATACTACGTTTTTATCTTATTTAATTTAAACCATCTTCAGTAAACAAAAAAACTTAGTAAATATATTTGTTTTATTCTGATTGTACGCCTGTTTTTAAGTTTTTTACCTGTTCTTTATTTATAAGACTTTACTTTTTAAACGATATGAAAATGTTGATACGATTTAGTTGTAAAAACTTCAAGTGTTTACCAAACTTCTTTATCAACGATAATGGTGCATGGTGGAGCGGTTTAAAATATACAGGGTGTGGCGTAAGTAGTGGTCCACCGTTAAGGATTCGAAATACCAGATAATTTACTATATACATATTACAATTCTAACCATTTTTGTAGTACTTTTTTTTTACAAAAACCACTCTTGAATTTGCATGATATGTTAAAAGTTAGGGTTAAAATAGAGAAGAGCTTACTTTTTCTTCAGAAACTCTAAATATACATGAAAAACCATAACTATTCACGATAGCTCTAGTATTCACCAGTAATCAACAGAAATCAATTACGTAAATAAAAAACAAAAAAAGTCATATTTTCGGAACCCTTGGGTAAAAATGATTAAAATTGTAATATGTTATAGTAAATTATCTGGTATATCGAATCCTTAACGGTGGACCACTACTTACGCCACACCCTGTATATGACTGACATAAGCTATAAAAATGCATTTGTGAATCCTGGTCATAGTCGTTGTGAAAATACGAAAAACTTCACCTGTAGCACAAGCCTTTATCCCGAGCAACTGTGCGATAGCCAAGACAGGATTATGTTTGGTAAAACCGCGCCATGCGTTCGGAGGGTAAGTATGTTCTTGGTCAGCCAGTTTCCGAATGGGTAGACCCAACTGCATGGCATGATTTTAAAAATTAGAAGTACCTATCATTAAAACTTTAAAGTTCTTTTTATTTTGACGTCATTTATTTTGTTCGCCTTTTTTTCATGTGTCGTGGAACAACTCAAGGTTAATGATAACATTAAAATATCAACAGAATTCGCCTAACTAAACACTTAAAAGCGAAAAAAACATATTTTTCTAAGCCTGTTCTGCGATCTCAATTCTCAAACTAATTAATATTCTTCTCACGTATTTGAAAACACTTTGGTTAGCGCCGAGGTTCGGTCTCATAACTATCTTTTATTTATCTTTGCAGAGGCCTGCGCAGACGAGATACTTTTGATAAAAATTCTCAAAATATATCTAGCGAAATGTGGGTATACTGTAGGTCACTTCTGCCTAGCCCTTGGGGGAATTCAGGCGTGATGGTATAAAGTAATGTTGCTTAAAAAATAATGTCCTGGAAAATGCACACATAACACAAGAATCAGCACATACACACTCATTAAGACGGACAAAAGTACACCACTGACTGTCCCCCCTTTTTCATTTTAAGTTGGTTCAGCCGAGTTCGTCGTCCAGACATTCAATTGGCTGGAAGTTGTCGCTATTAGCGATAAGACCATCATTATACCCATACAATTTGCAATTTGCAATATTGTAAAAGAACTATGTACCAATATTAGTGTACGTCAATAAAGTAAAAGAATATTTTATCCCAACAATTTAAAAGTCCCCCGTCTGCGCAGGCCTTAAACGAGCTATCACCTCCACGTAAACCACCAATTTCCTGCCTTTCCCAATGAGGGTCAAAAGATCTAATTAGAACACACACCGGTATTTAATTGCCGAACATGGGACCATTTATAATTACGTCTTTATTCCACCATATGTGAAATTTTAGACCTTCATGAGGTATACCCTTATTAGCCATTTAATCACTATGCGTTGAGCTAAATGAGCCATTATTATCATTGGACAGAAGTTAACTATTGTTTCAACAGCGCAGCGGTATCATTTGGAAACTTGGACGTATATTGCCCTTTTTCACTTACACTAGTGAGATCTAAATGAAAACTTCAATTGTTTCTGTTGCATTTTCAAATCTCGTCGGAGAACAAAGCGCTGAAAGTTCAACAGTAAGCTTTTACTTAGGCGTACATTCAGAAGTCATTTATTTATTTATTTATTTATTTAAACTTCATGTACAAAAGTGGTACATAGGCGGACTTAATGCCACAAGGCATTCTCTACCAGTCAACCTTGGGGTCAAATAGTCATCTAGTGTAAACTAGAAAATCTATTTGATTAGTGTACTTTATTTATACCCCAAATAAATTGGGATGAGTCAATCAGTGTAGGAGAATGATGATGGTGTAGTTTAATGAATATATTGATATAAAGGGTGTAAAAAGACCCTTAACGAAGCCGAAAGGCACTTATTCTCCCCGTCATGGCGATCATTTTTTTGTTCTAGACCATACCTGGGAACCTTCTAGTTACGGAGATATTGGGGGTCAAAGTTCCAACTTTTTCACAACTTTTTTTAAAAATAAAAGGTTTTAATTTTGTAACTTTACTTTAAACACCTCCACAACCCCCGTACTATTTAATCCATCCATCAGCACAATGTGTTGAGTGCGTTATTTTGAGTTTTACCGTAAAAAGTGATTTTTCACCCCAAAAAAAAAAATCGTTTCCCAGCAAAAATTTTTGCGTAAGGTTACTTAGTTTGATGTACAGAATGCTTGGTTGACGGCTTCGTGAAGGGTCTGTTTACACCCCGTAGAGACGCATTACAATAAGAATATCATCATTCTTAGTTACAGTACTAAATAGAACGATTGTGGCCTCATTTATATCCAGAGTACGTCCTTAACGAACGCCCACGGCACTACACTCTACAGGTCGCGTATTAACATTCAAACTGCAGCATACTACAGTGCATCGTCCTATGTGAGCGATGTAAAGCGATAAATTAAAAAAAGTACAATATATACGTTCTTTAGTTAAACATTACACCTGACTAGCTTCTTACCTAGACAGGTAACCTAACTCCTTTATGTGTGAGGTCAGCCGCGAAAAACAATTTGTCAGTAGTCAAAGTGCTGCATGGAATCATTTTTGGTCGACTATGTAGAGCATCATAGCCCAAATGATGTTCGCCATGCCTTTGCAAAACATATTATTTTGCATTCACCTAAAAATAAACTTTTCTTCAAATTGTAGTACTTAACTCGGCTAAAATGGAGATGCAAGATAAATCCTAAGGCCATGCTTTTTTAATTCCATACGTAATCGTTATCGCTAAACTTTCACTTATTCTAATCCATCTTGTTTCGTTTTGCCAACGTGTAGAGTCTCACCTGTGCATCCATAATTGCCATTGTATGCTGTTACACTCACAGCTACATATTTTCCGCATGGCGTACACTCAAAATCAAAGCAAGTTTCTCAAATCGATAGAACATTTTCATATTACAGGCCTTATTGAATTGTTAAAAACAAAGAGATGAAGACACAAGACATAACAACTATGTATACTTTAGATGCCCATTCCAAAGCGTAGATCTCTATGGAGAAGAATGAGCAACAAAATCTATCTACCCTCTTAAATCAAAATATTGTTACAAAATCTTGGTATATAGCTCATAGCACCGTTTCCCCACATAGGACAGTGGGCAAGAAATGAGAAGATATTACATAGGCGGTGCCTCCGTCGCGGACACAAACAAGACAGTTAGCATATATAATGGAGCGTTATTATTTTTAGTATAAGTGTACAACCGGCTCCGACCGGTTCTACTGGGGATGTATTAAATAAACAACTGAGGAGGTCTCGATAGAACGGTTCTCTAAAATACCGCTGATGGTTTTCTTTGTCTGGTCCTTCGTTGAATGAGTGTCGGAAAATAAACTTCTGCTGCATGAGGTCTTTGGCTCAATTCCCAGACTTTCCAAGGATCAAACAAGAAGAGGTTTCAAGAAGCAAGCAATCATTTGGTTTTTGCCCAGAATCTGGGATTTGAAACCTGTTGATGGCAGCTTAGGATCGCCCCCTAATCTTCTTCTTCAACCTTTGGCCACTCATTGCTGATTGTAGGTCTCTTCCAAACCCTCCACATTTGGCGTTTTTGTGTCATGGTCGGTGTCGGTTGTGTTCCCATAACACGGGACTTAAACATTACTGACGAAATGCTGTTGCAGATAAATCCTGCCTTACCCTTCGGGAATTACATTCGTGATGTTATTAAATCAACTACACTCTTATCATACCCTGAGAAATGCTGACTCTGAGATCGTGCCAAGAAGACTGTACATCATACTTTTGGCCAAAAACAACATACTGTGATCTGCCAAGTTTCATAATTATGGAAATATACGTGATCGTGAACAATCATTTATTTTGCAGCAATTGAGGGATAACCTGGAGAATTTATTATAAAGATAAGTAGGTAGGTACCTATGACTTCGAAGTAGACTGTCTGTCTTATTAACAACCCCTAAGGGCAACCAGAAGAATGGAGTAATGCAGAATCTCAGAAGACGATATTTGTTGGAACACTATTGTACAACTTTCTCTTAAGAACACCTACGGCTATAGAGAAGTCATGTCTCGTAAAAACAATAACTTCATAGTCAATTTCACACGACATCAAAAAGCAGATACAAATATTTGTCATGTCTTCCAAATCAGCATGAAATAGCTTTCACCATTACCGTAACCATAACAACCATACGAGATTTTGCTTCACCAACCAATATCACATCAGAAACATAAACACACATACGGATGAACACCGGTACCTAAATCCGTACTAATATTGAAAGTACACCATCTGTCTGTTTTATCTTTTCATGTTCTTACGACTGAATAGATTTAGTTAGGCACAAAGGTACCATAACAGGATACATTTTATCCCGGCAGTACGCTTTCAACCAGTCTTACCAAAGGGTATCGTATTAGCTAGTACTAACTGGGTTGTGGAGGTCAGATAGGCAGCCGCTCCATGTAAAATACTGGTATTCAGCTGCATCCGGTTAGACTGGCAGCCGACCCTAACAAAAAGGAAAAGACAGATGATGATGAGTACGTTTTAGTGGGATCATTTCCACCTCCACGGGAAAAGCCGCTGGCAAAAGCTATTACATAAATAACACATACAGATGAATACGGTATCCAAATCCGTCATAAGCATAACTATTGAAAGACGACCAAAATGCATTAGTCCGTTTGTTTGTGGTAGTAATGCTTCAATTATCGTCTATGATGCGTTTGCTCGCAGGAGACGTTAATGGAGATATGGAAGGAGACACAGTGTAAAGATAGCCAGTAAATCAACTAGGCGATTTTCGTGTTCGGATTGTCAAGTAAACTTTTGTCTGTATTACACGCTACACACATAAATGCGTAACCACTTATCTCGATGCTACAGTCCTTTTTTTTTTTTGATGGGAAATCATCAAATAACCCCTCCCGCTCTGAGTGGAGTGGGAGGGAGTGTCAGACTTTTACTGACTAAAACCCATCCATGTTCCTTCTTTGCCCTTTGTGTTCCAAGGCCGCGGTATCTCTTTCGAACAGTCCCGCTACAGTCCTGACTAACGAATAACCTGAAGTTACCTGAAGTTTGCTTAGATTCATGTAAACGCTTAGCATTTTTGTGTGAGCCGATTCTGGCTATTTGTTCGTAGTTGTAGTACTGTATATTAACACTCATATGTCTGCTGTAACGGAGATGTAATTGGTAGCCCGCGGTGAGCATTTAGAGAAGGTAACTACAGGAGCTGAGCTTTTGAAATGTGTTTATATGAAGGAAAATATTTGGATGACTAAGCGAGGTTTAAATTAAGGTACAAAGGATGAAAAGCTCTGCATGAGCGTTATTAGCTTTAACTCACATGCAGTTAATTGCTTGCCTAAGACCAAACACTCGCCTAAACAGTTCGCCTTTTGAAAAACTGAAACGATAATTAACGTCATAGCATTGAAGTTGTCTCTACTGTATTAAGTATTTTCACAACATTTCAACAATAATGATCATTTCTCAAAACCTAGTTTCCCACTCAACTGAAAAAAGAGAATGTTTTAACTTTCTCAAAGCATTACATAACATCAGAGGATTGATTTTTAAACTTCTTTTATCGAGATAAGTAAAGCTAAAGTTCTAAGTTTATCACTTAAAACATTACTTATACTAGCGCTCTTACGCGAGCGTCGTGCGCTGAATCCTAACGACACCCGCATTTAACAGGTGATTGTCGCTTTACAACATGTATATCTAACACTATGTTGATATATCCCACATAGGTAGGTATATTAGACCAGCAATGAACTGCATTGCTGATTGATTTGACGTGCCTAACATAAAACACGGCAACAATAATAAGTTATGCTTCTTCTATTTGGTTTAATAAGCTTTGTTTTAAAGCTCAATAACATCATCCTAATAATCAACTGATAATGATGGGCAAAGGAGCAGGGACACGCAGCGTTGGCCGGAGATAAAGTCTTGGCTGAGAAGCATTCGCGAATGGAACGGAATGAGCAGTGCTGCGGAGCTGTTTCACCTCGCAAAAGACAAGCAGAAATGTTGTCAGTGGATGGCTGCTAACCTTCAGTAATTGGAGAGGCATCAGAAGAAGATGAAGAACATAACACTTGGTAGTTACGTAAGCTTGTCGGAAGCTCACAATACTTTTTGACTTTTCCTTCAGCGATAGCGATGATAGCTCTAATACCTAGTCATCAGCTGTCATCTCAGTATCTTTTAGTAACAAAACCCAAAACACCTACATCTTATTTATTTAAAGAACATACAATTTAAAGCTATTCATCTTATGTCAGATCTAATCTCTTAATTGCTTTTATCGCCCAAAGGAACTTTATACATGACTTATCTCTTGACGATAGACCGCACAGGATGAACCCCATCTTCTAATGTCCATGTCCATCGTACAAAGCATTCACTATAACAGGTAAGTACTTACGTACATTGTATAGGTACAATTGTGACTTGATTACTAAATATAATAATATAGTACAATAACAGTGTTGTTCCAATCGTAGGTTCGTAACAGTTGCTTTCACTGCACAGACTCGAACCTACGACCTTTCGATTATTTACTGCGCTCTCGCACGATCCGATACACACAAAACAAATTATAACTGGTAATATGTGAGCGTTCCCAATGTATTGAGAGAATAGTTTCTAGAACTTTAATTCGTTTATTACAAGAAAAACGATAAGTTGGTAAATTATCAATTCTATTATTTTGCTTACTCAAAATTATCATCGCCTTTATTCGATAGAGACCTTCAATGCATACAGCAGCCTACAGCTTTGGTACAAAAAGTTGCAGAAGACACAGGTCTGATTTGAACTCTCTTATAATCTACACCTATAACATATGACAGTCTTCAAAATATGTGTTATACCCTGACATAATCTTGACCAAAGCTTCTGCAGTAAGGTTATCCTACGGAACTGATGCATAAATTCGAATTCATCTATCCCTATGACCAATGGAGCCAAACATCACATTAAACGCGTTATGGTAATTAGAAAACCAGTATAGTGGGCGTGCTCGATCAGAGGCGCGGGCGCACTAACATCACAACATAACAAACGCATCTGCAGAAGGCTCAAATCAATCCCATTATCTTATTTATTTATTTAAAGTAGGTACGCCAAGTGTACATACATTTTACATTTAAAAATAAAAGTATACAGGTAAGGGCTCCTATGTAGGTACCAATTATAGGTGTACACAACATTCTCTCAAGAAAATACAGCTATAGAATAGTAAAGTTATAGAAACCTGAAGGCCTCGACAAAGGAACATTCTGGCGACGATAATGGAAAGTAAAGTACGCCAAGAGCCTCGACCAATAGCTGAGGAGGCTCTCGTTAGGCAGCTGGATCAAGGGTTTGATTCAGAAAGCGGTAGTCCTGGACACGACTGGTATTGTTAGGCCGTTCCTCTCTTTGGAGCCCTGACCGCCAGTAGTTTGGACCCTGTTCCCGATACCAGTGGGCAACATTTTTTTACATAAGTTTTTAAACTATCATGGTCATTAACATTATCATTAACTCTAGAAACGGCATATTTACCATGTTTACTGTTTGTGTTGAGTTCCCGATATTTCGGCGCTGTGGCAAGCACCATCATCACGGATAAACTGAAGTTATTGCGGGTGAGTAACATTTTGAATAATATTTTTTTCTATTGTGATTTTTATTTTCTTTTTTTTTAATGTATGAAATTTGTAAAAAAATAAGTAAAGGAAATGGAAAGTCCAAAAATGTATTCGATCGACATAAGTTAACGTAAAGCTTTTATCAATCCTGTTGAAAGTCGTTGTAAAACACTAAACGCTTTGAAAGCTATGGCTACTGGCTCAACCTCTGCACAAAGATGGACATAACTATCTAAAGTAATCCTTTCGTTTGTCTGATCCCACAATGCCAGACTAACTGACATTGCCAGCTTTGCTCGGAGCCTGGGCAGTCAGTCTTTGTACCGCTGTTTCGCTGATATGACTGTAGCACCATGGAATGAAATCTAGGCATAAGTCATAGAAGTATCAGCAGATGACGATTCTACTCTAAGTTTCCTTTTCTCATTTTTTTATTGTGTTCTTAAGTTTGTTAGCTTCTTTTCATTTTGATAAACTGATCCTTCTGTTCCAGTGTTTTTGAGTTTTAATTGTACAATGTACAAGCCTTTGTTCGTCCACATTCGGCTGCAGTCGGAGCTCTTCGGCAACGCTCGGGCACACTCGGACCCTGACGTCACCTGATAAGATCGCTCCAAGAATCGTGCACAGAATTCTTAGAACTTGCGTGTCACGTCGAGATGAGATAATCGTTGTTATTGTTATATAATTCAATAATAATACTTAATTGCTGGGACAGATTTTTTATGTTAATTAAGTAATAATAAGTAGAATCTTTATTTGTCGTAAAACATCCACATTTGCATAGAATTTCGAAAATATTTGTTCAAAACGATGAAGTTTACGTGGTCATAGTAAAACCGGTAGCAGTGGCCTTCTAACTATTGATTCGAAACTGGGGCTCCACTAAAAAGTAAACGGCAGTAGTTGCCCATTTTTTTTTGACAATGATACCCGATGTACACTCATATTGATGTAGAATGCAACTAAAGTAGGTAAGATCTTAAAATGTAACTGCATACAAAAATTACTATAAAAACCGAGACGGAGTGTTGTCAAAATATAGTTCTCAGACTGGCCAAAAAATTGACATTCGATACAAATTGCGAATATGATGGACCCTTGGAATTGAAGAACTGATCCCTTCAAAGTTCCTCAACAAAATTACGTTCTATCAGCAATGATGTGATGGACAAGTGTCATAAGCAACGGAAAAGCATTTCCACAATCCTGTTAGGAGTCATTGTAAAAATACGATACGCGTTGAAGATCCACTAGCCTGCGCTTAGGTTTGTATAACACCAATGAAGAAAATGGAACAGTCTACCAGGAGACCAGAGACCAGGAGACAACGATAGAAAGCACTTAACTCCAAGTACAGAATGAAGCAAAAATCTCATAAAACAAAACCTTTCTCTCCAACTTTCAGCTCCACTTTCAGATTTTATGGCGTCCATGCACGGATAGGACTTATTAATCTGCGCGCGCGCCGCTCAGCGGAGGATCAGCATACTAATGTGTACGTGAAAGTGTGGCTGGGCTTGTAGGGCTGGTGAACACAACTCTACTAGTTTTGGAAAGATCAATATATCGATAACGATCCAGTTAATATAATTTTCGCAATACAAGTCGTCAAAATCATATTATGCTCAGAATACGACTATTTATAGATTTTCATCATCGTCATCATCATTATCGCAGTTTCATTATGGTTTGGCGCAGCATGTCTTCTTCTTCTATACTTTACTTTTCACACAATCCGTCCAGAAAATCAAAACTGTACTTTTAATTTTTATCATCTGTAATTTTGATGTCTATCAGTTTTTTCGCTTCTTTAATTATCTGATGATTCCTACCTTAAAGGCGACATTAATAAAAGACAATTAATGTCGGCAACCCTACTGTCTATATACTTGCCACATTATCCGTATTGTATGCTGATAGGGCGGCTATATTCAAGCCGTGCTTATGATTGTATAGCTGGCTCGCTTAATTCTATATTAGGTTTGTTTAGACCGCATATATTTGTAATACGCGTCGCTTACTTAGAATAACGTGAGTCCAATAAATCATGAAGTAAGTGCAACAAGGTAGCGCAGAAACTGCAAATGCTCCTAAATATGCTAAAACAGAGACTGGTCTGTTTTATGATCGAAACTTTTTCCGATCTGACTCCCTTTCTCTTAAAGTATCATAAATTGCTTCACTGATCTTCAATGACAATGATGTGTTGCTAAGAGTCTGTTGGCCCGATTATTTTTACCTGCTTAGCCTTAAAATTTATTGTAGTCCTGATATTGTCGCCACCACAGAACAACTTTTGAACTTCTCCATTTTATCCACGGACGATTTCTTAGAAAAGTGCCTCGCCATGGTGGTGAACACCCGGAACCTTTGCTATTCTCAGTTAACTTTTTAGAAGCATTCGAACTGGACATTATCTTTTGCTTTAGTCTACTCTTAATATTTGTTGTAGGGCCACATTTAAGTAGCTGCACAAGGCTGCATCTTATCACGCGTCGCGGAAATTGGAACTAACGCCATGAAGCACCATCTTGCTTTTAATTGCAAATGTAAGAATGTTTACCAACATAGCCCCCTGTCGCCGTCATTCTAGCGCAAGTGATCCTTGTCTATCTGAACGGTAAAGGAGACTACACGTATAGGCACCGTAACCAAAACTACAAACTAATCCTAAGTGTCGAAACAAATAAGCAGCGTCGTTGGCAACAGCCGGTGTTATTGCATAAACCGATCAGGTGGAGCGACGCGCGCGGCGTACTGATGGTCGCCATTGTTTACATGAGCGCGGTGCGCATACGCACGGCCGGCGCACGGCGGCGAGCGGAGGAGCAGCGGGCAGGGTACTGCGGGAGCTAGGATTGGAGCATGTTTACATGGAGAATAAAAGTGCAAAATTATTAAGTCATCCAGCCAACACAAATGACAATCGATCTGAAAGCGTTTCGTATTTCTACAGCGATTTACATTCTATTTCGATAAAGCTATCGAAATATAATGTAAATCGCTTGACTTAAGCATGTCAATCCAATAAATACATTTTCAACATTTCCATCGTCGTCATCATTATTAGAATCGTCACTTTGTCTAGGTTTTCGGAAACATATTATTTTATTGTATATTCCACTTTTTCTTTTTTTTATCGTGTGGTTAGTTCGTAACCTGGTGTCAGAGTTTTTAAGCCGCCCATGGGCCTCTGACTTGGCTTTACATGCCGTCAAGAAATATCTCTCCGGCATGCCGGTTTCCTCACGATGTTTTCCTTCACCGAAAAGCAAGTGATAATTATACTATACGCACATGAATCCGAAAAATCAGAGGTGCGTGCCTTGGGTTCGAACTCGAGACCTATGACTTGGCAGTCCGACGGTCACACCACTAGGCTATCACTGCTTCATTAGCGAGTAAAATGGATCAGCTACAAAAGCAAGAAAAACAAAACGAACTAAGTCCAAATACACTCACTGCCAGAATGAGACGAAAACGTTCTGCAAGTCCAGCAGTCGGATTGGCAAAAAATGAGCGGAAACAAATATATGTATTTTTTAGTAACGTTGTAGAACTACCTCACAACTAGGATCCCTACTCCCAGTCCAACTCAATATTCCACACACTACGACGTGCGCGCACGCATCGCATACGAACGCGATCGATAATGGCGGCCTCACGAATAACTTACAAGATAATAATTAATATAATATGCAGACGGGCCGTGAGGTCGACTTAAACAATGGATTACTTATAAATCGATTGATTACCAAACAATTGTGATCATTATATGAACTAACTGTTGTAGTTGACGATTTCGGACACAAACAAACGATGTTTGATTTGGACAAGTCTCATTTTGCGAAAGTGCATGAATTTTTAGCAGGACTCTTCGGGTTAATGTTTGGCATAACCATGATGTGTCATCCATATTCAATCATTTGACATTCATTTTGGGAACTTAGTTATTGTTTCTATTCTTGTAATCAATCATACCTCACGATTGTCATAATTACCATCCATCCAAGTACCATCTTATATACGCAGGCTTTATAAGTTAATTCCTTAGATTAGTTTCCATTTGGCAACACCTGACTGCGATCAGATTTACGACAATATTCCCTCCAGTTAGTTTTAGATCTCCCCCAGCACGTTCGCATTCGGCAATGATCGTCCACTTTTACGAATCCTCTCTCATTTCAACTTCCATTAATAACTTCCTCGTTTAACTAATAAGTTCGTCGGTTTCCAACATTAAAAAGCTATAAAATTATTAATTTCCATACCTCTCCAAGTTTTTCACCATAAAAGCAGCATCAGCACTCGATCTAAATGCTCCAGCACCATAAAACATGAAGAGCTATGGGGAATAACTTCCCGAACTGAGTGAAAACATCATAAAAAGATCCCTCAGTTAAAATATTCCCAAGATTTATGGGCATTCATTAAATAATGCATTTAGGTTAGAATTTCGCGTGGCCCGGGGGAAATCTGGTGGTTTGGTCACAACCATGCTTTTAATTACACCCTGGCATTAACTGGAACACCCAAATTGTTTTTTTAAAACGGAATTGAGTTATGATCTGGTGTTATCTTTTTGGTGCGTTTTTTTATTTGAATGTTGTACCAAAAGCATCGCGTGGTATGGAAATCGGAATAATTGAACTTATTAGTCTTAACTTAATCTGCTTTTATCATGTATTGAAGCTATTTGAAGGACTCAAAACAAATGGATATCAAAATGTACACAACACAAAGATTCAAGTTATTGCATTCTAGGAATTGGTAACTCGTACCTCCCGCGAGGCTGGTGTCAGAATTACATTTCCATGTTCAGTTCGTCAAGGTATCAGTTACTTTCCCCAGAGGGTGTAAGCAGAGCTCCAAGTATCACTCCTTCAATCTCACTAACTTACTGGTATATACGTGTATTCGTGAGCCGCTCCCCGAGGGCTCGGCATATCAATGTCAGCCATGATAAGTGATTGACAGCCAGTGTAATATTCAATTAAATATAGCCTGAAAATGGTTTTGACCTTTACGAGTCATTTGTTTTAGAACCGGTACATGATTCATGCTTTTCTTGTGGTTGTTATTGATATTTAGTACTTTAGCATTATATGAGCATAAATATATATGATTCTTTCTTTTTGTATTCATTATTAAACGAAAAAAAACAAAACAAGTTTTCATCTATTATTTAAATCAGCTTCGCAACTTGTTTACAAAAACTTATCTCCGATCACTTGCTGCTTGATATACAAAACAGGTTTCTCCACAATCATAATATCATAAAATTATAATGCATTATTTTTTACCTAACGTTTTATATTAACTACCAAAATAGATAAACTGCCAATTAATCAAAAATAGATGTCTAAAAAACTTAAAAGGAAAATGTTTATGAGCATAAATTAAAGTTAAATAAAAACTCGTCGAGTTGGCTCGCAAATGTATGATGTCCCAAATATAGAGGACGCCGGTACATAGCACAAGTATGTTAATGATATATTGAAAGAATCAAGGTTATGATAATAGTTACATTTAACCTAAATTGATGACACGCGTAATCTCTGCTTAACATTTTCGGTGCATTTTGGAAAACTTGTTCCTTCGGGCGCCATTACTTCTTACTGCTTCATTTATTTATTTAAAATAGGTACGCCAACAGTACATACATTTTACATTTAACAATAAAAGTATACAGGTTAGGGTTCTTATGTAGGTACCAATTATAGGTGTACACAACATTCTCTCAAGAAAATACAAAAAAAAAAAAAAAAAAAAATCGCAAAGTTATAGAAATAAAATGTAACATAAAATAGAAAACATGACAACTTTGACTTAAACTAAAGAAGAGATCAAAAGAAAATTCATTATCCTTAATATTTTGTGACTATTACTGTCCCACTGCTGGATAAAGGCCTTTTCTCACATAGAGAAGACATGCGCATTCATCACAACATTTGCTCAAGGCGGATTGGCCATTTCAGACCTATAAGTATTAATCTTTGCTAAAAACTGTCGTTGTTTTACGCACCTAAAGGTTAAATTGAAATAGTTGTGGTCATCGCCTTTTAACATATGCAGGGACAAGACAAACAGTACATAATGTACCACACAGGGAAACTGTATTTACATTACATTGTCCACATATCGTTATGTAAATAAACAAATAACGAAAAAGCCAAACAAACATTTTCCAAATGAAAACCCCGTATTAGTACGAAAATAAACCGATTACAATCAATTACCATATAAATAACACAATCCCATGGAAATAACTGGCGAATTAATGTGCCATACTGCCTGCCTACCCCCGTGCGTACGCGGCGAAATTATACAAATTACTACATAGAATTTTATGACATACCTAATGCCTTCATATGGGAAATCCGAAATGTACGAGGTTGTATATGATATTGGGTTCCGGATCCCTCTCCACTCGCGAAATATGGTTTTGAAGAAAAATGTTAGTTGTGTGTGATCGATTTAATTGGTAACCAGTGTGTTGTGGTCATGAAAGAATGTAATTATGGTGTATTGAATAGTTATGTTGATTTCAGATTATCGTAGGAATTATTATTATAATTTATATTATGCCACTTTTTGCTAAGTGACATCTTACTAGATGCTTGAATAAGGTCAATTAAAAGTGCCATAAGATTATGTAGGGATTCATTTAGATATACTTAGTGTTAGTGCCCATTTACGGAGACGCGGCGCGTTGGGCGGCGCGTTGCGCGGGGCGTCGCGCGGCGCGGTGCGCGTTTTTTCCGTTTACGGAGAGGCGGCGCGTGCAGCGGCCCGCGTTATCACACGCCCAAACACAAACATATGGCAATGTCCGATGTTGTTTACGGAGACGCGGGGCGTGCGCCGCCGCGGCGAAAGCGGCGGGCGACGCGGCGGGCGATGCGGCGGTGTCATCTGCCATATGTTGTATTTGCGCGTTTACGCGTGCAACGCTGCGGGCGACGCGGCGGGCGACGCGGCGGGCGATGCGGCGGTGTCATCTGCCATATGTTGTATTTGCGCGTTTACGCGTGCAACGCTGCGGGCGACGCGGCGGGCGACGCGGCGGGCGATGCGGCGGTGTCATCTGCCATATGTTCGTATTTGAGCGTTTGCGCGTTCGCCGCCGCGTCCGCCGCCGCGTCCGCCGCCGCGTTCGCCGCCGCGTTCGCCGCGGCGGGCAACGCTGCACTTCAAGCAAACGCGTGTAAAAACGCTTCTCCGTAAACGCTCTCATACATCGCCATATGTTTGAATTGAAAGCGGGCCGCGCCGCACAACGCGCCGCCCGACGCGCCGCGTCTCCGTAAATGACCACTTAGTGCGAACAGGCATTTGTTTAGGAAGTAATAACCAACCATCAGCTCGATTGTACATGGTCTCCAACACAACTGAAACCATGTCGTTTAGTTGAAATACTGAAAAGGCCAAAATAACTTTTGGCTGTTATGCTCAAGGCTACTCATAATTTATAATTTGGAATGTTTTTGTTCAGCTAAAAGATGACTCATATTGCGAAAATAACTTGAAAATAATGGGACTACATAAACAAAGGAAAAAAGCCAAGGAAAAATCCGCTAACGATTCTCGTGTAAATATTACAATTTCGGTGTCATCATTTTAAATATAACCTATGGAAAAGCTGTGTTGATACAGTTCATACAATAACATTTTGGCAAAAATGGTTATTTGATTATTTCAATAGTATTATGTCACGTGTACTGAATTTATGCCAAGGTCAGTATTATCCAGCTGGGTATCGGTTTTGGTGACTGTTTTTGCTCTAAACTAGTTTTTTGCTTCGACAAAAAGTTTATACGGTCGATTGGACATAGACATAGAAACACAGAGTTGTAATGTTGTATGAGAGGCTCAATACCAGTAGCCACCTGGGTAGGATTGAGATAGAACTGACGCACGCATTTTTTCCCATGAGGTTGGGCAGAAACTGAAGACTTTCTACACCCTTTTGCTGTGTCCTCGTTCATAATGTATGAGTAGTCTTATTACACCCATAATGTAATGATATTTTCTTCGCCTGTAACCTTTATTTGTTCAATAAATCATTAGGTACCTTATTTTCAATTTGAAAGGACATACAGCTAAATTACATGTTGAAACATTTTTACATGTTTTTTCTTCAATCTCTTCATAAGTTCATAACAAAGCATCATCGTGAATAAATGACGTATATTCCGGAAAGGTTTTCTATAAACGAAAACAAATCATTGTCATTGGATTCATTAGGTAATAAATTAAATACTTTTTTATACACCATGGTGTTTTTAGATCCCACCTTAAAAATTAAAAGCTCAGGCAGGTTCGTAAAACTACTTAATTATAAATAATGAATGGTACGTAGTCATTTATCCTAATTCTGTAGCTTCCTTCATTGGAGTCACGATTGTACATGTTTGGCTTACTTTACTTATTATTCGACTTGTTTTCAACCGAGCGGCCTTGGCTCCAACGTAGCTGTTTGATAGAACCCGTTTTGGCAGTATCCTCGCTGTCACTTATCCTTTGTTTGTAGCCAGGCATATACAGATAGGTACGTATGTATGTACAGTCACGCTCATAAAATGTACACACTTATCAGCTTTTAAAAGTGATTTTACTGTATTGATTGTAAGTTGATTGCATTAAAAAAATAGTATTTCGGAAGCCGTGCCATTACGAAATATGTCTCTCTCAAAGTTAAAATAAAACTACACGAGAAAATCGTATTTTTGCTAACTGTATATGTTACGGCTAAAAGCCGAAGTAAGGTTACACCTAGTTCTAGCCGGATATGCCTGGGTGCGGCCGGTAAAAGTTTGTTATAATGCAACCAATTTAGATGTAGCCTAATCCATTTGGTCGGTGTGTCCTAATAAAAAGGATAGTTACCGGCCGAACCTAGGTATAGCCGGCTAGAACTAGGTATAGCCGGCTAGAACTAGGTGTATCCTTACTTCGGCTTTAGCCGTAACATATACATATTATTGCTAGTGACTGTACATGTACATATGGTAGGCACAAGTACCTACTACTGACACAAAAAGCGACGATTATTTTTATTTTTACTTGTTGGTTACATTGTAAGTGGTTATAGAGCTTTTTATAGAAATGACTCATTGTGTTTTTGAAATGAAAATAACTTATGTTGATTTTAATTTCGACTCCTTGGACACACAATATACATACATAACATCACGCCCTTGATCCCCGAAGGGTTAGGCAGACGCGTACCCAATAGTACACCCACATTTCGCCAGTTATGTTAAAGTGTCATGTAATAGGGGGCAAGTCCAAATTCCCTGGCTGCTACTGAGAAAATTCCTGGTAAAACCCAATAACAATTTGGCCGACTCGGGAATCGAGCCCAAAACCTCCTCAGCAGTCGCGCTTGCGACCACTAGACCAACGAGGCAGTTCTTGGACAACGTAGGACGTTTTATTAGTTTCCCGGAGTCAAGAACATATACCAACGGGTAAACGATTCCTTTTACTGACCTCATTTCCAGGAGGAGTTATAAAATACTTAAAATAATTTGAATTGTCCTCATTCATTTATTTTTTGGAATTTTATTTATCACGAATTTACTGCTTTCTTTGTCTCTTGTATCTCCAAGTGGTTTAGGTATTCCATTATCAATAAGGAACTTCATCATAGAACAGCCAGTCGGGTAACAACAACTTATATTTTACCATGGCTATGACAACAAAATTAACACTAATTACACAAGATACACCGTCCAAGCGAATCAAACGTCAATAACGTGAGACTGTCAAGCTCCTCGCCCAGAAAACTTAAAAGAAAAAACACCACTTAAAAATTCATTTCCCACAGGTCTGTTCTATTCAGGGAACTTTTAATTAGGCCCGTAAAAGTCTCAAGTCCTTCCCTTCCTTACGATGGAGACAGGCAAATTTAATTTCCTGTACACTGTTGATGTTTGGACAGGCCGGCAGAGGGCGTCGCGCCTGCAAATTAAATTCTTTTTTCGAGGGTTGAAGGTTTACTCTCTCGGAAGACGTTTGACGATTGATAAGGGGGTGTTTTTAAAAGAAACATCAAATATTTAATAAATCTGGTGCATTTTATGCTCTTGTTTATTAAATACAACAGCAACAGCTGTTGCCCGCGACCTTCGTCCGCGTGTAATTATTATAAAAATATTACTTCCCTATTTTAATCGGATTTTTTAACAATTTCAAGGGTTTTTAATTTTTTTCACGGAACCTTAATTCTTTTTCTAAAATAAAAGTACGTTACTCTTTATAACATCAGCTATCGGCCAGTAAATGACCCGTCAAATTCACGTTTCGGAGGTTAGACGGAACAAATAGACAGTGAGACAAAATTTTATTTTTTTGTTATAATTACCGCATTATACTTGCATAATGCATTCAGTAAAAATCCGCCTTTTTTTAAATTACAAACAGACATTTCAATTTTATTTGTTTGTTAGATTGAATAACGAATTCCTGAACAAAGGATCCACCTCTCTTCAAACCAAATCTAGCTTAGATCCCTGTCCCAGTCTTACAAAGTTAGTTTTCAAGACACTGCGAATAGTCTTTTACATCAACATAATCTTTAATTAAGTCCCTTCTATAAAAAGCTCGTGTACTATAGAAAGTGCGTCTTAATGAATGTAGCGCTCCGCTAAACGCATTAGTCTTCCAGCCATCGACTGATATTTATAGCAACTGGTTTCTGCACCACAATCATACAGCCCGAGACTTTCGCTGAAATAAAACATGTCCATACTAATCCATAATAATATAATAAGCGAGAAACTAGTTCTGTCTAACTGTTATCTTTACAACCCTTACCGGCAAATGGAGGGTCTCGTGGCTAAATAATAACAGCCGCTCCGGTCGATATTTAGGTTTAACTGCGCTTGCCTATTGCCTAGGTGGGACCGTGCATGGGTGACCGCCCATAACATACCGAGTTTCCTCCGTGCCTCGGAAAGCACGTTAAGCCGTTGTTCTCGACAGCCATTTGTAGATCTTTGACAGTCGTTACAGGTAGTCAGTGGGCCGAAAGTCTGACAACCAGTCTTACCAAGGGGTATCGTTTTACTCCGCCGCATCTTCAACACAGTTGGGAAAAGTTTAGGCAGATGATGATGGCCGGCTAATGGATGTTAATAACATGAATACCCAGGTAGACTACAACCTTGGCTAAGAGATAAGGTAGAGGTTCTCATGGGATCATTTCCGACATCCGCGCGAGCAAAAGCTGTTAACAGTAAGTGAAGAAGTTGGAGAGTTTACGGTCCAGGTGATAGGTAACACTGGTGAAAGAGAGTTTGCAATTGCTCATCGCCTACATCTCTTTATATTTCATCATCATCATCATCACAGAGTGTCACTTTTCACTTTTCGTCTCAAATTAATCGGGTAGAAGAGTGTATGGGTGTAAGCCCTCAGTTCCATTCACTCAGGTTTTGCAATTATTTGCAGTGAAGTCGTGGTAAAGCTAGTACCTACACAAACAAAAGACATCCTAGTTCCACATAAAAATAACTTTTTATTAGTGATGCCGTGAAAGTGTAAAGATACAGCTAAGTTAAATAAGCTCTTACTTAGATATCGCGGAAAGGGAAAGGCGCTTCGGTTTCATACGCACTATCTCCGAATGACTGTAATCCTAGGCCCATGGGATCGTGTAATGGCTGTTATCAACACAGAGATAGGGGTAATGTATCTTGTCGTGTTTTGAGGCAAATCGCAGCAGATACAGTGTATTAAATAAACATGAGAAGAAAGGGCACTACTTGCACAATCAGCATATAATAGTCCCATTGCTGGGACACCGGGCACCCGGGCTTCTGGGAATGAGCTGTAATCCGGCACACGGGCCCAGTGCGGGTTGGTAGATAATTATTTTCGGTTCAGGACATGTCCTAAAGCTCAATACCCAAGAACTCTCAAGCTCCATTAATCAAGCAGTGTTTTGACACAAGAAAATATCATACAGTGCAACCAAGTTATCTGTGCAGACGGGAAAACACAGAACTAAAATAAGTATACCAAGTTTGACATATCGATGCACATTTTCTTGACAAGCAACGCCATCTTGAACGGCACACTTAAAGTGGTCCCACTATACCTACATTTCCAAACAACAAAAACGCAACGTTTTATGAACTTATTTGGAATCCAACCTCAATACCCTCAAAACGTAGGGTAAATATCTTACCCATTTATACATACGGTGCCAGGAAGCATATTGTACGGAACCAATAAGGTGATTTAAATTCACATCACCCACTAAACTTAAGGTAATAACATAACCAAATTAAGCTGCTACCTTCACTTATAGTTTGAGCGCCATCTTGAATTCCAAGCACATTCGATTCGGCAGGCAAAGTTGTACCTATTACCTCCTGGGTGAAGGTACATCGGGGGTCGGGCTGGGTGGGAACTACCAGCAGGGTTCGTACTGGGTACATTGCTGGAAAGTATCTGTGTTTAGAGAAATGTCTCAGCATTTATTACGAATTATGATTCGGCGAAAGTTATACTGTGAGTAGTGTGTGGTGCAAGATAAGGGAGGGGGCTGATTCTTACAAAAATGTAATTGTACGGAGAGGGATGTTTTTAATCTATTTAATTCGGTAATTGAACTTAACGCTTAAATTGGCAGCGATTAAACATAGTGGCGATTTAGGATAAAATTAGATGTGCGAACAAGAACGCTCATCAAGTTTTAAAATATTAGGTTGTAAATCGTTGATTATTGTGAAGTCCGTTAAAGGCGTGTCATCATACCGATTAACCACGTTAATAGCCTCGCACCTCATCCACATAAGGATGCTCAGTCTTCCGAAAAAGGAGTTACTAGTAAACACAGTATTTTTTCAAAGGAAAATGTCATCATCAGTTGCAAACATAAAACCACTTGCCATCACAGAAAAAAGCGGTTTCCGCCGCGCCCAGTAACTTCTAATATATACGAAACTACATAAATACATACATACATGAACACTAAACCAGCCGAATCCAGTTGCAAGTCTTGTACTTACGTCAACAGCTTTGCTAAACAAACCGAGTTTTTATCGCCACCCGCGACCGGCCGTCGCTCACACCGAAGCGTAACGCGCGCCTCATTTGGCACCGCATGTTACGAACACGGGTAACTTCGCACGTAAATGGGAACTCCCTCTCTCTCTCACTCTTCGTCGGATATTCGGAAGGAGTTAAAAGTTTTGAAGCGTTATCTCGTTTAAGTTGCTTAATTACTGGCGTGTTTGTATTCTGTTTGGCGACGAAATATTAATGTGAGGAATTGTGGATATGTGCGACTGTGGAAGTTGGGAGTTAAAAGAGTTTTTGAGCTGTTGTGCGGAATATTAATTAGAGCGATTCTGTTATTCATATGATTGTTTTTGTGGCATGTAGTAACACCGTTTAGATCAAAACCAGCTTTTGCTAACTAGCCTTCTTTTTGTTGTTATGTTGAAGCCCCCGTACGTATCTGTATTAAGAAGATCACACCTTAAAATAGGTTATACTTTTGATAACATCGAAACATTTCATCAAAACTTATCACTGATTCCGAAAAAGTTTGATTATCAAAAATGGCTGGTCAAATAAATGATCAGCGTTCATTTAATTGCTTACATTTGGGTGCTCCAACTCGGTGTAACCGTCAGCGTATATTTTTTGCGGCGATATCGCTTGCATATGGATATTGCCAATGTTATGATAATTACATCAAGCACATGTGAAGCCGATCACGTGCTGCCGCTTGCCGAGCCGGTTTTATATACTATAATCATTATTTATACCCATTTACAATGTTAAATCGGGTGCAGTTTGTGTGTTTGTTTGGAAAACTTAGATGAATTTCATTTTTGTCCGAGCGGTCTCACTTTCAGCGGTGAGAGTATGGTATAATTTGTTTGGATTGAAACCTTGAATCTTTTCAGATGCCACGTGTAATGTAGAGACTGACTCATTGCTTGAGATGGGTTACTGACACCACATCATAAATATTTGGAAAAGTAAGACATTTTGGGGCGATGAGCCAACAGAATAAGTGCCCAAGCATTAAAAATATTTGGAAAAGCAAACAAAACAGCGTGCAATACGAGTTAACAAGTAATAACATCGCCAACCAGAAAACATTGGTTATTTTTATCAAGTTTTGTATAATAAACTTTCAACACGCATTTAAATGATATAAAAACATAATGTCCAAAGCCAACCACTTTAGTTCAACCAATAATCTTAATAAAAACATCCGAACGAGATGAAACAGTTTCTCTTGTAAGAACTTACTGAAGGAATGGAAATACTGCACTTATTTTAAATCTTTACTTGGAGTAAAAACTTGTAGCGAGACGCAGCGTGGTGTTAATTAAGAGAAATTTAATTAAATGAGTTAAACAAGTTCCATACTTAGTTATTAAGTGGAAGGAGGGGTCAGCTGGGGGAAATGAAGTCATTTTTCTTGCCAGTCGGCCGCGGAGCGCGGGGGTGAACCAGACCCGCCACTTGAGATGTTACAAGTAGCTGAGATTGTACTTGGTAATAGATGCTTATCAATTAACGGTGAGAGGATTTCAAATATCTAAACACTGACTCACATAATCTTCATTTAGAAAAAGCTGTAGCTCATTGAAAATGTATTTAAAAAGATCACACACACTTTAAAATAAAGGTAAGGACAATTTACCCAAAAATCTGTACGTGGCACCCCCAACTTTAAACTTCCCAAATCTATTCCGGCAGGGGATGAAACCGAGGGGTGTAATAAAGACTTCAAGGAAGCGTTTGACACTTTTAGTTTAACGATCGAAAGCCCTTTACGAGTGTAGTAGTCAACTAAACATCTATGTTTATTGGTGACAAATGCTGCTGTGATGCCCACTATAACGTGCTTGAAGATCTAACAGAGTATTTGTGAGTGACAGTTTAATATCCGTGTTGTGTAATAAGTACTAGCATTTGATTTGTTGTAGTATACAGGACGTTTTACGATTTTGTTGAATGTATTTTTAGTTGAGTTTCTTGTAATGGCGTCGAAGGGAATGTTGGAATACGTTTAACTGTAGAAGTTAAGTTTTATTACTATTCTAATGTTATAGTTTTGGGAGGTGACAAGACACTCGATTGGTGTTAAAGCGAATGAGATAACTGTAGCTAGAAACTGAGTCAGCATTCTCTTTTTATCGAAACTTTAACTGATTTTGACTTATTAAGTGGTCATAAAGGAGCTCGTGGCTAAATATTAACAGCCGCTCGGGTCGATCTTCAGGTTCAACCGCGCTTGCCTAGGTGGGTCCGTGAATGGGTGACCACCCATTACATACCGAGTTTCCTCCGTGCCACGGAAAGCACGTTAAGCCATTTGTCCCGGCTGTCATTTGCAGATCTTTGACAGTCGTCATAACAGGTAGTAATTTCTTCTGTCTGAATACCAGTCATCAGATAGTCTGATATCCAGTCTTACCACGGGGTATCGTATTACTCAGTACCAACTCGGTTGTGTAGGTCAAATAGGGAGTCGCTCCAAGTAAAATACTGGTATTCAGCTACATCCGGTTAGACTGAAAGCCGACCCCAATAACGTTGGGAAAAGGCTAGGCAGATGATGATGACTAGTTTATAATAAAAATAACCATCTCGTAAACCATTTAACTCTATTAGTACAGTTCTGAATTCTCTTGCCTTTAGTTATTTAAAATTCAGTCGATATCCATCCGTGATTTTAAATTTTATTAAGGATAGACGAATACTGTTGACGAATTAACAATAGACCAAGGTAATAAAACAGCTGAATAGATTACCAGTCCTACTTTCTCTACGCACTAGTGATGGGACATCATAAACAGATACCAGCACCGATACCGACCACACACCTCACGGAAATAGACTCACCATCACACCACGGGTGTCCCATGCTCTTTTTACGACCAATAAATGTTCAGTGCGACAACACTGACTACAAACTACAAAGATAGAGAAACTCGTTATTTTTGAATTAAAGACTAACAATTAATTTATGGTGAAAAAATATTCGTGGTGACAAAACATTTTTTTCGTGTGGTTGACGAGAAAAATCTGTTTTATAAATGAATTTAAACTTCAGTAAAATTGAGATGTTAATCAGTCCCTCCTCGTTTTCGCAATTTTGAATTAAGTTACTTGCCCATTCTTATCTTTACGTAGAGTGGGCTTTATCATGTTTTTATCATGGCCAAGCTTACATTCAGTCAAGTTGGAATCCATAACGGATCAAATGCTCTTCAACATAAAACTCTTAAGAAACTCGCAACAGATGACACAAGGTAAAGTTTCAGGGCTCAGCCTAGAGAACATTCTGACTTAGAGACAATTCTAGCCCTAATTTGTGTGTTCCTCGCAAGCTGAAATCCAATTACATACTTGTTTAGTAAATTAAATACTTGTTATATTATCAAAGACTCATTACAATGAATTATTATTATTGCCAAAGCAATATGTTTGACACAAACAGGATAACTCTGCGGTTGATAAAACAGTAATACTGCGCAGTGACAGATTGATATTGAACTGTGCACAACTAACCCTATTCAATAAATAATTGATAAGTTTACGTAAACATCGCAAAAACTGTTTAATAACAAAACATAATAATGATTAAAAATAGAAGATTTAGTACCTATTGTGGGATAGTTTCTATCATGCTCTGAATTCTTCTTTATATGAACTTTGCAAATGGACAACCAGAATCAATTATATATTCTCGTTTTGAACATTCAAAAGTGTCTTTAAAAAGCGTAATTGTAACAAATTATTTGACTTTGAAGACTCAATACCTAGACGAGAAACCAAAGAGAGCGAAGAACACTACCCCCGTTTCGGTTTCACTACATTTGAGTAGAAATCATCTCCTTTAAATCTTCTTATTCTTTTTGAACCTTTGTCCACCCAACGCTAAGTGCAGCTCTCTTCCAAATCGTTCCACGTTTAGCGGTTTTGTCTCGTGCTTACCCAGTTCCTGCCGGCCATTTACTGACATCGTCTATCCACCTAGTCGGTGGTCCACATTCCTCCGTGGTCTTCACTCAAGCACTTTCCTCACCCATTTTCCATTCCGTCTACGGCATTTTCTTTTTGTTGTCACTATCTTTTTGTTGTCACTATTGCTATGTCCGTCTAGTCCGTCTCCGCTTTACAGTGTTTTTCTGTTCAGCATATTCGTCTTCCGAGCTTCCGACCAGTCAGCCCCTTTACCAACAATGATGGCGTTTAACGATTAAGATTAACTTTAGTTAAGCAGCCTAGAAACAAACCTAGAACAAAGCACCGCATCAGTTACGTCAGGCCATCAGCCCAGCGAGGTGTAAACAAGGCAAATCAGCAACAAATACATTAAACATTCGTTTAAATCAGCCGCCACCATTGCAGCTCATTTGTTTGCGTCAAATTATTTCGCGCATTATTATTTATTAATGTTGAAACCCGCGCCCTGGTAATACATAACGCTGTTATTAATAATTTATAATTTCAAGTGGATTTGTTAATCTAGTGGAATAGGTAAATGCGGTTGTTTGCCGAAATTGCTTTTGAAGTTGTAATCTTTCATGTTTATTCTACCACCTACCAATGTGTATTTTGGCGTGCATTGATGGACATAGAACTCATCGAATTTGACCTTGATGCTTGAGTTTTGACTTCCTATATATAAAGACAAGAGAATCATTCAAATCGAACTATTCTGTAAAAAATTATACGTGGTCATATATAAAAAAAATATATAAGTACATGTGCGTCGAATTGAGAACCTCCTCCTTTGTTTTCGTCGGTTACGAATACTTTATATTATTACGGACTTTGGGACACTTGGCCAAATCCACAACTTGCCATCTTATATTTTTAATACATTTCACAAAACAATTTCATATAAATGGTCCCCAACAGCGATAATACATCAACGTCATCCGAAATACTAAAAATACTTGTCTCGCTGTGCTTTACACTTCATACTATTATGCCTATTGGTAAACAGGTAACAAATTAAAACGTACAGTACAGCTGTTAGATCAACCATAACAATTTAACAACATTAACAAATATTCTTGCCAAATTACTGCAATGACAACACCTCATTGGAACTCTACTTACCCAAGAAGGAATGAGGCGTGATAATATAACGCTAAGCGACAAATGCGGGACTAATTTAGAATGTGTGTAACAATTTGTCATAATGCCGTACGAGAGTTGGCAACCAGATAATTCTTTGAATTTCGTCGGTAGGTAACTATGGGCATGTTGCCATTCTGAGGAAAATTCGTAATTTCTTTTAAAATAGCAACGTAAAACTCCTTTATTTATTGTTTTTATCTGGAACTATAACACAATTATGAAGTAATAATATAAGGCTAGTATTTAACTGTACTGTAAATTAACCTAACACGAAGTGGATGACGGGTTCTTAGTTCGCTCACTTCACTCGCTCACTAGACCCCGCCATCCCCTTTGAACCTAACCTGTCCGAGTCGGGTGCCACAAGTCCCGAGCTCGCTTCCCTCGCTCTTGCGTTCTATGTTGTCCTTGCCGCAATGACTTTTTTAAGATGAAAACATGTTGCAAAAATATTTTGTTATATGTGTGAGTATTACGTTTGTATGCTCTGATAAATTTTATGTGCAATCAGTATTTTTGATGTAAAAAATATTTAATTGATGTAAATAAATTGACGGGTGATAAGTTTTTTGATGTGCATTTAAAAATAAGTCATAATATAATACGTTCGAAGTAGTAGGCCAGTTTTTAAATCACAACGTGCTACGCGAGTCGTGCCGTCGTCGAGTGCCGCGATTATCTTAGTATTCTCTAATAACAAAAATTTTCATGCCACGTTTTTTTTGTAGCATGCTAAAGCTGTAACACGCTAAGGATTACGATTTTTATATCATGCTATTACAAAAGGCTACGTGCTACAATTTCGTAGCATGCTCTGGCTAGTGCTACGGCTTTTCCTAATATGCTGAAGCTACAAAACGCTGAGTGACACGATCTTTCAAAGGATCACGCTAAATGCTACGACTTTCGTTGCATACTGGAGCTACAACACGCTGCTTGCTACAAATTCTCGTAGTACGCTGAAGTTACAGCACGCTGTGTGCTACGATTTCTCGTAGTATGCTGGAGTTACAGCACGCTGCGTGCTACGAATTCTCGTAGTATGCTGGAGTTACAGCACGCTGCGTGCTACGATTTCTCGTAGTATGCTGGAGTTACAGCACGCTGCGTGCTACGATTTCTCGTAGTATGCTGGAGTTACAGCACGCTGCGTGCTACGATTTCTCGTAGCATGCTGAAGCTACAAAACGCTACATGCTACTTTCGTAGTTTCCTCCTGCTACTCTAGTGGCAATATCCATCACTACTTTCTTGCAACATACCCCTCATTATGTTAAACTCATTGTTTTCTGTAACAAAAACACTTTATCTACCGACTCAAACTAATTTAAAATATACAAGGTCGTCTTCGAAAACATTCGCGAAACCGTTTGCTATATCTAGTAGCTACGTGACTTGCTAAATTACTGACTTTATTTGTTCACATAAATCTACCAAATGATATACTAAATGATAATGTGATCATCCTTCCAGTTCTACTTTCAGTGCGAAAAAATCTAAACACGTTTTGCCCAATATTTGTCACCAACATCCAACTCCCGTCTGCTACGATTGTTAAGGCACGCGTAGGTATGAAAGGGATCTTCCATTAGCCAAAACAATAGTGAATACAAGTCATGGATCACTGAATACCCCATACAACTATCGGGTATCATGTCACGCGCAATGGTGCATTAAATAACTCGTAATGAATACAAACCATTGCCGTAACACCAGCGTGTGGATCGCTCCCATATCAGCCGGCCTTGAGCCTCGCTCAATAACACCATATACCAACACATTATTTACCATCGTAATAACTCTTATACCAAAACTGTAAGACTGAAAATTAAATGAATTAACTGTAAAGATAGTTGGTAATCGGCAACACGTGTTGACCATTGTAAAAATCGACTATAAATTAAAAATGGAATTCTAATTCTTAAATCCAATTGAATAACGGCTGTTTTCCTGTGGCCAATCAAGTGTGCAAACACTTCAGTCTAATTTAAATTCAAACCAGAACTGTATAAGGTTGAATTTAAAATTTTTGCTAGTTGGTAAACAAGAAATTCGCAAATACTTCGAGGCCACGCTTCCTGGTTATACATGACTACAAAATATAAATTATGCCATGTATGTAGGTATACATCGCCGAATTAATTGATGCTGATGAAAATACATTAATTGTCCTTTTTTATTGGAGTGTGGTAGCCATCGTGGTCACGTGACCAGTTTGTGGTCAACTCGTGTGTGATGACACAGGATCGCGAGGATCGAGACCTGTTTTGAATGATTCTGTTATTTTTATTTTTCTACCTATGTAAAAAATGGGCCACTGGAAATCGTATTTATTTGCTTAATCCCATTTGCTGTATAATACTCGTATCAGAACTCTACCTCAGATAACAGACAAATACTTTTTGAGAACAGATTTTTATCTTAGACAAAGTTAAATCATCTTACTTTCATAGTGTTTTATTCCAATGACATTGTTTTTTGTAAACCATAATTTACTACTTTGTAAAACTGAAAACGAGTCTAAAGAAATGAGCGACACATCCACGTCGCCGACGCTTCCCGACCATTATCTTAAACCTCTAATCTTTTCTTATCACCGAGCCATCCCATACTTGCACAAGCACTGTATAATTATAAACTTAGATTAAGTAATCACGGCGCTATCTCCAAAAACCATTATCTCATCCTATGCAAACATTCGCACCCCCTCACCCCCTTTGTACCCCTACTCACCCCCCTTCTATACGCACTTACGAAGTTTGTTGATCAAACTGCGAGGCTGATGACCACTTGAATTAATTAGATGACCACGGCGAGGGGACCCCTTCTGACCCCCACGGGGTTTAGTTTGCGGGTTAGCCTTAAGCGGTATCATCACTAGGTTTTAATTTAGGTGTGATTAGTTTTTGGTTGGAGTAGAATAAATTACTGGTGTCTCAAATGAAGGTATACTACGAATTAAATTAAAGTATGGGGTAGCTGCTTAACTCGTTTCAGCACAGATCATTCGTATTATACAGAAGTCATTAAGATGAAACTACGGTTTTGTTTATGTTACTCTACAATGCCAAATTAACTAAACTATTTTCAATTAAACGTGCAAAAGTAAAATGAATCCTGGATTCTGATTCTAGATATTTAATAAAACACTTTTTACCTGAATGAACTAATAATAGTAAAGTTAAATGTCTGAGTGATTTATTTAAAAAACTTAGTAAACAATGGTATCTTATCGAAAGCGTCGTCAGCATTTCAAGGCTATTTTTAGCTGAAAACATTAACAGTCTGTATTTCATCAATTCCTTGAGTTGGTCATAATTATCTTTATTTGATGCTTCATTTTTCCCATAAGATAATACCGAAACTGTTTCACTTGAGCAAGCTTATCTCATGAATTAGTTAAATATTTAGCTGGTGTTGTGGTAACTTTACCGACCAGTGGCGCCCTCTGTGAACGAGCTCATTAACGAAGTGCACGCAGCGCGATGATAAGGAAACGTCCAAGTTTCACACTCTCCGGAAACTGATGAATATTTAATGCTGAATTAAAATATTTTAAGCAAGGAAATTGGATGTTTTAAGTGCTAGTAGAAAGTTGAAGAAGGGTGCATCAAGGATTATCGTCTTTTAAGATGTTTTAACGTGAGTTTACTAGAAAAGCCGGAAAATTGTCGCTAAACAGATGAACTCAAGGCTGGGAACATAAAACGATGACCCTGCTCTAGCATGGACACATAACGTCGATCTTCCCTGAAGGATTAGGCGGCAAGTGCTAAGGGAGTAAGAAATTAGGATGTCAACAGGAACACTAAGATGCTAGCATTTCCAAAATTTTCAGTAAGTTTTTAGTGCAATGTGTAGGATTCGATCCTTGATTCCCCTCCGCCAGTCCGACGTTTCACCCTTTGAGCTATAGGTACTGTAAAGGCTCTACATTAATATTAATTCCCATAAGACGCAACCGGAGGCATCAGCTTATTATTTCTGCGCCATCTTGACGCAATCAACGATTTCCAACCAAAAGTTTATTTCCACAAAGGGCTTACCAACTCCTGCGTTAACAATAAATCCATCGCCAGTTATTTACAATGTTATTACTAACAATAACAAATTATCCTTCGTGTGAAATGTTATATATTTGTTGTTTTAATGAGCGGTGCAAGTGGGCTGCCTACATTACTTCAAGTTGAAACCGTCGGTAAACAATAGGAACAAGTTATGTTAATTACCAGATAGGGCATTTAATTGTCTCGCTTTATGTTATTTTTCTAGGTATTGCGTCATTTTGTTTTGTAGGAGCAAGGTCGTTTGTATTTACATATCTTGGAGACTGTGTTCTACCCTTAGGTTCTAAGATAAAGCGTAATCGTACGCAGGAGTTCAGAGTCAAGAGAAATAAAATGTAATTTAGTTGAAGATCTTACTTTCTCAATGAGGAGAAACAAATTATATTTAGCTAATTGTGATGCGCTTATTCCAACACTCGATACTCCGTCCTGATAAAAAAAAACTTTAAGTATAGAAAACTTTTTTTTTTTTACGGATTGGAAATCATCAAATGACTTCTCCCGCTCTGGGTGGAGTGGGAGGACTCTTACTGTCTAAAACCTATCCATGTTCCTTCATTGCCCTTTGTGTTCCAGGGCCATGGTATCTCTTTCGAACAGTCCCGCAGCCCCAAGTATAGAAAACTTTGAATAGCGATTTTGTCTTAACACTTGCAGTAACAGAACACATAAACAAATAACCCATAGCGCAGTAGTTGCTGTGCTAAGCCACGAAGGAAGTTCTAAAAGAAAGACTTTTACCAGTATAGCTTGCAAACCGCAAGTTTCACGACTATCACTGCTCCTGCGTCCCCTGGTCCCCGGGTACCGGTGCCGCGCGGCGCCGGCGCAGGATGACGTGGTGAGCGCCGCCGGACCACTTCCGGACGTAAACTGGATTAATTGATTACTGTACCTACATGTGAATTAATTTATTTTTGGTATAGTGATAACTCTAGACCGCATGGTTAAATTAGCGAAAATATAGTTTAACGAGTATGTAGTCTTATCTATTTTATTACACACAAGTTTAATTTTTTTCTCTTCATTTATCGAATAAAAATTTTTTTGTTAATCTTTCAGGTCACAATGCTGGGCAAAGGTCTCCCTTCGTATTCCCCTAGTCCTCCCATGTTTCGCCTACCCCGGCCAATCCGGTAAGATCGAGTCGAGGAGACGGTCAGACGCCATATGGGCTAGTACCATTACGCAGCGGGTGCCTGCAGACTGGCGTCACCGAGACTGGTGTCACCGCGACTGGCCTAGGAAACTAAGACAAATATTCAAAGAAACTCCTCCCGCCTTTACATAACATCATCAGCATAGCCATTCAAAAGCCACCATTAACTCAAGTCCCATGGAAAGCGAACTAAATGAATCATACAAACACAAAAGAAGCAATTGACAATACCTCTTCATCTTACATAACAATGACATTACATATACATGTGTACATAGCATGTACATTATGTACACGTGTTGTGTACATAACAAACAGTAGAGGCACTCCCTGCGCTCGCTATCTGTTGGTAAACGAAGTGATTCATGATGGCTGACTTATTGTCTTCACTGAAATACAAAACGTTTTGAATTAATTTAATTCTATTTATAGAAGTGGGATCATAAATTAAATGAAGGAAAACGAAATAATTATGTGAGTTATGTGATTGGAACGGTACTTACATGTGTATGGAAAATTATAACAGCTTATTATTATTTTGGTCGCATTTCAAGCAACATGCGCACTTTTTGTCACTCATACTCGTAGGTGCTACTAGAGATTTACCCAGCACTAACTGGGTAATGAAGATCAGATAGGCAGTCGCTCCATGTGAAGTACTGTTATTCAGCTGCATCCGGCTAGACTGGAAGCCGACCCCAATTATTATAAGCTTGATGTGTCCCACTGCAGGGCAAACGCCTTCCTTCCCTCTTTCCATTTATCTCTGTCTTTGGCTATTTGGGCCCAATCCTTTTGACAAGAGTCCAGCTCATCACGCCATCTCCTTCTGGGCCTACCGCGTCGCCAACCAACTCAATCTGTTGCCACTTTGGCCCAATTTTGATGCAACATGCGGCAGATGTGGCCTCCCAGTTCCATTTTAATTTGGCGGCTGTATTGCAAACGTCTGCTATTTGAGTCTTACCCCAATAACGTTGGGAAAAGGCAGGCAGATGATGATGAGATGCTCCTAGAGAGACAGTAATTAAATCACAAGAAAGGGGACGTCTATTGAGAGAACAACTAATAGAGAAGTGGGAACAGTAAGAGCAGGACAGTGATGATGATGAAATTAAAAATAAACATATATTTCTGATTAATAATTCACTAAAGTAGGTACCTATACTGAAATAGGACGCTTTTCCCACGGACAACACATATTATTTTAAGGAAAATGGTTATACTGTTTTAGCCTTAGGTAGATACTAAAGAATATTAAATAAAGATCAGTATCGAAGTGGGTCGCAAATATTCCTGATGTTGTTGTTGTTTTCAGAGGGTCAACATATTTTCATGATAACAGTGGGTTCACGTCATTAGTGTAACAAGGCCGTCGCCTGCCCATTAGCGGGTGGTGCTCTTTGTCCGACACTCTCACATCTACTATCACACTTTTAGGGTTAGAAGTAGACTATTTTTCGCTCTGCCCTTAAATTCGTCACAGTTAATATATGCTCATTTTTACTAAAAATACGCAACATCTAAAAGAATCCCCAAATATTTTTGCACTGAGTCTCGGAGCATGACCAAGCGTTACGTTATTTACGCATTCATTTAGGTGTCGCCTAGTATAAACGAAAACGGGTCTCTAGCAAAGGTACAACCTATGACTCTATTCGTTAATAAAATTATTTATCATGGAGTCTGTCTCAGGTATCCTGAGATCATGTCCACTTTCTACACTTTCATACAATTCAAGTCAGCGTTCTCATCGTTGCACTATAATTTTCGCGAACTTAATCTAAAATACCACGTAACTGAGTAAAAAGGTGTGAGTTTATATATTTATTTATTATTTATATATGTTTAACTAAGTACAAAGTCTACAGTTCACACTCCAACTTATCCTGTAAATAAATAGTGTAAATAGAACACAAACAAACTGCCCACAGATGTACCTTACATAACCAACACGTGTGGCCTTGGACGATATAATATCGCTTTTATACCACATAACAAGTACTACATCACACAGCGATGACTACTTGTATATGTATACATCATAATGGCTTGAATTACTGTAAATCCACGTGCGTTTGCGCTTGTTCTTTGAAGAATATTCTAGAATATTTTACTAGACTTGGAGTGGAAGCTAAATAATAGGGAATGCGATTGAACAAAGCTTTAAAAATCAAATAATTGAAGTGCGCTCAAAACATAAAGTGCTTAATTCTCAAAACAAGGACTCCTGTGGGATAGACCTTTCATCCACATTGAAGTCTAAATTTCAATTTTAACAGGCATAGGTTGGGGACGAAAGAAGAAAAAAAGACGATATTAGTGCTGGTGCATTTATAGGCACTACAAAATAATTCTATTCTATTTGCTATGCTAATAAATAACTGTTTTAATTTAAGTGTGATACAATATCGCATTGGGTCTAGCCTGTAGGGATATTTGTATGTTTGGACTAAATAAATAAATACATTCTTAAAAAAAAAAAAAAAATTAAACAAACAAATATGTCGTATGGGTGGACCGTGTGTGTTGCGGTTCAACTGACCAACAGAGTGATTAAAGTATTGAGTATATTTGATTGAGTATTTGTATGCAGACTGGAAACGTTAGTACATACGATATTTTATAATTATTATGGATAAATTGGTTTAATTTTCTGTTGTATTGTATGCTTAGAAATACAGTCTAATTTTGCACAGCAGATAATGTTCACCGTTTAGATCCTACAGACAAAGAACACGCGAGGACTTAACAAATCGATCGAAGCCGCTTACGTTAACTCCTCACTTCCACGTCCCAACTTCAGAGGATATCCCTCAAGAGTCTCCACACCTAAACAAACACAGAAGTGCAAACACACCGCTTCAAATCGACAAATCCTCCGGGAGAACCGATCTCAAGCCGTCATATACACCCGCGGGTACACACACAATCATCCCTGTATACACACATACATATATGGTATATACAACGTTACGGACAGGCAGACAGCGCATCAATTAACTGCCACGTGTTCTGCTGATGTCAGTAATTATAGCGTTATCACTGAAGCGATTTGATTGGGGGTTATTAGATGTAGAAAAACTGATGGCTATCTGTACAGACAGGAAGCCGAACAGAAAACGCAGTTTTCTTTTCAAAATCAACGTGACAATACATTATGGTGCGCGGGTAATGAACCCTCACCCAGGCACTAAGATTGACTCTTCAAAACAGACATACACACACAGACAAATACACAGATATGTATATCGATATGTTTGGCGGGGCCCGGGGGCCCGGCTGATAGCTAGGTGACGCTGATAACCCGCCTGCGCCGTATTTAGTGATAGCCTTGGACCAACTGTACCTCCATTACTAAAACAAACATACTTTATTTACGGAAACTATATCGGCTGACTTTATTTTTACCCCAATAAGACAAGATTACTTTACTCAAAAATATCTGTGCCAGTCATCTAGAGAATTCGGAATACCATAATTAACCAACTATTTGGCTATTGAAACACCATAAATAAACCGTTAATAAGAAGCCGTCAATGGCCAATGAAAGGGGCTCCTGCCTTAGTAATGACAACCGCATGGGTGGAGAAAATGTACACTTGCCAAGATCGATCCGTGAATGGGTGACCACACTGACCATCCATTACAAATCGAGGATTCGAAACCCCACCGCGCCTCGGAAAGCACGTTAAGCCGTTGGTCTTGGACTCTTGGCTGTCTCTTGTGGTTTCGAGTGGTCAGAAACCCGAAAGTCTGACAATAAGTCTTACCAAGGGGTATTTACCCAGTCAGTCGGTTGAGGAGGTCAAATAGTCGGTCGCTCCTTATAAAATGCTGGTATAGCTGCAGCCCGATACACTAAAAGCAAATCCCAGAATAGTTTGTAAAAGGCAGTTGATGATGAGTTTAGGGCACTTCAGACCGTACCCGTTGTGAAGGCCCGTTTCCACGTTAATTTCAATATGTACATAAATAAGTACCTTAACCTAGCGATAAATCGTTACGTTTGAGGTACGGTAACGGCTCCGTAACCACGGAATGGTACCTAAGTGTCGGTTGAGAAGAAAAACTACAACATTGTATCAAAGCGGTGCGATTCCGCGGAAGTTGTAAAAATCAATGATGCTCGTAAGTGTCGCTTTCTCTCGAGGAAAGCAAATGTTTAGTGTTATACTTATTTATGGACTGATTCTGGGTTTGATTACTGAAGAGAAGGCAAATGGTTAAATTTTGACTAAGGACAGTTCTTCTCTTCCTTGCGAAAATGAAGCTGACGGAATTCGAGGACTTTTCAACTTTTTATCTGCCTCAAGGACGTACATTGCCAAATGTGTAATATGGAGCCTTGCAGTTGTAATTGGCAACTGGACTTTTTCTGTAAGTTCGGCCACTACTTGTTGCTAAGTTCCAATACCTACAAAGCTGAGAAGTCTAGTGTGTGTAATATCACAAGCACTCATCTTACAGTCAATCGGTCGCAACACAGTGGTCGAAAATCAACTTTTGTCACAATTCACTCTACGTACTAGGTACTGCTAAATTATGTTTTCCTACTATGTAACATCATGACTGGCAAAATCTGTATTTTTAAGAAACCTATGTATTTTAAAGACACTTAGAATACTATTGTCTGCTCTTTCTTAACAGATAAGTCAGGTTATCTCACAAGTATAAACGTGGATGATATTATAATCGTAGTAATGACACATTATCAATTAAATCGCAATAGTGCATAATGCGCACTATATTGGTACAATAGGAATCTATTACTAAACACTATAGTAGTGGGTGGTCGTAGTTGTAGTAACATGCAAGCAATGCATGGGAGATTCACGTGTGCGTCAGGAAAGAGTTGTTTCCGCGTCATATCTTAATTATATGATTATGATTCGATTAGGGCTCGTGGCTAGGTTAAGAAACGCTTGCCGAGTTCGGTTCGTAGATGGGTGACCATCCGTTACATACCAAGACCTCACCGTGCCTCGAAAAGAACATTCAACAATTGGTTCCAACTGTAATTCGAAAATCTTAGACTGTCGTTACGGATAATCAGAAACCTGAAAACCTGTCTGACGACCAGACTTGCAAGGGATATCGTGCTGCACATTAACTGGGTTGCGGAGATCAGGAAGGCAGTTACTACAAAATAATTGTATTCAGGTTCATCCGGTAACCCCAACATAGTTTCGAAAGGGCTAGGCACGTGATGATCGGACGATGTCACCAAATCATTTTCAAGGACTAACACAGGCATTCTCTTGCCCTTATCCCAATTTATGTGGGGTCGGCGCAGCATGTCTTCTTCCATAATTCTCCATTACTCGTCATCTCAGCAGTCACCTCCTTTCTAGTCCAGTCCATCCGTCGTTTTTTGGTCTTCCTCTACTCATATAGCTTCCACATCTATAGTCAAAACTTTCCTCACGACAGTTTCCTTATTGCTTCGCATCACATGCCCGTACCACGAGGGGTAAATAGCTAGGTACGTCCGTAGTAACCGGGGAACCTTTCTAACATTTCGTCTCGAAAAATTAGGACAGAATTTTCAGTTATGTAACCTACAGGTGAAATCAATTTGAGTGTACACGTTTTGTATCCAACAATTTTTTCAGCAGCATTTGATTTTGCTTAGTTTCAAACATCGTAGGCATACGAATTGTTTTGTCTTCCAGAATTTGCTGCTCTGTCGTTCAACAGCGACCCCAAAGGGAAATCAGATTTCACAGAATGACATTATCAGCCGCAACAAGAGGAAGCTGTTACCTCACAGATAAACACGATGGGGTGGCGCCCGTATTTATAGCTGATATCAAAACAAACAAAAATATATTTTACCTTAATGATTTCATAATCCACTATGCTTTTTTGTAAGGAAAATACCCAAAACAGTCGTTTCCTAATTGGTTATATTTACCATGTCGACCACCCCAGCACATCGTGTGTATGAAATGTGTGCCTGTGTGTGTGTGTGTTGTGTTTGTGTAAACACGTGGATGTGTGGGTGGGCGTGTCAACTGAAAGTTATGACGCAAGGTGCCGGACAGTCAGACACACAAGTGATTGATTTTATTTTATTAATCGATTTTGTTTCGTCATTTATCATTGGCTGATAGGCTTTTTGTTTGTTTTGTTGTGTTTGATCATCATAGAAATAAAGGGCGGATGCTTAATTGAAGGGAATTGATTGATGTGGCACATGTTTATGGTATATCATATTTCTGATCACATGCAAACCGAAGTAAACATACCCTTGCTCCCGCTAAACATTAAATAAGCTTTAGGAAATAATATCCAACTTGAGAAAGGCAACCCTTTAGAAAAACTAGAAGTGATACCTCCCTCCGTGGGGATGCGGAACCTCTGTAGTTCTGCCTTAGCCGTTGTCAACTCTAGCAATCTCATTGAATACTTAACTGACGTCTAGTATTCTTTACCATAATTATGAAGATGTTATCGTCATCTGCCTAGCCTTTTCCCGACTATGTTGACCCATGTTCCAGTCTAACCGGATGCAGCTGAATACCAGTATTTTACATGGAGCGATTGCCTGTATGGCCTCCACAACCCAGTTAGTACTGGGTAATACGATACCCCTTGGTAAGACTGCTTGTCAGGCTTTTTATAGGCCACTGACTACCTGTAACGACTGTCGAAGATCTACAAATGACAGCCGGGACCAACGGCTTTACGTGCTTTCCGAGGCACGGAGGAAACTCGGTATGTAATGGGTGGTCACCCATCCACAGACCAACCTAGGCAAGCGAGGCTTAACCTAAAAATCGACCCGAGCGGCTGTTATTATTTAGCCAAGAGCTCTCGTCGACGTCTCTCTCATAATAATTATGAAGATGTAAAAGGCATAAAATATGAACACCTCTATCGACAAGTGTACTCCAAGTTGGTCGCTGCATCTATGGAAATGTTTTTATGGTGTCAGAAAATAAATATACCATCGAGTAACGTTCCGTTATGGTTACCAAACAGTCTGATAGCTTTATGTCCTCCGGTGCGAGCCACTAAATCATTGTGGAGGTGTACAGGTATGGGCTTATAGTTTAGTTATTATGATGTTAACTGCCGATTTTAGACACAATCTCAACATGCTGTCTGAAAGTAGAAGATCTCGGAAAATTGTCAAAATGAATACACGGCGTGTTATCAGAACTTGATACTTCTATCGACTTGAAACGGTTAGTATTTATAGTTAACTAGTAGTTTCAGGGCTAAGACAAAGTCGCATTGTGATCAGCTATACCAGTGACGAGAACGTCAAAAATAAATAGTGGAATTGATTTATGCTACCAAAAGGCAGATGTGTATTGACGTATGCTTTTTGGTATGTATGGTGTTGAGAGTCTTTGAGAAATATGCAATCCTTGAAAGCGATGTCCCGGTTTAAACGTTTCTTATTCAAAAAGTAATATTACATTTGATTTAACAAAAACAAACTATCGCGGATTGGTGTGTAGACCTTCTGAACTCGATGGACCAGCAAGAATCAAATTCTTATACCTTTTTTAGCAGGGTGTAAATACGAATACACATCGCTATTTAAATTAATACGAGTAACGTACGTACTTTACGTTTCTATTTTTATTCATCAAGCGATATAATATGATTACATCTTATCTATTCAAATCAACCAATAAAACAAACTAAGACAAACAAGACATACGACGTAACTTGTAACTACTCACAAGGCCCATAACACAGCACCCCTCCCTCCGCAGTCGGTTATCAGTCAGGTGTAAGTACAGGAGCAAGCGACGACGGCGCCGAACTTAGCCTGCCGGGGACTTTCACTGCGCCGCCCTTAAGTAATGAACTGCCAGGGCTGGCACCACATTGAAAATATGGTTCGGTACTTATAACTCTGAAAACGGTGAAGGACAGTCATCGTGACAAAACTGGCATGTCCTCAACCCGAAAATTCAAAGACATGTGACATCCACCAACCCGTACTGAGCCCAGCCTCTCATAGAGAGGAGGCCTGTGACCCAGCAGTAGGAACATTACAGGCTGATTATGCTTATTGCTTTTGTAGTGTTTGAGTGTGTATATGTTTTTGCTTGTTACAGGAACCTGATGGCTGCTACTGAAGGAGCCATACTCAGAATCAAATTCTGAGCCGATTCAATTGAATTGAAAATGACAGTATATTGTGGTGCCTAAAATATCTGAGCCTCCACGAATAACGATACTTACCCATAAGTATGTCCACCCCGCCCTAGGCAGTGGACACTGGGCGGTCATCTACTAACCGTGCTAATCTTGCCAAGCACTGCGTCTTAGACGGGAATCTTATCAGTCGACTCAACGTGGATACTAATACTCAAATATGCTTCTGAACAAGATTCTTCTGCTCCAAGAAACTCCCTCCTGGTTCCGTCGAGATAGAGATTTCCATAAGTCCCGTAAGCAAGAACCTGAGCTTCCGAACAAACTTTGGTTGTTTCGACTTACATTCAGTGTCGGACTTCGATCTAAATATTCTGTTATCTACGCAGCTAAAGAGTTCAATAACGTTTATTATTATTATTCGCTTGCAAAATAAACGGACTTATTGAATTTGTAATTTGAGTTTGCAAACCCGTAGCCCGAGGGAGCTCACGGGGTTTTGAATCTAAAGAGGGTTAGACCCGCTAACATTATTTGAGAGGGGTCGATTCTGGTCAGGCGAAAAAATACGTGCTCCACATATTTGAATAACGTTGTGTTGTGGTTATCTAGTCTCACTCGTACTTATACATATTTAAAACAGTTCCGTGTTTGACTGACAAACGTCTTTTGTTTGAATAGCGCTTTAGAGGATGTGAATATGGAGGTAGGTTATTTGAGAAAAACCTTTTGAAAGTCAATCTTTTAGTGCAAGAATTTTTGGTAAACTTAATGTGCACAAAATCGTATATAACTAGTATTCTAAAATTCATCTTAAAGAAAATTGTAACAATTTCATGCCTGTAATTTCCGACGGTGACCAGAGGTGAACACATCTGTAGTAACAACAAAGTTACTGACGTAATGTGTAATAATAAATACGAAAAAGAATAACCGTATAAACCTTTGCCCCAGAACCTCATGCTCATCAGTAGCACTTACAACCCCTAGACCCACGAGGCAGTCGTTAGGCAACAGCTAATCATCTGGCATTAAAATAATTATAAATAGGCCAACAACCTCGCTCAGTGGCAACCCTACAAGAAAAATAGGAGAAAAGTACACCGCACAAGTTTTTATGTCTTTGTAAGAAACAAACGATTTTTTATGCGGCCTCCCTAATTTATACACTTACTTGTTTATTTTTATTATTGTTCGTAATTTTTTAGCGGCACTAGAGGGAGCCACTGTCTTCGCTTGCTAACTTCGCGGATATTTTTCAGGAAGATTATTTGAAAGTTGTTGTTGAAAAGTTTTTACACCTGAAATTTTGAGATACTCTTCCGGGTTGCTGTTTCGATACTTTGTTTCCTGGTGTAAAGGTAAGAGAATTATGCCGTGTTATTTAAAACTTGAAAGTAATTATTAACTGGGGCTAAGGTGTATTCAATGGAAACTGCAGTACAGGTACTAAAAGTTTAGTTATCTGTAGCAATAGATAGAGGATCACCGCGGTTTACGCTGTTTCTTAAAATTAAGATTATGTGTTGAACAATCATATATTATTAGGAACCTAAATGCGACAGGCAGATGAGTTGCTAATGTCTGTTTTTTAATCCCTGAGACTAAATTGACAAGTGAAAATGTCAAAACTGACATAAATCCTATTGAAATCTATGTCAGTTTGCCATTTTTACTTGTCACTTTAGTCTCAGGGATTAAAAAACAGACTATAGGAAGTTTGGTCCTGTACTTCTCCCCAACTAAAACGCTAACAGATTTTTTACGTTCAAAAGGTGCAGAAGTGCTGCCTCTCAACCAAATGTTGAACTTTTGATTTAGCCATACCTAGACAGTAGTTGGGTGAGTTAATTAACAGCTCTAGATAGAATAATGTACACAGTCTAGAACTCAATGTGTATTGTGTACTTTAATGAATACATTAAAACTATATTATATACATTTAACAGACAGTAAACACATCTTCAGTAAGGAAACATCCGTTGCTAAGTCCTAAAATAATAACGATGTGTTCCTCTTATGTACCTATTATTATGTAAATAATGTACTTACATGTAGACATGTAAATATACATAGATTATGTCTGCCATCTGTATCGTGGGACATGAGTAATGTTGCATGTATAATCATAAGTATATATGAATATAAATACTGTAGATTGTACTGCAGATAGATAAGTATACTTATAGAAAATGGTTACTAAGTTACAAATGTTATATCTACGGGCCCGGGGTGATCCGTGTGACCGAGTCTACGGTTTAATATTTTAAGACTTAGACTCTACGACTCTCCTTAGTTACCAACCCGCTATATCCTATGTACCACAACATTAAGTATAAATAAACCACGTTCATAATGCAGGCTTTAAAAAAAACAAAACTCTTGCTTATGAATCTATACATCTAATAAAAACTTTTCTGCTAATAATAAAACCGACTTCAAAAATACAAAAAAGTGAAAAATAACTTTAGCTTCTGAAGTCGGTGACTTTTGTTAGTTTGATTCAGTTTTTTAAAGTAATTTTTTACTTTTTTGTATTTTTGAAGTCGGTTTTATTTTTTGCGAGAAAGCTTTTTATTTTTCCATTTTTAGTTGTAATATCCTATATAATTCATATTTGCTACTTTATATTGTCAACAAAAACAAACAAATATGGTTGTACTGTACACATCTGTGTACACCCTCAGAGCATACAAGCGTTATGTTATGTTACGATATTGTGTAACCAATGCCCATAAAACAGGGTTGCCCTTAATTTTCCTGGGAACCCATCATCAGATCCTGATTTATAACTTCCATCATCAGCTCAGCAACATAAGATGATGATTACCAAGCACAAATATCTGAATTGCGTTAGAAAGTACATATGTGAAAAACATTGTATGTGCGTGTAACATTTGAGGGTAGCGATTTCCCTGGGATCCCATCATAACATTCTGACTTGGTGACAATGGGACCAACGTGATTTTAGCACCTGAGGGAAAAACAAAAAATATGGTTTACAAAGAAATACTGCGGTAGTTAAAGTATTTCGTTGTAAAAAAGATTAATTATTTATCATCCACTGCGGGTCTCTTAATTAGATCTTTTCACACACGCTTTGAGTTCAGTTAAAACCATACAGTTACTCTCATCCCAGAGAATAGTTTAGTTTTACGGAGAACTTCGTCCTCATTACTTTGTTTGGGATAGTTTCAGTTTGTATAAACAATGACAGGGAGCGAGAGCACTTACAATGTTTGTTTCTGAACGAAAAAATGTCATTTGTTTCATGTAAGCCACGTGGGTGGAGCCGCGGGCAGAAGCTAGTACATGATATAAAAAGCAGCAATACACCATTATCGTTCCCCTTACATCAGACGTACTTATTGCGGAGCTTTTTTATTTCTTTCTTTCCTTAACGAACATGACTTAATATCGTACGTAATAACATATTACGTCTTATTTCGACGGGATATTAATTCTGCGAGAAATGTTTGCCTACCCTCCGTGTTATGATGGCTTGTTTATGATATAAATAAAGGGCGAAAAGGGTGCGGATATGGGTGTACGGTGAACCCGAGATGTGGGTGGGATTGTCTCGGTGTTCCAGGTCTATTTTTAAGTGGCACTTTTAGGAATTATATTCCTAGACTTATTGTATTTCTATACAAATATATAAAATTGAAGTGTCTATTTGTAATATCATAATAACAGCTTTTTACTGCATGCATATGACAATATATAAGGCGCTTATAACAATAACAACTTTTTTTCAGTTTTTGTCTGTCTGGCTGTTTGTTCCGGCCAATTCCCGAAACGGCTGGACCGATTTTAACGAGACCTTTGCTAGCAGATAGCTGATGTTATAAGGTCTAACATCGGCTACTTTTAATTTAGAAAAATAATTAGGGTTCTGTGCAAAAAAACAAAACTCTTAAAATTGGTAACAAAAATCGATTAAAAAAGGGAAGTGATATTTTTTATAATAATTTCACGCAAACGAAGGTCAAGGGAAACAGCTAGTGTGTAATATAAAGATAGTGAGTGGAGGTAGTTATAGATACCCGTAAATAAGCAAGTAAACTGAAATACCATCGCACCTGTGTTTTACCCAAGGGTTAGGCAGACGTGTACCTACAATAGTACACCCACATTACGCCAGTTATGTTTAAGTCCCATGGAATAGAGGGTGAGCCTATTTCCATCGAGCGGGCACAGATCTAGACCCTATACTTGTAATAATCTGAAATAGACATTTGAGTATGCCAGCATGGTGACTTCTATTTGTGTCGGTGACTTCTGGAGAAGCCACTGAGAAGCAGAAGTTACTGTGAGAAAATTACCTGGTTTCAGATGCCCTGAAAGTTAGATTTTTACAAAACACACGTGAAAGGATATTGGTTACGTGGTTACATACTAATAACATCACGTAAATATATCAATAAGTAATGTAATTTATTATAATCACGTGACCACATCAATAATGTAATCTGTCGCTGGCTGATGCAATATTGTAATCATTTAACGTCATCTTTTCATCAGTGTACTAACAAGCATAGTTTAATTTTTATTATTAAATTGTATTTATTAGCATATTTCTTTAGTGATTAAATTAAAAACGTAGTATTGGTAACTTGTAGATTAAGTAATTATAAAACCATATCGTAAAAAATAACGGAGTACCTACCTAGTTCCTACCTACATTTATAACTACATAGGGTTTAGCGATCACTAAGGGCGTGAATGATGCAAGCGAGAGAAATAATTAATGTAGTTATTTTACATTTACAACATCCCTAGTTAATAGAACGAACTTTGTAAATCATATTTAACTTCAGCTATTCCACAATCCGAATAGTGGAAACCCAACTGAAAACAAGGTCGCATTTGAACACAACTCGTAGTATTTCACCGGCACGTACACACGTATAGTATTATGTGACTAGAAAAGGGACAAGCTTATTATCAAATCAATAAACGTGATTATATCGAAACACGACGACTTGTAGAGAGGGGCAGAAGTGCCACTGGGTAGTTGTAGAATGATTCTTCGCAAAAACTGCTATAATTTCATTCAAAAGCCTTCCAGCATTCCTTGTCTACAACTTAGACCTACATTTATGTAGAGGAAACTTACCTTTTAGTTACCAAACACCTTAAGGCCCTCGGAGAACGCCAATCTTCAAAGCGCACAATTCAAATGAAAACAGAGAGCCATGCTTTAAAACAAGTGCCGATGTCTCTGCACCAAAGCTAAAAGTTCACCTAATATCTAGGGTAAACACCCCACAAAGGAAATGGTAGATTTTCTATGAATCATCAGCACCAACCCGCACTGGGCCCGAGAGGTGGGTGATAGTCTACTTTCCTCACAAGCGGGCTTGTGTCCAAGCAGCATGGTATAGGCTGTTCATGCGTTATGATCATGCAGCATTAAGGAGATACCATAAGTGACATAACATGTGAGCTTTTTAGCTTCCACAGCGAGCTTTCCGCGATGTCCACCTTCTGCATCTTGTATTCCGTGTCAGAACTCTCGCTGCGCCGGCGCACGCTGCAAGACGCCTGGGGCTATGAGAGGGGGTCGAGAGGGGGGGTGAGGTTGGGCAATACATCAGTGCTACCTTTCTAATGAGTGGCGCCGGCGCCGCGAAGAAAGCCGCCGAGACAGACCGACACGAAAATTATGCGTTCCGATATTATATTGTGGTTTAATTAGGTTTCGAATGCGATGGGATTTTCACTTGATTTGCTACGAAAGTGGAAAAGAACTTTGTTTGATTTGAAGGGCATTGATCATCGGTCATCAGCTGGAGACTGCGCGGCAGCTAGAAATTCAGTAGATACCACTTTTGGCTAAGCTTTCTTTCCTGAAATTTTTTTTTCCTGTACAGCTCATGACAAAAGCTGGCCCACCTCCTGTACTGCTCTTTATCTGCATTTTGGGAGATTAGTACGAAATGCTAACGCAGTAGAGGCAGCGGTGTTCGGGTCGAAGCTCATTATAAGTTGAAATATCAGACTCGACGACACGACGTAAAAAAAGAGCAGCTGTGTTAGTCAAATAGTCAAATTAGAAGTAATATCTGGTACGTACGAGAACAAATACGAACATGTACATAGGTCCCTGATTACTCACATCGTCTCTTCTAACTTCACCGACAATACATGTTACTGCAACAACACACAGCCTCAGGGGCACACAATTAAAAAGGCAACTCATTGTGTAGCAGCGCACTCTCGCCGTGACCTTTCCAAGCTGCAGGTACAGTTAGGAGCCCTGCGGCTTTGCCCTCCAGATCTGTGAGATTACCAACCGGTACCACTAGGCACAGCCTCACTAGATCTCTGAAGGTTTAACGTTAGGTTTAAGACCGGGTTCAGAACCGGTATTCTGTTTGAATAGAGCAGTGGCTGTTTTCACCAGATTTGGTACAGCCGAAGACAGATTTATGCACGTACCTACATATATGTGTATGGGGTGTGAAAAGTAGGTAACACTATCTAACAAGATAACGTACGTATGAGATGCGTCAGACTTGGAGCTTAGAAACAACACTTTTTGTGAACAACTCTACATAGTTATGTAGTTTAAAGGATTTTTTTTTTTTAAAGTTAATTTTGATCTTCAGATTTTCTTAATTAAAATAGGCAGGTAGGTTGATACTTATTGACTTAGTTCAATCTTCACCAGCTGTATCCGAAGAAGACTGTTCGGAGAGTCTGCCGTACTGCATATATGTTTATAGAAAATGCAATCTAAAATCTTTGAGCAGACATTTTGTGCGAAATAGGGTCAGCCATGTTTTTTTAATTCCAGACAAACATTGATATGACGTAAATAATGTCTCGATTACAAAATCACCAGTCAATAGTTTATCAATAATACTTTAATTACGAGAGTACATTATATACAAACACAATAACTAGTCACAAAGGTACACGTGCCATCTGTTTTTATGTTATATACTCATTATGTACTCTCTATGAGTCAATTTTGATTGCCATAGCATTCCGTAGTTAATGAGATAAATCAATGAGTATATTAGGTATGTAAATAGGTACATGATTTTGCACTTTGTTATGTGTACAGACAGGTGCTAGATAAAAAATTGGATGAGGCTTAAAATCAATTGTGAAGCACGTGCAGGTGTGTACATGCTACGATAACATCACGCCTATGAGCCCTGAAAGCTTAGGCAGAAGTGTACCCTATGGCCACTACCTATGGTACACCTTCATTTCACCAATTAAGTTTATGTCCCAATCCCAAGTAATAGAAGGTTGATGCTGAGAAATGTTTGGTGAAAAACCCATCAACACTTTGCCCCACCCGGTAATCGTACCCAAGATCTCTTGCTCAGCAGTAGGGCTTGCAGCTACTTAACAATACGGCGCAGTCAACGAAAAGTCTCAGTCAATATCCCTTGGCCTTGCCTTTATTTTAACATTCATCCCGATCCCACTGATATAGGGCTATTCCGTTTTCCCCTAAGCGCCAATAGATCTGACCGGAATTAAATGCCCCGGGCTAGTGACAAAGAGCTGCGCTTGAGGGCTTGTCAGGATTGGTTCAAAGGCATCAACTCATTTAACGACTTGGGCAATGAAGTGATGACCCATTTTGGAATTATCTAATACTAGCGACCCGCCCCGGTATCGTACGGACAAAACATGTAAGCATAACATGCTAAGCTTACATGTTTTATATGTCTACATGTTATGCTTACATGTTTTGTCTGTCAAGGCAGCGTTTTCGATGAAACTCCCAGCCGGCTTGACTTTTTTCGCCACTTCCAACAATAATTGTCGTCCTATTTCAACCAATTTACACAAAACTTTGACAAATTAGACACCGAAACCATCCTCATAAATCACTCTATCTAATGGTGAAAAGCACATGAAAATCCGTTCAGTAGTTTTTGAGTTTATTGCGAACAGACAGACAGACGCGTCGGAGGGCTTTGTTTTATAATATGTAGTGACTTACATAGATACATAAATACATTTACATCTTTTTATCATGGGGTTTGGCAGCAGAAACTATAGAACGCCACCTGCTATGATCCTTACATACTCCTTTATCAATTCTCAAAAACGACGGATAACTGAAAACATAACTGGCACAATATGAGTATACAGTATATGTACTTATTCACTCACTCTCTCTAACCTAACCCTTCGGAGAAAAATATATAAAATGAAGGAATTTCAAATTTAAATAACAGTTAGGCAGTAGTAGGTAGGTAAGTATATTTTCTCGTAAATACAGCCTAAAGCGCTGCCTACCTCGTGTACACAAAAAAAATGTATCCTCCCGAATGCTCAGCTAATTGTGTTTGTTCCGGTGTACGCTAAAGCGAGCAACTTCCGAGCAAGCAAGCAGCTTTCCGAATAAATGGAATAAATGTTTGAACGCCTGATAAAATTGTTATAGCAAAAACGTATTTATGCAACTCGATAATAACATGTTTCTCGCCCACTCACGGCTATATTTGTTGAGGATGATGGGGAAACGGGGACCAATTTCTGATGCTGAACATATGGTGCACTTATTATATACCATATTTTTGACAGTACATGACTACTAAGGTTAGACTTAGCTACATACAAAAAATCTTCTCCTTTATCCAACAGAAGTCGTTAATAACAAAAATGTCATTACAGTAATAGCTTCATTATACACTTGTATGTTCTTTATCTCTAAATGAAATGAATCTAAATCTGGAACCTAGAATTTCTCAGTAATTTAATTTCCCTTTGTCGTAGGCACAGAGTTCCTGGATCTACTTAATAAAAGAAACCTTGTTACAGAACAGGTAGATATTATGTCATAAATAAATTGGTTCCAAAAGAAAATACCTTCTTATAAATTATCTTCCAAAAAATATCTCCCATCCTTCGTTCAACAACAAACAAAGATAAATAGCGGAAAGTTTTTCCCAGAGAGAATATAATCGCTTCACTTTTCCTTACAAAACAAATCTGAGTAATTCATACTTTGCCTCCTAAGCGTGGGATGAAACGACTCCCATTATATTGGTAAGAACGTACTTACCTACCTACTTACTATGTACTTTGACAGGATTTACTGAGAATTTTAGCAAAGCTGTGCTAAATTAATATTACCTAAATGGATGAAGTCAATGTCCTAAGTCTAGTAATATTCAGGGCCGGGGTGGACCTTTTCATATTCAATAAATGGAACTGAATTCGCTAACCAAGTTTCATGGCTAAAGTGTGGCATAAGGACTTTATTTTTGATAGTTTAGATCGGTAAGACGAAAGTGTTTTGAGAAAACTATAATTAACTATAGAAATTCCATAAAAAAATGGGAAATCAAGTCATTCGACATGTAGATGTAACAGCTGTACAGCATGGGTTGAGGTACTCATGTCATTCTCTTCATATGTAGGTATACGTGTATTATTGTGACCTACTTAATATACTTGAAAGAATTTTCCGTGAACTTCTATTATTGTCTAGGTACAGTCACGAGCACCAATAAGTAAACACTGAACAACTTTTAAAAGTGTTTTTCTCGTACGGTTCTGATTAAAATTTCATGTTGTTACGAACATAGTATTCTGGAACTCATACTTTATGAAAAAGATCCTATCTCCAAGTTACAATCGTTATTTCTCGCGATAATTGCTTTTACATTTAGGACAGTGTATACATATTGGTGCTCGTGACTGTACTTACGTCAAGATACTGCTTTTCTGGGAAATCTTAAAAAAACTTCAGGTTCCCTGAACGAACGGTATTTTTTATCGGAGTAAATCCGGGGTGTCGCAACTATATAATTTAGATAAGTATACATATATAATTGACTTATTGGTGATATTTTTCAGAAAACTCACATGGGAAGATCTCGCTACCAGCGCAGCGTACCTGAGGTCGTATAATCAGACGTACGAACGTGGTCAAAGCAAAAAGAGTACGTAAGAATCGTACCATGTCACTTTCTGTAGATTCTGCCTACCCATAGAGGAAAGACCAGTTATTATACAATTTAGATTTCAGCTATTAAACCAGATTTTGAGTCTTTTCATTAAGTTTGCTCTATGATTATTATCCCCCAAACAAAGCTAAAGTGACAGTTAAGCAAACTTAATAAAGCCAAGTTTGACCAACTTACGCAACCCATTCATTTACGAGTATGATCGTAAAAAGCAAGCACCTACATAATTGCACGGCCTGCCGCTCGCAAGGGATTGCAAGTAGTTTCTCTATGGAAAACCGTAAAATTACATACTACTCGTAATTAAGTGATTACTAAGAGTAGCTGGAAGTTGTAATACAACTCTCTTTTCCTAGGAAAACTGTCGGTGAACTTGCTTTGAGCCGCGGGTCTGGCTGTTAACTTAGGTGCCGTTAAGATGATTGATTTTCTTAGAACTGTGTCTTAGCTTTGATGGCGGAGGTTGTAGAAATGAGGTTGGGTGACCTATTTAATCACCTTATTAGTCCTTACATTGTAGGGCTTGCTGGGTTCTAAATTAAGACATAAAATAAGTTAATTATGGAAAATTTTCCTTTACGGAACTGTATGTTTCCGTAACTTAAGGAAAAACTATAACTGTGAATTACATAACGTTGACCCTAAATTGGGGATAGATACTTCGTATAGCTTAAATTGTATGTGTTGTTGAGGAATCAACTAAGCTGTATGTGTCAATAAGCAATAACTGGTAGTAGGTACCTTATGAAAAAAAAATCTGTGAACGAACAAACCGACTCACAAATCTAGACATGTCTAGACCGTAGCTGTGTCTCAGAGCGCGATCATTAGCGCTTAGCACGAAATATACATTATTGCGCTGCGCCTGCGCCTGTATCGATCACGTTCTAGTCGCAGCGCAGGTCCAAATAGGTAAGTTTAGTGGAACGCGTGTATAGAATGCTATCAGTGTCGGTCTGTTTGTCACTGGAATATCTGCTGATGATAAGAAAAGAGAGCTATTTCGGATAACTGAGAAAAATAACTAATTTCCCAAATAAATATGTAAATGACGTCACACCTGTACTTCCCCGAAGGATTAGGCAGAGGTGTGCCCACAGTACACCCACCTACAGCACTCAAGTTATGTTTAAGTCCCATGTAGAAGGGGGTGAGCCTATTACCATCAACCGGGCACAAATCTAGATTACAGGTATTCTTTTTTGTCTAGCTCTGTCTTCACCCTCTACATTCATCTCAAACTTTCCTATACGTAGGCCCTGGGTGCGAAAGATAGCAGAATGCTCCACTTTGTTCCGGAGAAAAAACAATCAAATCGGTTTCGGGAGTGAAATCTACAATGTGAGAATAAACAGGAGAGACCCGTTTCTTGGCCTGGAAAACCAACAGAATATTGTCAAACCTTTATCTTCATTCCTTCTTCTTTTATCTTTCCATTTACGTGACTCCTCGTCTCTAATACTTATAACCTTCGGCGTTATACCTTCCATCAATAAAAAGACACGTCTTCCCAACATATTAAGGGCTGATAGTATAATCTCTGTAACAACTATGTCGGAGTATGACAATAATGCACAGGGGGCGCCACCGAACGATGCGCCCACACATTACAAGTACCAGGGTAATGTCTGATTGTGATACTAGCTTAGATTCGTGAAGGGTGGAATGGAAGTTGAACTACTAGTCATTGTTGATAGGTTTTTATTTCACATAACATCACGCTTCTTGTCCCCGAAGCGTTAGGCAGAAGAGTACCTATAAATACATTTCGAAGGGTGTTATTTATGCTGTCAACCGACCACAGATCCAGCGGGCGGGCTGCTTCTGAGAAATTCCTGATCGAAAAACCCAGTTACCTTCAATTTGTTCGAGCTGAGAATCGACCCAAGGCCCTCATAGTCAGCAGTACTGCTAGCGACCGCTAGACCAACAAGACAATGTACCAGATCTTTGTTTCGTAGGCTTATATTTATGTTGGGGTTTCGGGATGTGCTCACCCAACGGCCGTGACAGCCCCGGCCTTAGGATGGCCTGGAAAATAGGTCAGGGCCGTTTTCCTTGAGAATATTTAGTAACATGTGCGAGAGCAAAAGCTCTCCTTGAGGAAAACATTATTGAATGGAAGAATATTATAAATACCCACGTAGGCTTAGTTGCTTTTGTCTCGGAAAACTCGTGAATATTATGATATTTTAATAAGGATTAATCTTACTTCTCTCGCACAAGGTGAGAGGTTTGGAAGAACAAAGGGGAAGCCTATACCCAGCATTGAGACACAAGATATAAAAGGCTAATAAAAAACAAAAAAAAGTCACCGACCTGCTTCTGTAATAATTATCTATGCATTCTTTGCTTTGAAATTCCTTATCCAACTCATCGGGCAGGTTAATCCAAGTGCCCGAAAGCAGGGGAACATACTGTAATGATATATTTATTTTGACTGCTCGCCGCGAGGGGGCGGTAATTGCATTCTTCGCGTAATACATGAGTGACTGGATTCGATATTACGCGCGTTTAGCAAATATGCGGAATTGCAATAAATTGGGGCAGCAGGAGATTACATTTTTTGTATCATTAGTATAATTGCCTTGGCTCGCCTGGAAGTCTTTTAACAAACTGCGGACCTAGGTTGGCCATCACAATGAAAACCTGCTCAGGTGAAGATTCATAGATGACTCTGCCCTAGAGTGTACCTAAATGTGGTGCTGTTCCACAAACGATGGGGCACTTAATATCGTGCGTGCTTGTCGTGTTGCTTGCACTTTATAGGAACTGATGGACGCTCCTAAAGGCGACACACTCGTAGCAAAATTCTGGGCCGATAGATTTATATTACCATCGACTCACTACTTTTCCTACATTCTCGGTCCTGTAATCAAAGAGTTCCTTTCAAGGCCGAATACTCCATCATGCTGAGATACTCATGACCACTTTCATGGTTATAAATTATATTTCATAAACACTGCTCAGCCCTCTATTTACTCTGAAGACGATAAATTGTACAGAAATAATAGCCACTAGCCGAAATATAATAAAAAATACAGTCAATAACACACGAAACAAAGGCATCATAATATACCAATGTACAGTTAAATACAGAGAACTCAACATAAAACACAGAATAGTGTTTAAAAAAGTTGAAAAAAAACTCGAAAAGTTTCTAAAAACAGACTGAAAATTATGAAAATTCACACCACGAAACAAAAGAGAGGTTCTCCAGGACGTAAAGTAAGAAAAATCAAGTCAAGGGAAGAAGGACTAATGACTTATTAAGCTAATCGCACCAAAATCGTAATCGATTGTCAACAATCTTATTATCATTATCATCTGCCTTCCTTTGCCCAACTATGTTGGGGTCGGCTTCCAGTTTAATCGGATGCAGCTAAATACCAGTAATTTTCATGGAGCGACTGCCTGTCTCACCTCCACAGCTCAGTTACTGAACATCATTTTATGTTATCAATTATACAAATATCTTAATATTTGTCGTGAAGCAAACTGACTTACAACTTTTGACTACTTTGACATAACCCTCGACAATAAAACCTTTTTCTTTTTTCGGATGGGAAATCATCATACGACCGCTCCCGCTCTGGGCGAAGAGGAAGGGACTGTCAGACTCGTACTGTCTAAAACCCATCCATGTTCCTTCTTTGCCCTTTGTGTTCCAGAGCCGCGGTATCTCTTTCGAACACTCCCGCAGCCCCGAAACAGTCCCGCAGCTCCGGACGACAAAAGTACCTAGATTAGCTTTATAAAACAGTTTGTCAGAGTGAACCTTCTCCTCAATTCACGTTAATCTAATAAACTATGTTTAAAACGTTAGCAAACACCATTGTTGGCGGTTCAAGGTCGAAAAACATATTAACCGGCGTCTAAAATATAGAGCCGTATAAAAATTAATGCTTTTGTTCTATTATAATCTGTTATATACACGTGGCGGAGCGGGGAAATTGTTATTGTGTATTTTTATGTTATTCCTACTTAGGGAATGTGAGATAAGCGGGTAGTAGATTAGTCAGCTAGAGTTAAAATATGTATACCTAAGTGTCAGTAAAATATCTATATTACTTGACAATTCAAGTAGTATAGATATGATCCAATAATCCCATTTCAATCAGAAAATGCTTTCCAACCTATTTTTCATCAGAAATAATAAAATCTGACGAGGGAGTGTTTTTCCCCCAACTTGGTAAAAATCCAGCCTCCTACTGCTACTGAAAAATGCCTAACGGAAAACCCCATATTATGATGTCCGCTGTGTTCAACCCTGCAACCGAACCCAGGGACCCCACTTCAGCAGTCACCTCCTCTAAACCAGCGAGACAGTCAACAGATGTACAACACCATCAATTTCCATAACCTCATCATTACTCACAATCCCCATCTTAGGTAAGTTATTAAACTACAAATACATTATACCCAGCAGAGCTATAGAACGAACCGCTTAATTAAACTAAGGAATCGAGTTCAATTCTGAGCCAAATTACGAGTGAAAATGGCCAGAAATGGCCACAATATGGGCTACACGTTAAATAATAGCCGCTATTAATTACGAAGCAGACCAGAAACTAGCCAATAACACGAATCTCCTGCTGTGAGGATACGGAAGGCTAGTTGGGACGGGCACTCATTTTTCTTCTGCATTCTTTGTTTTTCAACCTAACTGTTTACTGCTGTTGGCAACTGTTTTCGTAATCAAATACATCAGGAAGGAAAAGATCTTTAGAAAATGAAGCAAACAGCTTTGATTGAAAGAGCCCATTCATGTTATCTTTATCATACACCACCAATCCTGCTGCAATACTCTGTACCAAATCAAAATGAAAATAATGTTGCAATCCTCAATAATGTGATGCCAATCATGTATTGATCATGTATTACTCACATGTAAAGCTTTTGTATCAATTCTCTGTTCATCAATGTTGTAAAACAAATTCTTTGTATGCTGACTTTAAAAGGTTAATTACTTGGGGTTCAATCTCAGTTGAATCAATGAAGCTGATTATCATATCAAATTGAAGAATGAAGCCGTAGTAGATAAGCAATTAACAAAATATAAAGGGATCATTGTGATATAAATAGGAGATTGCAGAATCATAGCATTAATTTATTGTTGCTGCGAGACGACTTAACTGTCATAACGACAACAACCGCGCCTGCAAACAATCACCTCCCGTATGTTTTCCTTAAAAGCGATCAGGCTTACCATTTCCATTACCTTCAGCAATAACGGTTATATCGCCGAACTTCCTACCCAACATCCATTGCTGCATGCATATAAGACCGTAAAAGCCACATAGATCAAACCAACCAATGTAACGCAAATAAAGGAAAATTCTCAACAAAGAAAATGCAAGGGAGCGATGTAAATTATGGTGTAATTTGACAAATGGCGGGCGAATATAACGTAATGGTTAACAATTTATTAAATTTTGAATCCCCGAGCTTCTGGCGAGTAACAGAATGTGCCCGAGGTGGGCAGTAATGGCTTCCTACTTCCATCAGTGGCTGCGAGCCACCGCAGTACGTATTTCGTCCAAGTTTCAAGGTTACTTGATTATTCCCTAATTGCTAGACATTTCGCCACAATTTGTGGATAACAATTTGCCAAGTATTTAGTTACTCCGGTTCTCGTAATTTGGTGAGTTTCTGTCGGTTTTGTGTAACGGGATGATTTCTCAGAATGTCTCCTTCTTGTGATTACAGATTGTTGATGTCTCTCAAGAAGTTAGCTTGAGCTTTTGATTTTATTCTTATTTATTCTCACTTCATCTCTGCAAATGGAAAAGTATTTTTGTTCCAGTTTTGCTAAAATTTATAAATCGATACCCGGCAAATCGGTGCATGATCACAGATTTTATAAGATAGTTTTTTTTAAGCCGAGTGTGTTTCAAGGTCGGTACCGCTATATAAACCATACTATGATATAAACAGTGGGTTTAATGGCCAAGGAAACATCTAATATTTTCACGAGCATTTTTCTTAACTATAAGAAATATTCTCAAACAAAGAGACATTTAAATATACTTACGAAATCCATCTAGGTCAGACTGCAATTACTGGGGCTTATCACTTTAGTGCATGAGCCAGTGATCTCGTAGTTTTGAAGATAACTGCTCTAGGAGAGTTTCTGGAGAATCTGCTAATCTAATCCCTTTGTCTTCGGAGACAAAGGGGAGAACTGACAGAGGTCTGGAAACTATTACTTTAGTCAGGCAAGCACCACAACTGACTTAATGCGTTTTACGCTGAACACGTTGAAATGCCTCGTTAGTCTAGTGGTCGCAAGCGCGACTGCTTAGCGTGAGGTCCTGGGTTTGATTCCTAGGTCGAGCAAAATGTTATTGGGTTTTTTCACCGGGGATATTTCTCAGTAGCAGCCACGGAGTCTCGGTCGGTTGATGACTATAGGCTAGCCTCCTATTACATGGGACTTAATCATAACTGGCTAAATGTGGGTGTATTGTTAGGTACACCTATGTCTAACCACATTACGGGTGTGATGTTATATTATATCGAAATCATCATTCTGTCTCTGTCACAGAAACAGAATGATGTTTTGAACGCGTGTAACGCTAAAAGCATTTAGTGATTTGTGTGGCAAGCGGGCCTTAGACCTCTTCTTACCGTATTTTCGTCTTTGAATAACATGTAACTGCACTCCTGCTCAACTTACCCAGATCCTAACCCTTTAATGACATAAACAGCACCTTTTACACACACATAATACAAAAATGACACGCGTTATAAGTTACGTTGAAAAGCAATTTGAGCAGCTAACTTATTTAGCGGGAGGCAGATCATTACTCGGAGGGCCAGAGGGCCAGAGGGCCAGAGGGCTGGCCTCTCATATTCCTATTCATGAATGACATTCCCCGCTTAATAACTACGCCCTTCAAAATGGACGGCGTGCCTTTAATTACTCTGGATGTAGTTACAGAACTTTGCCTGCGTGGGACGAGGTTTTGTTGATTTCAAATGCTTTTGAAAGTATTCATTTTATTTTTATTGAAACGCCGCCCACGCTGGGTTGTGCGAGCAGCGTTGGAAAAGCTTCTGTCTGTATTAAAAGTACTTTCGCCGCTTTTGAGTACCGCTGCCTAAAAATTTTCCACCACAGATGGCAATATTCTAATATTTTTTCATGTCACAAGAAGCTAAGGATGTTTCTGGAACCTATACGTCCTGTACTACCCCCTCATAGACTGATCCAATAGTAAACGCATACAATAGTTTCATTATTTAGAAATACCATTGAATAAGTACGTCTAAGAATCAATATTCGCTATCCTTATTGTGCCGCAGTTTTGAACCCATAACCCGTTAATGGATATTACTCAACATGGCTTCCCAATAGATAGCTACGGCGAAGGATCTTAGAGGGATTACCCATAATCAAACGAAATTGAAAGTAATGATGTAAGATATTAAAGTTTCCATCGCAAGTCATCCAACTCTACCGTGCCCTATATCTCCCCTTCTTTTTTGGGTTCCTTAGTAAAACTTTTGGCACAGATACATTCGCGAAAGAAATAAACTTACTTATTGTTGTATTCAACCATATATGAATTCTCCAACATGAAACACGTTTTACTGAAATATTTCTTGATATCTTTTTATTGCCGTTTCTTGTTATTTCACCAATTTTCCAGCAGTTTTCAACCCCCTCTTGACCGCTCAAAAGCAATGCATCCCATTTTCTTCCAACCTCAATACGTTTAAGATTCAAACTAAACATCTTCAAAGAGCCTTAACTGGCAACAAATAAAACAGATATTTCACAAGAAAAAAAGTATTTTTCAATTTCTTAAGGGCTTCTGTGAGGTCTAAATTTCTAATACTGGATGTATGAGACATTAAAATATTTAACTAAGTATTTCAAACATCAAGAACCTGTGGAAGGGGGATCGATAATTAACGTATTGCTGATTATTGCCATTTTGTTCATCACAGGCGAGTTAATCCTTTGAAGAGGAGTTTTGAATAACCTATTGTTAAACAGCGACAAAAGCTTTTAAAGTGATTGTGAAGTGACGACTGTCGTTTAAATAACATTTTGAAAAAGCAGCTTTTACTCTCAATATTTATTTTACTCTTTGAATGTTTCGTACAACATATAAACAACGTTTTCTACTATTATCTAAAAAAATAGGAACCTAATTATAAATTCCTTGCATTTTCGCATCAAAAGGAAACTGTAAAGAAAGAAACATCCTCCCGAGATTACCATGAAAATGTTCAATAAAAAGGTCAATAAACACCAAAGGTCCATTCCATCAAAAGGTCTAAACAAAGCTTGAAAGAAAAGAAAGAAGAAATCCTCCCATAAATAGAATTTCATCTCCATAGAGACGCGCTGCGCGCTGCGCGCCGGGCGCGGGCATGGCGCGGGCAGGGCTCGGGCGTCGCGTCGCTAAGAGACCGCCGCCGTGTTCGCCGTCTTGCCCTTTATCAATCGGTACGTTTCCTCCCTTTTATTTTAACGAGAAACACTTGAGATGTTTCCCAAAGCGTCGCTCGATGGATATTTATTTATCGATTTACAAATAAACGAGGTTTCTTCGTTGATGTATTATTTTTAGATATCATTGAGTGGTTTTGTAAGTGCTTATTTTGATTATGCTTGCTTTGAGTGGTAAAGAGTGGTGGGTATACTTTATGAAAAGGTTGTACAAAGTAACCAAGAGGTTTTTATCTAGGATCGCTGTTTTCGTTCCTAAATGACCCCAGGAAATAGAGCCTAAGGTCTCCTAATGTAACATTAGGAACTGGTAGGCACCTTAAACTAGGAAGGCCCAAAAGGGCCTCTTCAGAAGGACACATTTTTTTAAACCTACTATTTAAAAAAACACTACGCAATACAAAAGTACAGCAAAAACAAGCAACAACATATTTCGACACCGCCCTTCAAAATCCAAGATGGCGACGGCTACGTTATAACAAACACGGGCTCAGTACAATCTCCTCACAAGCAGTGTTGATGAATAAATACATGTTCTTTCATGTCGCTTCCTCGTACCAAGGATAAACGACTATTTATTATGGAACAGCGTCATCAAAGGTGGGTCAGCTTCAAAACAAATTGATCTATCTGGAGAGGGATCGGATATCAGATGCTGGATAAGAAGTTTCAGAAATCGGTTTACGCTTCATAGTTCATCGAAATTTTACAGATTTACTGGGGAGTTGGTTCCGCGACTTTTTTTACCTAGCTAGACTCGGATGTGGCGAAGAGGACAATCTTGTATAATTTTGCCGGTCAAAAATGTTAATTCTCAGCATAAATTTTCAGGATATATGAAGCATATGACACAGTCTCTCTTCAATGGCGCCCTTATTAAGAATCTATATATTCCATGGTTCACTTCAATAAATAACATCTACCATATGAGGGTGGATGTTATTTGATATGATGATATAAGATGCTCAAGTGTTTATAAACGCCAAATTCCTTAATTAATCCCGCGCGAATTTTCCACTCATTTCACAAAGAGCACTTCAGAACACTGATCTCCTAATAAACGCTCTCTTCAAAACACCTTCTACGCTTTCCCATCCGCCCTTGCTCAATCCGAGCGTAGTTTCATCCTGTTATTTGTAATTTTATTTATTTTTGTCCGTTATTTATATCTTTCGCGCCATATCCTGGACGTGCACTGCGCGGTTCTCGTTATCAAACATCCGTGATGTCATATTTTTATTTACACTCACTCGGAGATGAAAGGCGTTTTCACCTGTTTGTTTAATACTGTGTGGTCGGCAGCTTGGAATATACAGTACGGTATCACGGCGCGTTAGTCTTCCCTTTTAAAAGTCGTTTGAAAACGAAGTTGAATAAGGATCGAACTGCTTAAGGTACCGTTATTTTTTGGTGGTTAACCTGTGAATAGTGCTAGCGAAATATGAGGAATGGAACAAACACCCAATACAGAGAAGTGGAGAAAGGTTGCATTTAAAAGGTATTACTTTCAATACTTACTGACCCTGTAAAAGTCACTTAACAGGACCCTAATCACAGCCTGCCAAAGTTTATTGGTCAGTCATCAGCAGATAAACCAAATGACTTCGAAGTTCCAGCGGTGGTCTATCGTTTTGAACTAGGATTACTCATAATAGAATAATACAAGTAAACAAACAACAACATAGCAGTTATTATGTGATCATATTATTATGAGCCATGTGCTTCCTACATCGGTCGTTAAAACCAACGATTGCATGGGGAGAGTCGGGGAGACATGTTGTAATTACCCCGCTTTGTATGCGGATTAGTGACCACTGCATGACTTCTGAATGCAGATGGCCGCTTTAGTCATGGGCATAGGCAGGATTTCATTAACTAAAATTCCAAGTTGTGTTTCCGATTTTCTTAATTCAATTTCGTAATACAGTGCATGCATTCCCGATGTCATTTCTGATCGGCTAAACTACACCAATCTGCATCCCTTATGCCTAGGGGAATATATTTTCACAAATCTTTTCTTAATGCTCTATTTCGTTGCATATGAGCAAAATTTTGATACTGACCGAGCATGCATTCATGCATGTAACTATTGTATGACATGGGACATGGCTGATCACAATTTAATTATTTAAGACCTGTATTATTTGCCTACCTATGATCCACAATAAAGATATTGATTGATTGATTGAGCAGCGGTTCAGGTTTTGCGTTGTCTGACAGCGAATAAATGAATTTAAGATTTGTATTAAACAGAAGATAAACAAAAATCCTTGTATTCAGGACGGAAAGGATATAAGGCTATAAGTCACTTCTCACAAAATCCACATCCAAAATAGATGGAGCATCAGATTCAGAAAATCTACATAGAAATAACCTATCAACAAGGCTCGATCGACACCATGAACCCCTGAATCATGTTGATTCGCATTCGTACGCCATACGCCATGCATACGCCGACATATTGAAAGTCGGGTTCTATCAGATTTCCCGCTCCCAGTAATGCGCCTCCATTCCAACGGCGTACATTTCACAAATATCTGGAAGAGCGACGGTTTTCACCCGACAATGACAAATGTATGGGGTAACCACACGTTCGGGCGGCTTACGGAAGCGTGTGGTGTCTTTCAGGAAATCTAAAATGTTAGGATTCGCGGCGTGGACCGCAAAGAGTCTTTACGTGAGTGAGGTGGGCTTTAAGAAGCATAACGATAACAAATAGAACTTCCTATGGCCTAGTTTATCTATGTAATTAACTTTAGGTTATGTACAGCCTCACTACTAACGTTGGTGACTACTGATACTGACAAGCTCTAACAAGCCGACGAGCGTGTCATTCTCTAGAATAGCTTATTCTTGAAAAAGACATTCTAGTCTATCAGTGAGTAGGCACATTGCAATATACATACATTCTGAACTTATTGATAGATTTTCTTAGCTTTTCCCGTAATTAGAAATACATTTTCACCCAAGTGTCACCCGTCCATCTCAAAAACCCGAAATATTTCAAGCCCGGATCCTCTATAATCCCCGTCGTGTTGGTCCCCTAGTCAGGTGTGTATGATGACGTCACGTGCGGTCCACCATCAAGCGCGGACGTGACGTCATAGGCCGTGCCGTCTTATCGTTTGAAGGGTAAGTTGATGTACTGCGCAACAATGCGAGCAGCTCAGGGATTTGGGAGTTCAAGGGGCTGTCTAGTTTTGTTTTTAAACGGGTTGGTGAATAGATGATGGCTTTTGAGACTAGATTTTATGTATATTTTAGTAGGTACGGAAAGATATTCAGAATCTAAAAAGGCTCTGCTGGCTGTTACACAAACATTGGGATACCTGATATCGTGTCCTGCGTGCTCTGATGCCTTCACATTACAGTCTACAGGAATTGACGGTCGCTAAAGATAGCGCCAATCTCAATAAGCGTTCACAGGGTTGTAAAATACTCAGCCATTTTCGAAGTTACGGGCAAAGGACCCCCATAACCTCCCACTCTTATTCGTCACTAGCTTATGCCCCCGGCATCGCTCGCGTGGAGTTCGGGAATTGCCCACGGGATCGTACTTCCGGGATAAAAAGCCAATGTGCTATTCCAGACTAATCTATATCTGTGCCAAATTTCATTTAGATCCATTCAGCTGTGATTGAGTAAAAAACATCCATCCAACAGTAAGTTAGATTACCTTTGTTAAATTAAGTATCAGGAAGCCGTTTTCTTTATCTGGTGTTTGCGCCTAGTAGACACAAATATGGCGCCGTGTAAAGATCAATCTTATAAATATCTAACAAGTTACCTGGAACTTCTTACTTCCCAGACATCACATTGACCGGGCGCCGCTACCTGTATTAATAGAACAGAACTAGACTGTCCAGGTCGTCCGGCGGCCATTTTTTCCATAAAACCCCGTTAGTCCATGGTGTCCGTTATGTATGGAACTCATAAGTTGTTCCAGGAGTAGGCTGGAGGATTAGTCTAAGAGGTGATGTGAACATTTCTACTCCGATGTTGTAACTTTCTGGGTTTGTTAAATGGGTAAAAGTGTAGTTTTTTCTTTTAATCCACCAATATTAAACAAATATTTTGTGTTTTTCGAAAGAGTATAGGTAATGCTGCCACCAACCTACAGCTAGCTAGATCATTTCAGTGCTGGGTAAAGGTAACAATAGTTACGTTGTCTTTTACATTAAATTCAATATTATGTATAAACTTCTATACTTTTTGTCATCATCTGCCTAGCCTTTTCCCAACTATATTGGGGTCGGCTTCCAGTCTAAGCGGATGCCGCTGAATACCAGTATTTTACTTGGAGCGACTGCCTATCTGACCTCCACAACCCAGTCAAGTACTCGGTAATACGATACCCCTTGGTAAGACTGGTTGTCAGACTTTTTGGGACTTCTATACTTTTTGTAAGGCCCATTAAATCTCAATCTCTCTCTGTGGTGGCCAACACAGGCGCACGCTCTCTTCCCTCACTCTCATAGCCCTGTGGTCTATAGCCAGGTGGTCCATCGCATCAAAGCTAGACAAACACATGTTCCTAATCCAGCCAACATCACTAAAGCTCTGCCCCTCCGAATCTTCCGTTTAGTTTACACAAAGATGTTCTGCCTGCACTCAGTACTGCGGTAGCGAGCTCCCCGTCTATAATTGAGCCGGCAAGGCGATCGGTATCGCGGCCGGCATACTGTTGCCTATCACGATGAGAGCACGTTCGCATTGACACACGGTAATGTAGGTCTTAAGGGTTTATTGGTGAAGACGAGAATGGTGGAAAAGTAAACGGTTTTCTTTAAGAGGGATCTGCATAAACAGGAATTAGATGCGCTTCGAAATTGAAATATGGAGCAATGGAAAATTTCCAATCAAACAGTCGATGCTGGATTCAAAGCACAGGTTTTAGAATTTAGACTCATCTTTAGGACCCACGATTGACTTAAAATGAAAAAACCTTTCATTTGCTATTCGAAAAAGTTTGGACGATTAAATCAATGTTACCGTGGTTTTGTAAACGAAGTCTCGATTGAAAACTCAGTTTCAAAGGACAAAGAAACTGCAAACTCTACATTAGTATTTATGTAGTTTATTTACCCAGGTAGTTTTTTTTAAACAATATCGTTACACATTGGAAACCCACCCAAACACGTACCCGCGAGCGTTTTCCTAAAACTCGTTGCAATTACTACACAACCAATTATCTATGAACGTGCTACCGATTTATATACCTGTGCCTCTGCCCGCCCCGCGGCCCGAGCGAGCGATGTGCTGCCTGATAGCGAGCCAATGATAATTACTTTTGTAAACGGCCCGTTTCGAATTAACAGTATTGATTGCTTGAAATGTGCTCGATTTTTAAAGAAATTAGGTAGGCTGATACGCTTTTGGAGAAGAAAATAAGGTGGTCTGTAAAGCCATTGCACGAATGAGAAATAATCTAAAGGCGACTTTGACAGCGCGTAAAGAGAATTGGCAGTAGTGCCCGCGATCCATCTGCCCCCCCAATAACATAAACTTTGATCAAAAAACGTGTGTCAGACTGTATAGTCCTGTCTGCTTACAACAAGATGCGGTCACGATCCGTTTCCAAGCGTTTCGAATAAGACTATGTATCTTTGAATGTTCCAGTGGGGAGCTGAACAATTAAAGTTACACACTGTGTGTTATTGTCGAGTGATGTCTGAACGACGCAAGAAAACTATCATCATCATCTGCCAAGCCCTTTCCAACCAGTGTAACTAGCGAGCAAACTAAGGCAATTTAAAACGTACCTATAGTTAAAGGAGGAATTGTCACAAACCGCCGGTTTCGCCACCTCCGGCGCGTTCGCTGGCTGCCCGTGGAGCCCTGACATGTGCACTCGTGTGTGTGCGCTTGTATTAGTTACAGTCTGGTACCCCATGGCCATGGCCCGTGGTTATGAGCACATCTAACACAACTTACACACGGCTATGCCGTCACACTATCGTTTTGGGTTAGGGTAGACAGACATACATAGATACAAGACTTCGTTTGTGCACGATCTTTGTAGGTATCTATGCTCCTTTAGTTTATTTTCACTGGTTTCTCCAAACTGTTCAAACTGTCTTTCTTTAGGATGTGGATTCCAATTCGGGCTAAGCGTAATTAGATCGGTGTGATAGTAACAGTTCTTGCCTAGTTATGGCTCGGAATTTCCTTGAAGAAAAAGATCGGAAATTACTAAGTGGAGTCACCGACATAGCTTGAACAGTTAGCAAACTGAAATAGAAGTAAGCTGACCATGTCTTTCGAAGGCGATGGTCGATAAGGCAAAGGAGCCCTGGGGTGGAGGCCCTCCAGCTAGGTCGACTGACCACCGTGGTGATGGTTTGGGGTGACCGACGAACTGGAAACGGAAAACGGAGGACAGGGTGTTATGGTGCAGCTTGGCAGAGGCCTATGTCCAGCAGTGGACTGCAATAGACTGACTAATTTGTTAGTAAAATCATTCCCCACACGAGCATAATAACACCGACCATTAACAACCCACATATAAACAGAAACATTACACTTTAAACCCGATTACAATCAAACCGCGCAAACGGTCCATGCCTCACGGCGACGTCCAAACGGCACCGACAGATAAGATGCCATCTACACACCGACCATCACTGCCGCAGAGACGTGCGACAGAAATGACCCTATCTGTTCGCTCGATAAAACTAGGAGGAACATAAAAACAAATTACTATAACTATTGCAGTGATAGCCCGAATGGGGAATCAGATGGATATGAAATGTCATCGTAAGCTTATATTGTTCACGACATAGAGAGCACAACTTTCATACTTACCGGATTCGTGCGTTATATTTCCTAGTATTATATAGTAGTCTGTGTATTATGGTATGAGCGAACTATAGTCTCTTAAAACCTAGACTGTAAACTGGTTATCTCTTATCTAGTTATCCAGGGTATTTTCTGATGCCTGCCAGCTTTAGATGTTGAATATCAGGAACCATCAAATTGCGGAGGCTTAGTGGAATGAAAACGTTACTCACTCAAGCTCTGTTCGTACCTATTAATCAACGAACTATGAGGCAACCACAGACGATCGCGTAATAACCGACCCTTTTATTTTACATGTATGTATGAAATAATACTTACTTCATTGAAACAGAGACTACATCGTCAATCGTTGTTTACCCATCCAACACACAATCAAATATCATCCCTTCACTGCAACCATGCAATACTTACACTGTGATAAATGCGAGAACCCCTTCTCATGGCATTCTTACTCCATGATACCCTTGGGAAGCAACACTCAAATCCCCAGCAATATAAACGATCCACCATCTTACTGGAACCCCCTGCTCAGACCCTTCAAATCAACGAGCGTGAATTATCCTAAAATACCGTCCGTCCGTCTGTCCTTCACGAAGACGGATGGCCCGCTAGTCCGGACACGAGTCGGACACCGACCCGTGATCAATAAAGGACCACGGACACTACCCACCCCTTTGTTGACAGTCTTCAAGTAATCATGTCTTTACAGTTTAAAGGGCTGCTGTCATCAGGAGCTGAGGAACGGTATTTAATCACAGATTGTGTTGAAATTAAGACATTAATCAGGTTCTGCCCAAGCAGTCGTTACAGGCGACTGAAGACTGAAGATTGACTGGAGAAATTGCTGTCACAACTCAAGGGTACGCGCTGTTTTCCTTTGTTATAAAACTATTGTTATTTTTGTTTGGTATGTCGGGTAGTTGGGAAAATCAATGAGTAGTTAATTTAGTTGTGCAAAACAGAAACGCCAGCGCCAGTTATCGCTACCAACATTATAATTGCAAAAGTGTGATTATTTAAAAACGAATCGTGAACCACTCACCGCTCAGCTTTACAAATGAATGAACTTTATCAAATGAATAAAATTTATTAGATTTTAAACTAAATTCATTAAATTTCAAATAAGTAAATAAGTCGTGATTTAATAGAAACAATAAATTACCTACTTAAAATTTTCGCAATTCATGCATTTTGCAGAACAAAAATACATGAATTGCAATTCACTTTCTTTTGACATGCTCTCCAGCCGGGGTGTCCATCTTCTCCGATGTTATTTCGTACTGGGTTTCTAATCTGTAAACAAAATTATGAAAATAATTAAAAATGGCTTATTATTTAAAAAATGTCATCAAGAATTCGTCACCAGCCTGCATTATCCCTGAGTTTAGTCACAAATTGACCGATATTGTGGCAGTGAGTATAGAACTATTGACCCTCGCATCATGAGAAAGCTCTGAATTTGTTACTCAACGACAATAAGGGCTCAACCATTTGTTTCGCATTAAAAGTAAACGAAATACTTTGGAAATATATTGGAATACCTAAGGGTACTATTAAGGCACCTCGCGTACCTACTTCGCGGCCGCTATCGTAAACAAACCTGGTCGTGCAAAGTTTATTCCTGATTTCGACCATAAGTCGTAGTCTCCAAAATGCAAAGTATGATAAATCTGACCGGTGTATGCACTATGTGTATGTGTTCTAAACATGTATGCCCTTTCTTTTTTGTATTTTACCATCTTTTTATACCATGTTTTTAAGCAAATAAAAATTATTCTATTCTATTCTATTCTATTCTATGCAGATCATTATCAATTATTAATTATATTAGTTAATTCATGTTCTGTCGGTTCCTCATGTCTTCTTCACCCATACTAATTCTCTATTAGACGTCATCTCACTAGTTACCTCCTGTGTAGCCATTTATTATCTTTCAGCATCAGAGTCGAATAAAAATTTATTCACTTCTAGTCACACACGAGCGCGGTGTCTTTGTTCTATCTCCGTATTGCTACGACCTGACCTGATCTCCAAATACGTCAATAGCTTGCTCTATTAATAAATTCTTTTCAATTTCAAAGTTGAAGCAGCATGGCAATATATCTAGAAGGCGATGACCCGAAGGCGAAAAACCTTGAGCTCGTTTTGAATTACAAAGCAACTGATAGATTTTCATAGTGTTTATGCCATGCCTGAGTAGCTATGAGACAGGTACAAGTCTAGATTTCCATGATGAAAAATCGACGACGATGTGCCTAGGTTTTATTCTGAATAAATTGTTAGAAAATGAAGTTTTTTAAAAAAAAAAATCATCCCACTCCGAAACGTGATCGCTGTAAAGCATATTCTCGGAAATATATCAGGTAGGTTTTCAGATAATCCAAAAAAAATAACGGCTTTCTTATTCGTCTTGAAATATCTGAAAATCTCACACACGTGACACACATCAGCAATTAGTATCCTTATCTTAAGACAGGGTCTCTATGGTTGTGTATTGGCCTGCTGAAAACTATACCTAATTGTATCGCGTCTTCTCAACTTCTAAAACAAGACTATTAAAGCGAATCCAACTATCGATATATCTTAAGGTTTGTATGTGTGCTATATTTTCAGGTCAACTCTTTAATGCTTTAGGGACTGTGGACAAACGTATCTCTGAGCCTGTAGAGGGATTATTTTCACTCAAAACTTCACATTACATGAGCGGAGCTAGTAAGAAACAAAAGGCTACCGCTCCCGTCTATCTATTCTCCTGACTTCATTTAAATATGGGGTAGGTAGGTATCTACCACGTCTCCTACTAAAGTTAACGACCGCTAAATTCGAAGGTGATTCGTAGATGCCGCTGATAGGAATCTGCATGCATAATCCCCACATCTGCATATCTATGCGGCCAAAAGGAAAATGCTACAACTACCCACATCGGTTATTCATGAAACTTGTATGCATAAATAAAGAGCTGGATGTTTCAGACTATTTGTTACGTTACATATGTGCCCATGTGTTTTGAAAACTGACGAAGAAGAATGATTGAGGATATATAGGTATCTCAAGAAAGATTCTCTCAAAAATATTGTTGTGAAAAGTCATGCATAGCTTCATAATTTTCACCGCAAATGTACTAAGATATCACGTAGAACCAAGCCTTTTAAAAACTTCTGATATTCACTTTCCATTTAACAAATTGGACAGTTCTCAAATCGACAAAAAGTAACCTCCACGGCGGGGAATCGAACCCCGGTCTCCCGCGAGACAGGCGGGCATACTCACCACTATACTGCCTAGGATGCCAGCTATTACCACAAAATTCCACGTCAATATCTACGATAAATGAATATCTTTGACTCGGTGTGTCATGGAGCTTTTGGTAACCATTAGTTACCAATAGGAACACCCTTCATATGTTTTGTGAGGGGTGAATGGGGGACTAATGTGTTTTTGGTATGTAATTTAAAGACGACGACGTTCTCAATCAAAGAAAATATCAATCAATCCGTATTTTTATTCGTTACCCCTTGAAAAATATCTCCTTACAGGTTTTTTACGCAAATCTAAACTTACATAAAAGCCTCAAAACAACCCATACAAATATTTGTTTTATGCGGGAACCGAACGGCAAGTTTCCTACAACCAGCTAAATACATTAAAAATATAACAAGAAATCTCGAGAACTGAAATACTACAATACCGAACTTATGAATAAAATCTAATTTCTTTTGATAACTTTTCCGTCCACACGAGTACGTCGATGCCTGGTACTTTTCCGATAAAAACAAGCTATATTTACTCAAAGTTAACCTTTAGTTGCCAAACAACAATAGGAGTGTTCCATCAGTGTCGAGTGTCCGACACAACAAGACACGGACACTTCGGACACTTTACAGACAGATGGAAAAGCTCCACTTTAAATAAGGGATGAAAACTGACATTTATAAATTGTTTAGCTTGGCTAAAACAACTTATTATGTTTATATTATCTGCAATTTAGTCCACAGGTAATATTAAAAGTCCCTAAGTATGTGAAGGTAAAAGTTAAGGCTTAACTGGGCAATGTATGTTACATTAGGCCAAAGAGTTCCATTGATATTATAACGAGCAATGAACTCGTCAGCGTGATTTAGGTCCCGATAACTTTGTGTTTACAATTATTTAGTGCAACGAAAATTAAGGCTGAAAGCAGACAACTATGTCAAATCATAATACAGGGTGTAAACGGACCCTTCACGAAGCCGTCAACCAAGCATTATGTACATCAAACTAAGTAACTTTACGCAAAAATTATTGCTGGGAAATGACTATTTTTTGGGGTGAAAAATCACGTTTTGCGGTAGGACTCTATGTAACGCACTCAAAATATTGTGCTGATGGATTGAATAGTCGGGGGTCGAGGAGGTGTTTAAATTAAAGTTTTTACATTAACAACATGTATCTAAAACTTGTGAAAAAGTTGTAACTTTGACCCCCAATATCTCCGTAACTAGAAGGTTCCCAGGTATGATCCAAAACAAAAAAATGATCGCAATGACATGGGAAGAACAAGTGCCTTTCAGCTTCGTTAAGGGTCTTGTTACGCCCTATATACTCCTACAGTAAGAGGTATTGTTTCAAAGCAGACCTACTGTCTTCCCTTCCCTAAGCTACTAATGATCAGTTAATCTAATAACCCCGACATTTAGGACACGGCGCAACAAGGATGGGTGTGTCCAGACGCAGCGACCGTACGCCTGTAATAGTTCTTTGGAAACAAACATCAAGTAGGCTAATGGATAGTTAATCCAATAAAAAGCACATTTAGGAAAAGAGCTGACAGCGAGAAACTGTTTATAGGTGACGAGACGACTGCGATACGACCACGACCCAGCACTATATTCTTACGCCCTTTTTTCAGTAAAACTAGACGATAGCTAAATGCATGCCTAAATAAGAACGTGCCGACTCAGCTGTTTGTTGTTGAAAATCCAATAGCGTGCTTTAATTATTTTAGAAAACGTCGACCTCGCGAAAACCCCATCAATAAAAAACCGTTCGAGTTTGTTTAAAAAAGAAATACGTCAAGTCAAGTAAGCTTTAAAAAAAACTTCTTATACATCAGTCTTGTGGAAAACACGCTAAAAAACGAAAACTTTTTCCAGTGTAGGTACCTAATAGAAATAAAACATGCTTCTACAACCATATATTGCCTCTACTTTCGTGTAAATATGATAGGTATTCGGAGTAGAAAAGCACCCATGAATATTTGTGAAGAAAGAACATGAGTCAACAACACGGTTGAACTCAATGACTAGTTTGTTAAAATAGTAACACGAATCCCTAATTAACAGCCTAGAGGTATTGAATATAATACATAAACCGTCTATATGTATGACAGTTACTTTGAACAACCCCAATCTTTGCGTGAGCACGTAGCAACCAAATGGGTGTTACTACTTGGCAGTCAGCTAAAAATTAGTAAATAAAATCTAAAAGTCCTTAAAAATGAGTTACGACCAATTTAGAAAATGATGGATTATTAATTTCAAATGCCAAAGAAGTGTGTAATTATTGTGCAGGTGGCGATCTGTGGTTTCTGCCTTCCCCCGTAGAAGAAAGGTACGAGTTACACTAACACAATGTCCTCAATCGATTTGCCAGTATCGTCCACACTAAAGACCCTACCTAAAAACGTGCTATATTTATCTTAATTCCCTATTCCTTCCAGAGCCTACCTCCTCACACGTGCAAAACAAGAAAAGACCTTATCACAACTCTATAGAAGCTATATTTGTGGTGCAGGCAGTAGAGTAGGGTATGTTACTAGAGCTACTTGTAAGAGGGGCGCCGACAAACTGCGAGTGACTCGTGTTTTGTCATGATCTTATTGACTTTAATGGCGAATTGTTTTGCTGGATGAATGTGATTAAATATTAATGTGATATTCTACAAAAACAAAAGGTCTTGAATATTAAGATGGCTGGGAGTGGGCAGCGGAGGATAGGGTGTTGTGGCACAACTTGGTGGAGTCCAGCTGGGTATGTCCACCAGTGCACTGTGATAGACTGCTTTGATATTGATTGAATGAGAGTGGACCCTTGAATAGGCATTCATAATAGATTCTTGATACTTTAACCCAGCTCAACAATACCAAAATGCGACACCGTTTATAAATACCACAAAGAATTCCCAATTATAATACAGTGATCTTCCAGAGTTCAGGAGTTCAGTCCCCTGGCCAGTCTACACGACGCACAGACAGACAGAGGACCCACCAACCGATCATCATACAGTGACCACCACTAATACCCCTCAATATTCAACGAATCAAGTTACTAACATGAAAAAACATTCAAATATACATATTTTTGTTGTATAATTCCTGTAGTTTTATACTGGAATCGAACCTGGGACCGCGAGGTGAAAGGCCGATCACCTATGGCATTGACTTCGCAAGGAAATCTTCTGGTTATTTTAAAATGGAGGGACATTAAAATGGATGGGAAGGAAATAAGACTGACGTCACAGGTATGAATAGTATGTGTAGCTGGGGCACCTAGGTACTGATGTAGCTGTACATTTAGAGATCAGTGTGCTGTGTAAGGCACTCTACTACGGAATCGATGTATTTCCACTTCATTTTGAAACCAGGAATATATACCTACCTACTAAGAACAAAGAAATTGATTTAAAACCAAAATCCCTCATCCAAAAAAGGCATAAAAACGATCGCCTTTTTATGGCTTCAATTTTTTTTCCCGAATTTTCTTCGTAAGAGAGTTTTATAAAAATTTACTTTTTAACATAGCAACATAACCCCGCCCCGCATAATGAATAAAAAGAGTTTCATATTGTTTGTCGTGTCGGCTGAAATACAAGTTGATGAAGGAGTTTTTTTCGATAAAGTTAACAACACTGTATAATGTGCACATATACAAATTTAATACCATGGCAACATATGGTTCCCTTGGGGCAGGAAAAAATTAGAACTCGAGGAGGCGGAAAAACAAATTCATGTACAACATATCATCATGTATGTACATGTATAGCTTACACTTTTCTCATATCAGGCGGAGCTGGGTTCCACCAAAGAATTAAATCGATAGACTCGCACTCCCGCGTCAAACAATAATTACTTTTGCTGCGATCACTCATACTGAAAGTCGTATCCGTTATTCCATGCGGGATGTACGAGCTGTCTCTTCTCAATCTAAACACGTAACAGCAGCAGGGTGTGGATGTGGAGCTACGTCGCAAACTATGCTCCACCTCCTATCCTGTCCTCTTAGTCCAAAAACGCTACGCTGCCACCGAGGAAGTCGTAGAAGTGGCTTCTGAAGTAGCAGTTCTGGGCTAACAAGATGCCGATGCTGTCGTGCCAGCGACACGAAGAAGATCACTTTTCACGCGCCTGAAGTACGGTAATGGCACATCTATCGATGTAAATCTTATTACTTGCGTGGTAATCATATGCTGAGCGATTTAGAAAGAATATACAACCCTTCCTGTGGGTGCTGCGCGCCGATTAAAGGGTTATTCCACGTGGGTAGGCACTACAGGCGCCTGTTAACGGTAACATAATTGTGCTGAGTTAAGCTGATTGCTTTCATGGAAAAAAATGAGCTTTAAATCTTTGAGAATGTTGGAGAAAGCGAGTGAAACCAAAGCGCTGGAAACTTGATAATAAACTAAGAACAATGATTCTGCTTTGTTAAAGCCCCTACTGGAAAGAAGACATGGACATAATCAGAGAATAATGACCAAAGAAACAACCCCATTACTGACGTGTCTGTAAAGAGTACTCCTTACAAATCGACAATCAAAACCCTATACAGGCTCTACGACCACAAAACTTACAAGTACATTCTATGAACTACATCAATAGTGCACGTGTTCTCAACAAACTTAGGCTTGCGACAGGCACACGCGATTTACAACTCCATCGTCAATAGTCCATGAAGTGAAATGGTGTTCCAGAAATAACCAAGATGGCAGCTATTCGGAAATTAGGGCAGGGAGTGAATAGCCTTCATTGTCGCGTCTTCCCCTTTTGATTAAAACGCGTTTGCAATCGTGGACGAGTGGGTCTCGAGGCATTGTGGGCTCTTCGGATTGCCAGCGATAATTTAATAGACCCCATCGTCACAATGTGTTACAAAACATCCCTTTGTGACGTTCCAGTGGGAGCGGCTTTGTCTCTCAAGTAATTGCTAAATTAAAATAAATGAGTTGCGGTCGGTAAATGGTTTGAACACCCTGTATTACGTTTTCAGAATGCGATTAGGTGACATGTATGCCACAATTACAGTCATTTTATATATTTACACAACTGTACACAGTATAATGAGCTTTTTTATTTTAATATTTATTTCATTCGGTCGTTGACAGCAATGTTACGTAATCGTTCAGAAAGAAGTCCCTTAATTTCCTCGATAACAACACATGTTGAAATCTCAAAAAATGTTGCGAAAATTGGTTATACAATTCAGTCTGAACAAAGTTAAATGTTCCGTTTCGCAAAAAGAGTCCTAACAATAGCGAAAGCGTCAACAACACGTGGTTAGCCAGCACAATACAATTTTCCTTCAAAGAATTACAACATCAATGTAAAAGCGACGGAATACGCTCACAAAATCCTCACAAATTCACTCGGAGCACATTTGGTATTGTCGCCAACGAAAAAAAGCAACAAAAAGAAATAATTTCGCGATACATGTTAGCAAACGAAAAAAACTCTCTTGTCGGCCATCCATCATGGCAATAACGAACAAAAGCTTTTAGTTGTACAAAGCGGGCGAGTCGCGCATCGCGTGTCGCACCGCGCCGTGCCGCAGTCGCATGTCGCCGCGGTCGCGCGGGACGACATGTGTGCAATCAGCCTTATTGCATGCTCCACATTTTGTCACGGGATTATTATGAAACAGGAATTTTAAACAAGAGCATGTTGTGTAACCTGATTTTATAAAGTATTAGCAGCATGGGAGTGCTATGGCGGCACCGCGGCAGCAATGGGGACATCCCATCGAGATTACGTACACGCCACACAAAAGGACATTCTGCTGCGGAATACATGATTTGATTCTCAACTCGCTCCGTCCGTCCAGTTTCTGTACCCTGGTGATCGTGTTATCTACAAAACGATTTCGGGTAGTAAATTGAATCAAGCGTCAAACAGGATACGTGACAAGGTTTTTCAGGTAGTTAGGTTCAAAACCTATTTGAAATTTTGTCACCAGAATAAGGGAAATTACATGTAGGTAAATTACATGTAGGCAAAAAAAAAACTAAAAGGGTAGCTAACCCTTTTAGTTTTTTTTTAAATCTATTCGAATTCAGAATCTAAATAAAACCGACTGAATTTAGATGTCTCTTAATTTTCAATCAATCAACATTAATATACTTAATGTGATGGTATCAATCTGAGATCCTCCATCTCGAGTAGTTTCCGAAACTGATACCACTTGGCACTTGTTAACGTCTGCTCTGTTTTACCACTCAATGTTTGTTCAATGTATGTCACTCATAATTAAATTAATTATTAGGTAGTAACTTATTCACTTCATAGGTTGTGGTCCCGTAGTTAAAGACTCAAATAATTTAGATGTTCCAGCCTAGCACACATTTTCACCCATTAGGTACCTATCTAAATAGATAACAATTAATTTTGCACCGGTAATTTGTAATTTTGTCCAGGGACAGTTTGGAACTTAGGTCTGATTAGACAGAAGATCAGAAAAAGTGGATCAATCAAATATTTTCTGGGAATAGCTATAACCATTCCCCTTAAACTCACGGGGAAGATTTATAAAACCATGGTTAGACCTGCGGTCTTGTATGGATCAGAATGTTGGGCCACAAAAGGGATGAAGGAAAGGGTTGTTGTGACTGAGATGAGAATGCTAAGAGGGATGTGTGGTGTACGGCGAATGGATAAAATAAGGAATGACTACATAAGAGGAATTCTGAAAGTGACTGAAAAGTTGTGTGGTAATCGGTTATCGCGGTATGGACATTTGATGCGGAGGAATGAGGAAAATGTAGTGAGGAAAATGTTGAGTATGAATGTAGATGGCTATAAGAGTAGAAGAAGGAAGACCAAAGAAACGATAGATGGACTGTGAGAAGGATGATATGGCTAGAAAGGCGGTGACTGCTGAGATAACGAGCAATCGAGAAGTGTGGAAGGAGAAGACCTGCTGCGCCGACCCCAAATTAATTGGGATAAGGGCAGGAGAATGACGATGATGGCTATAACCAAACGCCGAGGACTCATTTTAGCTAAAATTCACATGCCACCCAAGAACGGCCTATTTTATAGAATATCTATGACATTTATCCATCTGATATCTCACAAATCCCAGTCCAAACCGAACCCTTCGACCAATAACAACAAACAAATGAATAGTAAAGCATTCCTCCCGGCTAGCAGCTGAAGCGCTGACTTCAAAGAGCTGTCGGCGCTGTATTGTCTATTGTAATCGAGTTACTATTACAAAGCGCTCATCAAGTTCTCATTAATTACGACACAATTCTAATAACTCTACGGGTTGCGGATAATTAAATGTGGTTGTGGTTGCCTAGCGGTGGCTAGCGAGATGTTTATTGTGGATTGTTTTGATAGATTAAACAGGTTGAAAGCCATCCTGAAATGCCAAAGGGATTCTAATCAATCTTCTATCATAGGTTTTAAGTGCTTACCTACGCCGTGTGCTGTAATGGTTTTTTTAATTATTCGTGGTCCACAGTGCAATTTATGCTTCAAAAATAATTCAGAAGATCATAATTAGACAGACAAAGGAAGGATTGCTAAACTCATTAGTAGGTTTATTCATGAGCCCTTGTTTAAGTTTCGAGACCCGTCAAAAAATATACGGTTCAACAGTCGCTAATCTTTACTTCTCTTTAGAAGGCCGGTGGTCCTTCTAAAGTTCAATCTTTACTTCTCTTTAGAAGGCCTGTGGTCCTTCTATATAATTTTTTTTCAGAAAGTTCCTTCTCTAACATTAGAAATTAGAGAGAGGGCACATTTTACCACTTTGGAAGTGTCTATCTATCAAACGATTAACTTTGAGAAAAAATGGTTTTAGAAACCTCAATGTTTTTTAAAGACCTATAGACACCCCACACGTATAAGATTGATTAAAAAAAAAATTGCCCCCTTTATTTATTTTTTTGTATTAAATTCGCAAACCTTTTTTGTATTAAATGTTTCAACTGTGTAGTAGGTACTAATAGTTTCGGAATAAAGTGGATGTGACATTCGGACGAACAGACAGACAGACATGACGAATCTATAAAGCAAGCGAACCCTATTTAAGCAGCGCTTACGAAAAGCCATTTAATTAATGTGTGCTTAGAAAATCTGTCCTATTTATTTCATGCCCTTAACAGGAGAGTTAAGTTCCCCATTGTCCCCTGTCCAGCTAATAAATCGGCCGCTAATCCTGCCCAGTACATAAAACATAAATAAGCTGAACGACCATAAGCCGTAAACTGCAGCGAGCACATGCTACATAATGTAAAGCTACACAGAGCTGCACAAAACGCGGTGAGCAGCGAACGTTGACCCGGGCGTACCTGGGACACTCGCCCTTTTGTAGGGCTGACTCTTCCATATTATTTTTTATCATATCATTAATTAAATTAAAAAAATGATTTTTATATTTTTTTTTTTTTTTAATTAAAGCAGTTCCTAAATTCTGTTTAGGTATATCGCGATGAGTTTCAATGGTGAATTTCGCCCTAAAAATCTGTAGTACTTATCTAAGCTGAACGATTTTTAGGTTTTTGTCACAAACCCTAACTTGACAAAAAAAAATTAAGACCTCAAAATAATGACCTGAATATTTGAAACTTAAGATTTCAAAATAGGTCAAAAAAAGTATACAATTATTCTTTTGCCTTGCAGGCTTGAAGGACTTTACAGCCAGAGTTTATTATTAGGATTGGTAATGTAAATGTCAGCTTTTCAAATGTCAAACTCGTGAGTGATTTCGGCGAGAATGAGCACATCGTATTCTCGATTATAGGAAGCTATTTACACAAGCGAATCGGGGCAGACTTTCAACCCATCATCGACTATTGATTTGGGAACTCGTGTATTTTTAAAATTAACATTTTTTACAACGGAGAAACAAGAAAAGATGGGGTGTTTTAATGCAGTCTCCGTGAGTGACAATCTATAAATATAGGTACATTTCACACACATTATTCTCTTCCTCTTCTCACACACTAGGTATCGTCTACATTTCTTATTCATTTCTCCGTTTGCAGGTCTGCTGGCAGAAATATCTTAAGAAATAAGCAGTATCTAAGTACTCAAATATTATGTGTTATTGTGTGTCCTGTATTGTCTGCTGTGTGTACATAAATGGTAAAATAAATAGATTCATTTCTGCAAGGATCCTTTGGCGTTTGATTAATGTTGACAAAGTGCTGTTGATATTTTTTGAGGAAAATGGTGTTATCAACAGTATTAGAAAAACAAGACGAGGCGTTACTAGTAGTAATCAACGTTTTACCTAAAAGAATATAAGTAGTGAAAATCTAATACGAATAAAATCCTACCGGTGATCTTAATGACAACCCTAAGTAAAGTTCACAAGTGTCCACGTTATCAACAAACCGTATTCACAATATAACGCATTGATTATCAACTAGTTTTCCCCTCGAGGATTAATTCAAAGCGTTTCATGTCATTCAAATTGGACCTCTTTGTGCGCGACAAAGGAGCTTGACTTGCCGCAGTTCAACGACTTGATTCAACTTCGTTATACTGTGTGTTACTTACAGAAACTGCACACTTCGCTCTGGTGGAATACAGGCCGAGTTTCAGAAGTTCAGTGTGAAATGTAGGGTTCAAATGTTGTTGGATTAATTAGTTGGCAAGATTTAGTTTTCTTTACTAGTAGTAGTTTTAGTTTACATTAGTAGCTACATCTCGTTTACGGTAGTCTGTCCTGCAATGTTTATGGTAAAACATTGCTCACACACGCAAGCATAAAAAAGTCCTTATAAAATAACATCGTTTCTTCAAAACAAACGTCATCCCTATCTACTTACATTGAAATCCCCTTAAAAACATAAAGCATTAATCCGAGTACCCAGGTCAATATAAAAGAAAGGCATAAAGGGGCGGTAGCCCACACTTGTTTCCAGCCCATACAACTTACCCCCATTTCGAATAAAATCACACTGTAAAACGTGAACCTATTGACAGCGAGCCCATTGTTATTTTGCACGTGTTAACTCAACTATTTTTTCCCATGGCAACCCTTTATTTTTCTCGCCTCATGGTATATAAAAGCCATTAAAAGTATTTCAATCGTAATAATTACATGCTTGCCTACTTAATAATACAATCGCTATTGTAATGGTTTTTTCCATTTAATATTGTTAAACCAATGTAAATCCTACCTACGGATTGGATAGTCCCTTTTAGATTTTGTATGTAAATACCTGTGACATCACTAATTTGCCAACTCAATGGCTCAACAATTTATTAAGCAACTAAAAATGTAACTTTATAATTAACAAGCGGCCCGTCCCGGCTTCGCACGGGTGGATATATTTTTATTTTTATTTTTTTGCTATAATAAATATGTATAGCCTATGTTACTCAGGGATAATGTAGCATTCTAATAGTGAAAGATTTTTTTAAAGCGGTCCAGTAGTTTTTTAGTTTATTCGTTACAAACATACAAATCTTTTCTGTTTATAATATTGTTCGTGTAGATTAGTGTAGATTGAAAATTAGGATTTTCTGGTCTAAAATAAGGAGCTGGGTCTTGTAATTATTAGTTAATGTTGTCAACGACTCAATTCTTTAAACCTATGTGGATTTCGCGACAGTAAAGCCGACGAAACTGATGTCAGATTTACCGACTGCATGATTTTCACCGAAAACATCACAGAAATCCAAGTGATATAAGAAGAAAATATTGTTACCATGACAGGTCGGTCTCGAACTCGCTTTTAAAGGATAACTCATACCCAGTCAATAATTGTAGGTTCCAGAATTAGCACGGAATCGCACTTAACTATGCTCCTTTTCTGTCGCTCATTACCGACATTTGCTAGAGCGAGAAGCGGACGCCCTGCCGATCGCATTGTCGGAGTAATTTTATTTGAAGTTTTAAATTTTAAATTTCGAGATCTACTACATTGAAGGATTCGCCTAAGTAGCGTTTGAATAGTTCTGTATTTAAACACTCAAATCAGAACGAAACACCGGCAGTAATTATAATATTAAATATTACAAACCTGAGGTTTCTCAAGCGACAGTCCGATATGACGCTGATCCGAGAGCGCGAGTCGCCCAGGTCGAGGGACGGCAGCGATCCTCTCGACTTGCTGAATGTACTTATCTTGGGCAGGATTTTTGAGGAGCTAAAGGGTATTAACGTTACGTACAACAACTTTGTGAACGCAAATGATAAGGTGGCTCTTAACAACCAAGGTATCAGCCTGGAGCCTGGATCCGTGCCCGGCTGATGGCAATAGGCTCGCCCACTTGTAACATGGAACTTATGGCGAAATGTAAATGTATGTAGCTGAAGAAAGACAACACTGCCTAACTCTTCGTGGATACATATACATAATACACACACGATAGCAGACAGACACAGCAACAGATTCACTTCACAACAATAGAATATCGAAGGGATGAGAGAATATTATAATCTCCTTACTGCTTGATGAAGCTCTTGCTCTTCTCGGTCTGTTGGCGCTTCTTGGGTCTGATGGCAACCGTGGAGTCGCCAGCGCCGACAAGGGGCCCCTGCATCTCCTCACCTTCTACCGGGGTCGTAGTCTTCAGCTCGCCGTACGAAGATGAAGACTCCTGGCAGAAACCAGTAGAACAGAGATGTGAAACATGATCATTATGATCTAAAAAAAAGAATGTAAGAATAAAAGCTGTACCTTTTCGGACAGCCCCTCAGTGCTGTAGTCGGTGACCTTCTGCAACACTTCGCTCTCGGTGTTGAAGTCCTCCGACGTGATCCGGCTGGCGCTGCCCGAGTCCTGCACATAGTCCCAAGTCGCATCCTGCTCCATAAGATTAACACTTAGGCAGTGACGATACTTAGTGTACATGCAATAAGACGTAATTCGCCTCGTTTAAGTTCGGATGATGAGACACGGCCTCGTGCCGTACTTAATGTGAAAAAGTGGTGATACGGGATCGCCACAAGCCAATTCAGAGTCGATGAGTGTGGTGAAAACAATCCGGAGCAATATAAGTCGCAGTTCATAAGCATTTAAAAAAAAATTGTGCACCTTTTAAGTGAACGCACAGATATAGCATTGCACGGGATCAACATCCCCTCTACTCGCTGGCTGGTCGGAATTCTTTCTCCGATATATAAAGGGTGTAAAAAGACCCTTAACGAAAACGAAAACCACATATTCTGCCCATCATTGGGATAATTTTTTTCTTCTAGACAATACCTGGGAAACCACAGGTTCTGGAGATATTGAAGGTCAAAGTTCCAATTTTTTTACAAGTTTTTTTTTTTAAAACCACTTTTTAAGATTTTAACTTTACTTTAATTAACTCCATGACCCATTACCTATTCAAAGCATCCATCAGGAGTAAGTTTTGAGTGCGTAACATTGAGTTTTACCGTGAAACGTGATTTTTCACACCAAAAAAAAAGTCGTTTCCCAGCAATAATTTTTGCGTAGAGTTACTTAGTTTGATGTACAGAATGCTTAGTTGACGGCTTCGTGAAGAGTCTGTTTACACCCTGTATACAGATATATATATAGATAAACACGCTTTATACCAGAACGCACACTGATAAGCACTGTAACGGCATCGCCTCAGATCGGGATAATCAAAGTAGTAAGTGATAAAAAAAAACTAAGTCCCTAGATTTTTATCCAGTTCACTACGCTTGGAGAATTTGTACTGGGACATCTAAATAATTTAACCAACAATGTTCTACTCACGTCGTCGCCTTTCTTAACTCTCGCCATGAAGGATGGCACGTTGATCTTGCCAGGGAACCTTGATGACAAAGGCCACATTACCAAATAAGTCTTGACTAAAGAAACATAACGTAGAGGCAACTAGAATCAATTGTTTATATTTTCTTGTAAAGTTGGACATTCAAAAGTACCATTTATTTCAATAAAACAAATCTTTAAAAAAGACTTGTTTTATTGAAATAAACGGCTTAACTTTGACTTTGAAGTTATGAACTTGAGAAATTGTTTACGCCTACGTCATTAATTGTGGAAACATGTAGCGTGTGTGTGTTGTGTTGCTAATCTAAATGGCCAGGCACCACATTGACATATTTTTTAATAATTTTTCTTCTAAAATTTTCACCATCGGTGGATCGTATTTTTATTATAGTCCGCGCGTGAGGGCTGATCACCACTTGCGGTATGCGAGTGGTCAGAGGGGGGGGGGGGGAGAGGCAAGCGGCGCACTCCACCCGTCTGCCGTCGACTGCTGCGGTGGTTACTTGTGTTTATTGATACTGACGGTCTACTCAAAACGCACCCGATACCTCAATTTCAAGATGGGTCCGCCGATGAAACGATCGGATAAGACTACTGTTTACTAGCTTTTGCCCGCGGCTTCGCTCCCGTTACTTTACAATTTAACAATCAATACGGGTTGTACTCGGCTTGTAATAATATAATTCAATCATGATTCGAAAAACACGTAGCGCCATCTAATATCATAAGAACGTAATTATTTTTTCCTTGGGAAACACAACAGTACTTTTTTTTCGGAATAAAAGTACCCTATGTCCGTTTCTATTCACCTGACGACGTATATGCAGAATTTCAGAATGATCGGTTCAGTGGTTTAGGCGTGAAAACGTGGTAACAAACAAACAAACTTACGTTCGCATTTATAATATTAGTAAGGATAGTAAGGATAATGTACACAAGTTATTTCTCAAGCAAAAGAGAGTTAAAGAAAGTATCGAACATAAACTGCATATGAACATAAATTAGAGGAGTGCCAGCTCGCAGCGTAATGCGAGTTGTAGGTGAAGGAAATTCGACTTTGCCAACTTCGGGATAAGCTAAATTTTCATCTCCATTTCTTTGGGTTTACCCAAAGAAATAAAAAATAAGATAAATGTCGATGACTTCGACATGGGAGTAATACGAAGGAAAAGTCATCAGTTCTATACGACAGATAAAAGGATCCCAAGCATTCGTAAAGTTAGAATGCTATCTTAAAAGAAGATGGCATCGACAATTGCAGTTGTATTGACGATTTTTTTACATAAAATGGGGTGATCTTATCTTTAAAAAATGCAAATCCAAGCGCTTATTTTTTATTGAATTGTTAAATGGCGAAATAAGTATTTAAGGACTTTCCGGAAATACAGGAATGAAAACAGAGAGATATTTTATAGACAAAACCTATGTAATCAGCAGCCACAACTCCAGTAAATGATGGCAGTCACAGTTTGAGTATTTATGCTGACATTGGTAAAGGGCGTCGTCTGATTATCGTACATGGTGGTAGGAGAGACGTTTTACGATTTTTAAATCAGACTCAAAATCCGTTGACTACCATGCTGACATGAACGCCACGAATTTTCATAACTGGGTAGGTACTTAAATAATATTATATAAAAAATGCACTCGCCCCAATTCCTTGGTCGTAATGGACAATGGCTCCTACAATTGTGTCCAAGACGCAAAAAACCGACAACATCAAGTTAACGGGTCATATGCAGGATTGGCTACGTGAGCGCAATGTCATTTTCACACCAGAAATTACTATATCCGAACTTTAATGCCCCAACCAACAGAAATAAAAATTGTAAACATTAAAAAAACTCGATCGATTTGAGGCCCTGTTTTAGCCACCCCACAAATTCACTTAGTCAAATGATGTTGCAAGTGGCTCCGAGTACAATAAAATAGTCCTTACAAGGATTGCAAACTAGTTACCAATACTCCGAAGGAATCTCTTCGATGACCGGCATATCCAGAGAGGTTGAGCTTGGCCACTTCTGCAACGCCACGTCAGGCTTGCTTTCTACCACGTGCAGGTTATGCTTCCCCCAAGTGTCTTTAGGCGAAGGGTCGGGCCTTTCGTCGGGGATCCAGGACTCCTTGCGTTTAGGAATCCAGCAAGGTGGATATGCGCTGGGTTCCTCGCCAGGATCGTGCCGGTAGAAGTGCCTAAGAAACAGTTTTTTTTCTCGAATATTAGTGTGGATGAAGAAGATGATATATTGAGATGATAATAAATTCGGATAAGGGCAGGAGACGAACATCTTTCAAGAGCAATTATTGTCGAAAAAAATGGATAGGGTCTCGTGGTCATGTAAAATATTAGAAACGAATTGAATATAAAGGTATTTTATAAAAAGTCAAAATAAAAATCTCTCTAGATTGTCAATCATTCTAGCTTACCAATCGATCAGCTTCAGCCAGGCCTCAGCAGCGCAATGCACGGTGAACAACGTGCTCTGTCTCTCCATGTACCGTTCGTAGATAGTCTCAAAGGCTTCCTCCAGGATTTCCTCTCTGATATCAAATACCAACAGTTCTTGCTCCTCTTTTTGCAGGATTTCCGCCCTATTTTAAAGCATCAAAATTATTTGGAGAAACAGAATTAAAAACCAGCCGCACAGGGTTCCATAGCACCACACAATATAATAAAAATATTTTAACGCTCATTCATATGTAAATCTATGCTCAACAGCAAATCTAAATTTGTTTTTCAAAGTCAAGTCAAAGTACCTATTTATTAGTGATTTTTTGGTGATACAGTAGGTGTTGCTGGCTCCCTCGGTCAGTGCACTCAGAAAATTGGTTAAGATTTGTGAGAACTACGCTGTGCTAACCATGGGTTACTATATTTTTAAGGCGGCTGGCAAGATGTGTCCAGAAAATGTCCCACCTATTAAAATTAACGACGAAAGTCCCGATTCTTCGGGTACACCGCTTCAAATACCTTGGACATTTCATTGCTAAGCCAAGTCAGAGGCCTGTGGGCGGCATAAAAACTCTGACACCAGGTTAGGCACTGACCACACGATAAAGAAAGAAAGAAAGAAGATTTCATTGCTAACGATCTTAAAGATGATGACTATGTTGAATGGGAACGCAGAGCATTGGCGGTGCGGGCGAATAATAAATGTTGGCCCCTTAGGTTCGCTCGATGTACTGACGCGGTCAAAATCACGCTTTTTAAAGCATACTGCACAATTGCACATCTCTGTACCCGAGCGCCCTATGGATCAACTGTACCTACTAAACGTGCAGCCAATGCGTTGCGTGTTTAATACAACAACGCTTTCAGGGCGCTGTTGTGACTGCCACGGTATTGCAGTGCATCTGCAATGTTTGCACAAGCCAGAGTAGAGACCTTCTCAGCTGTAGTGCGCAAAAATAATGCGTCTCTTCTCGCCAAATTGCGTGGCATTAGCAACAGCCTATTGAGAAATATTGTTGATAGGCATGATGAAAGTCCCATAGTGATTCGAGGCATCTTATAAAAACCACCCTATCTGTGGTAGCATAATTATAAGTACTAACATACTTTATGAGTTAAATTGTTTACTAATATTCTAGAATTGTAAATATGTTCTGTAAATGTCATTGGATCATATTTTCTGTTAAAATGTATTTATGATCTGTTCGAGAAAATAAACAAAACCAAATAAAATTAAAGGAGTTGCCGAGTACGGGTTGGCGGATGTCATATATCTTCGAATATATATTTCGAGGAAAGTCAAAGATTTACATTGCTATTTTGAGAGCACACTGACTACAATAGGGAATACGCATGTAATTATTTCTTCAGTTAAATCTATAAAATATAGTACTATCAATTCAAGAAAATAATTAAAAGTTAAGTTCAACTACTGCTTGTCGCTCAAAAACTCCTACAATTTTCTACGACAGTTCAAACGTCCGTGACTGTAGCGGCCATTCATATCATGTTTTGTGACGTAATTTACCTCTATCTGCCTTGTTTACATCTAATTTTTTACCCTTAATTTATTAATTTCACTAATTGAATGTGCTTTATTCAAGAAAACATTGCAATGACAATCTATATATAAAAGAAAGTGGTGTTAGTTACTATTTATAACTCCACAACAGCTGAACCGATTTGGCTGAAAATTGGTGGGGAGGTTAGAACCAGGAGTCGGACATATGACATGGTAGGTAGGTAGGCAGGTAGGTTGGGAAGGTAGGTAGGTAGGCAGGTAGGTAGGTAGGGTGGGGGCCTTGCAAGAGCTATTCGATAGACACCCCACACAGTTATCTGTATATTATGTCATCATCGTGTTCCTGTCCTTGTCCCAAGTTCCCAAGTTACTTGGGGTCGGTGCAATACGTTTTTTTCTTCCATTCTCCTCTGTCAACTGTCACGCTATCATTTACACCTTTTTCTTTCAAATCATTCCTCACACAATCCATCCATCGTTTCCTTGATCTTCCTCTACCTCTTCTTCCATCAACATTTATATTCATCACTCTTTTAGTCTCAAACGATTCGTTCTTCCTCATCACTATTCATTCCAAGTGGATTCCCTTACAACTTTTCTGTAACTGGCGCAACTTTTAAACTTCCTCTAATACTACTCGGTCAAGAAAGTACCGGGACACGATCAATAATACACAAAATGTTAGTTATTCATCCAAAGTTATTTTATCGCCTTCAAAGTATGCTCCTTCAGAAACGATACACTTACGCCAACGAATAATCCAATCATCAAAACCTTTTTAAACGCTTTTTTCTGAATTGAGATCAGTTCCCGCCGCGAATTCTCCTTTTAATGAAAACAGGTGACACGAAGTGGTAATTTGAGTTTAGGAAAAAGAAAGAAATTGGCTGCAGCCATATCTGGTGAATAAGGTGGTTGCTCGATGGTAATTGTCGAGTTTTTGGTCAAAAAATAGTTCACTATGATGGCCTTGTGCTAATGCGCATTATCGTGGTGCAAAATCCAAGAATTTTCTTTCCACAAATCTGGCCTTTTTCGTCGAATTTGCTCTCTTAAACGCCGCATACCGCTCAAATATTTTTTTATAGTCAAGTTTGCATGTCAAACTCGTAAACCCACGTCTCGTCACCAGTAACAATGCGTTTCATGAATGTTGGGTCGGAATTGACTCGTTCTAGCATGTCCTCAGTGACTCTTGTGATTGAGTTTTTGGAGAAAATTCAGGTCTTTTGGGACTAGCCGAGCGGCAACATGATTCATACCCAAGTGATTATTTAAAAATAATATGGATCGACTCGTGAGACACAGAAAGTTCAGCGGCTATCTCTCTCAAACTTGTATGAGGATTTTCAGTCACTATCTCCTTCACTTTTGCGACGTTAACTTCAGTTGAAGACGTTGATAGCCTACCAGAGCGAGGCAAATCTTCCATCTCATCTCGACCACTTTTGAACGCTTTGTACCATTCATAAGCACGTGTTTTTGATAAAGTCGATTCACCGTAAGCCTTCCATTTTCAGGGACTCTGAACACGAAATTCCATTGGCGATACAAAATTTAAAACAAACTCTTTGTTCGATGTTTTTGACCATTATGAAATTCGCAATACATACTAGATCTGATCTTACTAAAAACAGTACTGTATTTAATCTAAATAACAGATGCAACTCAAACTCCGCGCCAAAATGGAAAACAGTTGTGCCAATCAAAAAAACAAAAAAAAATGTATTTGGAACCATTCCCATCATTCATCCATTCCCAATACTTTTTTGACTGGATGTATACTCATTCCTTACTTTATCCATTCTTGTCACAATCACACATCCACCTCAACATTCTCATCTCCGATACATGCAATCTTTTTTAATCTATCTTCTTAACAGCCCAGCATTCTGATCCATACAATGCGACAGATCTAAGCACGGACTTGTATATTTTCCCCTTTAACTTGAGGGGCATCCGGGTCACAAGTTGTTCCAGTGAGTATCCATCCTGAGTTGATCCGGTGCGATACGTCTCGGTCTACTTCGCCATCCCCTTGGACAGGACTGGAAAGACCGCCGAAATCACAGAATAAGCATTCTGTTTTAGTCCTACCTAATTTCAGGCCAACATTCTCCAGCCTTTGCCACCTCCAATCTGCTCTGAACCTCTAGGCTACTCTCGGCTGCCAACACAATATCATCGGCAAACAGCTTACACCAGGGAGCCTCTTCCTGGATGTCCGACGTAAATGCGTTCTCTATCACCAGGAAGAGGTAAGGGCTTAGAGCTGAGCCTTGGTACAAGCTGACAGCCACATTGAAGCTGTCGATAGTGCCCGCTGTAGACCGGACTTGTGTACTAAATAGACGGTACATCGCTCGGATCACCTGCACATACTTCCCAGGCATACCTCTCTCTTTACACAGAATTTTTTTTTTCAACCCTCTGTTATATACTAACATTGTAATGTAACTAATGGTTGAGGGCGACCCCTATTTGTTCATTAGAACACATCATATTTGAGTAGCGGTTCATAGAACTCTCGAAATATCAACTGTGTGGTGTCAATAGTCTCGGAGTAAAATGGCTGTGACATACGGACGGACAGGTTGAATCTATAACGGTTCCGTTTTTCCCATTGTGCAAAGGAACCCCAAAAAACGTGTTCTCATTGAAGTCGGTATTTAAGTAGATGGACTAGAAGTCGGTAAAAAAAATTACCATGTCCGTTCGGGAACGTCCTTCGGCAAAGCTATTAGGGTCCTTTGGTCATCTGAAACTTGAAGCTTACGTCCCCTACGGGATATTTTATATTTACTCTGTGATGGTGCCAAAATAGACATGATTAAAATATTGAAACGTTAAGAGTTACAAGTAAAATAATGATTTTCTTTCGCTAAAATGAATAGTATCAAAAATCTAAACAAAGGTTTCGAAATAAAACGAAATGAAATACATAAACACACGTCAACACATTGAAGCTGTCATCAGAATTTACATTTTAAATGTGTCCCTGGTTTCTGTTTTTTTCTAATATTAAAACTTTTTGGACATTTGAGATTTGTTAAGAAGAACATGCTGCAGTGCCGCAAGGATCTTTCTTTTAGAGGTGGAATGAAATTGTCAGACAGGAGAGTGTTGGTAACCTTTTGTAAAATTGTCTCTGGAAATTGTATAGAAAAACAAGCTGGCGGCGTTAGTTCAGATTATGGCCATGTGCCAAAAGATACATGTACAACTAAATATACCTACAGAAAACAATAATTAATTGCTGCCCGCTGCGCTTACTGCTCCGGTATCACCACCAGTCACCGCCCTGCCCGCCACTCCCGTTGCACGTTATCAGATTTTTTCATAATATTAATTACTGGGTTCAGCTTTTTATAAGTTTTTATCATACTTTATCTGATGTATGGGCTTGGGTGGCTATACCTATTGATTTTCGGATTATTCACCAAGGTAAATATCAAGATTTAATATTAAAATGATAATTTCACGTTAGTGAGTGATACTCGGCATGTTGTTGTCTAGGCGAAAAAATACTGATATAAAATATCTAGTACCTACGGAAACAAACGATATTTTCACACCTAATAAAAAGAGAAAAAGCCTCACGCGTCGAACCTTCACCTTAATAATTGTCTATCGCATGAGGCGATTTGAACTTTTTAGGCTTACTTGAATAATTGAAAACTCTTTCTATTTTTGAAATCAGTACTAAATACCAAAGTTTTGCGAATAAATTGATATTCTTAAATTGACTTGTGAGTGGTTCGTCATCTATTCCTTTTAGTATTATCGTTACTTTTTAATACTTCCCACATTCTAATGCTTATTTTGCTAAGTTTTTGATAAAAATAAAACAGTTCAAGTTGTAAATGAAAACAAAAAGTGGCCAGAAACAAAATTCAACCATAGACATTTTAATGTTAATGACAGTTGTTTGAAAAAGTGACAAAAACCGAGCGCAAATTACAAAAAATTATTGCAATAATTTTATCTTGAAAATATATAAAGTGCAGAAGTATGTACATCCATTAGAAAAGTGTGCTTTATATCGAACGCTAAATAATGAGTGTATATTTTCTTTGTTTAGATTTTGTTAACGTTTGATAATAACAATGTATACTTTGAAGGGTATCTTTCCCGAACCAAGTGAGTAGTTCCGTTACATTTGATTTTTTTACTCTAAATACAAAGAGCAGTTGTCATGGCCATCAGTTTTATTTGTTGTGACGCCACCAATGATAACTTTATGCAATTACCGAGTTCATTAGCACAAACTGTCATGGCTATCGGTGAACAGCAAAAGAGTTTATTTGATAGCTGTGATCTTATGAATTGTTTTTTTTTTTTAGCTACAATAATGTCGTGAATTTCAAGTTACTTGACTATTATCTTCAGTCTGTGTTGTGCAAATAATTGACTGTTTCTATGATGTCCAATTATTTTTTAGAGAAGGACCAAAAAAGGAACTTTATCAGAGAAAACATGAAACAACTAAAATATATCCAGAGCCAAAAATCTCCTAAAGAACCAAAATATACCACGCGAAATGTCCACCCGCCGCGTTTGACCAACCCCGTCGCGACCGGCAGCCCCCTCGGCCAAGTGAAGTCTTCGCCTTCTAACAAGAGTGGAAAGATTGCCATCAACATTGGGAAGACTAGTTCTAACAACAGTCGCAAAAAAAACACAGAAATAAAGATCAAAAAAGGCGACATGGCTGAATTTCTCAAAAGAAAAGAATTGAGAGCATTAAAAGCAGTGGATGACTGTGCTGATGACGAAGTGAAGTCAACAGAGTCATCAGGTCGTCTCCGTGATGTTGGCTGTCAAACCATGGAGTCTAATCTTGCACAGAAATTAACTGACAACACAAAGTTAACAATGCTATATCCTAAGAAAGAGAGTGATGATTCTGAAGCTAATTTGAAGGCCAGCGGAGACAGCGGGCTTCACAGAAGTCCTCCTCCATCGCAGGCTCCCCGCCGAGCTGGTGATGATCTAATAGACATTGATAGAAACCGCAGCCGGTTAAATGCCATTTTAGAGAGAAAGGACACCAAGGACCCCTACTTACCATCAGGTTTATATAATTCATACACTTATCTAGTACCTAGCTAGTACTTTATTTTACTCTTAACCTGTTTTTGGTTTGACTGGAAACTGGGCCCAATACCTGGGAAAAAGTAGATGATGATTATTTGTAATGCTTCTGGATCCTGACAGTTGTCCCACATAATTGCACCCACGGTTAGCTACCATTTCCCCCTTTTTGGAAAATGATCACTCCTTTGTTCAGCTATAGGATGATGGGACAGAGGCTTCTATCCAGCAGTGGGATGGGGAGGCAGTTTAGAAATTTGATGGAAACATTTGGTTTATTATTGTAGTAGCATGAAAACACATGTAATCAAATTTATATCTTTTCTTCTTTGACTATCCATAGTTTGTAACTGAACAAAGGAGGCATATATTTGTAGTTGTGAGGTGGATATTTCTTTTGTCTTGATGTTCAAACTAAATTAAACTGTTTGTGCTGTGTTATTTCCAGGTTACCAAAAAGGCGTGGTACCTAAATACATACGCGAGCGCAAGGAACAAGGGCCGAAGGAGACAGAAGGCTTGAGGGCCGACGACAACCAGTCCTTGTGTCCGAGTGGACATGTGACACTACCCGACACCGAGCGCAAGGAGACGCTACGAATGCTTAGGAATAGTGAGTCTATTGACTTCTTATGTGCTGCCATATTTACATGAGACCTCAGTAGCATTGTTGGCAACCAGTAGAGGAAACATCAGGGCATCTCTATTTCTATTTCTAGATACAACATCCGATAATCCATAGCCATACCTCCTTGGCATTTGAAAATGTGTTAGGGTACAATATTTTGAGATATTTGTATGGCCTTTTTTAACCTCGCCTCAATACATGGTATAGCTATCGCTATCAGATTAAATTTTACCTAGTAGTTTTTTTTATTTCCTTTACCCTATCTGTTACTATCTTGTTTTCTTTTTTCAGGTTTTGCAGAGTTAGTAAGTGAACTGAACAAATTGCCAGTAAAAACGGACACGCTGAAAATGCGTAACAGAAAAATGGAGCTAGAAAAGCAGTTAGCAAAACTTGAGGAAGGTATCAAAGTATTTTCCAGACCCAAGGTGTTTGTAAAAATAGGAGAGTGAGTCAGAGCTTGCTCAGAGTTAAAACTTGTAAATTTCTGGTGATCAATGGCACTTAAGTGCAGTCAGATTTTAAATGCCTAAAAATAATCTTTGTGTTTAGTAATGTCAACTAAACAATTAAGCAGTTATTGTGTTGTATGTAATGTTTTTTTAATTAAGAAAAATTATAGCAATAGAAATTATGTCTACACTTAGTTGTTAATTGTTGTATCTTCACAATCTCAATTAAAGCCAAAATTATCAGAAATAACTGATTCAAAAGAGGTGTTTAGTTAATGAGTCTCGCTTGTTCTGATATTGATAGATCTGCCTGCACAAGCCCAGTGTCAGATTCCGCCCAAGCCAAATCAAAATTGTATGTTATGTCATATTTGTTGTATGATCTCGAAATTTATGTGATGTCGCTCAGTTAAGTTAATCTGACGTTATTGTATGTTAGTATTAATTATATGATTGTATTTTATTCGTTATTGTAACTAATATAATTAGATGGGGTTGTATGATTTACAGTGTTTGTATAACTTTTTTTCGTGATTTAAATACGATTGAGTTTTTAGTCCATGTCTTTAAAAAATGAAGCGAGGCTTTTAGAAGATAGAATTTATATTTTCGAACTTTACAAGATGACATGGTGCCATCATTATTTTAAATAAATTATTCTCTAAAGCTATTTTACGATTTTAAATCAAACACAACAATAAATGATGTATTTATAATTTTTCACAATAGAAGCCTGAAATAAGAAAATTATACCATCATTTTCTAGGGTTCCGTAGCCGAATGGCAAAAAACGGAACCCTTATGGATCCTTATAGATTCGTCATCATTGTCTGTCTGTCTGTCCGTATGTCACAGACACTTTATTCCGAAACTATTAGGACTACACAGTTGAAACTTGGTAGGTAGATGTATTCTGTAAACTGCTTTATGATTTTATAGAAAAAAAAAAAAAGATTAAAGGGCTCCCGATACATGGACCTGAAACAAAAAAAAAATCATCAAACCTATACTGTGCGAGGTGTCTATAGATAGGTCTTTAAAATGAAATTGGAGGTTCCTAAAACCATTGTTTCTCAAAGTCAATCGTTTGAAAGATAGACACTTCCAAAGTAGTAAAATGTGTGCCTCCCCCCTCTAATTTCAAAAGTAAGAGGGAAAATTTTAAAGGATCAATGACCGAACCCATTTCTACCCTTTTTAGAATTTTTGTCTGAATCTGCGGGGTCTTTTTTTATAGCATCACGTGAAAATTATAAAACCAAAGTGGTTAGATTCAATGCACAAATATTGTGCATAACTTAGAGAAGGTTTTAGTTTTGTTTCTTTGTAATCGGTGCTCTCTATCAAAAGATATAACGAGTGTCTGGGAATTTCTTTTGCTAAAGCACCACATGTAAATTTGAATGTGGTTAGATTCAATCCACAAATATTGTGCATAACTTGGAGAAGATTTTTGTTTCATTGTATTCGGTGCTCTCTATCAAATGCGACATATGAATTTAAAGTGTTAGAACTGTGTGTTTAGAACTTATCATCAATATGTAAGATACATGCAGCGACATCTATTGAACCAAAATGGTTCTGAAATAAAAATGTGCTCATAAGATAACTTTAAAATCGACTGACCGGCTTTAAAAAAAAAGCTAGGTACTCTAGATTAGTTTACATGACGCTGCTTTGAAAATCTACATGGCCTATACCCTGTAAAGTGTGTGTTCGGTTCGATCGCTTTCCATGCATTATATTTTGTTGTTGTTTATTTTACTCCATTTTCTGAATTGCGGTATAAAGATTGTCCGTGAAAGAATGACCCTTGCCCGTGTTAGTTGCCTTAAGTTTGGTTTTTATAACCGACGAAACAAAAGGAGGTTCTCAATTCGACGCGTATATATATTTTTTAATGTATTATGTATGACCACGCATAATTTTTTACAGAGAAGTCCGATATGTACATTTTTGTGAAAAGCGTATATCTCAAAGTTGTTCCCATTTAAAATTGAAAAATCGTGTCTGGGCTCATTTCCTGCACCTTGACGAGAACTTTAGACCTAGCTGGAGTATGACTTTCATCGACGGTCTAACGATGGAGACGAAAAGCAGCTGCAAGAGGTCTCAACAAGTTGCAGCAGCTATATTGTTATTGGGCTCATTTCATGCACCTTGGTGAGACCTTAAGACCTACCTGGAGGATGACTGTCATCGAAGGTCTGACAATGGAGACTGAGGGCAGTTGCAAGAGGTCCTCAACAGGTTGTAGCAGCTATATAGTGTTTGGGCTCATTTCATGCATCTTGGTGAGAGTATAACTGCCATCGAAGGTCGAAGTCGAAGACGATGGAGACGGCAGGCAGTTGAGCGAAGCTCTTATTTGGGAAAACATAAGTAGAATATTTTTTAGCGATAAATTGTTAACTACAGCGTTATTGTTACTGTAGCGTTGTTAGAAAACAGCCAGGCTGAAGTGGGAGTGGGCAGGCCACGTGGCACGGATGCAACCGGAGAGATGGGCAAAGATCGTCACACACTGGACGCCTGAGGAGGGACGGCGTCGTCGAGGTCGACCGCGGCGAAGGTGGCGTGACGATCTGATCATGTTTGCGGGGCTAACATGGCCGGAGTTCGCACAAGATAGAGAGGTATGGAAGGAGAAAGGGGAGGCCTTTGCCCAGCAGTGGGACACCAGGTAGGCTAGCAAAAAAAAAGAAAAAAATTGTTAACTACTTGAATCTATATTAATATTATAAAGCTGAAGAGTTTGTTTGTTTGGTTGGTTGAACGCGCTAATTTCAGGAACTACTGAAATTGAAAAAATCTTTTCCATTAGTTTATCGTCGTACCATAAGCAAATTATTATGCAGCGTAAAAATGTAAAGCTCGAGCTAAAAAAATACTAACTAGTCACAAAATACAAAACTGGTTTGTTGTTGTTGGAATTGGATAGCTCATTAATTATCGAGGAAGGCTATAGATTATATAACATCACGCTACAACCAATAGGAGAGGAGCAGCAATGAAAAATGTTGCAAATACAGGGAAAATGTATTCCTTTTGAGAGCTTCTGTTGCGTGCGCTGCGTAAACGGTTAAAAAAGGCTGTGATCATATGTCTATCTGTTAAGGTTGACTCACACTCCCTAACCCTCTCTCTATTATGAAACGCAGAGAAATCTATTCGAATAAGTAAATAATATTGCAGTGTCTGTTTGTAATTTCAAAATAACGGCTTTTTACTGAATTCATATGAAAGTATGTAAGGTACTTATAACAAAAAAACATTACGTTTTTCTGTCTGTCTGCGTGCCGGCTAATCTCCAAAACGGCTGAAATAATTTTGACGGGACTTTTACAGGCAGATAGCTGACGTTATAAGGAGTAACTTATGCTACTTTTATTTTAGAAAAAGGGATTAAGGTTCCGTGCAAAAAAAATTAAAACGCTAGAAATTGTTATCAAAATCCCGATTCAAATAGGGAAATAATATTGGTATAATAAATTCACGTGCTACATTTCACAGCTAGTTAATAAATAATATATAAAATTATATCATAACATCTCACCTATAATGTTCGCAGGCTTAGGCAGAAGTGAACTTGATAGTATACACACATCACACCAGTACACTAGAAACACAATGAACGCTAAAACTTGCGCGGATGCAGGGACCGGGCATGCCTTCCGTCGCACGCACTCGCAATTTATATAACGCTGCTCATACAATTTTTAATACAGACACACGAGCGTGCACCCGCGCGTGTATTAGCGTTGTCATCTAAGGCCCCGAATCAATCGAAGCGGAGACTAGGGGAGAGATTTGTTGTAAACCACCAATAGTTTCGGTATTTGCTCTCGACTCCGCTAAGTCCCGGACTCGACCGATGCGGAGACGAGAGGAGAGATTTGTTGTAAACCACCAATAGTCGGTATTTGCTCGCGACTCCGCTAAGTCCCGGACTCGACCGATGCGGAGACGAGAGGAGAGATTTGTTGTAAACCACCAATAGTTTCATTATTTGCTCTCGACTCCGCTAAGTCCCGGACTCGACCGATGCGGAGAAGAGAGGAGAGATTTGTTTTAAACCACCAATAGTTTCATTATTTGCTCTCGACTCCGCTAAGGCCCGGACTCGACCGATGCGGAGACAAGAGGAGAGATTTGTTGTAAACCACCAATAGAGTTTCGTTATTTGCTCTTGACTCCGCTAAGGCCCGGACTCGACCGAAGCGAAGACGAGAGGAGCGATGTGTTGTAAACCACCAATAGAGTTTCGGTATTTTCCGCTTAAGGCCCGGACTCGACCGAAGCTGAGTCGAGAGGAGAGATGTGTTGTAAACTACCAATAGAGTTTCGTTATTTGCTCTCGACTCCGCTAAAGCCAGGACTCGACCGAAGCGGAGTCGAGAGGAGAGATGTGTTGTAAACCACCAATAGAGTTTCGTTATGTGCTACACACATCTCTGCGTTGGTGGTTTTCAGTCCAAAGCCCACACTAGACGATAGGTTTTGCATGTGTGGTTTTGGTTGTACAGTCAAACTGTACAGTTGTTCTATAAAACTGAACTCTGTTTTGCATTTAGGTATTGCATGCACATGCACGTCACGCTTGTCATGTATATGTGACTATGGCGGTCAAAAGGTTAAAAACTTTAAAACAACGCACATGCATAACCTTTCGTTTAGGTATATCAGGAGTTCCTGGCGAGTCTGGATCATAAAGACATGTCAGCATTCGTTTTATTTTCAATAGTTTAATGCCACATTTAGAAAACTATCTATTATACTAGTAAGTACTACTCAGGTTTTAGCTGGCATCAATCATATTCATGGTTAGTTTATAATATCACAGAACATCATAAATTATCTACAACAAGTTTATTGAACTAACAAAATTACTTAGTAAATCTATACCACATTTATATTTGATACATATTTGCGAGATTACCACAATCCACAAAGCACCTGCAAAATGACATCAGCCAGATAAGTTAACTGGGACTATCTGGTAAAACAGTTCAAGGTCTGTTTTCTACAAAAAGACACGACCTATTACGTAAAATAAATAGGACAGAATTTATCTGTAGAAATGTTAACAGCTAGCACTTGTCTGGAAGGTCTTGTAACAGGCCACAGCTCTTTGGTCTACCTAATTACGACTTTCTTAAAGTTCATATAGAGAAAATAGATAATGCAAACTGTTTCTGACTGGGTCCCAAGTTCTTCACAACCAACCTATTGCCAAAACAAATATTTTTAACAATACCTACTAAGTTGAAAACCTTCAGCAATATTTTTTATAAATTAATGCTTTATTTGATCTAACTTTCCCATCAATGATGCTGCATTCTTTCCATATAATATCACAAAGTCATAACTATCTACTTGTTTCTATATCCATGAATTTATACAATAATGTCTAAGTTAAGCTAGTTTCTTAACATGTTGGAAAAAGTGGTCATTGAACATAATAGGACCCTTTCTGAACCATTCTTCGTCACCTTGACGCCAGTAGTAGAAGGAAAAATCAGGAAAGAAGAACTTGATCTCCCTTTCGGCTGAATCTTGAGAATCTGAAATACCAGAAAGTATTTGTGTTATAAAATTACCGTAGTTAGGATAAGGAAAGTTAAGAGACTACAACCTAAATAATAAATCAACAGTAATATTTTAGTTGTTATCTACAGTCCATTCACCTGAATATTTATTATTCATATTACCTTTGACACAACCCATATGACAAAATCTTTAAATGCTTTCTTTTTAATACTAATAAAGGAATGTTTCGAAAATTTGCTATCTCCAGTATTTATAGTACTTTCTTTCCAGATGAGGTTGAAAAATTCCATCCTGTATATGCCGCTCCTTGCTTGTGCTAAGCTCCACTTTCCTGTGTCAGCCTCATCCAGGGTATACCCACAATGGAAGCAAAGAGGGGGGGTGAAGCCGGGATGTTGATTACAAATCATTTGTAAATTTCACTTTACCTGATCCATGTGCTACATTTCTAGTGTCTGATATGCCAAACATGCCTCTCAAACTGTATGGATCCTGGAACTGTCCCTTGTACACACTGGTAGGTCCTAGCAGCCGCCTCCACAGCTGGATGGCGTTGACGTGGCCCAGCACATGCAAGTCTATGCAGCCACTGAAATGTATCATGTCCAAGGATTTTAGAGGGAATCATTGGGCTGGTATTGGTTATGTATTTACCGAGGTGGTATAGGTCACACTGTGTCCACATGGTGGAACTACGGCCAGCTCTCACCAAGAGGAAGCCAGTGTCGAAGAAGAAGGAATGTTATAGGCTGATTGAGTAAAGGATCATGCATTCTCTGGGGGTTAGACAGAGGTGTGTAGCACACCCAATTTTTACCATTTAATAGAGGGTGAGCCATCATGAGCACAAATCCAGTCTCAAAGCTTCCACTGAGATTTCTACTGTAAACCTAATTAATCTTTTCTCACTCGAAAAGAATAGAATCTAATATCTAAAGAATCTTCTCTCTTTTTTTCTTTTCTTTTATCGAACCCTGTGAACCTATGGTCAGTCGCACTTGATTCCTCTAGCCATACCAATAAAGCACTAGAATAAGCTTGTACCATTCCATTTGCCTATTTCTCTTGTTTAAAACTCACAAATACTCACCTACACATAAAGGTGGTAAGACGGTTATAGAAGAATTTGCCTACATGTTCCTCATAAAATCTAGAAGCCGTGTCTGTGTCTAAAGTAAGTCTTTTAGTTTTCACAATAATGAACTTATTTTTCAAAATATTTCTGATGAAAGATCGCACTATAGGGTTCGATACCGCGTGCGGTTTTATTATAGCTAGCGTTAGTTCTAGCTTCTGCATTGCGTGATTTCGCTTTACTATTCTATATATTTATTTTGTTGAACCTTTAGCTTTTCCTTTTCCCAAAATGCATTCATCCATCAAAATCACTAGCAGTATAAATATAGTAGTTTATGACTAGCAATGTCAAAAACATGTGTGAGCAATGTTGCCAGTACGAGCTGGGTATCATTAGGAATGTGGTCACGATCCGGTAATGTGAATGTGAAAGCGACTTTAGAACCATAAACTATCCACTTAGCAAAATAAAAAAAACGTATGTCATAGACTAGCGTCACAACAATAACATTGTAGGTTAGAAATTAAGTATTTCTAATTTATTCTAATAAAACATTATAAAAATGCCTGAAATAGAAGCAAAACGAAAGGCGGACGATTTGTCCGTAGTGCCATCAAAACGTACACGTACTGAGATTACTGTTGTCGGTACTCGGGAGAAAGCAGTAGTCACTTCATCCGTTAGTATTGTTTCTCTATTTCTTGATTACATTTCCTATGAATACGGTAGCTATACAAGTTCATTCTTCCAGGTGCCTCGTACTTCAAACCTGTATGCACCTATAATGTTATTGGAAGGCCATCAGGGTGAGGTCTTCACGTCTAAGTTCCACCCTGAGGGTAAACATTTGGCTTCTGGAGGCTTCGATCGCCAAATTTGTAAGTCTTCTTAGTTCTAATGATGCATTTACTGTATAAGCTTATAGAAAACAAGTTAAAGTACTCATGGTGCTTTCATTTAACAACGGAAAAGCAGTAACTTAATCACTAACTTACAGTAAATCAATAATTTTTCTTTATGTTTCTAGTCTTGTGGAATGTCTACGGCCAATGTGAGAATGTGATGGTGATGAAGGGCCACACGGGTGCCGTGATGGAGCTGTGCTTCTCTCCAGACGGTGCCCATCTGTACTCCTGTGCAACAGACAACTCTGTGGCTGTGTGGGATGTGCCAACTGGCACCAGGATAAAAAAACTCAAAGGACATGCTAGTTTTGTTAATTCTGTCTCAGGTACACACTAATCTTGTATCTAATTCATTAAATTTGTTTATTACAAATGGAATTATACCTTACAGTATGGAGAATGGAATGGATGGAATCTGACTGCAACGTGTCTCAGAGGTTAAGGAATTAGGCGTGCGCTTTACAACTGATTTAAATTTCCGTAAGCATACCACGGGTGTTTGTAAAAAAGCATACCGTAATTTAGGTCTAACGGCTAGGAAACCAGTTCACAAACATCAGTGCTCTGAGATCGTTGTACGAAGTCTTGTAAAAAGTAATTTGGAATGCAATGCTGCCGTCTAGTCGCTACATGAAGCCAAGTAGAAACTAATGCTAGAACGTATCCAGAACAAGTTTGTGAGATTCCTGTACTTAAAGCAGTATGGTCTGTGTCCAGGGTATCCAGTGCTATATCCTACTCTATTTGTGCTGGGCATGGTAGGCCGTAGGTATAAACTGGAAGTAAGAAGGGAAGTAGCTCTCGCCACTTACTTATTTAAGATTATGCGTGGTGAAATACACAACCCAGGCATTCTAAGCACGGTTGGGTTGTACCACTTGTACCATTTGAAGGAGGCGGCCGCCACTGCTTTGGGTGCCGCCCGCTCGCACCATCCTGCTGCAGCACGCGCCGCGCGTAACAGATACTTGAGTGAATTCACACGGGCCGCATTTTGTAAAATTACTCTTGTTTGTTAAAATACTTAATGTAATTGTAAGTCAACTTTAACTATTACTACACTATTGTATTATTTGTATTAGGTAAGCTTGTAATGATAGTGTATGTGTTTTTAAATAAATAAATAAAAATACTGGAACTAAACTAGCACCTTCTGTTAAAAATACAAGGAACACCATTATTCCATACAAATTGAAGTATAATGCAATCAGTGATAAAAACTGATAATGACAAGAACATTCAAACCTTTCTAATCAATTGTTATATTACAGGTGCCAGAAGAGGTCCTGAACTACTAGTATCAGCCTCAGATGACAACACAATCAAACTTTGGGATGCAAGGAAGCGTAACCCCATAGCATCCTTGGACAGTGGGTACCCAGTCACATCAGTGCTGTTCAATGACACCGCTGAGAAGATCATATCAGGAGGGATTGACAATGTTGTCAAAGTTTGGGACATCAGGAACAATCAGATTTCATACAAAATCAAGGGACATACGGATACCATTACAGGTAAAGAATAAAGAAAAGTTGTAATATTTATTATGTTTCGATCCTTAAAAAGGACATCATCAAGTTTCAATTGCTTCTCTTACCAGTCTCTGTATATAGTGGCGTGTCGAGATGACCTGAGGGTTATGTAACTCAATCCAGTGGTTCGATCCTGATTCCAAAAGATGTGTTCGAGTTTAGCTATGGCCGATTTTTGGGTGTGGTTGTTTTTCACCACCCTGATGTGTTCTAATATCCTGCAAGCTACAGTACATCTCGTCTGACCGATATACGACTTGCCACAACCGGATTGAGTAGAGTAGTGAATTGCATAGAAATTCATGTACAAAGTCGCACAGATAATGGTGTACATAATTGCACAGATGTTACATACTGTGTACAACTTCCCAAATGTTGCTGTGTAAAACTGTGCTTATATCTCTATGCAGAAGTAGTGTATAGTTCTGCCAGTTAAGATGGCAATAGCGGTCATTGCTCTTTCCATAATATCTCTTCGTACGAACCAAAACAAATGAACCATGTATCGTTTTTCATTAGAAAAGATGTTGAAGATCACGATAGATGATGATTCAAGACATGAACTGGCTTATTTGTGGATTTCAAAGTTAAGAACTTTAATAAATGTAGGTGGGTCAATGACCGCCATTGCCATCTTAACTGGCAGCAACTATAAACTACTTCTGTCTATGCTACAAATAGCATAATGGGTAACTCCAGATCAATGCGAAATTCACGCCTACCTTTTTTGCCCTAAGCACAGTCAAAACAGGTGTTTATTTACATCGTTTTTACTAATTTTCCAGGCATGGCATTATCCTACGACGGCTCGTACCTCCTTTCGAACTCGATGGACAATACTCTTCGGATATGGGACGTGCGGCCGTTTGCGCCTTCTGAACGTTGCGTCAAGCTCATGTCTGGCCATCAACATAACTTTGAAAAGAACCTGCTGCGGTGCGCGTGGTCGCACGATGGATCTAAGGTTTGTTTTAAACAAAGCGATACATCACATTACTGTCTGTTAAATAACTCTAGAAACGGGGTATTTACCATGTGTTTTTTTGTTGAGTTCTCGATATTTCAGCGCTGTTGCAAGCACCATGATCACATGATCTTAATTATATAGTGACCATGACAGTTTAAAAACTTATATCTGTTATATAGTTAAACTAGCTGTTCCCCGCGACCTTCGTCCGCGTCAAGTTATTAAAAATACAATTTTCCCCGTTTTTGCAACATTTTTCATTGCTGCTACGCTCCTATTGGTCGTAGCGTGATGATATATAGCCTATAGCCTTCCTCGATAAATGGACTACCCAACACTGAAAGAATCATTCAAATCGGACCAGTAGTTCCAGAGATTAGCGCGTTCAAACAAACAAACAAACAAACACTGCAGCTTTATAATATTAGTATAGATAAGTATAGATTAAGTCCTTTTAACCCTAATCTAGGGTAAGTAATTCAAGACCACCTTGTTTTTTCTAGGCGCGTTTTCACGAGTTTATTTAGTTTATGTCGAATGGCGAGAATATAAACAAATGACTGCGATAAATCGCTTAGCTATTCTCTCCCACGAATCTCGCATGAACCTTCTGATAATGTTGATGTGGCGAGGTGCGTTTAAGCCAACATACTTTATAAAGCAAAGGGAATAAAAGACTCCGCTCCTGATGGACAAGAAAGGAGATATTTGACCATCGGCTGCTGATCCTTTTACAAAAAATCGAACTTGGATTCGTTGAAACATTTTTTAAATTCCTATTCACAAAATAGATTGCAATTTTGTTATTCCGATTTTCGCTTATTATTCGTCTCTTCGAACGTTGGAACTGCTCTGTCATCTTTTCGCTGACGATACAGCATTTTAAATGTTGTTACCCCGAAACTTCGCCACTTCCACGATGCCCACCGTGGCAAGGCAGAGGTAACTTTGACTGCATATTTTGGGGCACAGATGGGGCTATGCATATAACACGTTTCTGACTTGAGCTCAGGTGGCGGCAGGCTCAGCGGACCGCTTCCTGTACGTGTGGGACACGACCTCGCGCCGCGTGCTGTACAAGCTGCCCGGACACAACGGCTCCGTCAACGACGTGGACTTCCATCGAACCGAACCCATCGTGCTCTCCGCCTCTAGTGATAAACAACTCTACCTCGGTGAAATCGACAATTAAGTCCGAATTACCACGAGTGCGACACTAAACCCGGTCAGCACATCTTAACTGTGTTCAAGAGTTAACAGTGTCATAATTGTTGAGTATTGGCGCTGACAGCTCTTGAATGCAGTTTACATGTACCGATCGTGTTCAGTTGCAATGGTTGCGTTGGTGGAATCGCTCTTAGACTGTGAAGTGATTGTGGATTATTTGGACTCGTGTTATAAACGTGACAGAATATAATGATTTTATTATAGATTGGTTTAAGATAATGATGAAATCTTCTGCATTTACTTATAAATACCTACTAAGATTGGTGACAACAAAGAATTTATCTGCTTGACTGCTCAAAACATTTTAGGCGACAGTATGCAATTATTGAGACGACAAGCGGGAAGTGGTGCCGTATAACTTTTTTCAGTGCCACATTTCCAAGATAAAGTACAAAGTGTACCTCAAGCCTAAAGGAGCTCGCGCACTACGCGACCACGAACACGACTTGTCTCGACCGGCCGCTATCTTGAACAAAACTGGTCGGACAGGCGGTTGCGCGACCAAGAAAATCTTCCTGGTTGCGACCAAGTCGCGGTCGTGCAAGGCAGTGCGCGAGGTCCCAAATATTCAACCAAGATGTTAGAAATATTTGTAAGAAAAGTCACATAGGATGATCATTTTAGGATAATAAAAGGACCATCTATTTAATTCAGAATTTTATTTTATTACAAATATCACATGGAAAAATACGCAAAACTAAGCTTATTTATTGTTTCTAACATAATAGTCAGTTCAATTTTAATTTATTGCAAGTGAACAACACCTCTCTTAGTTACGTTTATTCTTACAGACTAGTTGCATAATTTAAAAGGCAACTGAGTTTTTTTTCTAATTATCCCGCCATGTTGACTAAATGGCACCAATTCTACAAAAAGATACCTATTCGTGATTCGAAAATATTGCCAGGTCTGCGTCCAATCAAAGAAGATCCATTTCTATTGCGGATAGTCTTAGCCCTTATGAGGTAATAATTATAATAGAATTGTAATTGTTGCCAATAAACCTGACATTGTGGTGATAGACCGATTGGAGCGTCGCGCAATGATTGTTGATGTAGTGGTCCCTCATGACAAAAACCTCGTGAAAGTAGAGAAAGATCATCATCTGCGTAGCCTTTTTCCAACTATATTGGGGTCGGCTTCTAGTCTAACCGGATGCAGCTGAATACCAGTATTTTACATGGAGCGACTGCCTATCTGACCTCCACAACCCAGTTAGTGCTGGGTAATACGATACCCACAGATATAGATAGACCTAGATAACGCAAGTATCGCGATCTGTATGAAAACCAAGCGTGCCATTTTTTGACTACCTCTTATGACGTCACAAGCACTATTTCTAAGCCGCAATGTAATACGAATGTTTTGTTTTTCTCAAATTTGTACAGATATACAGTTTTTACAATTTATATCAGCACAATTACCCATTCAACATGTTATACACCGATGCAGACTGAGCGCGAAAGTGGCCACTTACGATTTTTGTACGTAAGCTAGGCACGCGAAGCAGTTGCTCTTGCGTTATCTAGGTCTATCTATATCTGTGACGATACCCCTTGGTAAGACTGGTAGTCAGTCATTTTGGGCCACTGAATACCCCTAACGACTGCCAAAGATCTACAAATGACACCCGGGACAAACAGCTTAACATGCTTTCCGAGGCACGGAGGAAACTCGGTATGTAATGGGTGGTCACCCATCCACAGACCAACCTAGGCAAGCATGACTTAAGCTAAAGATCGAACCGAGCGGCTGTTATTATTTAGCCACCAGCTCCTCAAAGCAGAGAAGGATAAGCAATTCAAATATCTAGCTCTTTCTATCTAGCGTGTTCTAAATAGTAGCCAATAGCCTCGAACAACATCTGAGGAGGCTCTCGCTTAGCAGGTAGTTCACGGGCTTTATTCAGAAATCAGTACTTCTGGACATGGCGCGTATTGTTAGGAGATTCCTCTCTCAAGAGTCCTGACCTAGCTCAGACCTTATTCCCGATGCTGATGGGCTACTATGTTTTTATATTTGAAAATGGTTTGAGAATATTTTAAAATGTACTTAATGTGTATAAGAATAAATAAATGAAATGAATACAATGGTAATAAAGATAATAAACTTTGGGTAACAAACTTGACCAGTATAATAACTAATAATAAGTTATACATCATGGGGTGGGAATATATTAACAAGAATAAAACATAACAACTTATTATAAAACGTTTTCTTAATTTTTATAAGCCTAACCAAACAACTGTGTTCTTGATTGGGCAGAACACAACTCGTGTGGGGGCGGAAGTTCAGGAATGTAACCTAACTGAAAACTATCGCTTTTGAAAGCCACCAAGTCCACATCTGTCAGCTCTTCCATCTTGCTGTAAACCGTTGGGTCATCTTCCATTAGTAATTTGGTGTTCACCTGCCCGAAAATAGATGCAGGATTCTGAGCAGTCTGGAAAATGTTCCCTTGACCAAATGGGGAAGGATTTTGATGTTGACTTGGCTCCCTAGCAAAAATATTTTGGTTTGCAGTAGCAAATATGTCAGATGGGTTAGTTTGGTTATAATTATTCTGGGCTGCTGATGCAAATATTGATTTAGCATCAGTATTCTGGTTCTGTTGTGCAAATATGTTTTGAGCTTGACTTTGCCCAAATGGGTCATTGGCTTGGGCAAACAATTGTTTTGCTGGATCATTGGCTTGAGCAAACAATTGCTTAGCTGGATCTGCAGCTTGAGGATTGAAAATGCTATTTTGGGCTTGGCTAAATATTGATTGAGCATTATTTGTATTCTGATTAAATACTGAAGTATTTTGGACTGCACTGTGGAATATGGAAGCTGCTGCAGCATGTAAATTGTTCTGTGGCTCGTTGGAGAATGGTGAGGAAACTAACTCTCCTTTGTAGAGGCTTCTTAGCACTTTGATTATGTTCACATTGGGTTGCAGAAGTTGTTCATATTTCAGTCTAGTTTCTTTAAACAGATTGTTAATATAAATTACCTGGAAGAGACATTTATTTTGATTAAAATATATTATATATTATTCCATATCATTCTGATAAAAATAAGATACTTTTACTTACAGCTTGTTCAATATTATTAGTGTTTTTGGCCTCATATATGAACAATCTAGCTTCTTCTGGTGACAGTTCTGTGATTCCTGGAAATATTGGTTTTTCTTTGAAAGGTGAGTAGCAGGAGAGGATCCACTGGTTTCCTCGTAGAGCAGCTTGCACGTCAGACTGCACTTGCTTCACTAGCTGCTCATCTGTTACACTGCCAGGCTGAGTAGCTACTGTAGCTGTAGGTACTGGTGCCGGCTGTACTGGTGGCATTTGTGGATTTGCAGCTGAAACACATAGTTATTAAAATTAAAAAGGGACAACTTAATGCCAATCATTAGTATAACCTATTTGAGACTTAAATGTGGAGAGTAAATTGTGATAGTACTTAAACTACTTTTTAGTTTTCATAAATCTTGTTATTGAATAGAAGTCAGTGAATAATTTAGTCATTTTATATACCAACAGCTTCTGGCTCTAATCTTAGGTTCTGATATAAAAAGTAAACAATACGCGCGTAAGAGTATTTCGACGTTATAAAATAACTAGAAAGTACCACTCTACTATGTAGGTTACAGCAACGTTATGGACAAAATATGTATTATCTCCAGTTTTTGTATATTATAATAGAAAGCCACACGAAAGTGCAGTGGAAAAAATAAAGATGTTATGCACGTATAAAAACTTACCATGATAGGTATACTTGGATCCGTATACATGTTCAAACCTACAGTTTTTTCCATAACGACAGTATCCTGCCTGGAAAAATTTACACACAACCATTTTGCTAATGGAATCTTTCTGATTGCAAGTTTAACTTAACTTTCTATGTAAAATCGAAAATTTTGTTGACTGTTATGTTTTTGCCCAATAGAATTACTCAGTGACATGCAGGGGTAGGACAGTTCCATATATCGACAGATTTGGGGTAATTTCTTTCAAAATGCGACATCTGTTTTTTGCATCCAAAACAATTAGTTACCTTATGTCACCACAGATGGCGAAACCGGCGACACCATCGATCCTGATATAATTTGTGACTCAAAACTTAATAAATGAAATATAATTTCATTACCTAAAAATTTTATTTAACACGTATTATAATTATTTGCAAATATTTATGTAGATTACAATTTGCGTAATAATTACAATAGCAACACATTGAATTATTGATTTGGTAATGATTGTCAAATGTCAAATTGTCAGGTCAAAATTCAAATAATATGGCGACTGTACCCTGCGCTTGCGCTTGTTTGTTGTTTTCATTCAGTGTTTGTGCCTTTCTTCGTGAAATTAATCCGCCGATCCGCGTTGTGTTGAGTCCGGACAGGACTCCGTAGTGAAGTGTACGAATTATTTTGAAAACCCAAGTATTAATGTGCTCATATAGTTGGACTTGTTCAACAAACCGGATTTTGTCTGGCAAAATCACATATCATGGTGCGGATGAAATTAAAGCAGAGGCGCAAGCTTATAAAATAAACACAAGATAAATAAATAAGTTTTTTATAAAATAAAAGTTGTTTTTTTATGTATCCACTGTGTACCTTTTGAAATTGATGCTTCCTTACTATTTTACTTGTTTTTTTAATTTGATAAAGTTTTACTATGATTTTGTTACTTAGTAAAGAGAAAAAGTAAAATGATGTAAAACTTTATCAACTTCAAAATTAAACAAGTAAAATAGTGAGGAAGCTTAAAGTATAGGTGCACTAATGCATAAGTAGTACCTATAGCTAGTTATAGCTATATATGTCGCAAGTTTGTGGATGCAAATAATAGATGGCGCTATTTATCCGATCAATTGACATTAGCGGTCTTCAAAAAATTGTGCGAGCGGGCTCTCTATACCCGTTATATTACTTTACTCTATGGTGACATGACATAATTTTACGTCAGACGTGTGGTGACAGTGACGTTGTCAGTTTATTTTTTTCTGGTTTCGCACGGGTTTGTGCATTTAGCCAAATGTTGTTTGTCTGTGTGTTAGATGTTAGCGTTGGAAACAAAGGTAGGGAAACGAAACAGGAATTTAAAAACTTGAAATTCAAATTTTCTTTCTTTGCCTTGCAATTTGCAGGTCAGTGTCAGGTCAAAAACATTTAAAAAAATGAATTATTCGGGCTACCCTAGCGCCTATGTTCCCTCGTAACTCCTAAACGGATGAACGGATTTGGATAAATTATACATCGTTAGATTTGTCTTAGTGGCGCGAGTGTCACTGGTTACATTGAAATGAAAAATAAAGAAAAATGATGGATTTGGGGTGCCATATCGTAGTGTTCGATTTTTTTTTTTCTTCCATTAGCATCGAGTGGGGTATCAAAATAAAGGGTTTTGAAAGGTTATTACAAAAATATAAACAACTTATAAGTTTTAAAGTAATTCAAAGCGACAAATCGTATAATAAAAAAGTTAAATCGTCTGCGAATCCTTTCACGTTACTAAACTAAAAAGCTGGAAAAAAAAGTAGTTACAAAAACTAAAAAACCCGAGTATTTTTGCACTTAACCGAGAAATAAATATTTAGAAACGGTATTCCTCAAAATGGTTTTGCAATTAGGACAGTTTTTGAAAAATGGACAATCCCCGTTGGCAACAGCTGATCCCCGCAACCTTCACCAGGTCATGGGTCCACCAGTAGGAGGCCTTCCAATGCAACGTCTTCCAGTTCGCCGTCGCCACTCCAGAACTTTTCGGCCCCATCGGCCATCCGTTCTGCGAGCAATGTACTCAGTCCACTGCCACTTAAGTTTGGCAATTCTTCGGGCTACGTCAGTAACCTTGGTTCTCTCGCGGATGTCCTCACGCAAGGAAACTGAGCATAGCCCTCTCCATTGCCCTTTGGGTGACTTTAAGCCTTCTGATGATGTTGCGGTCCCGTATGTAATCACTGGCAACACACACTGGTCATACACTTTCGTCTTGAGACACTGCGGTAGATTGGACGAGAACATACCACGCAACTTCCCGAACGCTGCCCAGCCGAATCGGATTCGATGATTGACCTCTTTTTCTCTTTTTCGAGTGAGTCTCCGATCTTGATATCTAGGAGTGGGTGTTACATGGGCATTTAACATAACCTTGGTTTTGTCCATGCTTCTTGTTTTAATCGGGTCTTCATCAACGGGAAATGAACATCTTAGAAAAAAAAAACTGGGCAAAAATTCACTTTATTGGTCTAAAACGTAGGAAATCAAGAGATATATTTTATTTCACATACACCAAGCGCAGGCAGATAAATGGTGGAGTGAGATGCGCTGGAATAATTGCACTGCGAATGTGCGTCTGACCTGTCCATTTTGTGAATAAGCGCAGGTTTATATCGTCCCATTTGTTTAATTTCGTGCTTGAAAAATGAATGGGGAAAAAGTTTGAAATCGTATAATTTTGGAAAACTCAGAAACATGGTCTATACCCCTTGAATTCAATACAAAAAAAATTACAAAATGCTGTCTATGACTAAAAAGTTTTGTTTTTCAATCAGTCAGTCAACCAGAGTGAAGTAATTTAACGTTCTGTGAGTCAACCTCACTTCACACTTGTTTTTATTTAGAAATAAGTAATTAATTAGTGTGTGAGTAATGTGGCGACAACAAAGTTTTGTTATTTACGACTAGCCGGCGTAACTTTAGCGTTATCATGACTTTATTGTTTCCAACTTAAATAATAATTAAGCTTTAATTTGGTTGAAACTATAACTATTTTAGAAATAATATTTTCCTATTAACTCTTTACTGGTACATCATCAAGGCTGTGATTGAAAACAGGTTCGTTTTAAATGAAATAATTCAAATATTCATCCATAATTTTCATTCATCCAATAAAGATAATTTGCATACATATTTCTAAGATTGTTATTGAATTGAATCTAACATCACCTAAAATGACCCTCTGACCTTCTTATACTCTTCCAGATAAAAAATGGATCAAATCCACATCTATATTATGTATGTGTTACTTGCTGTTATCATTACAATTGGTAAGTTTTTGTTTCCGAAATCAATTTCACATTGGCCAACATTGGCATTTACAGAATACATTGACAATCTATGAATTATTATAAATATCCATCTTTTACTTAACTTAACATACAGAAATGTGCATTAATTTATCGTCTAACAAAAGGAGGAATGTTTCTAAATAATATTTAAGAGAACCTAGGATGCAAGAGTGGGCGAAACCAGCTCAAAAATTTTGCATTGAGTTCACACGGTGTTATAATAAAACTGTGATAACAAGTTTTAACCGGACACTTATTAAAGCCCCAACCAGACGGCCCCCGGACGCCCTCCAAACTAGAATGAATCCGGGTAAACCCGGACGGATGGCGACCCTAAACATGACTAATATAATTTCACAAGATGTAGATCTTAAATGACATCATCCCGTCTATTCCTGTTAAGTATGGCACAGTAGCTTCGCTACTGAGTATTGTTATCACAAAGTTGCAATCAGTAAGAATTAACAACTTTAGTTGCGTGTATAAAAGGCCATTATCAAAAAACAAGAGTTTAACATGTTTGCATTTACAAAGTCTCATAATACAACTTTCTAATAGCAATAATGTTTCCTGTTAAACAGGAATAGGGTTGTCTCAGGGGCAGAATGATAATAATTTGCATCTTAATTTCAAAGGATTAAACAAATTACAGTCAGCAAAACAGATTTTTTTTTTTAAATTGTGCTAAAAACCATACTATGATGATATGTGGGTAAAGAGAATAGATTAATTAAATGTTTGTTCAATTAACTTTTGTGGCTGACTGTACTAAGTATGCGATAAAGGGGAGAAACAACGTCTGTTTGTGCCTCGATAGTGACCTAACATGCTACTTTAAAATACGTTATCCTTGCTTCTGAAGTTTCAACAATCACTCTATTGTTTGTTAAAAGTTTAAAAATTAACATTAACAGTAAATCTTTTTGTAACTATGTATTACTTTTTTAGGGTCACAATTTTTGTACTTAGATGATAAGATTGATAAGTACCAATGGATGTTTAATATTGGTAAGTCAAATATTAAGTACAAAATTGTAATTTAAGTACCTTATTATTATTTTATGTTTAAGATTTTATTCACAATTAAGTTTCCAAACTGTTCCACATCAAATATTTTTTAATGACATTTTCAATAGGTCTAGTCCAGGCCCGACGAACATACGGCCCCCGGGCCACCTAGCGGCCCGCATAGGTCTTTCTCCTATTGCCCCCGGCCCGTGAGCTATTTAAAACTTTATAAGACATCAATGATATTGCGCGAACATTGTTTAAAAAACCGGCCAAGTCGAGTCGTACTCACACGCACACAGGGTTCCGTAGCACCAAACAATATAATAAAAATATTTAAAGGCTCATTCATATGTTATATTATATAACATTCAACAGCAAAACTAAACTTGTTTTTCATAGTACGTATTCTTTTATTTTTTGTATAAAAACCGTTAAGCGGTTAACAGAATAACTACCTACCAAGTTTCAACTGTGTTGCCCTAATAGTTTCGGAATAATGGCTTTGACATACAGACTAACATGACGAATCTATAAGGGTTCCGTTTTTTGCCATTCGGCTACGTGATTTTAAATTTAGAGGTCAGTTTGTATTTCTTTTGGCCCGACAAAAATACTAAACTTGGCCCGCCATAAAATTATGTTAGACAAATGGACACCCCTGGTCTAGTCATTCTGAAGTCTAGACATTAGGACTTCCATGGTAGTCGAGAGGACAGTAAGTCAGATATTTGAATAAGAAAATTATTCTACAAATGGAATGTTGGTCAAAAGAACTTTCTTCCTTCTGCGTTCCATTTCCATGCTTCTGTGTTAATTAAAAATATATCTTCCTGTTTATATTGAGAAAAAGAACAGTATTTAATTTTGAAAAAGAGCAGTAAAGATAGTCAAATATACTATTATGATACATTTTCAGACTTAGTGCTCTCTCAATTACCACAGCTGCAGGAAATCAGCAATTAGAAACTACGTTTTTAATAGACTTTACTTGGTTACGATTTCAATAAACTGTCTTCATTTTCAGTGCGGTACATCGTTTACATCCTAACTATACAAGGAGTTAAAGAATTATTCACAATTTGTTATGAAATGGTTTACGGAAGATTCAAAACTGAGCGGCTAAAAACTACCAAGTGGCTTCCCTTAATTTACATTGCCTGTATCGGCATTTTAATAAGCAATCATCAGAGGTTTACTAGTGAAGAGTTTCCTTTTATTTTTATTGCTTATTTAATTGTGGAATATCCGGAAATTGTGAGTTTATTTCCTTATTTTTGACTGTGTTTTGTATTTTTGCCCTACCTTTGATAGTAAGTATAGGTATTTGAGACTTCCGGCAAAGTCGATCAGTTAAGTAGGTATGTATTTTTAAACAATCGGCAATCTGGGAACTCCCTTATCAATACTTTATCACAGTAGTAATGAAACACCAATTATAATCTTATTTTGTAACCCTGATAAGGCAAATTACAGGACGTCTCCTCAACATTTCAGATGGATAAAACCGAATCTCCTATAAAGTATGGAGTGGGGATGGCTTGCAACTTTTACGAAGGTTACCTCATGCGCGTGATACCGTCAGACGGCGGCAATTTCGGCGGCTTAGTGCAGAATATACAAGCCTTCGAGTCTCGCGAGGGTGTCGTGGTACCGGTCAAGAAGCTGTTCGTCGTCATTACCAAGTCAATGTACAGTCCCCCGGATCTGCAGCAGTTCAACAAAACAAACAGAGATGACCTTCCGCAGCTCGAAGCCTGTTCGGTGAGAATCAGTGATTTTGCAAAGGTTTGTCGCGTTTTGACAAAACTAACATCAAAGGTACTATATAATTACGGGTTCAAGTCCTCCTATCATTATCCCAAAATATTTACTGTCGGTGCACCATCAGCAGCATTTGTGATCTTCATTCATCCTGTATTGTGCGTCATCTCGGAAGTCGTCCTTTGTCTACTGTCTAGCCCAGTGATTCCCAAAGTGGTCCAGGTGGACCCCCAGGGGTCCATGGGAAACTCTACGGGGTCTACGCTGGCGTGAAAAAAAAATGGGGGTTCACGAAAAATTATCTGGTTTCCATAGTAAAGAATAAAAATGTTGGCTTGGCTTTACCTATCAATGCAGGCTTATAATAAAGGCCAAAAAAACTCGTGATTTTTGATAGGTTGTATTTCGGTGAAAAATGGTCGTATTAAGACTTTAAAAAAGGCATTTTGAAGCTTTAAATTGTAATTTTCTGATTTTTTGGCAATTTTTTTAGGTGCTACGGTTCTCATGTCACAGATAGTGCGAAAAGATAATATTCCACATCCACTCCGAATTTAGGGTTGGAACTCAATCGCGACGCAACCATCGTTATATCTAATCTTCATATTTTTGACGAATGTAGAGAATACAGTAGAAATGTAGCAGCAGGGGGGTCCATCGAAACCAGAATTTTAAAAGTGGTCTACGGGAAAACGAAGTTTCGCACAGGTTTTTCATAGTCCAAACTTCGTTTCTTATTCCTCCACTTCACGCACTGTGTGGGACTGTGGGTGTGGGCAATCGATTTTCACGCTACTTCAACTATTTCGGGTTTAAATAATGCCTGGTTGCATCTGTTTCCCAAGACTGGGCTCCCAAACAAAGGTCACATGTATCAAGTTACAAACAATCCTTAGACATTACAATTCCTGCAGAAATGCCCGCGTTAAGAGAACACTACAATAAAAGGTTCACTTCATATAGAAGGAAAAACTTTAATTCCCAGGAGCCTACTCCGTGTGAGGTGGCTGCTGATGATGCTCTGTTCCAGTCGCTGGATGACGTGGAGAAGGATGTCGCCGGCGTGAAGTCCCGCAGCTACAAGAACTCAGCGTACCGCATCTACCGGCCGCACGGCCTGCCCGTATCGCTGGTCGCCGAGTGCGCTACGCCCCTGCACACCCTGTATAAGGTCATCGAGAATAGAGAGCTGTATGGAGGTCAGTGCAGTCCTTTCACACAGCAGTAACCCAACAGAAACCTAACTAGAATAAAGATAACAGTAACTTTGACAGACTTGTCAGGATCAGCAACCTAACGGGAAGCCTGTTGCTTCGAAAATAAAGTTCACTGTTTTTTCTACATTTAGACAGTGACGCAAAGTCAAAGGATTCTAACATTCAAAGGGTTCTAACATTCTACTTATCTTATCATCATCATTCTCCTGCCCTTATCCCAACTTATTTGGGGTCGGCGCAGCATGTCTTCTTCCATACATCTCTATTACTCGTCGTTATCTCAGCAGTCACCTCCTTTCTAGCCATATCATCTTTCACGCAGTCCATCTATCGCTTCTTTGGTCTTCCTCTACTCTTATAGCCACCTACATTCATACTCAACATTCTCCTCACTACATTTTTCTCATTCTTGCGCATCATATGTCCATACCACGATAGCCGATTACTACACAACTTTTCAGTCACCGGCGCCACTTTCAGACTTCACACATCCCCCTTAGCATTCTCATCTCAGTCGCATGTAATTGCCTTTCATTCATCCCTTTTGTGGCCCAACATTCTGATCTATTTCTTAGTTATCTGGAAGGAGATATTGCGAGAAATGAAACAAAATAGAAAAGAATTTTGTTCAATTTTATTTACTACTTTAGGTTTTTTCATGGGTTCAAAAACAATATTCAATTGTATGTAGAAAAAGAAAACAGTTTCACTTCACAACTCGTATTTGGCTCCTTTAGATAATTCCCTGTCTTTTTCGTAGTTGACTATCGCAAGTCATTGCCAAAAATGTTCACAAATGGAGCTCTTTTGTTTCAGACCTAGCCGATGTGAATGTGGAGGAGGTGCGCTATGACTTCTGCACGACGCTCAATAAAATCCTCTCTAGAAGCTCGGAATGCAGGGACAGGGTCGAATTAGTTTTCTATGATAGTAAGTTTACTCGCCGTGAGGAGACTGGTGTCGACCGGTGTTGACCGATGTCGTAGAATCAAACATTCGAAAACATGTGATTTCTAGCAACGGCAACGTGTAATTGGCCCGCGTGGCGGGACCCACTCCCTCAGACAGGCCTGTCCCGACATTGGGAACATTATTAGTCTAATAATGTGATGCGTTATGTAAGTTTACATTCGCATCTTTAGTCAGCAACAAAATCGTTTAAATATTCAACGATTTTTTTATTTAACATGATTTTTTTTTGTCTTTTCAAGAATACAGCTTGTATCAGAATGGTGTGGTCATATTCAAGGGAGTGATACACTGTACAGACCATCATATTCAAGGGAGTGAATGATACACTGTACACACTATCATACTGAAAAACTTTTATCTATGAGCCAACATCGTAATCGCAAAAAATGCGTAGGTTTTGAAGTTTTCGACGGGACGGCCGATTTATTTTTTCGCGTTGGTATCATAGAGAAAGTTGTTCAACAGTTCAGCAAGATAGTTTGTACCACACTCTTAAATATGAGCACAGGTTTCTGGTACATGCTGTATAGGGCAAGCGCTGGAAGATGTTGAGGTTTTTTCGTTCGTTACAGATAACGATCCGGAATCAAACTTGGCCGACGTGTTGCTAGACAGAATACGCCAACTTGAACCAAACTTTGAAGAGCTAATTAGTGTTAGGAGATAAGATAAAATTACAAACAACCTAGTCTTTTTTAGTTTCAAATATTGACAAAAATCATGTTTGCTAGAGCTTTGTAAATAGTTATTTAAATGACAATATCAGTTTTAATTAATATTTTAATTTAATGTAAATATCAGTGTTTGCTGATTGTATATAGTATTGTGCCTGCTGTGGTAAACTGAATACCTCAATCGGTCAATCTGCAACATACCTGATTATGAGTTGATCAGAGACAATTGATTTGATAGAATACCATTCTGACGCGTTCGCCTAAGGATATTCTGTCGCTGTATCAACTCAGAAAAACATAACATAATTGTCTGTTGTCAAGTTGTTAAATCTTTAAACAAAAATGAATAGACACTAGTTATTTTAATCTATCCAAAATCATAATGGTAATGTTTTTATTTTTGTAATGACGACGTGCTTAATGATTGTTTAATATCTACGTAAAGTTAAGTACTAACTACGTAATATCTGACAAGTCCTAGTTTTTATACGATGATTATTCTGAGAATATATTTAAAGTTTTAAAATAAAATGATTATAAAAATAAGTATGTGTCTTTTATTGTTGATATTTCAGATAAAAACTATATTGTAGGAGGAGCGTCTTGCACGACGGAAAAATTAGATTAGGCTGGATGACTGGCTTCTTTATGATAGCGGTTTTTTTTTTCATTTTTAATAATAACAATGGTAATAAATCGAAACAGCGGCATGGTACGGATACTACGGATAACTCAAAACATTGTGCTGATGGATGGATTGAATAGTACGAGGATCGTGGAGGTGTTTAAAGTAAAAATCTTACATTAAAATAATGTATTTAAAAAAAAAATTGTGAAAATGTTGGAACTTTGACCCCCAATATCTCCGTAACTGTGGAAAGAAGGTCCGAAGGTATGGTCTAGAACAAAAAAAAATCGCAATGACGAGGAGAACAAGTGCCTTTCGGCTTCGTTAAGGGTCTTTTTACACCATCTAAAGGGTGTAAAAAGACCCTTAACGAAAACGAAAACCACATATTCTGCCCATCATTTGGATCATTTTTTTCTTCTAGACAATACCTGGGAAACCACAGGTTCTGGAGATATTGAAGGTCAAAGTTCCAATTTTTTTCACAAGTTTTTTTTTAAAACCACTTTTTAAGGTTTTAACTTTACTTTAATTAACTCCATGACCCGTTTACTTTTCAAAACATCCATCAGCACTAAGTTTCAAATGCGTAACATTGAGTTTTAACGTAAAACGTGATTTTTCACCCCAAAAAAAAAAGTCGTTTCCCAGCAATAATTTTTGCTTAGAGTTACTTAGTTTGATGTACAGAATTCTTGGTTGACGGCTTCGTGAAGGGTCCGTTTACACCCTGTATAGTAAAAAAAAAATCCTCTACTTAGTTTTATTTCCAGGGAGAAAACGGGAATATGTTAGTATGGGATTAACGCCGCTAAGGAATATAATACCAACTCTTAACAAACTTGTATAAATGTATCCAGACTGGCTGGGATGGTTCATTCGTGTCGTATACTTACTACTACTCTTGTTGATCAAGCACAAGAGGACTTCAGTACCTATACATTCGCTCCGCGTTTTTACTACTGACCGCTTTACGCTAACGAAGCGCTTCTCCCAGTCATCACGCTCGGTGGCAGGGGGCTGCCAGAACACCGATAGCAATTATTAAACTGGGAATGAAGATAGCAGCTCATTTAACACCTTGTCCTGAGGGAAGGGCTCCGACGAGGACGACATACATATCATACTATAGTGGTTGGGAGGAGTGTGTATTACTGTATATCCCGATGCCCACAGGTCACTGAGGGGGTACTGGGAACTGAAACGCCACCTGTGTGATGGAAGGCCGGTGTAGTTGTGGAGCGTCGCAGTAGTCCGCAGTAGGTACTGCCTCTATGACCTAGACAGGTTCGATCCGGTCCCTAGATGAATACACCGAGATTTTTAATTTGTTACAACCTAAATGATATTCCAGCTGAATAGTTACCTACTGTATTGTCATCAAACAGTTCTTGCTTCTGTTTACAATATTATAATGTTGGTTATATTTTAATTTGATGGATTTGAATGAATCTATTTTAACACACACATGGCATGGGCTCCGGATACAAGGAACTCTTACAAAAAAAAAATTCATCAAGCCTGTCGTGCAGGGGCCTATAAATAGGTCTTTAAAAATGACATTGAGGTTCCTAAAACCATTTTTTCTCAAGTCAATCTTTGAAAGATAGACACTTCCAAAGTAGTAAAATGTGTCCCCCCTCCCTAATTTCTAAAGGAAGAAGAGGAAAATTAAGAAAAAATTTAGGATTGTAGAACGTAAAAAAGCTTTCTTCGAAAATTGACTTCAATAAGATTTTATGTTTAGTTTTTGAGATATGGGACTTTATCATCAAACTGCAGCAGTAACTTTGCTTTTCATTAGCATTCTATGCAAATCAAATTTAGTTTTGCTGTTGAATGTAATACAATACAACATGATATGAATGAGCCTTCAAAATATTTTTATTAAGTATAGTTTTTGGACGGAACCCTGTGTGCGTGTGAATACGACTCGCACATGAGACATGTCCGGTTTTTGAGCTTATGCCGTCACACGAAAGGTCGAAAGTGTTGTCAAAATAAGCACTTGAAGAATTATAATTCTCTCTTCTCCTACGCAGCTACTGCATTTTTATAATTACTGCTTTATTTAAAAGAAAACCGTTTTTCACATGTGTGTGCCGATATTAAAGATATTTGTATTTTTTTTAAAATGTCATTTCGCAGTTCAACTTAAGAGGTTGTCGACTGCTTAACCGGACTATGATAAATAGACATTTGTATATAACTATTCTTTCTATAGTAAAATGTATCTCACAATTAACACTGACACTCTTACGGCCAGTTTCTTCATCAAAAGTATCAGTCAAAGCAACGCCATAAAGTAAAAGTAACGGTTAAATACGTTTCTTCACAATTTTAGCCGTTGGTTTAACTGTTACTTTTGCCTTTAACTTTTGCTGCTCAAAAGGGAGCTGCTAAAGCAAAAGTCACTGTTATTTTGACATAAGTCATATAGATATCACTGTATTTATTTCCTAGATTTTATTGTAATATTAAAATGTTATCACAATCTTCGTCCAGTGAAAGTTCAAGTTCATCAGACGATGAATCTATCGTAAGTTTAATGTTCGCAAAGATCATTTCCTATGGGACGAGGCTGATTTTCTGTTCCGATACAGAATTTCAAAGGAAACCGTTGCTTACCTCAGCATGATGTTACAAGATAAACTGACGCCAACCACATAAAAGTAAGTTCATCTTCAGTTTGTATTTTGTATTACTACCAGCACTTATTATGTAAACAGCTACCCGAAGGTCCTATTTCCACAAAAAATCTCTCCTTGGAAATGTCAAGAATAGTCTAAATTCATTACCTTTTGATAATTACAGGAATTAAGCTCTATTTGTGAAAGAACAATTATTGCTGGCTTTACGATTTTATGTACCTGGATCAATGCAACAAGTTGTGGGCGATATAGTTGGCGTACATAAAAGTACAGTATGTAAATGCGTTTTCAGAGTATCACACGCTAGCTCTTTAGCAGGGATGTTTGTACAAATGCCAAGAAATGAAGAACTAGAAAGCATATCTTGTCAATTTTACGACATAGCCAGATTTCCAAAAGTAATTGGAGCTATAGACTGTACCCATATAGTAATTATATCACCTGGTAGGCGATATTTTTTGCTAACCTACACTGCAACAATTTCCCAGGACAAATAGTATCCTATGTGTTAATCCAGGACATGGTCTGTGTGTGTGCCCTTTCAAAACAAAATCCTAACAAAATACAAAATGTCCTAACATCTCTACTAACATTCAAATTTCACAAAATATGCATTATTACAAATAAAATCTGTTCCAGGGGGTGAAAGGGCAGAGCTGTACAGAAATAGGAAAGGTGTATTTTCATACAACGTGCAAACAATATGTGTATTTACATTATTCGGGCGCTCTTACGTCTTTCTCGCTGTATGCATCCCAGCATGCAGTACCATCGACCCTGGATGATATAGAGGTTGCACAGATGGTGCCCGAATGTGTATTTTAATATCTATTTTCTGATGTAACCTACTATTAAGATTAGCTGTAAAATTGAAGTATGTAAAATAAAGACATGAAATTTTATAAAAAATAAAACTTTATAAAACCATTATTCCGTTTTCTTACTTAAACTTCTTACGTAAATGTACGTTTGATGAGACCGTACACCAAAAGTAAATCACCTGGTAGGCAATATTTTTTGCTAACCTACACTGCAACAATTTCCCAGGACAAATAGTATCCTATGTGTTAATCCAGGAAATAGTCTGAGTGCTATAAAGATCTTTTGGCGCTCCATAGAGGTTGACAGGACAGCGCTATTAGTAGACATTTGTGAAATGTATTGAAAAAATAAAATAGCAGCTTTAGTTCTGAATTTGCCCACGCTATATGTGTGGTTATAAATCATGTTATTCCAGCCAAACCCAAACATAAAAACATATGCTGTGATTGGCTTTTATCTTAGTTTGATCGAGATCTATCTTTTGAGAGTATTTTTACCAGTGAACGTGAGTTTTTACGAATGTTACAATAAATCCTTATTCATTTTACCTATTTTTAAAGAACTTATACTTGTCTTTTGACAATGCTATTGCGGTGCTGTCATGTGTAAAAAAACCTCCCCACGAGTATTTGGGGAAATTACGACGTTTGTGTTGTGGCAACTCTATTGACTTTTAGTTTTGCTTTTACTTGGATGAAGAAACACATTTCCTATAATATCAGCAATGGTCAAGTAAAGGTTAATACTTTTACTGTTAACTTTAGTTGTCGATGAAGAAACTGGCTGTTAGTATTATACAAGGTACTCTGTGACTGACACCTTGACAGCTGTCAAAATCGGTTGTTAGAACTTAGACAAGGACACAATCCACTCTGGTCGCTTTTTCGCTGTGAGTTTTCCCTCTTTGAATGAATTAAAGTAATAATACGATCTCTACGTCTTTGAAATAAAGTTCATTTTCATACGGTGTTTTGATATCTAGATTTTGTTTGTAATCATTAATTTATCATTCCAATTAGTTTAAAAGTTCCTTGGACGAAATGACAGTAATAAATAAATAAAATTAAGTGCATGCTGCATATGTACCGGAAGGAACTGCTTCACTTTTCTTTTCCTTGTAATTAACTTTGATAATTATTATTGTTAGTCAACTTCGTCCAAATCAAAAAGTGTTTATTTGGTAAACTTAGATCACGGTTGAGTCTAAGAAGTGAAGTGTTGTTGTTATTACCTACCTGGTGAATTAATGAAACTAGGTTAGAAGGTATTTGTTTAGTTTATATGTATTTGTAGTATAAATTTAAGATTTTATGAAATAAATTTTCGAAATTACTTGGGGAAACTTTATGAAATCAAGCTAACAGAGCACTAAACAGGGGTATAAAGTTGTTAAGATTGTAGATACTTATTGTCTCTATAATCTTTAGAACCTCAAGAGATATCTATTTCTCTATAAAAAGTATTATTTGTCAATTCTTATCCCTTTGTTCTTCTGGATAGAGATGAACTTCCATAAATTGAATTCTTCGGTTGAATCAATGTTTGCTGGTAAGAACATTTGATCTAAAGAATCAAAATTAACCTTAATTTTAAAACCATTTTTAAATTATCCCTGTTTAAATGGAGAGAGCTTTGTGATTTAATAGATGTTTCTGAAAGTCCATTGGTATGTCCATCACATTTGACCTTAGGAAGTCAATTAATTATAGATTCAAAGATTTACAGTACATTATGACTCATCACTTTTGTAATGCAAACTGTTTACTTTTCAGAAACCAAAAATGGATCAAAAGCAGCATATTTATATTATGAAAGTTTTATTTGTTGGCGGCATTGCATTCGGTAAGTTTTGCAACATCTGATCTACAGAAAAATTTCAATTAAGCTGGTTATAAATAATTATGATTGTATTTTAAATCAAACGGCTTGAGTGGATAAATTGTTGTATACTTAGATGTTTTGATTGTATTAATATTGAAGTTCAATAATAAATGACACAAATAGCCAAATAATAATTTAAACCTTCTTGGTGAAAATGAAAATACTCAAATGCATAGAGACTTTATAGATTAAAGCAAAGTAAATAATTTTGGGAAGCACATTCTTTGCTGGAATAATGAACCTCAAGAGTCAACTAAAGGTTTACAACCAATTGCAACATGAACAAGAAAAAAAACATACCTACTTGGTGCATGCACCAATAGTTAGTGTCTAAACACACTATGCCGAAGTTACGCGACCGAAGTTCAGCACAATTACGCCTGCAATGCTATTTGAATTACTGACGACACACTATGCCGAAATTACGTCGCGTCATAGCGTACAGCCTAACTTCGGTCGGGCATAAGTTCAGCGCCAACTTATTCTGTGAGCACACTATACGCGACCGAAGTTCGGTTTGATTGCCGACGAAGATCCGGGGGCGGGGAGCCGCCCGCGCCCCGCGTGTCCTTTGTTTTGCTTCTGTCTGTCCAACTGTGTGGATAACACGACCCGACGCGGACGCCACGACAGCGTTCGAGACACTGAATACAAACACAAAGTTGCGGAACTGAATTTCTGCCGCGTTAGTTCGGCGCTTGTGGTGTGTCATATCAGCCGAATACGTCGGAACGTAACATCAGCCGCCGAACTTCGGTCGCGTAACTTCGGCATAGTGTGTTTAGACACTTAAACTTCTCTATGCCATATCCTAAGATAAGAGGAAATCAAATGTAGTGTTAGTAATATTTTTTACTACTAATGTTAGTCTTGTGTTAGTTATAATTTTTCTGCTTATGGATGGATTCCTATTTTTGGGTAGTAGCCTCCTCCATCCCATGCCATTTTTCCCCCTCTGATCAATTCCTGTGCATCAGATTGTTACTTTGACAGTCTATGACAATGGTCCACTAATCTCAGTGAAAAAGGAAAGAATTTTAAAAGAGTGGGGTATACTATACTAACACATACAACAGTGAGTCCGATTTTTTTAAACATAACACAGTTCTCCTACTGCTCAGTCACCAAAGCAGGAAAAAAAAGATCAAAATGTTGATAAAGTTGCAGGCTTTAGTTTACAACTGGAGCTGAACTGTTTCTGCCAACCTTTATTTGTTTTGAATAATAACAATGTACCCCAACTGCCCACGGCTCTTGCTACATTGGAATACAGTCAGCAGAACAACCAATAAATCTAAAACTCAATATTGTTGTATGTAAAGTCATAAATTATTATTGCAAGTATTTACTAATTCACTAATAAATAGACTCAAGCTTTTACAAAATTATGGACTGCAAAGGTTATTGCTGGAAAAATCCTTTAAATCTTTTTTAAACATTGCCTGCATAGTTGTTCCGGGTCTGGCTGTTTCTGTATGTGAATTTAAATGTTTGTAAAAGCACCCACAACACAGGAGAAATTCGTAAAGAGGGGTGAGGAGTTAAAAAAAAAAAACGTTAAATGTAATTGAATAACTCTTGTTTTGATGACTGTACCTTGTATGTGAGAAAACAAACACAGCCATTGTGTAAGGCACAAGAGCCATTATTTTATTTGCAGTTAAGCTTCCACAGTGAACGAATATGGTGTGTGTAGTAATCCTATGGTTGGTTGCAGGCTCTCGGAGTTTGGACTTAAATAAGCACATTTGGATGTGCAGTATAGGTGAGATTTTTAAAGATTTTCCTAATAATAAAATTTCTCTCGTACATTTATATCAGTCTGGTAATTACTTTGCTTATGTACATTATTTACAATCTATAAATCTACTTATAATAATGTACAAAAGGGGAAAAGAATTAGAGTGCGTTGAAAAATTCGTCCGCATTGCTGTCAACAGGAAAAGTACCCATTATAGATCAGATAAGTTTACCATGCTTTCTAATAGTTGGCTTAAATATAATAAAGCTGATGAGTTTGTCTGTTTGAACGCGCGAATCTCTGGCACTTCCAGTCGGATAATACCCCAATTCTTGAGGAAGGTACATAGCATCACGCGACGACCTTTAGGAGCCGAGCAAAAAGAGAAACGGCGGTTGAAACCGCGGTGTACAGCTATCGTCAGAAACTTGAGAAATGTCTTTATTTTCAGCGCGATATGTCCTCTACGTCCTGACAGCACGGGCGCTGTACGGTGCTTGCGTGCTAGCCCACGACGTGGTTCGCCGCAAGCGTGCCATCGACGCCCAACTGTTGCAGAAGGTTCACAGGACGCACGCCACCATGTTCTTCGCTGCGGTCGGGATCTTACTGTTCAACGAGCAGACTTTCATTGATATAAGCTTCTTTATGATTTTAATTGCGACAGTGATAACGAAGTATCCGGTAGTTGTAAGTATAACTACCAATTTTCTTGATATTTTCTCAATCAAACCAGTCAATTGAATGTTTAATTTTGTTTTTGACCTGTCCGTCCGCCTGTTGCTCGTTCTCACAACACACAACAGTGCGCTTTTCGTTTAGGTATCCATTTAGAAGTGGCCCAGTGTAGGTTTAAACGGACATTAGAATATTAATGAACGACGATGTTTTATAGGAATATCTTAAACAGTTCATTGTTTCCCGCCATTTAGTCAAATAAGTACTTATGGACATAAATATATCCATCTCATTAATTCCCTCTACCTCACATTACAGGAGACAAATAAACAGAAAATCTCAATAAATTACGCAGTGGGGATGGCTTGCAGCTACTTCGAAGGTTACTTGGTCCACGTCCTGCCGTCAGATGGCGCCAAGTTCTTCGGCTTCCTGAATAATATGCGCGTGTATGAGGACCAGCAGGGCGTGGTATTTCCTGTCAAGAAGCTATTCGTCGTGGCCACCAAGTCACTGTACAGCCCCCCTGCGCTAGAAGACCTGAATAAGCCTGCTAGAGACGATTTCGCTTATTTGGAGGCTTGTAGTGTTAGTACTGATTTATTACAACTATATAAATATAAATCATAGCATAACGTTATTTCGAAAAATAATGAAATGCCGGAAGTTGTAAACGCTCTTACGAATTTTTTGTAGATACTTTCTCTTTTTTGTGAAGTTTTACCAATTTTACTTGCCCCTTAATATTGGAAAATGGGGAATAATTGTGGAACTTATAGCTACAGACCAGGGTTGTTGCGAACATCAGCATCAGCATCAGCATCCGCTGATCTTCAGCATCATTTTCAACATCAGCATCAGCATCAGCATCCGCATTGATCGATGCTGATTGTTAATGCTGATTATTAATGCTGAAGTTCGAGTCGAGACATGACCGCAGAGGGGATTATATCACGTGTAGTTTTTGCCTGCGACTTTGACCAATAATTAAAAGATCGTCTGCGGGGATTGTGATTGTAAACAAACACAAACTTGTCTCATTACGTTAATTCGGCATTACACGTGAAAGTTTTTGTTTTTTTTCCGTAAACTGTTGAGTGTTATCCGTTGAAAAGTGGAATATGGACGTATTTTAAATTAAGGAGTCAAGAAACTGCAAACTGCAACTTATGTAACAAGGATTATTCACGCAAAGAGCGTACTAATACGGACTGATTTTACTTTTTCCCTGTTTTTTTAAGAAAATAATTAAAATCAGCATCAGCATCAGCATCCGCTGATGTCAATGATAAAAGATCAGCATCAGCATCAGCATCCGCTGATGTGAAAAAAATATGCATCAGCAACAACCCTGCTACAGACTACTATATGATTGCTTATAGCGCTGGCGTAGCCACTGTCAAACATCGTCATAGGTTATTTTAAATTTCAAAATAGCCTGAGCATAGACTATTTATGTACACAGGGTTTAAACAGACCCTTCACGAAGCCACACCTTCACCAAGCATTCTGTTCATCAAACTAAGTAACCCTACACAAAAATTATTGCTGGGAAACGACTTTTTTTTTTTTTTTTTTTTTTCGTGTTTTACCTTTAACGGTAAAACTCAATGTAACGCATTCAAAACATTGTGCTTATGGATGCATTCAATAGTAAACGGGTCATGGAGGTATTTAAAGTACAGTTATAACCTTAAAAAATTGTATTTAAAAAAAAACTTGTGAAAAAGTTGGAACTTTGACCCCCTATAACTCCGTAACTAGAAGGTTCCCAGGTATGGTCTAGAACAAAAAAATGATCGCAATAGCGGGGAGAACAAGTGCCTTTCGGCTTCATTAGGGTCTATTTACACCCTTTATATACATCGTGACTTTTAAGTCGTCTTACAACGGCAGCCCACTTCATGTAACCAAAGACTGCTAAGCATTCATAAAAAAAAAAATAGGTATTTATGAGATGTTAATAATTTAAAAATAAAAATATTATTCAATATCATGATGCGTGAGTTAAAACACCCTGTTGTGAGCGATAATCTACTGGACTCGAGCGCTGGGTAGGTATATTCTCCCAGTTGACACGTAAACATCATTAACAGGATGTTTCATAATTTTTTCTATTGTTTATTTATTTTTCTTTGTACATCTTACGAAAAGTAAAAAAATAAAAATCGCGCCTAGAACTATTATATGTCGGGCACATTGAGTGGACCACCTTTGTAAGACGACTAAAAAGTCACGGTGTATACTAGAGCCTGACCTTATTAGCCAGTTTGTCAGTTTGGGAGCGCGCTGTGGACATGCGACCTTCTCCAATGGTTATTAACAGCGCTATAATTCCGATCCAGACCCTGAACGAGGTGGAGAAGGACGTGGCGGGCGTGAAGAACCGCATCTACCAGAACTTCGCATACAAGATCTACCGGCCGCACGCGCCGCCCGTGTGTCTGTCGGCCATCGGCGGCACGCCCATGCACACGCTGTTCCACGTGCTGAAGAACAGGGATCTTAGTGAAGGTGAGACGAAGATATAATCCGGAAGGCATTTTTGTCTCTGATGAGGTGATGACGCCATCATCTGCCTAGCTTTTTCCCAACTACGTTGGGGTCGGCTTCCAGTCTAACCGGATGCAGCTGAATACCAGTATTTAACATGGAGCGACTGCCTATCTGACCTCCACATCCCTGATAGTACTGGGTAATACGATACCCCTTGGTAAGACTGGTTGTCAGACTTTTTGGGCCACTGACTACCTAACGACTGTCAAAGATCTACAAATGACAGCCGGGACCAACGGCTTAACGTGCTTTCCGAGGCACGGTAGAAACTCGGTATGTAATGGATGGTCACCCATCCACAGACCAACTAGGCAGGCACGGCTTAACCTAAAAAAGACCTGAGCGGCTGTTATTACATAGCGAAGATAATTTAAGGTAATGCGGTGTCTTTGTTCTAGATTCTTACAAAAAATAGCAGAATTTATTCAATATTGTTGAAAATGTATCCAACTGACTGAGAAAGGCAAGAGCATTCTCGGCTTTATATTTATAAGGCAACATTGGTCTCATCAAACCAGTGCAGGTCTTAGGAGTCCTATAAACTTACTCATCTACCACCACTGGAGGACAGGTAAACAATGCCCAAGTCATTCAGTCCTCTTTTATGTTGCATGAAGTTTAATATAAATTATTTTCAGAATTATCTGGAATAAACCGAGAGGAGATAGTAGCTGACTTCTTTAACTCTCTGCGGAAGATCATAGCAAAGAGTCCAGAATGCAGGGACAAGTGTGAGCTCATTTATTTTGATGGTAAGTCTTCATCTTACTAATATTATAAAGAGGAAAGATTTGTATTTTTGTGTGTGTGTGTTTGTATTGAATAAACACACAAACAAAAAACTACTGTGCCGATTTCAAAAATTTTTTCACCATTAGAAAGCTACATTCACCCTGAGTAACATAGGCTATATTTATTGCTAGAAAAGATAAGGAATCCTTACTAAAATTTTAGTAACGTAACCCAAGGTGTAAAAAAAAATCCATAAAACATCTTACGTCGCATGCGCTGCGGAAACTATTGATGATAGAACAAAAGTATCTTCTACAATATTAAAGAACATATCAATAACTAAAAACAACTTCGCGATACTATATGTCCAACTATTATCGTTATGTCACAATAACCACTTTTTACATTTTAAAAGTTGATAGAAATACCTACCAAAATTAGACCATGTTATTCATACTTCTGTTTAAATCCTTATCCAAATAAATCATATTGTTTTCAAGACGTTTTCAATTCATGTAGATTACTTTTTGAATTGTTCAAATCGGCTATTCCAATCAATACATATTACGAATTTAGTAAGTCATAGAAATAGAAAAAATAAACACTGTCGCGTCGTGTATGTTATACCCGTGCGAAGCCGGGACGGGCCGCTAGTATGAATATAAAGTTTAAAAGGTGTTACAGAAGAATGAAAAAGGCAATAAATAATATTAAACTGTATTTTTACAGATACAGACCGAAACCTGAATCTAGCTGATGTTTTGCTAGACAGAATTCGTGAGCTTGAACCTAAATTCGAAGAAATAATCACACAGAGGAGGTAGAAGAGCTCTTAGTCGCCACTTTTGCGGATAGCGATGTCCCATATTATAAACGAATAAATACTTTACTTGCAACAAAAATATTAACTACGACTTTTTAGAACCCAAATATTTGTAGTGATTTTAGTAAAGAACCTGGGAATGAAAGAAAAACGCCATGCACATGTCGCACGCTTAATCATATACTGACATAACTCAAAAAAGACGTTTTTCGAGAAATCGCTAAAAACGATTTAGCAAACCTGACTTACCTTACAAAATGGCTTATTACTCAAAGAAAATAGCTTTATATAATGAAATAATGTATTGTAGGGATAGTTGATAAAGTGAGTATTGTATATTTGAATATAATTTTAAAGAAATTTAGATTTTTTACTATAAATTAATCGGTTAAAAAAATTGTTCCTCAAGATGCGCCACTTTAATATAAAATATAAAGTTACATTGATTTAATATTGGTGACACATTTTGAAAATAGTCCGTGTTTTATTTAATATATAACTAAAGAATACTCATTATTAAGGTATGGGTCCTTATACTATCAAGTGAGATTTTAATACTGGTGACATATTTTGAAATGAGTCCGTATTTTATTCAATGTATGTTCTTATTGTTATGATTACGATCTTAGTCCTTGACGCATACTGATATCTGTCTCTGTCTCGTAAAAACGTTTGCCGAAACGTTTGCGTGTGAAAGAGACAGATATAGGTTTAACTCCGCCTAGAAACAAGATATCAAAAAAAATCCGAGATCGGCCGAAAGAGGGCGTTAAAATAAACTTCTTGGTATACTTAATTAAACTTTGACCGAAACACTAATCGGTCAGTATATTATTAAGCGTGCGATGTATACAAAGATTTAAATCATAAGATTCGTCTTCCGCACCAAATATTTTTTTATTTGAATAGAATCGCATCTAGCGTGCCATGCGGGATGTGCGAGCTTAAAGCCGCGTTGACACGGTCAGAGTATGCTCGAACCGAGTGGACTCGTAGGGGTAAGCTATAACCGAGTGTACTAGGATAGCTGTTGATATTGACACAGTCCACTCGGGTAATTTTCTTCATTCTACAATTATATTTTGTGCGAAATAGCATCGGAATGGGAATTGTCGCAGACTTGTTAATCTAAGAGCTAAGACGGGAAACATTATTAATATTTTTATTATACGCTATTTTTTCGCCACGGAAAAGTAGGACGCGACCCGAGTCTACACGGATCGGACGCCGTCGTCGCTCGGATTATGGGTTGCCACAATCAGGGACTGCATACCGATAAAATTTTGATATCTCTACATATATCAAATTATCGATATAAATACTGATATTTCGGTATCTCTTAATCGATATTGATATCGATATTTTTTTTCAGTATGCTTATATACATATATACTTTAATGTGCCTTTATCAGTATCGATACCGATACTAAAATATCGATAAATTATCAATAAATACTTTTGTCCGCGGCCGCGTCATCTATGCGATTCCGTATACCTACGTCAAAGTGAAGCACCACTGCGTCGGACGTACATGCTGCGTTTGATGCACTGCACTGTTGCCGTTCCGTTTCGCGCCGCCACCGCCCGCCCGCGTGACAGGCGATCTCGCAACTTCGCGCAGCCTGAGTATCGATATTATCATCAATAATTTTAAATCGATACTCAAATAACTGATGCAAAATATCGATATTTACCCCAGTTATCGATTCTGGTATTGGTATTTTCTTTATATTATATCAATATATTTCGGGTATCGATATCAGTTCCTGGCCACAATAGGAGTTGCGTCAGAGTAGGTATCCGGTTCCACTCGGTCCGAGCATACTCTGATCGGTTACTTTTCTCAGTCTAAATACATTTTTGTACTATCGCGAGAATAGCGAAAGCAAATCTACCGATTTAAATCCTTGTTTGGATTCGTTATTTTTATTAATATTGTTAGGTTGTTTTAAGAAGCCTAGTCAGTGCGACGGGGTCTTGTTAGGGATGGACATTTAAAATATACATCGATGTTTTTTTCGATGTAATGCATCGACCGGTCACATCGATGGTAATACGATGTATTGAGAAATACATCGATGTTTCTTAAACATCGATTGTTTTCGCCATGACGTATTTTAGGTTAGGTTAGGCCTTAATTAAAACAAAAATATGTATTAATAAAAGCAGGAAATATATTTATTCAAATTCAAAATCACACAGCCAACACATTTTTTTTTACATATTCCAATATTTTTTGTCAATGCTATGTAAAAATAAAAGTTTACTTAATCTTTTCCCCTTCAATCGGTTCCTTCGTTCAGTCAAAACTAGCCCTGCCTGTGAAAAAAGTCTTTCTGAAGGTACTGACGTGCCAACTATTGTCAAATACTTGAAAGCTATTTTGTACAGCTTCGGGAATTGTATTTTATAATCCCTCCAGATTTCTAACGGATTTTCGTTCAGTCTTCCAACAGGACTTCTGAGATAAACTGAAAGTTCGTCAGACAAAACATCTTCAGATTTGTTAATTTTCCAGTTACGATGCACTAACTTATGGTGATCAGTCCATAATGAAAAGACCTCTTCATTTTTATCAGATTTATCAGAATCTGACTCAGGTTCTTCATTGCTTTGCAAATTCTTCTTCATTATATCCTTAATTTTCGAAACAGCATTCGAACAAGCTATTGCATCATTGAAATGTATTCTTTTGAACCGTGGATCTAGAATACTTGCGATAGCAAGAGCACTCACATGTTCTATAGAACCCATTCTTTTATTTATTTCATTAATAGCAAGTTTTTGCACCTCCTTCGCTACGGGATCTTCTATAACAGCTGAAGTTATTTTAGAGAGCATGCAACGAACTAAGGGAATAATTTTACTACTTGTGCAGTATTTATCACCCGAAATTTCTTTTGTAGCCGCTTCCAAGGGTCGCAACACCACGATGACAGACGATACAGTAGATATATCCGATGCACTGAGCATTGCAGGTGCTCTGGGGTGGCGGAAGAGAATATCATTTATGACACTGCGGAGTTCTAGAAATCTTTGTAACATATAGTATGTACTGTTCCAACGAGTATCCACGCTTTGTATTAATTTTACCCCAGCAGGAGACTCCATAGCCGCAGCAGTGGCTTTACGTAACTCGTCACTAGCTACGCAACTCTGTTTAAACCAAGTCACTATTGTTTTTACTTTAGAAACAATGTTTCTCCACTCAGTACACATCATTGTGCCTTCAGCTACCAAATTCAAAGTATGGGCAAAACATGGGATATGTTTCCTTCTACCGAACGCTAATTCGATCGCCTTTACTATATTGGCTGCGTTGTCAGTAACAACAGCCGTTACATTCTCTTGGTCTATTTTCCAGTCTTGGCATACCTTTAAGAGAATTTCAGAAAGATAATCTGATGTATGTCTTTCATCCAATTCGTACACGCCTAAAGTGATTGAGTATAGTTCAATGTCTATTCCGAAATGCGCTGTGATGCCCAAAAAACTTTTCATATTTAAGGTATCCGACCAAATATCCGTTGTTAGGGTTATATCTTCTATAGAGGATAGCATTTTTTTAATTGTCTCTGAAATTACTTCATATTTATCGTCCAGCCAGCGTCTTAGAGTTGTTCTACTCGGGAGTTTATATTGAGGAGCAACTGTTTTCATTAGAGTTCTGAAGCCTTCGTTTTCAACAATTGAGAAAGGCTGATGGTCTTTGCAAATCATGAATAATAAACAGTTGTTCAGTTTCCTTGTCTTCTGTCCAGATTCTGAGTAAGAAGAAATATCTTTAAAGGCGGCCTGTATTGTTTTTTGGCGTTTTAAAGGGGTAACGTTTTCTTCTAAGTCTAAATCAATAGTTTCATTTACGGTTTTCGGTAACGGCTCACAGGATCTTTTATTGCCACTGCCACTTGTACTAGGAATCGGTTCAGATTGAAGTAAACCATCATCAATGTTATCGTTAGGCGTTACCTTGGTATTTAGAGGATTCGATATTTCTTCTGCATTTAATGTATTTTGTTTTGGCTGAATTTCAAGATAAGCAGCCTTATGAACATTACGAACGTGCCCAATTAAGTTCGTAGTATTTCCAGCAGACTTAATTTCCTTTTGACATAGTTTGCATTTCGTTTTCTTATCATCAATTTTGTTAAAGAACTGCCAAACTGAACTTTTTTTCTTAGGTCCCATTATAACTGAAAGTTAAAAAAATAATACTTTATAGCACGGTTTACGGGGTATTTATAATAATACCTATTAACTGCCTAGTAAAATACAAATATGTTTATGCCGCATCATAATCGATAATATAGTATCGATAACTTGGAATCACTACGGTAGGTAGTATTTCAGGGTAAAAATATAACCTTCCAATCAAATCGTATTACATTGCGAAATTAATGCAAACTTCGTAACGTAATCTTCTCTTTTATATGTTAATTAGTTATATGCACGCGCAGTAAAACGTAAAATATTTTCAACATAAGTAATTACTTTCTACTTTTTGACAACAAAACAATGTGATATTACCAGTAAAATTTCGAACCCATTATCACTAAATACATTATTCTGTTTATTAATACACATACCTGTTGATAAATCAAAGTTTCTTTTTAGTTTCAAACAAAGCAAACACTTGTATCGTATTAAAACACAACACACGTTTCCACAGCAGAGACTCGGTCGGCCATATTGTTGTTTTGTTTTGTTGGTTTAATTTAAATACTTTTAATTTTGCTATACCGGCTCCGCGGCAATGGAAACATAGCCAATTCAGCCTATAATAACTGATAGGCGCGTTTGTTATATTGGCAGCACTGATTATAACGTTTCGTTTCACTCATAGTATACTCATTCCTAATTTGCTTGGTCGATGTATCGAATGAAAAACATCGATATATATTCGATGTTGAAGTATTAACAATACATCGGTTTATACGATGCATCGTTACTATACATCGAGTGTTTTAAATAAATCGATGTATATCGTCCATCTCTAGGTCTTGTTTTGTAGAATTTATTTTTAGTAAAATTACAACTTGATATTTTTAAAGAAATTGTCATCTTTTTCCATGGGAAATGGCAATGATTATTTAGGTACCTATTAATCTTTTTTGATAATGTTATGTACATATTGATTTAGAAATGGTACGTCGTAAGTACAAATAGGATAAACTCCACATTTTGTAACCATTTGTTAACTGTAAAGGTAAAACTCTATGTCCGTGCTTAGCGCTTAGCGTACAGTGAGCGACCGTGGAGCGACTAGTGTGATATTAGATTTTCAAATTAACGATAAGTTGAACCAAAGTTGAATTTTGTATGTAAGGGTATTATAATAGGTTTTTTACAAAATGGTGCTTGCATAAAGAAATATTTTTTACTGTTTTTATGCTCCTGTTTTTAAGTGCACCGACTTGTGTATACTGTGAACTGACTGCATATTTATGAAAGCACCCTAATTTGACAGCCTATGTGACCGCTCGTTATATTCAATAATTTGTGCTATTTCAATGTTCATCTGAACAGATGTTTTAAATGTTAGATTCTCTTAAAATTATATTGTTATGCTTTTCAAAAGTAAATTGTTTACGGCTTTTGTACCGACTGTATCGTGCCAGGACAGTTATGAAATTCAATCAATTCATTTATTGATTATATTCGCATAATATCTTTCGCGATCCCTGCCTTTTTTCCATGCTAAGCCAGGAAGCGTCTAAATCTACCTGTTCTTCAGTAGCACTGCTTTAGTATGTTAGCTAGCTACGTGTAGGTATATTTTTGTTTTAATAAGTTACCGGCTCAAAGTCGACAGCTGTAAGTATCTAAGCATAGGTTTATATAAACGAATCAAAGTTTACTTTTATTTTTAGCCTCATTCTTCGACATTTTGATGTTCTCTATAGACTTATATGTTATTAAACATGTTAAATGCGAGTCTGACAAGATTGTACACGAAGTACTTTAAATAAAGCTTTATTTCGAAAGCCATGGTTGTTTTTTTATACTTTTATCCCTCATCATCTTAAAGAGGCATGCAAGTCTGGCGTGTTAACTGTATTATAGGACTAGATAAAAGGATCTGCTCCTACTAATATTGCTTCTTTATTATGCACATCCAGACTTACTTTATACTTGGATTGGATGGATATGATTAAATTAACCTTAATCAAATAGTCGTCTAAAGATGGCCTATAATAAGTAACAAATAGGAGTAAAAGACTGATTTATAAGGGCACAGTGTAGTGCAATTTATAATAATAAACGTGTTTGGGCGTTTTTCAAAAAAGATGTACATTTGCGAAACAGGGGTGTCCTAGACTGAAAGATAAATATGTAAATCAAAATCAAGTAAAAAAAAGGTTTTAAGTAATAACCTGTTTTTACTTTACTTTATTAATTAAAACTGTTAAAATAGAAATGTTCGACCAAATAGACTCTGTGTAGACTTTGCTTAATATTTTCCAGTTTGTCACTTAGAATTCCAGATAGTCACTATCTCATATTTTAACCGAGACAAAAACTAGTCCTATTTAAGAAATATTTCGTTACTGATAATATTTATGTAGACCATGAATTTGCTTTTTGTTTTATGTGGAAGATCATTACGTGCAATTTCATTTTAAGTAGTAGAAATAGAATCTTTTAATGATCAAAAGTTCCTATTGTGACGATCTCGAAAGAAAAATGATTACCAAGTAATGATTATACTAATTTTTTCAGTTTAAGATGTTGTTTTTCATAGATTTGATAGTAATCTAATAAATATTAAAAACAATTTAACATAACAATTCATATTTTTCATTTTATTTACGCGTTTCCTGTGTGACGAACCGGATAATTTTTCTGTGAACTCTTCGATAAAAGTTTAGATTATCACTTTGTTTTTGATAATTCTAATGTATTTTTTTCTTTTTACATATTTATAAGTATGTTTTATTACCTGATATAAGAAATTACAGCAAAATTTCTGTATTACAAAAACTAGTTCCTGTTCGTCACGTGTACATTTGTTTTGAAAAACGCCTGTTTATTAAAAACCGGCATTTGTCTCAAAAGGCAAGATGCTAAGTTTCACTGTGTTTTGTGAACTGTCAAAAAAATTAAAAAAGTACACGTCAAAACATCGTCAAAACAACAATCAGTTTTATCAGTATTAACTTTAATAATTTTATTATTATTGTTACTATAGTTAGTCAACTTCGTCCAAATCAAAAAGTGGTTACTTGGTAAACTTAGATCACGGTCATGTTGTTGTTATTACCTATCTGTTGAACTAATGACACTAGGTTAGAAGGTATTTGTTTCGTTATAATTATGTAGTATAAATTTAATATTTTTATGAAATACATTTTCGAAATTACTTGGGGAAACTTTATGAAATCAAGGTAACAGCGCACTGAACAGGGGTATAAAGTTGTTAAAATTATAGATACTTATTGTCTCTATAATCTTTAGAACCTCAAGAAATATCTATTTCTCTATAAAAAGTATTTTTTGTCATTTTTAAGTTGACATTTAATTTACATTTAATTTACATCTAACTGGCATTTAATTTAAATTTAATTCTCATTAAGTTTACTGAACATGGAATGGACATGGTTGTGTTTGAGCTTTTTGTGGTTGGACATATAAACAGTAATATAATAGACATTTAATTTTCAGTTGTTTTATATAAAATGGAATAGGAATGGTTGTTTTGTGTTTTTATTGTTTGACATTTTAACCAGTGGTGTAGCTTGGGGGGTACATTTCAGGGGGCAGCAGAGAGCAAGAGCCAGGCCGCGGCAAGCGGAACCAGGCGTCAGGTCATAATTATCAGATCAGGTAATTACTAAAGTCATCGGGACCACGTTGCAAAAACAAGGACAACCAAGAAGTGGAGTATTTTCCTTAATATATGCCACTGGCCCGGGGCGTCTTTTCATACAAGCCTCACGTCTATTCCAGTCTGCCGCCCCGTATTTTCTAGATACAAGTACTTAATTCTTCTAATCTGCCGCCTCCCTTTTTAAATCTGTATTAATGGTAAAAAGAAAATCGAACCTATCTGGGATGCCAAAATTTTCTAGCTCGCTTCGCTCGCTCTTACACCTAAGTTTTCTTAATCGTTCCATATCTTTAATACATTCGTAGAAAAAGTGTGTTAAATTCCATTTGTTTCAATTGTGAAAAGAAAATCTGTTACCTATCCGTGGCGGGGTGCTAAAATTTTCGAGCTCGCTACGCTCGCTCTTGCTGCCTACTTACTCTCAAATCTAAAGCTTTAATGCATAATTCGATAGAAAAAGCTTATTTATCTATATGAATAGTTAAAACAAAATGTAATTTATCAGACATGCTAAAAAATGTTGAGCTCGCTGTTTTTGTTAATTTCCCGAATGGCACACCTTTATACACTAACTCAAACTCAAAATCAAAGCATTTATTTCAATTAGACCATAACAGGCACTTTTGAATGTCAGAAAAACAAAGAAGGCGAAGCTACAGTCCCAGACACAAGGCATAATAACTTGTGAAAGTACTGTAGTTGCCCATTCCAAAGCGTAGATCTCTATGGAGAAGAATGGGCAAGAAACTCCATGGACACTCTTTTCAATCAAAATATTTTTACAAGACCTTGGTTACATCATTCATGTTGAGATAATACATATATGTGAGAACGATGTAGAAAGATGTGCACATTAAGAGCGTCCAGAGTAAAAGATTAGATCAACAATTTAAAAACAAAGTAGTTAGAGTAAACCATGGCAGCTAAGAGATGACCAGTCCCAACTGACAGCGTCCGTTCACGAACATGACGCATGGATCAGCACCATTCAACTCAACCATTTTGAAGGGAACCGAATGATCCGACACACCCGCCACCATCAGCGAGACATTTGAGTGAGCATGACATTCTCTCAACCGCCAGGGCAAATTCGAGTCAATGAATGATAACTAAATGTAAATGGTAGCTTTACAGTACATAGTACTCACACATGTGCTATGCAATTATATAAAACTAAGAGATTGACTCTATACAATGCAAGGATATTTTTACAATTTTCCGCAGCTTCCACATTAACTTCACATGTTAATCAATTAGTTTGCCCCTATGGTTGTGGAGCAGGACCAGCATTGAGCCAAGCATTTCTATCATCAATGTAATCCCCCAACTTATAATATGCGTGCCCACATAGTGTGCGTTTAATACAAGATTTAAATTTCGTCTCATTCAGTTGTAGAATGTGGGGAGGTATTTTATTGTAACATTTTAAACAGTACCCCATGAAAGATGAGTCTACTTTAGCTAGCCTGAAACCTGGCTGTACTAGTTGGTCCCTGTTTCTAGTACTATAGTGGTGCTATAGGTACTATATTAGCAATTGAACATGACAAATCTACATACATACAAACAAATGATCATCATCATCATCATCATTCTCTTGCCCTTCTTATCCCAATTCATTAGGGATAAGCGCAGAATGTCTTCCTCTTCCATACCTCTCTAACTCTTTATTACTCGTCATCTCATCAGAAACCTCCTTTCTTGAATGATATTGTGTATAAAAAAGATTTTACTTTGAAAAATAAATTTATAGAATTTTTTTTAAATAATTTAAAAAATGCGTTGTATTTAGACTCTTTCCTACGTTTCTTGACTAATTATGAAATTAGAGGGGGCGGCCAAAATTACATTCGGCCCCGGGCGGCAAAATCCCACGCTACGCCACTGATTTTAACAGTTTTTTATTGATGACGTAGTAATATTTATTTGTTTATTTTTGTTTGCTTTATATTTGATTATTGCTTCTGTAATGATTTCAAATGTAATTATTTTGTAAAATTCGAACACAATGTAATTGTTTGATGAATGAGTTCCTCATGGATAGAGATGAACTTCCCTAAATTGAATTCTTCGGTTGTATCAATGTTTGCTGGTAAGAACATCTGATCTAAAGAATCAAAATTAACCTTAATTTTAAAACTATTTTTAAACTATTCCTGTTTATAATGGAGAGAGCTTTGTGATTTAGAAAAGTTTCTGAATGTCCGTTGGTATGTCCATCACATTTCAACACCTGCAATATCTTTACGTAAAAGAAATAAAGGAATTTAGCCACAGGGGTGAGTTCAAAAATAAAACTGCCTTTTTGGTACAGCAAGAATGTGATTGTAACTCAAAATTGACTAAAACTGAGTTACAATGTCATTCCTTGCAGGTGTTGATTTGACCTTAGGAACTCAAATAATTATAGATAACTATTCAAAGATTTACAGTACATTATGACTCAACACTGTTATTATGCAAACTGTTTACTTTTTCAGAAACCAAAAATGGATCAAAAGCAGCATATTTATATTATGAAAGTTTTATTTGTTGGCGGCATTGCATTCGGTAAGTTTTTTAACATCTGATCTACAGAAAAAGTTCAATTAAGCTGGTTATAAATAATTATGATTGTATTTTAAATCAAACGGTTTGAGTGGATAAATTTTTGTATAGGTACTTAAATGTTTTGATTGTATTAATATTGAAGTTCAATAATAAATGACACAAATAGCCAAATAATAATTTCTACTTTCTTGGTGAAAATGAAAATACTCAAACGCCACCACATATGGGACTTTCTTTATAGAATAAAGCAAAGTCATTAATCTTGAGAGACAGATTCTTTGCTGACATATTGGACCTCAACAGTCAATAACCGCAAAAAAAAATCTGCTAAAGGTTTACAAACAATTGCAACATGAATAAGAAAAAAACATACCTTCTTGGTGCATGCACTAATAGTTAAACTTCTCTATAACATATTCCTAAGATAAAAAGGTAAATGTTGTGTTAGTAATATTTTTAACTACTAAAAGTTAGTCTTGTATTAGTTACAATTTTTCTGCTTATGGATGGATTCCTAGTTTTGGGTAATAGCCTCCATCCCATGCCATTTTTTCCTGTCTTTGGCAGTGCAGGAGCTTGCACTACCAACGGTAACCCAAGATGAGCCTCTGACCAATTCCTGGACACCAGATTGTTACTTTGACAATCTATCACAATGGTCCACTAATCACAGTCAAAAAGGATTTGAAAAGAGTGGGGTATACTTTAATAACACATACAACAGTGAGTCAGATTTTTTTGAACATAACATTATTCTCCTACTGCTCAGTCACCATCATCATCTGCCTAGCCTTTTCCCAACTATATTGGGGTCGGCTTCCAGTCTAACCGGATGCAGCTGAATACCAGTATTTTACATGAAGCGACTGTCTGTTGGACCTCCACAACCCAGTTAGTACTGGGTAATACGATGCCCTTGGTAAGACTGGTTGTCACTTTTTTTGGGCCACTGACTACCCGTGACAACTGTCAAAGATCTGCAAATGACAACCGGGACCAACGGCATAACGTGCTTTCCGAGGCACGGAGGAAACTCGGTATGTAATGGGTGGTCACCCATCCACAGACCAACCTAGGCAAGCACGGCTTAACCTAAAGATCGACCCGAGCGGCTGTTATTATTTAGCCACGAGCTCCTCAGTCACCAAAGCAGGAAAAAAAAGATCGAAATCTTAATAAAGTAGCTGAACTGTTTCTGCCAACCTTTATTTGTTGTACACATAACACCCACACGGAACAGATACTTGTATGGCCGACAGGTAGTTGTTCCGGGTCTGGCTGTTTCTGTATGTGAGTTTAAATGTTTGTAAAAGCACCCACAACACAGGAGAAATTCGTAAAGAGGGGCAAGGAGTTTAAAAAAAAAAAACGTTAAATGTAATTGAAAAACTCTTGTTTTGATGACTGTACCTTGTATGTGAGAAAACAAAAACAGCCATTGTGTAAGGCACAAGAGCCATTACTTTATTTGCAGTTAAGCTTCCACAGTGAGAGAATATGGTGTGTGTAGTAATCCTATGGTTGGTTGCAGGCTCTCGGAGTTTGGACTTAAATAAGCACATTTGGATGTGCAGTATAGGTGAGATTTTTAAAGATTTTCCTAATAATAAAATTTCTTTCGTACATTTATATCAGTCTGGTAATTACTTTGCTTATGTACATTATTTACAATCTATAAATCGACTTATAATAATGTACAAAAGGGGAAAAGAATTAGAGTGCGTATAACAATTCATCCGCATCGCTGTGAACAGGAAAAGTGCCCATTATAGATCAGATAAGTTGACCATGCTTTCTAATAGTTGTCCCTTTCAGATAAGTGGGGGTAATATTATCTATAACTGCTTAAATATAATAAAGCTGATGAGTTTGTCTGTTTGAACGCGCGAATCTCTGGCACTACCAGTCGGATATTACCCCAATTCTTGAGGAAGGTACATAGCATCACGCGACGACCTTTAGGAGCCGAGCAAAAAGAGAAACTGCGGTTGAAACCGCGGTGTACAGCTATCGTCAGAAACTTGAGAAAATATCTTTATTTTCAGCGCGATATGTCCTCTACGTCCTGACAGCACGGGCGCTGTACGGTGCTTGCGTGCTAGCCCACGACGTGGTTCGCCGCAAGCGTGCCATCGGCGCCCAACTGCTGCAGAAGGTTCACAGGACGCACGCCACCATGTTCTTAGCTGCGGTCGGGATCTTACTGTTCAACGAGCAGACTTTCATTGATATAAGCTTCTTTATGATTTTAATTGCGACAGTGATTACGAAGTATCCGGTAGTTGTAAGTATAACTATCAATTTTATTGATATTTTCTCAATCAAACCAGTCAATTGAATGTTTATTTTTGTTTTTGACCTGTCTGTCCGCCTATTGCTCGTTCTCACAACACACAACAGTGCGCTTTTCGTTTAGGTATCCATTTAGAAGTGGCCCAGTGTAGGTTTAAACGGACATTAGAATATTAATGAACGACGATGTTTTATAAAAATATCTTAAACATATTAAACAGTTCATTGTTTCCCGCCCTTTAGTCAAATAAGTACTTAAGGACCAATCTTAAATCTGAATACGCAATACATAAATATATCCATCTCATTAATTCCCTCTACCTCACATTACAGGGGACAAACAAAAAGAAAATATCATTAAATTACGCAGAGGGGATGGCTTGCAGCTACTTCGAAGGTTACTTGGTCCACATCATGCCGTCAGATGGCGCCAAGTTCTTCGGCTTCCTGAATAATATGCGCGTGTATGAGGACCAGCAGGGCGTGGTATTTCCTGTCAAGAAGCTGTTCATTGTGGCCACCAAGTCACTTTACAGACCCCCTGCGCTTGAAGATCTGAATAAGCCTGCTAGAGATGATGTCGCTTTTTTGGAGGCTTGTAGTGTTAGTACTTATTTATTACAACCATAGCATAACATCACATATGTTTTGATCTGCCAAAGTTGACTCAACATCAAATGGTGATGTTTGCAGACGACAGTACTGCCATAGTGAAATGTATTGATCGCAATATTTATCAAGATGACATAAATAATAAACTATCGGACATAATTAATTGGCTTAGTAAAAATAATTTAGTTATAAACTTAAAGAAAACAAAAATAATGCACTTTCACCAAAGAACTGAAGAACCAAAAGTAAATATCAGACTCAGTAACTGTGACATTAAAGAAGTTAAAGTAGCTAAATTCTTAGGTTTATTCCTTGATAACCAACTTAACTGGAAGGCCCACATAGATGACCTAAGTAAGAAAATAAATAAATCAGCATACGCACTTTTCTAAATTGCTAGGAAAATAAATATGGATGCGCTACTTGCATATCACGGCCTAATAGCCTCAATTTTGCAATATGGTATTGTTTTTTGGGGCAATTCTACTGATAAAGATATCGTTTTTAAGGCACAAAAAAGATGCATAAGATCAATGTGTGGTCTGAAAATTGATGATAGCTGTGTACCATTCTTTAAATCGCTGAAAATACTTACCTTACCATCATTATATACTTTGAAATTAGTGTTTTCGTCAAAACAAACATGTAGTTGTTCGAAAAAGTGTCAACTTTACGAGATGTTGCGATTCGTAGCCAATACGCAAACTCTTTAAGTAATCAGCGTTGTAAGACTACGTTAGTCAAAAAGAGCGTTTTAGGCATGGCACCGCGCATTTACAATAAATTACCGTAAGACATAAAAAATTGAATGTTACACAAAAAAAAAACTGTTATTAATTGAAAAATGTTATTATACGACTGATGAATTCCTAAATGATAAATCAATGTAGACTTATTTATTTATTCGACTGGAGAATACACACTTTATACCATTTTTAATTGAATAATGAGACTTATTGTAATTTATGATAATTTATTTGAGTATTGACTAGAATTTACTCCATATTGTGATATTTAGCCTGACCTTATTAGTCAGTTTGGGAGCGCGCTATGGACATGCGACCTTCTGCATTGGTTAGTAACAGCGCTATTATTTCGATCCAGGCCCTGAGCGAGGTGGAGAGGGACGTGGCGGGCGTGAAGAACCGCATCTACAAGAACTTCGCATACAAGATCTACCGGCCGCACGCGCCGCCCGTGTGTCTGTCGGCCATCGGTGGCACGCCCATGCACACGCTGTTCCACGTGCTGAAGAACAGGGATCTTAGTGAAGGTGAGACGAAGATATAATCCGGAGGGCATTTTTGTCTCTGATGAGGTGATCACGCCAATGAACGCGACATAGAAACTCCATTTCGCCGTGTGAAGATAATTTAAGGTAATGCGGTGTCTTTGTTATAGATTCTTACAAAAATTAGCAGAATTGATTCAATATTGTTGAAAATGTATCCAACTGACTGAGAATGGCAAGAACATTCTCGGCTTTATTTTTATAGGGCAACATTCGTCTCATCAAACCAGTGCAGGTGTTAGGGGTCCTATAAACTTACTAATTATACACTCAGTTATCTCTCTTAGAAGACTCTCTGGAAGACTGATAAAGAATGTCCAAGTCATTCAGTCCTTGCATCAAGTTTAATATGAATCAATTTCAAAAATCGATTTTCAGAATTATCTGGAATAAACCGAGAGGAGATAAGAGCTGACTTCTTTAACACTCTGCAGAAGATCATAGCAAAGAGTCCAGAATGCAGGGACAAGTGTGAGCTCATTTATTTTGATGGTAAGTCTTCATATGAATATAAAGTTTAAAAGGTGTTACAGAAGAATGAAAAAGGCAATAAATAATATTAAACTGTATTTTTACAGATACGGACCGAAGCCTGAATCTAGCTGATGTTTTGCTAGACAGAATTCGTGAGCTTGAACCTAAATTCGAAGAAATAATCACACAGAGGAGGTAGAATTGAGAGAGGATAGATATTAAAATTACACAAGTCTGATCTTCATTAGAGCTCTTAATCGCCACTTTTGCGCATACCCGTATTATAAACGAATAAGGATACTTTACTTGCAACAAAAATATTAACTACGACTTTTTAGACTTCAGATATTTGTAGTAATTTTAGTAGAAAACCTGGGAATGAAAGAAAAACGCCGTGTATTTGTATACAAAGATTTAAATCATAAGATTCGTCTTCCGCACCAAATATTTTTATTTGAATAGTGTTGTCCTGGTCACTCATGCTCGTGCCATGCGGGATGTGCGAGCTTAAAGCCGCGTTGACACGGTCAGAGTAGGCTCGAACCGAGTGGACTCGTAGGAGTAAGCTATAAACGAGTGTACTAGGATAGCTGTTGATATTGACACAGTCCACTCGGGTCATTTTCTTCATTCTACAATTATATTTTGTGCGAAATAGCATCGGAATGGGAATTGTCGCAGACTAGTTAATCTAAGAGCTAAGACGGGAAACATTATTAATATTTTTATTATACGCTATTTTTTCGCCACGGAAAAGTAGGACGCGATCCGAGTCTACACAGATCGGACGCTGTCGCCCGAGTGCGCTCGGATTATGGGTTGCCACAATCAGGGACTGCATACCGATAAAATTTTGATATCTCTACATACCTATATCAAATTATCGATATAAATACTGATATTTCGGTATCTCTTAATCGATATTGATATCGATATTTTTATTCAGTATGCTTATATACAGACTTGTTAATCGAAGAGCTAAGACGGGAAATATTATTAATATTTTTATTATACGCTATTTTTTCGCCACGGAAAAGTACGACGCGGACGCGGATCGGACGCCGTCGTCCGAATGCGCTCGGATTATGGGTTGCTTGCCACAATACGAGTTACGTCAGAGTAGGTATCCGGTTCCACTCGGTCCGAGCATACTCTGATCGTTACTTTTCAGTCTAAATACATTTTCGTACTAGCGCGAGAATAGCAAAAGCAAATCTGATGATTTAACTCTTCAATTCCCAGTGTCACTTGTAGTTTGCAGAAGTTTCATGATTTTTTTCTACCATAAGCCAATTTCATTTTAATTACTACCTAATTAAAATGAAATTGGCTAAAGAATAATAAAAATATGTCCTATGTAATTTTTATTATTCTTTAGTTAGAAATTAATTACTATTTTTTTTTTAATTGTCTTGTGGTAGAAAAAACAATCTTTAAACTTCTACAACCTACAAGGGACACTGGGAATTGAAGAGTTAAATCCTTGTTTGGATTCGTTATTTTTATTAATATGTTTAGGTTGTTTTAAGAAGCCTAGTCAGTGCGACAGGGACGTGTTTTGTAGAAGATTATTTTTAGTAAAATGTTAAAATTACAAATTGTTATTTTTAAAGAAATTGTCATCATTTTCCATGGGAAATGGCAATGATTATTAAGATATGAATCTTTTTTGAAAACTTTATGTACACATTGTTTAGAAATGGTTCTTCGTAAGTACAAATAGGATAAACTCCACATGTCCGTGCTTAGCGCTTAGCGTACAGTGAGCGACCGTGGAGCGACTAGTGTGATATTAGATTTTCATATTAACGATAAGTTGAACCAAAGTTGAATTTTGTATGTAAGGGCATTATAATAGGTTTCTTGCAAAAAGAAATATTTTTTACTGTTTTTATGCTCCTGTTTTTTAAGTACACCGACTTGTGAATTGACTGCACAATTATGAAAGCACCCTAATTTGATAGACTATGTGACCGCTCGTTATAGTCAATATTTTGTGCTATTTCAATGTTCATCTGAACAGATGTTTTAAATGTTGGATTCTCTTAAAATTATATTGTTATGCTTTTCAAAAGTAAATTGTTTACGGCTTTTGTACTGACTGTATCATGGCGGGACAGTTATCAAATTCAATCAATTCATTTATTGATTATATTCTTAATATCTTTCGCGATCCCTGCCTTTTTTCCATGCTAAGCCAGGAAGCGTCTAAATCTACCTGTTCTTCAGTAGCACTGCTTTAGTATGCTAGCTAGCTACGTGTAGGTATATTTTTGTTTTAATAAGTTACCGGCTCAAAGCCGACAGCTGTAAGTATCTACGCATAGGTTAAATAAACGAATCAAAGTTTACTATTATTTTTAGTCTCATTCTTCGACATTTATATATTCTCTATAGACTTATATGTTATTAAACATGTTAAATGCGAGTCTGACTAGATTGTACACGAAGTACTTTAAATAAAGCTTTATTTTGAAAGTCATGGTTGTTTTTTTATATTTTCATCCCTCATGGCAGCCTTGTAAAAAATATCTCTAGAGTATAAATTAATCTTAAAGATGCATGCAAGTCGTGCGCGTTAACTGTATTATAGGACTAGATAAAAGGATCTGGTCCTACTTATATTGCTTCTTTATTACGCACACCCAGACTTTCATCTATGTGGATTGGATAGATATTCTTAAATTATTAAATAAATCTTAATCAAATAGACATCTAAAGATGGCTTATAATAAGTAACGGATAGGTATAAAATACTGATTTATAAGGGCACAGTGTAGTGCAATTTAGAATAATAAACGTGTTTACTAAAAACCGGCATTTGTCTCAAAAGGCTAGATGCTAAGTTTCACTATGTTTCGTGAACTGTCAAAAAATTGAAAAAAGTACATGTCAAAACATCTTCACGTGCGCGGTGTCTCGCATTTTATTAAGAAAAGATAAATTAAACAATTAATGAGTAAATATGGGTAAACGTAAATACGACAGTGAAAAAGACCAGTCGTCTAAAAAGGCCAAGCAGAATGAATCTGAAGATGGTGAAAATGTCGACGAAGAACAACCTCAAAATGAAGTTTTAGAGACCGAAAATAAACAAGTATTTGTATCGAAAAAGGATAGTTTTGATATTAAATATTTCCGAAAAGAGCTAGCAGCTAAGCAGGGCCAGACAATGGGTAAGCGTAAGCTCTATATTACTGAGAATGTGAAGCGAATTGTACTCCTAAGTACAGGCCCGTTCAACCGTTCAGGCATATGCCTATATGCCTTAAATAATGTATTATGGGACTGTAATTATCTCTCTTGGTATCTCATCTTTAATTATTAACTCAAAAGATCTTGAGAATTTACCAATTTTAGTTGCATACAGTGGTTATTGATAGAGAAACTAAACTTAAGTTGTTATTATACAGACCAAATTTTAACTTTACAGCTCTCACACAGTTCTTGCAAGTCTGCCTGAACCCTGACAGTCCTGCTGACTACTTGCTGGAGTACCTCAAATGTGGTGGCAACTCCCATGAAATACTACGGCAGATAACTGCGGAGAGTAAGAAAAACCTCACACTAGCCACACCAGTCTTTCACATCTTCCACCTTATTATTGTGAAAGTACAGTCATCCCTGCCCCACATGATTACAATAACGGAGGAAGCATGTCGGTACTTCCTCAACACATACATGTCAACTATTGAGATCATGATCAGTGAGAGTTCTGGTCCTCGGCACAGGAAAGTAGTCCTTAAACTACTAACTTCAATGGTCACATTAAATTCTGATTTAGGAGTTGAAGTATTAAACCAGGCTCCGTTAACTCCCAAACATCTGCAGCATGTTGTAGAGAAACCTAACTTCAAGGAAAAAGATAATGTGAGGACTTCATTTGTACACTTTATGACTTCATTCTTGATAGAAGGTCACCTGCCTCTGATCAAAGCTCTACTGGAGAAGCAAGGCCTCCTTGCCCTAGTAATTCCAGGATTGATCAATGATGAACCAGAGGCAGTGTTAATATTTTTGAACATTTTGAAAAAGAATGTTGTGGATAATGCATTGATTTCAAAGAGCCTTAAGTTGAAGACTTTCAGTCATCAAGTCCTGCACAATTTGTTTAAAGTGTTCTCATGGAAAGGACCCCCAGAGATGAGCCAGGAAGTGAGAAATGAACTGCGACCTGAAGTCATGAAATTACTGAGGGAAATCATTTTAACATTGTTCACATCACACAAAACAGGTCTTTACTTCATAGACAATTCTTTAGGAACTGTCGATGCAAACAAGAATCAAAATCTATACAAAGCACTGCTCACATTGAAGAGACCCTGGGAGAATGACCATGAGAGAGAAGTTATTTTGAACATTATCTACAAGTGTCCTGATCTCCACCGGGCTATATTTAGTGTGATGGAACACAGCTTTGAACCCCAACATTCTCCAATATGGGAGAGAACTACAGATTTTACTATAAAGCTACTGAATAAACTAAAACCAGAGGACATGGTAGCAAGAATGACTCAACTCAATCCTGTACAAATTGCAAACTTTGTCAGGTTTATTACATTACCAGTCCCACTACTAAAGTTCATCAACATGAACCTAGGGAAAGAGCAAACAGTGTCTCTGTACTGTGTTAAAGTTTTAGTAAAAATGTTGCAGTCTCTGAAGAGGTATTTACAGATTTTGGAAACTAAAGAATCAGCACAGATTGCTGATTTAAAAAATAAGCTGGAATATTTCATTCCTAAGCATTTGCCGACTCCTGCTGCAATAGTGTCATTGATAGAAAATGTGACATCAGGTAAATCTGATGCTGAGACAACTAAGGATTATAGACTTCCTAAAATAAGTAACACAGAAGCTTTGATATCTCTTGTTGATTTACTGCTGCTCTACAATGACATTAATCCAGCATATTTTGAAACTTTAGAAGGAAGTATAGAGATGAAAAAGATACTTGATTTCTCTAAAACATTAAACACAGGACATGTAGCTCTGTTGAAGTTTAAAGTTGTATCTCTCTGGCTAACACTGGATGGCTCTGCCATATCTCTAAAGAATCCGATGTTCAAAGAGCTGTTCCTAATCATGTTAGATGTTTATATGAGTGATGACGATGATACTTGGGTCGAAGCTAAGGATACTTTGCGCATTTTCTTCAAAAATACATCAATATTTGAAGGAGATGAAGATGAGATACATTTAATATTGTATACCTTGAGAAACGCTAAAGTAAACCCTTCTTCACTGATAAGCGATATTGTTGAATATGTATTAGAACACATTTCAGACCTAACAGAGTACGTAAGGAATCAGTTAGTACACTTTGAAATATCTTCAGAAAACACAGAGGATAGTTTGAAAAAGCTGTTCAATGACCTGATGGAAAATAAGAACACAGAAGATAATGTGTTTCTGGAAAGTAAGATGCCGTCGCCTTTCATTGTAGGATGCATGCAGTACTTGCAGGCACACAAGGATGCCAAGAAGAGTCTGAAACATTTCCTGTCTCTATACATCGCTAATTTACTTCACAGCAACTATACCCCTGAGTTGACTGAAGTATTAATGGGCGATTGTAAACTAGATGCTAGGACTTATGTCGGCAGTTGGATTGGACAGCCAGTGCCAATCTCAGACACCATTGTAGGTCAAGATAATATCCTAAAAGCGATATCAAATTCTATAATCGACAACGAAGATGTTTCTTTGAAGGACGTGTTCACCTTTTTGGAAGAGGTGACGGAAGACGGTGACTTCACAATTAATAATGTCCAATACAAAATCGATACTACGAAGATAGTGGACAGTTCAGAAATATTGATATGGGCAAAATATCTGATATTTTGCACAATAAGACTGACAAATATGGGACAGTTGAATGAAGAGCAACAGAAAAGTATAACGGAATACTTCCAATGCATTATCGAAATCGGTAAGAAGCATCTCTGGGTGGATGTGTGTCGGACGATAATATTGACGCTGTTCAAAAACCCACAGTTCTTGAAGATTTATAAACCTCTTAATCTGGGGAAAGATTCATCAAGCTTACACGCCACGGAATTTCTCTTACAAGTGTTAACTCAGCACAAGGACATTATAAAATATTTAAATAACAAACATAAACTTTTAAAATCTTGTCAGCAAAAGAACTATAACGAAATCGTGAAAGCGTTCATCAAAATCAATAAGAGGAAGAATGTAGACAGCCAGTATACGATCCACGTTTTAGAAGTGGTAGGATTGTCTAGCGAAGATGACGTGAGATTGTTCAATCTTATTTTTAGTGCCGACACAGATGCCTGCTTGAGAGATGATAAAGAACCAAGTTTAGTGCTAGAGTTACTAAGATACTTAATAGAAAAGTACTCAGAAACAATCAGCTTGGAGCTACAACCTAATGTGTTAAAGAAGAGTATCGCTTTGTACACGAATTTGCTTTCAAACAAAGATTTGAATCCTAATCTAACAAACTTAGAAATCGCATTAACGAAATACTTTGAAAATAAACCACACCAAGCATTACGCATATCCGATGAAGATTTCAAAAAGTTCTTCTACGTCAACAACATTAGGAAGTCTACCGCTAATCTTGCAGCGGTGTTGCTAAGGTTTAATGTAAAATTCTGCAACATTTTCAAAGATGAAATCGCCAAACCCGAGATATTAACTCAAAGAGAAATAACGTTGCCTTTGGGCAATGCCGTTGTAAACCACAATCAATTCTTACTTGATAATAAGGAGTTCTTAGCAACTGTGTATAATGAATATAAATCTAATATTATAAAAATGCTGGAAAAGCCTCATAAGGCTGGACAAATCTATGTGACATGTTGGCAATTTATAAGGAAGTTGGTTATAGAATGCATGGATCTGCAAGACTGTCTAAAATTGTTCAATAAAATCCACAAATTCGAAGCTGTAGAGTGCAGCCATATACAAATATTTCAAAGTATTTTTCTGAAGATATGTGAAAATGTTGCTAAAAAGGATCACCTTATCAACTATTTCTTGTCCATGCTGAATTTGACAACGATAGCTATGAAAGAAACAAAGGTTGATGCGTTAAATGAGATAGTGACCAGCATGCATACCGTTGTTCAAGTTTGTAAAGTGATCGAAGGGTTAGAGACGGAACAGAAAGATGATTTCAAGAAAATGATCGAGAGTGCAATATGGCAAAATTTCTGTAAGACAACGTTAAAAGATTCTTTAAAAGTAAAAACGGCTGATCAGGGGTATATCATAGGACCTAAACTTCTCGCGTTGCTCACGGAGTTGGTCAAATTGTTGTATTCTGACGGTCACGACGATATAACTACATTATTTGACATGGTGACGTCGCATTCGGAATTTTTGAGTGTTATGCTTAGTCTCTACAGCTCTGAGATTAAATCTAGGCTGATTGAATTTTTATATACGCTAATATTGAAGAACAAATCCGTTATGAAAACTCAACATATTCCTGTGTACTTGAGCGCTTATCATGCCACGAGAAGTCCTTGCGACAGGCTTATTGTTGCTATTTTACATTTCTATGAAACGAATGGTCAGCCAGTCAACGAATACAAACCTTACGTCTGGGGTGATTCAGCTGCTAACTATTACGCCGTCCGTAAGAACAGGTCGTCATCCTTGTGGTCCCATCCAACGCCCAACCAAGTTTTGAATATATTTGACAAAGAAGTTATTGAGCGAACTGTGAGAAACTTCCCTGTTAACCAGAAATTCGAATACCATTATGAATTAAATCCGAATATTGGAGTTGCAAGTGAAGTAACGGATTCAGTTAGGTCTGTGTTAAACGAGATGTTTGCAGATGGAGTGTTGAAGCCTTGCGTGACGAAGGATGGTGAGGGAATTGTGAGAAATTTGATAGTGAAAGGCAAATATGAGGGTATAGTATCTCAGTTTATTGGAGGGGATTTGCTGCATACGTCTAATGTAGACCAAGATGAAGGGATATACGATCCCGTGTTCGTGTTCCCGCTGCTGAGTCACTTGTTGGCGCCGGGGTCAGTGGCCTCATGCTTCAAGATGCTGAGGAGTGGGTTTCTGTCGGTGCCGGTGATGGCGCTCAGCTCGCACTGCCCCACCATGCGCGCGGCGGCTTACCACGTGCTGCATCGGTTCTGTATGCTGCTGGAGACTGAAACGTAAGTTCTTTGGTTATTTGTATGACATAGATTTTGATATAGAGCTATAATATTTAGAGATATAGATTTAAATGACTTCAACAAGTTCAGTGTGGCAGTGTCACAATTACAAAAAAAAAATGACAACATAGCAGTGTGCTTAGTGCTAATGAATCATATTTCTTTCCAGACGACACAAAAACGACAAGTTATTCCTAACAGACTTCATCAACACGTTGCGTCGTAGTCTCTCGTCCGCCATCACAAGCTCCGAACACTTCGATGGCACAGACATGAAGAACCCCAAACTGCCAGCTATTGATGCTCTGTACCTCGCTAGAGCTCTCATGGTGTCCACGGCACCCCACGACCCCTTATACAAACCAGTCAATAATTTCCTTATAGCCAAGGATTATGTCGACTGCACCCTGGTGCCTGACTTCCTCAGCCTCTTTCACGATAGTGACGTCGAATCTATCGACAGAAGACTCTGGATCCTTGATATCATCAAGGATGGGTCAAAAACCATGACAGATATAGATGTTGTGTTCAAAACGATGTGCTTGAAAATGATTATGGATTTCTATTCGTCAGTTTTGAGTGATAGAAAGGTGAAAGAAAGAATTTTAGGCGTAATGAGTTCACTAGTAGCTGTACCGAGAGCTTTTGAGATATTAGTTGAAGGGTACGGGCTGCTGTCATGGCTGCATTCAGTTGTGCGACAGACAAATGATAAATTGTTAATCAGAGGAGTTTTTGGACTCATCCAGAATATGATTTACAGTATGAATATCGCTGCCTTCTCCAGAAATTTAGCAGCTAAGAATGGAAAAGTAAATGAGTTCATTGAATTGAGAACTAACAAAGATGTGGAACAAGAAATTTTAGTGATATTCTACGATTTACTGAAACATTTAGATGATTTGCAAGTTGAGGACGCAGCTGATTATGTGAAGATATGTAGGCTTATGTCAAAGAGAACTGTAAAGAGTTTATCTAAGAAACAAATGTTGAGTTTAGTGAATAAAGTGGGTATATGGTTGGAAGATAGTGAAGTGATACGGTTGCTATCGAAGGCGTTACTTGCCAACGATTCTCTTATATTAAAAAGTCAGAATATGGGCGTTAGTTTCGATTGTGAACATAAAAAAAGTTTAGTGAACGCTTTGACAGAAGTTGTACAATTGTATGTTTTTTAAGAGAGGATTTTTTTTTATTAAAGACTTTAATAATAAATGTGGACAATGTTAACAAAAAATATGGTCATTTATTTTACTTCAAAACGCTGTAAGGGAATTTCGTATGTCCTCTAAAAACTGTCTTAACACAAAATGTTAGGTTTTTAGATAATGCCACACTAACTTCACTTATCCTTGCTCTATAATGAAAAACCACTACAAGTGTACTGCGAAAATAAGTCACCGAATAGCACAAGTGAGCATCGGCATCGGTAAGCAAATAAAAAACTTTAAAATGCGTTTATCTCAAAACTGCTATTTCTGTGTTAGCAGTTTTTTTGAGGACGTGCGATGTGAGAAAATCGGCATGTCCTAGAACCAAAAATTGGGAGTGCCATCCACTAACCCCCACTGGGCAGTCGTGCGAGAGCGATTGGGCCATAACCACTATGGTCCATCCCTCTCTTAAAGAGGAAGCCTGTGTCCCAGCTGGCAGGACGCTACAGGCTACTTTGGCATGCTTTTTATGCTATTTCCCCGCAAGATTGCAACTTGAAAATCAATAAAAAAGCAGACAAATCTGAATCTAAAAAGGCTTCAGGATAAGCAAGTAAATGTGTGTTGGTCCATATGTCGCCATTGCGTGCCACGATATTTATAGCCATTTGACACGACCCACGTCGCGTGTGTGAGCTCTCTTACGCATCGCCTCTTATCAGATCTGTGATGCTGATTCATTGCAACATCTCCTAAGTGATGACCGGCATTAGACTGATATACGCGAATAATTTTATTAGTATTTAGTTTGTTGACTAATTGAGGCGAACTTTGATGTTAATCTCACGATATTTATTTTGTTTATCTCATTCATTCAGTCGGGCTACTGTATACACCGTGACTTTTTAGTCGTCTTACAACGGCAGCCCACTTCATGTATCCAATGACTACTAAACATTCATGAACAATAAATAGGCATTTATGAGATTTTAATAATTTAAAAATAAAAATATCCAGAATTACGACGCATGCCTGTTGCGAGCGATGATCTACTGGACTCGACCACTGGGTAAGTATGTTCTCCCGTTTGACCCGTAAACATCATTAACAGGATGTTTCATAATTTTATTCTAATGTATTATTTATTTTTCTTTGTACCTATTATGGTAGGTAAAAAAAAATATCGCGCCTAGAGCTATTTTATGCAGGGTACATTGAGTGGACCACCTTTGTAAGACAACTAAAAATTCACGGTGTATAAAATGACACAAACTTAAACAAATGGATATCAAAACGTTTCATTCTGTTCATTCAAAACTATAATTTGTTATTAGAGCCTGACTTCAATCGGCACATTGGTAGGTACACATAGGCACACACATAAACGCACGCCTTTTTCCACTACGCTACGATCCCTACATACCTTCACTGAAGGTCGGTGTGGGTAATAATAGGCCTATTAAGGCTTCTAAGCTTTTATGTGCTTGCTATGAAACCAAATGTCTATCGGCCGTAGCTCTTCAAAAAGGCAGCTTGTTGGAAAGGTAATAAAATACAGCACTTCGTTAATTACCAACACCATTTAGTCCATTTACAGAGGATGGTTTCCTCAGATAGGTAGAGAACTAAAATACTCTGCCACACCTGTCGATAAAACTTTTCCTTTTTTCTGTCTACGAAAGATAGATTAGCTGTCTTCAAGCAAACGAGAGCCCGTAGCCCCGAAGGTAATCAATATAAGAACCGTCACGTAATAACTTTTCCAATTAACAGCTGGTATAGATAAGTGGACGTGTAATGTATCTTGCGATATCGGCCGCGACTCGACGCGGTGATTTTCTTGTCCGGTGCGCGCTGGACACTTGTATGAGAGCGCTCGGGAACAGGACAAGTTGATTCTGTGCGCCGGACAACGCCATCTAATTATAATTGTATTTAAATATGTTGCCGTGTTATTTATGGGTTGAGTTGTTTATTTTCCGTTTATATACGGTTATTTGCAAGGCATTCTGCTTTGGGGTGACCGAACTTTTGAAACGGGTTGTACTTGGGAAATGAGATGGGAGCCAGCAGGATTATATTCACGGGGGTGCATTATAAGCTCTCCGAAACGAAGTTTTCCTTTTTTTACTCTCCACCTCTTTCATATTATGTTAGATTTCGTTTGTCATTCATACAAGAAGTAACTTTATCGACTTTGTCTTACCTACTGAAACTATTCCACTGCAGTCGTAATCTACTCTCCCGAGTTTCGCCAGATTATAACCCAAAACCCATGTCATAAATGATCTCAATTCCCTTGCCAGTAACGACCTTGCCGGAATTTCACAATGATTCCAATCACCAACCAAAAACGAATTTGCATATCACGTCATCTAATTAGGATCACAATGTACAATTCAGTTCGCGTGCATAAGTACAGCATGTATTCAAAAACATTTTACCTAAACCCATTTTTGCTCAAGTAATATTTGCTAATTGTCTCCTCGTAATATAGATTCATATTCACATTCATTTTATTTGCGTTCCACAATGTTAAAAACGTGTCACAAAAAGTTTATAGCTAAAAAGAATTTGGATCACTCATCCATGATCACTTCTAATCGTCAATTTGTTTTATAGTCTATTTGGGGTGGATAAAAAGAGCCTCAACGTGCGAGAAATTATTCGTAATTCAAAATCGTCGTCATCGTGACATAAACTGCAGATTCGTTCCGCTCTAGCTTCTGTAGCTTTACCTATATTCTTACTTATATGCCCCAGATGAGTTATTTATGATAATTATTATCCATAAGTAGCGTCGCCTTTTAATTATTAGGTAGATCTTGTATTGTTCCCTCACTGCAGTGTCCATCCTCATAAATTAATCCATTTCCACGGTGGGTTTAAGAACTCCCTGTATACTTCGCGACATGACCGATCTTTGTGCCTCATTTAGTAGTTCCCACGACGCCGCCTCCAATTTATGCATTGTTACATTTATACCCACTGATGTTACTGCTATGCGTCGGAATGCGAGTTTTTTTGTCAGTTTAGGTGGGGCTTTGATCTTAAATGTACCATAACCTATCGGTTTTTGCACTAGTTTGTGGGTGTGGGAGTGATTTTATGTGTCAAATGGGTACGGGGTCAGTATTGAATGTACAGAAGCAGATCAAGCTACCCGAAACTGACAAATTTTCCCGATCAACCTTGAACCTAATGCTTTAGCGATGAAGTTGAAAATCTATTAAAGAAATTTGACAGATTGTAGTAGCTTGATGTGCCTGATACTTGGTCTTTCCATGAGAAGGTACCAAGAAGTGTCAAAAACTGGAGTCTTCCGGCCATAGTTCCTATGTGGAAAACCCTGTATGCTCCCTTAAATAAGGATGGGAAATCAGAATGTTATTTCCTTTTCTGCACAAGCACGTGGTGTGGTCTTCAGTCAATGGCGTCAGTGGTTTACAACAGGACTGCATTATTCTTAACGTCCAAGTAGATCTAATAAACGAGCAAGGATTGCTCAACCCTCAATTGACATATCTGCAGTAATCCGAGCATTAGAAGGTATTTAGACCCACCAAACCGGATCAATGGGTTTGTTTGACCGCCTGTCGGATTAGCATCACTTGTCGCGGTGTCAGGTTGAGAGGATTTAAGATATGGATGTGGAAACTGGCTTTTACACCCACTAGTGTGAATTACTAGTAGGATTAAGATTTAAATAAATAAATAGAATAGGTGCGGAATGTTATAGCAAGGTAGACACTTTTTTTTTGTCAATTTGAATACCTTGATTTTTCATGGCTTTAATTGAAATCTAGATTATCACACCGTCGAGAAAAAAAACACCATATAAACCGACCATGAACGAGTGTCTAGTAAATATCAGTCATTAAACGAACAGTGTTATCATCGTGAATCTATGTACACATTGTATTTGAGTGAGACGTGTAAAGGCTCAAAATGAACATTTCCATGCTCTGGTGCTCATAAGAATACATTTGCGCATAAATGCAAAACATCGCAACAAGGTAGGGTGACTACAATGGCGTATAACGCTGACACACCAATTTTAAAATGCTGTTAATAGTTTTGCATCACTCATCCATCATATCGTCATCATCAAAATATGCGTCGTCTACCTATCTTGTCAAATAATTGAAGTCAAATTTAGGTATAGATCGGGAAGTGCTGTTTCTGGTCCAATATTTGCGATGGGTGAAATAGATTACCTAGGCACGCACCATATAGAGGCAGCGGCCGCTGCAATACGTCTATATTTTCAATTAGCAAGATACAAATCTCATTCATGGCCACACTACATCTTCATCCCTGATTCGCTTCTCATTAGTTCCTTTGTGCATCAGATGGACGGCGGCCATTTTCCAAGATGGCAGCCCTCTTATTTTACCGCCAATACCCATGTTAACGTCGAACGCACAATATCGTGCTGATCTTGCAATTCTTTTATTTACCGGTAAAAAGAACAAAGATATAATTGACGGTATCTTTTACTGTAGATTGTGTGGAGTTATTATATTTTAGCTTTGTTGTTGGAGAAAGTCTTCAACTAACGAATGCTTAGCAGTATCGTTATGGTATTTACGTATTTATTTAAATGTGCTGTGATTTCTAAATTAATCTGTAGTTACTTAATTAGTTTTGAACCCGATCCTTATCTGCAAAAATGCAATAAACTTAATTACCTACTAACTAAAAAGACATTCGCATTATTTGCAAATATGGCTTTCTATAACGTATAAAGCCTTAATTAAATTTACACAAATAGTCAATTTAACCAACTGATTAATTTAACACAACACTACCTAGGATACTGTTAATTAAGTGGAGCTAAACTTTGTAGCCGACTGCATCAGAAGGAGGGTAATATTTTTTATCAGTGTATTTTCATTAGGTTTGCAATATTAACGCTCTTTAAGCTAGATGGCTACGCATGAATTATCAAGTGATGAGTGATCTGATTGGCTGTTACGTAGCTTGGTCTTAAAATAAAGAACCTGTCGCTCAACGTTGAAGGTAACATAATGGCTTCAAACACTAGCTTGCATTTAATTTACGATCCCTTTCAATATGAAATAACTTGTCAGAGCAGTTGTAAAGGTACCTAGCTTTGAGGTGCATGCGAACAGGGTCCGGTAAACGATGACGCGGAATTTTTAAAATAATGTGTGACTTTTCATCGAGCAGACATTGTTAGGTAAATAATCGAATTCATATATTACTATTTTATTTACCTACCTATTTGAAGTTTGGTAGGAGTGTCAGGTATGACTTCCTACTTCCGCATGCCTTTGACTCCATGTCAATATCCAGTCGCTTAGGTATTTCTCTTTTTCTGTAAAATTTCAAGGAAGTAGGTAAAACTCTTAATTGTTTTGTTTAGGGTTGAGTTTCAGTTCGCTTCCTACTTAGGGGAAATTTAATTTGAAAATAAATTAAGAGATACTTTACTTACTTCCTCATAGATCTGCACCTTAAGCCAGACACCGCCTACATGTTACGTAGTACCTGCACTAAACTGAATTCCTACAAAGACTACAAACTTTCTAGAGATCTCGTTTGACGTGTACAACTTTATACTAACGACCAATTTGTTAGTTGATCTGTCACGTCAACGTCTAGACAACTTTGTAAAGCGTCGCTCCTACCCACCTCCCACATTTTCCGATAGGCCGGTTTTGTCTTTGGTTTGTTCAATATTCAGCGTATCTAGTATGCTAAATTATGCATAGGAGCTACTTGAATTAAGCCTTGTCCAAATATGAAGACTAATGGCTGGAAGATAAAAATGATACCAGCCATTAGCGAAGTAATTCATACAGACAGTGAATTTAGTCCAAAACATAGTTTTGTCGGTTTTTCTTTGCTCGGCCACTCTAGTCTCATCAGAGTTAACAACCCAATGTTTAAAAGTCCATCAGTATTTAACAAAATGTAAGTATTACTTTCAGCTTTCATTCTGCAACGCGTCGGTAATGGATTATTTTTGTTATGGTTCCTCTATAAGCCATGCAAAGATATCCTACTTTTTGAAGTTAGGTTTACTATCCTGCCTTAATGTAACCGCAGCCTATGATTAATTACATCAGTTACCTTTAAAGTATCAAACTTAATGTGATCTAATTACGTAACTCTGTATGACTTAATAACTGCCCGCATCTTATTGCTATGTATTTTATTAACAGCTTTAATGCGTGTGGTCTCCGGTAAAATGCAGGCTAGTTATTACTTGGGTGCTCTGTTAATTAAGGACACATTATACGGGGCAAAATTTAAAAGCTGGCAAAACTCAACATACGTGATAGACAGGATATAAAAACCAGCGGTAATTGATCAAAAAAGAATATCATGGTTTTTTATGTTCCACATCTGTTGAGTTTCTTAGTTAGTTGGGTTAGTGGTCGCAAGCGCGACTGCTGAGCATGAGGTCCTGTGTTCGATTCCCAGGTCGGGCAAGGTGTTATTGGGCTTTTCCATCAGGAATTTTTCAGTAGCAGCTACGGAGTCTGGATTTGTGCCCGGTCGATGGAAATAGGCTCGTCCCCTATTACACGGGACTTAAAAACATAACTTGCGAAATGTAGGTGTGCTAATAGGTACACCTCTGCCTTACCCTGCGTGGATTACAGGTGTGATGTGATGTTATGAGTTTCTAGCTAATCAAATTTGACTTTTTACAGGGTCTACGATCGTACACAATCTGCCATTCGTGAAAATTTGGTAGGTGAATAATGAATTGAATGATAGTTTAATCATAGTAATTGCCCTCAGGTAATAAAAATAAACACCTATTGAGTCATTGTTATGCGTTTCCACTATGCCGTAACTAAGGCAACGCAAAGGAATGCAATGCGCCCATTAACTAACAGTCATTGATCTCCGCATTAAAATCTTAATAAACACAATGAACAACAATAAAAACTTCAGGGAAAAGCGCTTGAGAAACACGAAAAGCTGCATTTTTTTGCAGTCCTATCAAGTTCTGAAGAATACGGTACCTACCTGTCCCTTTCTACATTACTTTAATTTCCACATATCGGAAAGGGACAGCACATTTCGCCTGTGCAAAGCCTCGCGGTTGTATTCCCGCGGTGTTCGCCGGAGACGCACGAACGCTTTCGAATGTAAAAAAAATCGTTAAATTTTTTATTCGTTTTTCAAAATGTCACGTATAGTTTTTAGGTTGGGTAAAAAATAAATAGTGTCCGTGTTTGTGGTAACAGTGAGGTGTAGTGGTGTGAAATTAATTTGTGTCCGTGATAGTGGCTGGACTGAAAGTTGCAGTAAGTTCGGTGAATTATTTTAAACAATGTACCTAACCCCTTATTAATAAACGCGGAATAAAACTAAACTCAGATTATTCATACAAGGTGCAAACGGACCCTTCACTAAGCCGTTAACCAAGCATTCTGTACATCAAACTAAGTAACTCTACACAAAAATTATAGCCGGGAGATGACTTTTTTTTGGGGTGAAAAATACCTATTACGATAAAACTCAATGTAACGCACTCAAAATATTGTGCTGAATAGTAGAGGTATTTGAAGTAAACTTATTTTTAAAAACTATTCATATGAAAAAGTTAGAACTTTGACTCCCAATATCTCCGTAAATAGAAGGTTCCCAGGTATGGTCCAGAACAAAAAAAAGTTAGTTTCGTTAGGGTCTATTTACACCCTTTGTGTATAAATCACGTTTAAGTTACGTTTGACATAATTTTTACTTTACGTTTAGATTCTAATAAGAAGTAGAGCTGTTTTTAGGTACTACTTATGGACTGGTCGAAAAGTACTCAAAGTGCTCAGTAAATATCAACATAACTTATTTTCGTTAAACATGAAAACACCATTATGAAACCTGATGAAATATTAATACACTGAAGCAGATTTGCAAGAAAATGTTAAGCTGGTTTAAAACTTATGAAGCTTAGATAGCTTTTATATGTATAAGGAGTTAAGGCGATAATTTCAATAACTTAACATTAAAGATATATATGTTTAATTTACTTTTATCGCGCAATTATTTAACGTGCAGAAAAGATATAAAGGGTGTAACAAGACCCTTAACGCAGCCGAAAGGCACTTATTCTCCCGGTCATTGCGTTAGTTAGTTTTTTTTGTTCTAGACCATCCCTGGGAACCTTCTACATATTTACGTAGATGTTGGGGGTCAGAGTTCCAAATTTTTCACATTTTTTATGTAAGATTTTACTTTAAACACCTCCACGACCCCCGTATTATTCAATTCATCCATCAGCACAATGTTTTGAGTGCGTTACATTGAGTCCTACCGTAAAACGACATTTTTCACCCCAAAAAAAAAAGTCGTTTCCCAGCAATAATTTTTGCGTAATGTTAATTAGTTTAATGAACATAATGCTTGGTTGACGGCTTTTTGAAGGATCCGTTTACCCTGTAGAGAAAACTACGGTGCAATCCCTTTAACTTTTCTTACCTATCTACTCATAAAATATAAGTATCAATAGCATGATCTGCATATAAACTTCCCACACTTGAGACATACTACTGTGAGAGCAAGCGCATGAGGTCCTGGGTTCGATTCCCGGGTCGGGCAAAGTGTTATTGGATTTTTCATCTAAAATTTCTCAGTAGCAGCCACGGAGTTTAGATTTGTGCCCCGTTGTTGGCAATAGGCAAGCCCCCTATTACATGGGACTTAAACTTAACTGGCGAAAGGTGGGTGGACTATTCGGTAAACATGTGCTTAACCCTTTGGGGATAACAGGCGTGATGGTATGTAATGTCCGGTGAGAGGGAGTGAGCCATAATCCACCACTCGGGCCCGGTGCGGGTTTGTCACATTTCCAAATTTTGATTCTAGGACATCCCTTTTCCCCGAACAAGGTTTTCTACAATTCAAATTACAAACTCAACTTTAAAAATCTAAAGAAGGCGCCTAAAACCATCATGCCGGAAGTTCAACTTACCCTAAGTCAAAAAGCTGGGGAAAGCCCATAAAGCCTAGGGCACACGATCGATACAGACACCGGTAATGTCACGAAGGTCTATGTAGGGCGCAAGTTGATCACGACGCTCTGTTTATAGCTTTATTTGCGCACAAAATATGAGATTGCACCTTAAATGGCGTCTTAAGGTTACGGTCGTGATGTGTCAACGGCTTTTTATTGTTTCAATCGAGTTTTGACTCGATCCGAGGAAAATAAGTACTATGTTCCCAAGTTGAAGATTGAGTCAAGGCAAAGGGAAGACGTATTATTATCCTCATAGGCGCTAATAAGTACTGCTGGAAGTCATGACCTGAATAGCCAATAAGTAACCAGGGATCTTCTGACTTTTCTTTAGTTCTTCCACTTGGCGAGCAGAGCGCTAAACTAAACGTCTTCTGATTACGAAAAAGGAGGGTTGATGTGATGTCTCGAACAGTCACTAAGCTCGCGTTATTTTCATATCGCTTAACTTCAACGTAAAACCTAATGGATCACTGGATTTTGAACCAGATCTTTCTTTGCTTCAGTGGACAAATGCCCTTAGGCTGCTTTAAAAACTAGATCAATAACTACTAAATATACTTTCTCCCGTTTGTCCTGCTTTCTATTCCGATAAGTTCATCTCATCATCTTGCAAATCTAGCCTGTTTACAAATAACAGTTGGTATTCTAATAACTACCGCATGCAGCAGTCATTTTCAAAATAACAGCCGCGGACGTGGTAACTACCGCCTATTCGACGGCCATCAGTCCTGACCACCGCCCGAAGGCTTCGTCGTCGTGAATATAGACACTGTAATAGAGGTTAGCTTTAAATAAGGTTGACTAAAGTAAGGTGCGAAATGCGGATACTTTTTGCTTAGAACTTACCTTTTCAGAAGCATTTGCATCTTTGATCAGATGGCTGGTTTATAAGATAATATTATGTAAATCTCGAATTCGCAAGACTCTTAATATGTGCACCCACCCTCATGGTCTCAAGCCATATTTAAAAGAAAATCGGAGAGGCTTAAGCTATTGTCAAGCAAACCGTTCATCTTCATCAAAGCATAGCTTATTTAAGTATTATTGTAAATCTGGCGACATGTCTCTTCTTTATCCTTTTCAGAAAAGTCGTATAACTTTTAACGACTTTATCTGGCTTTGCCAATAGGATTGATCTGCCATCTTATGGTAATAAGTCCTAAGCTCTATGGCTAGATAATCGCGGGAAATAAAACAGATGCGCTGTCACGGACGTCGTATATCAGCATTATTGAGACTTCCATAGAGGTGGGCTTTACGTCGATTTGTAAAGATTAGCTCTTGGAAATCATTCGATATTTAGACGATAAAAACGACTCACGTTTTTATCGTCTAAATAAGTAAATCCAACAATAAATCAAATCACCCGATGATTTTATTTATTGTTGGATTTATTAGAGTGGTCACACTTATCGATGTAGAATCGGTTTGAGCCGATCATGTATCTATCACCTTTGTCTCATTTAGTTCGGCGTGGTGTCGAGTCGCGACATCCGAAATCCGAATGGTGTTTTTTTTCACTTTTATTGCATGGAAATTAAGTTCTTTCTAAGGCCCCAAGCAGATTGTATGTCGATAAGTGTAATTGTCACTTCTTGATACCGCACCAGTTTAGTGCACTTCGGACTGCATGCCTTACCATACTACGAAATTCCTAGTCTGATTATGATACCGCATCTTCAAAAACATGCTTTTATTCGTTTGTCTCTACGGAATTCGCTATTGTCACATGACATAACTTTTCACCTATTTTAGTTAATAAACTCATCTAGTATTAGCATCTAAAGTATCTATAAACATAATTCGTCCACCAGTGGTCGCATGTTCAGTTGAAACAAATGACTATGCGTGACGCAGCGCCGTGGTCCGACTCGTACAAAGTGGTACGAAGTGAGCCTGCAGCGCGAATTAGACGGATTCTGCGCACCATCTCTTGAGTACCACAGTATCTTAGCTGTAGGGCTGTGTGCATAGATAATATTAGAAAGCTAGTTGCGCATTTTCAGTCTATTAAGTACTCCCTACTCCCTGTACTACTCTCTAAGTCTCGTCGTTGCTCGTTGCTCTTTGTTCCCTTATAAAAGAATTACTTAACATAACCTAAGTACTTTTCGGTGTTATGACGTTTCACTTTTCATCTGCTAATCACTATCTTTGTCCCGGTTGTGATATTGGCACAACTGGGCACTTGAGATTCCACAAAAGCCAAGAAGAGGAGAAGACGAAGAGAAGAAGAAGGAAGATTGAAGAGATTGGAAGTTTGAGTAACAAAGGGAACGTGCAAATTAACGCCTTTTGAAGATTGACAGCTGCTAAACAGAACGTCGAAAGTTACTTTTGGTTTGTAAAATGAAACTAGTTGACTGGTCTGTAAACATAACTAGGTATCTATTGCTTTCGTCAGGTAAACAAATGGAATAGTTAACACAAAAAAAAACTCATCAAACTTTGATGTCTACAAAAATGATTCTTGTTTTTCAAAATGTTCACAATCACGTTCTGTCCATTTTATTAAGCGTAGTTTATTGAGTATGTCATTCTTGTTGTACTAAGTTTATTTGGTTACTGCTTCTCTATTCAAATCTGATAAATAACATTCACCGTAGTAGCCAGGTTGTGTTGTGACTACGGATCAATAGACCACGGGTTCAAGTGTTACCTCGGTGAACTATTGTGACCTCATTCTCAACACAAGACTGAATAACTTAGGAGAGCTTCTTGAAATTCTCCCTTTGTTTAAGACGCTTTTTATCGCGCGAACAAGCTACGATGATCATAGATTTTATCCCGCTGACATTCTTTACAAAATAAAATCACACCTTGTTTCCATGCAGAAATTACTGAAAGCTACCTGCTAAGATCCTTACACGCATACACGCACGACGACGGTTGCGAGTGAGTACTACATCATCAGTACTGCATCTGACCCTTCAGTTTGTAAAGGATTTCCATCTTCGTGACACCCCTGAGATAACTTACACTGCAATGAAGACGTGCCAATGATCTCCGCGACGCCTTTAATTGGAACACATTTGTTAAGACGCAGAGATCATTTCAGATCCTCTTGTAAATTAGATCGAGTACCGCAACATTTAGCGGAGTTGAGAGACCTACTTGATGCATTAAATCGTTGCTGTAGGTACAGTTTGTGTGTTCTGTAAGTGATGCTTTGATGGCGTTTAAACGGCCGACTGTTACACATACTATTTTGAATATGTGTTGTTCAGCTCTCAGTCTTCCATAGAACTTAAATAAATAATGGTAGTAAGTATTATGAAGTGGCTTCACAAAAATACTACCGATTTCATTAGTAAACGAACACGGTCGCGAGGGCTTAATCAAAGTAACAGTTTATCATCGATACGGATAACTATCATCGAAAAGCGACAGAACTGTTTTGCTCTACGTAATTCACTACTAAAAGCTTATCTCAATTCTATTGTCAGTCGTTGTAGAAATGTGAAACAGTTTGAAAGCGATAGCCTTAGCCTTTTTTAGGGCCTCTGGTAGTTGACGACTTTTAAACATACTTAGGTATTCGATGTTAGTAAATATTGAATCTGCCGACATAACTTCAATTAATACATAAGCTTCCAGCAATACAGCTAATAACATAAGCTCAGTGTTCACACCTGCATAATACTTGCGCATAAGCACATATAAGCTGGTATAGCGCTTCAGAATGCAGCGGTCGAGGGAAGCCTGCGTATCGCTACCGCGTAACCGATACCGATGTGTAAGTTACTGATACTGAGGCGTTACCCGTTCACGTGTAACTTTGTTGCTCTGTTAATATTATGCGAGGTGCTCATTAAAATCGAAGCTTTGAGTAAGAATAAAATGAGTAATGTTTACTACGTAAAAAGCAAGATTGATCAGTGACTGGAAACCTCTATAATATTCATCATCCTTCTGCCCTAGTCCCAATTTATAACGAGAAGGCGTAACATGCCTTTTTCTTCTATACATCTGTTAAATGTTATCTCTATAGACCCCCCTATAACCAAGCACCAGGATACTCTACTTCTAAAAGACTATCAGGACCATCTTCCTTCCCTTGTCCCACTCTATTTGGGCTCGGAGCTGGGCAACACGTTTCCTACAATAAAAAATTTAAAAAATGTCAAAACCCAGTACCTTACAACCCACAAATATTTTCCCCAATCATCTGAGTACCATATCTCACTACCCAGTACATAAAGTTGCCGGCATGCTTTACATATTTCCTCGCATAAAAATCCCACGATCTCCCACAATATTGAACCAAAAACACGCATTAATAGTGAAGTAACCCCACAAGGCTTCATTAGTGAATACCGAGCGTACTTCAACGGGATATTATTACACTTCCAGAGTTTTACGGTGGTCATGAACCATTAAGCGTATTATCGGCCAGTATTGAGAGGCCGGTCGGTATTAAGAAATCATCGCGGATTATGATCTTAGAGCAAGCAATATTTTATAGTCCGTTTATAGCTCCTACGAGTTCGAAATTAGACGACTGGGGAGAATGGAATTTAATACGTTTGAGTTTGTTTAAACAATATTAAAATGAGTCATTATTTTATGACGATCTTTATAAGTGGTTTGGAATTTAATGGTATGGTAGATAAACATGGACTGCTGAAGTTTATCATATTTAGTAGGTAAATACTTCAGCGAAGGTCCATCTTATATAAATACCTCAATAATAATAATAGGTCGGCAATTCATCAGTTCCGCCACAAACACTTTTAAACTTTTCAGTTTTAAATTATGAAGAAAACTTTTTCGATGCCTGATTTTATTAAAAGTTTCAGAATTATCACAAGCAGCTAAGTTACAAGTGGCTTCAACACCTCATTGTCACAATACTCCATACTTTAACTTCTGGTGCAAGAAACAAATGCGGCTTAACCCACTTCGGATCATTTTCTCAACAATTTAAATATAAACTACGGCATTACCACTTTCTGTGGGTACTGTTCAGTTAGTAATCTTCCGGAACAATGGAGACTGTAATGGCGGGTGTCATCCATCGATTACGGAGAAAGCCATCATTTGCAGCCAACCATTCAGTGTGAGAGATGAACGCTATGCTATACTATGCTGCGCAAATGGTTTTAAAGAATCCAGTGTGTCACAATTAGTCTTTATAGCCGCCAGTCTGGTAGATACTAGCGCACTATTTCTCTAACAGGAATACGTAATAAGATAAACTGTAACCGAATCACCGACAGCACCGGCACAGACTACGAATGGAATATTATCAGTAGCGGCCGGAATCGTACGTGTACCTGGTCTCGTATATAACTTTCCGTTAATCCTCCAAGGAGTGGCAAGGAGGTAATTACGCTTTTATATATGCCTAAGAAACTGACATATCGTGCAGAGTATGACTCTTCAAAGCGTTGATTTTCATATATTCCATTTGTCTACTCCACTGTACATAAGTATAACTACCTGGAGCTGTCTTACAATTTTGGACACAACAAAGTATACTCGATCTCCCCTGCATACGCTTTATACTAACAAAAATCTACAGAAACAAATTCTGGCCCATAGATAAGGCCCGCAGGTACTTATCGTGCTACCGCGTTGCATCGCCGCGTTACTAACATAGTTGTAAGTTTTTCTGTTACTAACTCATTATGGATTTTTAATTATGTCCGAAATAAATGATTATTATTATTATTATTATTATTATTGCGCCGCTCTAGTTCGTGCTACCCCTCGTAGGACGTTGAGAAATTGTTCAGAATGCGACGGTTCTGTGTCAATAGATAGAAATGAGGTAAATGGAAGCGGCTCTGTTAAGTCAGTAATTATAAGAACTTAAACAGTAGACGTTTATGTATAGAACAGGTGGCTATCGGAAAACTTGCTTTGCTCCGAGCAAAGAGAGCAATGAGAGCTTTCTTATAGCTCAAGCTGATTATGAAGGGTTTTATGCGACAGTAAAGCTTAACGTTAGTATCGTACAAGGCACGGCACATGCATGCCTTCGGCAATTTGAAATAGCCTAAGCTCGTATTCTCAGTGTGGTAGGCAGCGCTATAAAGCACATCCACTATTCGCCATTCGTAATTTTTTGTCACATTTAATAGGGACGAGTCTATAAAACATATACAAGGTGTAAAATAATAAACGCAAAACCTTTCGTGTGGTGTCTCAGACTATGAAACTGAACAACTTTTGTTCTACAAGACCTTGAAATTCGCAAAAATGGACTTTCCCTAGGAATTGACGCGATCAGCTGATCAACATACGGGGTGAGCCCCTATAGAAAATTTTCATCGGTTATTAAAAAAAAAAAGCTGTTTCCTACAAAAGTGCAATTTTTTAGGGGCTCAGAATGATGTACTGGATATGTGGTAACCGTTTTCGTGTCGGCATCCCTTCCACCCTGAATATGGTAAAACTAAAAAAAAAATATACAATTTCCAAAAGTTATAGAACAAAAATATTCAGTTTGATGATCTGACTCGACACTTACCACGATCTTGCGATTATCTTACAATTTGTATTATTGTCATAATGGAACAATCCAATTTCATAAGTTGGATCTGAACACAACACATTTAATTTCAAATGCAGATCTAATGAGAGCATTTCAGTTTAAACCGCCATGGTCTAAGTTCCATGGTAAAGCATGGTCCGCCATGGTAAAGTTATGACATTGACAGCTCTTGGACCCGTTGCGCTGATTGCATTCAATTTTATTGGTGAATTTGTCCCAGAAACAGATCAATTCTACTTTCTTTCCAACATCGTGATTGGTCGAGCTGATGATGAAGGGCGGAAGGTTACGGCGTGCGTCGCGAATTTATTACCGGCATGACATCGGTACCGCTCAGTACCGCTCGTGCTAATACGAGTACCGATAGATTAACGGGGACTTGTGACACGCGGTACTACGGACTCTTTGCAATGCATACGGAAAAGTTTTTAGAGGGCCGAATATGTTTAAGTACTAGGGAACTCTCCCATTACTACTACCTTAACATTTTATAATGTCAGGTTGCAAAATGTGTCCTGTTTGGTTTTGTGTTGATATTGGAAACTGACGAGCTTATAGTTAAAGCGCTTATGGTTATCTTAGTATACCCATAAAATAAGTTGGATGCTGTTCATAATTATTAAAACTTTTTGCGAATTTGTTTAGACATCCCATTCGGCGCTGGAGTTCTGAAATACATATATCTATGCCTTCGTTTTAAAGCAAAAAGCCAATAATTCTATACCAGGGCATCTATTCTTTGCTCGGAGTCATGCGCTCTACGTATAGATGAAAGCAGAATGTTAGAATGTTAGCTTGAACCAATAAGGTTTTCAATTTTGGTCGTTGTGAAGAACAGCCCTGAGGGTAGAGAAACTCGCTCCCCAAGTCCCATCCACTTAAAATAATGACGCCCTTTATGGCTTCCATTAACATTTAAATTTTGACGGCACAATAAAGTCAGAGCCGTCGGAACGATGCCATTCTTTTGACTGATTCCGTCATAAAAATCAGCAGTCGTGGTGTTTCGCGTTCTCATACAAAAGGGCTGGCTGCCTCCCCGCGGTGAGCGAAGCGAATTTATCGTGGATTTATTTTTGTTGTCGGTACCGTGCAGTACCGTCCGCGAATATTTAAAATTAAGGCTGTGTTTTATATCTGAGGTTGTATGTAAGACGGTTAATGTAATTAGGTTATCGTTTAACTTTTTTGCGTAATTGGGATTTTTACTGCATAACTGGGTTACAATGTTACAAGAATTATTCGGCGCGTGAATGACATTGTTAGGAAGCTCTGTTGGCAAACAATTTGTGGAATTGTCTGGAAATCGCGTTGAAAAAACAAGCGACAGCAACAGCGTTAGTTTCGATTACCAAAGAACCATGCTATGCTACACTACATGACATTTATATATAGCTTTCGTAATTGGTAGTTTCTGTGCCAGTATTACTACTGTACTGTTAGGTCATAGGCCACATAACTTACAAAACGTAAGCAAATGTCAAGCGCCCAATAACCGAAAGGTTATGGCGGGGTCATTAAAATGGGTTGTCATTTAGACATCAACTTAATTAAGATACACAATTAAAGTCAAAAGTTTTAATTATGGCGACGTTGTACACCTCTAGACTAGCACTGAAAACATAATTAAGATTATCTTAATCCATAAAATGGGAAAATTCACACAATATACATGGACCTATTATATTAGCAGCTCAGTGGTTTTCTGCCCGGTAGATGTGATAGGCTCGCCCCTTACCACAAGGGACTTAAAAATAACTGGCGAAATATGGATGTACCCCTCTGTCTAATTCTTAGGGGACAAGCGTGATGCTATTCATGAATCGTGATTAAAAACATTAAAGTACGATTAAATCAAGTTCTAAATGCAGGTGTTTTTCCGAATAAAATAAAACGAAGAGAACCAAAATAATCGATGTTTGTCGCGTGACCGATGTTTCGATCGCGATAGCCTTGTCGGATACCACAGAGCAGAGGTTCAGCTAAAAATAAACAAATTAACCGATTATCGTAAATTTTAGACAGTTGGGGTCTTGGGGGAACGATAAGTGGGTTAGTGGGGAAATATGTTTTGGTATTGGTTTTCAAGTACCATTGATTTGTTCGTTCTAACAAATCAATAATGTTACCGTGTGGTGCGCCGTGTGGCGCGGTTTTTTACAGTTCGTCAATTGAAGTCCTGTCTACTTTTTCTATTTCTGCCATCAAGGTCCATTGGATGTGTTCTAATTTTAAAAGGGTTTTCTAAGGAAAATGGCCAGCATATTTAAAAAAATAAACGAAAATATTAGACCTGAATCTGAAAGTGAATTCCCGTATTTAAAAACGTTCAATAATTTTGTCGCAATCTCAACTCAGCGACAAACAACACCAAAGTTCGGTAAGTTAGACGTTCTAGAAGTAGAGTTTTAAAAGATTGAGACTATGCCTTGTACATATAATAATCAGTCCTTAATTATCGCTCTGGTCTGAATTAAAGGCTCAGGCTCCATTAAACTCACTTCGATACAACCTAAGTGAAGCCGACATTTTATAGAGGCTCAAAAAAGATTACCCTGTAACTTATCCTCCACCAACTGACTGAAATAAAACACAATCACTAGTCACTTCTTCGTAAAAGGGAAACACCAGTGTGTTGAAAACGTGTCCTATAAATAGTAGCCCATAAAGGGTTAGTAGAAAATAAAAGTGTGGGCGCCCAGTTCCCAGTTCCCAGTTCCCAGTGCTCAGTGCCGACAGTCGCGCAATCGTTACGTTTGTAATTGGCCTAATAGTTGCAAGTGCGCGCCGCCCTTAAATTACTGCCACTGCGCCAGGATTCCTGACCACAATTATTTATTTATTAATAAGCACAAGTAAATGTGGTTTTATAAGTTTATATTGAAAATAAAACTTTGCACTGTGGAATCATACAGGGTGTAAACAGACCCTTCACGAAGCCGTTAACCAAACATTCTGTACATCAAACTAAGTAACGCTACGCAAAAATTATTGCTGGGAAACGGATTTTTTTTTTGGGGTGAAAAATCACATTTTACGGTAAAACTTAAAGTAACGCACTCAAAACATTGTGCTGGTGGATGCATTGAATAGTACGGGGGTCGTGGAGGTATTTAAAGTAAAGTTACAAAATTAAAACCATGAATTTAAAAAAAAAAAAAAAAGTTGGAACTTTGACCCCTATATCTCCGTAACTATAAGGTTCCCGGGTATGGTCTAGAACAAAAAAATGATCGCAATGATGGGGAGAACAAGTGCCTTTCGGCTTCGTTAAGGGTCTATTTACACCCTTTATATTGAGAAGTTGACAATCGTAAACATGCCCAAAAAGAGGAAAGTAATAATTAAAGAACAAGGCTAAAGAAGAAAGATTAGTCTAATATTATTTAAAAGATCCTCGTTAGCCTAGTGGTCTCAAGCTCGCCCTTTTGGGGATTACATATATGAGACTTAAACATAGCTGGCGACATGTGGGTGTACTCTTAGGTACCTATACTACTGCCAAACCCTTCGCGAATTACAGGCGACCAAAATCCCGTGTCCTTAGGGTAAGTCGGCTTAATGTATCACAGAAAATGCGTGTGTAGCACTAACATGCTAAAATTAAGAACTTAATTTACTATCACACATTCTCTATCTTACAAAAAACAGTCCCCTACTAAGGGATACTTCGATAAATTACATAAACTCCTTACGTAACAAGCGACAGTGTATCCAGCGACCAATAAATCTGTTCCAACATAAATCGGTTCTAAGTCGATCGGTATCGGGAAATAAATAGCTTTTTACGGTAAACCGGCTTACCGGGCGTGGCTCGCCTTAGACGGAGCTCAGCCGGGGTCCGAACCCACGGACCACGGCTACAACGGTGAGGCTTGTTGTGCTAATTGAAGTGATGGCGGATAAAAGTGCGTATCGATAGGGGTTTGAAAAAATTGACGTGTTATTAAAGATTCTGTGATGGTTGAATTTGTGGGATTTTATATCAGCGAAATTGGGTTGAAGAAGGTTTATAAGTAGTTACTTCAAAGATGAGTTAAAGTAATACCTACAACTTATTGTCGGGTTGATAGTCCTAGTGAAATTGCTGGTGCTCTGATATGTAGGTTCATGAAAAAAAATTAATTGATATACTTTTTGGTTTCGTTTCAGAAGCCTTGAAGTCAGTATGACAATCGAAACTCCAAAATGTGTTACCTAGTTATTTTTGTAATAGAAGCCACAAAGAACATGTAAAACTTAATTCGACAATTAATCATAATCAGTGAAATTTGAATCATAGAGAAATAGAATAAGTAATTCTAACACCCGCCATTCTTGAACAAATCCGATTAGAAAGTCTTTAGTTAATAAATCAGCTTAGAAATTCTTAAAAACGTAAGGCTTCCTTACATTCACTTAAAAATCCTTCTTCAGCCCAAACTTTATCGGTTCTTATTAAAAGCCGCGAAGACACTTGATCCGGGAAGCCTTGCAAACATCGAATATATGTTCAGACACAGACTTGTGCATGAACCTGCAGTACACGCGAGTGTGGTAAGAGGATGATATTACATACTACTACAGGCTAGTAACGTGTGGAAATGGATACGAATATATATTCATTAAGCTGGTGACTTAAAATGGAGGACGAAAGTTTTGTCATTAAAACGTGCGAAATGTTTGTTGCCAGATGAAGTCTGAAGCGAAGTCAAAGCGAGAAAAGCTCATGCTGATACGACCTTAGAGAATAGACAGTTCCTCAAGGTTGGTAGCGGGAGCAGACATACTTGTTAGTCTGTCTAAGTCATTAGCATGCTCCTTCTTAGCTTATTGATGGCAATAGTAGATTTCGACAACGAATTTGGCGTCTTTCGTGGCGTGCAGACTACAGGGCACTCAGATTGAGTGTCAGTAGAATTGCAGAGTCATCTATGAATCTCCATCTGAGCTGGATATCCCTGCTTCAGCCAACCTGGTGGCCTAAGCAAGCCTCAATCGCTTTTATAGCGGATGTCTTCAAGGACTATTACCAAGATTGACATAGCTATTCGGTGGCTTATGTTAACCAAATACATTTAGGACACTTTCATCATTTCTCTCGTTTATAGAGTGTCACTTTGTATAGGTCCTTTGGGTCACTAGCATAGAGCAGCCAGTGTGGTCTTGGCTCTAGGGAAGAGAATAGAATAGATATTTTTTTGCTATGAAGCACGAGCAGACAGCCAACTAGTCGATAGCACGTAGCAACATTCTTATTCGTCTTACAAATCAATCATAACACTTGTAGAACCAGCTAATTATAACCGTGAACCGTAAAGCAATAAATCGGCAATCAATCCAAGACTTGTATTACTATAACGGCAGTATATTAAACTGCAGATCAACTGACTACAGTTAACTTATGAATCGAGGCAATAAACTCATAAGTAGACATCCAGACAAGTGAATAGAAGGACGGATATGACATAATTGAAATTATTGACAGCGGATTAGCAATGGTCCATGTAATATGTCCAGTACTTAGTCAATTTCGTAGAGGATACAGCAATTTATTGAAGAATATTACGATAAACACTGATAGCTGGATTTTATCAAGTATAATATTATATTTGATAATTTTCTTGCTACTACAAACTATTAAGTTTTCAAAAAATGTGGACAAGATCATATTCATCGAACCATTAGCATTAATCATCGAATCTTCAAATCTTTATCGGCAGAAAGCATAGCCACATACGTATGTAATTCTGTACATATTTCAAAAGTAGCTTACTAACTTATTTTGTCTTAGCGATTCCTTAAGATGAACCACTTATTTCAATAGGAACAAAAAAACTCGTACGCAGCGAGTGTAGTCCCAGAATGGTCGAAGGAGCCGCCCACTCATAAATAACTAGACAAAAAACTCCGTCGGCTTACTAATGCAAGTAAACCACTCGTCTAGGCTAGTAACCTAATCTAGACTTGCCGCTATTAAGGTATCCGTTACTTAGAGTAATGTCTGTAATAAATTATTCGTTGACAATTGTCTCCCTTATCTTTGAACAGAAACGTTCAGATAACTAGAATACCGGTATTTAGTCGTGACTCGAGATAAAAGCTGGACTATTGAAGGATAGCACTTCAAAATGTTGAAGCTAATGTAGTTTCTTTAGATTCTTAGAGTCTAAGGACTAGCGAGTAAGTCCTTGGACTGTAAGGACTTACTCCCTTGAGACTTGGAGATGAAGAGCAATGTTTAGCTTGCAAGTCTGAGGTTACTTTTCATACTTGTTTTCATAGCCAGCTTACAAGTATAAAAAATACTTATCTAAATCATGCGAATTAAGGTAAACTAACTTAGCTTAGCTCGTGTTCTGAAAACGGCTTGACAATCAATCAAGTTTTGCTTTTTCAGAAATTTGTATTTTTTTTTTCAACCAAGCTATAATAATAGTTCACAGTATTCAAGTAATTCAAGGGACAAAAGTTTAACCAACAATAGCCTAGTTCCAATATTTATTTCGACTGTTCCAAATCTTTCCGTATACAGGGAGAAACTCCCAATTATTGTTTCTTGTTCACCCATAAGTGGAAGTGATTAACCTGAAACAGAATGTAGATGATAGCCGCGTCAACATCTTGCACCAATGCGATCTCGGAATCAAAGAAAGTGTGCCAGACAAACTATTTACCTAGCACTGCGCGGTCTGAGTCTAGTCTAGATCTAACGATGTGCTGTCTTGCTACATTCCAATTAAAGCGCTTTATCTATCTACTCCTTAATTAATTGCCTTCTACTCGCAGTGAGGTAGGACCATACATGTGTGCCGTTGATTGCTTTCTTAATTTACTTAGAGGAAGTACTGATACTAAGACTGCTTAAAAACTATTTGGTTGATTACCAATCTATTTTTTGTGCCCCACGTTAATCAAATTATCTCGATGGTATCTTAATATGTATAGAATAGGTATGTGGGGACTGCGCAGAGTGGAGATGTGTTATAGAGAAAAAATATTATAATTAACGTCACGGTTTCAACATCAAAGTAGTGTATAAATCATGGTTATTTATGAAGATTCGAGAAGAGTCGTGATATCGCAGTAATAGACCATTGGCAAAAATAACGTATAGGCACAATTTTGATGTACAATAAAGAATATTCTATGTGTCTATGGAGGTATCTAACTTACACATTAAACGTCTCAGAAAGTGTAATATTAGAGCACCCAAGACTTAAAAACATTTCATCTAAAACACATACACAGACGTGAAATTCCCAACGAACCTATTATATAGTCTGGTTTGGTCTGAATGGAGCGCTCGAGACGTGCGCTGACGCAGCGGCGGGACGCGGGTCAACGACCGCGTGCAATTCGTCAACGAGTGTCACTGCACCCCGCCTTCGCGAAAATACGCAGCGGTTATTCAATAACAGTCTGAAAGCACTTTGCTTTGCGAAAATACGCGGCGTGTTCAATAACAGTCTGAAAGCACTTTGCTTTGCGAAAATACGCGGCGTGTTCAATAACCGCCTGGAACCACTTTAACTGTCGTAAGAAAATGTGGCGTAATAAAATTACAGGTAAACTTAGTTACTTATAAATTACATGGCCGACTATCGACCCACTGTTCAAGTAAAGGGTAACGTTTCTTTACCATGGGAAATATCTCTCACAATGATTTTCAGTTTAAGCGGTCTAGTCGAAAATTTACCTTGACGTAACCCTAACTCTTTCATTGTAATATGTGAAAAAATTGGTTTATAATTTCGAAAGTGGAAAGAGATTAGGAAGAGACTAGTTTATCAAAAGGCACTTCTACGGCTTCCATGTGTCATTTGCAGGTCAAACTGAGGGAGATCGATGCAGTACCTTACATCACCAGGCTGAATCGATTCTGCTCATTACACCAGGCCACCAGCGTAGAGTTATTTATTCCGGGTTCTAAAATGTTTGTGAGAAACATCGTATACTTTACTAGCTTTTGCTCGCGGCTTTGCTCCCGTATTTACCCATTGAAACATTGTAAATGTAGCTTATGACACTCGGGAATAATGTAGCTTACCGTTAGTGAAAGAATTTTCGGAATCGGGTCAGTAGATCCGGAGATTACCCCCTATATACAAACTTACAAACAAATTTAACCTTTTTATTAGTTTAGATGTATGAATTAAATGCGTAGGAGAGTATCTACTCTACTTGTGTGGTGTCTGTAAGCTCTTCCTGGGTTGACGCACGCGCATTTCACAAGAGACACTACGTGCCCAATAATAATTTTTGTCGTAAGATATTGAGTCTCTTTACATCATATAAATAAGTATGTACATAAATTATAATTCAGCAATGCTTTAATGTCTTACGGATGGCCGGGCCTCGGGAACGAATGAAATTCATATCAATTTATAGTTTTCATAAGTTTAGTTAGAGGAAGAGAAAATCTATTAACTTTTACAGTGTCTTTTTAAGTACTTGTTTTATTGTGTACTATTAAGTATTTGTTTTATCGTGTACTATTAAGTAATTTGTTTTATTGTAATAACAAGATTTCCCGTTTTCTCTTATCTTTTACTGCGGACACTTGTTTATGGTCGTCTTTTAGTTTCTTGTCGTCTGTCTAGTCATCGATCCAAAACAATGTAAATGTTTGTTCACTCAAATCACTAGGGGGCTTAAAATGGTAGCTTTAGCAGGATCTTAATAGGATTGGACCATTGTTTTATATAAATTAGAAGCATTATTTGAGTTTTTGTAAGTGTGAGTACCATGTAGACTTTCTATTATGGTTAGTAGGGCTTATCCTAATCTTTATGGTTTTAACTGTAGCTTTGTTTTATTTTCCTATCTCTACACTGTGCTCACATATAGAAGCAACAATATTGTACCCAGGACTATGTAATATATAACTTGATTTGATAAGAGTGTCCATGGAGTTTCTTGCCCATTCTTCTCCATGAGATCTACTATTTTCGAATAGGCAACTACAGTCCATTCACAGTTATTATGCCTGTGGCGGGACTGTAGGTAGCTTATTTTTGACTATGCAAAAGTGCCTGTCATGGGTCTATTTGAAATAAATGCTTTGAGTTTGAGTTTGAGTTTGATAATAATATGAATTTACGTGATTCATATTATCATCGTATTCTGCTAAAGCGTCCATTTTAGACCTCCAGATCTCTCCAACGGTTCTCCCAAAACAACAATAATAATAATTGTGCCAACAACGCAGTATCTCCAAATGTGACGACGAAAAATATCTTCCGATCGTTTCTGAGAAGCCCATATTGAGTGGACGTCGCATACCGTCGTGGATACCTATTTAAAACTTAATTAAGTAATAATGTAGCACAATTAGTGGCTCGGTACACGGGACGAAGAACGACTTCTCTTTTTATCCAATGCTAAATACTTGGTATTGCACTCCATCAGCACTTTGTAGATTGAAAAGATAGGAGTGGTAGGTTTAATAATGTTAAAAGATGTGCCGGTGGGGTTGTACTTAGATATCTTATTCTTTGCCTCGGGCTGAGCTTCGGGCTATGGGGATTATAAAGGCGGTGCTACATGGCAGTGAATATGAATGGCCTAGCTCGGAAAAGTGAAAGGATATTCTTAAAACTGTGCTGGGATAAAAGATTTTCTGAGAAATGAATAAGATTTACAGTTTATTATTATTACATATCACCACAGTATCAAAACCACGCCTGTTTTATGCCCAAAGAGCAAAGGTAATTCTTCCTCAGATCTTCACGTATCACTAATCATATTATCCCCCCTAATACGCGAGAGTTGCAGAAACTTAACATTCGTTAAGTTAATATTCGTATTCGGTTCACCGCTGTGAGCCCGCGGCTTTACAAAAGGCGGGCATCAGATAAAATCTACATCGAGACACTTCTTTTATTCCCGTATCAACACTCGAACAAAATAAATATAAAAAAGTTGCAAACGATAATGCCTTATCTTAATGCAATGTATCTCTTTAACATCGGCTTTCTGCGACGATCGACTTCGACCGTGTATCGGGGCACTTATACTTAGTACAAGTCTACCTTTATATTTAAGCATTTTGTACGAAAAACCTGTTGTATAGCCTCCTATTGTTTTACTTTCCTTCCTTGAAATATAACTGGTACCAAACGAGTTTAATTTTTAATGTTATTCGGTCATCATCATCATAGTTACGTCCATTGCTGCTTGTGTTGTGGGGTGTTGTGTGTAGTTGAGGAGTAACGTGCAATGCATGGAGAATAGATCGATACATAGTGACTGTAGAGTGTCGTGGTGCAAGTTATAGCCGGAGGCTACGTTCTCTGGTCCATAGTACCTGAGACAGGTATTGGGTGTGGTCTAAGTCATAAAATCTTAGACGAATAGAACGGATTTTGTATTACTGACAAGAGCTTGGAATTAGAGTCAAAAGCTCTTGTAAGAATTAATCAGGAAAATTCATTAGGTGTAAAAAAAAATGCAAGTAAAACACCATGCGTAGGTAGACTTATTCACATTAGATGAACAACGCCTTTGGTGGTGTTTATCGGAGTTGTAGATTGCAAAAAAAAAACTTTGCCCTATGTAATTTATTTCAACAACCACAAACAAGTTCACCATCCAAACAAAACGCTTTCTTTCACACCCTGCACCACGCACGTAATAGCTTATTAAGAACGTTCCTGGGATGTTTCCCGATGGTTAGCCGCGGCCTGCCCCGGCGCAGGAATGTATTAATTCTCTATAGCGGCCGGCGTAACGTCCAACTCGTCATGTCATGCTATGTGCTGCGCCGATTGTGTTTTAAAGCTTTTTAGTGGCTTGAGTGCTTGTTTTTTCTCGTTCAGGGACCATGCAGACGTTTTGTAGGATCGAATATGGGGCGCACAAAAAGTTTGCCAATTCTCAGAAGGCTGCATGTTTTTTGTGATGGGTTTTTTGTTCGTCGAATGTGTAAATTTGTTTATTACTATACCGACTATTTGGATAGACAAAGCCTGCATCAAGGATATAGTTATAATTATGTTACCAACGGTTTTATGTTTTTGTTCGATTAATAGCAGATAATAAGGAACACAAGTTTATCCAAACACTCAAATGGCCCCCTTGAAAATCTTGCAGCAACCTGCACCATAACTTCACCACTAGCGGCACCACCGTAGTCTCTTATGCCACCGGCTAATCAGGTCTACGCGACAAATCATTATACTTCACTGTTTCAGTGTAATTGGCGGCACTTTCTATCGACACGTCACACGGGGAGGGGTGCGGTGCGCTTTTCACTGGAGATGGCGCGACGCCTGCCCGTGCGCACCCATACACATTCATATTTCATTAAGAGTTGTTAGGGTCTGGGGGTAAATCTCAGGCTTGCTGGATTTTAATTTTAATTCATTATCTTCTAAAATTCGGACGAGAGAAGAATCTAAAACTCTTTGAAGGTATTTCTGATATGACAACTTATATTCACTTTGGCTCCGGGCTGGACGAATGATTATTAGGATGGAGGAAAAAGGATGACGGGAGGGATGATTGATGACGATTTTGTTGAACTGAGAATAATGATGACCCTATAATTTAAAGAAAATTGTTTACCCCCATTACAGTGACGTAAAATTACCCGGTACCCCAAGGGTGTTAAATGTAGACAAAGAAATAAATATGAATAAAGAATTCAAAATATATGCACCTACTTTAACAGCTTGGGTTGTGGAGGCCAGATAAGCTGTCGCTTCATCTAAAATACTGCTACAAAGCTGCATCCGTTTAGACTGGAAGCCGACTCCAACATAGATTGGGAAAAGACTAGGCAGATGATGATGATGACTTTCAAAACAGCGTTCTATTGTTTTATCAAAAAAAGACTAAGATCATTACTCTCTGAATGAGAGGTGAGCTATTCTCGTTTCCTGAGTTTTGCACAGTGATGTCACTCTCAATGAACTTCTGTGACTACGGGTTCTTCAGCAACCACAGTCAGCACCTTGTCACATTAATTTGAAAATAAACGACTACATTTTGTTTATTTGTCTATTTTGCGATGTATCTCTGTCAACCCTGGTCTTGTTCCAGTTAGCTTATCATAGTTCAGCACACGTCACACGTCACTCCCAACTGGTTCAGAGTCGCACCTCGTTATGTCCTTATTATCACGCTGCTTTACGACTAGAGGCGGGCAGAGCTTTATGTGGACAACAAGTAGTAATACTAAACATTGATGGGACTTGTACCTGCCTCTATCTGTCTTGTAAGTCAGTCTTTTACTGCTATTCTGGTTAGACTGGAAGCCGACCCCAACGGAGTTGGGAAAAGGCATATAATATTGCTGTTATAGGTAATGCTCGAAAAAATGCCGAAATTTTTTCAATAATGCCCTAGCTAGACGAATAAGTACCATAAGTATATCATTATTAACAATAGTTCCCTCATACCTCAGTAATAAGTGTTAATACCATAACAGAGTTAATAGCCCGGGAACCGAACCCGTCATTTGCGCCCAATTACATAATAATACCCTCTTTGGGCAGAAGAATGGGCGCCATACTGGACAGTCATGGACGCTAATACGAGAACTGTACAACGTACCGGAAGTTAACTTTAGTTAATAATTCAATTAAATGTAGTTTTTTGAATGAGATTTGTTGACGCATTTTTTTTTTGTTATCTTAGAGCACTTATGTATGTGCGAAATATTTTAATTCGCTTTACATAAAAAAACGGTTCAAAATGAACCATAGAAACGGTTTTATGTAAACCGAATCTCTCTCTTTTTTTGCAGGTCAGAACTATTTTTTTATACTTTCGATTAGTCTAATGAGATTGTTGTAGATAACAGAACAGTGAAAAAGACAGGTATATGAAGCATTTTGTGTAGAAAACAGAATAACCTGTTGAACCAAGTTTTGCCTCTATAAGTAATTTCTTTTCATTTGACCGTCAGGGCAAGAGATACAGCTACTCTGATCGTTGCCAGTAATTTGTATCACTTTTCTCGGCCCAACACTCTCCACTTCCAGCCTTCATTGGCTCTCATGTCAGGTTCGTGTTTAAATAAATACATTTACTTGTAAATTCGTCCGTTACAGCGAGCAGCATCGTAAATACGGTTCACAGGCGGCGAGGCGTGGCCGCCATTAATAAAATTATGCTATATCACTGCTTTCTTAATCGGTTGGCGATTACCATATTAATTGATAGCTTGTACTCGACGGTGGCGCCATCTGGGTGCAAGTTATTAAGTAATTACTTTAATATTTGTAAACGTTCAAGTTTGCGGAATATTCATAAGAAGGTGTCCACTGGTTGTCAGTCAGGGGATCTCAATGGGAAGTGCAGTAGTTACTGAAGCAAATGGTGGAGACAGTCATACAAACCGGTTTGCCGATGCGTTACTGAATTGAGAAAAAAAGTTTATGAAAGATTAGCTTGTTGTCGACAAACTTTTAGCAGTTTGGCAATTACTAATTTTTTTGGAAAGAACAAACAAACTTACTCATTTAGGTACCTTACATCAAAATCCTTATTCCAGTTGCAGTGCTGCCACAGATAGGCTTAGCCGAGCTCTATAATACTAGCGTAAAGTTAAAAGTTTCAGTCATTTGAAAAAAAGCATAATAGTTTATTGTAAATTCCTGGTAACTCTAGAAGCCCGTTCTTTTTGTTTAATAAATCTAATACTTGCTTTACATATTATGTTGTTGATGTCCGAAACCTATATCCTGGCAAGTTTATAGGACAGTTTGCCCTAGGTTTTAAATAAATCAAAGAACCGTTTACCCCGTTAGGTATTTAATACCGTATTTTAGATCTTACAGCCATTAACCTGCAGCTCTACTTCTAACTAGGAAACACATCTCGACAAGCGTGCCATTAGGCGTAATTTGTGGAAATGTACAGAAATTCGCGTGCGGACGATGTTCTCTACCTACCCTCGGGGGAGAGGTGCGCGAGCGCAGTGTAATTGTCGCTCCGAGCTCGAGCTCGCATGCGCAGGCGACTTAGATTCACTTGAGATATGTAGCGCAAGAAAAATGCTACGCTTTTTATTGAAGCTGTGGAGATGTGTCTAGGATTTAGATGAGGCTTAGATCAGATACGACTCAGATAATAAATGGAAGGCACACAACCTATGATTAATTAAATAAGTTGTTATTCATTAATACCTAATGGTTGCTAAAAATAGCATTTTTGTTAAAATTGTAATCGTGGACGATTGTGAGTTCACAGTAAGTTCCCGGTCCAATTTTAGTCCAACTTATGTTCAATATACAGTAACACAACTCTTAATTTAGCGACAATTGTGAAGACGGGAAAATTGGAATAAGATTATTGCCCATTCACACTGGAGTAGGAAGCAGGGAAGGTCAGGCCTTTAAGGCCAATCTTCTTTCTTCGTTAAAGTTTTTAATACACCCATCATCAATTTTGAGAAAAACCACGATTTTTCTTCGAAAAGTGGTCTTCTGTGGTGGTCTATTCAACACATCAGATTGCCCTAAATATTTGAAACGAGACTGCTGTACCATGACTAACATTAACGTGCGAACACTTCACACAATACCGCTTTACTGATTGAATTGCAAACAAACGGAGCACAGACAGAACAGTTGCATGTCGTTGTGAACGAGCACAGACGATAAATGAACGTAACATTATGGACCATTCGCGTCTGAGTTAATTCGTATAGTGTCGACGGAATAGAGTGAGGAGAATTCGTGTGACAATGTTGATTGCAAGTGATAATTTATGGGACTTAATTACCTGATATAGAGAGGGGTATTTCTATTTCTTTGTGGCAAGACTTTCGATACATAAAATATACTCATTGCACAATGTGTAACAAGCTGTGGCGGTTTTATCGTGTCTAGAATGGAAGTTATAAAACCAAGCACTTTGGAAAATCAGTTATTAATTGCCTGTACATCTCTACAGGTTAATGATTTACTTCCTCTTTATCTTTTTAATTTGATATTTGTAATTTCCTTTATTCAATCAATCTTTGATTCATTCAACTCCAACAATTAAAAAAACAATAAAAAATCCTAAAAACAAATAACAAACCTATTTCACAGCTCTCAATCGCGCACAAACGCGCCGCCATCAATGGGAACACTTTGAAGGCACGGCCATTACATTAACAGCCAATTAGTGATAAATGTTATAATAAAACTAATCTGTTGGTTTTGGTGATTTCCGCGTCAGTCACGGCTTCATTACGAGATTACGAGCCGGTGAGCTCGAAAGTGTTAAATCATTAAACCTGCTGATTGGTGTATTGCGGTGTATGGTTATGTATTTTTGCGGTATAGGCTCCGCCGTATTTATGGTGGGATTATATCTTTACGTTATTGCTACGCCACATTTTTACGCCCGTGCCTGAGAAACCTGTACATGGAATTTGTCAATTTAAGTTTCAAACATTTTTTTCACACAGACCACTAATTGCCAATGATGCTAAAAGCCAAGCAACTTAGTTAAGTTGCTTCGCAGATGAGTTCACCTGCGAATTGTTCATAACAGTGACTATCTGTCAGTTCTTTTGTTGGCCATAATTGAATATATGCCTGTATTAGAAAGATCATGTTAAGCAATGAAAGTTGTTGGACGTTGAACGAAAACTAATACGAGCAACATGTTATTTTTGTTTTGAGTCCTTGTCAGTTTTGGCAATTCAATAAAGGTCGATTTCTGGTCGAAGCCGAAGCTTTGGTCGGTCGATAATATTTACTCTGGAATTGAACCCCAGAACCCGTGCCCAGAATTCGCAATCAGTTGACAAAATACGAGACAAAACCTAAGCATTCGTATTTATTATCCTCTAATCCTCTACTTCCTTAGTAAAACCTAAGTTTTATATATTTCCGTTGTTTAATTTCCATTCGTACTGTGCAATAAATACTCGAAGCAGGTACATTTCAGTGCAGCAGTTACGGAGATAAGAGCTCGACATATATCTGTTACACGATCGACGTGCGCGGTTTAGCGATATATCTTACTGTTTAAGCATCTGATCTGCTAAGAAAATATAGAAGGTTTAAGTGAATAAACCTATGTGACCGAGTGAAAATGTAAATTCTTACTTATCACATAAGATACCTACTGCGATTGCGGTTATTGCTTGCTTTTTTTTGAAAGCCTTGACATTGTGTTTCACTGCTGGGCAAAGGCCTCCCCTTTCTCCCTCCAAACCTCTCTGTTCTGTGCAATTTCTGGCCACGTTTGCCCCGCGAACATTATCAGATCGTCACACCACCGCGTCGACGATCGTGACAGTGACGGTTATTCTTTTAGGGATAAAAAAGAAAGGTACCTAAGCTAGCGAGGCATGAGCTCCACACGATCTGTTTTTCTTTTTTCCCCCATGGCAAGTTTATCCGGTGAAGCAGAAGATGTGTTTTCCTCTGAACTTCCCGGAACACCAGTGTTTAGCATCGAATTACTAATACTTTTTTGGAGTACACCTGCTGTACTTAAAGTTTATAGCGTCTTTCCGATATCCCTTGCGCTCGCTATCGTTATCGACACATCTACGACTGCGCCGGCGCAGGTTTTATAACAAAGTTGTTACAGTACTTAATATTTATTATTGGTATTCACGATTTAAATTCTGTAGGAGTATTTTAGCTTGAAAACCATCCTTGAAACCGTTCAGTTACCTACATATAACTCTTAAGAAGAAAATCCTGGCTTTTCTCTGAATGGGAAACCCAGTTACGCAGCACTCTAAGTACAGGACCACTGTTTCATAACAATACAACGCTGGATTAGGATTTAGATATAATCCATTTTATTTCTGCAGGCAGGCTACAAGTAGCCGTTAGTAGCCGCACGCTTTTGTACCGATGTTTGGCAGTGATAGCCTTCTAACTACTTTAACGTTTGTGAGCTCTGACCCCCGCTCTACTACTGGGCTTAGATTGTAGGTAGTCGCAACACTGTTGTAGAGCATTCACGTTTTATGGCACTTGTACTCGTGCGTTGAAGTGAGTGGTAGGAATTTGCGTGTTTATTGTAAATCTTATGCTCTTCATTCATCAAAGATGACCTGTAGCTATCTTAACAATTTGTGGAGAGTACCCTTTGTTTGCTCCAGAAATATCTATATCTATAGATAAGTAAAGAGACCGGCACTCCATCACAAACCGAAAGATTTTGAAGGTTTCTAATCTCGGGCTGCGGGACTGCTCGAAAGAGATACAGCGGCCCTGGAACACAAAGGGCAAAGAAGGAACATGGATGGGTTTTAGTCAGTAAAAGTCTGCCACTCCCTCCCACTCCAACCAGAGCGGGAGGAGTTATTTGATGATTTCCCATCCAAAAAAAAAAAAAGTTTCTAATCTAATGAATCGCATTTTTGGGAACAGCGGTTGCTCGACTATGTAATTATTTACATAGTCGAGCAACCCAACGCAATGAATAAAATGAAATTGACAACATGACTACAGTGTGTTACGCAGCTACCCCGCCCGCCGCGCCGTTTTGCTATGCAGTATAGTATGTGTAAACATGAGAAATTATTATTACCAATGACATGGCGAATAACGCTTTACCCACACTTAAATATTTACATACATTTTAATCAGTTCTTTGTTTTACTGTAAACCAATATCATGACCAAACCACAAGTGGGCTGTCATTTTCACGCCTCGCGCCATCACAGTTATGTTCCACAACACGCACTTGTTCGGTGCCTGCTCCACCGCTGGCGATTAGCGAGGAACCAGTAACTAAAATGAAGCTGGTGAGAAACGGTCATCGAGCAACAAGAACGGAGTTGGGCAGGACGCTTAGCAAAGAGTGGTGATGACAGGTGAAGAAGAAATGAAAGAAGAAGAAAACGGTGACCGGTACAAAAAAGAGAGGCCTATACCCAGCAGCGGGTGGTGAATACAGGCTGCCGATGGTGAAGATGAGCAGCTCGTGCACCATGACGACGTGCGATTACTCGCTGGAATGTGTAGAACCAAAAAAGAGTTTCTTAGCGAGTGTTCTGTATAACTGTTGTCGATGCAACAAACCCAGCTCGCAATAAGAGTACGTGGCTAAGTAATAACAGCCGCTTGGGTCGATCTTCAGGTTAAGCCGTGCTTACCTAGGTTGACCCGTGGATGGGTAACCACCCATTACATACCGAGTTTCCTCCGTGTCTCGGAAAGCAGTTTAAGGCGTTGGTCCCGGCTGTCATTTGCAGATCTTTGACAGTCGTTACAGGTAGTCAGTGGCCCGAAAGTCTGGCAACCAGTCTTGCCAAGGGGTATCGTATTACCCGGTAATAATGGGTTGTGGAGGTCAGATAGGCAGTCGCTCCATGTAAAGTACTGGTATTCAGCTGCATCCGGTTAGACTGGAAGTCGACTCCAATTAAGATGGGAAAAGGCTAGGTAGATGATGATGCAACAAATTCATCGATGGTGTGAACAGTCAGCGATTTATACAATTATGTATCTCTTTAACTGGCTCGAGCCCTACAAACTTTATATACCTAGTACATTTCTTGATCTAAAAAATCATCAATGACCAGTCGCTTCCTCATGGTCGGTGGGACAAGTGCCTTGGATGGTAAACAAAAACGCCGCACGCGCATCAACGACCGTTATTGAGCCGAATTCGAAAGTTAACCTGTGGGGTTCGGAAATATACGGGACAAGACATGATGGGGAATCGTGACGTGTAGCTCTGTTACCTACCTATTTATGAATATGAGTCGGTCGTAAACTGTAATATTGAGGAAAACTTTCGATGGAAAGTCGGTATAAATTACCGAATCTCCTAATGATTAATTTCTTGTCTGTTTCTTCAAGAATAAGGCTCTTTCTATTCTTCTCTACCGCAGAATAATCTAAAAAAAAAGTTTTAGCGGATGAATCAACTGATATTTTAATCAAGGTATAAGACATGTTTATTCAAACGCTGCACCGTTAGCAAAAAGCTTAAAACTGATAATTCGGAAATTAGAGTTGGAGTTTATTGATGAGTCTGATCAATATCAATAAAAACAGTTAAGCGGCTATAAGCAGCTATACTCTGACAGCAATCTGACCAGTCTTAATATTTTGACGCATGTTCCCCGCTGAGCGCGACATCCGTTAAATTCGGAACTAATTGAACGTGATCCGGTGTAGTGCTGTGCGCGCCGGTCTAACGTTACAGTCACTCTGGTGACGTAGCGGGTAATGATGTCGTGATGTATGGTGTTTAGACGAGATTTGAGATGACAGACATTGTATATAAAGCGGCAATTACATAACAACACGCTAGTAAGACCCGTAGGGTGAGGCAGTGGTGCGACTAATTGCCTATAGTACACCTACATTTCGCCAGTTTTGTTTAAGCCTCAAGTATGACTTCTACTGAGCAATTCTCGACCTGGGAATCAAACCCAAGACCAGCAATTAGTCCACTGATTTAAGGGGTCATGACTTGCAAGTTCAAAAACGATGTACACAGATATGCTAGAAATTGACAACAATATTAACAATGACATTTTGTACGGCTTTTTTACTACGGCTTTGCAACTTTGCTATTCAAGCTAGAATTTCTGTAAGCCAGGAAAATCTAGTGATTGAAGATGACGTTGCGATCATAAAGTAAATGCTCTCATACCTCGTAGGCAAATTGCGACGTCGGCCAGCAGTGCCTGACGAGCATGACGTACATACTCAATGGTTTTCTCATTTTGTTATTTCCATATTCCCGTGAGAGGAAGTAAAGTTTTCTTCGGAATAAACTTCACTGGATTTCTTTCGAAGATGGGTGGGCTTCATCCATGCAGGGCCGACAACGTACCGTAATATATGACCCTCAGCTTGAAATGTCTGAATTCCTATAACCCATGTGTTCCTACAATAGTATGAAAGTACATATTATGCATAACTTTATGCATATACTGTTACTGACCCATAACATTTGACTTTATCTTCAGCAACTTAAAGTCCAAATCAGAATACACGAAAAAATCCTTGTTATAAGACCATGAACATGCCATTGTATGAGCTCAGACATAATAATGCGTTCATCAAGGACCTTATGTGTCCAACAATAAGGCAGTTTATCAAATGGGGTGGTGATAGAGTTATGTTGGTGTGTTGTTATTCAAATTCGGTCGGCTGACAACTCTATAGTTTTGCATGGCGGACATGGCCGAACAAGTTTTGTTTTATTTTGTTCGTGATAAATGCGCGTGCTTTGTGCTCGTATGCTATGGGAAATGGGAATGCTTCAGTAAAGTACAGCGCAGTTTATTTCACGTGGAATACCAAGGCGAATGGCTGTTCTGTGTTTATTTGTTAGCGAAAGGAAAGAAGAGAATTTATCAGCTGCTTGCATCAAAGATGTAACACGTCCGTCGGCGCTGTAAAATTGATTTTGAAGTAAATCTTATTTTTACATTATAATTTTGTATCGCTCTGTCATATTTGTGTTGTAACTTACAGTGAATCCTAGTATATTATGTTACGTGCTACTACTTATATTGAAGTGACTACAGACACCTCGAGGGTATTCAAGTTGTTAGAGGGACTAACGAGAAACCTGATAATCTTTTACAATAAATGTCTATATCTGATAAGTTGAGGTAAGTAATTTCCCTTTGGATAAATACAGACGTTATGTTGTGGTTTACTATGTACTCGTAGGTAAGACTACAGTAATCAGTTCGTAAAATATGAAGTCCTTTTTCTTCAAGTTCTGGTCACCCAATGCTGTCTCTTCCAAATCTCTCCACTTTTGGCGGTTTTGTGTAATGGGCACTTTAATGAGATCGTCTGTCCAACTAGTCGGTTGTCTTCCCACATTCCTTCGTCCTGTCAGTTACGTTATGTTCCGAAGTAACCTTACAAATAAATAAACAAAATTAATTTTCCATTTTCCCATAACATTTAGCGAGTAATTAGGGAAACTCTTGGCGCCACTTCTAGTAACAATAGTAATTGATTTCACAGTCGGACAGACAAACAAACATTCACACGTTTATTTATTACGATAGTTGTACAAACATTTATTAACTTTACTGTTTGAAAGCGTGACCGAAACATAAGGTTATGCGAATGAGAGATGTATCACTTCGTGTCGGTGGAATCCATACATTTTATGAAACCGGACTGATCTTATATTATGCCAAAATGTCTAGACACGAAACTATTTTGCTGTCTTATCTGGTAACATACAATCAGCTTTTGATTTAAATAGTAGTGCTAGAGACGATCGGCATTTGTCGAGGTTTCATTCCTCATCGTCATTCTCAGCCCGACTTCACCAATAATGTAACATGTCATTGTGCTATTCCCAAATCGCTGCTTTTTACATATTGTTATTTTACCTCTGCCTAAACCTTACAGGATTGATGTTATGGTATGATACTGACTATCTACAGCTCACATGGCTAGGCCTCAAGCAAAGAAGTTGACGAGGCATATAAGTCTTTGTTGACTTTGGCATTTTCATTGTTAAAATATTGAGTTCCTCAGTTCAATTAGAACAACCGCAGACAGACAGTTAAATGCATGGATATTTATTTAATTGGAGAATAACAAAGACATCTAAGTTAAGGCTTCAGCCAAAAAACCAGACATATCAAAAACCAGTTCTAAAATACCAATAATATATTTTATTTGGGCATAAACGTCCATTTTATTATTATTTCTTAAAGCGGAGACAAGGAACATCGTGATATATGGACGGGACGGTTATTTATCTTAATGGTTGCTGAGCTATTGCAAAATTTAAGTACATCATTAGTTTCTTTTATGTCTTTTGCAATAAAAGTTATTAAAGGAATTTCTAGATGCGGTTACAAGCTTTTTATCGCTTGATAATAAGAAAGGCGCAATATTCGTAGAAGTAGTTAGTGCTATTAATATTACATATTTTAACACTTCGTCAAACATTAGAAATGTTAAATGAATTGAAACGTTAGATTTATTGCTAAATATAATGTTAAATGTACCTATTGTTTAATGAAATGACGATAGAAATGCTTTTGTATGTTGAAATTGACTGTTAAAAAAGCAAACAAATAAAGTCTAAATAAATAAAAAACTGCAGAAATGAAAAAAATATAAAAATCATGATTTTTGATGTCAATCCCGCAGGAGGTTAACCGACTTTTTGGCGTTACTTTGAAAAGCATTTCTATGGTTCATAAGGTGGAAAGCGTTCTATCTGCCGTGTAAATCAACTGCTCCAAAAAATATGACCATAGAAAGACGTACCTACAAACGGGACTGAGCCAAAAAGAGTATGTAAGGATCGGAACAGGTTCTGAAGTCCCAGCCTACCCCACGGGAAAAGGCGTAAGTTTGTGCATGTATTTAAAGAATCCGAAACATCCCAAAACTTAAGCTTTATCGTCTCATAAATAAAACAAAAACAACCAGAAACCGAGATAAACCGTGTCGTAATTAATTGTAAGTGCTATTAAAGTACGGCGGCCATCAATATGACCCGCGCCGGCACAGCTCGCAAGTAGGGCGACCATTACGTGAAAAGTCCTGAATAAAAGCCGAAAAAATTCCGGACATTTTACCAACTCAACTAACTAACTTATCTTTTTTTTTCGGCAGAAAGATCCCTTACGTTCTGAGAAATGACAAGACCGGACAACGGTCCGAGAGAGGGCCAAAAAGCTGGACATCTCCGCACAAATCCAGACATATGGTAACGCTACTCGCAGGTGTGAAGCCTCTCACTCCATACATCTTGCAGATTAGCACACTTTAATATGCAAAACTTGAGATACAACGTGTTGTGTTGACATGCCTGTACGGACGAGGGGGATTAGTATGACATGGGTATTTGTCATGTTTGTTTTTTTTGTTTTATTGTCAGAGAGTTTCGTATTAAATACGCATGGATTTAGGTCACAGCGACCAATCTCAATAGAGATTAGTCAAAGAGGTGAACAGAATATACTAGAGTGCGCAGGCACAGGTGCACTCTCTGTTCCTTGATTCTCATAGTCCAATGGGACGGCCATCCGATACCACCGGGGAGTGGTCAAGTGTACGTGGGCCCGTTGGTTGCTTGCTTGGTTACTAGCCTGGATAGCCTAGGCATAGGGGTGTCATCTCAGCAACTTGACTCGATAGAGGCATCAAATTCAAAATAGATATTGCTACAGTTTTCATTACAATTAGGACAATTTCATAAATTACAAAATTTCTTAAATTCAAATAAAATTGTACCGCGTAAACGATAGCGAAAGGAGAATGGAGGAAAAAAAACGTGTTGCGCCGACCCCAAGCAACATGGGACTATGAGATGATGATTATATCAAATTCAAATATAATATCAAAAGCTCTATGATTTGAAGTCGGGGAAACTGTGCGACTGCGACCTTTTTTTTTTGTCAGCCTGAGTTGTCCCACTCCTGGGCAAAGGCCTCCCCCCATTCCTTCCACGTTTCTCGATGTTGCGCCTCTTCTCGCCAATTAACGAGAATGTTATCCAAGGCGTCCCGCCATCTTCTCCTCGGTCTACCTTCCTTTAAAATAAAAATAAATTAGTTTGCAATATTTCCACGTAGCTATAAAAAAACATATTTCAATCGATAAAATCGAAGCCTATTCTTATGCTAAACACAATATAACATTAGCATAATGAGACTTTCTTGTTCATGAATATAATATTTTCCATAGACATTCTTTGAGCATGGTGGGCGACAAATAGTAATAAATTTTTAGCTCTCCGATGGCGATAAAAGATTTTACATAAAATCACAAATTGATACCTATACCATATTTTTTTTGAATAAAAGTTTTATTTAATGTTTTATTTTGAGTTTATGGTTGTATGCCTTGACCTTTTGCAAGGTATTATTAAACAATGGCCTTGTTGAATAATACGTCGCCTTCAGATACGATTGGCCTTACTCTACTTACCGAAAAAACACATTTTTAAAAACAAGCTTTCAAATATAGGTGTGACGTCATTTTTTTTCGTATCTTCTCTGCATGCCCTTTTAATTGATACCCATAATATAGAGGTGCATAAAAAATCCCTGCGTAGTCCGCCAAATTGGGTTTATTTATTTATTTATTTATAGATAGGAGAACCAACAGCTATGACAAATGAATAACAATTATATAGGCAACACAGAGCCAATTACAGAATGACGTCTTTTAGCTAACCATGGATTGTTATTGAAACTAAACGTGTATGCATAATTTCAGCTAAATCGGTTGGGGATAACTGTTTTTAGATTCAGTTGCAAGATTTGACCTCGACAATCATACAAACATTGCAAGCTGCATTAAATAAAAGCTTGTAAAAACTTCGTTACATCAATATTAAATTCATTCATTTACTGACCGACAAGACAACTCACAGCCTAAACTGTTGGACCCAGAAACGTGAAATGTGTGAGCACTATGGAAAGATTTTTCAAAATGCTTCCCCTATAGGAGTTAAATGAGGATTAAATATGTATGGAAATTGGAAACCCATCCTGCACACAGCTAGTATCATGATATAATCGGGGCCCAGCTTCCTCCCATTAATTAACCTGTGTAGTATCGTCGTAATGTAACTTTCCTAGTTATTTACACCCTATTCAAACTTTAAACGGAGCGGCTTTACGAACATCAAAAGCTAATCAACGATCAATTAAAAGATATTAATGAACTCAAACATACCATAAAGATCAAAATCATAGACAACACAGCGCCATAAAAATAAATGTTAAAGAAAACCATAAAACACTTTCCTTTTAGAAAGTTACGTCACTTTATAAGACAACCGTCAAGTTATCTTAACAAAGTGGTCAAGCGTAAGTCGGACTCGGCCACCACGGGTTCTGTCTCCAGAACTAACAGGACTACAATCAGATTTACATATTATGATCCTTAGTGTGCCTAACTTTTATTTTTTAGAAAATCAAAACCGCGCAAAAGATAACGTGAAATTATTTTTCTTATGTTATTAGTGAAAGAATGCATATTGAATACTACTGTTACATATGTTTGTTATGTACTAAGCAAGCTCTAGACGATGATAGTATTCGTAGTCAAATTTTCATGAAAAAAAAACAAAATATTACCGTTCAGTCGGGGACGGTTCCTTGGAATAGTTCTTTACAGGTGCAATTAAACTATTGGTTTTCAGTTTCCCCACTTTTGGGAACAATGGCGTTTTAATTATTTGTTTTTTTTATACCTGAATGCGTCAGAAGGAGGATTGTCATTTTATCATCATCATCACTTCAGGTATCGTATCTAAAGAACTATCAAAACAGATATGGTTACCAAACAAAAAAAAACATTTTTTATTTTCAAACCCTAAGTTAAGAGACCCCAAAATCTCTAACACCTCACCGAAAACAGATCATAAACCACTCATTTACTCCACTATCAGGTAACTAATCTGCCCCCCCCCCGCCCCCCGGGTGGTCGGCGCATCACCTAAGCTATCTCAGGTTACATTCTGTCCGAGGGCTTCATGCCACTGTTGACAGTAGCCGTCAAATTAATTACAGGCACAGCTACAGATAACGGGTAAGCAGAGATTAAGGTCTTAGGGAATTGTGATGACAGGCGTGTAAGTTGGGTAAATAAAAAAGGAGGCAGGCCACCGACGCGACGATGGTAATAGGGTTGAAACAGGAGTCCCTAAAGAGAAGAAATTCTTATGCAATAACGCGATGCCTTCTTGTCCTTCTGTCTGTTTCATTTAAGCCCTGGACTCTCCGCTTAAACCCAGGATAAGTCCAGTTTTTTAAATAATTTGATAAACAAAGTACATTCCGTCGATCTCGCCTTTCGTCTTGTCGTCTTATTGTATCCTCTGGTGTCGGCGCTCAATTTTAAGAGAATAACACATTTCCTGGTAGAAATATTGACCAACAGGCAACATGGTAGGAGGACTGACTGCCCATGGTACACTGAACGTATATTTAAGTATCACCAATAGTGGGTAATTCGCGCCAATAATCCTGTACAACACTCCAGGCCCCATGTTAGCGGACCAGTGTATGTTCTACCCAGAGGGCGTGACAAGCAAGCCCTTAATCAGTTCCCCTGCAATTTGCATGCACCACAGTGTAATGTATGTGCTGCTCGGAGTTGTAATTGTTAAGTAATAACAGATCGGCAGATATCGCGGATCTGCCTGTAATCGGCGCGGGTAGTTTGCGCGTGATATTGTTTGAATAAGGTCGTAAATTGTGAGCTAAAGTCGATGTAGGCGTAGGAAGTGTTCCTTCTAATTTCTAAGCTTCGTTCAACGATCCGTCCGACTAATGGTGTGGTTCATCACCATCTGCCTATTCTTTACCTAACTATATTATTGGGGTTGGCTTTCAATCCATGCGGCTGAATACTTATATAGTCTACATGGAGCGACTGGCTATCTGACCTCCAGAACCCCGTTTCTGGTTAATCGAGAAGAATTATCTAGCTTTGAAAGTCTTAGATGAAGTAACTGCTTTATCAAACAATTTATTATCCATCAAAATATAACTGTAGCTCGCCATAAATGGTGTTCTTAATTTAATAGCAGACTTCGGAAAGCAATTGAATCGTTTTATATTGTAAACAGCATGAAATTCCGCTTAGTAATAATGCTGTTTAAGAAATCACATCTGATGTAAAGGTTTGTTCAGATGGGGACCAACTTTAGAGACACAAATTAACTACTAGGTAAAATATTTACTATCCAATTCCACATTTCACAGCTCTTTTTTAAATCCCAAAAAATAGGAGCGAACCTACTGCCATCGACCAGGCAGGCATAGATCCAGAATCTGGTCCGCTACTGAGGAATTCATGCTCGAAAAAATACAGTAACACTTGGCCGACCTGGCAATTGAACACAAAAAATTATACATATGTATATAGGTATGGCTCAACACCTAATTTAGTTACAACTCTTCATACTGACACCTTCCTACAAACGTCTATGCCAGTCTATCATTATCTCGCATCTACATATTACTTGTTACCATTATAAACTAATCCCTTTCTCTCAGACATTAGGACTTGCGAAAATGCGTGGGAGTACTCGTATCTCTGAATGACAATAGCATATTAACCTAAAAGTGGTACAGCACATAAATTGTAAATATTAAGACAATTATTACTTTTGCTGACATTTGCGTTAGTCTGATATATGATTATTAGTAATCTAAGCACTCGATTTTGATTAATGTTAAGCTTAACCAGCATTCTCTTATTGTGAAGCCTTTAATTGTCTTAAACGACAGAAGATAAAATTTTATTCGTAATAAGTTATCGAACGAATCAGACGTCAATTTGCGGAGTTAATGTTATGCAAGAACCTTTAGTTTAATCAAGTTTCAATCATAAACATTTGCAACCAATAAAGTCATTCCATCTGAACCTAGCCTTACTTCAAAGCCACCGCAGGTTCCCTCACTAATTGAGCTAACGTGGATTATGTCTGAATTAATTAAACGTTCTTATTAATTAGGTAATTAGTAAGCTTATGAGCCGCGATGACTGCGCAGCGGGGGAGCACGGCTTCATTCCCGGCGCGCAATCTTTTTCATATGTTACTAGATTACGATGTTATTCACAGAATGTTGAGGAAATTGATTTCGACGTTGTCGAGAATTTTAATAATTTGATGCTGATTTTGTAATTAAGTAATTTGTTAAAGTTTTGGTGATTTCTTTGGGATATGAAGTTATCTTTAATGAGATAAGCTGGCGCCTTCTAAAATAAAATTTCGTTCTGTTCGGGTATATGGTGGACCCACAATGGTGAACCCTATACCCGAATAGGGATTACGTTGCTATGTCACTATTGGGGAATTTTCTGTATGCCAATGAAAATAAAGTAATATTATCTTGCACCTCTCCATAAACCTCTATCGGATACTAATCTTCTTCGTGTCGCTGCCGGCAACACTTCAAATTTGGTTCGACTAAAATCTCGCCACTTCTGCGGCTTCGTTGGTGGAAGCATAGAGGTTACTGCATGTGTTGGGGCACAGAAGGCAGAATAAGAAGTAGAACATAGTTGAACAAAGAAATAACTTCGACGATCATAAAGCTTCCCAAACAAACAAGCACCTCAACACTTTACTCAGTATTTGTATCACGCATATCGGCTCCCTTAGATCGATACAACATCGCGCTTACACATTTTTTGTCACGTTCCCCTCAGCCGTGCCACTTGCTCACGTAACACACGCGTGACGATGGCGGTGATATATTATCAGTTGCAAGAGCTTACATCCTGCACTTGATTAGGTAACCTGATATTTTACGGGACGAAGCTTGTAGACCTCTATTGTAAGGCTAAAGTTTCTTGACCAGTGTTCGAAGTTAGCGCCAAGAGTAACTCGCATTACTTAAGGGCTTTAATAAATGAATTCATGTTACAATAGAAGTGTGCTTATATTGGTTTCAACGCGGCCGAAAATAAAAGCATATTCTCCGGTTGGTAAATGTGTTTCTTTAATGCCAAAATCCAAATCCTATGGTTTTGGAGAGTTTTGTCTAATGACACCCATGATGGTTGATCAATCATATTTTCATTTAGAATTATCAGTTTCTACTGTCCTCAGATCCATACTCTATTAGTACAGAACACAAGCTAGATACCTTACAACATATTTCCGCAAAAGGCTTTGGAAAGCATCGCTGCGTAGCGTCATCTCGCTCGCAATGAGACAAATGTCATGTGTTCATGGAATGGCCGCGATGGCGCGACCCTCGGGGGCAGGTGGCCATTAGCCGTGAACTGACAGATGCTTCGGATGCCTGCAGTGCTAGTACACTGTCATTATACCTGATTGAGTACTAGCCTAAGATTTAAATCGTTAGATCGCCTTTCGCCGATCGTTTCGTTCACAATGTCATTTGAATTATATTTTCTGGTTTCAAGCGGGATGTACGAGCTTATTTTTTTCATTTTGGCCACTTTTCGCATGTCTCAAGTACTGTGAGGGCCATATCTAAGGATTTTATCTTTAGTTCTATCAAAGTTTTAGTTAAAAACAATATAGGTGAAATAATTAACTATGTGTGTGATTGTAACCATGATTAGTCGCTTTACTTACTTCATCTTTAATTTAAACGAAAAAATTATGTGGCCCCTTATATTTAGTACCGTACCCTTTGGTATTTCTGAGATACTAAAGGAACAAAAACTATAAGCATAGGAGGCAGAAACCGCAGAATGCAACGAGTGACAATCTCTACGTATTTTTGCCTCGTCAACGGTAATGCATTGCCTTTATACTATGGATGAAGGATGCCTTCTTAATTAATACAAGTAGTTAAAAAAAAAACTAATAGCCCCACGCACGAGACCCTTAGAAATTATTCAAAGTCAGTTGCTTAACCTTACAAGGCAATTTAAATATCAAAAGGCTATCAAAGTCTGAAATACCCAGAACTATTAAAACTAACAAACTATTGTTCAAAACTTCAAACAATAACGTTCAAACATTTCCTTAGAAGACTTGAAAGCGCGCCGCTCGACTCCTGCGCATACAGAGAGCTTTTAATAAGTGTGCTAGGAACCACAAAGCTTAAATGTGGTTTCACCTGCATAATGTTATTTTTTGATGTAAAAGCCTTATCCATGATAATACAAATTTTAAAATTTAGTATTAAAATCCCACTAAAGGAAAATTATCACAATTCCACCTACTACGTATTTCTAGAAATCTCGCCGCTTTTGTGGTCGGCTCCCAGTCTAACCGTAAGGAAAATCTAATTGAAAAATATTCACAAAAAAGTGAAGTTACTAAATAACATCACTTTTCAAATGACATCTTTAGGGAACTTTATCAAATCGCTCAATTTGTAAATGATAATACAAATGACGATCCACAGAGTAGCGTTATTTTTTTTTTGCAATTATTTATTGTATTAAATAAGATTGCTTAGAAACAAGTACAACATAGCTTGGCCTGCGGTTTCGCCCGCATCATGTTATAATGTCCGCGTTTCCCATCGAGTTTATGGTGTCGAGTCGGTGAGCGGGTCTGAGCATGTGGTCACGGACCTTACATAAAATGCAAAGCGGAGCGAAAATAACTCAGCTTTTTGTGCACGAATAGTTCTTAGAGGTTGATGATAGTAGTACAGTCAAGACACCAAGACAGCTAGTTTTTAGAACGAAAAAACTTTAAGAAACTATATGTGTGGTATTCGATAGTGGCTAGCCGCTAGGATGATCGAACTAAAAGATGGGTATCTATAGACCGACCGCTTTAATGAGTCCTCCGCTTTGCCCCATCAAAGGCACATTAAGCTTCCACAAAGTCCTAACAATATCCTAAAGGTTATTTGCTTTAAAATAACCAAAATCCATGTAGGTATTACGATACTTATTGAACCAATACGTGATCAACCGGCAGAGTATTCCATTTAAATTGATACCTTCGCGAGGACTCATTAAAGCGGTCGGTCTATAAATAGTTTTATGTTCGTACAGTTTGTCACTCTCATAAGTATAGAATGGAATATGTGATGACAGAAAACAGCTGGAATGATCGAATTGAGGTAATAACGAAATCTACCTGTTACGATTACGACTATTTTATTACAAGCTTTTTATTAACTTGCCTTGTTACTTAGTTGGTTAGTTAGCATTTATTGGTCAAATCTTGCATCTGAATTTCAAACCAGTTCCCCCGAACCGATTGAGCTGAACTTTTGCCCACACCTTTGGTTCTGGTGACAATACACTTTTATGACAGATCTAATTTGATCCTGCAGCCAGGGTCACCTCCTCACGAGAGAACTCCTCAACAGTTAATAGCTAATATATAAAGCTAGCTAATAATAGTACTAATAGCACAGACACGAAACTTTGTATACGCGTTCAATGTTGATAGATAAACCTAATATTCTCCTAATCCTATACATTTTTGACTTTGGTTACAAGCCAACCCATACCAAGCCTTTGTAAGTTTTATCATCTCTTGGAAACTAAACAGTCCTTATTTGGTAAGAATTAAATTAGTATGCCTACAACACTTAGTAGAGTCAGCAGTATTATGTAGAGTCGTTATCTGATATTATTTACGAAGCGCGGGCGCACGTGCGACTCTATCGCGCCGCTTTTTACTCAACACCGATAGAGTCGAGGAAAGTGCTACTTGTTGAACCTACGTTTATTATCACATAAATTACAGAGAGATAACTCTAGCGGTGGGGTGTTATAATGCGTATAATGTTACACTACTTGAAAATTGTATTATTAGAAAAAAAACTGTTTGCTTCATATTCAAAAGATGTAAGTATTTTTAAAATATACTTTGCTCTGCCTATCCGTTCGAGAAATTGAACCGTAATGTTATCTATTGTTATTTTTTTGGTTTAATTTTATTGGTCGGGGGAAGTTTTCTATTTTCTCATTTCTAGTGTCCATTTATCAAATTTTCGTAAATAAATAGCATAACATTACGCCTGTAATACCCGAAAGCTTAGGTAGAGGTGTACCTTATAGTAAAGTCAGTCACAAATCCCTGGACCCGAGAATCGAACTCTGGACCATTGCAGTGGTACATGCAATATAATAAAATGTGGAGAGAAAATCAAAATCCTGCAGTGTGTAGCAACAGAGATTATACGATAAGTTAGTACGATACGCCGAAGCTTACGGACAAGTAAGATACCTTATTACGATTCACAACATGTACGTAGTTGATATGCGATTCTGTGCGCGCCAATAAAATATCAGAACAACCTTCTTTGATATTGACTTGATATGGCACTTGAGTGAATTAAGTATTGTTACACAGAGCCCCACTTTATTTCTTTACAAGAAATCATTGAAGATAAATTGGGTTTTCAATCCAAAAAGATTTTTTAACTCAAATATCAGTTCAGTTGGACCCAGATCCAGTGTGATAGATTAGATTACATTTGGTCGGATACGGGATAAGAATAGTTTATCGCAGTCCTCTTAGAAGAATTTAGGCAAAATTAAAATAATGACAAAATTAAATATTCATTTGGGTACCTACTTTAACATTTTCACATTAAAATAAAAACTTTGTCGGCTCTTTATGATGAGTGTGCATAGAAAGAGGATTCTGCAAGCACAACATACATTAATTTGAAAACGAAATCTTAGCTAGATTTAACCAGAACCCTCGCAGGTTATTACCGAAATAATGTGAAGTGCAGTCAATAAAATTTATCAGTCAGTAAATAAAAAGCATTTTTAATTTCCTTCTACTTAGTTCATTTACTTCTGCCCCACCTCTTAAAAAAGCCGGGCCATGACTGTTCGCACGTTTATGAAATTGGATTTGTTTGCTTGGATTAAAGAGATGATTTTCAAAGCTGCACTAACAAATTAATTTTGATCAAAAGGAGCTTTTAATAAAACTGAAAGAAAAAGCCTGTGTGTCACAGTTTATTTTCAATATCAACCATACTAACACATTAATTAATTGTTATAAATATACGCATTAGTCACTAAATAGATCCAACATATTCGCAAATTACCTCCACATCGTTTCCCAAAGCATTTATTTAAAAATGGAGTCAAAAAACTATCGAACACTGCACACCGTCACAGCTGCTTAACATTGAGTGATTTAGCAGCGAGTGCAGTGACAGAAGCCGCCATTATCATAACAGTTTGTGGTCGCTTTTTACCGCCTCCGAAGTCATGCCAGCCTGGTAGTTGGGAGGTGATGGCAGCCATTACCGTTCTTGCTAACAACTGCCTTTCAAATGGTCTATTAATCTTTGGATGGTTGTTTGTTGGTGACGACAGTCATTAGGTTTTTGTTGTCAATAGGTTTTGGTGTTTGGTTCTCATGACTTAGGTGTTTTACTTTAGATTGAATTTTTATGTTTGTAAAAGCATTTTTAAATATTATTGCATTGAGCCTCAGCTTGGTCGTTAAATGACTTCCAACTGCATAATGATTGATCAGGCTATACTGAAAGCTTATGAAAGTTTTCAGTTGCAAGATTTAGCAGTTGCAACAGAAGCCGCCATTATTATTAAAGTTTGCGGTTCGTTTTTACCGCCTATAAAGTCATGCCGCTAGTCTGTTCGTTGGAAGGTGATGGCAGCTGTCACCGTTCTTGCTAACAACTGCCTTTCAAATGGCATTCTTCTTTAGATGGTTGTTTGTCGGTACTAATTAGGTATAGATAGGTTTTGTTATTGTTTCGGTGTTTGGTTCCCATTGCCTATTAAGGATTTGTTTAGGTTGATTTTTTATGTTTGTGAAATCATTTTCAAATGAGGCACATAGAGCCACAGCTTTGGCGTTAAATTATTTCCAACTGCAACTTTACTTATGGAGCTGTACTGAAAAGTTTCAATATAACTGCTGTGCAAGCTTGTAGCAAGGCTCTATTAGGCGGTTAAAACTTTTCTAAAAGTATTCATATTATGATCATAATTTCTTAAGATAATGGAAAAAACTAACATTGCAAAAGCTGTCTTACAAGAATCATGATGCTATTTCTGTCAACTTTACTTGTAATAAAAATCGATTAGCACAAGTAATTACAGTTTCTTGACCAAAAAACAAGTGTTCATGGCTCTCATGCGACACAGTCGCGACTGGAACTAGCAAGACCCGATTGTCTCCATCGCGAACCTTCATAAAATTACAAATCAACTTTTTTACCAAAAGCTTTCGCTCGTCATCAAAGTTGTATACATTAATCATACCTGTCTTTCTGTTGCAGCCGCTTATGGGGGAGCGTGCGGGAGGGAAAGAGAGGAAGCGATAGCGCGAGAGGTGCGCGCGCGCCGAGTCTGCAGCGCCGCGCCGCGTCAGTCGACGGAAACCCCCCCACGGGACAGTAGCGTCGAGTGATTCTAAACATTTTTTATTAAATAATAAATTTTCTTTTACAAAGTGGTGATAATATACTAAAGCGTCAAGTGCGTGTTGTTAGGCTGTGTTGTGCGTGTTTGGATGTGTACTCGTGTACTAACAGTGCAGTGCAGTGTTTGATTGTGTTTCAGCTGTCGTGTTGCTTCACGGTGATGATTATTGGATTTGCTCGAGGTATAGTATTTTTGTTTTATTGTTTACATTGTATTGTGCTCTCTTATTGGATCAGAACCATTGTCTCAATTAAAAGATTTAGCATTACTTCCATAACAGGAAAAGCAGTTGATTTTCCTCTCTATCAGAAGAATTGAATGTCTATTCCAACATCAAACACAATTAATCAAAAATACACTATAAAAAAAACTCCATACAGAAAAACAGTCATTAGGAAATAGGAGTAAATCCGCCTTCACAGCCGAAATAGTTGAACCGAAAAAATCTCTCACATCAGCGTTGTATTAATAATACAGATCATTAATCATAACTACGATAACATCGTTAGCGACAATAGATCGTTAAGTCGAAAGAAACTAAACATAAATGAAATATGAACTTGAGACTACGACACTACGCCCTTAAAATTTAGTATACCTGAGCAGAGACAGTCGCGTTACCGATGCAGAGACAGTACTACGCTGACCTAAGATGTTATCTAAGAAAAGACATCAACGCGCTCGCTACGTAAAGGTGCTATATTTTCACACAGGATTTTTACGATGGAAAGTTATATATCGCGTTAATATTAAGTATTTTAATACTAAATGTTGTGTATTTTTGGGTTAAGTGTGTATATTAAGATACATATTTGGGAATGTTCCTTCTTAGTTGTTTTTGAGGTATCGTATCCACAGCACTTAAATTGAACAAGGTTATTTTACAAAATCAATTCTCAAAATTAGATTGAAATGTCAAATGTTTTTAAGCCGCTTAGCCGAAACTTCGACAGTTTTTAAAGCTCTTAAAACGTTTATTGCGCCATAAATTAAAAGTAAATCACCCAAAATTATGTTTTCCTGCTATATTTTAAGCAAATCTCAAATAACCTCTTAAACGTCTTATTTTAAGCTCGAGAATACTTAAAAGTGGTTATTTGCATACCTCCGGCGTTTCATGAAGCCATGAAAACGTCAATGTCGCCAATAAATGCGGTAACGATACGAATACAGCCTTATTATAAACACAGACTAAAATCACTTTTGATACTCACAGAATAAGGTTAAAAATCTTTTAAACTTGAACTAGTAGAATTTGTATGCAAGTGAGGTTCAGCGAAATTGATATTAAAATTCGAAATTATAGTAAATTGGACTTTGTTACTACAGTGGTAAAGTTCAAATATTGTTATTAAATAACGGTCGTAGGAGAGATTGTGCTTTGTTTTTATAATTTTATTTGTTTTAACAAATGCTGCGATGTATCTGAAGCGATCTATCTCTCGTTGTCTCGTCGGTTAATGCCGGATTATTGTGCACAGATAGAACTGATCTTGATATAATACCAGACGATATGCAGACTATCACGGTAATATGTTAAGAAAAGACCAAATAGTGATGAAGAGAGAGAGAGACAGAGGGACTTTCTTGTAACTTAATAATACTTGCATACTTAATTTTGAGTTAGACTATGTTTGGTTTTTATTATGGAACGATTGGCACCTATCGTTACCCTAATGTGGACACCACTTTGGCGTCTAATTTTATGAAAAGTCTATAAAATGAATAATAAAGTAATTCCGCTTCGTTAAACTGCCACACAACTAACGATCGTTTATCTAAAAACTTCACTTAAACTGACGAATTTCCTCATACTAATCCAAGACACTTCGTCCATATCAAATTATATCCAAATCTATACAACCAGCACCATTATAAAGCAACAAACATAAAAACTTTCACTAATTCTAATGAGCATACCAATTCCTTACAAATATCTCTCCCATTACAAATACTTTAACTTAACTTAACTTAACTTAACTTCCGTAACTTACAGAAGCGTTCCTAATCTTAAGTCAGTCATTAAGTTAACCGTGGATAGCCAATCAGACGCCGGTAAGTTTAGCGACCGCCCACGACGTACGCCTTCCTATCATTTACATAACATATGAACATACGATAATATTTAAGTATATGTACATAAGCGACAATATTACACAACACCTTGTTTTGATAGAAAAGACGTCCGTTTGGAAATCTGCTGCTAGCGTTGTCATGGGAAAGTATTTGAGTGTCAGGGTGTGGTATTGTGTTAAAAGCTTGTTTGGTTGACTAGGGCTTAAGAACCGAGTGGAATAATATACTAACAAATAAAACCCAAAGAAATGACAATATTTGAAACGAGAGGAACCCGTACCGCAATCTCAGACACTGGGACTGAATGAATAGAGTTCGAAATTCTATGTATAGTATTATGTGAGATTATGTCACACACACGCGTGCCCCGGTTCCGGCCTGCTATCCGGCTTCAGACAATTTATCTCCGGACATGAAGTTCCGGTGCTTTTGTAAAGATATCCAAGATCTTAATAAAATATATTAAGATGTTCTGCAGTCAGTATCTCTTTAGTCAAATCGTATTGGCATCCATTAGGAGTTATGCCAACATAAGTCGTATTGCTGGCTACGATGAGTTGTACTCTGTATTATATGAACTTTAGCGCCAACTTGAATTCGCTTTAACTACAACTACAACAACAACTACTATACTGAAACTACACACCCAAACCCGTAAAAGCCTACAAAATGGAACCAATAGATACTTACAAGTAACTCCACTATACTCCTCAGAACCAGTCAAACTGATAGGACTAATTTCGGAACTTCTGCGTACACCGGACACTGAAAAAATCTTCAACAAATATCTGTACGACCGGAACCGCGTCCGCAAGTTGTCCGTACCAGTTTGACCCAACCTTTAATCATTCATAATTTATTAGCACCATAAAAAGCACCTATGTAACAACAAGTTCAACAACAAAATACCACTTTCTCTCTACCACAGGTAACAGCCACTAAACGATGCCCATTGCGTGGTGGTACTTGGGCACTTTTTCTGCCGGAGAACGGAATGTGTTCGTTACGTAAGTGCCCGAGGGGATGTAAAGGGCACAAGCCGGCTGTGAGTGCACCTGCGTCCTCTGAGAGAGGACGTTGCGGTGTATGTGCACGCTTGATTGAGCTGGGGAGATGAGCAGACTTCAACATGTAGTGATGTTAACTGATGGGGCGGTGGCAAACACTATGTTGGTTATGTTACATTTAAATGACGATAAAAACAATTTAAGTTGAAAACGTCAATGCCTGAAAAATTTGTACAGTCATCGTTGAATAATAAATCAAGTTACCATAGTACCTATGTTTTCTCCAAATAATAGCTACTTTAAAGTATTCTTTGGAAGATTCTGCCAAGAATAACTTCAGTGCCCCTCGAATACCATACCCCTCTCAAAATAATTCTACTCAATTAAAAGATAAACATTTAACACACACACGCAATACTTTCAAAGGCAGGAACTTACACTAACTCAATTTACAGATCAATCGGATAACATCCAACAATAGACCACTATTGTTTAGTCAGACGTTTCTACAAACAGAGCCTGCCATGCGCTCGCGCATTCGGTTTCACTCACAGAATAAATAACAGATGGATAACTAATAAACTTATTTTTGGTGGGTCAAATTGTTTTCACCTTTAGCCTCACCAAATTTCTAAGGGCGTTTACGATATATTATGGTTATAAAGATAACATATCTATTTTACCGCTACTTTGCTCACGAAGTCGAAAGAGAGTTGTAAAAATTTGTTATTTTTCATCTTTTGCCTCTCATCATTATTTGCCTCGTTGTTCTAGAGGTCGCAAGTGCTACTGCTGGACATGATGAGGACCTCATCATTTTCAGCAACAGCAGACCACACCACTAATGCTTGCGACCACAAAATGCCCGACCTGGGAATCGATCGTCAAGTCGGGCAGATTATTATTTTTAGTCAGGAATTACTTAGTAGCAGCTCGAAGTCTGAATTTGTTGGGCCAATGTTCATGACAATAGGCTCCCTCCCTATTACATGGGACTCAAACATAACTGGCAAAATTCGAGTGTAGGTACACCACTGCTTAACCCTTCGGGGATCACAGGTTATTTTTTTTTTTTTGGAATGGGTATTCATCAAATAAGTCCTCCCGCTCTGGGTGGATTGGGAGGGAGTGTCAGACTTTTACCTAAAACCCATCCATGTTCCTTCTTTGCCCTTTGTGTTCCAGGGCTGCGGTATCTCTTTCGAACAGTCCCGCAGCCCGGGATCACAGGCTTGATATTATGTTATAGCTAATCAGCATATCTGTTGGGTCAAACGCTCTAACCTTTAACCTCACCGAATTCCCAAAGAGCGCTAACGAAATATTTACGGCTTTAATGATTAGCATATCTATTTAATGGCTTGTTGTGCTCACGAAATCGAAAGGGTTGTAAAGTTTAAGTTATTGCTCTGACATCTAAGTAGTCAATATACTCATGATGGAAGGGACAACGCGAGTATCTACTAGCAAGTAGGTGTTATCCGAATAAGTTTCACTGAAATAATGGGATCACATTTCTCCTGATAGCCTCCCTTTAATTAATTCGGGCCAAAGAGATTTCAAATTCGATTTGATTCTACGCTTTCGACATAGCCACTCAATTTTCTAATTCTCTGTGTTTCTACTATTAATTTTACTTCAAACTTAGGATTTAAAATCAAACAAGAGTCAAGAGTCTCCATGAAAACTGTATCTTAGAGTAACTCATTAGGGTCCAAAGTCGTTTAAATAAAGGCCGTATTAGCTCAATCATTTCAAAGAGCCATTGTGTGGAGTTTGTTCGTTAAATAGTGCGCGCTCTCTGTTTGGTTAGGAGAGAGCTGCTCCGCGGCTCTACTATCATTTATTTGCATATATTACACATATATATGTACAGTCAAATAAGCTATTTGGTATACAGGTAGCTAACTTGCAAGTCATGAAGCCGTTTTCACTAAAATTACACCTTAATGAATGCCTTTGTCTAGTTAACAGCTGGCTGGCAGCTATTTTTATCTTCTAGAAATCTAGCGGCGCGTTTTTAGGCATTCATGTAAGTATCGCTGAGTCTTAGTGAAAACAGGCACTAAGCAATGTTCAAGTGACATTTGGTTTGCTGTAAGAAAACCCAATTCCGGGTTAAGCTCGCCATTGTACATAAGTTATATTATTGCAATTTGTATGTATATTTTTTGTTGTTTTGTGTGCAATAAAGAATAAGAGAATGTGCACTGAGTACCTAGTAAGTTATTTTACACCACTCTCACTCTCTGATTCATGTAGACCAGCTTTCAAAAGGTTGAAAATCTTAACCCTACCTTCTTTATACATATTTGAAGCGGCAATGATGATAAAACGCGATGTAAATAAATATGAAACGTTGAGAAGTGCGAGACACAAAACTGAACTTAAAGGCATTAAATGTAGAACAGTAAAATTTAAATCGAGTGTATTTGGTATTGGAGTTAAAATCTATAACAAACTCCCAAACTGCATCAAGAATATCTCATCATTAAATGTTTTTAAATTAAAGCTAAAAGAATTTCTCATATGTAAAACATATTATGCAATTAATGAATTTCTGAATGACCGAATTATTGACTAAAATTGTATTTGACTTATTTAATGTAAATTATATGAGGCTGACTAAAGCTTGACATGTTAAACTTATATTTATTTATTTTTTGACTTATTTAATGCATGACCGAAATAATTATGTCTGTTATTGAATGTTTGATGAGGTTGACCAAAAAATTTAAATGTTAAACTTATTTTTTTATTATTTTTTACTTATTTAACGTAAATTGTATGTACTTAAAAATTATGTAATAATGAATGTAAAATTAGGTGGACTAAACCACCACCTGGATAACAATCACCAACCAGTGTAAGAGTGTAATTGTATTATTATTCATTATTTTTTTAACATAACCAATATATTGACACACATATAAATGTTGTACACCCCATGGGTATGTTACAGTGATACAATAATGTAATTATAAGATCCGACTTTTCACCTGTAACAAACAATAAATAAATGAATTATGAATTATGAATTATCTCAGAAGTCCCATAAACATAAAAAGTTATTACGGACGCCATGAAAATGAACATTAGCAGTAAAATTTAAATATTAATATTTTTGCCTGTAAACCAAATTACTTCTTCGACTGTACTTGGGTAGTTCGGTATGTACTGATGTTGAGAAATCGAGAGCATAAAATGATAATGAAATAACTTAGAGATGCAGCTATGTTATCGGTGAGAGAGCTGCATCTGAGAGGCACTGCGGTCATCTACCTGGGAAGGTTGTAGCTATGGAAATCATCGTTTGTTACCAGTTTTAGCTGGTTTTCCAGTTTTTTCTAGTCTAGTCTAGCCTGTTTTTTACTTGTTTTCTACTAGAGTATATTGAAATGGGTCTTTAAAGACTTTTAGCGGTAACATGCACTGCACACTGCAGACTAAAGTAATTATGAGTGAAGGACTAAAGATTCACCGCCTTGCCATTTTACTTGGACTCGACGCGTCCATTTTCTCCCGTCAAGAGTCACGCCAAAGACCACTAAGACAAAAATTGTGATTCCTTTAAATAAAGTTCCTCATCTAAGTTCAAAAATAATCTTATAGCTTTCTTCTAGTTTAGAGTAGCATATGGAACGGTACGAGTGAACTAAAGCATTATCCAAATACCCAGCCGTCTGGCATGCCACTCAAGTTATGCACTCATTTGTCAGCACGTCTACTTCCTTCCTCAATCACGGTTTTAGATTTCACTTCCTCTCCGTTCTCTCAATGCTCAAGCCCCCAATTATTTACGAAACTGCGCCATTGAATTAATCATTCATTTGTTTTCACCAATCATTCGTTACCCGCTGCGATCAAGCCGTGCCCTGAACCACTGCAATTAATTCAAGTTTTAAAACAAAGCCTTTTATTTGGAAGTCGATTGTCCCCGGCTTTTGTTTTGAAGTCGTTTGTCCGACTTTCATTTTTATACGGCAAGTTTTGTTTTAGCATTGTACGTAATTTATCCGTACTTGATAGTTATAGGGTTTAAAATTAATTGTTATGTAGGTTTTTATTGCCGCAATGGACACCTCGGTCTTGTAGCGGGTTCGTACTAAAGCGAAAGGCGTGTTAGTATACATTGTATGTGGGCGTTCCGCAGATAACATTTGCACATGATTATAAATTACTGGAAGTGTCTTGTTGTACTTGTATCTTTATTTCTTCGCACGTTTTGTTTGTCTGGTCCTCGGCTGGCCAAATTGCATAAACATCAGAAACAGGTCGAAAAGGCATTCCACATTTTCGAACTGTTTCTGGTGTTGATGCTTTTTGTAAGGAATTCTTTGAAGAATCGTTAGAGTTGTATTTAACTTGGGACTCATACTATTGTCGAATTTCTGAGGAATAAAATCATTCTAATGTCGCAATTTAATCATGGCTACAAACATCTTGCTGACAATTTTGGCTATTACCCTGGCCGTCTATCTTTCTGTCTGCCCCCATGGGAATAAGTCGTAAGTTTATGTATGTAGCCGGTCCATTCTTTGGCGAGACCCATATAACATCGCGTAGCGTTTTGTTAATTAACCAACACAACCTTGTCTCTTAAATGGCCCTCCAACAATTAACCCATAAAATCACACACCATCCACATTCTCCACAACAATTGCTCATAACCCCATGTTCCCATAGCGCGAGATCTGAGCGAGATAGCCGCGCGGGCAATTAACCCGTGACCCCCCTGACCCCCGCCAGGCCCCGGCCGGGCTATCGAGCTATCAGACAATGGCGATCAGCTTTATGAAGCACTGCCTAGGCTTTACTTGATTGTAGGGGAATAGGCTTTCGATTGTAGTTTGTATATAGGAAGTATGATGTTATTGTTATATTTCCGCATAGTATGACATAATCAGTATAAGATTGCTGGGATATAGGCCTCCTCTCTGTGGAGTCGCGCATTCTTATTAAATGTAATGGTTCTTACTTAGATATATTGTCTCACTGACAAATGGTTTCACTCATCCCCATGTCTTCCATAGGTCACTAGGACGGTACCTTTTAATGTCCAAGAAAAAAAAACTACATACAATGTAAAGAAGATGCTGTTTTCTTTTATAGCTTATTCACAAGAGAGTGACGAAAAAAGGTTTACATTTCGTTTTCATCCGAAAGCTGAAAAATGGATAGGAATTTGGTAAAATGTGAACAACATTCGGCCGGACTTTACGATAGTGAATTCAGAGTTAGTATGTTAAAAATAGGATAATAAATTAATTATAATTCAACCTTACTAACCTCCTGCCAAATTACTTACTTATTGTACCAGTAGCCACTAGCCAGCCAAGTATTGTGGCATCACTCACAAAAACTCACACGCCGACCTCGCATCGGCCTCGCGTGACCTCGCTCACCATTCATACCATATTACACCACGTTATTTACTTATCCACTAATACCTACTATTTACACGATCTAATATAACTCCAAACTTCAATTAGATTCGGTAAAAAAGTAAACGAAAATGCGTTCCTACGTAAATACAGTATTACCAGTTTAAGTTTGCGGTTTGAGGTGGCGCTGCTTGTCAAGAAAAAATGCATTAATATGTCAAATTCTATACATTTAATATTAGTTCAGTGTTTTGCCGCCTGCGTAGATATGCTGGTCGAAATGTTTAATTGAACATAGCATGCAACGCGGCATGTCCGGTGACCATGTAATTGAATGTGTATTAAAATTATAATAAATTATAATTTTTTTGGTAGTGTTTGTTTTTATTTGAAGCAATGCATGCTCTTTCTCATTAACTGTTTGAATTTGATTTATTATTGTGTACGGCGAGTTATTTTAATGCATGTTAGGGTGTGCACACAATAGCGCAAGACTAGCGCACGCAGCGCGCATGTTAATGCAATGTTCGCTCAACGTTCGCCGGTTAAGGAGAACGTGCGCACGTTTACAATTTACAGATAACCTTTTAAATGTCATAGAGGCTAAAAGAGACTAAAAGATTTAAGACCACGCCTTATTTTACTTAATAGCACATTGCATTGCCTAAACCATATGTTGGAGATGACTGTACAAGGTCTAGGTACCTCTAAAAGTCCTACGCTGCAACTTTATAGAAAATCAAAATGGCGATGGGGTTACTTTACTATTCAAAGCCTTTATAAAAAAAAATTCAAACCCGTTTTCTAGCTCGAACTTGCATTCGGTTAGCATTACGAATGCTCGTTGTCAAATAAAGTGCTCTTCAAAGAAACCTTCACAAGAACTCCCGATGAGGCCGCACCTTTACACGAGCACAGCCAATGTAAAGTCAATACGTTGCCCGGTAGCGGTCAGACACTCCGACGTAATATCCGTTTAGTTTTGTATGTATAAAAATAATGGGTTTATTTATTGTGAGCGAAGGCTTTTGTGGTGTAGCCGTGTAGCCTTTTGACTTGTGGTGGTCCGAGGATTTTTTAACAATAGACAGTAATGAAATGTTCTGAGGTAGTCCGGACTTCTTAAATAGTTCTATGAAAATAAGCTTTTATCTTGAATTGCTTGGATTAAGAGTAATATGTTTATGAAACATATCATTGTATTTTAATCACATTATGAACGGAAGGATTTTCAAATAGGTAATGATTTAATAGTCAGTAGAACTAATTAAAACGAAATTTGAGATTATCAAATCTTCTGTTGAAGCTCATGATGCCTATGTCCTATATCACCAAATGTTCATAGGTAGGAAAGTATAAACATTATACTGCATTGCATTACAGTGATAATTTATTTATGATAAACAGCCTCTTACAACTGGCTAGGTCTGTTTGTGACTTCCCTGCCCGAAAAATTATTCCAAAATCTACAACCCATTTTGCGTCCATTAGGGCCGCACATTTATGTCAACAAAAACCTCATTTAAATAGCACTAAAACTCCAAAACAGTCTCGCGATAAATCTGTGAAACAAAACAATGCCGTTCGCCCACGTCTTGGTCGACGCATGGCGCTTACCGCTTACGAAGCGTTGCCATAGGTTACCGGTGGTCGGTGGTAATGTGGTAATGCACCGTTACCGGCCGTAAGCTGACGTTACGTGCGGTTATGTCATGTGGGCAGTGTGTGTGTGGTCGAGTAAACGAATGGTTTTGGACATTTAGTCCAAGTTTATTGAGGCAAATACGTGTGTTATTTATGAAGGTGATTGCACTTTCTTGACAACTTTTAAGGTTTTTTTTTTGGAAATCATCAAATAACCCCCCCCCCCCTCCGCTCTGGGTGGAGTGGGAGGGAGTGTCAGACTTTTACTGACTAAAACCCATCCATGTTCCTTCTTTGCCCTTTGTGTTCCAGGGCCGCGATATCTATTTCGAAAAGTCCCGCAGCCCCGAGTTTGAGCTCAATTTGTTTTAGTTATTTTAAAGTTCACTAGTATTTGCCAGCGTAGAGGTCGGAAGTTCTCCCAGAACCGTACTACGAGAATAAGAAGTATCCTATGACCTGTCACCTAGACCATGTCGTCATGGTCTATCCTAGAGGCTTTCATCCAAACCCGTTTAGCCGTGAAAACGTAACAGATAGTAGATATAATATATTGGATAGAGTTCATGTACGAATAATGTGATGCTTAATTCGATCCTAGAATGCTCGACAGAACATCTATTATACATTTTTATTTCTTGTGTCTGCTATCGCTCCCATAAAAAGGTTCTAATTTCCGCCCAGTGTGTGGTACTGTCGTAGGTATACATGCTGATATGTAAAATACACACTTTATTTCTTTTTATATAGGTAGGTATCTATCGTATGTGAATTATAATGAGGTTTGATGTAAGAAACCCCAATTATGGATTAAACTGGCACTTGTACAATATGTACTTTTAGTGTACAACAAAAAATAAGAATAATAAGCAGATTTTGTACATTCAGTATCATCATTCTCCTGCTCTTATCTCAATTTATTTGGAGTCTGAGTAGCATGTCTTCTTCTTCCATACTTTTCTACAGTCAGTATATTAAAGTATATATTACCTAGATAGCTATATAATTTATTTTTCTGCTCATCTTATTATTGTACTTAATGCATCAAAAACTCTACAAAAATACACTGTGATCTTCATTCATTATTAGTAAGTAATTCTTAATGCAAGCTTATCATAATGATTGCGTCCATGAGAATAAAACCTAATGTCCCTATATAAAAACCGATCATAACAGACGTTAAGCTTAGTGGTAATTATAAAATATTTGAGTCATTAATATCTGGTCCACATTCCGAAACACAAAAACGGTTAAATCTCATCCCATCTACCTGTGTGGGGATTAGGGCTGCCTCTTACTTTCTCTCTTCAAAATATTTTCACAATGAACTTCTTTAAGTGACACCGTTTAACCCAAAATGGGAGCAGTTAAATATTTCGCACATGGAAAAATAGAATTGCAATAATACGTTTTTTATTATTACCTTAATTTGTTATCCGGAACAATTAATACAATGTTTAATGAATGCCATTGATAAAAATACTTTCTCTATTTTGTTTGTTCTTATGATCACAATGCTTGAAAGTTTATTTCAAATTCAAGGAGGCATTTATTTAATAATGATGCATACCCTCATCCCTTACTACAGGTCTCAGTTAAAATTACGCCAACATCTACTGTCTTCTCACTTCATTTTCATATGAGGTGGTGGCACAAGTGTCAACATTTCATTTAGAATGAAAAACGCGCACTCTGCCAGCCCTGATTATTACTCGGCTAGTAATTAACGAGTCGGTGCATTGGGCGCAGGAGTGATACTTCACATTAATGGGAGGCACTCGTACCCGCCGCGCTGGGCGACTCACTCTTCAGAATGTGCGCCACCAGCATCCCGGTTTAACCATCTCATCTAATTGAGAGGCTGAGAGGAGTCTGGGTTTTAAAAAGTGAATTAATGTTTAGTCTTCTAGCTCTGATAATGAAGTTAGATCTTTCTTTCCCACTTCAGTGGGCCTTATGCAAGTTTTCATTGGAAACTTCAATTTGTGTGGAATAATACTGTGATTCCTACTTTTCCCAGTATAGGCATCGCTTTAATTTAAGTTTACGTTAACTCTCACTAAGCCCTCTGATATATGTTGGTCTACTAATTATTATAAAGATTCATTGATTTTCTTTACCAATTTTCATCCATGAACCACGACATACTTATTTATACAAAACTGTAGCAAACTTTTTACAAACAAAAGTTGTAGATGTAGAATTGTGTTGCTTCTTATTTTATGTAGATATGTGTACCGTATGGTATCTCCTAATCAATAAGTAAATACAAAATGTATCATGTAAACAAAACAAATACATAAAACAATCAGGAAACTCTTTGGTTATGGCTATTAATGTCAGTGAGATATGGAGATATTTTATTAGCCATATCTTTAAAACACCAAAGTTAACCTATAACTTTACTGTAATATAACACAAACCTTGTAATTGATACCGTATCGTAAAACCAATTAAGTTGTAAACTTACATTTGAAACATTTTATTAGTTTCGCCTCATATCGGCCGGCGGCCATTTTTATTGTTGAGTCTGAAATGTTGCGTGACCGATGGAGATATTAAACTAATTTATTGCTTTATCTTAATATGGGTGTTTTAATTTGTTTGTATTCAATTAAATAAAGGCTGTAATAAAAGGTAAACTTACTATTCTTGTTTAAAACCTGTGAAAGTAGAACATGAAAGCATACAGACATAAATTCAAGCCTTTTTCCCATGGGCGTAGGTAGAAACCACAGAAGGCCACCTGCTACGACCCTTGGATACTCCTTTTGCCTCCTCCACGTCCATACATCTAGTCATACACGCACGCCGGTTGCAAGTACCCTGACCCTGGTTTATCTTACATTAATTGTCTGGTGTAATTAATGAAGAGCTAACTTTATCCCTCTAAAATATTATTTTCTTCTTCTTTCAACGCCTATCATTAAATGGCCTTTCAATACTCGTGAGATTATGGCTCATTAAATGATATGCAAAAGAGCAGGTGGTCTCAGTTGCACTACAAACTACTAGGTGGGTTGACATAAATAAAATAAAATAAATAAAAAAGCCGTTTATTCCTTATCTCTGTCTATTAAATAATACAAATGTTGTTAGTAGAGTGTTAGTAATTTTGCTTATTGTCTATTGTTAGTATGGTTAGTATTCTTTTTTACATTATTATTACTTATGTATATTGTTAGTACGGTAATCTGATTTTTTTATATAAACGTTGCCCCCACACTAGGAATTTGTCCTGTATCGTGGGTGCGTTTACAAACATTTAAACTCACATACACAAACAGCCAGACCCGGAACAGCTATCTGTAGGCCATACAAATATTTGTTCCGTGCGGGAATCGAATCCGCAATACGCAGCGCAGCAGCCAATCTCTGAGCCACCGCGCCAACCGTGTCGTCAAAAATTCCTTGAGATACATAATATTCATTTCCAATGTTGTTAGTAGGGTGTTAGTAAATTTACTTATTCTAAAGGGTGTAAAAAGACCCTTAACGAAGCCGAAAGGCATTTGTTCTCCCCGTCACTACGATCATTTTTTTGTTCTAGACCATACCTGGGAACCTTCTAGTTACGGAGATATTGGGGGTCAAAGTTCCAACTTTTTCACAGGTTTTTTTTAAAATACATGATTTTGATGAAAGATTTTTACTTTAAACACCTCCACGACCCCCATACTATTCAATCCATCCATCAGCACAATGTTTTGATTACGTGACATTGAGTCAGACCGTAAACGAGATTTTTTACCCCAAAAAAAAAAGTCGTTTCCCAGCAATAATTTTTGCGTAAAGTTACTTAGTTTGATATACAGAATGCTTGGTTGACGGCTTCGTGAAGGGTCTGTTTACACCCCGTATATTGTTAGTATGGTTAGTCTTCCTCTGAGATATGGACCCCTTTTAGGGTAAAGGCCTCCTCCAGCTTTTTCAAGGAATCCCTGTCCTTGCCAGTATTGGCCCAGTCGTTTCCTGACACCTGGATAATGTCATCAGCCCACCGTCATGTAGGTCTACCAGCATTCATCTTTCCCTGTTATATTAATTCTTCGTGTGACTTCTTCTTCATTACTGGTTTTAGTGAAGAGAAAAAAGTTGCCATATTACATCTATATTTTATTTACGATTAAAATATAAATATGGTAGTATGACGCAGCCGTTATATATTCACATACACGTACACATTCCAGTCGTGGCTTGTTTAACAAAAAGTATTTTAGCATAACTATTCCAAGTCATAAACTTTTAACTTGGCTGTATAAAAGATTCATCGTCGGCTATAATATAGTCAATACATATTTATAGGCTTAATATAAGGTCAAAGTATGTAGTTTGGACATGTATATGGCGTCAAATATGTAGTAAATATGGTAATAAACGAGATAAAAACGTGTGATTTGAGCTAATGTTATTTGGACGTAAGTTATAGGATGTCATGCTGTAACCAAATAGGTAGAGATTAATTCTATAATCTTAAATTAACATCAGAACCAACACCATTTCATTAGGCTGGAATTATCTCTGTTTAGTTTATTTTACAAAGTCGTTGCGGATGGTCAGAAGCCTGAAAGTCTGACGAGTCTTACCCATGCGTATCGTACTTACTCAGTAACTGACTACGGAGGTCAGATAGGCAGTCGCTCCGTGTAAAATACTGGTATTCAGCTGCATCCGGTTAGACTGGAAGACCCGAATATAGTTGGGAACAGGCGGACGATGCGTTTATTTTTAAATTCTCAAGAGGGATGGAGGATTATTATAATCAAATAGGTAGGTATAATTTTGAATTGCACTCGTTCAGACCACATTTCGGTAAACTTCTTTCAAATTAAAATCCCAACTTCCAAGTAACCTGTTTAGTTGATAATTTAGTATTCATTCAGTAACCCATCTTGGTCGTCCTTTCCCTTTCTGCCCATTAGAATGACACGACTTCCGTCTTAGAACCAGTGTGTATAAGTTAAAGCTTGTGTTTACATACTGAAGACCGTTTAGTTGCCCAGCGGGGGCTTACACAAACATTGTACACTCAACAAATCAGACAAGTAAGCAGGCTTTAACTTACTTTTCAGTTAACTCTTGTAATGCGTGTGCTCAGCAGTTGGTAGTCAAGTCTATTCTATGGTTTGTCTGAGTGTGATTATGTTAAAAGTAATAGCTAGCTTTGTGTAAATATATTGTCTGTTTCTTGGATCACAACCAAAGAACCGACCGACCACTTGCTACGTACGATATGCTCGCAGGAGGTTGTCACATTAGCTGTGCGATGAATTTGTTTGCCGATGTCGGCCACGCATCCAAGTGTGTAGCGTGGCTGTGGACGCTGTGGTTGAAACCGCCTACATTTTCATACAAGATAAATGTAGCTTAAGTATAGCCGTGGGATGCTGTGTAGTGGCGCCTATACTCTTTTGTTTAATGTACTTTAGTTAATTTGTAAACAAATATATGAATGTTGGAAGGGTTCATGTTCTCAGTGCGTCGTAATATGTCTAATTTGTTTTACAAATGGTTTTCATTGTTCAAGCCAAGGTATGTATTGAAGGTTTCTTAATAACGTTTTGTGCTGCTCCCTGATCATTCTCCATACCGTCTGTGAGGGCATCGTCATATTTGTGTTTAATTACGAGGAATGTTAGTTGCTCACACAACCACCACACTTCCAACACATTAACTTTACTAAGAATGGCTTTGCTTGTACTTTGAATGGGGTTCGAACTCACGACCTCTCGCACCAGTCCTCACTTAAACCGTTAAGCTATAGCCACTTATTTTCTCACTAACTCAACTCAAAGTAATGTCAAACATAAATACAAAGCGTAAGCCAAACATGGTCATGACACTGTTCTCTATCCCGACCAGCATTAAATAAGATAAAGTGTGCGGTAACCAGCAGTAACCTTAGAAACTGGCTCCAAGCTTGTAGCTATGCACTATGCGACTATAGACAATGTTGTAACGGTCCCTTGTATCTCTGAGATAGAACATTGTTCTCTTGTACGCACACTTTCTGTGAGTTCACACAATGGATGGAAATGCGATCCTTTTGGGAAGTGAGTGAGATAGCTGTCGCTTTAGCTTAGATGTTTATCTGGACTCTAGAGTTAAATTGGTTTCTTAGGCAGGTGGAAACTTGGAAAATGTACTAAAATAGTCCTCATGACCGTTTTCTGTCACGGCCGCCAATCTCAGCGGAGATTAGCCATCGGCGCGGGAGATATTATAGTGCACAACTGTGTGCGCAGACACAGGTGCACTCACTGTCATAGTCCTCAGGGACGACACGACCGGAGAGAGGTCCCCTTGATCAGCTGTCGCGCTTGCGACAGCGAGAGTTAAGTACCAGTTAAAATAGAGCAGGAAAATGTACTACAGTGCCTATAGAGTAATGAGTTCTGAGGACCTTTAAAACTCTTTAAAGCAATTAGTCTTGTCTAATCTAGGCAAGACAAGACTAGTTCTCTTTCATTCGTATTTCTACAAGAACTTTACATATCTTCAGAATTACTTAAGGTTTTTGGTATCTTATGTCATTTTGGCTTTTCCATCATTGCCATCATTAATATAAAGGGTGTAAACAAACGCTTAACGAAGTCGAACGGTACTTGTTTTCCCCGTCATTGCGATATTTTTTTTGTTCTAGACCATACCTGGGAACCTTCTAGTTACGGAGATATTGGGGGTCAAAGTTCCAAGTTTTTCACATGTTTTTTTTTTTTTAATTACATGTTTTTTCATGTAATATTTTTACTTTAAACAACTCTATGACCCCCGTGCTATTCAATCCATCAATCAGCACAATATTTTGAGTGCCTTATATTGAGTCCTACCGTAAAACGTGATTTTTCGCCCCAAAAAAAAAGTCGTTTCCCAGCAATAATTTTTGCGTAGAGTTGCTTAGTTTGATGTACATAATGCTTGGTTGACGGCTTCGTGAAGGGTCCGTTTACACCCTGTATAATGTCTCTTAGTCTAAGGCTATACCAATGTAGACTTGTACTTAATAGTAAACCTCCTGTACCAGCTGTTAACACATTACATCAGTATTCCCTCTAATTTCACCATCAACACCAAGTTTCACTTTTAAGGCTACAACAGTAAATACCGTGTGTTTCTTATATACTTTTAATTAGATACTGTTTGGTATGTGTTACTGTGCGTTACTAGAGCATAACATTGCGCTGAGAAACACGCCAAGAATTACAATGAGCTGGTTTTGGGTCAGACTGCGGAGTGTAGGTATCAGACATAACATCACGCATTTTATTAGGAGCTGTAAGAATTTAGTTGGTTCAAGGCTTGTTTGTTTGGATTGTTCTCATGATTGAGACAGTTAAACTTATACTGTCACTTACTGGATATCTTCCGTGATTGTTCATTATTTTGAGTACTTTTTCATTTTTCCCGATATTTCGACGCTGTCACAATCACGGAAGATATCCCGTAAGTGACAGTATATGTTTAGTTGTAAACCGTGAAAGCTTAAAACAGAGATTGTGATAGTTGTCAAGATGCAGTTGCAGTCAGCATGCTGTGTTTATTCTTTATTTTTTTATTAAATCTTTATGCACAAGTAAAAACTGTACAAAGGCGGGCCATGCCAAGCCAGACCAGATAGATCAGACATAAAAAAAGAAAGGAAAGAAAGTTAAGAAGGCTTGGCAGGTCTGCCCAACTGCTACTGCTTTCCCCAACTATGTTGTGGTCGGCTTCCAGTCTAACCAGATGCAACTGAACATCAGTATTCTCAATGGAGCGACTGCCTATCTGACCTCCACAACCCATATAGTAGTGGGTCAAACGATACGCCTTGGTAAGACTGGCTGTTAGACTTTCGGGCCACAATACGGGAGCCAATCACGACTCCAGAGCGGCTAGACAATATCACATTATTGGTCAGCAATAAGAAAATAAGCTATTGCCACTTGCACTATGCTTAATGAGCAGTAAAAGTACATCTACATAGTGTGATAGTGCAACATTGCATTTCCCTCTAGCGCAGTGTCCCGCATAGTGTTTGCCGCGGCACACCACTGGTGTACCGTGGTCATTAGTTGGTGTACCTCGGAAAGATAAGGTTATCTCTTAAAGTTAAATAGACAGACGAAAAAAAATACCTACATAAACAACCGCAAAACTTTAATTATAAATGTTGATTCCTTTATTTATTTTCTATACATATAATTTACATTTTTAAATATTCCTATATAAAATAATATTAAAAAAACACTTAAAAATATTAAAAAATGTTGATTATTATTATGTATAAATCAGTAGCGAAGGGTCAATTTTTGTGAAAGGTAAGCTGAAGTACATCTTTAATGTGATTATATTATTTGTCTATAGAATACTGACTGTGACATTTTCAAAGGGAAGCTGGTAGGAATCGAGTTCTATGGAACCTTCGCCACTGGTACAAATAGATTTTTCATTTAGGGTGTAGGAACCTCCAAAATTTTCCGATTTTCTAGATTTACTTTGAATACAAAAAGTATGCGGATCATTGCTCTAGGGCTACTACAGGTATCCTTATGTGCTAGGTATCTCAATTTCACACATAGTTGCCTGCCTTATGCAAATAGCACCATAATTAACGTACTAAGTTTCATTGGACGCTATAAAGTAACTATTTATAGCTCACTCAGAATATAAAGTCTATTTTAGTGTTAAGACGTTAAGTTAAGTACTACCTACAACAAAGTAAGCACCTTTGGCACTTAGGTAATAACAGCTCATAATGATAACTACAGAGTGTACCTACAGTGCATACTAATACTTGATATCGCTTATTAGGGATACGTACTAAATGATATTAAGTATCCTTTGGTAATGCGGTTCTACTGCATGTTCTCCAAGCTTGGTATAAAAATCATCTAGATATAATTACCAATTTTAGAGTTCAGTGGCTGAATATCAAGAACAGATCTCCTTCAGTTTCAGTCATGTGTCTCGTATTTAAACAGCCTCTTGTCGGTTATGGCTAATTAATACTTAACCCAATAGCGCAATTTGCCGAATTGGACTCAAAACCTCTTTTATTCACATTTTACACTGCTTGCACACCTATCATTACACATGCACCTATTTCCGAAGGGTTAGTAAAAGGTTTATCCATGGAGGATTAAGTGCCATGAAATAGGAGCGAGCCTATTTCCACCACCCGAACAGTACAAACATGCACTTCAACCCAAGTACTTACAGTAAATAACATAATTATATGCAGTGACACGTTCCCTCGCCAGCACACAGAGCACGTCAAATAACATCTGTTGAACAAAGTTAAGCATAAACCTAACAGCTTGAGTGCTCGTAAGTTGTAGCTCTTTGTTCAAGCTGCAAGCGTAGCGTTCCAAGCTGTGCTTTGTTTATGTTAACTACCCGCTGGAGTAATGAACCAAGTTGTGTTGTTGTTATGTTACTATAAGTTATATATTTTACTAGTTTCTTCACTTCATTGTGAAAATACTTAAGTGCGTGAAGGTTATGGCTACACAAACTATTACCTCGACGGGACATACTTCAACATTCACAGCACGATAAAACCCTATTGAAATGAGCTAGGAGTAAACGGACCCTTCACGAAGCTGTCAACCAATCCCAATCATTCTGTACATCAATAGCAACTTTACGCAAGTAATTTTTCAACACACTTTCTCGAAAACTGACCCTTATCGCACTACGATTAGGTTCAACATGCAATGTATTTCACACACGTGGATTTTTTATATTTTTCCGCACACGTGCAGAAATAAAAATTTCCACAGATAACTAAACTTATACTAAGTCTATACATGTTAAATCTTGGCAAAGAGATGTGCCTTTACGGCGTAAATATTTTTTGAGTTTTTAAATTGTGTTTATAAATAGAATATCATAGCTAAACATGATTATTTAAAACAAATATTTACTTTTATGAACAAATTAACAATTATTTGTGTTCTAAATTCAAAAATAATTAATAATTTTCTATTTTTCATATTAGGCTGTTCAGCGGCATCATACCTTTGCTTCTTATTCAACCTGGCGAAAGCAAAGCGCGGGAAAAAAAGCAAATTAAATCATAGTTTCATAAGAATTCCTAGCAAAAATACTTTCCGCTCTAATATTTTATTTCTTCGAAAGTGTATTGACAAACATCGTTTGATACGCGTGGGGATTTGTTACTGCAGTTTTCGGCTCCCGAACAACCTCGCCTGCGGCTCGCGTGTTAATTCCGCCTCGAATGCAATAACAAAGTTTCCCCACTTATATCAAACTGCAAACTACTTTTTTTTGGTGAATTTAAAACTTGTATTTTTTTTAAATGGTTAAAAAGTTGGATAGTTGACCCCAATATCTCCGCGTACGCATTCAGGTACGCATTAAGGTATCCCTCAGTGTTCATCCTGGTAAAACGGGCATTGGGAATTGAGTTAGGTGTCACTTAGTGTTGGTGAATACGGTTTGGATTCCTAACTGAATGCCGTCACTTAGGAATCCCTAAGTGTTGGTGAAAACGGGCATCAGGCATTCAGTTAGGTGGCATTCAATTGGTATTGGCGAAAATGGGCGTTTGGCATTCAGTTACGTGTCACTTAGTTTTGGTGAATTAAGCATTAAGTATTCAGTTAGGTATCCCTAAGTATTGGTGAAAACGGGCGTTAGGGTTGAGTTAAGTTAGAACTGTGACCCACTGCTGGGATGATTGTGGAGAATGTAATTGTATACCCGCACCTCAGCGAGAAGTGACGAGGAGGAACACCGTGTGGTGTTCGCGCCAAAAATCCGCCATTTTGTTTTTTTTTTTCAAACACCTAGATAGGTGCCCAAAGGAATATAACTATACCTTAATGTCGAAATCCATCCAGCCGTTTGGAAGATACAACAACAACAACATTAATTTATTGTCGGGCAACTTTGGCCCATAGATAGTACCTTACAGACTAACATTACATAATAATGATAAACAAACATACTTACGCACGACGACCAATCGAGCTTTGGGAACCTCCTAGTTACTGAGTTATTGGGGGTCAAAGTTCAGACTTTTACACAAGTTTTTTTTTAAATACGTGTTTTTAATGTTAGAACTTTACTTTAAGTACCTTCACGACCCCCTTACTATTCAATCCATCCATCAGCACAATGTTTTGCGCGCATACGCGTTACATTGAGTCCTAACGTAAAACGTGATTTTTCACCCAAAAGAACAAAGTCGTTTCCCAGCAATATTTTTTGAGTAAAGTTACTGAGTTTGATGTACAAAGTGCTTGGTTGACGGCTTCGTGAAGGGTCCATTTACACCCTATATGTAGCAGTTCTAAAGTAGATGCCCACAAGACCTTATTCTGTCAAAACGAGCTTTAAATCGTTTTTGAACAAAGTGATACAGTTCTAAATCATAACAACATCAACATACACAACGCCATTCAGTTCAGAACAATGACACACCGATCATCAATCTACGCATAACGCGTCAAGAAACTATCCGATACAATGTGCGTTAAAAAACTCATTAAAATGCCGGCGCGCGCGCAGCCACGCGGAAGTCTCTGTGATTGTCTGTGGGACGTAAAAACAATGATGCGCTATTTAAATTGACACCTTTGATGTGAGAGGAGAGATGGAATTCATGATGTTGAGTTATGTGTTTATACGGGTTTAAGTCATCATCATTCACCTGCCTATTATCCAACTTATTTGGGGTCGGCGCTACATGTCTTCTTCTGCCATTCTTGTCTATTACTCGTCATCTCAGCAGTCACCTCCTTTCTAGCCATATTCTCATCATCTCATCATTAATTGTTTATTCAGAAATACATTCTAAGCTTACAGTGTTTTACCAATACGCTTAAATGCTATCAATAATTATATTACAATGTCAAATAGAATCTTATGAAAGTCTATAACTTTGAGGATACATCAGAACTATTCACAGAAGTTAATGGTGGGCTTTGTCCCAAATGTGAAGCCACCATACTGTCCTAATCGTGACTCTCCTTGTCAAAGACATGAGAATTCTTCAACTGAAGTTGGATATTAACATCTGCGGTAAGAAAATCCAAAGGATCCTAAACTTTTTTTTTCTGCACCTGCGTAGTATTTGCAACCTTTCATCTATAATCATATCTATCACAGTAGTATTTACGCAATCGGCTTTTATTTCATAATCACTTGTAATTACCAATCCGACAGCCAAGAAATACCAATTAGTGTTTAATTATAACTGCATCAACCATTGAACCCTCTTAATAAAGGAAAAAGGAAATCTAGACCGGACGCGCAGGCATCCTAGGCATCTTAAAAAGCTAGAAGCCAGAGCTATGGTTTTCCGGAAGGCATACTGTCATGGCGTCCATATGCGCCATGATGAATAATGTATCTGTGACAATTACCGCGGGGGGAATGCTGGATTGTTCCCTGCTGAGTAAGGAATGGGTACTTCATTGTGAGATGTTACCGCCCTCAGTGGCGGCGTTAGGGTAGGGCGCGGTTGGGCGACCGCCCAGGGCGCCGTACATAACGGGGCGCCGCAGGCGCTCCTTTATTTCCATGTGACTCAGGTTGGCTGGACAAATCTTGACCTATCTGCGATCGACAATATCGCAATCCCGATTGACAAACTTGGCAACTTTGTCAATCGAGAATGAAATTGCTGAAAACTTCGATTTTGATAAAATAATAAAAGAGTTCGCCGACAGAAAGGCTAGAAAAGTCAAATTTTATTAGTTTTTTTTTTTAATAAATGGTTATTTCTTTTAATAAATGGTAATTTCATTATATCTTTTTCCTTTTTTCATATGGGTTTGAATTGCAGTTAGGGGGCGCCGTATAAATCTCGCCCAGGGCGCTGGTAGTGCTAAAACCGGCACTGCGCCCTTATCTGTGCTATCCATACTCATATTATACAAATCCTATAGTCACCTTTTCACGCCTAAACAGATGAAGATGGAATTTGACACCCAGGTAGACCAGGATCTGGGTATTCTTTTATCCCGGTTATACATTCCCGTGGGATAATTTATGACCGATATACGCGATATATGGTTAGTGTTATTTAATTATGTTGTCATGAGCGGAAGAATTTTTGATGTTCGAATTTTTTCAATCAAAAATCAAATCATTTATTCAAATTAGGATGAGCTTCAGCATTTTTTAAACGTTGCCACTTCCTAGGGTTAGCTGTTAGCTGGAGTACTGTTATAAGTAACTTGAGGAGCTCGTGGCTTAATAATAACAGCCGCTCGGGTCGATCTTCAGGTTAAGCCGCGGTTGCCTAGGTTGGTCCGTGGATGGGTCAACACCCATTACATACCTAGTTTCCTCTCTGCCTCGGAAAGCACGTTAAGCCGTTCGTCCCGGGTGTAATTTGTAGATCTTTGACAGTCGTTAGGTAGTCAGTGGCCCAAAAAGTTTGACAACCAGTCTTACCAAGGGGTATCGTATTACCCAGTAAGTACTAAGTGGGTTGTCGAGGTCAGATAGGTAGACGCTCCATGTAAGCTGCATCCGTTTAGACTGGAAGCCGACCCCAATATAGTTGGGAAAAGGCTAGACAGATGACTGTTATACGTAACTAATACCTATACAACATTACAGAGGTGTGTACCACTATTTGTCTCATGTTGGCTTCTTTTTGAATTCCTTTTTCAATGAGAAATAGAGCCCGAAAATAACTTAATCAGTTCTCAAAATAATTCTTAATTAAAAATGTAACACCCAGGTGTTTGGGTTATGTGTTGCCACACTGCGCACGAGTTTCTTAACTAATTAGCATTGCACACCAGGCTTGTTTGCGGTTTAAATAAGACAATATTTACTTTAACACCCACGTAATAAGGTACAGAGTGGTTTTTGTTTTTGTGGCGAGTCGTTCAAGTTATGGGAAGCAGCGATCTTATTGAAATTTCGAAAATGTTATACGGAGACGAATTTGTTGATTCTCAAAATAACCTTTATGACGAGTAACTATTTGAAAAGCATTCTTAAAGTTAATCAGATCCTCTGCTACGGCCCGGTGATGTCTTGATTCTGACCACTAATCGATATGAAAATCTTCGATTACTACTAACCCAGACGCACTAAATGAAGCAAGCGGAGACGTATTTAAGTAGCAGTCATTGTAGTAATAGAGCTCGAAGGCATTCTTGAAATATTTGGGTTCGATTTTCCACTTATTCCAGTATTACATTTTCATTTTTTAATATTTTCCTATTTTCGTTGTCTAAGTCAAGGATTTGAAATCATTAAATGTGCCCTCACCAATCACATTGCACATCACGCTTGGAACTTGGATTTTCGGTACGAGTGAGCGAGACAATACTATTCTAATGCCAATGAAACAAACCCTTAATAGTAGGGGGAATCTAAAGATTCAAATCTTTTTGCTCTAAGAAACCTAAATACGTGTTTAATCGCTATCGCCCCCGCTTATGCCTCGCGTACCCACAAGTCAGCAATAAGGTTGTAAATCAGCGACAGATGCAAATGTAGGTGAGCAGCAGAGGTACTGGGAGCTTAGTGCCCAGTGGGCGTGACACCCGGAAGTGACGCGGACGACAACTTCCGGGTGTATTACGCTAGTTAGTGTGAGGGAGGTAGACAGGAGTGTTGTTAAATTGGTGTTTTCGCAACCGCATATGATGTAGCTGTTGAAGTGGATTTTGGTGGAGTAATAGTACCTACTGTTTAAAAGGAAGCTATTGATGGTCCTGGCAATGTGCATTTTCTATATTCTCTTTATATTCTAAGCAAACTATGATTTGTCTCCATTTGATGCTTCTTCTGTCTGATTGACTGCAAAAATTAATGTTCCTACAAATCACTCTTTAGCCTCACTGATATCAAATAATGTGACGACATAATAAAATAAGAACGCTGCTAAATGCTAACAATGGTCACCGTTCCGTACATCAAATCCTTTGCTTAAACTTATAATAACGAAATTCAACTTCGTTCATTTGCATAAAATACGATCATAAATAAAACTATCACTTATTCGCTTTCCCTGCCACCCACGACACCCGCCTCTCCGACCATAGACTACAGACCACACGGCATTCGCATATTATTACATGCCAATACTAATGTAATCGCACAATATATTCCTGTATATTACTACTTGGCAGCGAGGAGTGTATACTATAATAAGTTTAATAACGTAAATATCTGTCGAATGTGGCGGCACCTCGCGGCTATTTCATGTAACTACGGACATTTTGGTAGGGTTGGTGCATTGTTTAATTGTTTCAAAAAGCACCATTTCGAGAGTAACTTCATAACTCATTTCAGCAACTCAATTCCTCGCAATCCACCACTTAACATATTATACCGGGTGTAAACAGACCCTTCACGAAGCCGTCAACCAAGCATTCTGTACATCAAACTAAGTAACTTTACGCAAAAATTATTGCTGGGAAACGACTTTATTTTTTGGGGTAAAAAATCACGTTTTACGGTAGGACTCAATGTAACGTACTCAAAACATTGTGCTGGTGGATGGATTGAATAGTACAGGGGTCGTAGAGGTGTTTAAAGTAAAAATGTTACATTAAAATCATGTATTTAAAAAAAAACTTGTGAAAAAGTTGGAACTTTGACCCCCAATATCTCCGTAACTTTTCCCAGGTTCCCAGGTATGGCCTAGAACAAAAGAATGATCGCAATGACGTGACGGGGAGAACAAGTGCATTTAGGCTTCGTTAAGGGTCTTTTTACACCCTTATACCTATTCGACTAAGCTGTGTGCGTAAGTTTTGTCTATAAACAATCTAAGTAATATTCCTTATCGATACTATGAATGATAGCTAAAGTAAATATCCGCAGCCCTAGCCCCTAGGTGTGCTTGTAATATTATAACAAGTCGGTATCAAGTTGCGGACAGCCGACACTGGACTCGTCGCAACACCGTGTTGTCACTTGTCGTGTTGCAATTAACTGCCGATGTTCACGATAAATAAGAGGGTTCATTCATGTATGTATGTAGGTGCAGAAAAATACCTAGATAGGTACACAAGTACGAGTCGATTAGGTGGATGGTGAATGTCTCCATTACTTAAGTTAAGATGCTTATGTTAGTTTGGTTTACTAAAATTCAACTTCACTTAGAGCGAATTTAACTAGAATAAAAAAGCAAAATGGATTGCTCTTGAACGCGGTTCATTGCTGATCGTGTTCACTGTTCAGCACCGATTCAAGTTTTGATTAGTCGTTACAATTCTACAGCTGAGCTAAGTCACCCTCTTAGTTAGCCCCCGTTTAACAAAAATGATGCCAATTTAAAACATCTGTCAGCCGTCTCGCGACACCGCTTTCGGGTTCTACTTCAAAACCAACTCGAATTTACGTATAAATGTCTTAATTGATGATATGTGTAAGTGTATGCTAATCTAAGACTATCAGTGACTAAACAATACATTTGGGATCATTGAAAGTTTTCACGCTACACTTCCCATGAAAACAACAACCATTTAATCAGAACAAAGAACATAAAACCTGCATACTAAGTACCGCCAAGTACCCATGTAACTCCTCACAAACAGGCTGACTACATAAAGTGCTTGACTTATTGGTTCATCCTCAAGACGTTTAGCAGCGGAAGGGCTGGGCAGAGCCACTGGAGCGCTCGTAATTGCTTATTGTTTACTATTGAAGGGTGAATGGTACAGGGAGCGGGAGCGACTAGCGGCTTCGTTTATTACGGCTGATTTTATAGTGCACTTCATTTCAATATTTTACAAAACTGATAAAATCATAATTGAGCTATCATCTAAGTGACAACACCTTAGTACTGTTACGTGTGTGAGCGAGATTTTTGTTAAAGACAACCCAAAACGATTTCATCAAGTAAGACATCTTCATCTGCCTAGCCTTTTTCCAACTATGTTGGGGTCAGCTTCCAGTCTAACCGGATGTAGCTGAATACCAGTATTTTACATGGAGCGACTGCTTATCTGACCTCCACAACCCAGTTAGTACGGGGTAATACGATATCCCTTAGTAAGACTGGTTGTCAGACTATGTGGGCTTTTTTTTTAATATCTATAACGACTGTCAAAGATCTACAAATGACAGTAATAAGCCATCTAAAAGTTAAAAATAGTTTATTTTTCAATGCTGCCTGAAAATCAATATTCTCGTTCCTTTTCGGGGACTTGCCGGAAAAAGATATCTTCTTCCAGTAGGCAAAGGATTAATACAATGCATATTCAGTCGCTCATTACATTATTCCAACCCAGGTTTTAATCAAGGCTTTATCACTAATTGTTAAAGCTCAGAAGAGATTATAAACTGATAAGTTCCTAAGTGCATTATGTATGTTTTGCCGAAGAACAATAGTGTACCAAATTAGCACACAATCAAATCGTAACTCAACTGCACCACTCAAATAAATGCTCAAATTGATATGATCTTTCAATAAAATGCATTAAAACGGTAACTGGTGACATTATCGTGTACTAGCTGTTCCCCGCGACCTTCGTCCGCGTCAAGTTATTAAAAATACAATTTTCCCCGTTTTTGCAACATTTTTCATTGCTGCTACGCTCCTATTGGTCGTAGCGTGATGATATATAGCCTATAGCCTTCCTCGATAAATGGACTACCCAACACTGAAAGAATCATTCAAATCCGACCAGTAGTTCCAGAGATTAGCGCGTTCAAACAAACAAACAAACAAACAAACAAACAAACAAACACTGCAGCTTTATAATATTAGTATAGATTAAACAAATGGCCAGCGGGTTCTGTTACTTTACTACTCGTAATTATTGCCGTTATCTTTTCTATTGGGCATTAAATTATAATAATGTTTATTAGCAAAGCAATTAATGTTATGAGATTTCATTTGATAATTATACCGCTATGAAACGGCCGTGAAGTAGTAATAATTTTTCATAGACACCCATCCAGTTTTTCCCGCGATGGCAACTATGTTGTCTGCCCATCTCGCCGCCGGACGACCCAGGCAGGCACTTTACTTTGTGTAAATTATTTCGTCACCACTGGTCTCAAAATGGTGAAAGAAATCATCTTGAAGAAACCGGTATGTCCTAGAACCAAAAATTCAAAGACATAACATGACATCCACCAACTGGTGGACTGGGCCCGCGTGTTGGTTTACAGCCCACACCATCTCACAGAGAGAATACCTATGGTCCAGCAGTAAGACCATTATAAGCTGATTAAGCTGGATTGTGTGTGCTTGAAGTACTTACTAATAAATAAACACACTTTAAACGGCTGTCTTTAGTCTTATCACTGAAATCAAGTCATTTCCTTCAGACAACTATGCCTTGGGAACCACCCAGTTTCCAGCAATTATTTATTTTAGTCCCGCTCGCGCACATTCCGCTATCCGCCCACAGCGTGTGGCAGCCGATGTATCGTAACGATCGACATGTATCTGTGTAAGACAAGTATGTTGATAGTCAAGTATTAGTGTTTAGTCGGCCTAAACGCACGCGATGGCTCGTGTGCCAGTGAGGTGTTGCAAGTGATTACTTTACTTGTTCACGTGTCATCTTGAACTTGCTTTTATTACGTTTGGAGTTTATGCAAGTAAGTTGTAAAAAGATTTGAGTACTCCCTATAGCGGCCTTTGACAACCAATTGAAAGACGTTGGCCACTAATTCTACAAATACTGACGTCAATAAAAAAAAGGAAGAAAAGAAAAATAAATCTAATAGCATTCTCACATTTTTTTTGGAGGAAAACAGCCAGTTATCTTTTTTTTTTTAAACATGTATTGATCTATAATTTAATTGATGGGATGAAACCAAAATTGCATAAGTACCTCCTTAGTATTTGTTACAGAAAATTGAATTTACCATGACGCTTCATGATTACTTAGGCAATAAATTCAAAAAAGTCTCACAATATGATAAATTATAATTGCTTCTGTCTATAAAAATGTAATAAAACTAATAAAGTGTTTGTTTTCTTAATTTACGACTAATTTCTAATTTATGTTCTGCGAAGAATCATGAGAAAAGGAAATTAATACTACGGAACTCTCAGATTGTTATAGTAATTAAAACACATAGGTAGTCCAATGATGCATATCTCATTAAACACAATTTTCTTCGGTTTAATTACACTTACTAGAAAAACGTGTAGTATCTTTTAAATGGTTTTAAATATTCATTTAAGCTTCCACAACCCATTACTGAGCAATTAATATTTTTCTATGTAAATCATAGAATTAATATCTATTGAGAAATTGGCTGTAGAAATAAATATTATGGGTAATTAATACAGATTAAGTTAATTGATTATGTTGTAAAATTATGAGAAAACATGTTAAGTATCCAATTAATATTACACGGTCATAATATTATGTTTACCTCACAGTATTAGATAGCTAAGTTGGTAGCAAATTTTCTAAATAGGTAATACAGTCATACTTCATCAATAAAATTATATTAAAATTAACAAAACAATAAAATGAAACAAAAAAACAGTGAATATTAGATTAATTCATTTTTAATCAACAAAAAGCCTACAATTATTATTTCCTATTAACGAACTTAACACCGGAAAAATTGGACTGGAAATAAGAATATCATTACAAGAAGGTATCAACCGTACCTATTCCAATAAAAGCTCTTTCTTCACCAGCCATAGACAATTTAATGCCTTCAAAACCGTAATGGCGCCTAAGAGTCAACCTTTTTGTTGGGCCACCTTATGGCGTTAACTTGTTACAGTTTTCTGTTATACTAAATTCCCCGTATTCTGTTAAATAGTTAAAATTTTAAGTAATAACAACCAATCTCCTTTCCATTTCTAAATTTCCCTTTGTAATATTCTATCATTTCGCGAGTAATCGATTGTTATTATCAAATAAAATATTGTCAGTAGCAAATGTAGCAATAAACACGAATAGTGCAACGCCAAAACCAAAAACAAAAAAACAATGGCGCCTAAAGAGACACGTATCCATAAATAATTCTTCACACCTTTTTATTTTCATTTCTTGGCTTACTATGCATGATGCTCATCGTTAGCAAAACTGAATTGAATAGCCTGTATGCATAATGAAAGACATAATAATATAATGCAAAGCAGAATGCAGTTAATTGAACCGATTGAGATAGCCTTCATTGGCTTCATATTTTATTAAAATGGAACCCGTTATAAGCAAAGGAACATGGGACTCCATTCTTGTCTCGATAATGTGGTCATTAACCATAATTCTATGTTATCTGATAATAAGATGGCGGCAGAAACCGGTGTAGTAAAATCTAATGAGTGTTATTATGAACAGTGAAATTGAAATATTTCTAGAAATTGGAATAATAAAGTAATTTTCAATATAACTGAAGCATGCTGTTAGCAATAATTGATATGATCTTATTATGATTGAATTTTTATTACTGCAGCGAATCATTTTAATATTAATAACGAATCCTTTTAAAACTGTCAGTAAATATCTTTTAGACGTCTATTTCTGCACGCAAAACCGCATTCAAAAGAAGAAACATACGCTATTATAAAAGATACAACATCACGAAAGAAAAATCAATAAAACGTTACACCGCACTCATTTCTATTGACGTTATAAAATTGCAGCCTATGATTTAACCCTCACGACGCCGACGCGGGCAATTACACAAAATAGGCAGGCCGCCCCACTCGAATAGGTAGACAGCCTCGAATTATGGCAACATTGCTGGTTAGACGTCAGAGCCTTTTATAAAAACACTACTTTTAAATCTACCTGCAAAACACTTCAAACCTTACAGGCTTTCTTTTAGAGTTTTAAGTCAGTTCTTTCTATATAAATACATATTATTTGTTTTGTGGTTTCTGAATGGAAGGCGACTGCAAAGGGGATATCTTATTGCAGTGTTATTTGACTTGAGTCGGCTTAATGATACTCTTTTATGAAAACACTGCGCTTTGATCCAAATGAGGATGCCTGTGTAATCATTTTTGTGGGACAAAGTTTATCGGCGTCCTTTAGAAAATAGAGTTGTGCCTAGTTTCTAAGCATCTACCTTATTGTTTTGTTTATTGTGTTCTTGTTAAATAGTTTGAGATTAACTGTGCTCTATTTCGTCCTTTTTTAGGGGTCCGTGCCTCAGAAGGAAAAAACGGAACCGTTATAGGATCACTCGCGTGCCTGTCTGTCTGCCCGTCTGTCACAGGCAATTTTCTCCGAAACTACTGGCCTGATTGACGTAAATTAATGAATTTTAAACATGAGGGCCACTTTTGGGGGATAAGTTAGAAAAAGAAACAAAAGTTTTGCAAACTATATCGTGTTATAAAGGGCTCATTGTGAGCATCTCAAATATATATATATATTTTTAATAATTTTAAGATAAATAGTTATGAAGTTATTTAAGAAAATAGGCGAAAATTGCCCCCTCCTTAACTCCGAAACTACAAGCCGAAATTTATGAAAAAAAAAAAAAAAAGTTCTTTGCCTAAAGATTACAGGAAAACCTCTAAGAAAGCTATAACAACAAATAATAAAAAAAAAATAAAGAGGGCAACCCTATTACGATGGTACGGAACCATGCGCGAGTCCGACTCGCACTTGGCCGGTTTTTTCTTTGTTTATTTACCAAGTAATTGAAATCAAAGCAAAAAGAAAAACATATTTATTTTCAATAAAACTAGTGCTACAGTCTTTTGGCGCTCGCTTTATTGAAATTGAAAGGCACGTGATATTTTGTTAAATACTTATTAAAAAAACAAGATGGCGGCCTTGGTTTCCATTACGGCAAAGCGCCAAAAGATACTTGCACGACTTTGTATCTCAGTTTGACTGTCATGTACAGTTACTAGCCCTTGGCTCCTGTTATTCCCAGCCATTAACATAGTCAGGTTACGTTAATGGCCTGAGATTGTCATCGCCGTATGACGCAATTAACACCTTTTACACCCAGCAGGTGGTTCGTCGTGATGGCCCAGAGGTTAAGGCCTCGCCTCTCATGCATGAGGTTGTGGGTTCAAATCCGGGCAAGTACCAATGTGACTTTTTCAATTCATATGTACTTTCTGAGTTTATCTTGGACATCACAGACATCGGTGAAGGAAAACATCGTGAGGAAACCTGGACTTATAATTAATATAAGTCTGAAATCGCCAACCCGTCTTGAGCAAGCGTGGTGATCAACGCTCGTGCCTTCTCTATATGAGAAGAGGCCTTTGCCCAGCAGTGGGACAGTAACAGGCTGGTATTATTATATTATTATTACACCCAGCAGGAGATGTGAGCCTGTTCCTACTGATAATAACAGGAGATTGTCACGAGAATTAAATGTTCCGCTTTATTGATTACTAGCTTCTGCCCGGGAATTCGCCCGCGCGTAGTTTCTACTTTTAACATAAAACATAAATAGGTATCCTAGTGCTAGCGGGTAACAGTTCAACTTTCTGTTAGTGAAAGAATTTTGGAAATCTTATAAATAGTTCCAGAGATTACTTCATATAACCAAACTTAATTTCTCATCCAAAGTTTGGTTTTTTATAATGACTTTTGAAAGCTAGCTGTTCGTCAGTTAAGTTCACTTTTAACTAATAACGAAGCGAGGCAGTGAAAGGTGGGCGTTACTACTATGTCAAAAAGTATTAAAATGAGTATTTTGAATACCTACCTAATCAATTTTTGACCGTTAACCACAGATTAATTTAACTGTTACATCTCCAAAGACCATGTAGATGTTACGGCTAAAAGCCGATGTAAGGTTAAACCTAGTTCTGACCGGCTATACCTAGGTGCGGCCGGTAACAGTTTGTTTTTAATGCAACCAATTTGGATGGAGCGTTTGGTTACAGTTCTAACCTAACCTAACCTAACCCATTTGGTCGATGTGTCCTAACAATAAAAAGGATAGTTACCGGCCGCATCTAGGTATAGCTGGCTAGAACTAGGTGTAACCTTACTTCGGCTTTTAGCCGTAACACAGACATGTAATCAGTTCGACTAGCCTCAGTAAAAGTTGTCTGATGAGAGTTACTCAGAAGACGTCATGAGTGAGCGCTATGTAGAGGGAGCATGAGTTTGTCTATCACGGCCTTCATGACTAGAGGGCATAGACAAGTGCAACGGTTTTCAAAGCGTTTTGTATTTCTACGAAGACTTTCAACAGTATTGACTAACTACCGTACAGTCTATATTTGTGACTATTCCATCATCGTTGTTGATAATAGAATGTAATTTTTTCTAGGCCTAAGGAGGCCTGATCTAAGGTCTGGTCTTATTTTCAATCAAAACTAACTCCATCTTTTGTTTTGTTACAGTGATGGTGTGAGACCGTATGGGTCTGGCCGCGGCGCTGCTGGAGGCGGCTGCGCGCGGCGATGCGGCCCGGCTGGCGAGCCTGCTGACCGCGGACGCTAGGGACATCAATATCACTGACGAGGTAAATACTCGAGTTACCATCTACCTACATAGGGTTGTAACCTGTGTGCGACATTGTCCTTGCTCACTAACCGAGAGACGGCTCGGCTGCCGCTACTGGATACAGCATTGCCAACACTTAGCTTACCATCGAAGCGTCGTTTACTAGGACTACATAAACGACGTACAGGAGTTGAAGGCTTTAAATGGCATGGCAGTCCGAGACACAAGATGTGTTTTATTTGTACTGCCGTCTCAGTGGCAGCAACAGGGTTATTCTCCTTCAACTTTTTCTTAGGGTACATACAGGATGTAAACAGAACCATCACGAAGCGGTTAACCAAGCATTCTGTACATCAAACTAAGTAACCCAACACAAAAATTATTGCTGGGAAACGACTTTTTTTTTTGGGGTGAAAAATAACCTTTTACGGTAAAACTCAATGAAACGCATTCAAAACTTTCTGCTTATGGATGCATTGAATAGTAAACGGGTCATGGAGGTATTTAAAGTAAAGTTATAACATTAAAAAAATGTATTTAAAAAAAAAAAACATGTGAAAAAGTTGGAACTTCGACCCCCAATAACTCCGTAACTAGAAGTATGGTCTAGAACAAAAAAATGATCGCAATAGCGGGGAGAACAGGTGCCTTTCGGCTTCGTTAAGAGTCTTTTTACACCCTTTATACGCTTGTAGCTATCGACACTAGTATCTATCAAAAGTATCAAAACCGGTGTTATGCTAAGTAGAGATTCTTCAAATTGCAAGCAGATTTCGCTTTAATAGTTAAGCGCCAGTTGATAAAACTAATGACTGCCATCACTAGTTAATTTATAGCTACTTTAAAAAGTGTGAATTCTACAACCTGTTTAATTGGGCTTTCATCACAACATGTTACCTTATTTATACCACTTTAATGTGGAGCACGACTTAGATAGATCGCTTTACTCAAGTACAACAGGAAACGCGATAATAAAAAGATTTCTGACCGAGATTTATCTTCTTTGTCAGAATAAATAAATGGATTAGCTGTCTCGAAAAACATAAAAAATGTTTCTTACATTTTTTTCCCAGTCGTATCGGATGCGCACCGCCCACGCGCTAATAGGAATAAAGAGCTTCACTTTTTATATATTATTTTTTGAACAGGCAACACAACGAAAGTGTTACCATAACAAAAATAACAACAAACAACTTCACAATAAAACCGACGTACAAAAGGAATTATATTTTATACAAAAGGCATTAAATTGTATTTATGATAAATTGCGGGAGGATAATAAACGTTAGCGCGCTATTTCACCCAACGGCCAACAATGTCAGTTGCGTTCCATTCCAAGCAGTAGCATCGTTCAACATCGAGTCGGCACCCAACCGCGAACAAATTAATACCTTGCGAAATTAATGTACCTATCAAGCGAGCCAATTTAAGTCCTAAATCATCTTAATAAAGTTTGTAATTCAACAGCATCTTAAGTGATTCTATGAAACGTTTTATTTATGGCCAGTGTGTTCCCATCGTCCACGTAGTTGTCCCTTTCGGAATCGATTAATAAATAATTAAAATGCATCGATATATCGTGCGTCGGTGCCGATTCATCTACTCGTGTCGCTACAGGCTGGTTGGATATTGTAATTTGTATGCTCAGTATATTAAGAAGAAGAAAAACTTGAGACAGCTGTGCAGATTGTGCACGACAGACAATGTTTTCAGCATCCATCGGTCCATTCGTCATTCGAAAGGCCCGCCTCATAGTTAATAAGTAATTAATTTAATTAATGAACATGGAGGGAGTCTAATCGACTACGGAGCATAAGCCCCGTATTCATGGTAAACATTTGTTTAGGAACAGTTGATCAACATTGTTGGTGAGCGGCGAGAATGTTGCTAGCAACTATGTTTAAATCAATACAGGTTGTCCACACGCCAGTCTGCGTTAAAATGTTGCCCGAGGAGGTAGTGTTGTTGTGTTCTCTGTATCTGATGTATAGGATTTCTAATAAACAAATACGCAGTACATGTATTTTAGTTTTCACATCTTTTTTGGGTATATTTAGGGTTTTAGAAATTTCTTCGAATGCATCGTTCTTTTTGTTTCTATCTTTGTATTCTTTTATAGAAGAATCCCATAATAATGGTTTTGATTAAAATAATTCTATTAGTTGCATTATTTTATCATTACTCCACACTACTGCCATGTTTATAAACAGTTGCAATCACGTCCACGCACGTCAACATTTGTTGATAAACTGATGTTTTCGCTCGCCGGGCGTCAACTCTGCAACATGGCGTGATCAACTCTGCAACATGCAGTGTTGCAAGCAACATGTTGACAGCAACTCCGCAACACGTTGATTCAACATTGTTGCGAAACAAATGTTTACCATGAATACGGGGCTTAAGATGCATTTGCAAGCAAATGTTAGTTGTAGGCTGGATTTATTAGAAATTAATGTGAGAACCTGTTTGAATTCTGAAGAGAAGAAACTAAGCATGATTTTGTAGAAAGTTTGTAGTTGTAGTTCAGTCACCATATCAACCATACAATAAATGATTTAGTACAAAAAATGTTTTTCTTACGTTTAAGTCCGTAATCACCTCGATTTTGTTCACGACTCACTATTGTGCCAAAATGGCAGCTTTCAACAACTTCTTGCTACTAACAAAAAAAGTAAACAATCGTAATTGTCCATCCATAGATATTACAAGCGAGCTAATTGGATCCCACGACGCAGCATCATCAATCAAAGTACCTACCTAGCTAGGCCCAGTTTTTCTAACACAACCATGAACAATTTTTTTTTCTTATTGTTTTACAAAATGACCGTTGAGAACAGCGTTCAGGCAATCAAAAATAGAACACAGTAATTACGTCATATTCTATAACAATTTATTTCAAAAGATTTACCGTTAATTACAACAATAACAGACAATACGGCCATTAAAAGTGATGTCGTTGCTCTCGCACACGCGTTAAGTTAAATAATTAAAGTGTTAACATTTTATTTGTTAATTATTTTTTATGCTTGTACTGATTACTGGCGGCATTTAAGAAGTCTTTATTAAAAAGGCTTCATTAGGAATAAGGTCTTTTAACATTTCTTATGCTACTTTTTGCAGTCATAAAGAGCAGATTTTTTTAGCGTCTGCTTCAATAGCGTCTAGTTAGTCTATAGCTAGATAATTATAATATGCTCGCAGGTACCTAGACTATTGATATTTCCCGTATAGCAGTAGTGTAATATATAATAGGCACAGAATTGCAATTGTTCTAACTCTAGTAAGCAAAGCCAAAGGTCAGCTACTGCACCGCGTTAGCATCGCGATTCGCGACCTCTTTGGCTTTGCCACCATATCGCGGCAAAATCGTCGAACATTTGTTCTGTACAAGCCTTAATTCACAGGAAGTATTACACAAACCTTACGCAACAGGACGTATTAAATTATTTATTTTGATATCTCATAAATAACGTGTTTCTTCGAAACAGGTGACACAAGTGCCTCGTTAAAATACAAATCCAGTAGTCGCCCGCCATTTTAAATTGTTGACATAACACGATTCATGCGGAAACTAATCATTTCGTGTTCTCTTACAGAGATGATTGATCATGGCATGTGTTTATTCAGCCTAGTATGGGCACTGTGTTCGCCTTGAGTAAGCGTTTGACATAATCAGGGATCTTGACAGTATTTTAATGCTTTGGCTACAGTGTTGCAAGTTGCATTGCTTGGCTCAAGTTTCTTGGTTGTTTATTTGACGCTTGATAGAAAGTTGGTTGATCGTAAATTGTGAATTTGTTTTATAGTCTCTCTAGTCTTCCTTCTATGGAGAAAACGATGAGGTCAGCTTTGAAAGCGCTTTTTTATTTTATTTCTTCAGATACTTACTAGAAACGATGGATGGACTGTGTGAAGGATGATATGGCACAAAAAGAGGTGTCTGATGACATGACGGATAATAGAGAAGTATGGAAGAAGAAGACATGCTGCGCCTACCCCTCATTAATTGGGACAAGAGAATGATGATGATGAGATACTTACTAGAAACTTTGAATTGACACATCATCCTTTATATTTATTTTGAAATCTAAATTATGTTTCATAAAAATTCTTGCCCTGAATCGTTAGTAAATTCATATTGAACAACATTATAATTTAATGTCTTTCTGGGGCTCAGAAATTGAAACCTTATGATGTAATCTAATAAAATTGCATTTGATTGTTATCATCGAACCCATACGAGCTCATTTAGCGCCTTCCGATAGGTTGTAAAATTTTATGATTGAAACATAATAACCTACTAAGTACTAGCTTACATTTTCAACATACATAAAGCCTCATGAGCTCATTCATGCGAACCAAGACCACCTTTCGAGCAAGCAGGAGTTTGTAATAAAGATGCTTTATGTAGAGATTCCAGTTTTCCTAAAATCTAAGGTTCTAATAGACAGACTGGAAATTCTGGTGGTACTTAATGGAAGATAATTAATTTATCAGTAGTGCTCACCTCAGGTAGAAACCAAGCCGTGAATGTCAACTCCGCAGACAACCCGACGCTGTCACATGCAAGCAAAGAAAAAAAGTGACGCGCCAAGATAAATAATTAGTAAAACCAGCCAGTGACTTACTAAACCAGTTTCTACTAGAGCGGTGTTCTTACTTCTGAAGTTTTTTCCAAAGAGGTGGCCGTCTTAAAGTTTCCAAACAATTAATGTATTCACAATCAGCATCGTTATCTGCTGTCATCTTTGAGCAACCGAGCCTCCCTCACCGGGTGCTCGAGATCATTAAAAAACTAGTCCGCTCGGTGGACCGGTCCCTCTTGTTACGCGCACTATTTTATTTTGTTGGACCCCACTTTATCTATTCTGAATCTGTGGTGTCAAAATAACTTTGTTTCTAAACGTTTCGACGAAGTGGCGTGTAATACAAATAGGTTTTGTGTTGTGTAAAGTGGTTTGGACTAACTGACAAGAAAATCTACATTGATGGATGCATGAATGCAGTTATATTTTAGCATTGTATTTCGACCATTATATTTGACATTGTTTTTGTTTTTTTTTAATCGTTCTACGTTGGTAGCTCGAACGTCATATGATATTTCTGAAGGCGACAGTTGCTTTTAACTTTAAGCCCTTAGTTACTAGCACTAGATCAAAGAGCAACGTCCAATAAGTAAGGCTTACTTATTAGATGCTGCCTCTTTGATCTAGTGGCCGCAAACGCTACTGCTTCGCATGTGTTCGATTCCCAGGTCGGGCAATTTTTATTGGGATTTTCCGGATTTTTGCCCGGTTGATGGCAATAGGCTCTCCCTCTAATATATCGGACTTATTGGTTAAATGTGGATGTACTGAGTACAGGTATTACACCTCTACTTCACTCTTGGGGAAATAATGGCGTGGTGTTATTAGAATACATAGTGGACGCGTCATAAACGGGTTTCGCGGAATTTTGGCCCTAATACAGGTTGGAAACGGACCCTTCATGAAGCCGTTAACCAAGCATTATGTACATCAATCTCAGGAACTCTATGCAAAAATTATTGTTGAGAAACGACTTTTTTTTTGAGGTGATGGGTGTGATCACGTTTTACGGTAGGACTCAATGCAAACGCGCTCAAAACATTGTACAGATGAAAAAAATACCATCATCAAGTTAGGAAGAATGAACATCTAGTCATACATAGTTCGACCAATACTGTCTTGGTCTTCCCTGACTCCGCACCGGTTCAAACCGTATGTCAAAGCTAATAAGTCATTGCCCATGTATTTGAGATGCGCGGTCACGTCGCAGACTCTCAGCGACTCATTTAAATTGACGTGTGATGCTAAGGGAGATTTATACACACTGGCCGTAACGGTAGGTGGCCACACATAAAACATTGGTCAGGTAGAAAAATAGCAAACAGAAAATTATGTTTAAAGTCGTTTCAGAGTGTTATTCTATTTCTGAAATAAACCTTATGAGAATCAGAGTGATGGTAAATTGTGGTACCTACTGCAAAATCAGATGTAAATGTCTACGGAACACTTCAAGTGTTGCGTACCATCGTAGAAGGGGAGCCCCCTTTATTTTTTTTTATTTTCAAACAGTTGTTATAGCGGCAACAGAAATACACTTTCTGTGAAAATTTCAACTGTCTACCGGTGACGGATCATGAGATTCAGGCCGCAGACAGACAGACAAACGGACGGACAGCGGAGCTTAGTAATAGGGTCCCGTTGGTTACCTTTCTGGTACGGAACCCTAAAAATTAAAGGACAAGAGTTGTGTTTGGCGCGTGCCCAAAATCAGAACTTGTTTCTCAATATAATTTTACGGGACAATGTCTCACATGTTTACATCCATCGCCCCCCCCTCCCACTCCCCCTTTAATGTAAATCAAACGCCAGATCTTTGTAAGATAAAACTAATGGATACTGTATCCGAAATAAATTAGCAACATTAGCATTATTGAAATCAGGTATCGATGCTAAATTGCAAAAATATGTGTGAGAACTAACACCATGTTTTATCAATGTTTATTGCTTAAGATAATAAGATTTATGGAAGAAGCTGTCTATATTAAAAGATTATAAGTTGTAGCACGTCTCCGGATGACAGCGGTGGGGAGGAGTACTTTGACGCCTAAGCGTCCTATGGTTTATCTATACTAATATTACAAAGCTGAAGAGTTTATTTGGTTGAACGCGCTAATCTCAGGAACCACTGGTTCGAATTGAAAAATTATTTTAGTGCTGGATAGGATCCAATTATCGAGGAAGGCTATAGGCTATATAAGATCACGCTATGACTAATAGGACCCGGGCAAAAATAAAACAAGTCGGGAGCGGCGGGTGGAACCGCGGGGCACAGCTAGTTTTATATAAATTAGTCCTAGATTTTGCAAATGCAAATGTAAAATAAAACATGTAGCCACTTTCTCATTTAAATATAAGACTTATATATTGTATATATACGTTCATGTTTTACATAATAAAGTTGCTAGAACATTATCACAGATTCTATTAATTTATGGATGGGCTCTTTGACTTATAAGAAGAAAAATGGTAAAATTATTAAAGTATACAGGAGGCTAAAACGAACTGCGAAAGATTAAAAATACGCTGACCTATTATAAACTGTAACTTATTTAAATGCAAAGCAACATTTTATGTATCAATAATTTAAATTATTATTTTATTACTACAGATCTAGATTCCAAACGAGAAATTGGCAATGCTTAATGTTATATTTTATGACATTTAGGTAAGTAGCTAAAATTATGTTATAAATTCTTTTTTAATAAAGTTATTAACGTGAAATTTATTCGAAACGACAGATAAGCTACACAGCTTATCTCTGGTTTCGAATAAATTTCACGTCAAAATGATAAAATGCTATAAACTAATACTAGTTCTAAGCATTTTATAATTTTTAGTAATATTTCATGGAGTTAATTGGTTATTGACTTTTAAGCTTATTTCTCAACAAAATCAACAACAGCATTAGACACGCAAGAACGATTAAAAACATGTTTTATACGTTCGTTCCTACAATACATTTTTGTGTCGCAATTGCATTCCGGCTCTATAAGAGATCTGCACTGGACTGTACCTACTTACGTCTTGTCTTGCCTCGCAAAAAAAAACTAAAACTGTCTGTGTCCACTTTTATAATCCACCTGTAGAATGTAGCTGGCGGCCTGCTATGGCAAATCATTTGAAACTCGTTTTAAAGCTTTTCTAAGTACTGTGAACGACTTTAGCCACAACTTCTTAATGTTAACTACATTGGAAAATCTTTAATTAAATATCTACTTAAATGTTACACATAAAGTCAGGAAAATTAGTTATCTAGCAAATTGACTATACTACTAACTTGAAATGACCGAAGAGTCCACACTACTTATATTCATAGCATTATTTATCAATCGACGACGGTGCGTTTTTTTTTTTAAATTATTCTCTAAAGAACCGTCTTTGAGGTAACAACATAACTACACTGCCTCGCACTGCCTCGTTGGTCTAGTGGTCGCAATCGCGACTGCTGAGCATGGGGTCTTGGGTTCGATTCCCAGGTCAGGCAAATTGTTATTGGGTTTTTCCATCGGGAATTTCTCAGTTGCAGCCACGGAGTCTGGACATGCGCCCGGTTAATGGCAATAGGCTCGCCCACCATTACAAACATAACTGGCGAAATGTGGGTGAACTATTAGGTACTCCTCCGCCTAACCCTTCTAAACAACACTTTGGCAGGTGCATACCTAAACAATCGTGTGAGCAACCTTTTTTCCAGTGAAGAACATCAAAACTCTTTTGAAAAAGCGAATCCAATTTTAAATCCACCGACCCAATCCGTTCCGTCATTCTCGATGCGCTCACTAATCGCCACTAAATCCTCCACAGATTATATTGTTGGTTTATTTTACAAGCACAATGATTAGCCGGACACAATCCTGTTTCACATTAAAATTGATTAACTTTACAACTATTTTTGAAGCATCAGCCTCGTTAAAAATAGGAAGCTATAATTTGGTGTAGTCGTTACGGGCTTGCTAGCTTTAATTTCAGTTATTTGAGAGATTTATGAGGCTACGCCGTTTGTCAGAGAACCGTTGTGGCGTAGAATGGAGGTCACGTGCCTTCGGTATGTGAGGCGCAATTCTGACAGGTGGTGTGACGGAACGAAGTGTCAGAATGTTCCGACCGATGCGAGTTCGATCGCATCGGAAAAGTAGAGAGTAAACGGAATTTGGAAATCGAATTGCAGCTTTTAAAGTTTAGCAACGCTAAGTAGATTTTGATTACGCAATTAAGGCTAAAAACCTGGGGTTTCCTACTTGTCTCGGACTGCCCATGTTGCTGAAGTTAGTCGCAAAGTACACTACTCGTTCCACTCATTGAAATGTATTTATTATTCGTTATTTTATTGTATTTATAGTATTGTTATATGTTTTGTCTTTGTATTTATAAGTATGTTAGTATATTCTTATAAGAATATCATATTTGGTATATTATATTTAAATAGTTCTGTTTTATGTATTCCATTCTCTCTTCTTCTTTTACTCACTATGTCTTCATCTCTTTTTATAGTAAGAGATTTCTTAAGAAATAAGCATCACCTTTGTACTATTTTCTGTTCCTTTCTTCTTTTCTGTATTTAGTGTGTACACAAATTGAAAAGTAAAAAAAAAAAAATTTAGCTAAAAAATAATTAAAATGTAGGTACAGGTTAGATTTTTTGGACATTGCCCATTCTCTTATCTCGGAAGACTCGAAAACAGCTATATGAGATCAAGATTAATGATCATTATGAGTAGATAACTACGTTACTAACTCACAACAGGAGAACACCTAATAAACGGAAGTTTACGCCACAATTTACACTTCCATCGTAATGTCTAAAACACCAGAAGCCCGTTTCCAAGTCTTCGTGTGGGCGGCGACATCTATGGCGGCACTCAACTGTCAAGAGTCAAGTTAGGCCCTTTCAAGCCTTTACAGCTTGTTGTCATTCGTAATCACTTGTTTATTGCTGGTTTACGTCTAAGCTTCCGTTATCAAACCATTTGTTAGTGCCCAGCATGCTTTACAGCCTCATCAAACACGTAAACAGGTAGCAATTGCCGCTGTTCTACGAACATTAGTAAGCGTCTCAAGTAATCAAATCGATATTAATTTAACAACATTTAAACTGGAGCAATTAATAACGGTGAGTGATAGGTGATACAACTATTTTATCGTCCAATTACATTACAAATCTCTTTGCGATAAAACGTCATGAGATCATAAATTATATGCCAGCTTTACTCAGAGATTTCGAGTTATTTTCTAATTGTGTTTGTAAACATTTTAAATTAGCTCGAAATTGTTACACGTAATTAAACAAACTTCGTCTCTCCGTGAGACTTTCTCACTTTTTGTGAAGCTACTTAATTAACACGGACCGTGTCACTTATAGGGCGTTTTATAGCGAAAAAAGAGCGCGCAAAAGCCGCCATTTTGTTAGTGATGCGAGGCCAAGGCGATACCAGTATGAAATGCCAATAAGGTTCTCATACGTGATAAAAATGATATACGATAGAGGTGTTGACATGTTCGTGCGATGTGGAAGTATTTTTTATGATTTTTCGTTGAGAACGAGTCAATCATTAGTTTTATGAAAAATTCATACGGGACGGACAGTTCGAGTATAGTGGTTAAGGGTAGCTTCTCGCCGACCTGCAGATCTAAGGATTTCTAGACACTAGATCTATAAATAAAATTATTGAAACAGTTAAACGACAGATGTAGGTACCGTCTTTTAAATTCAGTAATTATAAACATAAGGTTAGGTTATATTAATCGCAGAATAATAAACATAGATAACGTAAGAAAGATCCTTCAAACAAAAGCTTCATTATGCAAATCCACCGTCAATAATTTGGCACGCAGGATGAAACATACCATTCCATTACTTATAGTTTCCCTCTTACTTAAACAGCTCCAAATGTTCCGTCCAGCACACCCGCAGTGAAATACGACCACAGCAGCTGAAGCAACAATAACTATAAATCGAAAGTCAAGACATCGACTATTTATCGACATTTTCACATCACCAGCTAGAGTTGTATCGCTGGCACGACGCCTCGGGCTGCGAATCGTTTGCGTAACAGTCGTCCCTTGTCGGGGCATTCCACCGCGCACGACTCCCAGCCATTCTGTCGTGTCCATTCTTCGCTGTACAACCACGTTCCGAGACAATTGCTTCCAGGAAACTGCAATGCATTATGACCACTGCGACTAACCCCACCAAGACACAAATTCGCCTGTGCAGTCTTCATTATTCTTCTGTGTGGAGTTGTAGACTGCAGTCACAGTTCAAAAGCGGCGATCGTAAGAATAGACGGAATTGCAAAAACAAAATACGTTAACCGAAATGCAAAAGTCTTAAAAGCTTTAGGAATGGAAATAACCTTGGAATAATACCTTAGAATATGCAGAACTGAAATGTTGCATATAGCTTTACGACCTTTTCCCAGTTAGATTCTATGTTCTAGAGCCATTCGGACCATGGGGTGTCAAAACATTAAAATAAATTAAGACGGTAAAGTTTGAGATTTACCAGACAATGTGCGTTTATTCTAGAAAGGAAGGTAATACACGCATTATTTATCGAATGTCTCCGCATTTATACCTAATCATTGTGGAAAGATTTAGGAAATCATAATCATTCGCTCCTAAACATTTTTAAATAATCATCCCTTAAAATATTCTCGTCATAGTCATAAAAAGGTTCTTCTTTGAGGTAGCACTTGTCTTTAGTGTTCGATCGTTCTATGTTTACTAGAATGTTTTCCACAGCATTTCCAGTAATATTCTTTTTCCACAACCACACATTTCTTAGCAAATCTGTTGCATGATTGTCGCCATCTAACGGTGTTTGATGACTGCGCGCATCTCCGTCACTTCATGATTGCCTGGTCATTACTATGCGCCCGGCGATGAGTTGCAGGAAAAACGTGCTTGGTATGTAAATATCTATGTGAAGTTTTTGGTGGGAAACTGTTAATTGATTCAGTTATGTGAAAGTTGATACGGATTTGTTATGTAGGTGCATCTTATAGAATGATAAGGTAACTAATAGTTTTAATTGGTTTTTAACACCTACCTTGCAACAGAACCTTATACACATGTGGAGGTAAGGTTCATCAGATAAAGATATATACAGATAAAACTGCCTCATTCATCATTTCACCCGTAAGATGTCCTCTCCCAAGCCCGACAAATCGAAGAGTTCCTTTCCATTAAAGTTAAGGTAAAATGCGTTTGAATCTAGCTAGTCTTGTTTACTTTAATCTTAGCCGCTTACTGTATAGTGGTGCTTTAATTGCCCATAGCTCCAGTAATACGGCCTTCGACGATTAACTGTTTATTACTTTAGTACTCATTGCCCCCAATTGGTTTCAGGCAACACAGCTACCGCAAGTTAGTTATTATTTTACGGCTACAAATCCGTAAGCAGTGCACAAGCACTCGGCTTTGAATATACTGCTCTATGAAACACAAAATTCAGACTAGCTCTCTAGTTTCGATATTCAAATTTAGAACCGGGATCCCAATAAATCCACGTCTTTATTCACCGAAAAGACAGACATTAGACAGGGTTGGATACAAAATCCACAAAAAACATACAAAATTTGCAGGAAGCGATCTTTTACTATTAACTGGCCTCAAATTCAGACTATGGGCTGCTTCTGTTAAACTACCAATGGGAATTAATACTTCACATGACCTGAGTGTAGAACTGAAGCAAGACCTCAGGCTCAGCACCCACGATCAATTGTATTTACTAGATCAACATCACTTGATCTAAATTGCCGGGAGAGATTTCCGAAACATCATAATCTTCCTGCCCTTGTCCCATTTTACCCGTTGCTGGCGCAACACGTTTTCTTCTTCTATTCTCCTTGTCAATCATCACGTTTTTATTTTACTTTCCTCTCACAATTCATCCATCTGCGGTCTTCCTCTTCCTCTCCATCCATCCACATTGAGAGAGATTTGTGACTGTTTTCACTTTATCTTTAATTACAAGAAACATGTTGATATTCGTATCTGGAATGATCCTATAATAATGTGTATTGCTAAGATATAATATCACACAGAACAAGATTAAAGCCTGAGACACGGACAATAACTAAAGCAATCGAAAACGCTGTAAAATCACGAGCTGACCGAGAAAGGCGCGCGCTGCACTAAATCGAGTGTCAAACATGGAGGACCACGGCGTGGGTTTAGTATTTCAATTCCAATTCGGTATTGTTCCTTACTGAAACTTTGCATCGTCCTTCCTTTGTAGACTACAATTTATTTTGCGGACAGTCAAAGCATGGCACTCTCTGCCAGTGCCTGTGGTCTCTACCAGCCCTTTGACCCTGCAGCCTACAAAGCGATTTTTTCCATTGTAGACCTCATCACTTTCCATCAGGCCAAATCTAGTTCAAGTGCAAGCATATTAGCCAATAAAAGAATCTCTTTTATTGTTGCCAGAACATCGATGGATCGTACAATCTAACAATCTTATGTGCCTGTATCAGAAAGTTCTATATTACTGTAGGTAACTCTTTTTTTTTGTGTAGCTCACCAGAATTCTATGCTCTTGTTCCTTATTTATGAATCTGGGAATTCTGAAACGTCAATCCTGACTACAAGCCCTTACGGACTATTTTCGTTAGGAGCCTGCTCTCCTAAAATTACCGACATCGCACCGAACCGCAAGCTCGTAAAAAAAGTTCCCAAGCTTTAATAACTCCTTGAATTAATAGTCCATTAAGAACCTTACGATACGCAATTTATTCCAACCCGTTATTAGTGCTGACAACGTAATCCATCTCCCACAACTTGCTCAGTTTCAATAATTACTAATCGAAATGGTTGCGTTGACATTTTTATACGCACGGGAGTTGATTAAAACCGCGGAGGTTGCACGTCCTGCCCATCTTATACGTAAAGCATCACAAAAAGGCCTAGACATAGTGGGTTGTTACATGGTTGATACCTTGATTCACTCATTAAGAGCTCCTATTCATAGATTTCTTCGCCTTTCTCGATGATTCGCACGCGGAAGCGGCGCAGAAGAATTTTATCTTATTAGGTGCGTGCCGCGGGCAGGTGTAATAAACTACTGCCAAAGAAAGATGATCGATCAGGCACCAACTATGTTTCTTAAATCTTATGTTAATGTACACATAGTTTAAATAGTGATCACATCATTAATTACTTACATTACCACTTTTAGCCATAGATTAGGATACACGTAACCATGTGTTTGAGCGATAAAAGCCACTGAACCAAAACTGCCAAAAATGCCGCGTCTGTCTAGTGGTAGCAAGGCTTACTGTACTGCTGAGTACGAGGTCTTGAGTTCGATTCCAGGAGCAGGCAAAGTTTTTTTCTACTTGAAATTTCTCCGTAGCAGCGCGGAATCTGCAACTGTACCCTTGAGTTGCTTTGCCTAAAGCCTTCAGGGATCACAGGCGTTATGTAGTCTTATCAAAAGATTTTTTTCTGAAGCTAATCAAATGAATGTCGTGGTAAAACACCGACAACATTCATACTTCTTGGGGTCTGTACAGACTGGGTCTTAAAAAACATGGCGTCGACCGGTCCACCGGCACGTTGAAATGCGCCAGATGAAGCCGCTTCACTGAATTCATTAACATTACTACAGTTACTGGATCACTAGGCGGGAAAGTGTCCGACAGCATGTTGTGATAATGAAGATTCGATAACATATTTTTTTTTAAAATTGACTCAGTGAGAGAAAGATCAGTGACTGAGATTTTTTGACAGAATTCTGGTATTTATAAACACGGACAGATGGAAACAAGAGGACGATATAAATGAAGTGAATGAACTTTTCTGATGAGTCTCCAACTGACGCGATATAGTTTCCTATTTAACTAATTGGGTATCTATTAGCTGTTGATAAGTAAATGAACACTATATGTTACGAAATCTTTCTATTCTAGGACAAATCGTGCCAATATCTTAAAATGTCACAAAAGCTCTGACAGCCATAGCCTCATTTAGACCAGGAGGTGCTGAGCATATTTTTGTTCAATTCTAAACTTTATGCCATACGACATAAGGTCGTCAGCTTTGAAATGGCAGATATAATTTTTGTAATACAGCCATTTGGTATACAGAGCGAATGCTAGGTTTAGATCGATTTAGTATCCAATTACGTCGGTCGCAAATCTTATGAATGGACAGCATAAATATTAAACTAAGGAGGTTTCAATCGTATTTTACAACAAGGATCATTAAAAAGCTGGAGTTGCAATTAAAAATGGGACCATAAAAATCTGAGTCTACCCCCTTCGAAGCTTTCTGCTTATGGAACCACGTCAATAGGTGAATGATAGTGATAGTTTTTAAATTAATACGCTCGAGAAGTTGAGTATGTTATTTATTGATATTGGTTAACAAACAAGCCTACCTCTGTAATACCATATTTTGGATTTGTTCAAAGACAATCAAATTTAATTTTTCGAACAGAAGGATTCCATAAAAAAATTGAAACTCGTCACGCCTGGCAACACTTTTAAAGTTTTGGGATTCCTGCAATAAAAAAACCTGCGTTTTCGTCACTTTGGCACTTCCTTTTTTAGGGTTGCCAAAGGGAAAAAACGACTTCCTTGTAGAATAATTACCGTCAAACGGGGTGAACAGAGACAAAACTTGGAAAGGGATTTTAGTTATACTTACTTGATTATTTAGAGACCTTGTTGACAAATTGATTCAACGTAACCTTTCAAAGTTTTGTCTCGATTCATCCAGCCCTGCGTTCCTATTCACCCCGTTTTACCCGGTATGGTGTCCGTCTGTCAAGGTGTTCAAGACCCTTTTTCAATCTGCTTTTTAACATTATGCTTCATCAAGCCATGTTGTAATGCTGTTCCTAATTGGAGCAAGTCAAGTGTAAGCTTTATCTAATAAAATATTTGCTCGTGCGCATTTCCTCGTAGGAAAAGCAAATCTTGTTTAATCGAAGTAGCAAATCAGAGTAGGTAACAGTATTCATTAAATGCGTTGGCGCCACTGATAGAGCGATTACTTACTTAGTTAATTGCTTGATTTCATAAGTTGATATGTCGCAGACCGTAGTATAGTTAAGTCTTAATATTCCGTAACTGTACCTGATAGTTACCTAACCTAGGTACTCAAAATCTAGGAAATGAATTTTGATTTCTTTGAGTTTCAGGAAGTAGGTGTTTATCATAATTAAGACAAAAGGTTTGCACGGCGGACAAAGCCGATGGACAAAAGCATTCAGTCAATGAGTTGGGGCTTGTCTGTCGGTTGAAGTCAATCAGCTCGCCCGTTGTTTTGGGTTTGACGCAGAATGTGCACTTGACGTAAAATGTGCACTTCGCAAAATGTGCACAAAGAAACGACTGTTATGGTGCTAAAAAACGTGCAAAATAATTTAAAAAAAAAAGTAAGTAAACGTTTATTATTTTGACCCATTGTGATAAAATTCACTCATTTTGAGTAGGTAGTGCTCATTTTGATAAGTACTCATTTGCGAAGTGCACATTCTGCGTCAAACCCGTTGTTTTGTGTGGGTGTACCCCCTAAAGGTACACCTCTACCTAACCTTTCATGGGATACAGTGATGATCATTTATGCCGCCCAAATGACAATTTTATTCCGCGATCGCATCGCATTACTTCCTGTAATGTTGCCAGTTTCATGACATATAAAAATAGTCCACCTTGCGTATTTATTGGAGCAGAAAATGATCGGGTTCCCAATATGGCCGATAGCCGTTGCATCAGTTCTTATTAAAAATGTCGCAACTCCAGCTATGCGTTAATTAAAATTGCCCAGGCCCTTACACTGGTGTAATTGGTCCTGGCTATATAAAAGTGATAATTTATAAGTCTGGTCTATCTAATGCTTATGAATTATTAATTTTTGATACAGGCTTTTCTGTGAAATGACTTCACACATAAGAAGATGGTAAAAATAAGAAAAAATTTGCGTGAACAAATTCTGTTGGTTCGTAAAACTTTTAAGTAGTTACTACTTAGGTACTTACAACGAGGACTTTAAAAGTCGTATAGAAAACGGCTTTTGCGTTTATGAGAAAGTTTAAAAAAGCTTTTTGCGTATTTATAAACGACTATGAATATAAAATTTTATGTAGCTAAGTTTATGTTCTTCACGTGACCGTAGTTTTAATCTACTTAGTACATCCTTACTAATATTATATATGCGAAAATAAGTTTGTTTGTTTCCTTTTAACGCCTAAACCACTGACACGATCATCCTGAAATTTTGTAAAGACGTTGTCAGGTGTACAGAAACGGACATAGGGTACCTTTCATCCCGAAGAAAATTAATGTTCCCGAGGAAAACAACTGCAATAACGTTCTTATGAAAATATATGGCCCCACGTGCCTTTCGTATCATCATTGAAATGTATTATTTCAAGCAGATTACAACCCGAATTGATTACCAAATTCTAAATTAACGCGAGCGACACCGTGGGCAAAAGCTAGTTTTAATATAAGTGGGGAAACTTTGTTATTGCATTCGAGACGGAATTCACACCCGAACCGCAGGCGAGGTCAGGATACTTTAAAAAAAAAAATTGGGTTTCGTGCAAAAAAACCCTTGAAGTTGTTAAAAAAAATCCGATTCAAATAGGGAAGTAATATTTTTATAATAATTTCACGCGCACGAAGGTCGCGGGGCACAGCTAGTGCTGAAATAAAAGACCCGAGAAGTAATTATCCACGGTGTCTAACCAACGTGAATATCTGTGCCCTTGCCATGAGTTTGTAAAAAACTGTCCTCGATATCGAAAACTATCGGATATACTTCTCGTGTCGTAAAGCAGTCGATGAATATGAAAGAGACAGGGCGATAGTATTCGATAACGAATAATACATTTCAAACTCATGGTAAGCCCACTGTTGAGATAATTATTCATCATGTATCTATTTATTCTTAAGTTACACTTTTATGATGCCTTACAAAGCCCAAGTATGTAGGTACGATTAAAACACCACTATCACTAACAAGATAAGTTTCTTGAAGATTGTATGAAAGAAAAGAAAGAAAGAATATTTATTTGGTCAAGACGTGCATAGAAAAAAATAAATTAACAATAACGACGACGATAACGATAATAATGACGTAACATTGCAAACCTTGTTACAGAATGGATGCACAGCGTTGCAGCGTGCGGCAGCGGACGGCCACGTCGAGGTCGTGCAACTGTTGCTGCAACATGGAGCCGATCCCAACAAGCAGGATAATGTGGTAAGCGCGTTTTTATTATAGTTGTTCCATCAAGCTTATTGAGACACATTATAAACATAACTCACGCCTTTTGCCATGGTGGTAGGCAGAAACTACAGGACGTCCTGCTGCACACATAATAATAGCACACATATAATGAGTTCATTAAGTACTGTTGTGAGATCACGCGCTTCAACGGGTCTAACCGCCTTTTTTACGAAACCATGTTTATCGTGCATACAGACACTCATGATCAATTTTGGTTTTTTAATGGTTCTTTATATCTGTTTCTGAGATGAATTTGTAATGCTGTAAAAACGTACATTCCTCCCTCAAAAGTGCTCAGGTACTGAGGGAGGAATGTACAAGAAAAACCAATTAAAAGAACCAATTCACTAAATATATTTGAATATACTATTCATTTTTCCAGCACGGTAACACAGCGGCTCACGAGGCGGCGTGGAAGGGCTACTCGCGCTGCGTGGCGCTGCTGGCGCACGCGGGCGCCGAGCTGCGCGCGCGCAACGCGGCCGGCTTCGCGGCGCTGCACCTCGCGTGCCAGAACGGACACAACCAGTCCTGCAGAGAGATCCTGCTGGCCGGGGCGCCGCCTGACTTGCAAAACAATGTAAGCAGAATGTTCTATATCTGTACCATATATCCTTTAGTTTCATGGATATTAGGTTCTCCCATCATATTGGAATTGCTCAGTATCAGCGCGGATTCATGCCCGGTTGATAAATATGGCAAATGGTCCTCCCCTATTACAATGGACTTAAACATAATTGGCTTAATTTTGGCCCAGCTACACTCAGGCACTCTTCGGGGACTACGAGCTTGAAATGCTCAAATGGATATTTTAAATATCCATTTAAGCGTAACACGTCAAGGCCTTGATTAATAAGAATTTCTGGGCAACGCGCATCTCTAAATTAAATCCAGCTGGTAGTTTATGCAGGCCAGATTTCCTTTTTCGTATATTTCCCTCATATTTATCGAAAACGTCTTCGTAGGAAACACGATTCGTGGTAACTCCAAAATAAATGGTTTAATAATTTGTCATCTTTCACTTTTCAGTATGGCGACACATCCCTCCACACGGCAGCTCGGTACGGGCACGCCGGCGTCACTCGCATCCTCATCTCCGCCCAGTGCCGCGTCTCCGAACAGAACAAGAACGGAGACACAGCACTACACATTGCCGCAGCCATGGGCAGGCGGAAACTAACCAGGATACTCCTCGAGGCTGGCTGCGATAAGTCCATAAGAAACCACCAGGGAGAAACAGCAAGAGACATAGCCACAAGGAAAGGTTTAGAAGAAATCATCAGCATACTTAACACCCCAGTAGCTAAACAAGCCAAGAAGAAGCACAGAGATAAGAGCAAAGAGAGAACGATAGACGAACCAGACGCAGGCAAAAAGAAAGAAAAGGAAAAAGATAAAGATAAAAGCAAGGACAAAAAGAAGAAAAATGTGCACTTCGAGAACCCTCCACAAGTCCAGTGGTCTCCCTACGGCTGTCATTACTACCCCGACCCCAAATTCTTCCCCAAACCAAAATTAAGCTCGCTACCCACCGAACCACTTAGAAAAGGCGAGCAGTACTATTTAGATTTGGCTGGGAATATCAAAAAGGGTCCGATAGGTGCTGGGTACACTTGCTACTGCGCACCGTTCTTCAAACATATGGAGGATAAACTAAATGAAGATAAGAAGGACTTGAAAAAGCATATAGATAGAGCTCACGACAGGCTAGATCAAAAGGTAACCGATTTAGAAATGAAAACTCAAGGTCAAATAACAGAGTTGACGAGATTTGTAGCAGCTGAAAGAGCGATGTGTAAAGAGAGGCACAAACACTTGGAGCATTGGTTGACGAGAGGTATGATGTTCAGAGCGTCAGAAAGAGTGAAGAAATTAGACTTCAGTCCTAAAGGCTCCTTAGACATACCACCGCTTAAACGTACAAGAAGCTTAGAGTTACTGGATGCTGACACTGAAGAGTGGAACAAAGTCCACAAGATAATAAAGAGCTTCAATAAAAACGCTGAACACTACGAAACTAATGCCAAAGACCTGAATGATAGTAAAGCCACGTCTAAGAGCACAGAGATCTTAGATAGTAGAGAGCCTCCCAGTCCCAGACGAAGGTATCTACTGAAGAACTCCAAAAGCAGTGATCAGTTAGATGCTGGACCAAGTAGACTTTCAATACCTCCCTTTTCTAAGAAAAACCAGGAAAGCCATCATCAAAATGTCACAGCAGAAATTCATGTAAAAGCTAATAAAGTGTCAGTATCACAATCACCAATGTCCATGGAAGTAGAAAGTTATCACAATCAAAGGTATCGCTCTCCTAGTCGACATTCAGATGCTATGTCACCGAGCAGTAGTAACAAACAGCCCAGCGACTTGGACGAAGACGTTAGAAGTCCAAAAGACCAAAATGTAACTTTATGGAAAAGTCAGGTGCTACAAAGAACAGCAGATGACATGAGAAAGCGGGTAGCCTTCGAGAAAGAAATGGCAGATGTTATGTCCAGAACCAACAAGTCTTTAGACATTTCACAAGATGGCTACGTGAAACTAAGAAAGCAAGGCAGTTATCAGAATACAAATGAGATAGAAAGAGAGCAGAGAAAATCTGTGCAAGAATTAGTAGCACAAGTGGAACAGCAAAGATGCGTATCTCCAGGTCCAGAACCCATAACTAGAAAAGTACAGCCCACCGAAAACATAGAAACTGTACCGTCGACAAGCCAACAGAACCCCGGCATTTTGAAAATGCCACAACAACCCCAAAGACCAGCTCCCGTCTTGAAGGAGAAACCACCGAAGAGCAAACGGTTCAGCTTACACAATCTCATACCGTTTCCCACAAGAAAAACCTTTCAGAACCCACCGAAGGAAAATGGCAACAACTCGGAAAGTAGTGACGAGGAAGACAACCCAATCAGAAGTTCCATGCAGCCAGGACCTATGAGGAACACGAACCTGCTGCAAACTTTACCTATGCCTAATTTCGAGACTGTGTCAAAATCTCCATCACCAGCTCAAATGTCGACACAGAATCCTTATCCTCAAGACTTGCGAGCTATGATACCCAAAGACGCTTACTTCCACGACATCTCCAACAGACAGATGCCATACATGGACAGCGGTCTACCAGTGCCCCAGTTCCCTTGTCCACAATACGACTACAACCAGTCAGGGTTGCCGAATCAAATACAACCGCGCAACAGGAACCCTTTATACCACCACCAGACTGGAGTTTTCGATGCGATGATGCAGGACCATATAATGAGAGAGATGGAGCGCATCCCACACTGCTACAGTGACCACTTAGATCAGAACACTGAGGTGGAGATCGCGAACCAGAATGACTTTCGGATGTGTTACGACCCGATGTACCCGAATTTTAGGGGGAACCCGCATGGAATGACGAGGAAACCGAATCCTGACCACAGTTTACTGCACAGTCGACTGCAGTCTTTAGCGATAAACACCCATCTGACAGAGACCCAGAGTCAGACGGACAGGGAGTCGCACAACGATTCGGGTTATAGTACAAAGGTGTATGGAAGCTCTCAGGGACCGTCACCAAGCTTGTCAGGCCATGCGGAGGGCTCGGATAACTTGTCTGGGCAGAGAGTTACTATTGTGCCCAACGGGAAGATTATGGGAGGGCAGATAGGAGCGTCCAGTTTAGTTTGAGACGGAAAGAGGAATAAAAGAAGCAGAGTAATGGGAACAAATAAACTTGCCTTATACAATGTTTTTAATCAATCCCAGACCCGGAAAATATGGTTATAAACGACAACGTTTAGAAATCTGAAATGTATTAAAGAGAGGAGAGCATATTTCGAATAATGCAGGCAAAATGTCGTAACAGAATGAAAGGGTGACGACACAATTGTCAAAAGAAATGTATCAAAATACCTCTTACGTAATTATAGTTTTATGTTACAATCATTATTTACACCGGTTAAAAACGATTGCTTCTACTATAATGTGTTCAAATTTTGTACCGAAATAAAATACCTGTTAAATTAAAAATGTATCCAATAAAAATGTAGCCACAATTGTAATAAATAATGATAAATCACAAAGCACGTTAACCGTGTTATTAAAAGTCACTTTTTCACAAATAGGTACACGAACTGACGAAAATGCAAAGATATAAATCCTTAGATGTGACCTCACCGTATTAAGGTCGGGCGAAAATATGTTTAAACTGAGAAAAGTAAGCTCACAAATCTCGCATGAAATATAGGTAGGATTTTTAATAAGAGTGTGTAAGAATAGTGTCTACTCAAATGGTTATTTATCAACGAATCAGCAACGTGATCATGTTTTGAGCTACAGAAGTCTCTACGTGATGGCCACGATCGCTCTGTCAAAAATGTCACGAAGAAGAAGAGGACGAATCTAAGGATTTAAATATTTGAAAATATGTAACTCAATAATAAAATTTGCTAAAAGTACAAATTTAATGTAGGGTTTAACGATGCCATGTATCACAGTAATTGTAATTAATATTAATTAGCAATAAGTCTTGTTGTTTTTCTCTTAATTTTTATTTGTAAAAATACTCATCTCACTATTATTTGTTTCAGTCAGGTTTTTAAAGATGTTTTGTTGTGTTTTTCAAGGGTGGAACTTAATTATAGATTTAGACTGCAAGAGCATTTTTATCGAGAATAAGGATGGAGTCTGTTGTTTGCATGCCATGATAATTTTTAGAGTTATTACAAATTTCGATATATGTTTTATTATAAAATTAAAAATTCAGTATGCACCTTATTTAATAGAAATACTCAAATACTAGAGTAGAATGATATATTTATCTATTTAATTGAAACTGGACTGTAGAAAGTATTAAATAAAATATTTACATATCCGATAACTATCGAGTTCCACCCTGTTTGGTGTGCTGAATATGAAATTATTAAAAAAAAACTTTTATACATACAATGTAAATGTAAATTAAGCATAATATAAAATTGAGCCTTATTTTATATAGGAATAAAGTCACAAATTGTGTAGTCTGTGTAATATAGTCTATATTTATTGTGTTGCATATTGTATTTGATTGATGATTGATAACTTTGTACTGATTGATTGACTCTAATAAAATGCACTTTTGAAGTGTCACTGAACTAAAATCTTGTGTTATTTGTATTAACGTACATGTGACAAAATAGTGTACGTAAAGTCAGGGAACTTTATTGTTTCGCAAGTTGACTACCAACTTAAATTGTCCGAATATTCTTTGACAATTGTATAATGGCTGTCGCACGGCGACGAAGTGTGTTAATTTGATTGAATATCCCCATTACTATACCTAATTATAGGGGTTACTTAAATAATAAAAACGCCCCATTTGCTACGATTCTTACATAGCTTTTTTACCCGACTACGGCAAAGTAAAAAAATAAGGAGTAATTTTAGCAAAAGAACAAACAAACGGTCAAAATCTAACTTTTAATAGTTTTTTTTATTTTATGTAATAGTTATCATTCTTTAATACTTTACATTTAATTAACAGCCCGTCTCACTCCCCACTGATTATCTCTATAAAAGTCACTCAAACTCGTATGATAAAGCGGTACTCCCTTCAAAGTCGCCGACCGAGCTCCCACGATCTTCACAGCTACATAATCCCCCGGTTTCGCTTTCCTTTTTCCTCCATCTTCGGCCAAAATCTCCGTTTGCTCAAACACGACTCTCATATATAATTCATTCCTTCCTAGAATGTTGCCAGACTTTTTCGCCGTCCCTTCGACTAGTACTAAGTGAGTGTTGCCAATTTCGGCCTCGTTGAGTATTTGGCATTTTCGTCTGTATACCTCTAGCATGCGGATGTGTCGTTCTTTTTTTATTAGCTCGGGCACGTCGTCCTTGTATCGGCGGTAGGCCGTGGTTTTCTGTTGGAGATGTAACTGGATTTAGTTATTTTGAAACTAATATCAAAGCTTGTTAGCATAAATAATGTTACATCAAGCATGTAATCACCGAAGGTTTAAGCAGAGGTGTACCTAATTGTATACCCATATTTCGCCAATTATGTTAAAGTCCCATAGGTATTATAATAATTATACCGGGCACTCATCCAGACTCCGTGGCGGCTGCTCAGAAATTTCTAATCGAACGCAAGAACAACGAGGCAGCTTGTTAACGTTATTCGAAAATTGCTGGACGTTGGACCAACAACATCTGTGTTACTCTATCTGCAGGTAAAAACTCTCTCACTTTGTTTTTAACCTTTCGTGTGCCGGAACGTAGATCTACGCAAGACACAATGACTTTTTAATTGTGTCTATATACTCGGCATACGAGTGGTTAAACGTAAGACTTCCTTCTATTTTGTTTGGAACCAAGCCAGTAGTAGAGAAGCGCAAAGCGCTTGTAGCTAAATTATAATGAATAGTCAGAATGTGGTGATGTACCGATTTCTGGCTGTATAAAAATATAATTGAATCTTACCTCTCTCATACTGTACGGAAACAAGAACGCGATGTTGTAGTCTACAATCTCCATGAGAGAGAGCGTCTCCTGGAACTCCTCCTCCGTCTCGCCGCAGAAGCCGCAGATCATGTCCGTTGATAAACCCACTGGAAGCCAACGATATAAAATGGTAGGTATTGTAGAAATCACCAACTGGTAATTATGAAATGTAAAGATGCATCTCCATAGTTTGGTAGTTGACCTTTTGAACGTGATACGTGACAAACAAACGCGTGCCCTGTACGCCAAACGACAAAAATATGTGACAAAATTGTAGGTGAAACTGTGGCCTTGCGTGGAGTGGAGGGCACGTGCGAGCGTTTATGCTCTGGCGGTAAAAAGGTTCCATTGTTTTTTTTTTATTTCATAATACCTAATACCTTCGTTGTGTACCCGCAGCGCATACGATCTAATACAGTGATGGATGTTTGGACCGATGTCAACCTTATGCACAAGTCCTTAGAGTTGAGTTTTTACTGTTAGTGAGACACTGTCACATACACACCTCCAGGTATAGCCCTCTTGACGTCTTCCACGAGCTGTAGATAGGCCTCCCTTGTGTACCCGCGGCGCATGCGCTCTAGCACGGCGCTGGAGCCCGACTGTGCTGGTAAGTGCAGTAGCTTGCAGATGTTGGAACGCTCCGAGATTACTTGTAGCACCTGGAAAATATAATGAAATAATTTAATCATTCAAGTGAGATGTAAAATTTTCTGAGAAATATAAATCAGACATAGATGAGTACAGGCAGTGCCTAGAGCGGTAATGCTGGGCAGTGATTGTGTACACCCAATGTTAGCAATTTGTTTAATGGGCGCGAAATTAATACAATGTCACACTTCCTTATGGCTAACCAAACTTTATCTTAAAGATGGTCCTTATTACCATAGATAGAACACAAATTTGAATCAGGAATAGACATTTATCGTGCAACAGGACTGGCTGCATTAAACATTTGAGGAGCGTCTATTTAAAATCTATTACCTCTTCAGGAAAGTCTTTGGGATGAGCGGCAGTAAAGCGTATCCTCATTTCAGGGTCTACCGTCGACACCTTGTCTAGAAGATCAGCAAACCTCATTCCACCTTTCTTAGTTTTGTAAACTGTTTTGAATCCTGTGATAAAAGAATAGACCAAGTCAGACACATTAAAGTATGACTCGTTTAAAGAAATAATACTTCGTAAAAATAAGAAGGAAAGGAAAAAAGTAGAAACTGTTGAGGAAATTGTGCTTTTTTCATGCTCTTGTAGCTTTAATTTGGCTTTTATATGAAAAACTAGCTTATAACCGCGGCTTCGCCCGCGTGGAGTTCGATAATTGTGCCACGGGATCGTACTACCGGGAAAAAAGTATCCTGTGTTAGTTCCTGTGGGTTATCCAGGTTATAAACTATCAACCGTAAAGTTTTAACCTTCTGTATAGCCTGCCCCAACGGCGTGAACGCCTTCACGTCCTGGTTTGCCAGCTGCCGCACATCATCCACTCTTATTAATGGGGTCAAATAATGTAAATCTTTCGCCTTTAACACTGATCTAGCCACCGTAGCTGCTACTGAGAAATTCCTGATGGAAAAACTAGAACCGCATGCTCTTTGTATGAAGCATTTTTATTTTCTTAGACCCTGGTGACTTACTCATTTTTAATCCTCTATCACTACATAAATAAGGTTTTCTTAATGCTCACCTTTCGCCATATGAGTGTCAACCTTCTCCGTGACCTGCGAGACATCCCGATAACTGTTCACGTTCTGTCCCAGCAGTGTGACCTCCTTCACGCCCTGATCGGCCAGCTGCCGCACCTCATCCACGATGGACGCGACCGGCCGCGAGCGCTCCCGGCCGCGCGTGAACGGGACGATGCAATAGGTGCACATGTTGTCGCAACCGCGCATTATTGAACTGGGAATATATTTCAATCAGGATTAAAGACGGAAAAGGTCCTGAATTCGTAAATTACTGGTTTTCATGACATCCCAATAAAATCCAACCAAAAGAACCAAAGCATTACTGCAACATAACATTACTTTAGCCTGAGAGGCCCAAACTGAAAGTCATCCTACCCACCCGTGGGCTTAAGTAATGTGAGTAATACCAGTAGCAAAAATAATTAATCTTACTCTTCTTCTATCAACATGATGAAGAAGACAGCAAGTGTTAAACTTCAAAAAAACTGTAGACACCATGTCAAAATTTTTATGAACTATGCCTGTCATATATGAATGCATCAGTTTTGATGATGGAGGTTGAGCACTTAGGACTGACATAAAGCACAACTGTTGAGTTCAGCTCGGAAATCCTAGGCAGAATATTAGGTACTTTCCAAACCTACCAGCAAACTTACATAAAAGCTGACACACTATCTTCATTCAGCCTGACAGGCACCACATCAGCATATGTCTCATCTAGAGACAGCAGCACATTGACGGCTGGCTGGCCATTCTCTGTGAGAGCTAGCAGACGGGGAAGGTCTCTGTAACTGTCTGGACCTGCCACTGAAATAATAGTTTGATGGTTTCATGTCTTGAATTAAGTTCTAAATAACAAGTTATTTATTTATTTAAATAGGTATGCCAACAGTACATACATTTTACAATAAAAGAATATATATTAGGGTTCTTAGGTATTCGTATTCATATCTTTATTTGCATTCCATAATGTGTGAAGATCTTACAATTTCATTGTAGAATTATAGAAATAAAATGTAACATAAAATAAAAAACAAAACATCTTTGACTTGAACTAAAAAAGAGATCAAACAACTGACTTACTGCAGTGATAATAGTAAAGACAAAATAATAAAATATCCATATAAATGAGAGCATAATTAATAACTTACTGTACATTTACATATATTTAAAACTAGCTGTTGCCGGCGACCTTAGAACGCGTGAAATTATTATAAAAATATGACTTCCCTATTTAGATTCTAGAATGTTGAAATACTTACCAACATCAACAGCTTTTTCTTTTTCAATAAGTTTCTCCTTTAGCCTCTCAGCCATACAGCCCAGAATGCCGATCTTCACAGAGCGATTCCTCGCTCGTTTTTTGTACCCTCTGAGGTGGTCCAAACGATGCCAGATCTTAGTTTCCGCACCTTCACGAATCGCACAAGTCATCACCAGGAATATATCAGCTTCCTCTTCCACCAACGTCTTCTCAAAGCCTTCCTTTTTCAAAATAGACCAAACAATATCGGTGTCGTTGAGGTTCATTTGGCAACCGTAAACATCAAAGAAAACTTTCCTCCTCGTCTTTGTTTTAGCATTTTCAAGCAAATACGGTATGAAAGGACGATCTATGACAACAGGTTCAGAACTGTGAGTTATAAAATCCTTTAAACTAGGCCCATGTTTTATTTTTTCTGTGATTGCAGTTTTTCGATGTGTATCCGAGTAACATCGGCAATTACTCGAAGAAGCATTATTTATAAGCTTTGATAAATGCTTTATGCGTCTAATATATATCATTATAATATTTTTTTAATAGACGAAACTAATCACAAATGGTTGTATTGATAAAATAAACATTATAAAATCACATAACCTAAACATGCACTGTGATTCTGCCAGCCTAGAAATGTCAGTATTGTCAGTGTGTCAGCTGACATTATCAATGCTACTAAATTGGGTAGCTATTTTTTAAATATGACTATAAAAGAAACCTGTACGAAAACGAATGAAATAAAGACCTTTCAATTTTGGTCGTATCACCTCTGTCAAGATTTTCAGGATCGATGGCAACAACTAAACGTGTACTCTTTTAAGCATGAGACTTTTACTTAAACCTGCATAAAATTCAACAAATTCTGTTGATCTTTAAAGTTTTAAGATCTAAATGCATTATCAGAATTAAAGATTAATTATTCTTGTGGACGGCTTAAAAACAATTGTAGATATTTTTTTTAAATTTTGTGTACTATTCTAAAAACAAAACGTGTTGATCAATATCAAGAAAAAAGCAATAAAAAGAAAATGGCCGTCTTATTGTCGTGGTGATTTCCCAAATGAAAAAATAACAATTTTGTGTTTTTCTTGAAAGATTTTGATGTCAGAAACGCATTAAAACAAATCAGAAATGAGCGGGCGTTATCGGGATTACGACAAAGGTATTAGAATGTCATGAAGTGAATAGATATTCCATAAAATCTTGTTGATTGATTACCCCTTTGAGCAATACTCTCACTTTTAGTATTAGTTTACTCAGATAAGTATTTTTATTTATCTTTGCCAGTGTTTTCGCATTGGCAGGGTCGACTCGATCCACGCGCGATGATTCTAGGCCGCAGAAGGAAAGGCGTGAAGGCCGGGAAAGGGTTGAGCGAAGGCGATCGAGGTCCCGATCTCCTCGGCGATGGTCACCACCAGCGCGTAGCAGTGACTTCTCACCCAGCAGATCCTCGAGTAGCAGAGAACGAGACAGAAGGGATTATGACGGTAGGAACTTGATGATTTTTATGTAAACAACATTCACCAATATCAGTAGGTAAATAATGATGACCTAAATTGCGCAACAGAAATCAACATGTTATGTTGACATACAAACTTTTCCATTAATCTCTTCTCTGGATATCAATGTAAAAACTTAAAATTTTTAATTAATTTAAAAAAAACAGCTATTCAATACAAAATTTATGACCCTGTAGGTATTGCACTTTTGTGGGGGATTAATGATGCACAGAATATGTGGTAATTGTTTGTGTGTCGATGTCCCCTCCGCCCTGTATAGTTTGTGTGTAAATCTAATGCACTACAATGGTTTCAATTTCAGACAGGAGTCACAAAAATGCAACAGATTGGGATGAACCTGAAGATGTACCAGCACCTCCTCCACCCCCTCGCATCACCAAGATCTCTATTGGGTTCAACAAACCAAAGGCTCCCATCAAGATGAACATTGGTGGTCCTGCCAAGCCGGTCGCCAAACCTACAATAGCATCAGTATTCAATGCTGATGATGACGATGAACCTGAAGAGATGCCAGCAGAAGCACGCATGAGGATGAGGAATATTGGAAGGTGAGGTGATAAAAGAAGTTAAATATTAAAAGCATACTGCATTCATTCTGAAAGTTGCCAAGATCTCAAATAGATGCTGTTGATGAATAAATCAATATTACCTAACAAAACGTCACGCCAGTATTCCTTCGAAGGGTTAGGCAGAGGTGTACCCAATATGTAATATGTAATAGTATACCCAAATTTCGCTGGTTATGTTTAAGTCCCATGTAATAGGGGCTGAGCCCATTACTATTAACGGGCACAAATCCAGATCCCGTGGCAGCTACTGAGAAGTGTCTGATGGAAAACAACACTGCTCGACCTGGGAATTGAACCTAGGACCTCATGCTCATGTCAAACCAATATTGTTGTATAAAATTATGCTCTGTATTGTACTATCACATTGAATCACATCTACTACCAATGCAATGACATAAAATAATGAGAATATAACATGAACTCATTTATAGTATAATGCAAATTCATGTTAACCTTGAACAAGGCATGCTTCATTAGTGTCATAATATTTCCCTTATTCTGGTTATTTTACGTATAATAAATGCCTTATGTAACAATAGTAACAACATCATTAAGCCATTAACAGCTCAAATAACATTTCCATAAACTCTTTTTTTCTTAATTTTCCAGAGAAACACCAACCTCAGCGGGACCAAACTCCTTCGGTAAAACAAAACAAGGTTTCTGTGATGCTAAAAAGGTTTTTGAGAAGAACCTGAAGCACGCGCTGGAGATGGCTGACAAACCAATCATGCCGAAACTGCCACAAACCATTTATAAGATAGCTGGCCCTTGATGTTAAGAACTAATGGAGAATTCACTGCAAACAAGTTACCGTAGACAGCTAAGAAAGTGGTGCCACAGTTTACAAGTGCATACGGAGGAAGCAAAATGATTATAGAGACATTTCTTCAACAGCTTGCATATTGCATTGACCTGGGAAAGAAAGTCTAGATTTGATTCTGAATGTAACTGTGGTGGCGGATAACGGAGTTCAGGACAGTCATTACAAGAATTTCACCAAAAACACTGCTGGTATATTTAAAATCAAAATATAGTCTTAAGTGGTTGTCTCTGGTAGCTTGTTTGCAAGTGTCCTAAAATTAATAACAAAAAGCAGATTATTCCTACTTTTAGTTTAATTTAGGGGCCATTTTTTAATTGGCAGATCACTTCAACCGATGACAGGAGCTCGAAAAAAGCTATTATACAATGAAAAAATAGATCCTAAATGTAATTTGTAGCTTGTTTTAAACGAATATGCCTTTCAAATCGGATTCGTAGTTCAAATCTGTGGAATTGATTCACAATATTTTATTAGCCAGCCACACAGACTACATTAGGTAGCTTGTGGGTGCCTTTATACTCGCAGAACATAGGTTTAGACTGTGAACAAAATGTGTGGGCCATACAAATACTACCAGTATCAGGAATTGATCCTGCGAAGCACTAAGACGCGCCTTTGTTATAGTTGACGTTGATTCCATGTAGAATTATTGTATTGTCTTCGACTATTCTTTTTACCTCAAACCCATGTTTATATAATTCAAGTAATTTGCACGCAAAAATGCGACTTTTAAATCATTGAAATAAGATGTTAGTTGAACTTATTTCTGAATATGACCTATTAGTTTACATGTCTGTGTGCAATTTACTTGCTTAATATAAATGCTTATTTACATTATATACTCAATTCCAGACTAGTATAATAAAATGGAATGTTTCAAGTTTTCCGCTAGACAATTTTTTCAAGTAATCAATGATATTATAAAGAAAGATACGCTACGTTCATAACGTTCATACTGAGCGGCGTTCAAATATCGTTGCGTTGTTACGACTGCGATAAATAATACGGAACGTATGATACAGAAAGAGATAGCTATTGCGCTTGAAGTACTTAAATTACGACAATTGTCTGAATTTGTCTGCTACAATTTGCGCGCGCAAATCTACCCCTTTTTATTTATAATATCATTGCAAGTAATAGTGTTTGCCATTTTACGTAGTTACTTTGTTAATCTTAGCTAAATACTTCCAAGTTTTATATCAACTAACAATGTAAACATATTTCAATAGTTCTTCCTATTAAAATTATTGTAATCAGTTAATTAAGGTATAGGCATTGCTCTTATTAAATTCTCAGCTTTTATTCCTTGATTATTTTATAGTATCAGTATGATATTGTCACACTGAAAATTAGATTTTCATCAATAATTTTTATGTATTGTACTTATACATAAATAAAACTGATATAATTTACCAAGACTTTCTCTTCTTTTAATTAGTTTTTAGAGATGATAATATTTACTTAATATCTCGTTTACATTAATCTTATCAAGCCCTGATCCGTGATCCGCCGTCAATCGGTTTCACCAGCAAAATAAAACAAAAATCTAAAAATAATACATTATTTATTTTAATAACAATGATATATTTTTAACATGGATATAAACTTTACTGAACATGATTCTCAACAGCAAACATACTTTCTTATCGTTTTCCTTACATTTATTTCTTATCGTACTTGTAGAAGCCCTCTCCTGCCTTCACTCCAAGTTTGCCTTCAGCCACCAGCTTGTCCAGCAGTGGGATGGGGTTGAACAGTGGCTGGTTGGGGTACTTCTTGTGCCAGCCGTCCAGGATGAACTTGTTGGTGTCTAGGCCTACGTAGTCGGCCAGCTCGAGGGGGCCCATGGGGTAGCCGGCGCCCAGCTTCATGGCGGTGTCGATGTCGCGGGCTGATGCGTCTCCTAAGGGATTCAAATTTTGTTAGTGAAGAACTTAGAAAAGGCCATGATTGCGGTACCTAATTTGAATTAAGTGATAAGCCAAATTAATGAGTTTTGCCATAATTTTGGTCCCTATGTATAGTGAAGATACTTGGGATTTGCCTAATAGTTTCAAAACTTCTCTAACCAATGTTTTATACCACACCTAGTGGATGCAACTTATAAATCCTCAAGACATCTGTAACAGTTTGTGTTGTGTTATATGAAATTAATATGCCCAGCAGTGCAGTGCTAAGTAAATGGCTTTAAAACAGATTAATAAGTTGCTGACCTCTTTCAAACAGCCTTATAGCTTCACAGATGTAGGGCACGAGCAGCCTGTTGACCACAAACCCGGGCGTGTCCTTGCACGTGATGCAGGTCTTGCCCACTGCCTTGCCCCACTCCATCATAGACTTGTAGGTCGCGTCTGAGGTGTCAGCTCCTCGCACCACTTCGAGGAGACGCATCACGGGTACGGGGTTGAAGAAGTGGAGACCGCCGAATCTGGTGAGGGCATGGGAATAGTGTTAGCAAACTCAACCGCTTTTACAAACTTAAGGTAAATTTTGAAAAATATCTTTAAAATCGAAACTGTTTAAACAAATAAAAATGAAACAGCCATTTGGACACCTATACATAAAGTTTCGTTTGCGCTACAATATCTTTTGTATTGACTTTTTCAATAGTTCTAACTAGAACTATTGAAAAAATTTCTAGATTCTAAAATATTTACTCAATTTACACAAGCATGTGATTATTATTTGTTAAGCAAAAATAACATCAATTGGATTGAAATAGACTAGTTTAAAATGATGGTGTGAGCAGGTAGAATCTGCTTCTCTTAGCAACAATTTCCTATTATTATCAAAGATACTAAGTTTGGTAACTTAAATTTCTTCTTAGCATGTCGATGGCAATCTAAATAGTGCCAGCCGAGAACTGAGCAACTAGTTTGGCGCTTTCGGTAGCGTCCATCAGTTCCTGTAGTGAACAAACAACAGGCCACGCAGGACACAATATTAACTTAATTAAAAGTGATAAATAACCGGTGATTATCATAATGTTATCATGTAAACCTGACATTACATAAGTATCAGGCTTTACAACCCCAGCAAAGGTTAGATAAACAACAAAGTAACTGATAACGATAAGACTTGCGTGACACTGTCTGATAACATTACCTGTCTTTCCTCTTGACTACTGAGCAGATTTCATTGATGGATAATGATGAAGTGTTGGAAGCAAAGATTGTGTGGTTTGGTGCAACCTGCAATAGACACGAAAATTAAGACTAAATTCAACATAAATAGCTTGTTTCTGAATTGAGAATTTTTAGTTGATGACTAGCTAAACACTTCTTAAAAATATATATTACTGATATAGGTTTTCCTCAAAATTAAAAAAAAAAAATATTTTGCACTACATTTCAAAATAAAAGTCGTTAATTTAAAGTTAGGCTAAAAATCAGTACTTTTTGAATGTCATTTACATAAGACAGTCCCCAAAACTCCTAGTGTTTTAGCTGGGAAAAAGTGGAACAAACTCCCCAGTTAATTATGTTAAATTAAAATTATGATAGAAGTTACAATAAATCATTTTTATGGTATCCTCCATAAAAGCATTATTGTAATTTTTTACAAAATGCAAATGCAACAAAAGCATTGTTTCATTATTATAACATCATACCTGTGTTTCACTCCCCTCAGAGGGCAAGCAGTTTTACAAACAATTTTTAATTTTTCATGGCATAATAAATTAATTGGGCCTTACCCCATCAAGTTGTGTAAACAGCTTATGCTTGACACTCATATTCTCTACAATAGCCTCAACAACCAGGTCCGCAGACTTTGCAGCCTCCGCAGGATCCGTGCTGGTCTTGATCCTGGCCATAGACTCGGCAACAAACTTCTCTCCCTCCTGAGGCTTGTCTTTGTACATCTTTTTGGCAACCCTGCCGAGGTTGGCTCCAATGGACTTCTGGGATTTAGCCAGGACATCTGAGCTCAAGTCTACTAAGATCACATTTTGACCAGCTTGGGCAGACACCTGTAAAAACATATTAATTATGTTTTGATGTGGCCATTATGGGCATGGTATGAACCCACTGTGGAGCTATTGGTAATCATCATCATCTGCCTAGCCTTTTCCCAACTATGTTGGAGTCGGCACCCGGACCGAATGTAGCTGAATACCTACCAGTATTGTGGCAGTAGTGGGCCTATTGATAATATATTTAAAAAGACTATTTCTGTCTGGCGCTCCAATAAACCTAGGACGACATACTCTAACAATGGAATTGGAAAATGTAGAGATCGACCTTTGAACACAGTCAATAAAGTTGTCCCTTAATTAATTAATGGTGCTTGTAGTCTGAATGGGGTATGGTCAAACAACACTTGATAAGAGTTTTTCTTAAGGTACTTCGTTAAAGGGTATTTGCTTAATTGGTTGTTTTTATCATTCTTAATTTATTTAACCCTAAACTGCTGGTAGTTTCATTTGATATTTTTTTTAAATTTAATATGATGGTCAATTTCCTTTTAATAATAAAGTGAGTATCAATGAAAGTCAAAACAAACCTGGGCGATGCCGGAGCCCATTAGACCTCCGCCGATAACTGTAACATTCTTGATGGCAGCTTGCATTGCAGAAGAACTAGAGAAATTCCTGGCAATAACGCCAAATTGAACCAGTTTCGTCATTTTTGAATTAGTTATTTACAATTAAACAAGAATTATATCACAGTTTGTGTCCTGTAAACTTTTTCGAAAGTTATAAAATTATAACTCCAAAGTTCAACCCGGCTGTCAGATAAAAAATACTTGCCAGTCGATACCACCGTTCTCGTAATAAACTCACAACTTTCTCAAAGCATTTTCAGGCTACTCCTTTAACTTATTTCTACATTGCTAATTTGCTATACAAAAAGATTCATTTCATCAACACCAAATATTTTAAAACTTAATAAAAACGATTAGGCATTTGTTTGGATTGAGGTTTTGTAAAGAACATAGTGGAAGTAAAGTGAATTTTCTAGATATACAAACGAAAAACGAGTGAAAGTGAGAAAAATGAATATAGTAGCTTTCAGAATCGTTCAGAAACTAGAGGATTTTCATCGAAATGCTTGAATAAAACCATCACTTTTCATTCACAATTTTAATAAGAGATCACAATTGAGTTGAGCTCACTTTCATAAAAATATTTGGCGGATTATTAACGCTCGTCTCACAGCAGCAAATGGATTTTTTAGAAACCAATTGATTTCTAAACTGACTAGTGGTTTCCAAAATGTCAAATTCAACATGTGGTTGATGTGCGTTTCATTACACTTAATAATAAAAATATTTCTTTAGCTTCAACGATTTCTCTAATATTTGAATAAATACAGTACTATAATTATGTTGTTTTCTACCTTAACATAAGCTTAGTAAAAGGTTTTGATCTGAATGTGAATAAATGAAATAATCTCATCGGTGAAACGAGAAATTAATTCATAGATAGAATAGGGAAAAGGAACGTTAACATATAAATAAACATTCACATTGTCCCAAAAATCTAGTTTTTAGTTATCTCTATTTACAAATTATTAAAATGTTTTGTGTTATCATATCAAGCAGCAGATCCCTTTATGGCAGGTATGTAAGATAGCGGTAGTAAGGTGCCAGGAGATATTTGATAAGCCTTCAAATTTTATCAGTATTTGCACTTTGTCCTAGCGATGTTCGAATACCTACAATAATAATTTAGCGATAATATATTTGTCAAACAAACCGGTTACATTTTACGCATCGTTGATTGTTAATAACCTGTAATTTGAAGTTTGAGTGCAAAGGTCCGCGACTTGAAGATTTCCGAGTTGTTTATTTCTCTACGTCATTCCGCGGCCGGCTTTCGCTCGAATAACACATACAAAACTTTTAATATGAACAAATTAATCGGTATAACGAGAAATTTCTCGTCCTCCACGTCTTTAAATGCCATTAAAACGGTTACTGTTGTCGGCGGAGGCCTTATGGGGTCTGGAATCGCTCAGGTAAGTGAAATTCTACACTTCTCATTTAGTTGGTAAGCCAGTTTGGAAACTTTCACCTGATTAAATAACTTTAAATTAACTATAGAAAGATATAGTTAACTATTAAAACTCAACTACTTTATCAATAACTGCAAACTTCCCTACTAATTAAAGTACTTATTCATATAAAAACGACAGAAAATACATTATACACATTAACTGTATAGCCAGCTACTTATAGCACATTCTTGCATTATTTACACATACACTGTATTCATTTTGATGTATGAACACAGAATATTGTTGAGTAAAAGTTATCAGAGTTTTCTTAGTAAAGTTAGATAACTGTTGAATGAACCACATAATAATTTATTTAGTTGAATATTCATACTTAATTGTTTATGTAAAACAGTTGATTGCATTGTGTTGAAGTTAATAACGTGAAACAATGCACAACAGAGGTCATTGCATTATCTTCTGTTTGTCTGGTTCACATAATAGGTAGGTTAAAAACAAGGTTTATATTGTTTTATAACTAAACAATAGGATGATATTATTTTAACCAAAACACTTCTTTTGCCAATTTAAGTTTTTAAAGAGGTGATATTCAAAGATAGTTTGGTATATTATAAGATAAAAGTTGTTAAAAAATTAAGTAAAGTTTGATAAATGGAAAACAGGAAAACTGTTGTTTGGGATAAAACTAAAAATAAAACCTTAAAAGACTAAGTACTTATAACATTGTACTTCAGTCATACTACTAGTACTCTGTACCTTAAAAATAAATACTACTTGTAAAGTTTATCTTTAATCCACAAAGATAAACAGTTATTGATAACAGCTATGCTATTGAGCATTATGTAATATACTTTAAAAATGACATACAAAACATTAAGATTCTGTAATTTCTATGCAGGAACAGGAATGAAAGACTTGCACATACCATCCTCTTAGATACAATACATAAAGTCACACATTTTTCTTATTTGGCTAGGAAGAAACCAAAGAGAACTAAATAAAACATTTGGTAAATCTTGACTTCTTAACTTATCAAAATGCTGTGTGCATTTTCCACTAATAATCCCAATCAGAAATACATGAGACTTTATTATCCCTTATTTATTGAATTTTTAAATATTTGAATATAAAAAAAGTTGCCCACTGGTATCAGGAACAGGGCCCAAGCAATCAGCGGTCAGGGCTCCAGAGTGAAGAACCTCCAAACGTGTTAAAAATTACTTAAGTAAAAGGTAAACTAACTAACTTAAACCTAAAGGTTGCAGCACAAGCCGGCCAGAATGTGACCATCATAGACATCAACCCTGAACTCCTGGATAAGGCCCAGAAGTCCATCCAGACAAACCTGACCAGGGTCGGCAAGAAGCTGTACAAGGGTGATGCTGCCAAGATTGACAGCTTCGTGAAGGAATCCGCTGAGAGGATCAGGGTGTCTACCAAGCTGGAAGATGGAGCTGATGTGGATCTGATCGTTGAGGCTATTGTGGAGAAGCTGGATGTTAAGCAGGAGCTGTTCAATAAGCTTGATTTGGTAAGATTTGGAGCCTCAATTAATTATTAATAATAAGATATTTTTAATAAGCCCACGTCCGCGACGTCTTTTTTACCGCGCACTGGATTTTCAACGGTTGGCTTAAGCGCCGAGAGTTGAAAATTCTATAGCGCGCTTTTACAATGTACTAGAGATGCAGTTGGTCTGTCTTTTATTCTCAACGCTCCGTTCGACGCGAGCTTAAAATCAAATCACGTATGTGAACATAGTGCCGTAGGCTTAAAGCTAATAAAGAATTTTGGGAAGGAATTTTAGGAACAAATTGTGAATAATTCTTTCTCCCCTTAACCTTATATTGAAAAAAAAACTAGAATTAGTCTGACTGGGTCGTTGGACGTTTTAGCTGCAATAAACAAGATAAATTGAGTCAGCTCAAGAGCTGTGAAATGATTGAAGAACAAATTTTGATTAAATACAACTTGGTGAATCTAACTATTAATTTGCTTTAACATAACATCACGCTTGTAATCCCCGAAGAGTTAGGCAGAGGTGTATGTATCTATTAGTACACCCACATTTCGTCAGTTATGTTTAAGTCCCATGTAATAGGGGCCATAGGCGAGCCTATTGCCATCAACCGGGCCGCAAATCGAGATTCCGTTTAATATACTTTATCTTGCACATTATCATACCTTACAATTAAGGTCAGGGTGGTATATTCCGTCTATGGGGCAAACTGACATAGATTTCAATAGGATTTATGTCAGTTTGCCATATTCACTTGTCAATTTAGTCTCAGGGATTAAAAAACAGACTTTAGACGGTTATGCCCCATAGACGGAATATACCACCCTGACCTTAGTAATGTCTTATAACATCATCTTTGTTCAATTTCAGCTGTCCCCCGGGCGCACGATCTTCGCGACCAACACTTCCTGCATCTCGGTCAATGCTATTGGTTCTGGAATCAAAAGGAAAGACAGGTAAGTTGATTTTTAGTCTTTTAAATTCGTCATCTAAGGTTAATTATAATATTGCGTTCATTCTGCCAAAGTCTGCTCTCCCATAAAATATGATGTGCAGATTGTTCATATTCGTAATCAGATGTAGAACATTGACAAAAAGGTGAGACAACAAACATACAAAAGCCAAATATGTGTAGTAATGAATGAACGAATGAATGTGCCCACCCACCCGAACATGCGTTACGCACCCCTGAGATTCCGCAACAGATTCCAAAAGATCCTTGTTTTTAAACTACAAAATGTATACTAAAAATTCCACCATGGCAATTCCAGATATGGCGGCCTCCACTTCTTCAACCCAGTACCAGTCATGCGTCTCCTAGAGGTTATCAAATGCGACGACACCTCTGAGGAGACATACCAGGCTATGATGGAGTGGGGCAAGGCGGTGGGCAAGACCTGCATCACCTGCAAGGACACGCCCGGGTTCGTGGTCAACAGACTGCTGGGGCCTTACTCTGCTGAGGCTATCAGAATGTTGGAAAGAGGTCAGTATGGCTTAGCTTGCTGTTCGTTCCTGCTGGCGAAACATTCATATAAGAGCTTTTTTTTTTTGATATGTTGTTGGCGTGTGCTTTTTTAAGTTTAAGTACTTCTTTGCATACTATAATATGAAATCAAGGAGCCTACCATCACCTCATAGCAGTATTTTAATTTTACATCAGTGTGAGTGAGATGGAGCTAGACGTCTTGCATATGATCTCCCACGCCTCCCACACTTAAGTGACATGAAAGTAGGTAATACTGCAATAAGAGGTGGTGGTAGGGTTCCCTGGTTCTTCTATCCCAACAGACAGATGTGTTTTGGGGAGTTTGTTCCGCCACTTCTTCCCAGGAGACACTAGGAAATGACGATGAGCGGGTGATTTGGGGTTCTGTCTCATTTAATTTTTAACGTGCATAAAGTGCTTATCATCAGCTTAATTCGAATAAATTACTGATTTTAATGAGACAAGATTTCAACTAAAAGAGACACAAAAATTGAGATTTCAACATGTTTCATGTGAATGTTTCGCCAGTGGGAACGCATACTTAGAACCTGAGTTGTGCCCTTGGTGTTGGGTGTTTAATTTCATTTTTGGGATGGTGAATACTTACTTGAGCTTGTTGGTGATGGGGCGTTGTATCTTTCGCGGCTTTTCGGGAAGTGGTGAAAAAGCGTTAAACAGAGTTTGGTTGTTTTGATATGCAAGATCAGACACATATAAGGGATGTCCCGTTTTTAGTGTTAATGAACATGCTAGTGACCATGACAGTTTAAAAACTTGACACATATCTTACGCGAAAATGTAACTATTTATGTGTATGCTACATCTTCACGGCTACATTACCTTGTAGTTGGCGTACATATTAGTAAAATTAGTTACAATTTTTTTTCTAACCCTTAATTCCCACTGCTGGGCAAAGGCCTCTCCAAGACTACTACTTATTACTAAATTAGTTGTCGAAAAATAAAATGACTTATCACACATTTATGTAGTAGATTCGATTAATTTCTTTTATTCATTTACGCTCTTAAGAAGTATGTTGTAGAGTCCTTATTACTTTGGTGTATGGGGAAATATCTGTGCTTGGGTGGGTTGGTTTGAGTATTTAATAATATGTAAGTATATTTATCATATTTTACTTAGCAATATCTACTTGTTTCTAACGTTGAGTTTGAAATAATCGATCGTCATTTTCCGCAAAAATCTTCATGTGGGTGTCATATTTTCTGCTCTTCAGTTGTGACTCAAATAAAATACCATTTCCTTATAAACCGCAAGTTTACCATAAACACTATTCCTCTCCCCAGGCGATGCTACAAAAGAGGACATCGACATCGGCATGAAGCTCGGCGCAGGGCTCCCCATGGGCCCGTTCGAGCTGGGCGACTACACCGGGCTGGACACCAACCGGCTGGCGCAGCAAGCGCTGTACTCCATGACCAAGAACGAAGTATTCGCGCCCATTGAGCTGCTTGACAAGATGGTGCAGGAGGGCAAATACGGAATTAAGTCTGGGGAAGGATTTTATAAATATAACAAGAAGTAATATCATCTGTGTAGCCTTTTGTACCCGGATGCAGCTAAACACTGAAAAATATTTCACTTGGAGCGACTATCCACCAAGTTACATTGGAAGTCTGGTTGCGAAATTTCCGGGAAAATGCAATTAAAAGTAATTGTTAAGAATCGTTAATTGATGCTGTTGAAATAAATATTTTTATATACCCACTCTTCTTTATTTTTATTGAAATCCTTTTTTACGTTTTCGGGGGACTGTTTCATTTAATTTTGACGTTCAAATGTGCTTCTCAGCCTTATTTGAATTTATGACTTTTGAATTGTATTATTACTTTAGTAAATCATGCTGTTTATTCATTCCTTTATTCATTTTTAAACACACAATTTACATTTTTAAATATTTCTGTACAAAGTAATATAAAAAACATTTAAAAATATAAAAAATAGTAGCCCACCAGCATCGGAAACAGAGTCCGAGCTACCGGTAGTCAGGGCTCTTGAGAGAGGAACCTCCTAACGATACGCGCCGTGTCCAGAAGTACTGCTTTCTGAATCAAGCCCTTGATCCAGCTGCCAAGCGAGAGCCTCCTCAGATGTTGGTCGAGGCTATTGGCTATTAATCCATTGGCCGACACAACTATCGGCACAATGATTGCTTGCTTAATTAACCTTATTCATTTATTCTTACTTTACTTTTGTTACACAAATTAATCTTGAAAATTTGTTGACCTCAACACCACCAAGAAATCGACCAGCACGAGGTTACGTGACACAATATAAAAGATAATTATTAACTAAGTATGCCAAGATTAAGAGAAAAAGCAGGCGGAGAGACTTTTGAAAATTAGGTATTTGAAGAAACTATCGCTGTTTCTCTGCGAGCGCAATTTTGACATTGGTGCGATAAGGACAACTGCAGATCCGACTGAATAGCCCAAGTAAAAAGTCATAATTCGAGGTTTGGCTCTCGACTATTTCCTGCTCCAATATCCAACCAATTTAAAAGAAATTGCATAAACTGAATAAGAAGGATAATTATATTGTGTCCCTATGTTTTTCTTTCTCCATTAATAGTTGTCAAATTTGTACACCAGGCCTCTGTTGACAGCGCTCTAAATGTTCAATTTTGTGCTTTTTGTAAGGGTTCTAGTACTTTTAAAGATTACGTATCATCAAAAAGGACATAGGGACATAGAAGAGATGGATATTTGATCATAAACCAGAAAGAAAACAGGCGAGAGCGTTTGTATGGAGAAAAGACCACCAGCACTTCCTCTTAAGGCTGTTACAACAAGATGGAGCTTGGCACAAGCAAAGAGAGGCCTATATCCTGAAGTGGGTGAAGTCAGGCTGTGGTTGATGATGATGATGATGCCAAGATTATAGGTATAACACAACTGCTTAACTAGCATACAAAAACTTAACATTTACGACTGCTGCAATATTTTTATTAGTGTTTTTATTATGCGCTGCCGTATTATTAAGTCATACCAAGAAAATGCGTCACAAAGAACTTATAACTCATGGAATCAATTAAATAATTGTTGCATTAAATCCATTAACTGATTAACTTTATCTAGTGATAGAGCGATGCTAACATAGTGTGCTGTTGATGGTGACGTCATCATGTATGGACAGCATAAAACTCATTAAAGTTTCATTATAATTATTGGCATTTTTTAAACTTTCGGTCAAATAAATATTCAGAAATATGAAAAAAAAACATTAAATATAACACCTAAATAATCATAATTATTTGTTAAACAACATAATTATGAAGTTTTTGTTGCTGATTGTACAATTATCAGTTAATGCTGACCGTACATATTGCTTTTATGTAATATTATGTTATCGTGTCGTGTTTATACATGTGTTTCAATAAAGAATTAAAAATAAATGTAAGTACATTGATGTTTGTCGTATTTTTGTTCATATCCGAGATTTTAGACATTTTTTTCCTGTTAGATAGATGGTATTATAGATAGACTATTATCTAACTAACAAGAAAAAAGAGTTTGTGGTAAAACAAAGTACATACCTACCCTCTATTTGATTGATTATAATATCTACTTTATGGTACGCTAAAATTACTATTATACCACTTTTACCACCATACCATATTATGTATTTAAAGTCGCTTTTCATTTACAATAATCCCTATAGGTACATACTTATTTTAAGTAAGTATTTCTGAATAACTCGATAGTTCTAATGCTTATTGGTGAATCTCGCTTTCTTTAATCTTCATAAAATACCCATTTCCCAGATATGATACCTATCTGGGGAAAAGATACTACAGTTTCCGGCAGATAACAACAAGACGTTATCCAAATATCGTCGTTCACGGGTATATATAATCTCTAGCCTGTCGAATTGAACTGAAGTGTTTCAGAAAGAGTAATTTTCCCAAATAAACAACTATGATATCAATTGCCTAGATAGTAGGTAAAGTAACGATAGGTTTTCTGGGAATAAGTAATTTTGAGCCCAATATCAAAGTGGCAGTGGATAGGACATATTGCTCGATGGCCCATGGTGCCGAAAGGTCGTGGACAGACCTGGTATCAGGTGGACCGATGTCCTCGTGAAGGCCGCTGGGCGCGGGCATAGAACCCAACAGCACTTGGTGACGTGGGGGAGGCCTATGTTCGATTGTGGACCTCTTTCAGCCGGTGTTATGTATGGTGATGATATACCTCGTGACAGGCTTGTTCCAATATGTAGACAAATTCAATTAAAAAGACCACACAAAATCTGACATAACTCCTGCTTACTCATACATCTTTCTATCTCTATTTATATCTCCTGCAATCAATTAATCAACAAGATTCATTGCTTTTACAATCAATTATTATTTTATTATATTTATCACCATAATAACGATATCAATCGCTTTGCAGGTGATGCGTCAGCACAAGACATCGATATCGCGATGAAGCTCGGCGCCGGCTACCCGATGGGCCCACTAGAACTGGCTGACTTCACAGGTCTGGATACCAAGAAGTTTGTCCTAGGAATTATGTATGAGAAGACAGGCCATCCAGTGTTTAGACCTATACCGCTTTTGGACAAGTTGGTCAACGAAGGGAAGTTTGGGAGGAAGAGTGGGGAGGGATTTTATAAGTACGCGAAGTAATTTTGAAATCGAATAATAAACTATTTCTTTTAAATGTCGTTTGATTTTATAAATGCCAGCTTCAGGTGGCCCCAGTGGCGTAGCGTGGGATTTTGCCGCCCGGGGCCGAATGTAATTTTGGCCGCCCCCTCTAATTTCTTAATTAGTCAAGAAACGTAGGAAAGAGTCAAAATACAAAGCATTTTTTTAAATTATTTAAAAAAAATATCTATAAGTTTATTTTTCAAAGTAAAATCTTTTTTATACACAATTTCATTCAAGAAAGGAGGTTTCTGATGAGATGACGAGTAATAAAGAGTTAGAGAGGTATGGAAGAGGAAGACATTCTGCGCTGATCCCTAATGAATTGGGATACGAAGGGCAAGAGAATGATGATGATGATGATCATTTGTTCGTATGTATGTCTATGTAGTTTTATCATGTTCAATTGCTCATATAGCTAATACCTAGTGTATAAGGTTTGCCGTTCGGGAAATTAACAAAAACAGCGAGCTCAAATTTTTTTAGCACATCTGATAAATTAAGTACATTTTATTTAAACTTTTCATATAAAGGGTGTAAAAAGACCCTTAACGAAGCCGAACGGTACTTGTTCTCCCCGTCATTGCGATAATTTTTTTGTTCTAGACCATACCTGGGAACCTTCTAGTTACGGAGATATAGGGGGTTAAAGTTCCAACTTTTTCACAAGTTTTTTTTTAAATACATGTTTCTAATGTAAGATTTTTACTTTAAACACCTTCATGATCCCCGTACTATTCAATCCATCCATCAGCACAATATTTTGAGTGCGTTACATTGAGTTTTACCATAAAACATCCCAAAAAAAAAGTCGTTTCCCAGCAATATTTTTTTCGTAAAGTTACCTACTTAGTTTGATGTACAGAATGCTTGGTTCACGGCTTCGTGAAGGGTCTGTTTACATCCCGTAGATAAATAAGCTTTTCGAATTATGCATTAAAGCTTTAGATTTGAGAGTAAGTAGGATGCAAGAGCGAGCGAAGCGAGCTCGAAAATTTTAGCACCCCGCCTCGGATAGGTAACAGATTTTCTTTTCATGATTCAAACAAATGGAATTTAACATACTTTTTCTACGAATGTATTAAAGATATGGAACGATTAAGAAAACTTAACTGTAAGAGCGAGCGAAGCGAGCTAGAAAATTTTAGCATCCCAGATAGGTTCGATTTTCTTTTTACCATCAATACAGATATAAAAAAGGAGGCGGCAGGCTTGAAGAATTAAGTGCTTTTATCTAGAAAATACGGGGCGGCAGACCGGAATAGACGTGGGGCTTGTATGAAAAGCCGCCCCGGGCCAGCGGCATATATTAAGGAAAATGCTCCACTTCTTGGTTATCCTTGTTTTTGCAACGTGCCCCGATGACTTTAGTAATTACCTGATCTGATAATTATAACCTGACGCTACCGCCTGGTTCCGCTTGCCGCGTCCTGGCTCTTGCACTCTGCCGCCCCCTGAAATGTGCCGCCCGGGGCCATGGCCCCCCCGGCACCCCCTACGCTACGCCACTGGGTGGCCCTAGACAAGGGACAGTCGGTTCCCAAGCGTCTCGTGTTTTTGTAAAGACTTTCTAAAGCACTGATCTTAAGAATACCATTTTTTTTTACCTAAATCCATCAACGTTATCGCTGATACAATGTCACTAAGTCCTGTCATGTCCTGAGTTCCTGATAGTGCTGTATCTTCGGAAATGGGTCTGTAATTCTTTAATAGGGACTTATTTATTCCCCTTTTTAAAGAAAATAACGTCCACGCTCTTTCCCCCAGCGGACAGGAGAGTTGAAGAACTCCCGAAATTCTTTTACTACAGGCCTGCCTTCCGTTTTCAGCAGCTCGGTCGTTAACCCATGCTCACCAGGGGCTTTTGCATTTTTAAGCTGTCTAAGAGCCGCCTCAATTTCGTCTTGACTGACTTCTGGCAGATCTGTGAAATGGCGAGAAGCAGTCATAATTTAATAACTTTAATGTGCTCTGAGAGTTTACATGGAAAGTTCCTTTATGCTACTGTAGGACAATTAACATTACCTATGCTGGTGTTATTATCAAAAATTCTAAATAGGTACCTATTTATCATTCAAGTTTAAAAAATGCCACGTTTTAGGTATCAATTGTAGTTGAAGTGTAGGCACTCAGTTGGATGATGAATCAAGTTACCTACCTTTACAGAACTCGATAGGTACACGAGTACCTATTTAATAGTAAGTGCCTCCTTAAAGTTGTCATTTGTTCCATTGTAACGTAATGCCTAAATATTCATAACGCCATGTCATGTCATTAGGCGTTCTTTCCGGGGCTGCGGGACTGTTCGAAAGAGATACCGTGGCCCTGGAACACAAAGGGCAATGAAGGAACATGGATGGGTTTTAGTCAGTAAGAATCTGACACTCCCTCCCACTCCACCCAGAGCGGGAGAAGTCATTTGATGATTTCCCATCCGTAAAAAAAAAAAAGGCGTTCTTTAAGTGTTGCTTAGGGTTAGTGAAAACGGGCCTTAGTGTAGCCAACTTTGAGAAGTATCTACATAACATCACGCCTATAATCCCTGAAAGGTTAGGCAGAGGTGTACTCATCAATGCACCCAATTTCGCCAGTTATGGTTAAGTCCCATGTAATAGGGGGCGAGCCTATTGCCATCAACCAGGCACAAATCCTGACTTCATGGCTGCTACTGAGAAATTCCTGATTGAAACACCCAATAACACTTTCCCGACCTGGGAATTGAACCCAGGATCTTATCTCAGCAGTCGCGCTTGCGACCACTAGACCACCGAGGCAGTCAATCAGTCAAGAAGTATCTACTGCACCCATAATTTTATTATTTCGAAGATGTGAACGAAACAAGCATAAAATCAACGAAAACCGACAATTCATAATATTATCAATATCCTGAACGTCGTAAATACATCAATAGATAAACACAAGTCAATCTTGATTTATAAGTTTGATTAGATAAACAAAAGTAAAATCCCTGAATGTACTCTAATGTCGCGAATATTTTTAGTTGAGTTTCGAGTTTCTTTCCTAACGCTGTGTTTTCGCTGCTAAGAGGTATAATTAGTGAAGTTCCACTCATTTGTGGTTTATTTTAGAATCATTTGTGCCTCGTCACTCATCAATTCACATTGTTTTTGTTTTCGTCATTGTCAGCAAATTTTTCCTCGTAAAAGTTGTGTATTGTGATTTGTTTCTCGTTCGTTTTATTTATTTGAAATGGATAAAAAGAGGTAGGTACCTAATGAGTTTGGTCTTAGATTGTGTTAAGTTGAACAAAATCATAAGATGTGTATGTGTGTGTTTAACTGAAAATAATGATAAACAAATATATAGTAGATTATACAACAAGTGAAAAAAAGGGAATTTAATTCGAGGGACTAAGTTGGTTCCCGAGAGCAGCGAAGGATTCTAGCGTAGAATCCCGAGCGTAGCAAGGGATTCTAGAGTAGAATCCTGAGCGGAGCGAGGGATACAAGAACCGAGATTTTTTTTTTTCCCGAGTTGTGTACTTTACTTTTTACCATTGAGTGCGAGAAAATAAATAGAAGTGTAGTATTTATAGTATAGTTCTCGAGGGTTTATAATAACAGCCACTCGGGTCGATCATCAAGGTTAAGCCGGGCTTACCCGACTTGTCGGTCTGTGGATGGGTGATCACAAATTGTTTACATACCGAGTTTCCTCCGTGCCTCGGAAAGTATGTAAAGCTGTTGGGCCGGCTGTCATTTGTAGTTCTTTGACAGTCGTTACAGGAAGTCAGTAGCCCGCAAGTCTGTCCAAGTCTTACCAAGGGGTACCGTATTACGCACCCAGTAGGCCAGTACTAACTGGTTTGTGTTCTGGGTTAGATAAGCATGGCAGTCGCTCCATGTAAGATACTGATGTTCAGCTGCATTTGATTAGACTGGTAGCCGACGCCAATAAAGTTGGGATAAGTCTAGGCAGATGAGTATTTATCACATTTTATTATTGTATAATCGGTAATATAATAAGAGAACAAAGGATTTAATATAAACATTAAAAATATATAGTGAAATTAGAACAATTTTCGAAATTCAGTCTTGTCGCCACGTTTTATTTATTTTTTGTTCATAATTCGTGCTTGTTCCAAATTCAAAAAGTCTTTATTCACTCAGTGAGTAAAAGAGCGTTTTATTCACTGTTATCGATGAATAAAATGCCCTTTTTCGAGTGGCAATGGTAAAATAGTAGATTATACAACAAGTGAAAAAAAAGGGAATTTAATTCGAGGTACTAAGTTGGATCCCGAGAGCAGCGAAGGATTCTAGAGTAGAATCCCGAGCGTAGCAAGGGATTCTAGAGTAGAATCCTGAGCGGAGCGAGGGATACAAGAACCGAGATGAATTTTTTTTTCACGAGTTGTGTACTCTACTTTTTACCATTGACTGCGAGAAAATAAATAGAAGTATAGTATTTATATTTCTCGTGAGTGAATAATAACAACAACCAAGCTGGGCTTGCCAAGGTCGGTTTTGTGGATGGGTGACCACTAATTCATTAAATACCGAGTTTCCTCCGTGCCTCGGAAAGTAAGTAAAGCCGTTGGGCCGGCTGTCATTTGTAGTTCTTTGACAGTCGTTACAGGAAGTCAGTGGCCCGAAAGTCTGACAACCAGTCTTACCAAGGGGTACCGTATTACGCACCCAGTGCTAACTGGGTTGTGTTCTGGGTCAGATAGGCCAGGAAGGAATAGGCTAGTTAAATACTGATATTCAGCTGCATCCGATTAGACTGGAAGCCGACCCCAATAAAGTTGGGACAAGTGTAGGAAGATGAGTATTTATCACATTTTATTATATCATCGTTAATTTAATAAGAGAAAAAAGGATTAATAATATAAACATTAAAAATGTAGGTATAGTGAAATTAGAACAATTTTCGAAATTCAGTCTTGTCGCCACGTTTTATTTCTTTTTTGTTCATAATTCGTGCATGTTCCAAATTCAAAAACTCTTTATTCACTCAGTGAGTAAAAGAGCGTTTTATTCACTGTTATCGATGAATAAAATGCTCTTTTTCGAGTGGCAATGGTAAAAAATAAATTGTACATTTAAAGAATGAAAGTGATATGATTTACATGTAGGTAGGGTAGATAGTGCATTGAAAAACCTCCTTGAATCATTCATGTGGTCACTTAGAGATAAAATATTGATATCAGGGATTATATTTCATACTTCCTACAGGCGAAGCATATTCTAATAACATAAGTAAACCAACAAAATAAATAATATTTATGTAAGTAATAAACTAATACGGTAGGTAGGTAATCAAATAGCAATGAATAACAAAGTAAAGTAAACAATTTATGTAAAAACCTGTGAATCATTAGTTCGATAGTCATTCGAATATGAAAACACCCGCATAGCCTCTTAGAATTTTGTGAAACAAACTAGTGGGAAACGTTGGTGTGGACGAAACTCCTGCTAGAAATTCAGTAGGTATGGTGTTTGTGTTTAGATATTACATTATTCTACTAGGCAATATTTTTTTCTAAGTGTACCTACACCAAAGAGTATAATAATAATAAGGAAGAACAGAGCCCTCTTGTGCCATTTCGAAGCATACTGATTCGAAACGCCATCTGGATTTCTTAACGGGAACTAAGGCTCTATAGATAGCCATAGCTAGATGATAGGTATGTATATATGTATAGATCAGCATGTATGTATGTATAAATTAGTATATTGTTTACTTAGATCATTCAAATTTTCTTGTTTTTTTGCAAATAGTACTGTGTTTACATCCTATGTTGATTTTAATGCGATTTGTGAATATAATGATGATACATTCTATTATTGATATTTTAAGCGATCAAGCCATCATTTTATTCGCGATTTGCATTTTGATCAACATACGATGTAAACACAGGTTGTTCCATTTGCGAAAAACAAGAAAGAATTTCACTGGCTACATTTTATCTATACATATAAAATTCAAAGTCCTGACTGACTGATTGACTGACTGACTGACTGATATATCAACGCACAGCTCAAACTACTGGTCCTAGAAACATGAAATTTGGAGGGTGTATTTTTTGTAAAGAGTAAGTATCCACTAAGAAAAGGTATTACGAAATTCTAACGGAGGAACTCTAAAGAGGGTGAAATGGGGTGTTGAATTTTCTGTGAAACTTTTTATTCTCCGAGTCGATTGACTTGAAAATTTGTGTACATACTATTCAGTTAAAATTATGAGATACGTGTTTTGCCAAAATCATCCCCCAATTTAAAATTCAATGTCCTGACTGGCTGACTGATATATCAACGCACAGCCCAAACCGCTGGTCCTAGAGACATGAAATTTGGAGGGTGTATTCTTTGTGAAGAGTAGGTATCCGCTAAGAAAGGGTTTTTCTAAATTCCACCCCTAAGAGGATGAAATGGGGTGTTGAATTTTCTGTGAAACTTCATATTTTCTGGGACGAGTTCGAGTCAATACTCGAAAATTGGTGTACACACTCTTCAATTAAAATTATGTGACATGACTGTATCAGTTTTTTCCAAAATCATCCCCAACAGTGTCAAATAGGGCTTCGAAGCTCATGTAGACGGGCGCATGGCGCGCAGTGTTGCGCGGGGCATGCGGGGCGCGGGAGTATTTACCTATTAGTAAGTAGGTAGAATTTTTTGAGGTAGACGTGTCTGTAAATATGATTTATTCCACCGATTTTCGCGTTCGTGATACGCGACATTGATAATAAATATTATGTCAAAGTATTATGTCTATAAATAGATTCCTAATGAATATTTTGATTGTTGTCACCGGTGTCCAATCTAAAAACCGAGGTATCAATATTTTACTTATGTAATTTAATTGATATTACTATAAACTAATATTTGCAAGTTATAAGCAAGAACATGTAAATCTATGTATGTACTATACATACATAGATTACTTATTTTCCCAGAAGTAAGATCCCGTGGGCAATTCCCAAACTCCACGCGGGCGACGCCGCGGGCATAAGCTAGTATTTGAATAAAATTGACAGTTACACAGTAACTAACTATTTTGTTTTAGTAATTCATTGTAATTTGTAATAATCTATATACTAATATATAAAGCTGAAGAGTTTGTTTGTTTGGTTGAACGCTCTAATCTCAGGAACTACTGGTTCGAATTGAAAAATTATTTTAGTGTTGAATACTCCAATTATCGAGGAAGGCTATATAACATCACGCTATGACCAATAGGAGCCGAGCACAAATAAAAAAGGTGGAAGCGGCGGGTGAAACCGCGGGGCACAGCTAGTTAAACACAAAATGGACCCACGAAACACAAGCAAGCGCAAGCGAAAGTTTCGGCGGCCATGATGTGATGTTGTCAGTTTTGTTACACAATAATGATTTCCGTGATATGGTTGCCATAATTGATAATACTGGACAGCTATGAAATATAAAAATGTGATCATTTTGATGAAAAATGTAACAATTATTATCTAGAAAAATACTATAAATTAAATTAGAGAACTTAATTATTAGATTTTCTTATTTGCATTAAAGTTGGGATCACAGAGACATCTATCGATAATTATGAAACTAAGTAAAGTTCTCTTTCTCTGTTAAAAAAAGGTAGATGGCGACTCTTTCTTTACTGAAGTTGTGTTTGTTCTAACTGTCTACCCCCTAGCGCACACTGCACACTGTCAACTCCAATTTACCTCGACTTCCAAATCGGGCTCCAATCTTGCCACGAGTGCAATGATAAACTTTGCGCACGGTTTGTGACTTTGTGAAATTTGTAATCAACAGCTGTAACAGCTGAACGGATTTGGGTGAAATTTCGCACTTAGGCTTCGCTGCTGGAATATAATACGATGTTCTGGATATATATAGTTTGGTTTTTTGTCATGCTGAGTCTTATTCGTATTATACTCTGGGGTTGGTATCCTGCCTTGCGTTATTAGGTATGTATTGAATTAATGGTTTGTATTGAATAGTGCAGCGATTGTTGAACGAAAAATCAACATCATCTTCCTGCCCTTGTCCCATGTTACTTGGGGTCGCACAGTGTTCCGTATGATCAAAAAATTCCCTCTGCTGTTTATTGTATTTATCGATCAAGGGATGCATTTAAAATGCACGAGTAAAACACTCACGTGTCAATTTCAAATACTTTTTTTTTTAATGATGAACTTTAGGTGAATTTTTCATGAAAAAAATTAAAATAAATTCTGAAAACGTAACTGTGCAAGATATTTATTTAATATAAATATAGTCTGATGAAGCATCTTTGGGCGCATATTTTCCAGTTTTTATTTTTGGAATTCGGATTCCGATCCGAGTAATATTTTTTTTTCAAATTTTCGTTTTTATTTTTTTTCTCCCTAAAAACTCAAAAGTGCGACTTGTCACTAGCATTTAAATATTGCTCGTAATAAGGCCTATAATTCATAAAAAACCACGTTGCAAAAAAAGAGATCACTAACATACCTACTTATCATATCGCAAGCCCGAATCTATGTCATCCCGAATCAAGGAACAAAGAATTTTGTGTTCCTATCTATCGAAATCTCTTTTTTTTCCTTGTATACCCACACTCACAAAAAAAATATACTTGTTTGACCTTTTGCGACAGCCCTATGTTGTGTTCTTTGACCTTCGAACAAAATGGCGTATTCTTCCCAAGAACCGCAATAGTGCAACGTGGTTTTTTTATTAATTATAGGCCTTATTACGAGCAATATTTTAATGCTAGTGACAAGTCGCACTTTTGAGTTTTTAGGGAGAAAAAAAATAAAAACGAAAATTTGAAAAAAAAATATTACTTGGATCGGAATCCGAATTCCAAAAATAAAAACTGGAAAATATGCGCCCAAAGATGCTTCATCAGACTATATTTATATTAAATAAATATCTTGGACAGTTACGTTTTCAGAATTTATTTTAATTTTTTTCATGAAAAATTCACCTAAAGTTCATCATTTAAAAAAAATGTATTTGAAATTGACACGTGAGTGTTTTACTCGTGCATTTGAAATGCATCCCTTGATCGATAAATACAATAAACAGCAGAGGGATTTTTTTTTTCAAACGGAACACTGTGGGTTCGGCGCTACACGTTTTTTTCTTCCATTCTCCTCTGTCAACCTATTTATTTTTCTATTTATTGTCCTTTCTACAATGATTGTAAATAGAACAATAAATAGATAAATACTTGCGTAGTCGGTCGGTTCTTGTAGAATCCGAGTAAAACCGCAGGTAACTGATAACTGCTCACATAATATTGTAACATGATGAGGTACAATCAACATAGTTAAGCGATAAAGTGACTCATTTACAAGTAACTGTAAATTGTAGCTAATTGTTTTAACGATTTATTGCGGAAGCGATTAGGTAAGGTCGTTGCGGGTGCGGTCTACCTGCTAAAACAAATAGTAATAATGTAGGAATACTTAGTTAAAGTTACCTAGGTACCTACTTATTAACTTACGTTTATTTTTGTTGTTGTTCGTAAGGAAAGCACCAGAGGAGGAAGTGCCATAGCTATTGGTGTTTTTTTTATTAATTTCCTTCTAAATCATGTGCGATTATTTGGGGAAAAAATAGAATAGAGGACACTATCGCACCAGGCGTGTTTGAAAAAATAAGTACCTAAACATATTGTACAGTTGTTATTAGTTATTCTAAGCTAATCATTAGGGTATGCTTAATGCAGTATTTGTTTCAGTCAGCTGCTTTTTGACTTCATCATTCTCCTGCCCTTCATCACCCGCCTACCCTTTTCGCTATATTGGGGTCAGCTTCCAGTCTGACCGGATGCAGCTAAATACCAGAATTTTATTGCTGTTAACCGGGCACAAAAAAAAACATCCAGACTCTCACAAGATCAAAATCAAAGGTCATTTATTCAAATTAGGTTGAAAATCAGTACTCTTTGAATGTTAATTACACAAGACAGACACTTCCTAGTGTTTTAGGTGGGAAGAAGAAGTGGCGGACATATACCCATCACCCACAATACCCACCCATAGCGTTTTCTTGCCACATTAACAATCTCCTTCGTTCCAGGCCAACGACTCAATGAGCGATGTATCGTGCAACCCGAAGCGGCGTAGCATACGTCGTCAGCGCTCCATCTACCAGGTGCACTACAATATCAAGCGACAAGACGGCGAGATGACGGCCAAGCCGCTTCTGCCACCCACCAGCCCTCTCGAGATACAGGCGTACGCCTTGCAGGTGGCCGGGCATCGGAAGACGGAGGATACCAAGTATTTGGGTGAGTTCGTTAAACATATGTATAAGGATAACAACAGCATTCCCAGTTCTGAGAGATTACCTAAACCACTGCTTTCGCGACTTGTGGAGGTAAGTCCCTTTATTCCCAGATATTTGGATGTCTATGTTTTTGTAGAACTCCATGACCCGTTTACTATGTTTTTGTAGAACAAACGGAGGAATATGTGAGCATACGAATATGTGAGTTTCGATGGTTTTTAGGCATGTCGTCAGCAACTGCCTAGCCTTTTCTCGGGTCATCCATGGATGCAATGCAGCTGAATTCCACTTTGTTTCCTTGCGCTTTTTCTTTACGGGTTTAAAAATACTCTTCGTCACCATTAAGGCGGTACATCGAAAATAAATCGTAGCTCGATGGGCGTGATTAGCCCCCCACGCGGGGAGCGGCGAATGCAATTTACGCGGTCGACCACGCGGTGGCATCGGGAACACCGAGGTGATCGTCAAAATGAAGGGACCAAGTCTCCAATTTCGATCATACATAATATAAAGGATGTAAATAGACCCTTAACGAAGCCGAAAGACACTTGTTCTCATTTTTTTGTTCTAGTCTAGACCATACCTGAGAACCTTTTAGTTACGAAGTTATTAGGGGTCAAAGTTCCAACTTTTTCACTAGTTTTTTTTAATACAAATTTTTAATGTTATAACTTTACTTTAAATACCTCCATGACCCGTTTACTATTCAATGCATCCATAAGCACAATGTTTTGAATGCGTTTCATTGAGTTTTACCGTAAAAGGTTATTTTTCACCCCAAAAAAAAAACGTTTCCCAGCAATAACTTTTGTGTAGGGTTACTTAGTTTAATGTACAGAATGCTTGGTTAACGGCTTCGTGAAGGGTCTGTTTACACCCTGTATAAAATAATAATACCATTAATCTACTATTTCCTACCTTTGCTATAATATTAGCTACCTCATCATATACATAATATTTTACCAAAAAGCTTGGTCCCTCCATCATGATATCAAGATAGAGGGACCAAACTGATAGACTACTCCCTGGAATGTTCCACCTACTTGAGTGTTATAATACCTTCATTCTACTTTAATATTATTGTTTTTGGCTGCCCGAAACATATACCTATCGTTTTAAAGATATCGATTATGTTAGTTGGTCCCTCCAAATTGACGATTCAGTTGTTTAGTGCAACAGGTAGGTAAATGGGTGGTTTATTTTCGATCTTCGAATGATAAATATTTAATACATATTTATTACCTTCAAATCATGCAAAATTTCTTACGTTAAAGTTTATTTTTACAAGCCAAAAAAAAAAAAAAAAATAAGTAGGTACAACGTAAAAAAAATCGTAGTAGCATTAATGAAGGTACTACAATACAATCCATCGACTATGTTTTAGAACTAGGTACCTTCAATATTTTTCTTTGTGTTTACCTACATTGAGTATTACAAGAAATAAATAAAATAAACCAATGAATAGTAATATTTCAAAACCAAAGATAGGTTCATTTTATATTAGCTAGAGTATTTTTGTGCTATTCTTTTTTTTTTAAACACCTCTATTAGTAAGAAAAATTGTTACTAACCCTATGGACTCCGGTCTGAAATAAAATTTTTCTATTCTATTCTATTAGTGCTACTACGATTAAAATTTGTACGTTGTACCTACTTATTTCTTTAATTTTTTTTGGCTCATAGAAATAAACTTTAAGGAAAGAAATTTTGCATGATTTGAAGGTAGTCAATAGGTACTTAGTCAATTAGATAAACTTTTAGGAATTGTTTTTTTTTTTTTACCTGTATCTAGTTGCGAAAACAAATTAGGTAGTGTAATAGGGAACGCAATTATATATGTATTTTACAAATACCTACGATACCACTGGACTAGTAATGAAGAAAGGAAAAAAAAATACCCACGACACTACCAGTGGTGCGGCTTAGTAGTGTAGAAGGGAAGGAAGGCAATATATCACCTTAAAAATACTTAAACCTTATAGAATCTACACCGAAATTGCCATTAAGGATATCAATAACTTTTGTGGCTTGTTCTTTATCTTTTATTAACCAACTTCAAAAAAGGAGGAGAGGTTATCAATTCATCGGAATCTTTTTTTTTTATCTATCTGTCATTGCCCACTGCACTTACAGACATTACTCCATAAAAATAACTTCGGTGCAGATGCACCTTACTAATAACTCGTGGGTTTCTGAATCAGATCCACAGAACGATAAACCATTTTCTTAAAACCCACACATTTACCCCTCCAGGTCTACTCCAATGCAACAACGGCACAATAATGAAGCCCATCATCAAGGAGGCTCAGAAGCGCGAAGTCGACTTCTACGACCGCCTGGCCACCACAACCGACGCCGACCTGCTGGAGCTGCGCGGCGTGGTGGCCAAGTTCTTCGGCTGCCGCAAGTACACGTACAACGGGTTTGAGCAGGACTATATCATTCTGGAGGATCTTACGGAGAGGATGTTGGAGCCGTGTATTATGGATGTTAAGATTGGTAAGTGAAGAGGTATGAAGTTGAGGGAGGTATAATGGGTGTAAATAAACCCTAAACGAAGCCGAAAGGCATTTGTTCTCCCCGTCACACATAAAGGGTGTAAAAAGACCCTTAACGAAGCCGAAAGGCACTTATTCTCCCCGTCCATGCGATCATTTTTTTGTTCTAGACCATACCTCAAAGGGTCAAAGTTCCGACTTTTTGACAAGATTTTTTTTAAATACTTGTTTTTAAAGTAAGATTTTTACTTTTCCCACCTCCACGACCCCCGTACTATTCAATGCATCCATCAGCACAATGTTCCGAGTGCGTTACATTGAGTCTTACCGTTAAACGTGTTTTTTTTCCCCAAAAAAAAAGTCGTTTCCCAGCAAATTTTTTTGCGTAAAGTTACTTAGTTTGATGTACAGAATGCTTGGTTGACGGCTCCGTGATGGGTCTGTTTACACCCTGTATAGGTTTTTGATTAATCAATCTAGATGGCCAAAATTATTTATGATTTAAATTCGGTCGAAAACAATTAATGTCAAGAATATATGTTTTTTTTTACCACAACTGTTATTATACTTTCCAGGCAAAAGAACATGGGACCCCCTGGCCACTGAGCAGAAGATCGCGAACGAGCAGATAAAGTACCAGCTCAGTAAGCAGCAGTACAGCTTCTGTATCCCAGGCTTCCAGGTGTACAAGCTCAGCACTGGGAAGCTGCACAAGTATAACAAGGATTATGGCAAGAGGATACATGGACAGGCTGTGAAGGATGGTGAGAATCCATGTTAATAATATTATTTAAAAAATAGCTGTGCCCCGTGGCTTCACCCACCGTCTTTGCTCAGCTCTTAAGGGTCGTAGCGTGATATTATAACTACGAGTAAAAGGGTGGAAGACATCGATGCAAAAACGGTTAGCTTTTTCCTACAAAAGTACAATACCACGAGATCAAAATGAATGGAACAGGTGATTTTTTTGAAAATTATGAAAATGTGGAGAATGATGTACTGAATACGAGGTAACCTTTTGTGCATCGATGCCCGTCCTCCCTGTATAAGCCTCAAGAATTGGGCTATCAAATGCAATAAGAACTTTTCGGCAGTTACAGAGTTTAGCGTGAGCAAACTTGATTATATTTGTATAGATGTCTACCTGTTACCTTTACACGGATTTCGGTGTTTGGCACACACGGATTTCATGACTGGGATAATTGGGTTAGGTTCGGTTGTATGTTAGGGCATAGGATACTTTTTATCCCGGTAATTGAATACGTTCCTTACGGATAATTTCTGACCTCCTCTCCTCTTTCCTGAATGTACAATAACACATATTCTATCTAATATCTAAGATATCATTACGATGGCATAACTGCATGTACAAAAGATATTATCACAACGTTAATTTTCGGACGTGGTTTATTGAGCACTGAAAATGATGATAATTTTCGAGTCACGAATCAGTTAGGAGTGTTTATGAAGGCATCCTTATGACCGGATCAACGTGAATTTTACAATTCACACTGATCCAAATTTTGCCATATTTGGCATTTGTTTCGCAAAGCGTAAATATTTTGTGTTATCCTTATATATTTTATACAGTGTAGTATCCAATTATCCATAAGTCTTTAAAAGGCTATCCACGACTATAAAAAAACACGCAGACGCAATCGCGGACATCAGCTAGACACTATACATATATATTTTTAAAGTGAAATCAATCAAAACAACAGGCACACTTCACCTGTGAATAGAGCCACGTTTATACAATAGTTATTATCTGAAAACCTATCAACAAAACTGATCTTTATCGTGTTACTTTCCAGCAATCCGTAACTACCTGAACGGCATCGGTACCAGTCTCTGCCGCGCCCTACTCCTGCAGTTCCTCTCCGAACTTTGGAAGATCCAGAAGTGGGCGCGGCGCCAGTGTGCCGTGCGCCTGTACTCGGCGTCCCTGCTGCTCGTGTACGACGCGGCCAGGCTGCGCGAGTGCTGCCAGAACAAGGAGTTCACGTGAGTATCTTATACAGAGAAGCAGAAGATACAGAACTGGGCGTGGCGCCAGACTTCAGCTGCTTATATCAAACCGGCTTCTATAAATTGACATCTTTCGCTCAACCATGGGGCACACCATCACGCTATTATTCACGCTGTTTCAATATCAGATTGATACTCAGATAGATAGCGGGAGATTGATGATGACTCAGATGAAACAACAAGTATACGGGGTGGAAAATTTATTTAAATTTTCAAAAACATTTACTCAATTTTGGCCCGTACAAAAAATAGTTCCAGCTTACTCGATAGATGGCGTTGTTAGTTGAGAACCCATTCCTGAATCGCGCTATGGTTTCGTTACACGGCAGACTACTAGTACCGTCGGTGACGAGTGGCTAACAAAAAGGGTGTATGTCGCCTGTATGACACATGCACCTTCGGGTGCGTGGGGTATGGTCATCAAGACATACCCAACACATAATTTTTGAACCAGAGAGGCAGTTGGTACCCTAAAGGACTGGCGTCTCCTCTGTATAATACCTTTGATTAGAAAACTCGACTGGGTGAAGGGATTAAGTTAGGTTAGATTTTAGGTCGCGATTTTGTATAGAAGCTGTACTTGGAATGTGAGAGTATTTAGAACTAATCTAATATTTAGCATACTATGAGATAAAATAAAATAATAATTTTCGAATTTGTATTAAGAAAGTAGTTATTTTGTTGTTCTTATGTGCATGTTTCTTTAATTTCCTCATATAATCAATACTTACCAACTCTCCCCTTACCGTCCAGTGCCCGCTCGGGTTGCCGGCCGAACAGCCTGCCGCGCCGCCGCCACTCGCTGCACAGCGTGAGCTCGGGCTCCAACTTCAGCGGACAGATCAGCTCCAAGGGCCCCGTCTACAAGAAACTGCAGCCCGTCCCCATCACACCCATGGCGCTGTCTCACTCCAGCTTCTCAAACCCACCGCCTATTAGCTCCCCATGGAGTGATGCCCTCGCCAGCTTTAATCACAACCACTCGTTTGAACATAACTACGAGAACAAGCTGTCTAAGATCAAGATGAACTACAGAGCTTTGCTCGATCAGCTGTCTTACGACTCCCCTACTCCTAATCCGTGGGGTACGGTGAAGGTCATCGACTTTGCTCACGCCTTCTTCAATGAAGAAGAGGAAAAGGATATTGATGAGAACTTCAGAGAAGGCCTTGACAGCTTCGTGGAGATCTTCGAGTGCTTTCTCAGAGAAACTGATGATCAAATCATTTGATAATTGCTGTGTGTATTTTGAGTCCTTAAGAGACAGTTTAAAGTAATTTAAGAGTAATTTTTTCGAATTTGTGAACTGTTTGAATTTTGAAGACTTGTAAATAATACTATTGAGGTGACGCACGATGGGCGCAGTGGTTGAGAGACTATCTTCTAAGCCACAAGTCGTGGATTCGAATATGGCAAGATATAGCTCCAGATCCAGATGTTTGTAATAAAATCAATGTGTTGTATTTGTGAGAGATACAGGAAAGCTAGCGTCGGGGATATTACTATGTACTTAACTTGTATGTGCCTAAAATGAGATTTCCCACTTTATTTTATTTCGGATGTCTTGGTAGCAATTATACAGGGTGTAAACAGACCCTTCACGAAGCCGTCAACCAAGCATTCTGTACATCAGACCAAGTACCTCTGCGCAAAAATTATTGCTGGGAAACGACTTTTTTTTTTGGGGTCAAAAATCACGTTTTACCGTAAAACTCAATGTAACGCACTCACAACTTAGTGCTGATGGATGCTTTGAATAGTAAACGGTTCATGGAGGTAATTAAAGTAAAATTAAAACCTTTAAAAGTGGTATTTAAAAATAAGCTTGTGAAAAATTTGAACTTTGACCCCCAATATCTCCGTAACTAGAAGGTTCCCAGGTATGGTCTAGAACAAAAAAATGACCGCATTGACGGGGAGAACAAGTGCCCTTCGGCTTCGTTAAGGGTCTTTTTACACCCTTTATAGGTAGTATATGCGATCTTTAGAACGGTATTATGTGGTATTTCATGTGTCAAATAAGGTATTGTAAACTATGCTAGAAATGTGTTTAGAACTTAAGACAACTGAAAATTTATTGTTTTATGATAATTTTTCGTATTAAAATGATATGTATATCAGAATTAATTAAAATAATCTTGTTAAGACCTAGTTAGTCAAAGAGATTGTATAATATTCCAGTCTTGTGTAACTCAACGTAATGCTCAATTTTTTGTAAACAATTCCATTCGTTAGGTGTTTCCTACTCGGGACATGCTAAGTCAAAATATTTTAGTACTTAAATAAATTTTTATTATTCCAAATAATAGTTTTTATATTCGTTATTAATATAAGTGTGAAAAATATAAATAGACTGTTTGACGCTTTCGCGTTATAAATATTTATTATCGAAATCAGCCAAAATTATTTCTCCCAAATAAACATTAACTATAAACTTAGATTATACAATCAAATACGAAAAGTTGGCAAACCCAGCCGACAATAATGATTAATGAGTGGACTGACGAGTGCACACGCACCGCACAGAGCAGCAGTACAAAACTATATCATCTGAGTACGCGACGCGACGAGATCCGAGCTCGCACTGGGACAGCGAAGCCTCGCCAGCGGACACCGCCGCCTAGTATTAACTGTGTACTAAATATATGGAAACAAAATATACTTATCAGTTCTAAACCATAGAACTCCAATATTTACAGTAGGCCATAACACAGTACTTTGTTCGGAGAGAAACGTCTGTGATGCACAATCTATTATTGCGAAATGTTAGACTTTAAAATTGGTTAGTAACTACTAGTGATACATATTACTTATTCATTAATTTGGAACAACGTTAACATAGATTGGCGATTGTCATCACAGACATTAGTCCGCGAACAAATTAATATCGTCGGCGTCGTGTCCGATGGCGCCGAGCTAACAACAGTAGACACCACATATACTGGCATTCCAGAGCAGGCAAGTAAGATATTCCATAAAAAATAATATGTTTTAAGCATTAATTAATCTAGTGTTATACAATGTATTATACAACAACAAGTTAGGCCGAGAGCTCGCCGGCGACAACAACAACAACACGCGGTAACTCCAGCACAAGCATCGCGTCACCTGTATCATTATAACATCGTATTATTTTACAATCGCAGTCTTTTGTTTGCAATACAGATACTTTCCTGTACCGCGTAGTACTAGATAATGAAAGTATTTACAAAAGACACGTAACAAGGGGCCAATAGGACCCGCATTATAACAACAAGGGAGGGTTATCGACAGGCGAAACTTTGTACATCCTTGTACTGGACTTACTTATTTATATAAACTTGCTTTCTAACAATTTCTATTTTTCATTTGTACTGGATTAACTCGTTTTATATTTGGGGCGCGTAATCGGTTCTTACTAATAAAATATAACAATTTGAGGCCGATCGCGTCGCCGCCGAGCGGCGGGAGCCGGCGAGCGCTCGGCGTAGAAACCATACGAGCGGGACGCGGCCTAGCACTGAGTGAAGCACCTCGATGTTAACTAGAGCGAATAATTATTACATTTTTTTTTCAATTTTTCCACAACGATTTCATTAGAAAAAGAAAACAAAACACACACGTGGCGGAGGATTTTTGAACATTTTTATCTTATCTAGAGGGTCGCGCGCGGGCGGCGCTAGATGCGCGGCAGCTTGGGCGCGTGCACGGCCGGGTTGTCGCGCGCCAGCAGCTCCGCCGCGCCCGCGCGGTAGTCGTACGCGCAGCCGTGCACCTCCGCGTAGCGGTGCGGCGCGCAGTACGCCGCGCCGCAGCGGCAGCGGTGCAGCGTCGCGATGCTCAGCCGCTTGCGGCACCACGCGCAGCGCGGCCGCGGGCGCCGAGCGGCCGGGGCCGGCTCGGGCTGCTCCACAGGCGCAGGCGCGGCCGGCGCCGGCGGCGGAGAGCGGCGCAGCGCGTCCAGGCGCTCGTCGCTCAGGTGCAGGTGCTCGCGCGGCCGGTGCCGGGACAAGGCGGGCAGGATACGGCTGCGAATACAACACCGAATATTACAGTGGGCCCTTCACTGATTTAGTATAGTCTACAGGTGACCGGTCTTTTTACAGCATTTCTTGCACAAAAAACTTAGGACCGTCAAAGAGACAACCTGTAATTGTCATATTGCATTTCGCAGCAAAAGACGGCGCGCGCCCGTGCAGGGAGGCCGCCGAGTGCGCGGGTGTGCCCCAGCGGGACTGCACATACCTGTTCCTCTTCAGCTTCTCCAGGTCGGAGGTGGAGGACGAGAACAGCGCGTCGGAGAGCGGCGCGGCGCGGCGCGGCGGCGGCGCGCGCACGTGCAGGGAGGACGCGGAGTGCGAGTGCGCGCCGGCGCGCGCCTGCACGCCCGAGCGCGCCTGCACGCCGCCCAGCGACACCCACGAGCGGGACGACCCGCATACTAGCGGACCTGGGGAACGATACGACAAGTGTTACTCTTAGCCTACTACTTGAGTAATTATAAAAACTAAAAAAACCCGACTGAAGAAAAAAACAAGCGAATTTGGGCAGGCGGGACCCATTCAAATATAACATTATTAAAATATGGAATGGATCCTGTTTTATAAATACGTAACTTGAAAATGTGAATTTTAATTAGTGCAGATATTTTAATGAAAATAGTGTCAAACGATAGGTTTGTATTTAAAAACAATAACTCAAAAGGATTTAGGTCGATAAATTAATTAGTTTAGAAAATATGATGCAAGTTGTAAATTAAACGCTTCGGAGGGATGCGCTTACTAGCGGTTACAGGTACTACCTATCGTTTACGTCAGAAACACGTTTGACAAAAAAACCAATTCAGTTGATGTTTCTTCAACCGTTTATCTGAGACGGCAACGTTCCGTTAACTGTTAGTAAGTTATTGAAAACAGCCGTTAGTGTACCCTTCTTGATTCTATTCTCCTAGTACTTTCTGTTCAAATTCTAAATTCGATTTCTCTCGTAACAAACCTTAGTTTTCAGAGAAAAACAAAAAATAGCAACATCAACAAAAAGTTCCCTTGTAACTTTGGGAGCTGACTGTATCGTAGAAAAAACAGTTCAAAAGCCAATGACCGAAGTGCCTTTTAATTTTTTTGCGGCCACTGATGAAATTATAAAGGGTGTTAATAGACCCTTAACGAAGCTGAAAGGCACTTATTCACCCCGCTATTATGATCATTTTTTTGTTCTAGACCATACCTGGGAACCTTCTAGTTACGGAGTTATTGGGGATCAAAGTTCCAACTTTTTCAAAAGTTTTTTTTTTAATATTTTTTTTTAAAGTTTATCTTTACTTTAAACAACTTCACAACCTCCGTACTATTGAATCCATCCATCAGCACAATGTTTTGAGTGCGTTAGAGTGAGTCCTACCGTAAAACGTGATTTATCACCCAAAAAAAAAATCGTTTCCCAGCAAAAATTTTTGCGTTAAGGTAATTAATTTGATGTACAGAATGCTTGGTTGACGGCTTCGTGAAGGGTCTGTTTACACCCCGTAAACACTTAAGAGAAAATGATATACACAAACAGAATTTTGTATAGCGGATTGGCGGTACAGATCGAAACTCAGTCCAGACTGAGTTACATCAGTTTAGATAGGTGATTTTTACGTTAGCTTGTCGAACTAAATCCGAAATAATAGGTAGTAGAACAAAGTGGTCAAAGGGACCATTAATTCAATTTTGGACGAGAACATAACGGCAGTATTCGATTTTTTTAAAAGCTATTGCCGGTTCCAGGAATCGAACCTGTTATTTTTACAAAAACCGCACTCTGTATTATCACACTAACCGATAGTGTTGCTAATAATGATCAAATACTCCAAAGGAACATTATATGTAATATCAAAGGAAGTGCCTGTATTTTGCGATTAAATGCATTTTTTAAATTACAGTTATTACAAAATTCCGTTTGCTAGGTTATTTTCTCCTATATGATTGTATATGTGTTTCGTTAGTGGGCGCGAAATAATAAAAAGGCACCATTGCTCCATACATTTTGGTCACTGTCTTTTATGGTTGACGAAACGGGAATCAATGTATTAAGATTAAAATAGTTACGAAAGGGGACTTTTTTTTCCACTTGTTTTGCACGTCGTTTGTTTGGTTAGCGAAACGGAAAAGTCACCAAACGGGACTTACCCGATAAATGGGTAGGCACTTGAAAAAAACAAATGACATTCGCGAATGCTAATGCGAATATTTTTTTACGGACAACATTGTAGAGCCAGTGGCGTAGCGTGGGGGGTGCCGGGAGGGCCATGGCCCCGGGCGGCACATTTCAGGGGGCGGCAGAGAGCAAGAGCCAGGACGCGGCAAGCGGAACGAGGCGGTAGCGTCAGGTCATAATTATCAGAACAGGTAATTACTAAAGTCATCGGGACTACGTTGCAAAAACAAGGACAACCAAGAAGTGGAGCATTTTCCTTTATATATGCCGCTGGCCCGGGGCGGCTTTTCATACAAGCCTCACGTTTATACCGGTCTGCCGCCCCGTATTTTCTAGATACAAGCACTTAATTCTTCTAGCCTGCCACCTCCCTTTTTATATCTGTATTTATGGTAAAAAGAAAATCGAACCTATCTGGGATGCTAAAAATTTCTAGCTCGCTTTGCTCGCTCTTACAGCTAAGTTTTATTAATTGTTCCAAATCTTTAATACATTCGTAGAAAAAGTATGTTAAATTCCATTTGTTTGAATCGTGAAAAGAAAATCTGTAACCTATCCGAGGCGGGGTGCGAAAATTTTCGAGCTCGCTTCGCTCGCTCTTGCATCCTACTTACTCTCAAATCTAAAGCTTTAATGCATAATTCGATAAAAAAGCTTATTTATCTATATGACTAGTTAAAATAAAATGTTATTTATCAGATGTGCTAAAAAAATTTGAACTCGCTGCTTTTGTTAATTTCCCGAACGGCAAACCTTATACACTAGGTCATCAAATGATCATCATCATCATCATCCTTGCCCTTCTTATCCCAATTCATTAGGGATCAACGCAGAATGTCTTTCACTTCCATACCTCTCTTACTCTTTATTACTCGTCAACGTCATCTCATCAAAAACCTCCTTTCTTGAATGAAATTGTGTATAAAAAAGATTTTACTTTGAAAAATAAACTTATAGATTTTTTTTTAAATAATTAAAAAAATGCTTTGTATTTTGATTCTTTCCTACGTTTCTTGACTAATTATGAAATTAGAAGGGGCGGCCAAAATTACATTCGGCCCCGGGCGGCAAAATCCCACGCTACGCCACTGCGTAGAGCATCTTTAGCATCATATCACATTATTTGAGTAGGGCAGGATGTCAAGGAGAGCTCCCTGCATACACGACTTGTAAATTTTTTATTATTAAAGTGGTGGCATTTCATTTATTTAAAAGTACAATTTGGCGCCCGAACAGGGACGTTTTTGCTGTGTATTTTATAGTTTTGCACACCAAGACTACTAATTAGCTTAAGAAAATTAATTTTCTACCTACATCGTAGTATTTAAACGTGCGAAAATAAATTCAAATTAAAGTTGTCAAAAATACTGAATATGGGCTACTGAAACACTAAGTGGGCGACAAACAGTTACAAATGTTTAAAACGGCGACTTGAAAATACAAATTTGAGTTACTAGTTGTTCAATTAGACCATTGTGATAATTCAAGGACTCAAAAAACATACTCAAACAAGCTTATTAACCACTAGATTGTAGTGTTGCGTAGTCGACGTAGCTCTGCTGCGCGGGACTCCTAAACACGAAGGGGATGGCGGGGACTAGAGAACGGGCGAAGCGCGTGAACTAAGACCCCCCCTCCCCATCCCCTTCGAACCTAACCTGTCCGAGTTGCTTCCTATGTTCTCTTTGTCGCAATGACCGGATAAATAGTTACTCACTTGGTATAATAGTCGCCCATTAAGAATATTAGTCGCCAATTAAAAAAAATGTTGTAAAATGATAAGAAGACTCACCATACTCAGCCTGTATGGGCTGTAGGTTCTTGGCCTGCAGCTGCGGCGAGTCGGGGTCGCTGTCGAGGCACTCCTCCAGGATGGCGGCGCCGTCCGGCCCGCGCTGCACCAGGATGGAGCCCGCCAGCGCCTCCGCCTGCTCCGCCTGCGCGTGCGCACTGTGCCCGCTGTCCGCGCGGGTGCCGATGGGCGGCAGGAGCGTGTACCTGGGGGTGGGTGCCGACCTTTATACTGCTAATTAACACGAAAGAACGGACCATTTCATACCACACGATATTTCAGAGACGTAGACAGAGACGGACCCTGATGAACAATTATGAGAATGGTTCTTATCAATTGAAACGACATGGGACACTAGAGCTACACAACTTTCGAGGGGAAAATGATGTTGTCAACATGGAATAATGGAGTGTTGGTGGCAATGTTATCAGTTTTCATATTCATGGTACTACTGATACTACTAGCCTGTGTCATCCCACTGCTGGGCAAAGGCCTCTCTCCATGACTTCCAAATTCTTCGATCCAGAGCCAATGTGGACCACTGGTCGTTAGTTTTGTCCAGCTCGTCCCGCCATCATCGTATTCATGGTATGTCACAGAAAAGAATATTTAGCAAAAGTATCTCAACTTTTTTCCTTAAGAGTATTATTGAATGGTCTAATTGAAATAAAGCTTCGTCTATGACTGTACCTGTCTGTGAAAGAGCAGTCGTAGTCGTATCTGGTATAGTTGCCGTCGTACAGCGGCGCGAAGGCGTCGTCGTCGCCGAAGGGCGCGTACGAGCCCGCGCGGTGCTTCAGCCCCTCCGAGCTGTCGTCTAACAAACTAGGGACGGATAAAGTTTCCTCGCTGCGAGTCTTCTGGATTTCTACTTTATCTGGAAACAAAAAATATCTGTGTTATCACTGTATCTTGGATTTGGAAATGGAAAAAAATAACGAGTTGATGTTTATTTTCATAGGGTTAGTGACTGCAGATCGTGTAGCTACAGTCGTACGCACCATTTCTGTCATCATTCCTCTGTGGCGGGCTGCGCTGCACGGACAGCGTCTCCATGCGGCGCCGCAGCTCCAGCATCTTGCTCATGGTGACGGCGTTGTCGTGCAGCGAGCCCGCGCCGCCGCCCTCCGCGCCCGACTCGCGCTCCACCAGCTGGCTCAGCGAGGACGACGTGGACGAGTCTGGGGGAGATGAAAATTTTGAAAATCAGTTTAAGATCATGAATGTCCCAACTTGAGGCGATTCCTGCGCCGATGATTATGTCAACTTATGTGTATGGACGTAACAAAAGTGGCGTGAATGTTCGCATGACTTTCTAAGCATTAAAACTATCGATTAGCTACTGAGTTCAGCTACTGTGGGAGGATGTACACGTGCATACAGATGGCAACTTCTCAAAGTACGCTCACAGTGCCGCTCTTATTTTTAAAGGTCTGTGGTCTGTAGTTTGAACAAATATGACTTATTGACGATTATCAGATTGATTCCAGGATATGGAATCACTTTTACACATTTTACAGAATAAATAATTTCATAGCATTGTTTCCTTTTTTTCTCGTCAAAATTCCAGAGAATTGTATTCTTCGGTGCTAAGTTTGGTGACTTTCAAAGGAATAAAACTAAAGTTAAGCTAGGGTGATTTCTATGCCACTTCTTTTTGCCAGCGACAACACAGAAAAGTGATGAAGGCTAGGAGTTTGGGAAACTATCTTATGTAACTTTGGCGTTCAAAAATTGCCGATTCTTAGCCTAATTTGAATAAATAATTTTAGTTTTGAAGTTAGGCTAGGTAGAGTGACGATTTTCGCAGGCCGGCTGGTAGCAGCTGGATTAGTTACCGAGAATGGAGATGAATGGCGTCAATTGGAGAGGCATGTCTAGCAGTGGACTCATGTCTGATGATGATGAATTCGCAAGTGGGAACGCAATTATATTGGGACAGTTTTCGTTAGTCTCCGCCGAAGCTAAGCAAGGAGTCGGTACGTACACTTGTTGTGGTCGAGCGGCGAGTAGGTGCCGTCGTTGTTCTCCTTGACGCGCAGCATGTTGACGCGCTCTCCGTCGCGGAACACCAGCACCGTCACCTTGCAGCCGCTGCCGCCCCACTCCGCGTCGTCTCTGTTGCCAATATAAATATGATTAACAATAACGTTCAGTCTGAGAATGGCTGAGTAGCGACATCATTATACAGAGACCCGACGACAAATGTCAGGCAGCAGACCGGTTGATGGCACTATGCTCGCCTCTTATTATATGTATAATATATGGGTGTTAACTATTAAATGTGGAGTGACATGCGACAACGGATCAATAATAAACGTACAACAATTATCATGATGGCATGTGATAGCTTCCGTGTTTACTACAGAATAAATGATACTGATGGCTTCTTTATTCATTTCAGTACCATATTTTTACATTTTTAAATATTCCTATACAAAATAATATTTAAAAAAAACCATTTGAATGATGGCTTTATTATTAGTTTGTTTACAAAACTTTTAAAAAGCTGGGTAAGGATATTAGGCTGTTACTATTAATGCACATTCCATAAATTATCTGTTGGATTCCTCACCTATTAGTATCAAGCAGCCTCTCGATATCCCTCCAGGGCTCCGCATTGGGCGGCGGCGGCAGGCGGCGCGTTGGAATAGGCCCGCCGCGCATGCCCAGCACGAGCCGCAGGCGCGCGCCGTCACTGATGGCATGTTCCCGGAGAGAGGACGAGTCGTCCAGTTCCACCAGGTTGTAGAGTAGGTGCTGTTGGGACACCGGAATACCTGGAATGTTAAGGCAATGTGTTATTTTATGTTTATTCGTATCTCTGAGTAATAAGAATGATATACATCGTGTACGATTATTGCAATTTTTACACGAAATATTTGCATTTGACCGCAACTCGCCTGATATGAAGCGATGATGCGGCCTAAGATGGAACACGCTTACCTAGAAGAAACTGATTGCAGCCACATTGGTCACCAACACAAATTCAACTCAAAGTACCCACTGGATGCTCTGTACCATGGACCACGTCCTTATAAAAGACCACGGATGTCTAATACACGTTTTAAAAATCTTACAGACTCGTCTACGGCTAACACAGCAAGAAAGAATACCCACATTTATTTTTTCTTTCTAACTCGTATGAATTTTCGTAGCGTTTTTACCTTTCTTCTGTATCTCTTGATCCGTGGTAGTTATTCCTTATTTCTCCGGTTCTAGGTTTACTCCGATATCAAATCCAGATCTTCAATGTCCTTGGTGAGCGGTCAAGGACACAAGGATTTAAGTTTTCGTCTCGTGTTTTCATTGTATCGCGGTAATAAACTGTATTTATTTATAACAAGATGATGCCAAGAGATACAAGGAGACACTTACTTTGTTTTGGTTATTCTCTAATTCAATCATTAAATCTTATCTTTTGAATCCTAATAAACTATCTAACTTCAAGTAGGCTTTTAGCTCGATAGTGTGACGGGAGAATGGAAGGAATAGAAGTGGTATACCTACCCCAAGTTGGCATGGGACAAGGGCAGGAAGATGAAGTTCTAAGTAAGTTTCTGGATCGGGGTAAGAACTGTTATTGTTAGTGATCCCGCCATAGCAGCGTTTAGCATAGCATTGCAAAATCAGCCTATAATGTTCCCATTGCTGAGACGGACACAGGCCTCCTCTCTACGAAAGGGAATGGGGTATAATCCACCACGCTGGACCAGTGCGGATTGGTAGTCAGCGTTTACCTAAATCAAAAAACGTTGCAAACCTACGCAATTATTCATAAACATACGCTACCTAAACTGTGCATAATCGTAACACCGTTTCTGATTACGTCACTGGTAGAAACGACACGTGCTTCGACATAACAGCGCCTAACGAATTTGGCAATGAGTTCGTACAAGTAAAACATCAGATAAGTGGCTGATGGCCGCGCGGTGGGAGCGTGAATCATGGGGCTGGAGGACGGCCAAGCGAGTCCTGTCGCTAGGCAGACTTACAATGTTTACTTTCTTTCTTACTTTTAAAAAGTCGATTACATCGTGCCAGTGTTGCCTGAATGCTAAGCAAGGGAGGACAGCTAAACGAAAAACTGTAACCTAGGAGAATTCTCAATGTTCACTTTTTATATATAAATAATTTAAACGGTTACGGGCTAAAATACATACACAGTCAAGTTTTTACGACTCGATATGTTTGATAACAATTTCCTTAATGGTAAGGGACTGAGAGGGCAATTGAGAAAGTGTATGTAAATAATTCTTGTAACAAACGTAAGGCAGTTGGAGAAAGAGAAGTCTGACCTTTCGAACCACCTTCTTCCAATGGCGGTATCAGCAAAGAATTTCACGAGAGTGAAATAGAAAACCCCTTTACCTAGGATTCTACCGAGTTTCAAAACCAATCTTATATTAAAAACAAACTTTAGTAGCTGTAAGTAAACAAGAATTGAACTGCCCGATCTCCCTAAACATCCAGATAGTTCTACCACTTGACAAGACTGTCAAGATTTGAGATTAAATAACGACTTGATTGTCTATAGGTGTGCTGCGCACTGGTTCAGGTCGCCCTGATTCGGCCGATACGGGCGGCAAAAAATACAGGATGATTTGTTAAACGTTGGCAATACTTTAGGGGCGTATAGTACTTATGAAAATGAACAACTTTACTATGGTACCAATCATGAAATCGCGAAAAAAAATATCAACTGCTCCGTAGATTGTTGGTCCCGTAAAACTAAAAATCTAGGCAACAGCAAATTTTTTAAATCATATTTCATTGTTAGTGCCATAGTAAAAGTTGCTCATATTTATGAGTACTTCCCTGCCTTAAAGTTTTGCCCACATTTAACCAATCACCCTGTATAATCAGTGTCGTTGCCCGACCGTGCAGAATTAGGCCGACCCGGACATGTGTACCGCCGTTAGCATTTTCTAAAGAAAACATTCCTTAGATTATTCTAGAACGAACCGAATCCGCGAACGTGCAACACAAGAGAGATTAATGAAGTGACGCGGAGGCGACGACACGGGTTGCGTCACACAGCCGATACACGTGCGGTTACGTCGCACTGTATGCGATCGTCACGTTAGTTTCAACGAAATACACAGTTATACATACAGCATAACGGAGGGAGGATAATCCTGAGGAGTTCAAACTGGGGTGGACTTGATGACTAACATCTAATAGATACTTAGTCCCAAAAGTATCAGGGTCAGGAAGTCGCTCCATGTAAAATACTGGTATTCAGCCACTTCTGGTTAGACCGGAAGCCGACTTAGTTAGAAAAAGAATAGGAAGATGTTTTCAAGTGTAACATGAGGCATGAAACAGCTCTCATTTCACTAGTCTCTCAAAACCACCACGAGTAAAGTTACGTCCAACGAACCCTAGGCAATCAGTTTAGCCAATAACCCTCAACAACTGTCTCACGCAGTGACAGTGACAAGAGAGTCTTAGAGCTTCGACAAAGGAGTGAAGCGTGGGAACCAGTATAGCTGTATCGCCTAGTCAAACTGCCGTATTCAGGAGTATGCTTAAGAGCGAATTCGTTTTTGATTATTGTTGCTATCGCGAGTAAATCCTGTATGTAGTCGGCACAGGAACATGGAGCTTAGCACAAGCAAAGAGAGAGGGCTACACCCAGCAGCTGTTAAAGTCCAACTGTGGATGATGATGACGCTGACGGTGGAAACCAGACCTTAGTATCACATCGCTTAACAAACAACAACACAGGTGCCATGATACAAACAAATATTATTTTCGAATCGGCAACCATTAAACCGATTCCACGCAAATTCTGAATGCGTATAGCAATAAATCAATCGCGATAAACGATATGAGTGCGGGCAACGCATAACATATCTCAGAGCGATCGTTCTGGCACGACATCAAACGTCGTAATAACGTAAACCCCGGTGACCCGCGCTTCGGAACCGACGATGTGAACACACCTTTATACCTTAAAATAACATTCAGCTGTTTGGGTAAACTTGTGATTAAACTGTCTGTCATTCCACAAGGACTCTTCGTATTTAATAAACATTGGTACGAGCGACCCGCCCCAGCTTCGGACGGCACCGCCTATCGGGTCCAAAACTATCCTATCTTTCAAGTTGATATCAACTGGACACATTCAGAAAACTTCATTGAAATTGGTTGAGTGGTTTGCGATTGCGAGGTTAGCGTGTACGAAGATTAAGATTAAACAGAATTTGCTATAGAAAATCATCTTAACATCACAGTTTGAATTTGATAAGGCCGCGTTATTTAGAGCAATGAGCAAATAAAAGTTTATTTTCGAGAATTGTTGACTCATAAACATTGAGACCTAGAAAAACAGATTTTGAAGCTGTTGTCTTTAATTTGTATTATTAGCTTTTGCTCATTGCTTCGTTGTGTGGGAGGTAGAGAGATTGATGGTAATTGAGATTGACATTTAAGATAATATAAAAAAAATGTCCTCAACTTTATCTGAAATCAGAACTATTTCAGTGGCCTTGTCATGATAGATAGGTGTGTGGAAGACTGTTTATTTACTTTTTAGTCCAAATTGTCCGATCCAAAGCTGATCTGGCTTACACTTTTTTTTTGCTTTAGGTACATAATAAGATCTTACTCAGTTTCCTGAAGTTAAAATCTTTTTAACCTTTTTATCGCCATTGTCACATATACGTGACAAGCAAGCTCGTGCCCTGTAAGCCAAACGACACAAATATGTGACAAAATGGTAGGTGAAGTTGTGGCTTGGCGTGGAGGGCACGCGCGTGCTTTTATGCTCTAGAGTTCAAAAGGTTAAGTTACTACTGTTTACAAAATTACACACTTAATATCAATAATATGCTGATTGTTGACCGCATACTTATATTTTTACAGCAGATAAGTGCACTTAAAGTTGAAAATTATTGTGAAGCAGTAAATTATACATTTCATTGATAAAATTATTCATATTTTGTACATTTGTATTTAGCTATTTACATGTAAGACAATTTTCTTCCCGCACAATAAACTAACAACTCGTTTTTTTTCTCTAGTACTTACTCTTATTAGTCTCTTAAAAGACAAATTTTACAAAACTAAAAAAATAAATAAATTGGGTATTTATAATAACCCTTATCATGAGGAAAAACCCAAATATTTATTTCCACAATTACAAATTATCTTTGCATAAATGACAAACTTAAAAAGAAGTGAGTCAGTCAATACAATATAACAGAGAATGTCCTTCTAACGGAGAAGGAAGCAACAGATTACAAAGCCATTTCATTGAAACAGATAAAAACAATTTATTTGCTGTTCAACATTTTTCCTCACAAGGTGAGGCATCTTTGTCCACACAATTGTCCATGCTGAACACACATTGTCATGAGCAGAACTTAAGCTTACTCTAACGGAGGTCACAACTTCGGAGTTTGTTTTAGATGTTTCTTCTAGGAGTAGTCAGATAGGAAACTTAGACTTCATCTTATTTGAAAACACAATTTATTTTTGATGTATGTATGTGTTTGGTACAACCAATTAACAAAATCAATATCATTTACCCAGTTATTTTGTGACGATATTCTTCGCCCATATGCCAACAGGTGCGAAATTTTAAGTAAAACATGAGAGAAGGTCATCAGTCTTCATAGTAAGTATGCATAAATTTGTTCATATGTCTGATTGTCTACAAACCAGTCTATTATAAAAAAAAATCCTGCTATAAAAAAAACTTTTCAACACATTTACTATCATTGACCCATTTTCCTAATTTGTTTACGATTTACATAAACCACAGTTTAATAAACACATTATTTTTAAAGTAAGTAATTAATTAAGATCAAATTCATTGGTGAATGTGTGAAAAGATATATTTTAAATGAGGAAAAGCTATGCTATAGCTTCTGCGTACCTAGCTTACGATAGAATGCAATGTTATGAACCAAGCTATTGTACTGGGTTATTTAGAAACATTATCAGCAGAACTTGTTATGCAACTCTCTAATCGTGCATTAGGTCCAGCTAACTGTACTTCTATGGTATTGCCAGGTCATATATTACAGCTGACTCACAGCTTGGAACATGAATAACAGGTAAGAACTTTGTTTTTTCAGATGGACTAACAGAGTGAATCACTAAGACCAGCTCCATATCTCTTTTCAACTTATGAATTTAGGTGATTTTGTATTAAATTAAATAACAAAGTCACACCTATGATCCCTTACATACTCCTTTTGCTTCATCCAAATGCATACATCTGGTTATACATGCATCTCAGTTGCAACACCTATGCACCTGACCTGGTGTATTCAGTATTACGAAAGATAAAATAAAAGAGCATTTGTAGCCTGGCAGCTTACAATTATGAGCTTTCTAAGGCAATGAATATGATGCAATCAATGAATAATTCAGTATAACAGTGAATTTACATGATACACCTCAGTGAATTTTACTTATTCTGTTCAAATATTGAATTAACCAAGCATAAAATGTGCTGAGTCTCCTCATTAATATTAATTCATGATTGAGCATTGTTTTAGTATGATAATTCAACATATAAATGCATTTCATTTTTAAATTGACCAACAATTGAACAAGATGAACTTTGGATTCATTTCTTAGAAACGACTTAACCTTGACCAAATCAGAAAACAAGTTAGTAGGTCACATCAAGTTTATGGGCTTCATTAGTGTTTGGGTACAAATACCGATACCTAAGAACCTTAATCTCCAAATATGTATTTCTAAAATATTCCTAGAAAACAAAATCTTAAGTTTAACATGAACACACCCTGTAAGTCCTGTTCAATCATAAGAACATTGAAAGACCAAACAATAGAATTCAATGATGTTCATAAAAATTATTGATTCTATTAATAGTACATGAAGAACGCACAATGAATCTTGATTACTGTTAAGAATACTGTATGATTATATTAACAGGATTTATAATAGTTTACTAGAAAAATGTAAATATGCATAAAAAAAATCAATTTGTTTGTTCAGTCAATCAACCAGTAACAGCTGGAAAAAGGTTGCAACAAAAAAGAGCAGATGATAGGTAGAAAAAAAAACCCTTTGTCCTTGCTCAAACATGCATACATGGCTATTTTGACAGTCTTCTGGTAGATAAAAACAGCTGGTATAGATGCCATAAAATACTGGTCAGAAGCCATAAAATTCTGCAGGGCAAATATAGCTCAATGCCACTTTTTGTATTATGTGACCATAACCTACCCCAATATCATTTTTTTGTTTGTCTTTTTGGTATTCTGCCAGGCAGGGCTGTACTGAGAATAGGGAAGGCTAAAACATTACATATGGGCCCAAAAATAGACTGAATACATAAGTTTTTAATTAGAAAGTATGAAGGGAAGTCTTCAATACAGGTTTGTTTGACATTTGTTGTCCAAATGAATGGCTTATTCAATCAAAAGTTTATTCACATTGTATGAGTACACAAGTATTGTGCAGAATAAGCAGGAGTCAACAACACAGCTACATACAATATTGTTTACATTGACACTGGACTTAGCTCTTACACAATACTTTAATCAAATTACTTGTAATTTTTCAACCTTCCTCTTTCCAATGAGAGTGGTGTATTGTCACTGTACAGTGGTTTCTCATTGCCCAACATAGGTTATCAGCTAAGTATCGTCGCTTACGGCGCACTAACACCACAACATCCTTTGTCGCGTGTGGATGACGCACGATCAAGCCTACCCTGTCAAATAACACATAATTATAGTTGTGTAATGCTCAATCAGACACACGACTCACCTTCGACCCTGAATATCTTCGATTTAATGGCAAATATGGTGTCCGTAGGCAACACGGTCATTTCAAATGCGGTTCCAGTGAGGGTCTCCACAAGAACCTCCATCGTAGACTGACTCGGGCCGTCATCCTGGAAACCTTTGGATCTATTCGACAGTCTCTCAGGGCATCCATGTTGTGACATTTCACACGCGGTACACAACAATTGACTATCTGCACCACATCGCAATTCACAGAAATGTTTTCACAAAAGTTAAAAAGACACGGAGCACTCAGGACAATCGCACGATGACGGAGTTAAGTTAAAATCACTGCTACGGAAAAACATCTAACATGGTTGCAACTATTGTATGAATCACGCGAAATAGGAAAACAAAGGAATTTTTTACTAATTTATTATTATTTTGCAACAAAAATAATTATTACAGTGAAATAAATTCTTCGTGACAGACGATTATTTTTTTTCTGTTGATTGATGGTGAATGGAATGAATGAGTCATTTGACCGTTCGGAACGTGGAACTTTACATTGTCGATGGATTCGAGTAATTTTCTTTTTTCACCTTATTCTATAATTGACAGCACGCTATTTATTTTGATTTTAATGCCCAAATACAATTCTGTTATTTGATTTTAGGTATTTTTCAATCATGTCACACTAGAATGCCTATGTAATAGGTTTTCAAAAGAAAGAAGCTTGTTTGGAGTTTTTAAAATCATGGTTTTGTTTTTTACGTGGCAATATTAAAACTGAATGATAGGAAATCGTTCAATGTCATCATTGACCGAGTCAATTGTCTATGCTGACAATTTCTTTTTCGTCGGTTTCTGTTCACAGATTCGGAGGTTAGAAACATGGTGCGTAAACTTTTTCGAAATAAATATGAACTCAGTAGTGCAAATAACCGGTAATCCACTGGAACAAAACCTGCAGTGTTTTGTGTTAACTATTTTCAGTCAATGTGTCCAGTTTCGGCTTCGTTAGAACTTTGAAATACACGTCGCGCTTCACCTTTGTCGTGTTGAGCATGTGGCTTCATGAGCGGATGATTTCTGTTTCCAGACTCGCAAACGCCGTAATGGAGGACGGGCCAAGCACGGCCGTGGCCACGTGAAGGCTGTGAGATGTACCAACTGCGCGCGTTGCGTACCAAAGGACAAGGCTATCAAGAAGTTTGTGATTAGGAATATCGTCGAAGCGGCCGCCGTTAGGGATATCAACGAAGCCTCCGTATATGCTTGTAAGTATCTTATTTCTAGATTTTTCTGCATCGTTTTGCCTCTTCCACGCATTGGTGTTCTACAGTGATAATCAACAAACATTCCTAACCTAAAATGTCTTGTAGTAGTTATAGCCTTTGATTGTCATGAACATTGAACTTATCACAATTCTGCATTATAGTCGCCCGTGGCTATATGAGCCTTCTGATGCGCACATTGCTGACATTATCTCCTTTTGATCTGACCAGAAAAAAGGGTGCTGATAGTATCTTGTAAATTGCACCTAAATTAATCATCAATAAGCCTTTCCACACTAATTACAACCATCGGAAAAGATAAGACTGCCAAAACTTTTCTCTTTTAACAATATCAGTTTTAGAAGACTACAGAAGTTCCCTCTAAACTAGATTGAGGCCCTCTTGTTATTGCAGCTTTGAACCGAACAATTTTTACAATAAGCTTTCATTCTATTCCACAGCATTCCAGCTGCCCAAGCTGTATGCAAAGCTCCACTACTGCGTCTCCTGCGCAATCCACAGCAAGGTTGTGCGCAACAGGTCTAAGAAGGACAGGAGGATCCGTACGCCACCCAAGAGCACCTTCCCTAGGGACATGCAGCGCCCACAGAATGTGCAGAGGAAGTGAAGTGGTTATCAATAAAATATAAGAAAAACCCCCATTTGTTTGTTTTACTTCTGTCTCGGCAACTATCCTTGAATCTATACTAATATTATAAAGCTGAAGAGTTTGTTTGGTTGAATGCGCTAATCTCAGGAACTACTGGTTCGAATTGAATAAATCTTTTAGTGTTGGATTGCCCATTTATCGAGGAAGGCTATATAACATCACGCTACGACCAATAGGAGCGTAGTAGCAATGACAAATGTTGCAAAAACGGGGAAAATTGTATGTTTTTATAATTTTACGCAGACAAAGGTCGCGGGGAACAGCTAGTTAATAATGTCCGTGACTACCGCCGGACCTCCACAGCCAATCGCATCCATATTTGGTAAACAATTAGTGCTCAAACAACAAAATTGGTGCCATAGTAGTTTTCGAGAAAATCGACTTTGAAGGTGGTCACGCTCCTTTCAGCAGGACCACCATGAACGCCGAAAAAGGGGCATGCTACTACAACTATTCCAAGTATACAAATAATTAGTTCCCTTATATGAGATCATTTCCTAAAAAAAAACCAACTGAAATATTTGTACCATCATACCGAGAAATCAACAATGATACTTTCGCGCGCTCGTTAAGTAGGATCACGACTTTGAATGTTGATTCCAAGTTTGAGGAGCTTGTCGCTTTCCTGCATAGAAAATTAGTGCCCAAAATTGAAAAGTATAACTTCGATAGTTAACGAGATATATACCCACGCCATTGGTGGGGTGGCGGTGGTCACGGTGTTAAATTTTCATTTCAAGATTTCCCTTCCCTTGGTATGTGTAGTATGATAGTAAAGACCACAACTTGAAATAGGATCCGATTCAGGAGTTAGAGAGCTCGATTCTGTAAAAAAAATACATCACTATATATGTCAAAAGGTGCACGATTGGCGCACCATATGTCTCAGCAATAAATAAAGCTTTTGCTATGTATAATATATACAAATCAATAAAATCCGAGCTCTTTACCGCCTGAATCTGGCATCGGATTCGGAGTTTAGCCGGAAAAAAAGGACAAAAAAAAAATTATAAGTATGTACCGCAGACCAGGTATATGTACACTTTCATATTATGCATTTAGTAAAAAGCTGTTTTTGAAATTACAAACAGACAATTCAATTTTATCCTTCAGTGTGTCGGTGACAATTTTTGAGTCAGCCCAACTCCTCCCCCTCGCCTCACTCGTCCTTCAACTCCTGTGATGTGCAAGTATTAGCCAGGCAGCGTGGGGACTCGCTGCCCAGGGTGCGCCGGAAGTACCTATAGAGGTTTAGTGGATACGTCACTCGGGGAGGCTTCTTTCGTCGAAATACGAAAAATTGATAGAAATTTATCAGCACAAGTTTTGAAAGCATTTGATCACTAAATGCGATGGTATATGTAAATAACAGCTTAGATGTCGGCATTATGTATGTAGATAATAGCCAATAAGTAGTTATTTAAGTTTTAGTCATATAAGAATCTAGTTGGAATTGTCTGGAATGTAAGTCGATGTTCTAATGATTATGTCAATAAAATATTATGCTGCCGACATACACACACACTAACAGACGCACACATTCTCATTGCTCATCCATTGGTCGAGTTAGAACGGCGTGTTCGCACGCACCCCGCCAGCGGCGCTACGATCGGCGACTATAACAGACGCGCCGCCGTGAACCGATAAGCTCCACTCAGATCCAGCCTGTCCCTTTGCTGTCCTCCCCCAGCGACGCCCTAAGCCGAGGCTCGTACCCCACAGGGGGTGCCCTTAGCGTGTAGTCGCTTAGTTTGTAAGTTTTATTTGCCCTGGCTGGAGGCCTTACACTCAAGGCATCCACAGGATTGTCCGGTTAAGCAGTCGCCATCCTACTTGGTTGAACTGCGAGATGCCATTTAGAAAAAAAAAAAAGAACCGATAAGCTCACTCTGCTCTACAAGCCGCCTACGCAACATGTCTTGCTTCCCAACACTCCACATACGCAGCTTTTATGTTTAATAATTCATCTTTAATTTACTATCCTAATTCCAGAAAATACCTGTGGTCAAGAAGAAGTCTGCAAAAGTCTGGTGTATCAACCAACTGAAGGGTTATACATCTTTCAGTATTATTAGTTTTTCAAAATAAGACTTCTTCTTGGCCATATAGTGCATGTAAGCCAGCGCACACTGGGGATCGCGGCAATGCAGAGCATTTTATCTTTACCCAACGTACATTCATACGTCTCTCTCTCTGTGCCCTGGCCGTCCTTATCTCATCAAAATCACCTTGCTTCACTGGTCAATGGGCAAATATAAAGAACATGATAGTGACTGTATGGTCCAAGTCATAAAAGCGCGCGCGCGCGCGCTATATTACATACGACGATTAATTGTGCACTAAGTTTCCTTTAAGTTTTGAAGGACCTAGTGGGATGGCTTTGTATCTAACGCTCTTTGCGTTTGCATAGAATACTTATACCAAACGGATCTAACGATCAAACGGCGGATGACTGTTTGAGGTATCGGAAAATTATTTATGGTACGACTGTGGCTCCTCCATGATAGATGGACCAACAACTTCAAAAATCGCGGTAAGTAAATTTGTATGCGAGATTGGATGATACCACGTTAGACTGAGGTGATTCGTGAAATAAAACACAACAAAGTTCATATTTTACCACTATATTATACTATCACTAATAATAAAAATACAATAATCAATTTTACCACAAGAACAACAGCTTAAATTACGTATCATAGTCATCATCATCGCGTTTCCGTTTCTGGGCCACTTGATCATCTAGCTCCATCTTGACAGGTGTGTGAGCTGATGGGCCTGCGGTTACCCTGACTGCGGGCTTGGCTACCACCTGGAAACAAAGGACTATATTTTAGAAAGAGGTAAATATTTGAGCATTTTATTTGTGTCACATGTTAGTGGACTGTGTGCCTGTGCACATAGAATCAGTTTTGATTGAGAAAGTCAGAGCTGTTGATGTATTGTTGATAAATCCAAAGCTCTGTCTTTTGCAGACTTGAAATCTGTTGTCATCTACACATTAAATGTAACATGTGTGTTAAATATCCTGCATTACAAGAGTCAGCCAGTTAAGGTAGCTACCTAAACTATATACTAGAATATGATTGTAAAACTACAGACAAATACCTAGTGGCATTATCACTATCAACAGGCAAAAGCAGAGATCAGAATAGGTAGAGTAAAGTGTATTTGTCTAAATATCAAGGAAGGAGGTAACAATGTAGATTATGTCTTTCTCTAAAATCCTGTAATAGTTGTGTTTCATATCCGAGGTACATCTGTACCAGTTACCAACAGCCTCAACCTTCTTGGCAAAATTCATAACCTGGCCTCGCTCTGCAAAGTGCATGCTTGTCAGTTTTTTTAACAGACTGTACTTCGGTGAGGGTGCCCAAGAGCAAGCTCATTCCACCATCTCCATTCTTTCAGCGGGAGTCCAGAAGTACACAACGTAGTATGTTCGCACAATGCTTTGCTCACACAGCCAGCCAGAGTTCATATAACCGCAATCTATTTAAGTCGCAAGTTAATAGGCTTCTTTTGGGTTAGCTCTTTCCATCGTCAACCTCATCTCTGTCTTCAGGACAAAATTGAGGTCAAGAGTAGGCTCGTTTAATATAAATAGTAGTTAAAGAGCCAGATAATCCATATATCACGTACCTCTTTAAAGTTTGGGTAAATATAGGAAACCGGCATGTTCTAGAACCAAAATTCGAAGACATGTGACACCTACCAACTCGCACTGGGCCTGCAAAGTGGATTATAGTGCTTTCCTCTCTTAGAACAGCAGTGGGAACATTATAGGCTGATTATACTCTACTTATTTCAATCTCAGGTGATGAGAGTGACTGGCTCACTCAGCTACACCCAAGAGAGAAAGAAATGCTTTAATTTTTTTTTAGATATTCTTGTTTATTAAAAGCTTACCTTAGTACCAGAAGTGAACTTGAGAACAGGTTTAGGAATAACAGTAGGTTTGGGTGCAGCCACATTGACAATGGCACCTGGTGGTCTCTTCACTACCACATTCTGTGAAGGAGGGGGTTTGGATGTTGTGACTGTCTTCAGGGTGGGCACTGCGGAGATTGTGGGCTTAGGTGCCGCTTTCTTGACAGCAGGCTTGAGGCGGTAGTTGCAGGATGAGAGGCAGTAACTGAAATGGCAGGTTTAATTATGTAAATAATGATAGCAAGAAATCTTCTTCTGTTCATGGCAATGGTACTTAATACTTTGGTTTGGCTGCATTGTTTGAGCCCAGAAGATGGCCATATTAATTGAAGCATCAATGGCAATTCTCTTTTCAAACAGGCACAAAGAACACTCCAGCAAGTGAGTCATAGACAAAAATTGTGAATAAGTATTAGAATTGCCTCTCTGCCAACTCTGCTTATCCATCATAATATCAGTCATTTCTGTCTTGGTACAAAAATAATTGAGTGCATTACATCAATTTATTTCTTTTGTGCTATGGCTTAAATGAATAAAGTGTGAAAATGTTAATTCAAGAATCAAGAGTTACTTTTTTATAAGGACTTTAGTAGATACAATAAAAAAGACAGTTTCACTCACCGATCTGGCGGCAGCCGTAATCCACAGTGAGGCTTGATCATCGGCAGAGGATTGACGTTCTTCACCCTTGATATCTCTAATAACACCTCCCTCGGAGGAGGGCTAGTGAACGACTTATCCAACTGCATCTGTACTGCCAGCCTCACATCTTCCAGGTCAATTGTTTTCTTCTTCGAGTGTGTTGCAAACACTCGCGCATCGTCTAACACCGATGTTACGTAGCGGTACGTGAACTCAAGCAGCTGGTTCACGACCCGGGGCTCGTAGTCTGTGATGCCTACCTCCTTCATTATCGTCATGATTACTTGAGCGTCCTTTGGTATGTGTTTTGCTTGGACGTTCACTTTCGATTTGTCTTTCTCAGACATATTTGCGGTTTTGTGTGAGACTATGTAGCTAAACAATTTTTTTATATCACTTATGATTAGGACTTCTAATACTTGATAAAAATATATATACCGTCTTTATTTATATTTTACACCCTTGATCGCTTTTTCGTCGGGTTTGCTTTCTTTTCATTATTGAAATATTGACAGCTAGACGACATTTTGTTTTGGATTTGTTTGTGTCATTTGAAATTGACATGACCTTAAACGTTCGAAAACGAACATAAATGTATCACTCACTGTGAAATTATTATTTAGTGCATTTAATATATTTTTATATGGAAATGATATTAAAATGTAACAATTAATACTATAAAGGTGTAATTATTAATTGTTAAACCCTCAGTAGTGTTACAAAGATTTGTATTCTACGCTCGGATTGTGGTTCAAATATCACTAGTAAATTTTTGGACGAAAAATTAACGTAATTGCCATATCAGTAATATAACTACTAAAAAGGTAGAAAATTAGAAATATAAAGGTTTCGAAGCGACAATAGACTGTAAGTGTTGAAGTCATTTGGAGTTTCCCGTGAAACGTTACTAATTTCTACTGCGGTAGTAACACAGACAATGGAATTGCCTCTTAAGATTGGCAGTAACACGGGCAAGTCACGTATATTACGATACGTTAATAACCTATTTTATTTTCGGGATTTCTCGATTCAACGTATCATGGTTATGGTTATAATATTGTAATCGAGTTGACCGACGGTTAACTTTAGTGCTCGTAGAATCGTCCTTGATGTTTTCTTATAGCTCAAGAATAGGGGTTTTGTATAAGTCCGAAACTAGTATACCTAATAAATAATAATTATAATGCCCTAACCACCGGTAGTTTGGACTCTGTTCCCGACCATGGCGAACCATTGTTTTTTAAGATATATTTCTTTTATGAAAGAAAGATGTAAAAAAAGGCGCATAGTTATGTCACTTCGCTTTGGGTCGTGTGACTAGCTTTTAAACTCGCAGCATGAAACAGGGAGTGAATAGGAGTAGGTAAAGCTCAGTTAATCCACTGATATACCTGGAGATCAGTCTGAACCTCCCAAACCCAGTAAGTAATTTTGTTTGCTTGTATTATATTTGGATCAACTCATAAATCAAACACAATGTTTATAATAACCATTTCGATTTTATTCAGTTAAAATATGAAATAACTTACGTGTACAGTAAAAATAAGTTTTTAGATAGTCATTGAAGTGTTAACTCAAATATGTATATCGCTAGAAGCCGCGCGGCCTGCGTCTCAACATGGCGACTACCTTAACACCTTGTTTACCAAGTGTACTAAAATACATTCTAATGATTATATTATTGTAATTTGTAATAGGTACATTAACATATAAATGGACAATTTGGACGTACAGTTGTGGTTTTTTTATTTACTATAGTGATAAACAGAATGTTCTAAGGTTACACAGCATGTTTCCTTCACTTTCGTTCCATACATATTAAGTGTTAATATTTACAGATTTTATACTAGACCTAAAATATTAAATATTATTGTATACTCTCGCAATTTTATTATAATTTCATCATTTTACTTTTTCACTCAGTTGTCCTATGTTTACAAGATCTCAATGCCGCTAAGCGGCCCTTTTAGTCTAGATTACAGTACTGCCATTGCCAAGAAGTGAAAGTTCAATGAAATGTATAAAATAGACAATATCATTCATTATACTGACGCTCTTTTTTAGCGATTGTAGATTTATATTTCTATGGAAGCCTACCTCATGTTTCAATGTGGGTAGCGAAATTGACAAAAGCGACGTACCTATATATGTTTTTATATTTTACTTTTAATATTCATGTGTACCTATAACGTTATGGAACAAAAGTAAAGCAACATCTCAAAAGTACGAGCGATCACTTCATCGTTTAATGAAAATCTTGTCGAAAATTAAATCTATTGTGTCGTCCGTGATATGTTTAGAGCCGAAATCATTAAATAATATGAACACTGATGTATGACCGCTCACGAAGGTGAATAGAAAATGATTATTATTGCTTTCGTAATAACATTATTAACGATTATACAAAATGATGCGCGCATCACAAACATGTTACCGTCCTGCTTTAACTTCTATAGCTAATAAATTGTGCTATTTGCTGAAACCATCCGCTCGACTATCCTCATTCTTTATTATCCTTATTCATAATTATATCACCTAGTGAGGTTTCAAACAATAACCTACGAATCCCTCACACGTTAAGCCTTTGATGAAGAGTAAAACAAATCACTTCATGTTAGCGTTATAGAAATAAAATCCGTACTATTGAAACCCTAATGTAGAAGAGACCAGAACTATTTCACGACGTTATCATTTAATCCTAACGAGACTTATTATGTTTCTACAAAGCGAACCTTTCGAGGCAAATTTTCAACGTATTTATTCACTTATGTTAACTATTTCCCGCGAAATGGGATTAACAACCTCAACATAACCGCCGGCAATACCGGCTGTGTATTTGTAAAATGTGATCAATAACTATTTCTATGAGAACTCGATGTCTATTACGTATTTCGATTTCAGTTCTCTTCAGCAACGTGTGAGGTGACCTATATGAGACTAATTAGGTAGAAATGTACTTAATGATCTACTCTCGTACACTCAATACAATATTATCAACAACGTAACTAGGGTCTACTTACTAAAAAACTATGAACATCACAAAATCCCGAGTAACTATCAGACGATGTGTATGGCTAAGAAACAAATTATAATACACGTTCATGAATCACTAATTGTTTACTTCACAAAATTGCAATTTCTTACAAAACTCACAGTACTCGAGTACCTACCTATGGCAAAAAGGTTGTGAATGGCACTGTACTATTAATTCGTTTAGAAATTCTTCAAGTTATTGGCAAATTGGGATAAGAAAAGAAATTTGCAATAGTGATCATTAAGTCAAGTAATATTAAATTATAATAAAAATCAATAATTGCACAATTAAATTGAACATAATATTTTACAATAAAACAGTATAAGCTCAACTTTTTATTATTAATATTTAAGAATAATTCATACAGTATTATAATTATAAATAAAAATATAAAGTTCATAGATAAAATATTGCATCATTTTAAACAGGGAATCACTTAAGTCATTTATTCATTTATGTATTTTTATTACAAAAATATTCAAACATATCAAAGTCAGTCCATACGCAGAAAATCACCAACTTTATGTTTTTGCAATTCGCAAAAGGCACTCCTTAATGCAAATTAATTGTCCAAAGTCGTGAGACACGGATGGGGCGTGTAGGAACCGATCATTCAACTGTTGAGCTTATTTTAAAAGCATCCCATATTGGTAAAATTAAAATTAGAGCTTATCACTATTTATATCATAAGAAACAGGAAGAAACTACGAATAGACAAGTCCATAACGGTATTTAAAATAATACAAACAAACCAGTACATAATAGAGTACAAATTTACTTCAGCTACGCTACGGGTTATTCTCTGTTATGCTGCCTAATTTTATAATCGTAGTGTCTGAATCATTCACTCTCCGTACACAAGAAAATGAACGAGTCAAATTACTTTTTTCCTATACTTTGCACTTGATTTCATTCCGTCGAGTATTGCACATAACATTTCCACGATAAATATATACATCAGTTAGTTATTGTATGTATAACATGTCGATCACTTGTAGCTCTGTTACCGCCGGGTGGCTACACCGCGAGTAGCCTCTCACGAACACGTCTCGGTATTACGCGTTGAAAATTGTCCTTGCACTGTGTTCGTGGATTAGATCTCGGCGGTCAGCTTTGCTGAAGCCTGTGACAAATAAAAAAGGGTATGGAAAAAATGTTATAGTACAGTTTGGTAGAATTTTTAAAAGGTAGGTTGACAACCCAAAAAAATGGCGGGAGTCAACATCACTTAAATGATGAATCAGATGAATTATCCAGTGTATTATAAATTGCATAATAGTGAAAGCAATTAGTAAGTGCGGGAAAAAATAAAGCCTAACGTGTAAGTAACGTCTGTATGGCTCGTTCTGGTGCCCGGGATGTTAATTAGCTCACAATCTATAAATATGCTTAGATTTACATCTGTAATGTTGTGGTTAATGGTTAGGCATGTTTTTCTCAAATAAATAAGTTTCTACATAGGAGTATCCCATAAGCCCTCCTATTTAGTAGAGGTTTTTTGATCCACCGTTTATTTCAAAGGAGTCAGCTATTTCTGTCAGCGTTTATTTAATGAATACTTGAAGAACACAAATTAATGTACACAGGCGAACTTAATGCCATAGGCATTTTCTACCAGCCGATCTTTGGATGATGCAGAGAAAAACAGAGGTATTAACAGATGCAATTGCGAAAATTGAATTGTCTAAGATTGTAGACTGTACAAGTTTACCTATGTAGTGAGCGCAGGTCGGCTGTGGTCGGGCGGCGACTGGTCCGTGCTGGGCATTGTGGAAGTAAGTAGGTACAAGGTTACCTATACCTATGTAGTGAGCGCGGGCTGGCTGTGGTCGGGCGGCGGCTGGTGCGTGCTGGGCGGCGGAGGTGCGGCGTACTCCACGACCTCCTGGTAGATGAGCTGCTTCCACTGGTCCACCGTGTGCTCGCGCTCGTCCACCGAGTGGTCGTACGACGCGGGCGCCGGCTGGAATATATCACATCTCATTAGGCGAAGCGAACAACGTACTCTAGGTAAGAACTCACAAGTATCACAATAGGTATGCCCATTTTCCATAGAAAATCGTTTTCTGAGAATTAATCATTGTGTGAAACTATTGCCGAAAACAATTTTACCATCACGTTTCAACACATATTTTGCTTGCTACAGTACTATCTTTTACCCTAGCTATTTTTTTCGAACTTTGCTTGTTTCTTTTTTGTCCTTGCTAGACTGTCAACATTTCACCAGAATTTTTCCCCAGGGCTCATTAGATTTGTAGCCGCGAATACATAAGTTTAGTTTTCGGGGAAGGTACAGAATAGCGCCTCTCATAGCACTAGTACAGTAGTACAGTAGACCGTATACGTACCGCGTTGACCTCTCCCTCGTCGTACCACACGTTGATGTAGGGGTGCAGCAGCGCCTCGTCCACCGAGATGCGGCGCTCGGGGTCGATCACCAGCATGCGCGACAGCAGGTCGCGCGCCTGCGACGCCTGCGCAACCGACAGAAACGATGTTTGTTAGCTATGTGACTCATTAACACTGCAATTAGCTATTATTTTACATAGGTTAGTATCAAGTAAAAATGTTAAATTATTGTTTGCATTTTTTCCCCAGCTTGTGTCTTACATTCCACTGGCGGCAGACTTAAAACATGTTGATCTCTCCTCTTCTTGTTGAAATGTTGTTTTTATATGAATGTTGCGCCAGCCGCCAGTGGAAACGCACAGTTAGCTCAAGTTTTGGTTATGGCCGGTTAAGTTATTCAGAAACCGCACTGGATTACAACCCGCTTTAACTCACGGAGATTAGAGCTTGGAACATTTGAGGCGGATACGATTTATAACGTTTAGATTGGATTGTGTTTACCTTGAGCCGGTTGTGCTCGTTACTGTCGCTGGGGAACAGTATGTCCGGGAAGAGCCGCTCGAAGCTGTAGCCGGTGTAGCGCGGCCTGTTCTCCACGTAGTTGCGCACGGTCGGCTGCAGGCGCGCCATGAATGCCGCCGATGGAGTGCCTAGTTGCTCTAAAAACAAAAAATAATTGTTGTTGTGTGTTGTTGTTAGTCGCTATAAAAAAACAGTCGACACGTCCGTAGTAAGAAAATAAAGACGCTTTCACGCTGAAATTGTTCCAACATCTTGAGCCGCTTAAATTGTTGCCACCATCATGAGCTAAATTATGACAAGTTCCACTATATTCCAAAAGTGTATTCTGATTAGGATGCAGTCATTTGGCTACATTTTTAATAGAAACAAAATATTTAGTTCAAGTAGAAACCCCTGTTAATTATTTTTTAAGTATGCACGAGGAGCTAGTGACGGCTGTCTTCAATGGTAAGCAGAGCTAGCTAAGAACGGTTCCTCGGCAAGCATGTTAAGCCATTTATCCTGTCTGTCATAACTCATAAGTAGGTCGTTGACAGCCAATCGAAATCTGAACACCAATCTAACCAAGTGGTATCGTACTTCCGTATAAACAACTACTAACGTATCGTACGTACAAAAAAGTTGTGAAGTTCAAATAGGCTCCATGGAAAGTATTCAGGTGCATCCGATTAGACTGTGTTAGCGGACCCCAATATAGTTGGGAAAAGGTTAAGCAGATTCCTAAATATTAGCCTACTTTTTGGCACTGATGATGTTTTTGTGTAATTTATGTGTGTCTCAATTAGGATATGGACTGACCAATGATCTTGTTCCACTGATCGATGTGGTCGGTGCCCGGGAACAGCACGCCGCCGCGGATCATCTCGCCCATGATGCAGCCCACCGACCAGATGTCCACGTTCTCCGTGTAGCCCATGCCCAGGATCACCTGCCAAACAGGACATAGGTGATAAGCATATTATACAAGCACGACATAAACTCAGAGACGGAAGAAACATGTACAGCGCCTATTGGAACCCAATACATTGGGATTATTATGAAGAGTTGATGGAATACAATCTTTACAGCGCACAACTGACACATGAACACTGCGCCACTGTGGCTCACAGTCACGCTACGTAGGAAGTATCTCCGTGCACACCCTACATAGTAGTAAACCGTCGAATTTCCTGTATAAAAAGAAGAATGCAACAGAAAATTGTAGCGGCAGGATTAGCAGACGACGTTGTAGCCGTTGTGGGTAAAATCTGGACGGCGCTGGCAGGAACGTAGAGATAGGCACAAGGTAAGGGAAGCCTATAACTAGCAGTAGGTGAAGTCGGGCTGTGGATGCGGATGAATGATGATGAAGAGGATCAGGATATATCAATACAGTCTTAGAGGCTCAACATCGATCCTTGCAGAAAACCATGTTGATTTTGTTACATACCTCAGGCGCGCGGTAGTACCGCGTGACGACGTAGGGCGTCATCATGAAGGTGGTACCAGCTGTGCGCGCCAGCCCGAAGTCCAGGATCTTGAGAGTGCAGTCGCTCTTCACCACTATGTTGGACGGCTTCAAGTCCTGAAACAAGAAAATATTATAATCCTGTTGAAAATGGAAACGAAATTAGAATTTTACAGAAGAGAGAGAGAGAGAGAGAGAAAAGAAATGACTAATTTAATTTTATTATATCATTCGCTGAATGATTATGCGCACTATTTACTGGTAACTCGAAAAAAAAAATGACAGGAACATTTGTACTCCTTAATGGTAGACTCTTTTCTCGTCGGTAACATATGGCGCAGCTTTTAGAATAACTGGCTACCCACTTTTTCTTTACAAATGAAAAAAAGTACTGGTCTTCATGAATCTGGAAGTGAAACTGGTGATAATAATTTTACACGTTAAAACAATATAATTTTAGACCTAGATGAGGTTGGAAATTGAAGAGAGAAACGACAAAGCAAAATCATACCCGATGTATAATCCCAGCAAGATGCAAGTGCTTGATGCCACACAGCATCTGATACAGGAGGTAGCTCATGCGCTCGTGGTCCAGGTCCATCTGGATGACCTGGCACAAGTTGGCATCCATCAGCTCCATCACCAGGTAAACATCCTGGAACTCCTCCAGGCTCTTCTGAGGCGTGAACGCATTAAGAAGACCGATTATCTGGAAGAGCATTGAAGAAAATTATTTCGAGTTTTCCTCGGTAAGTGGAAGCCCTTGCGATATTTACACAACTAATCTTCAAATCAATCACTCACGGAGTCATAAATAAATTATCTGTGAGTTTTGACTATGTACGTCATGATGTTGAAAGTTGTTGGGCGTCGACAATCAAACGTGTTTCTTTTAAAATAGTTTTAGAAGCATCAAAAAGAAAATGAGAAAGCAATCAAGTAGGACTGAAAGAACTCGGGGACTGTAATAAAATATTTTGTAAAAAACACTGAAAAGAAAAAGAAACAAACTTCACTCAAAGTTTAAACTTTAGAAAGTATTCAAGTCTTACTTACATTTTTATGATTGACGAGTTTCATAAGTTTGAACTCGCGGTACGCCCGCTTGGCGTGCGTGACGTTTTGAAAGGGCCGAGATAGCTTCTTGATGGCGACATTCTGTTGTGTCACCGTGTCATACGCAGCACTGTAATCAAACATAATCATCATTCACTAAAGCAAGCAAGCAATGGATGATGAAGCAGAGAAGATGTCGCTTTCATAGGAGGTTTATTAGCCGAAATCGGACGCTTTTGTTTCTGTTCATTTTTGCCTTCCATTCGGCCATATTTCACTCAAAGCGAAAGGAACAAATACAAAATATATCAAAAGTGAATGTAGTATGTGACAAAATAAACGTTCACTCGAGTCAACCGTTCACCCGAGTGAATAGCGTCTGATATCGGTTTTTCATACAGGAAAACCAAACGGAAAATACAAATAAGATGTGAATTTGAATAACCCTTGATGCATGAAGCCAGGCAAATAACATGTTGCTGTTTCAGTAGAGTTACTATTTGTTAGTTTAATGCGCAAAATATTAGTTCTGCAGTTAGTTACAATGTAAAATATCTGATCTTTGGATAGATATACAAAAAGTTAATATTAGTATTCACTATGCAAAGTTTAATAGTTGTTAATTCAGTCTATGTTCATGAAATTCTTTGTCCGAGATAAAATTTAACTTTGATATACCATAATGAACGATGACCCCCACGAAATGATAAAAACCACAAAAACCCAAACCACCAAGATGAAATAAATGAAAATCTTAACATGAATAATTCAAATATCTTAACCACATTTTCGATTCAGATTTGATTTGATTGAATTTATTCAAATGTCTCCTTAATTTGAAATGATTCTGAAGAATAATTTGATTTGTGTCGTGTCGTGAACTCAGTTTTTACTGTGACGGGGAGAAAACCTGAAAAGTTTATTTCTGGAGTGCTGTACAGTGTTTTGATCTAACGTTCCCCTATACCCGATGGATTATTGGACTACACAATAGAATCCTTGGCGTAATAAAAAGTTTACCAATATCGACATCTGATGATTGACTTTGAAGATTCGAAGATTTACCCTCTAAATGTCTGGAAAAGTGGTCGTGTCAATATTAGTATTAATCCTAAAACCAAAGCAGACGGAAACATGTAAAGCGGCGGCCATGTTTGCAAGATGGCGCCCGGTCTTACCACACCATCCCTTGTGCGCCTGCGCCGCGGCTCACTAGCTCAGTGTACCGTGTCGGTATCGTGAACACACTGTCACCGAGTGTGACTGAGTAAAACTGAACCATCTCTAACGGCTAACGTACACTACTGGATCAGCTATAAAAGAAACATTTATTATATTGATTACTGTGGGCGTAACCAGGGTAAGGTCAGTATTTGTCAATTCTGGAGCGTGTTCTTGAAGAATAGTGTGATACAGTAATGCCTTTAAACATTGCTTTAGACGAGAAGTATTTCAAGTCAGGAAAGAAAAGGAATGAGAGGAAAAAGTGGACAGGTTATTTCCAAAATGGCAAGGAGAATACAGGGTGTAAGGGACATCCACGTGCATACTGATATCACAGTATTACGTAATATTGTGAAATTAACATGAATTCTATTCATGATTTTTTTAAACCTCAGCGCTAAGAAATTTTTCATCGGTCATGAAAAACTTCATTACTCCATACTCCACACATTTTGACTGTGTAGTGAAGCTATTTCAATTAAGCATGAAACAGCCGGGTTTGTTTTCGTCTCATAAGGACTAGAATCATGTACGAATTTATGAAAACAGTTTATGCCTCGATGTCCCCTACACAGAGTATAACAAAGTTAAGGCACAACTGTAGATGTACCTCCTTGCGACCATGTGTAGCCTCAGTATTAATATTCTGGCTACGCCCACATTGACAAGCCACTACAGTGCATAACAATACGTTTTACGTGTCATAGGTATCAGAATTGTGTGCAATGCATGCGAGTGTGCGTGCGAACAGGGTGCATAGAGTTGCGTGTTTTGTTCACACGCTTTTGGGTGCTAAACTTGAAAAGGATATTTTACATTATATTCGTTAAGGTGCTACTTTAACGGGCCTTCACGACCTCAGGAAGTCGGGATATACGACTTGCGTCAAGCGTCACGCGCGTGCTTCAATTGTGTCCTTCGCGCGAATAGCGTCGCGTCGCGATGACTCTTGGTATGATATGATAATTTTCATGTGTTTTATCCGGGTCGCTGACGCAAGACGCATGTGTCGCTTGAGCCTGTATCTCGTGGTAAAGCGGTAAGGTGTAGAGATAAATAAATGGTTAAACGTGTAGAGAAGTTTTGAAAAGTTTTAATATAGGAGTGTGTTTGAAATAATAGGATCATTTTGAGAGACAGTGTACAGAATGTATGTTCCTGTAAACAGAAAACATGAAATACTTATACAATATAGACTAAACATGCTTGTATTTATAGAACAAAGCGAAGGTTTCAAAGAAATCCCAGATTTGAGTATAATACAGTGATCTTAAGTCTGAATGTGTCATACAAATGTATACTTACCTAGTTAGCGATAATTGAAACTGTGCGAAGATTATAATTATTATAATGTTGCGTAAGTGAGGAGGTGAGTTAATGAAATAATTACGCCGAGAATTACTTAGTTCCAAAGTATGAGAAATGTTTAGCCCTGTAATTAGAAAACTTACAGCCCACGGTACATCGTGGGAACATGGGAAGGTTTTCCTAAATTCTCAACTTTCGGAGAACTGTCAATCTTGCTAAGATTTTCTTCAGGAATTAACTTAAGATTCAAAAGGACACCTCACCGTGTAATTTCGTAAAACAAACTAAACCGATTTTACTTGGAATGATTAACAGAGCTTCAACAGACACTAGACACGGTGAATAATTCCGAAATACCAACTTCAGCGTAAATGATGTCATTCGTAAATCTTAGCTTAGATTAACATTGAACTTTCTAAGAACATCCAACAAATATTACTTTATTTCTAATTGAAATCAAAACTTCAAACAGCTCTAGAATTTTCCAAAAATTTAAACTATTATAAAACAAATGTTCTACTTAGAGCATCAACCTTCAGGAATCGGTCAAACGGGTAGGGACATCATACACTGACGTCATCGGACACCGTACACTGACAGATAGTGTAATCAAATAACTGTTAGTCGCGTATTGGCTGCTGATTCGCCACGTGTCTGTACCGGTTTAACCGAATCTTAACTCAAGAAGTTTTCTAAAAGCTTAGTGCCAAAATTAAAAGGACTCGTCGACACGTCATGCAACAAGTCGTGGTCGTGGCCGCGTAGTGCGAGTCCCTTACTGTAAAAATTTATAATTCTAACATCTACATTAAAACTGGCAGACATTACGTTATTAATTGTAAAGTAGACTTACCATACTATTCCCTGTGCACCGGATCCGATGGGCTTCAAGTTCTGGTAGCGCTTGAGTATGGTGAAGCGTGTGTCGCCGACCTCGACGGTGTAGAAGTGAGGGTGGCGCGGCGGGGCCGCCATGGCAGAGGCTGGGAGCGCCGCGTGGGGCATGGACCACCCCTACCTGTGGAGAGAGAAGATGGCTTGTTTAACAGTTGCAGGCTCGACGAAATCGCCAATTTATGGAGTCAGCCCACTACACCGTACCATACTATGATGGGCATGGTACGGTGTAAGTCTTCTTAAGTCCAGATATTATAATCTTTGTCAAGTCATATAAGGACCATGTAGATTTTAGTGTTTGAGATAATCTCTGGAGGAAAGAACCACACATAACTGATTTAACCTGTCCACTGCCCAGTGCCATTGGCAGTTAGACTGAAATTATAAATTTAAGATGTTAGCGTAGGTACTCTTCTTATATTCTTCATCTTTTAGAAATATTGAGTCATAAATACAGAGTGTGCACTTACTTTTCGTGAATATATGCGACGAGTGCGGCGCAGTCCATATATTGCGCGCGTGTAGTGTCCACAGCGTCGGCGCACACGGCTTCACTCACTCAGTGCTTTAGCGCGGCGATTAGGAGATCAGACAATTACGTCTGTTGACAAAGAAAAAAAATATGTTTAGAGATAAAATAACTAAATAACCAAAGAGTTAAGCGTGGCAGGCTAGAAATGAACCATATCCACGGCACGTCTGCACATTATTGGGTGAATTCGTCTACTTTTGATCATCAGTTCATTTGGAAAAATTAGAAGCTATGCATACATAAGTAAGTCTAGGCATTACAAGAGTAGCTAAGGTTCTCTCAAATAAATTGCTCGATCTAGCGGTCCCATTTTTGCTAACCCCAATAAAACGAAAAAAATATTCCTCTTATAAATGTTCTATGTGGACTTAGTGGTAGACGTTCAGTTTCTCGTAAGCTATTAGTCTTCATTTATAAACGTCGCGTTGTGGAAACGGGACACCTGCGATTAAATTTGTAGAGCATTCAAGACTTTTGTTAAAATATTGTGATTAATTTTTTTTATACAAAAATTGGCAACATTTTAATGGCCTATTACTACAAATAAATAACTTGGCATTATAATGAGTAGACCGGACAAAAAAAATATATAATAATGCATCATTATTCTTTGAACGCCCACAAGTCACCTATAAAGGTGAAACTTCGGCGAATTTACCTACGCGATTCAGCATTTTTGAGGGCTTTTACTTGACTTTAAATTTTTACACTCATATACGGCGTGGGTGTGATTATAGACTTGTAAAGGTGAGTGGGGTCGCTTCAGGCTTGTCCGGAGGGTGGGCAGTGAACTGTAAACCTATTCACACAAATCTGGTGTCACTTTCACAGTAGGTCGCTGAAAGATACGTACCTACTTGGTATAGATTAAACTTTCCAAGGTGAACTTGAAGTGGGGATCTTGATTTAATGCTAAAAGCTTTTCGCTTGGTTTGCTGTTTAATATAAAATGTTGGAAATGCTAATACTCAGTCGTCTCATATTTAATTAATACTCAAAGAGATTTCGGACACTAAGCAGAATTACAGAGATTATAAAAAAATCTTAGAAAAACTGTGATCCCAAAAGTCATAACTGTAGCAAATAATTGCCATGGTTATTGCAAGCAGATTAAGAAGTCGTCCGCTTTTTTTTGTTTATTTTTCAAAACAAAGTTTATAAAAATCATAACTTACGAACTATGCCAACTACGACAAAACTGTTTTCACAGTTTGTCTGTGGGAATGGAACAAATGTAATGTTTATTAGTGCGGACCTTATATTTATGTCTTGAATACAGCAAAGTAGGAAAAATCTATTTGTTAATTATTTTTCCAATTCTTAATATTACCAAATGGTAATATTTGGTAGCTTAGATATAAATTTTATTATGCATGCTGTGTCTCCTGTAAGTGAAGGAGTACACCCACGTGATACTTTTGTCTTCCATTATTTATTTCGCATGATCTGTGTACATCCTTTGTTGGAGAATCTTAATAAATAAATAATACGAAACAGTTCCAAAACTAAGTAAAAAGTATCAAAACTCCAAGATGGCGTGTCAAGCTGAAGAGCCAAATACAAGTATATTGTTGTAGTAAACAGCCAGACAACGGGGCTATATCGCTGATCGTGGTCCGGGCATTCACACAATGGCCCAAGATGGTGTCTGGTAGAATTATTAAGATCTGAACAATAATGGACAAGTTTAAATGAGAAATGTTACGGCAAATGTTTCGGCGAAAGGGCAAGTGTTTAGACATTGAAGTTGAAGTAACATTAGTAATAAATGTAGGAATTAGGAACTGTAATTACTACACATTACGTAGTCTGACTGAACAATGATTTTGGTTAAGTACTAACTTGCAAGATTATAGTGTAACCGTGTTACGCGGATGGGTGACCATTCATTACATATCAAGACCCTTGCGTCGGTCACAGCTGTCATTCTAGATCTTTTACAGTCGTTCGGGTAGTCAGAATCCCAAAAGTTTGACAAACAGGCTTACCAATGTGTATCGTGTGACATGTTACTGGATTATGGGGGTCAAATAGACAGTCTCTTTATATGAAATACTGGTATTCAGCTGCATGAGATAAGAAAGGTAGCCGACCCCATCATGGAACAAGGCTAGGCAGATTAATTGATTTAGTGTAGCCATATGAGGTTCCCGAAAGGAAAATCCCCAGCATCCTTTCTGGTTTTCACATCAGCAACGTTACAATGAGCTTGCGCAGGCATGAGCAACCCCGACTGTGTGGAGCTAATCGTATCATTTACCCCGCGATGCACAGACGTAGCTGTTTATAATAACATTGAATACACATTAGCGATTTGGCGGCGCTGCTAACTCGATTTGCGACGCACTCAATCGTGCAACCAAATCACTTTATCGAGAAAGCTGTCGATGGGAACCTTGCCGCTTTTACAATGATTCAATATTTATTTTTTATCGCAAATATAAGATGCTCTTGTGAAATACTATGATAACCCTTAACTTATGTACGACATTATAGTAACATTTAAAAAACTGTCAGCAGTAGCAGCCCATGCCACAAGTCTGGGTTTGTGCCCGGTTGATGACAATTGGATTGCACCTACTTACAAAAGTCCTAAACATAATCGGCGAAGTGTGGGTGTACGGTGTACACATCTGCCTCAGCCCTACCCTTCGGGGACAACAGGCGTGATGTTATGTATACATGTGAAATACTGGTATTAAGCTACATCCGGTAAGAATCGAAGCCGACCCCAACATACTTAGTTGGGACTAGGCTAGGTAAATGACAGCAGGAAAATAATGGAAATGAATCAAGTTATATTAGTCGTCAAGTCAAGATTTAGATATTCTCGAGTGCTCGAGCCTACAATTATCGTGATTGCTCAGGGCTCTCGTTAACTCGTTAGCGTAACTTTCCTAATCCGAATCTTATCTATAATCATAATTTTCAGAGTCAGTCAAACAATCGACTTGGCTTTAATTGATATTACTAATTTAAAGCAAGCACTTCAATTGTAAATCCTTTACCAGGATTATTTATTTAAATAAAGATAGGTAGAACAGAAATTGTGAATTGAAAACTGTATTTACTTAGGGTTACTAGGGGTTTAGATACCACAATTGGGAATTAATGATTTCGCACATTGTAAAAGTCGATAGGTGATATAGCTATCAGAGAAAACTTGGACACTGAAAATATCATTATCTTCCATGTTACTTGGAGTCCGCGTTACACGTTTTCTTCTCCATTTCTTCTCTGTCAACCGTCACGCTCTCATTCACTCCCTTATTTCATACCTTTCCTCACAAAATCCATCCATCTTTTCTTGGTCTTACTCTCTCACAGAAATACTGAAAATGTAATGTACATAAAATTATCAAACCATGAATTTCTAACTCACATCAAATAAGAAGCCAGAGACATCGTAGATATGTTAAATTTAATTTAAAAGCTAATTTACAACGACCGCTCGGTCTCGGGCTCGGACCTGCGGACCACAGATGTCATATAAATGTCAAATGGGAACCGGCGTAACCAAGTTACATACGTTTCATATTTCCATAAGCAATTCGTTTATTTCAGAAGGCTTGTCGGAGTGGACACCTATACTTTATCGCTGAGAAGATAGCGGTGGGACAAAGAGACAAATTAAACGAAGAAAAAATTTCAGCTCAATCAAAAACCAGGAAGTGGGTCAAATGTAACTTGCAAGATTTCTTTACTGACACCAGGGCAGGTGAAACTAAATAAAAGCTTGTAAAAAGAAGAAAAAGTTGAGAATGAGTTGACAAGCCAACATAGCCAAAAACGTGGTCAGTTTTTGCCTTTCCTATTATTTTCTTTATTTATATTTCTTATTGCTCTTTTCTACTGAAAAGATTTCTGAGTAGAAAAGCATGCCATTCATTCTACTTTTAGAATTAAATTAACATACCAGCCGTCTAAGTCACAGTTTTCCTAGCAACATAAAAATAAAATAAAGTTAGTAGCGAGTGCGAGTATACGACTCTACTCGCGGGTCGACTTGACTCGCTCCAATTACAAAGCACTCTCTTCGTACTGGCGTGCACTCGACACCGTTGTGGCCACTTCAGCGCCAGTTCAGAGGCAAGTAGCTCGCCTTGTGGCCTCACAAACGTTTACTTTTGGATAGTAAATAGTAAAACTAGGCACTGAATGTTACTCGAAACAAAATCGGAAATCATCGGCCCGTGGTAGGTTTAAGTTTCGTTACGAGTCCAACCAGACACTGCTGTCCTTTAAAAATCCTTCAGTTGAAGAGAAAATATTTTTCGGAACCATAATTTTCTTCGAGAATACTTTTTTCATTAGCTTCGGCCCAAATCTTGAATAGGTATTTCTGAGGCTCAGACAATTTATTTCGTAAAGAACCTTCAGTAAGTCTTTGTAGGTCATATAGACATATTGTGCCAAATCTTTTTGTAACAAAAATCACTACGCACAGCAAATGATTAACGGGCTAACCTCGTTCTATTTCTTTTGGAAAATATGGAGGTTCTCACCCAAATGAATGACATCATTTACCATTTCATCTTTTCAGACAACCTATTTTTTTTACTATCCCAACAGTTTCAGTAAATTAGTACCTACTAGATCCTTGATCAATCAATCTATTGCAAAAAAAAATGGACCTATGCCTGTTCCAAATTTTATTTGACTGTTGTGAAAGTGAGTTGCCTAATGTAATAAACTAAGGGGTGCTAGTCAAATGTTTAGGTCAGCTCGTTCAATAAGGCAGAATTTGATGATCAAAAAGCCGACCCGAAGTAATTACTACACATATTCTGTACTAGCTGTTGCCCGCGACCTTCGTTCGCGTGAAATTATTATAAATAAATATTACTTCCCATTTTGAATCGGATTTTGTTAACAATTTGAAGGGTTTTCATTTTTTTTTGCACGGAGTTTTAGTTATTTTTCTAAATTAAACAAAAAAATATAAAAAATATGTTTTTGTTATAAGTGCTTTATATATTTTCATATGCATTCAGTAAAAAGTTATTGTTTTGATATTACAAACAGACAATTCAATTTTATTTTTTTGTACAGATTATGTTCGCGTCGACTCGATGCAATTCGATCTAAACCGAGTGGCTTTCTTCGGAACGTAAATTGCCGCCAGCCAGTGCCGAATGAAGCCGACCCGGACATGTGAGTACCATCGCTAACATTTTACGTAAACGCGGAAAAATGTTGTGGTATTCTCTGAATAAATAATTACTTTCCCCGAACGCTCCCGACGGATGGAATGGAAGATAGCTCATTCGTTCGCCGCCATTACTGGCGAGCGAGTGAACGGGCCCTGGGGAGTGAATGGAATCACGCCGGCGATATAACTGCTCAGTGATTGGCGAACCAGGAGCTGTTAGTGGCAGACCTAGTAATGGTCCCAATTGAAGAATTTATTGTTCGTTCTTTTTTTCTGTTGAATTTTGAATAAAAGTTGATGTCGGTTCTAATTGGCAATTTGTAGTCAATTCGTAGACAGTTATAGGTTGTAAACTTTTATTCACCTACGTGATTTAAGTTTCAGACACCATTTAGTAGTAAATGAAATTAATTTCGCTTCTTGTGGGACGATTGTTTGTGAAGCTCAATAGCATGTTTTAAACTTCATTATTGTTTATGAAATATTCAATGATACTATCCTCGGTCAATGAAACCAAAAATAAAAGCGCAAGAACCAAAGCCCTATAGTTCTGTACTGTCTTAAAGATAGGTTTACTTGTTTTCATCCAATTGACCGTAACAGAATCCGAATATTATGTTCCAATATAGTTCCAATATAGTTCCAAGTAAAATATTATTATCTTGTCGGCAACATGATATATCCAGCTAAAGTCCTCTTCAAATACTAAAACGATGAATTGTAAGAAAAACTCGTTACGTAACAATCGATTCAGACTCCGCATCGAGTGTCGCCTAACGCGATTGTAACCAACACTAGGGTTGGCAGCACAATATGAGGAGTAATAAGAAAAGACGTGTATGCATACACTTACATACACGTTTATCTAATTTTGCCTCTGAAACTTGCATTATGACATTTCCGAATCTTGCACTGGTTAGAAATATAAGAGTCATTTCAAAAGAGGTAATGGTTGAATACGTTTTTATAGAATTTTTTTTAACGACAGAGCTGTGCAGGTGGCAATATACTGGTCGGGTATTATTTGAGTTTATCGACACGCAAAGAAGAAGAAGAATAGAATTTTTTCTATTTAAGCTAAGATTTGAACCAAAAATAGTCCTATAACGATTGTTGTTTTGCATAAACAAAAGAATACTGAGCCCAACATAGTTGGGAAAAGGCAAAGCTAAGTTGATGATAAAATAGGAATGCAAAACAAAGGGGTATCTATGACGTCTTAAAGCAGTAGTAGAGAAGGAGCTAGACGTCCTCTTTAGCGCCATCTCATACCCACTCTAGAATACGATTTAAACAATATTGCTTGAAAACGTCATGGTAGCCCACCAGTTAATTGAAACATCTTGAGGAAACCAGCATGTCCTAGCACCAAAAATACGAAGACTTGTGATATCTATCGACACGCACGAGGTGGATTAAGGCTCCCCCTAATAGAAGAGGCCTGTGTCCAAGCAGTCGGCACACTCGATCTGGTTGCAATGTAAGTTCATGTAAGTACAACACACAAATCATCATCTGCCTGCCCTTGTCCCATTCTACTTGGGTCGGCGCAACACGTTTTCTTCTTCCATTATCCCCTGTCACACGTCACGGCATCATTTACTCCTCTCTCTTTCATAACGTTCCTCACACAATCTATTCATCTTTTCTTTGGCCTTCCTCTCCCTCCATCAAAATAATAAACAAATGAATGCAAAAGACCAGGGAATCTACAGGAGCCAAACTAACCGGATCTAAGTGTTCCTAAGCCAAATATATCGGTACAAAGCCCGCCACCCCTAACAGCCGCCGAAAGGAAGGTGCTATCCACGTTGGCGGCTCGCCAAGTGCCAAGGCTGGGCTTTGCTTACGCGATAAATGTGCTGTATTTACATTACACATTTACATTTAAGGCGGGATTGTTTGCTGAATGTTGGGCTTTTAAATAAAAGGAAATGGAGGAATAATACAATGTGTAAACTTAATTTAGAGAGAGAAGTAATTTGTGTTGTTGAACCACGAACAATTTTCTATGCAACGGGATTTAAAGTTTACTGAAAAATAATGCAAGAATCGTTTCTCAAAGAAAGTGAAGCGCAATGGAAACCTTAATTTCACTGGACCTACACAAAACGACATTCTATCACCGATAACCATGATGAAAAATTCAAAACTGTATCCGATTGACATAAGGTACCGAAAAGTTTACGTCTATCCTGTTGAAATTAGCTGTAGAAGAACGAAACCCTTTGAAAGCGACCACCACTAGTCAGGCCTTCAATTATGTATGAGAAAACCTATCGTTTTGCTCTTGCTTTAATTGCCGATTACAGGGCTATTTTAGCCGAAAACCAACACGTAAACCAACATGGCCGGCGGCCTCTAGTTTACAAGGCCGCTAAACTTCGTAAACAAATATTCGTCCAGGGACTATTTGTCATGTATTAGTCCACTTTGTGGCCTTAATTCGTAATTTCTAAGCTATAACCTACCGTCCTAGTTCCATGGAAGCGTCTAGGGAAATGAATGCAAAATGCACTGTAAGCCAGGACATACAGAACTGGACCACACGGGGACTTTCAACTCTAGAGCTCCGAAATTAGAGTCTAAATTCTCCTGGACGTCGCACGGTTAGGTATCAAAGTTGTCGACCATTCTGTAAAATTTTTATTCGACTGCGGTCGCAGTGGGAATGTTTTAGTGTACTTAATCGGTCGGATGAAAATTTATATCGGAATAGCTAATGAATGCGTGTTTCTTGAAGTGAAAATGTATTTTTCCTAAAGGGACACTTTAGAATCATAGTATTTAAAGGTTTACATTCGAAAAGCCAAACAATGGCTAATTTCGTTTCAAATTCTAATTAACACTGAATCAGTCCTTCGATTTTGGTCTAAGTCGAAAAGTCCTTTCATTACAATAAAATTTCCCTCCCGAAAAATCCCCAGCGCTCATAAAAATGCTCCATTTACTTTTTGTCCTCCATTATTTAAGGCAAACAAAATCCTTTTTTAATCAAGCTTGTCAGTGTCCGTGTCACAGTAACGAATAAGGGTAGGTCGTCCCTGTTCAACACGTCGACGGGGACTGCGATGTAGACGTACAAGTGAACGGTGGCCTCCACGCGATGTAGGCCTTCAACTGATGGGAGGCCTCCCAATGAATACGCAGCCATTTGTTGCCTTCGTAGATACAAATCTGACATAACTAAACCTTGTAATTTGTTGTTTTAGCGATTAATTTGAGATTATTATTCTTTGTGGTAGTTAGTATGTTGGTGGAAGTTGTCGTTTAAATGGTTGGAGAAAAATTATTCGTTTTTGGGCTCTATGAATTTTATTAGCGTCTATTTCTTAAAGTATGTGGCTGAATAGCAGTTTTGGACACAGTTTATGATTACTTTTGCGCTTTTTCAAATTAGGCTGAAAATCATTACTTTTTGAACGCCAAAATTACATAAGACGGTCCTCTATAACACGCGCCCTACCTTTGTTTTAAAAAGAAATGGCACACCAGACTTCTCAGTAATACATCTGCCTGTTAAGTTAGTATTTATTATTATATCTTCCATGCTATTACTTACACAAACGCCCTAAAATTGTATGAAATTGACAGGACCCAAGCAAAATGACTGTCCACACATCAGTATGTTATAAGCACCAGAGATTAGTTCGGCTACTGCCTCTAATCTACGCGTAGGCGCAGGTGCTGGTCGCAAATCCGCGATAACTAAGGTTAATCCCGCTAAGTCGCAGTAGCTTTCGGGGTTTAGAGCTTAAAATGTATTTCGGGTGTAACAGCTTACGAATATTGTCATTTTTGAAGTTTGTTTTAGCCTGCAAGCTGAGCTGTTGAGAGCTTGCACTTAGTGGTGTACTTTGTTAATTCAATACTTCATTTAAACAGGTTTGACTAACACTAAAGAAGAATTTCCCTAACCAAACTGAACGCGTTCAGCGGCTGTCAGCGTCATTCATCATGGTTGTGAAATAGTATGAATGAGTATTAACGCTGAGGTTTCTTGAACGCGGTGTAGATATGCTGATCTCTTTCAATTTTATCGGTGTGATTCGTCCTTATATTGGCAAAATTACATAAAAGTTAAGGAAGGGATTGTTGGCTGGATAAAATAATCTGTTGTATGTGCCTTTTCAAATTGCTAGATCAGTAATCAGTTAATCCGAAACTATCACGATCGATTCGCGTAAACGCTGAAGCCAAGAAGCACATACTGCTAGAATCTAACCCCCGTATAAACTGACAATAAAATAAAACCAATGTACCAGATAATAAGTGGCCCAATAAACCTAGTTCCACTTCAGTCTATACCTAGGTCTAGAATTCAGGCTGTAAAACGTCGCAGCGTCGGCTGAATACTAATTTAAATCTGGCATTAACGAGCAGCTCGGCTTGATTAACTCGGTAAGGATTAAGCCTGTTACACTTATTAGCTTACATAATTACAAGTGCCTTTGAATTCGGATTTTGGTACAGAAGCCAGTTTTTTAATTAATCGAGTAACTGGGTAGGGATTGTGAAATCTTCAAAAACTGATTTTCCATCCGAAAAACATTTCACGATTTCCTGGCGAGTTTTGAAAGCAATGGTGATGCAATAAATAACACAAAGATCGAACGATTCGAAATTTTATCGAGTAAGTTGGAATTTTGGTTGCTTTTCTGAATAGTCCAGACTGATTTGTTGCTGAACTGCTATCAATCTTTACTAATATTATAAAGCTGAAGAGTTTGTTTGGTTGAACGCGCTAATCTCAGGAACTACTGGTTCGGATTGGATAAATATTTTAGTGTTTGATTGCCCATTTATCGAGGAAGGCTATAGGCTATATAACATTACGCTACAACTAATAGGAGCGGAGCAGCAATGAAAAATGTTGCAAAAACGGGGAAAATTGTATTTTTAATAATTTTACGCGGACGAAGGTCGCGGGGAACAGCTAGTTACTGATATGAATTGCCCCGTTACTAATCTAGAACTATGCGAGTAACATGTGGTCAACTTAGTTCTGACATAGTTGCTGTAGTTTGTCAAGTTAACAGTGACATATTGCTTCACCATTGTCCATTCTAGATTATCGTTTGACGGAGTACTTGTTAGTTAAGCGCTTCTACATCAGACAGATGAGAACTGATCTTGTTGACTTTCAACTGAATTACTTTCAATTCATTTTGGGAACTTTTAAAACTGTGCTTAGATTTTTGAGAATAATGTCATTCATCAGTTTTTTTAAATTAAATGTGTGAATGCTTAACGCTACGTACATTATATGAGTAGTATATGAGCTTAAGCACAAGCATACGTTTTGTGAGGTACAGGACAAATAGGTATTCCCATTTAATTAATACGACACCCCCAACAAGACACCTAATTCCATCAACAACTTGCCACTATACCCCAAATCCTGTCTAAAAAATCAGCAACTAAATTCAAGAGCTGAGCGAAAAGTGAGAGGAAAAATGTCCGCCGCCGTATCGAAGCGAAGGCTCGATTTATCAGAGCCCGCCTCTATAATTTATTTTCCCTTTTCAAGCCTCTGTTCAGAATGTAATCTGACTTACTTCGTATTATCGATGATTATCGTGCCGCTAGGGAGCACCGAGCCTGGACTCTTTTGACATATTTTTATTTATGGCTAGAGATTTCGAAATGATATCCCATTTTTTTTATAAATTGTCATTTTAAAGGTAAAAGGATTTATGTCCTCGGTCACGACCTCATGCGATACGACTAGCGTCAAGCGACACGCGCGTTTTTAACTTGTTTCCTACGCGTGAGTATCTTCGCGTCGCTGTGACGCGTGCCGTGCTCTAAACAACTACTTCCATGTGTTTTCTCCGCCGTCACAACATGCGTGTCGTATGAGCGCGTAGCTCGTGGGTAGATATGAGTTTGAAGGCATGAAAGTGGAGCCACTTTCTACTGCTAACATTATTAGATGCCACAGCGAGTGGGGTGATGTTATCGCTGTTCAAGTTGGCACAATTGGAACGATATTAAGCGCAATAACTTAAAATTTGACTCGGCTTCAAATTGAATATTTTTGTTCGGCGTCAAATATATTACGAGGAATTGAACATTATTGATTCTAAACCTTCAACACCTAATGTCTGTGTCATATCGGGTTTCGCTTTGTGTATGACGGTTGTTTCTGGGTTCCACGGTAGGTTCCAAGAATTTAAGTTTTGTGTTTTTAGCCGACTTCGCCACAGTTAACACAGGGTTATGTTTTTTAAGTTACACTCCAGAAACTACAGGTTGACTTTTTTTTGTTATATTCTGCTTTTATAGGTAACAAAGTTTGCTGTGACAACAAATACGTAGAAAAACATAATAGACAAGAGAATTTGTAAGATTTATCTTTGATTTTTACTGCGTTCAAGACGTCAGAAAATAATGCCCTCGTGCTTATCATAACAACTTTTTCATTTTCTTACAAAAGCAAGTATAATGGCTAAGGCTCTCTTTGTTACTAGTGTCGACATGAGCGCATTGTCTATGGGGACTACGAACGAAAATGTTACACCACAGCGATAAACAGCACATTTTCCACTAAATTTCCTCTGAATATTCCCCGTTTACGAGCACATTCCGTGAGTGTAATAAAGTATTACGCAACAACTGAATGTCAAACTTACCATAAGCTGCGCGCGCTCATGTTGTACCAAAATGGCGTCGGTTATGCTCACACCCTCTGCAACAAACGTCGTGATGTTAATACGAGCTGCCGGCGAAGTAAATAAAGTTTATGTAACAGTTGGTATGTAGCAATCATCGTTTTGGTAAATGAAAATTATGTTGAGGTAAAGTTTTGGTAATAATTTTGTTTTCACGGCTTCAGTGTAATAGGTTGGCGAGTCTGTAGAGATAAAGTAATATACTTAGGTGTTATCGTTTGAAAATACATTGTTAGCATTTCCTAAAGCTTAAAATTGTAGTATGTTAAACATTAGGGTAAGTATAAGTCCCGTCATGTAAAAAGAACGCTGAGCGACAGTGGAGGCGATGTGTTTGCGCTTTGCGCACGTTATACAGCCGCGTCCTAAAGGACTAAGCTATTGTTTTATAATATAAGTATAATTATTTCATTGTAGAATAGTAATAGGTACTTTACTAGCTGCTTAGTACTTTGGAAAAGGCTAGAATAACAAAAATTGAGAAAGTTTATTTGAGCTGTCAGCGTTATTTTTACGTGACGCGAACTGTAACCAGGGGAACCTAGATAAGTGGCAAAAGCTTTTAAAGCTTTTTGTATTTGTAAAATGACTCGGCTACATAAAATATGTTTTTCGGTAGCCCATGTCAATTAAATACGTTTTTGATTCTTCCTACTTCATTATCACTTGTAGAATGCTTTTATAATAATTCACATATTTAGCCGAATCTACATATCGTGTACGTATTTCCTAAAAATCTGGGACACTACGTTGACATCGTAACTTACGTGCGACAAAAAAATAACAAAACTCCACGCAATGTAACTGTGGGTTATATTTTATTAATGTCACCGCCGAACACAGGCTGGTGGAAACTTTTTCTATTTATGCCTGTACAATGACGTTTGTAGCCACAGATTAAATCTGGGACAGTGTGAATAATGGTCAATGGACACGCAGATCAATTAATACGAGATAATGTTGTACATTGTTTCTTTATCATTTTGTTTTATGTACAAACCTACACGATTACAAGCTGTAAAAAAAAGGGCCGAAAGCCCTTTGAGCCGAAAGCTCTTTTTGTATTGTATATTGCGATACCTAAAAACTTGAACTAGATTCATCCTTGAATGGGAAACTCACGTCAGAAGTAAAAGGAACATGTTTAGTAGGCGGGCTTAGAAAAGTCCACCGACCTGCACGGGGCCAATTCCGTTCACAGCGAGGAGCCCTGTGTCTCAGCACAGAGCTTTATAGGCTGATTATATAACGATCTGCACTGCCTCGTTGATCTAGTGGTCGCAAGCGCGACTGCTGAGCATGAGGTCCTGGATTCGACTCCCGGGTCGCTCAAAGTGCTATTGGGTTTTTCCATCAGAAATTTCTCAGGACCAGCCACGGAGTTTGGACTTGTGCCCGGTTGGTGGCAATAATCTCGCTCCCTATTACATGGGACTTTAACATAACTGGAGAAATATGAAGTACTATTGGGTACACCTGACCCTACCCCTTCGGGGATTATAGGCGTGATGTTATGTTATGTATTAAGCATCCAAACTCAGAACCTCAAAACTTTAGCTACAGTCGAAAAACTATTTTTACTTCTTATACCACGTACACCTAAGATTTATGTTCACTTACTAAATGAAAAAAAAAACACATTTTTATGGCTAAACTTTTCCCCTTGACTTGGCCATTTATAATTCTCTGCTAATAGCGCCATCTGTCGTTATAATTTATTCGATTGCTCTTAGCGAAGCGACCGGATTACGCGAAGAAATGGGTTCAATGAATTAAATTAGAATTCTTCTTCGGAGCCTGACGCTTTCTTGACCTATAATGGGTAAGAAAAGGTCTGAGATAGGGTTGTCGGGGTCATTTGAATAACATTAACTGGACGCCTATTATCGAAGGGATAGGCAGAGGGTGTACAAATAGTACAATATGCAATTACATACTCATAGCATCAGGCCTGTAATCTCCGAGGGGTTAGGCAGAGGTGTACCTAATAGTACTACCACATTTCGCCAGTTATGTTTAAGCCCCATATAATACGGGGCGAGGCTATTGCCATCAACCGGGCACAAATCCAGACTCCGAGGCAAGAGAAATCCCTGATGATAAAACCCAATAACACTTTTCCCGACCTGGGAATCGAACCCAGGACCTCATGTTCAGCAGTCGTGCTTGCGACTAATGGGCCAACGAGGCAGTCAAAAAACAATAATATAATAAGCAGTAATATGCAATTATCTTCAATGATTTAGTTTTTCAATGGACGTTGCTTAATCAGCCTCTAATTTGACCACTTCTGAGACACAGGCTTTGCTCTGTAAGAAGGCGTGAGCCGTAATCCACCACGCTAGTTCAGTGCGGGATATTATCAGAAACTATCAGCTCAAAAAAAATCTAATTCCGGCCGAAGAGACTCGAAATAGATTAGATAATTTTCATTCCTCAAGAGTATGTCTTAGTAATCTGTTTATCCATGTAAGCGTATAATATATAAGTCCCGGGACTTAACTAAAACCGGCTCAGTGTGGGTGTACCTCTGCCTAACCCTTGGAGAAAGTACAGGAGTGAGGTTATGTTAAGTGTGTCTACTTTACTTAAATAAACCAATTTGAACTTTACCTTCCTACAAAATGTCAGATCTCTCTCGCTTTCATAACCTTTATAAGTACCATTATAATGAACTTGGCAGTAGAAAACAACATTTTGAGTTTAAATTAATAATACTCTCCTATTGAGTCTGTTTGAGAGGCATCCCTGACTACGGAACCAGCGCTCTCAATACACGGGTGCCACTTGACCTATTCAATTTAATAGCCTGCCGATAGTTATTATTGGTTTTCTTGCTCGATATTTTATTTTGTTTTGGTATACGTGATTTGTATGCCTTTTCTGAATAGTAGTTAGTTATAAATAACGTGGCTTATTTAACAAAATACGTAACACTAAAATGTAGGTGGTAAATAAATAGTCACACATAGTACATGTAAACGAAGTTCAAGGTTTGGTTCTATTTCGGTATCCTTAAGTGATTATAAAATCACATAATATATATTTGAACTATCTGTGGTACACAGAACAGTTTTTTAGTGTCCCTCTACGTCTAGTATCGTGTCAAAGTAAGAGTAAGAGAAATACCTTGTCCTATATAATATTTTACGGTAACAGTTGGGGTCATACGTCAACATACCACTGTTCATATTGTTAAAACAAATGCAAAATGAAACTGCCATTATGATCTCAAAATTGTATGCGGTGTGAACCAGGCTTTCGTCGTCAATACTTAATCTTAGATAGTACGAACAAGAGGTATTTACATGAGCTCCTTATCGCATATTGTAAGGATAGCTCCTATACTACCTACTTCTTGTCATAACACTCCAAAGCATCTGACCTAAATCTCGTAGCGTGAATGCAGTTGTATGCTCGTAGCGCTACGCCGTAGGCCGCCTACGCCGTAGCGGCGTAGCCCTGGGACGATGGGAGATAGCTGCTCTACGGCGCCGGCGCTACGCTTTTGTTTGTCTGAATAGATGACGAAGGATTACGTTGGTATTAGTTGTAGATGATTCTGATGTTACTCTATGTTGTTATTAAATTGTTGTTGGTTTTGAAACGAAAAGGTCCTTTATAAGTCCCGGGATTGAATAATTCGTGGATTTTTGCTGCTAAGTCGTGAAAGATTTTAGTTTACTTCGAAGAAACTGCGGTCTAACTTCCTACACTAACAGAACGACGAAGACAGTGCTACGTCTTCTGATTAAATGTGAAACACTTCCTTTCACAAAGTTTACGACCAACAAGAAAGGAGCTCGTAGAACGGCTAGGTTCTTCATTGAGTACCCGCGAAGTTTTTTACCGGTTCATCTCCATAGGAAAAATTCTCACTACTGCGGCAACACTACAACACACAACATGTCTTCGAAATTTACACAAAGAAACACCGGATCATCGGTACTGTTGTCAATTTATTCGATGATCATATTTTCTTGCCCCTATAACCGAGGTCCACTCAGCTCCTTACCCGATCACCAACAAAAATAAAACATTATTCGCTTCAGTGCTACCCTTGCCCCCTCAGCCTATTTGCGCTTCATTCAGCGAGCCACTTGTGGTGTTTTCAGCGCTGAAAGCGCGGGATTAGCGCAAACATCGCCGACACACAGTCCACGGAAAATAATGTTTGTCTTCGGTTAGGGTTGTAGCTGCGGATAAATATCTGTTCAGGAATATATCTTGGCTAATAGTTAAAGAAACTAACCATTAGGAAGACATGCTAAAGCTCAATTTGCAAAAGGTACTTAATTAGGATAAATAAGCTATTAATTCCTAAAAATAACAGTCGACCATATTAAAATAAGAAAATATATTAAAAAACTGTTTTTTTTTTCTCATTCCTGTAATTTGTATGGTGAACATAATGAAGAAAATCTATCTAGATATTAACAACTTTACTATGTATTTTTATGTTGACTGTAGAAAATAATCTTCCTACCTGTATATGTAGTGTACGTATGTAGGTAAACACTGAAGAAGACTGTTGTGTACTAATACGATCATACGCCTGAGCACACAATGCACCAACAATATAAAAGCCGACATCATACATACGCATGCGTCGCATATTTGTATTGACATCAGTGCCGCTGATTCGTTTGATTTGTTAAAACGTGAAAAATAAAACGAAAAATCGTGTTTTATATTTCCCATTAATCATTCGATTGGATGCTGACGCTTCCGACATTGGATTGATTTTAAATTAACGTTACCCGAGTACTTTTTATCAGATCTATTTGTTTTGAGGTTTTACATAATTATCGATTTTTATTGTGTTTGATTCTTAAGAGAAACATGAGCAGCTCGTGGTTATATTATAACAGCAGCTCGGGTCGATCTTCAGGTTATGCCGCGCTTGCTTAGGTTAGTCCGTGGATGGGTGACTATCTATTACATACCGAGTTTCCTCCGTTCCTCGGAAAGCACGTTAAACCGTTGGTCCAGGCTATCATTTGTACACATTTTATTTTATTCGGCAGTCGTTACAGGTAGTCAGTGGCCCGAAACTCTGACAACCAGTCTTAACAAATGGTATCGTATTATCAACATTTACCCCAACATAGTTGGGAAAAGGCTAGGCAAATGATGATCCTAAAGAGAAACATTTTGTTTTTTTATTATAAGCTGTGGTTATACATAGGTTCATAATGAACAAAATAAAAATAAACCGTATAGTAGTAGTATGAAGTGGAAACGAGAGTATTTTATTTAAATTGCATCTTTCAAACATTAAAAATAGTACGACCTTATCCCAGCAAAGCCAAGAAACAAGAAACCATGGTAATCGATTAACTTCATCCCTTCGAACGTGAAGGGAAAAAGAAATGAGGATAGGGAAGTACCAGGATTTAAAAATAGAATTATTCCGCCATTGTTGAGTTCCCGCCATGATGGCAGATATAAATGTTTTTTTTCTCTTCTTTCTAAGCTCAGGCAAGCGTTCATTACTTTCATCCTATTTCCGTTCAGATGATTTTCCTCGTATTAAACCTCCTTGGTAAGTAATCTAATTGCAATTAGTTACAGGATTTCCTCAGTAGCAACGTATGTATTAATAAATATTGTTGTTTTCTTGTTAGGAGTAAAAGCCTCTTTCTATAATAAACAATGTTGATTAAGATACGATCATTTTTATTTACTCGTGATGAATGAGGGATGTTTTTTGATCTTAAATTAAAAGAATATTAATTAATTGTAACAAAACGGAATTAAGTTGTAATATTATAAGAATGGATGGACTGTGTAAAGAATGATAAGGCAAAAAAGGAGGTGTCTGATGAGATTACGAGTAATGGAGAAGTATGGAAGAAGAAGACATGCTGCGCTGACCCCAAATGAATTGGGATAGAGCAAGAGAATGATGATGATGATGATTATAAGAATATCAGGGAGGATTTCACCAACGAAACTGAACCCGACCAGTACATGTGAACTACGTTCAATAGCTGTCAAAATCAGTATAATTGACATTGACAGTTCTTTGTAGTTTGACGACGTTTATTAGTGAAATTCGCTTGCTTGGTTGAATGTTTTTTTAATTTATGTTTTTAAGATTATAACAAGACCATTTCACAACTATCTTGAGGCTGGCTTCCAGAATAACCGGATGCAGCTGAATACCAATATTTTACATAGAGCACAACCTATCCGACCTTCCTAACCAGTTTGGACTGGGTAATACCATTCCCCATGAGAAGACTTTACCACGGACCATTATAATTATAAACGAAAATACATTTTCATAATTATTTTCTAAAAATAACATAGTCCCTACAGACACTTGCAGAGAACCGAAGCGTACCGCTAATGATAAGCAAGGGAGAGATAATATCACCTAATTAAAAGATTCGAGGATCACTCGGCTTCTGCCAACAATAACAGTTTCTCGAGAGGAAACCTCCTGGACCCTCCACCCCCCTCTCTCTCCGCTCACCCGCAGAGTCCCCTTTGTATAAATTATCATAATGAGCTCAATAAGAATTTTACGACAGCAGGATACTGTTGATTTGAGTACTATGTAGGGCTGGCGAAGGTTGTACGCCTACTCTAGAAAATAATAATTTAGAAAATCCATCCTCAGAAATATTAGATAGATAACATGATTTGCCAATCGATTAAATGTTGCGACAATGCTTACAACTAGTGAAACTCACTATTCTGTCAAATTACCAAGAACCTATGAGATAGACAGACACGGTACTCGCCCCACAGCCGCGTAAACATACGTGTTGTTTTCAAAAGCTATGTACTGAATCTAAGAACAATATGTACACCAAAACTATTATTGGACAGCTCTTCTACAGAATTGTTGTAGCAAGCGGCATTATTTGAAACAAATCTGACAAACAACCATTACTCATATTATAAATAATTTTAACCAATCTAAAATCCCAATGAGCAGCCCTATTTATCCGTATTTTAAGTTCCATTGCGACTATCTTCACTTTACTATTCTAGGATTAAATGGAGCCTGGAGTGGCGAGTCCGTAGTCTGTGCGGACTCGATACAGAGTAACATAGACGCAAGTGCCTTTGACGAGCGGCCACTATTCAGTTTAATGCTCTTTTGGACCGTTTATGTATATTTTATGAGCACATAATGATACTGCTGTTGGAAACATTGATTTTAACGAGCTCTGTGAAGTTATGGGGTAGGAAATATTGTTCGGTAATATAGTTTCTGATATAAATTGTGCCATTTGAATGCTATATTTTTTATGATAAGGTTCTAGGATCTAGCAATGTTTTTGGTGATCAAAAAATAGTAGAAAGTATGAATTCTAGAATGCACTTTTATGTACTCAATGATGGGCCAAAATTACATGATTTTCGAAGGGCTCGTTAAATAGTAACAACCGCACAGGTGGATTGTAGGTTAAGTTAGGTTTGCCGCGATCGGTCCGAGAGGTGGTGACCATTCATAACATATCAAGACCCTTCAGACAGTTTAATCGGCAGTATTCTACATGGAATCGTTCTATGTGAAATACTGGTATTCACCTGCATCTGGTTAGACTGGAAGTCGACCTCGAAGTAAGGCTTTCCAGATAATCTCATACAGAAGCCCACATTGAAATTCCGTCTGTTACATACAGGCAGATAGAATTTTCACCTTTACAATTCACACGCCTTAACTCAAAGCATCACTCAGTTTGAAGGCTGCAGACGCGGCTATTTCCAAAGGTTACCCGGCTCGTTCGCGATGCATCCCAACGCATTCACTTGGTTGGCTTCACTGCACACACCGAATTCGGTCGGGTTGCCTCGTCAAAGCGACGCGGTCAGCTAAGAGGAACTTTGAAGTGACGTGGATCTGACTTGACCTTGTATTATTATTAAAAGGTTAATGTGGTTCTGCTTGTCTGGAAATATGTATATTAGTTCTTAAAGAAATCTTAAGTGCATACTATAACATCACGCCTGCTTCTCCGAAGAGTTAAGCAGAGATGTACCTTACATTTCGTCAGTTATGTTTTAGTAGTAGGAGGCGAACCTATTGACAATCAACTAGGTATAAATCCTGACTCCGGACTACTACTGAGAAACCCAATATCAGTTTGTCCGGCCTGAGAATGGAACCTACGCCCTGCACAGCAGTAGCGCTTGCGAGCATTAGACCAGCGAGACAGCCATTTCCGTTCAATATTCGTAATTTAAATTCAAGCGAACTTAAGATACTGAACAATTTTAAGCTGGTCTTTTCTCACACAGTTTTATCCGATTTTGCGGTCTGCTTTCCCGCAGATTCACTCGTAAGCTTCAAATTAAAATTGTCATTCAAGTAATTGAAAGAAACCTCAGTTCTAACATCCCGTGCACGTTGAAAATGAACTGGTGGTAACTATTTCCTTTTTGTGAAATTGTGACAGTAAAATTGAATGGTCTTGCACTATTGCATCGTTCGCATCCAATCGGTAGAGTATTATTGTTATTGAACAGTTAGTTGTTTTAGTATATAGCTTGCAAATGACAATACGGTCAAAACGGGCCCACAAAGTAGTATATAAAGGTAATAAGTTTTATTCCTACATTTTCCAAATTATTATGTGTCAATTGAAATGTCTAGTGGTGTTATAGGTATTTTTCAATCAAGAATTACTCCGCAGAAGCCGATTTGTGTCCGGTTGATAGCCTCTATTCCATGGGAACTTAAGACAACTGGCGAAAAGTGTAGCAAAACCTCTGCCAAACCCTTCAACGATATCTGTTGTGACGTCATCAATCATAGTCTACATAAGTAGCGCATAAAAGTCCACAAAAGTTCGTTTTATCCAGTCTCCAGGATATTTATACGGGTGTAGATATCGTGTATCGGCGCAAGATCGAGGGTTGAACTTTCAATAAAGCGATGTGCATCGGAGCGAAATAATTGCTGGCTAGCGGCCATGTTGGGCTCTGCTCAACGTAGCGGTGGACTTGGCACACTTGTACTTACTCTCATGCATAGAGTATAGATAATAGGATATTAGGCCTGAAATATTACGAGTTGTTAGCTGGTAATAGTAGAAAGTTTATTAAAGTTTCCCAAATCCTTGGTAAGGTGACTGAGAAATTGTGTACTCGATGTAAATTACTAATTTGGATAAGAGCACCAGGTCAGAGAGGCTGAGAAGGGAAAAAGGGCCCTTGACCAGTTGCGTTACCCAAGTCAGCTCACGACAATAATAACCATCTACTGTATATATCCTGTTCTTCTCAGTTCACGTAGACCTGATAAAATCTGAATTAAACCCTTAAATAACCCTCCCACCCCTTCTCTTAGCGTATTGATAAAACAAACAATACTACCCATTAATCACTGCAAAACATTGCCACCAATACTTATCAGCGGGGATTAATCTAATTGTTCGATTCAACTGTTGTGCGCCTCAGGGCATTCATTAACCCTCCCTGTGACCCGCGGTCTATAGCACCATCTATATGCAAATTGACAATTAACCGTAGCGATGCAGTCACGTCGCGTAGCTGTCAAAAAGAATTAACCCGTCACTCGCTGACTGACGTTTGTGATGTTATTTAAATGACACGTTTTACAAGATTTTGGTGTGGAATATAGGATTACATGCTTAGGGTTATTTTGTTTTTGTACAATGTTATTGTGAATGTTTTCCTCTTACTGTTTACAAAGAATAGAAATGCAAATGCATTATCTCGACCGCTATTAGACTGCGGTAGTAATGCGCTTAAAAAGGCACATTACTTTGAAATATTGCATAATACATGCAATTCCATTTTCTACAAATATTTTCGCGTTAAAAGGAAAACTGAGTTTTCTTGTCATTGAGAGCTGTCTTTGGGAATGTTTCCAGAAGCAGAAGAATAATACTTTCTTCCTGTAAAAACAACCTAAAGACAAGTTTTAACGACTTTTTAACTCAAAAAGAAACACTTTCCGCAGTAAACAAGATTATTTAGATTACTTAGCGATAAACGCTTAATTTTAAACTTCTGCAAAGTTTGTCATTTTCATAATCTCAAGCTTGTCTTTGCTCTTGGAGATTAGGGGTTAAAGTTTGCCGGACATAAGCACACTGCTAAGATTTGCATAATTTCTTGCACCGGGCGCACAGATGGTGTTAATGAAACTGCTCGACCTAAGATGAGACGTTAAGCAAAGTAATAGTAAAAGAAGGAAGCATTTAAGTTCAACTGACCAATAGCAAATCTACAGGATTCAAAAAGAATATATTACTAGTGTTACATTTACTTCATATTAGGCGTCTTATATGAAGTGGGTTGAAATAAACAATTGTTAACAATACTGCGAATTGTTGACACATTCCAGACACAAGCGGAGCTAGTTGGGACCGCAACAGCTTTCACAGCTCGAGAAATCTGGCAACGTCGCATTGCATTGCCGCAGTATCCCAATTATGCAAGACATCCCTACTCTGGACGGAGACCCTTAATGTGTCACCAAACAAGAAGATGCAAAAGTTCAGTTTAGAACTCGTAAAACAGCGCACGAATTGAAACAGACGCTACGGTGTGAAAGATAAGGTATATTTTAATATCTATTAAGTTGTGAAACTCGTTAATTACAAACATTTTATTATATGGTTTCTCTGTATTTCCCCACTCTGTGGTTACACTGCGCGGACTAGTTACGATCAATTGCTACGCTTCGCGGATTGCGGGCCCAAGGGACGCTTTGGTATGATTCGCGCGAATTCAATGGGTCTGCTTTTTATTGAAATTGGATAAAATATTATACAGTAGTGTGCGTGCAGTTTCTGTTAAATTGTGTGTGATTCGTTGACGTAGGATTTTGGGTATTTTCAAGTCATACGTAAGTAAAAACCTGGCTTTCTTGAGAATAAAATCTGTATCAATACTAATACGTAATGTTTTATAGAACAGACACTGAAAGGAAGCTGTTTGAAACATTGATTTGTGAGCTGCTAAAACAAGGTACATTAAATATTAACAAGAGGGGTACATATGTAACGGGACTGATACAATATTCATAAAAGCAAGTGCTTTTCGTAGTGCTTTGAAATCCGACATCGCATTGGCTATTCAAAATAGACTGCAAGTTCAAAACATTCACGAAAAAATGGTGTCGGAAAATCACATGCAACTGCCAGAATTTATGATCGGAAATGTGTTCATACAATTCTGCACGAAACGTATCTCTATTAAAGGCCACGTTTTTGACGCTCAGTAAAGTACAACAAAAAGCCATCGAACGAACGGGTATAGCTGTAACATACCACGCATAACTCCGCAATTTTCCGGCTCAAACCGGTTAGCGACAAGCCGAGAGTGGCAATCAATGCGAACTGAAGTGACGCGTGGTACCCCAAGGCTGTAGTTTATAGCATATCAGACGAAATTTGATAAGAATATAACTTATTTTATAAAAAGTAGGCTTATAAAAGTTTGACGAAAATCCGAATATCCACAAACTGGTTACTTTCAAACCGGGAGGCGTAATCTACGCGAGCTGAAGCGATGCTTGTAGCCTAAGGCTGTAGTCTAACGCATATCAGATGAAATTTGATAAGAATGTATCTTATTTTATAAAAAAATGTTAGCTTTTGGAAGTTTGACGAAAATCCGAATATCCTCCAATCGGTTAGCTGTAACCAGGGAGAGGCAATCTATGCGATGTGTTGTAGCCTAAGGCTGTAGTTTATAGCCTATGAGACGTTGATAAGAATATAACTATTTTGTAATGCTAGCTTGGTGCGCCCCGTCCACGACCTCAGGCGATGCGACACGTGCGTTTGGCACTTGTTTCCTTTCCGTGGGCTCGGCATTCTTTAAGCAATTTCGTTAATTTTTTTTCCCACAGTCCCTTATGCGTTGAGCTCGTGACCAGGCGGTTAAGTTTATATCAAAAAGTTTGACGAAAACCCGAATATCAGCACACGCCACACGGTCTTAACGACCTGTAATGGCGTTCGAAGGTTAAAATAAAAAGTAATTTATGAGAGGTTGTGATTTAAATCGGCGGGTTTTTGTAACAAATTGGACGCCCCCAATTTGTATATCCAAGGGTTCAAGGGTAGCGGGTGACGTGGGGAGGTTGCGCCTAATGCGTCAACGAAGGAAACTATTTGGCTATACGGCTATACGCAACCATTCTGAGGCCGTTCCACTGGTATATATTGTTTTATGGCGATACTTATTTACTTATCTCGGCGATCTTTTCCCAATTTAAGTTGATCGCTAAATAATAGCGATGAATTTGTTAGGTTACGAAATAAAACTACACATTTTGCCTACTTTTGCATTACTGGAAAGTAAAATAAAAGAAAAATAGAGCCGTTAATTCCGTGATATTAGGAGTTACAGGCCTACACACGTACACACGGCGACACATGAAGCTGTACATTTCCAGTATAACTGTAACTTGGCCTCGCTTTGTATATATTTCCTATACAATGAGAGATCCGCACAAACTGGTTTTGTATGGCTTGATTGGCCGTCGTGCGTACAACTAGAGTAATAAATTGTTTCAAAAATTGATACATTACCCAACTTAACACTTTCGCTGCCCAGCACCCAGCATATGAGTCCAAAGTCCATATTACGCGGGGTGCTGGGCAGCGAAAGTGTTAAGTAACCTTTCATAGAACTGCCAAAGAATGGCAGGTGTAGTTTAAACGTACGAACAGTTTAAGTTGGTAGTCAATTTTCTAAACAAATAACGTCGATAAAGAAATACTAAGTAAAAAAAATGGCAGGTAACATTAAAAGGCTTAATTGAACGTATACATTTCCAACTAAAATAACTGTACGTTCATGGAATAAACGTCAAGAACAGCCTTATTAAAATAAACGCACAAACAAAGTGCTTCAGCTTCGTGGAATCTAGAATATAACACAGAGCAACAAAGCTGAGCATTGTACCGTTATACCGAAGTTGTTAGACTACAGTTGTTAGACTGTGTAGCACTTGGTGGGCTGCTCCTGTCTAACTTTGAACCTTCACAGCTAAGAGTAAAATAAACCTGAAGTATCTATTCTCTGTGGTCGTTAGAAAGTAGGAGCACCATCGAGTTTGTTGTTTTACTTGCTTGTCTTATTCAGAATATTGTTTGGGACTATTAATATGAAATTTAATTTGAAGGTTTCCTCTAATCAGCTTAAAGAGAGAACAATAAAACAAACGAGTGGGTTTTAATGGGAGAAATACGCCTTGAAACTCATCAACCCAACATCGATTCTCATGTAATGTCCTGTCCTCCTCGACACACAGTGTGAATGCGGTGCTTTCAACCAGACGATGTCCCACTTGCTAGAGTGTCCGAAGTGTCCCAACACCTGCACTTTAGGTAACCTAAAAGACGCCTCGATTAAAGTGGCCCCATACTGAGCCCAAGAAATTTAAACAAGTAGCACCATCGACACGAAAGAAGAAGAATGTAATGTACACACACATAAAACCACGCTTTTTCACTATGAGGGTAAACAGAACATACAGACAGCCGCTTCCTACGATTCTCAGAAACTCCTTTTGTGTCGTCCAAGTTCATAATTCTAGTCAATTATAGTACCTTCAATAAATAAACACACATATTCTGTTTTGTCATTCTCTATTTCAACATAAATATCCCAACATTGAATAACATTTTAGAATACACACGGATGTGAAATGTTCTCCCATTTTCATATTTTGAATTTCCACTTCCCCACTAGTGAATACTCTATGCTGAAACGAAAATGGAATGAGTACGTGAAGTATCATTCAATACGGCCGTGTGTACATAAGAGGAATATGTATACGGAATATTTATGTTCATATTCGTGTTGGAAAATCAGTTTTGAATGTTGCGATTTATGGAATTGCTGGATGAAAAATATTTTGTGTGCATTTTATTCACTGATTAAATTGATCATTCATTTAAACAGCTTCAGAATAATAACCTGCGGGGTGATTGCGTAACATTACAGCTTACAGTGGCAGTGCTTTTCATTTTGACTTTTTTTCAACAGCATTTATTGCGTAGTTTCGATAATAATCAGACGAATAATTCCAACTCAAAATGAAAGTGTGTTGCCCAATAGTGTGCTAATTTTATTTTTCACTTTTGATACGTTTATTTTTTGTTGGGCCCAGGATTGTCTAAAAGTGCATTTGACCGGTTTAATCTTTTTAATAGATGCGGAGCAAACCAGTTCTTATTATTGTTTCCATGATAGCATAATCAGCCCATAATGTTCCCACAGCTGGGACTTATGCACTATAATCCACCACGCGGGCCCAGTGCAGGTTGGTAGATGTCACATGTCTTCGGATTTTTGGTTCGGTTTCCTCACGATGTTTTCCTTCACCGTTTTGAGAGCAGTGTGTTTCCATGATGCGAACATAAAAATCTTCTCAATTAACAGAACGTGACACTCAAAGGGCTTACTTAATCTATCACACTGGTCATCGAACCTATCGGATTGTAAAGAAGAAAAACCTCACCACGTTAAAAATAATTTCAGCTCCCGCTTTCTTTACTCTATTAATTTCAAATAATTCAAAATAGAAGCGTCCAGAGAATGCTCTGAACTTTACAAAACGTTCTTTTTGTGTTATTGCAAAGTTGGCCGGGTGTAATAATTAAGCAAATGCAAGAGACTTTACCTGAATAGAACAATAACGGAATGCCACTTCAGAACGCTCTACTGCATTGTGGAAATTCTGTTTGTTACAGTATCATTTTGTGAAAAACAAATTCGTTTTAAAGAGAGCTGAACAGAAATGAAAACAATGAATGCTATTTCAGAAATATACGAAAATTGGAAACTGGACTAATGTTTAGAAGAAATGTACCAAAGAGATTTCAGAGTAAATGCAGTAGCTAACCGAAGAAGATAAAAATGTGATCCTACGTCTAAGTGACAGCTTAAAGCTAAATAAGTACCGTAACGAGCGCGCAAGAGCCGACTTCGCTACGGTTTCTATCGGTAAACAACGATTTTGTTCCCTTTGTTCCTTCTATCATAAGTATATTTAAATGTCTTTGCTGGGTACACTTTTGTCCAGCTTTCGTTACGGTAAAAATATAAATATAAATATGCAACAGTAATTAAAACAAAATACGGTTAAAAACAAAACAGTATCGTTCCGTATGTAACTCTACGTTGCAGTTATGGGTCGTTGGGACCGTGGCGTGCCAAATGAACACCCGAGCGAACGATACGGGAGTATACTCGTTATTTGAAGTGTATATTTGGTTACATTTGCGTAAAAATAACCAATAAAAGAGATTGAATGGTTATGGGCAACATTGTAGACAGGGAACAGAAGAACTATAAAGGAATACACTGAAAAAAGCTGGAGTAAAAAGCCAAGGTAGAAATATAAAGTTGCGTATAAAATAGTGGACCGACTAAATACATCCAACTTTGCTCATTTAAGTTCCTTACGCTGCGCTTTTCAATAAAATTCAGCCGGCGTAGTTAAAGTAAACTCACAAAGGAAAATTTTGTAATCAAAATAAAAATATTTTCAGCAAAAAACTGTGCTTACAAAACATGCCTTTGCCAGGGGCTCGTAACACTGAGCGTGGTAATGGGTCGTTGAGACCGGCGCGTGCCGAATGTTTACCGCTCCTGCAAAGTCCCATGTGCATGCTGCCATATTGTCACAATAGGGAAGAAAGTTTGACAACAATTTACGGTTGATACGCAACCTCATCTTCGAGTAACGGCCAGGGAAATTCGCTGCAGAAAATTTCCCGAGACCTGGCTTTATTATTTTCGTGGCATAATGTCTGTTCGCGAAAAAACCGACATGTACTAGAAACAAAATTTAAAAGGCATGTGACACTTACCAACCTACACTGGGTCTGTGTGGTGAATAACAGCTCACTTCCTCTCATAGACAGGAGGCCTGTGTTTTAGCAGTGTGAGCATTAAGGTTGCTGAATCAAAAAAATAATCCAGCAACTAAACTGAAGAATACATGCACAATAAACAACCAAAAAAGAAAAATAAAAACTAACACTGAGAAACTCGGGCGTAACACTCTGCCTGCTGTAGCGGGTCATCGAGACCCGGCTTGTGCACCAGAGCGCCATGCCGGAGCGATCCCAAGAGTGCATAAATTGTTCAATACTAAGTTTACTTCGGCACGGTCGTAACAATAAAGTTTTGCACATTTCTACTGGCTATAACTTCCGCGACATTGTTTTAAAGAAAACAATTTTCATTCATTGTAGCGGCACAGAAAAACGGTTCGTAGAGAAACTTGGGTCTGGGATAATTTCATGTGCTTTTAGACTTTAAAACAGTTAAGGTGTGGTTTTTGAGAGGTCTTAGAGTTTGCACAATGACTGACAACAGTAGCTTTTCGGTAGCCTATGTCAATCAAATACATTTTTTATTTTTCTATCATCGCTGAAAAATGCCACATTGTTTGGACCATTGGCTAAATGAACAAGCTTGCAGTGATAAGTTGATGGGACCTAGCGATACTGCATCCATCATCTACCTAGCTTTTTTTCAACTATGTTAGGGTAATAGCTAACAGTCTAACTAGATGCAGCCGATTAACAGCATTTTACATGGGGGCGACCGTTTATCTGACCTCTACAACCCCGTAACTGGGCAATACGATACTCCTTGGTAAGACTCCTCAGTGTTAATCAAACAATGCAATATTTTTCGCACACTATATATCCAAAACTAATTTCGTGCGCCACAAAACATTCATTTCAATTTGTAAGGAAAGCATATTAAATCATACCTACGAACGTTATTCGCGTGTTTATGTAGAAATATTTCATTTAATATTTCCTGTGAGAACTGGGATGGAAATAGTGTACAAACAAAATACATTTGATGCCTCCAAAATTGCAAGCTGGAAATGGACGCAATTTCCATAGTGCAAGTATGTCTGTATAGTTTATATGGACGGTAATATCGGTATGCATATGCAGTGCATTTGTGTAATGAGTATGTATATAGGGTAAATACCTATTTACTCACGGGTTTTGCTCGGCATACTCTTAAATAGGAAAACGAGGAGAAGTATGTATGTATATTTGTACAATTTATACTTTACTAATATTTATTTTTTTAGAAAGTAATTATCAGTCTGTCTATTAGATTTAAACCATTGAACCGATAGTTATGAAATTTAACAGATAGGTAGCCTTGGACGTCGAAAATAACATAGACTTCTTTTCATTTATAAGACTTTTCAAGTGGTGGGTAACAGATACTGTTTTGTGAAGATTTTAAATACTTAAATAAGCTTTCACCTGTAACATCTACAACAGAACATAAAAAAACAATACCACCAAATACGAATATCGTCCTATTCACAGTCGGTCAACGCGAACGTTGCCTCCCTACAAGTAACACATACACTATACTAAAACTATGCGTCTATATCCGAATAGCTAAGATGCAAACAGCGATATGAAGACGCGAGTGAAACGTAACGCCGTACATACAGTGCAACGTCAAACAAAGCGAGTGCAACAACAATCTGCAACGAACGAGAGCCTTTTGCGAGTAGGGTTACCATTTCGAAATATCCTGACAAAAAGTCAGACCTCTGCAAAAAGGTCTGTACACTTAACCTCGGCTTTTTAAGTAAGTTGAATTGATTTTTCGAAAAAAAATCCTCTTTGTTCAAAAAGTCCGAACAAATGACAAGGCCAGTTACTAAAAACCTTGCCCTATCCGGACAAATCGAGGCGCATGGTAACCCTATTTGCGAGTCAACAAGACTTGTTTGAACAGAGATGAGCTTGCTGCACTGTTATTAATGTTTAGTGTTGAATATTCTAGGACTGTTCTAGACTAATATAGCCTGTCAGTTCTATTGGAGTTAGGATAAGGTTAAATTATAACCTTTTCGTAAGCGAAAAGGTCATATGTTATAGCATGTTCATTAGAAGTGGGAGTTGTGTCAAATGAGATACAGGAGGGGCAGACAAGTTTTTTGGAAACATTGTCAAAATAGAGGGTGGAAGGGAAACCGACGCTAAAACGGTTACCATGTATTCAGAACATTATTCTGACCCCCCCATATCGAAAGTTTTCGTCGAAAATTTCTATAATAATTCTGTATGTATAATATCGGTAACCGTTTTAGCGCCACTGTCCCTTCCACCCTGTAGGTATAGGTAAGTATTTCAGAGATAATGCTTCTAAAAGCCAGATAAGAAATTACGTAGGAACTCTTGAAAAGTACCTACCTTAATTCACACAGAAACAAAACAGGCTTAAGTTGTGTGTTGTGGTTTCTGCTTGATATTCAATCATTTTCATAAGATACACTATTTTATATTTTCAAGAGTTGCAGTTTTTCTGAGAGTAACAATAAGATATAATTTGAATACAACTTAGGAAGTCACTACTTCACTAGGTACCTAACTCAAATCAAAAGGCACCAAAGTTATCAAATAAACACACAAAGTTTCTCCAAATAATTGAAAGATGATTGTTCTAGCACTTCCAGCAGAGATCGAATTCCTTAATCTGAAGTAATTGAATTGTGCGAGTTATCGAAGTTCGTGCTCTCACCTAATTAGCTTACTTAGTTAATTAACACTTTCATAAGGGTAAGTTATTTAATTAAGTGTTTACGGGTGATTCTGGGAGAGTGATTTGAAGGAGGGCTTTGAGAAGTCACGGAGTATCTGAGTGCTTTATGTACCTACCACAGAGAACGTATTTATTCATTCATTATTTATCTACAAAGTAGACTTATTAATACACTAACGACCCGCCCCGGCTTCGCACGGGTGTAATATACTTATAAACCTTCCTGTTTAATCACTCTAGAGATAGTAGTTTAAAAGATCTAAGCGTTCAAACAGCGGAAGCGACTTTTTTTTTAATACTATGTAAAGATTCTCGTTAACCTTCCAGAAACGACTTTCGTACTAATGGAATCAAGGAAGCAACCTTTTTGTTTGGCCGTTGCTCCTGAGTTTTTTTTCATCTTTTATATTCAGGGGCAGTCATATAACTAGACTTATGTGTAGTACTTTAAAATGTGACGCGCAAAAGTATTTCTAATATTTAATTTACAGAATAAAATAAGTTTGTTTTATTATTTAAACCTGAAGTCAACTAAAAGATAACCAATTCGAATATATTTATCGCGGTGATAAACGGGCTACAAAACTGTGGTGATGCTTATGAGCTGACATGAAAATGGATATCTCGCAAGAGGAATTGGGTCCCAGTATATAACTCATAACTTCTCCAAAACGTCCAACTTTTATCATCTTTTATAACCGAATCATTTCCAGTCCATAAAGTAAAACAAGCATAAAATCCACAATCCCTTTTAATCCTTAATTTAAAAGGCTCCGTATAATGGCCGCCTCGGCCGCGTCAAATGATATTTACAAGATAGAATATTGAAAATCCATCGGCGCGGGCGGATTCACTTTACAGGCTTAGCGGCGAGCGCCCTCTCGCGGGGAGATGTGATAACACTAGCACCTACCTGTCGGGTTCTATTTGAGTTTGTTCAATCACAAGGTGGATTTGTATCGTCTTTAGATACGTATATTTTAGTTAGGTATAGCTCTAAGGAAATGGATTATGTTTGAAGTTATAGCTAGCATAGCTTAGTTTAAGATAGCTAATTTTTCACATAACATTACATGACGCCTGTTATCCCGGTAGGGTATTGCAGAGGAGTGCCTACAGTAGTTCCACATTTCACCACTTATATATAAATCCCTTGTAATAGGGGGCAAGCCTATTGCCATCAAACGAGCCTATTGTCTCAATCCCAAGCCACTTCTTCATGACCCTATAAAAACTACATTTTGTTTTCAGTGTATTTTGCTGTCAACTGTACTCGTAATTATAAAACTACCAAAAATTGCTACCTAAAAAATTTCAAATAAATGTAATAAGTAATACAATTCTTGAATAATATATGGTTCGTTAGGGCAGTTATCACGATCCATTTGTTTCGATAACGGTCGTACATACATAGGTACGTACATTTTATATAAAGTATATAATATGTAGGCCCGACACGCGCCGGTAAATATTCGGCATTAATAGGTCAATTAACAAGATTGATGTCGCAGGTCTACAGTTTATTTACCAGTGGAAAAATTTGTATGAAATGTATGTCATTTTTGGTAGTTTTGGCACATATAACATTACATCATCACGCGTGTAATCCCCGAATAGTGAGGCAGAGGTGTAGTCAATTCTAACAAATGAATGGACAAGTAAATTGAGCAACAACTTGAATTGTTTGTATTTTAAAATCACGCCACACCTGTCATTCTATGACAGTTTTATGAAATGGCTATAACAACGTGTACGTCAATTACTTAACAATAAATAACCCATATCTTTAACATTTCTGGGAGTTTGTAATGAAAAAAACTCCGATGAAACTGCTTAACCCAGGAATAGACCTCAAAACCCCACGCTCAATAGTCTCGTTTACAAACTATTCAAAAGCGTCCGTAAAGTTACACAGGATTATCAACAAGTGACCTAATTCTACACATTCCGATTTTAGCCAACTTTTCCCCAGCATAAAGTTTATTTGCATGCCAGGGAAACTGCACCTACCAAAGTTGAAAGAGCAAACTACAGCACGACAGGTATGTCGCATGCAAATATAAGTTAGTCATAAAATATAGCGGAGAGTCGGCGAACTGTAAAAAGCTCGTGATGAAATAATCTAATGCATGCAGCTTCCAGGTCGCGGCAATTGGAGGTGGGGTGTTACTGTGAGCGGGTGAGAGAGGAACAAACAGATTTTTATCACATGAACAATTTCAAATAACATAATTGTGAATAGTCATCTTTTCACTTCTTGTTCTGTGTTCCATTAGCAGGCCGCTGCTCTGAGTAGCTTAGTTAATTTCGAAGTGTAAAACAGGAAAATTGATAAGTCGATAGTGATTGGTGACAATGAGAAAGTTTATTCAAGTGAATCTTCTATAACTACCAAAATCTTTCATTTCATCACACTGCATAGCCTTATCCCAAGTTTGTTGAGGTCGGTTTCTAATCTAGCCGGATGCTACTGATTACGACTATTTCAAAATCATCAATTTGTTTGGGAAAAGTATAGAAAAACTAAAATAAGCTACAGGTGTGTAAGTGTATCTAAGTCGCTAACACTCCCACCACAACCCATTCCACAGCCAATCTCCGCTCTTATAGTGTATGATTCGAATGCGTCCTATCACCGCAGCAGCCCGCCGGTATATGAAATTAGTTTTTATGACACACGCCAGGATTTATACAACTACCCTCCTCGCTGAGCCAGCAATGGTCGGAACGAATTTTAGAATTTATTAGGGATTCCTGAAAGCCATTTTAGTTCTACATGCGGGTAATTTAGAGGGGATGTAGTTTTGATGTATGGATTTGCTGCTTGTGGAATTTTTAGTGCTTATTAGTGAACTACTGGAGCTGCTACTAAGTATAACTTTTCTGTAGACTTACGACGGTCTAGCTCTAGATGATGTTAAAGCAGAGAACTTGATTTTACTTCAATAAAATGAAATTTTGTATGTGTATTGGGATTTCCATATACATGATAATAATACCATCTTAACTACTTACTATTGTTTTAGGTAAGTTTATCTTTGAATTCTTTTTTGAGGTATAAACTGAACTTCATCAGAACATTTGACGTCAAAATTAAGGAATTATTGTAATCAAAAGCTAGCCATAATTCACACAAAAATGCACAAACTGAAACAACACATATCAATTTCCTCACCAATACATGAAACACGCACCAATTATAAAAACAAAATGGAGTAAGTTTGCCCCACAAAGCCTGGAGTGGTGGCGCATGAAACTAGTTATAGATAACAGCCAGCAGAGCAACAGTTCAATTAGCTGCCGGGCCCCGCTGGGCAGTTGATCATGCGCCGCGACTACTGGGAATTATAGAATAGAATAGGACTTATTTCAGACGTACTCCATATACGGTTAGTAACATAAAAAAAACTTATAAAGCTATTGTTAGTACATACATAAACAAACCGGCACTGCACAGGAGCGCCAGTTTATGCCAAGCCAATTCGTAGCTACGTGTACAGTCACGAGCAATGACTTGTTTACACTTAGCAAAATTTAAAAGAGATTTTCTCGAGAAATAACAGTTTCTACCTGAGAAAAGATCTATTTCGTAAAAAATATAAGTTCGTGAAAATTTAAAACGTTAATCAATATAGTACGAGAGAATCGCTTTTGAAGTTTCCTAAATGTTTCATTTCATTGCTTGCGTATTCGTAGGCTGCTAGAAATTGACCTATAGAATTTGTAAAGTATGATTTTTAGACAAAAACTTCGTAATAATCTGCCGTCAAATTCTCAAAACCAATCCAACCAATTTTAACAACCTGTTTCTAAATTCAAAACTTGTCAAACTGTACTTTAATATTACTTAATGATTCCTTCAATGTAGCCCGGGCTTCAAAGTAATCAACTTAAGTACCTAATGCTAAAATACAGTTTGACAAGTTCTCGCCTTATTCTCCAAACCGGGTATCAGCAAGTATCATGTCTGCACCGCTGTGTACTCAAATAATAATTCAGCGACATAAAGAAAGAATTTCAAGAAAGTGTAGTAATGCTTAACTAAGCTTGCTAAGTCCAGAAATGCTTGAAAATGCTGGGGTGTTTTGTGAATAGTTCAAATAAGCATGCAGTTACTACCTACTTATTTGCCAACTTATATATTCACTATGTAAATTCTTGTAAAAGATAAAGGACGGGATTGTGTAAGCTCCAGGATGCAAAGCACACGACAAACTGATACAAAATCTGTCATAAACTTTGTCTACTCTAACGTTGGCCACGTTAGAGTAGACAAAGTTTAAAGACAAAGACAAAGTTATAAAGCAATAAAATAACAGATGCTATCGTCCTCTAGTCCGTCGACAAAAATTAAAGCTGAAAATTAAACGTCCCATAAAAATGATGATCGTTCATATTGATCTGACAATGAAATGCAAACAGGATCAGCTGTTTGTTATTCTGCGCAAGTTGAGAGGGCCGGGCTGGGAGGCCGGGAGGTCGTTTACCTCAGCTGTATCGCGGCCGGAGGGCGGCAAACATCGGAAGGTTTCCGCATCAAACGTTAACAAAACAGGCAGCTTTGATTGATTTATAAGTATTCTGTTTGTTTTGTACACTAGTTGACATTGACGGAGTTTGTGGGGATTGCGTTGTTGTTGCTTGTAACAACAATTACTAACAACATGTTTGTCAAAACTCTTCTATAAGTAGATAAAGTAGATATTTCACAGAAGGCCAGTACAGTACTTGATCGCTTACGTTGGAAAGCTCAGTCATAAAATCCATCCAAGTGTGGAAGTCATCTGAATTTAGACGTTATAAAAAGTTGACGAGATGATAAATCTAAAGAGAGTTTATTAATAACACAGAGGTAAAAGAAGGAAGCATAGACGTAAGTTCGAATCTGAACCACTAAAGCGGACCGGAAATTACCTTTCGGGTTATCGAAACAAAACGAATTATTGGCCAAAGTTCGATGGGTGAGCCTTAGTATTAGAGGAAGGATGGACGGATCAGCTCCCCGGGGTAATTTACCCTATATGTTACCCCACATACGGTTCAGTATTCACTGACGTGTGAGAACTTCCAATTACGCTTTTGTTGCTTTGTGCAACTGTTCTTAATAAGTCCGGCAATATTGAACCTTATTGCTAAGTAAGGATGTTCCATTGTAGTATCATAGTTATCGCTGCAAATATTAATTAATAACACTGCAGCTGGAATGTATACCTCGATGTTTTCAAGTGCAGTTGAAGATTTATTTAACGAGCCTTTCGCCTGAAGAAGCACTTAGAATCCTTAGATAGTTACATTTTGTTATATCCTTAATTGATTTTGAAAAATTATATTATTGAAGAGTTATCTAAAGATACTTTGTTACTAACTACTGAGTGGCGATAAAATTAATCAAAAATATGTAAGCGTTGAAATTGTCAGGAAAGTTTTGAGTATCAATGTGGATGGGTATAAGAGTAGAGGAAGGACAAAGAAACGATGGATAGACTGTGTGATGGATGATTTGGCTAGAAAGGAGCTGTCGAGAAGGCATGCTGCGCCGACTCCAAATAAATAGGGATAGAAGAGATGTGATATACTAATAAATGTAGTATGAGCTTTAAGGTTACGTATCGTTCCGTCTCGACTAGTCCTCACTTATCCCGGGCAGCGAGTGCACGTACCCTTAAAGTAGTTCATCTACTTACTGATAATTTGGTGGTTTTATTCTAAACTAACTAGTGTTTCTAGTGAAAAAAAAAGCCCTAAAACTAAGAAGTAGCATCGAAACAAACCATACTAAAAGCGAAGCGTGGGCGAGCTAAGCAGGTTAAATGTTTATCGGTGATCGTTAGCGCAAAACCACTTCCAAGCACATAAATGAAGGACTATCTATGGTGAAGTTAGTGAACTGCAACAGCAATACAAGCAGAATCACGATATATCAAAATCCTGTTGTTTTAGTCCACATACGCACGTCACTTAGGTAAGCTTGCCAAATCTCTGTCTGCCACGGAACTGGCAGGTGACTTGTACAAGCTGACTACTACTAGCTTAGCCCCAGACTACAGGCAACACAACTGACCTGAGTAAAGTTTTTGTGACGAATTTTGACTCAAACAGTTTTAGGGTGCAGAATAATTTGAGTTAGAGGTTCCAGTTATCTATTATTATTTTTTATTTTTTTAAACCTTGCTCTACACTTGGAATTTCTCCTGTATCGTGGGTGCGTTTACAAACATTTAAACTCACATACACAAACAGCCAGACCCGGAACAACTACCTGTAGGCCATACAAATATTTGTTCCGTGTGGGAATCGAACCCGCGACACGAAGCGCAGCAGTCAATCGCACAGCCACTGCGCCTACCGTGCCGTCGATTATAAAATGTTTTTTTTTAAAGCAATCATCCATACCCTCTATAATCTATATGGACAGAAGAGGAGGGATGGGAGAAGTATGGACCACGTAAAGTTTTATTGATTGCCCGTAAATCTTCCCGTGTATTAAGTCTATTTTATTTAAAAAAATTCATTATAATTTTACCATACTATACCTAATATTCCATTAATCAAAAAATCTTTTACTTTTTCAATTATTCTTAATTATTCTTAAATTTTTCAGTTCATTACAATGTGAGCTTAAAATTTTCTTTCAAGACAGTATTATTATTTATGTCGAAAGACTTGTTAACCGATTCTAAGTATTGTGTATCGACTATAAAACTAGAAACTGTTTAAGTAGTACATTTTTCTACGAATTCGCCTTTGATTTTGAACGTAATAAAGAGAAACATTTATTTTAATTGAAAGATTGTACTGAGGACTTACAAGATACTAATAGGGTTGAGTGTACCAATAACCTGTGGATTTCAAGATCATTCCAAAGTTTAAACAATATAGACTTGATGTAATTAAGATAACCAACTAAACTAAGCGAGATAAACACACCTAAACCGAGTTCAAGAGCTGTCTATCTCATTATTGCTGTAAAATATTAACACTAACAGATTTGAACGCCATTTTATCGGTGAAATTCTCCCTCAGACATAGTTATTCAGTTAATCCAGACATTTCTGCCGATAAGCTGACATTTGAAATACGACCAAAGTACCAATTAATCAACAACCGCACAATAAGCTCTACCAACAGACTTTAGAGAACAAAAAGAGACAGAAACCACAAAGTGCTCATCAATGAAACCGCACATAGTGTGGCAACCATCGCAATTACACCGGAACGCTCACAGTCCAACATACAGACTATTACTGTCGTTATAAATTAGTAGCCAGACTGTGTCGTAAATAATTAAGCCTAACTAAGTCCCTTTCCATGTTAGTCGCGCGACTTTTTGATACGTTTGCATATTTCAGACGCAATTTAGACTGCGGAATTAAATGGATGGCCAGTGCAAGTATGTTTATTTTAAAAGACGTGGTGCGGACATTTTTTGAAACTGTTTAACAGCAGCACAAGGTATGCAGTAACTGTAATGGGGTGTGACTACTTCGACTTGAGAGAGGCAACTTTTTAATCTCTTTTGGATGGACGTTATATAGTTAAGAATTGGATAGAGTATTTATTTATTGTTGTTTTAGGTTGGTAGCACAAAAGTGGTATAAAATTATAAAATAAATCTTTTATTGATTCCCTAAATATCTACATGAAAAACGTGACTTCTTAGGTCTATCTATAGAAAAACAAGAAATTACGCCTCTAGTACCCGAGAGGTTAGGCAGAGGTGCACACATAAGTACCTACACCCTCTTTTCGCAAGTTATGTTTGAGTCCCATGTAATAAGGGACGAGCCTATTGAGATAGACCGGGGACAAATCCTGACTCTTGGTTGCTACCGCGAAATTAAACCATTCGAATAAAGACATAAAAAGCCAACATGGAGTCAGTGACCCAGTATGATCGTTCGTTTTTGTCTGAAGAAAGGCCTTTAGCCTGAAATAGGACTATTACTCATTTTATAAATAGGACAAAGACCCTAACTTTCTGCGTAAGTACTCTGCGACAGAATAAGAAAGAACATCCATAAGATAAAAATAACGTTTAATATTCATTAAGAATCTAATTTAAAACCATCAACGATTAAAACCTTTAGAAGTTAATTTGCCTGAAATATTCAAAAAGATCACCAATTCTAATTTCTTGATTAGGTAGGTAACAGAATATAATATTCAAAGACAAAGTGTAGGTGTAATAATTTCTCTTATATAACGGAGAAATATTATGTAAAAGATATTATTTTATCAAAGAATAAGGAGTATCATAATTGTGTGGGAGTTGACACAAGTCGTAGGAGGCAACATGTCTTGCCCAGGTCGATAAGTAGCTCCGAATATTACGAAAATATTTATATTAGAAGTTATTAATAAAATGATGTTACAGCACATTTACAATCTAGGTTATATTTTTCGAAGAGATAGACAGATGTGTAAGAACACCTACGTGTCATTAATTTCTATGAATAGGTAGAGGAGCATTCTGGATAGTGTTTGTTTAAAGTTTTGATCTACAAAGTCTTACAGAAACAGATCATAATTTTGTACCTAACTGAAACACCACCTACCTATGCATTAGCTAAATGACTAGGAAATCATCCACCCAGATATACATAAACAGCTGTTTTATCTCTTAAAAACTGGGCAAGTGCGAGACATAATCACACGCACACAGGAAGCAGCATCAAACAATATAATAAAACTATTTTGAAAGCTCATTCATATGTTGTATTGTATTTCATTAAACAGCAACACTAAATTTGTTTTTCGTAGTATGTTAATAAAAACAAAGTTACTGCTGCAGTTTGATGAAAAAGTCCCATATCTCAAAAACTAAACATCAAATCATATTCAAACCAATTTTCATTGAAAGCTTTTTTTAGGACCAATGCTAATTTTTTTCAGAATTTTGTTCCTCTTACTTTAGAAATTAGAGGGGGGACACACACACAAACATTTTACCACTTGGGAAGTGTCTATCTTTCAAATGATTAACTTTGTGAAAAGATGGATTCATGAACTTCTATGTCATTTTTAAAGACCTATCTATAGACACCCCGCATGTATAGGTTTGATGAAAAAAAAATAGGTTCAGTTCCATGTATGAGGAGCTCCCCTTAATAATTGTATTTGTTAAACTTTTATTTTTTTTATTTTTGTATAAATTCGTAAAGCGGATCACAGAATACATCTACTCGTACTTACCAAATTTCAACTGTGTAGTCCTAATAGTTTCGTAATAAAGTGGCTCTGACATACGGACGGACAGACATGCATGACGAATCTATAAGGGTTCCGTTATTTGCCATTCGGCTACGGCGACCTAAAAAACCATCAAAATAGGCATAGACAGACAAAACATAATATCGCGCTCAAAAATATAATAATGTGGTGGACTGGCACGCAATAATACATTTTCCCACGACAGTAACATAGGTCACATTGTAATAAATGGCCGGTACATAGTCGTAGGCATTCATAAATATCTAATATTTTAGGCTAGCAGACAGATGATGGCATAGATAGCTGTCTCGACTAATTTCTCTTTTATTTTGAGCCACACTTTAAAATGACAAAGGGTATAATATGAATAAGAACTAATAACATTAAGAAATTCAGGCTAAGGCATCTTCAATTTGTTCAGACTAGAAATAACCTATTGAAATATGATATTGTCAGCAAAAAGCAGGCAAAAAATAAAATTTTACATATAATACAAGCAGAGTATAAGCATTCCACTGAAAACGATATGCATCACAAGTAGTTACATTGATGTGCTACACTCAAGTATACAATAAACTCAGTTATTTGACAATTTCTTTGTAAAAATGCTTATTTCTCGTCCACATTGTTATTCTATCTTAATCTCAAAGAAAGCTCGCGGTCCTAACAATTCGAGACACAGACGCGACAGATAACAAATAAGAAAATAGAAGAAATAGCAGAACTGCGGGAAATGGTGATAAAAGTGGAAATAGTAGCAATATTCCGAGCACAAAGCCTTCTGTACAAATGTATTGATAAAGCCTACACATGGGGACAAAGGAAACAAACTGTTTTTGTGCATAAAAAGCTGTTAGACTTTGTCTGTGCAAAACGTGAATTTTAAACCAGAATTTTTGTCTGTTCTTTATTTTTATAAGTCGCTGGTCTCTATAGTCGAATAAAAAAGTTTGTATACCTAACTTTACGTTCCATATCCTAGAGTTTATTATTGTTTGCTCACTTTTCATCTCCTTTAGAAACTTGGGCCTATTCTATAAGCCAGCCGATTCATATCGCTAACGCTTTCAGACCGGACTGCGCACCTTTCTTAAGAAGATTTATGTATTCGACACTGAAAAAGTCAGCCTATCTTTACCTAGATAACAAACATAAATAGGTACTACTAGTTACCTAAGTGAACCATTTCCGCTGCACACAGTTATAAAGGGTGTAAAAAGACCCTTAACGAAGCGGAAAGGCATTTGTTCTCCCCGTCATTGCGATCAGTTTTTTGTTCTAAAACATACCTGGGAATCTTCTAGTTACGGAGATATTGGAGGTCAAAGTTCAAATTTTTCACAAGTTTTTTTTTTAGTTTTGAGTGCGTAAAATTGAATTTTACCGTAAAACGTGAATTTTCACGAGAAAAAAAAATCGTTTCCCAGCAATAATTTTTGCGTAGAGTTCGTTAGTTTAATATAAAGAATGCTTGGTTGACGGCTTCGGAAAGGGTCCGTTTACACCCTGTATGTAAGTACAGCAGTGTATCCATGTTACCGGTTTATGTAACAGTCGGCAATTCAATTACCGGCTAGTGTATTTACAATGTCTCTTACACTTAGTGGTCACAGTAACATATTAACTGCGCACTGCGCTGATGGGCTCAGAATGCTTACCGAATATAAGTTTGTTTTTAGGGTAAGCCTAACTTCTGTACTGAAAAGTTCTAACATCGCAGCTGGAACTTTCCTGTCAGTAAACAAGTTCCAATTGAAAGGTCAAAAAGTAGTTGAAGAAAGTATTTTTTTGGTCTGAGAATAGAACACTTTATTGCATACACAAAACGTGTGAAAATGCGTCATAGACAAAACGTGTAAAAGTAGAGGATCTACTTGCAGAAATGAACGTCATTTCTTTAATTTTATACGAGCAGCTTTCTAACTTACACCCACAAATTAAAATTAAAGTCTACTATATTTTTCGCGGCAGACCGAGGAGAACATGGCTTTCTAGTTAATTGGCGAGAAGAGGTGCAACATCGAGAAAAGTGGAAGGAATGGGGGGAGGCCTTTGCCCAGTAGTGGGACCACTCAAGCTGACAATGAATGATGATGAAAATGGTGTAAACAGCTACTACTGGCCTTATACCAAAAACATAGTTAACTTAAATAAAGGCACAAATTTTAATAATGTAATCAAACATTTTACCAATATATCTGTGTCAGTGCCAGTTTCCAATGGCCAAAATGACATTAAAGGCATCCCTAACACTTACTATAAATAACCGCTCACATTTTTCATCGCTGTCTTCAAATTGTTCAACCTATCAACTATCTTCTGTCCCTTTCACACATCTTCTTGAAGGGTCTCTAAATCTGCAAACTATTTTACGACAAAATTTGAACCTTATCTCTTTAGCTCTCAGGTTGAAAATTGTGGGGGAGCTGGATAAGTGTGTAAATCCCTTGTGGTTGTAGGATGATTGATCAAGTTTGCATTGTCGAAGTAGCAATTCATTTTATCAGAAGAATTTATAGGGCTGTTCACTTTGATTGATTTAAACATTTTGGAGAAAGAATTTGGACGTAGGGTCATAAATTAGTTTGACGCATTGAACTGTCATTAAAGAGTATGGACATTAAGCCGTACGTCATTCAATTTGACCTCGTCCACGGTGTAGTACATTTCAGTAGAATAAGACGCCAGCTTTTAGTGCACCACGATAGTTAATAGGGTTCCGTACCCAAAGGGTAACCAACGGGACCTTATTCCTCAGCCTTCGCCGTCCGTCCGTCTGACTGTCAGTGAGCTGTATCTTATGATCCGTAAAAGTTAGACAGCTGAAATTTTCACAGAATGTGTATTTCTGTTGCCCGTATAACAATAAATAATAAAAAATAATTAAAAATTAATGAGGGCTTCCTTACTACCGCGATGGTACGAAACCCTTCATGTACGAGTCCGACTCACACTTGGCTGGTTTTGTTTGGAATGAACTTGTGATCTCGTTCAGCGTCTTTACAACTATTATTAATTATATGGATAATAAAGTTACACGTGAAAAAAAACTGTAGATGAGACTTTGAAACTACCACTTAAAACAACAGCTAACTAAATTTCTAAACTTTATTTTAATAACACGGTATGAACGTACTAAATTGTTCTGTATGATACAACAATTCAGTAACCGAGAGCCCAACATTAGGACAGTAACGACCGACGTGAAATTTGCCAACCGCTCTAATGGCGCCGCGTCCACTGCGGCGGAATAAAAATGTTCTAACGACCCTCATACTTATTGCTGTTGTGAAATTACTTACTTAGTGTGTAAGTACTTGCGCATAAATCTGGTTTATCAGATAAAATTACAGGATATTTTATTTCCCCACCTTTATGGGTAAGTCGGTAATCGTCCAAATAACAAAGAAGAACTTAACTACCTAGTTATGTCATTCTTCGTCAAAATAACTAGGTAGGTGTTCTTCTTCGTCGTTTCGACGATCGCAATATTTATGTTAGTTGGAAACTGTAAGAGTAGTACACTTTTTGAACTATCTTAACCAGAACGAAGGGCCAACAGGGCGTATAGCTTCGTGTAATTCCCACACTAAAGCTTAAAATAATAATGCTACAAGAGGTGATGGTATCGACTTAAGACACGACTCTTATACTACAGCTAAGTTTTTCAAAACCAAAGTTCCATTTAGTTCTGTCAAATAAACTTAAATGTAGTAAACTTATGAGATCGTTACTCGGATCAGGTTCTCGAAAATCGGAACCAAGGATTATTTTTCCTAACGTGCATCCGTGTTCAACGAAACACATCACATTACATCTTCAACACACCATGATACAAACGCAATTTTCTTGTAGATCCTCCCCTCAAAGGAAATTAATTAACAAGTGCGAATGAGACACAAGCAGACTTCGGTACGATTATGAAAGAAACAGAAAATGCATGTTTTATTTATAAAGGCATAATGATAGCGCGGTGACATCAAAGGTGAGAAATAAAAGGAATTATTCATAGAGTAATAAAGCCGTGAGGGGGGAGGTGGAGGGGAGCGTGTTATTAATGTTTTATTATGATACTCTTTATAGGTGTTATAATAAACATTATTTAATGAATTTTTGAATATATTTTCGGGGTGTCTACCTTCCTCGAAATGGATAATGAGGGTAGATTTATTGGAATTAAAAACAGTGATGTTCTTCAAAAAGGTCTGGTGTGTAGTATTTGCGACTTGGTACACCCCATACATGTACGCCGGTGATGTATGACCAGGTACAGCCAAATAAGGTTTGTAGCAGGTGGCGCTCTGTAGGTTCTGTCTACTCCCATCGGAAAAAGTCGTTTTGAAAATATTGATACTACTTAAACATGTACCTATGATAGACACTCAGATTGCTTTGCCAAATTGGAGACTTTCAGAAATATCTCCTTAATTATCTTACCTAATTTAAAACCTATCTTAATACGTTAGTTTTTTATCTTCCTTTCTCTAATCGAATGCCAACAACTGGTATCCCTCCCCTGTCTATCGGAGGGACATCGACAAACCCGCCACGCTCCACGTGCTTCAGACAAAGTTAAATTGTTTTGGAAACGAACAACTTTATCCTAAGAAAAGATTGCGACGGAGAAAATCCGACTTTTTAAAACTAAAAGATTTAAAAAGTTAAGCTCCTAAACTTTTAATATTCTATAAATATATTTATGCTATATCCATGTGTAAGTAATTATTTTAATAAACGTAGAAATTGGTAGTCGGAATATTTGTGGGTAAAAATGAAAAAGAAAGGAATTGATACTCACCGAAATAACTGCACTGTTCGTCCTCTCGATCACCTGAAACAAAAACATAGAATACTGTTAAAACATACAGTTTGTCTATTTTAGTAATAGTATTTTGCCATATATAAAAACTAAAACGAATACACGAAGTGGAAATTGTAATAAACCCAAAAGACTAACATCATTTTATGAAAGAAAAACCACTTAATCGTATTTTTCGCAAGTCCCTTCTATTCTTTTATACAAGCCGTTACTTTTCCTTTGTGGAATCCTTATATTATATCTACAATAAAATATACAGCCTCCAAGGATTTCTCCGGAGGCATAACGGGTCATAAATCATTGCTACGAATTCGTAGCCCTCGTACCCTACGCCGTAGGGGGCTACGGCGTAGCGCGTAGCACGTAGGCACGTAGAGGTAAGGTAGTGACACCAATTTGTGTCTATTCACGTCGGGCGCGCGACTGTGCATTAATTGCGGGATTTCATGTTCATGAGTAAAACCGTAATGTATGGATATGTCTCTGAGGCAGACATAGGGAAAGTGATTACGATTTAAGTAGGCAATTTACATTTTTTTCAGGAAAATATTTGTTCCATATTTGCGAATTAAAACTTATGCTTCTGCACTCATTAGAACATTTGTATTAAAATGTTTGTATCTAACTACAAATGAATATGCCACAGTTGTGGTGGGTGCTCGAGTAAAATATGGAAATTAATTTTTATGTAAAATTTTGTAATTTCTTATTTTTTTATTCTCTTTTTGTTTACTTTTCGGGAAAATGTATTCAATAATTTGACAGCCTCGGCGTTTACCCTTGTAATAAGATCATTTGCTCGTCTCTAGGTCTCTTAGATTCAAAGATATTAGCATTTTAATGAACATACCCTAGCTCAGCCGATTAAAAAAACAAAATGGCTGCCATTCGCGGGGTGTGTATTTGTCGATAGAAATGAGATAATTAAAGTATCGGTAACCGGTAGCCAAACACACTGTATAACCTCATTCCATAAAGACAGCTATTTTCACCCACATTACAGCAACGCAGGCTAACCCCTCACGAACTGTTCCAAAATAAAAATACCTGTTCCCGGGTCTAACTGACCTTTTGTGTGAAACCATACATCTAGATAAAAATGTACTTGGAAAAGGCCGACTATACATAAGCCGGGCGACCAAATCTAATGTTAGCCATTTATTTATCCTTTAAAAAGAATTACTTGTACGTAAGGTTTATGGCTGTGCGTATATCTTTTGAAAAATCTACGTAGAAAAATCTAAACTAACGCAGCCATGATATAATTTTATTTTTAGGTTAGTCTGTTCTACCCCACAGCTGGGCAAATACAATTTAACAAATGTTTAGTTTGAACCACAAGATCTATGTAATCTATGTATTACTGTATACAGGAAGGGACATCGATGAACGGTTACTACGAATTCAGTTCATCAATCCTAACCCCACATAGAAATTTTTCATCGGTAATTAAATAAAAAACAACTGTTACCTACAAAAGTACAATATCTACACGGTCAAACTGTATGGAACAGCAAAAAAAAAAAACTATGAAAAAAATTATGTGGGGGAGGGAGGAGGTCGGAATGATGTACTAAATACACGGTAACCGATTGTGTGCCCCTGCCCCTTCCACCCTGTATATGTTAACCGTTCAAACGAAACCGAACACACTTGTGGATAGTATATCTAGCCATCTCAAAAAGATTCTACGTTACTGCATTTACTGATAACTCAAGCTGAGCTAATTCATTCAGACAGATTTTTCAATCGGATTCAATACGAGCGTACTAACTTGATTAAATTTATTTTTGACCGAAAACATGTCAATAAAACTTTTATACGGGGCCATCATTAATTCAGGTACATTTGATATAGAACCTAGATTCTACGATATTTCAAATAAATCTTATTCATTGGCATTTACTTTATTCATACGGGTGAACACCAATTTATTTTTTCTTCTCTTTATAAAAAAAAACCGACTTTTTATCATTAATATTTAGTTGTACATTTGTACAAGCGAGTGTCCTATTCAGAGGACATTGACCTCGTTAAAAATACATTAATGTATTAACGAGAAAATGAACTTGGGTCGTGTTAAATTCGATTTTAGTAGCCTATATGTTATTCCAGCTCATATACTACCTGTCTACTAAATTTCATAGAAATCCGTCCAGCCGTTTCGGCTTGAATGAATAACAAACATAAACACACACATACGCATTTATAATAGTAGTGTAATATCTGTTTCTACACCTGAAATTTTTTAACGAGAAAAAAGTCTCGTAAAAGATTTTATCGTGTGAAAGAAAAAAATTTCATTATAATGTGCAGACATATTCAGTTTTGAGTTCATCACGCCAGGTGTGTGCTACGAGATGTCTACGACCTCTACGCCGTAGCAGAGTAGCTACGGCGTAGACCTAAGAAATGCTGGCAATAAACAGTAATGAATTATGTCCATCGTTCTTTTAATTACGTTCTTCGTTGGTATGGACGGTCCCGCATTTTTGTGATGTCTGCACAACAGTTTTGGGGTTTCTGGATCTTTAATAGAGCGTTATTGTACTGTTCATAATTTTATTTGTTTTTTACATATTATTAGGAATTAACACGTGGACAGGTGTTAGTTACAATAGTGTTGGAAATATGAACATCGTAAGCGATTCGTAAAAATTCAAAAGCGCCAAACTAAATCCTTTGAATCTGATTACCCTAAATTTCAGAAAACCATTAAATATGAATCAAAACCACATTAGAAACCGTTCAACCGTCAAAAGTATGCTGGACGAGAGGAATAAGTACTTTTTGACCTCTTTTTTACTCTAATAGCAGTGATAGTCTAGTGGTGTGGCCGACGGACTACCGAGTCGTAGGTCTCGAGTTTGACCCCAAGACACGCACCTCTGATTTTTCCTTCACCGAAGCAAGTGATAATTATACAATACGCACAATGATTTTTCGGATTGTGCGTATTGTATAATTATCACTTGCTTCGGTGAAGGAAAACATCGCGAGGAAACCAGTAGGCCTGAGAGATATTTCTCCACGGCTTGTTAAGCCAAGTCAGAGACCCATTGGCGTCATAAAAACTCTGACACCAGGTTAGGCACTCACCACACGATAAAGAAAGAAGAAGAAGACTCTTTTTAACTTGCACCTACTTAAAAATGATAATATTTACTTTACCTTACATACATACATCTTATAAAAATAGGTATGTGCCCTAATTAAAAAGTTCAAAGAAAGCCCTGTCACCTAAAACCTAACTCATGTGTGTAAAAAATATTATAAAAAGCTGCGTGGTCACGGCGCTAATGACTTTGTGTTCTTATGAAGCAGATTCTGATGAACCCTTTTTATAAAAAAAAAACAGCTTAGGTTCACAAAAAATACTTCTGCTGGGTCCTTTGAAAATAGTCTAGAACCAATTTTTCATGTCAACGTTTCCGAAAAGCGAAATAGTGGGTAGGCTACACTTATTTATGGACGGTAATATGAAACTTGAACGTGTACGAATTTGTAGAAGACAACATTTTATTTTATTTAGTCCTAATCTCTAAAACTTAATTTATTTAAGTGTAAAAAATGTAGAAATAAATATAATTTATCGATTCCACCACTTAAATATACATTTGACCACCAGACTCGGCCACTAATTTTGGTCTTACTTCAACCCAAAACTCTGAAGCGACAAAAAACTTCGGTTCAGACATAAAAAATCCAAATAACACAAAACATAAACCCTCCTAAAACCGCAGCAGCAAAGCTAAACTAAAAACTAAACTCAGTTGAATCCCCAACCCTCGGTTTTAACCCTCTGAAATAACAGTGTGTATGCAGGACGACATACCAAGCTATAAGCCAGTATAAGCTGACCTCTTACTGTGCTAAGAGTCTTAATATTTCCCAGACCAATTGGAATAATCGCAATTTTTTATTTGCAAGAATCCTAGCATTTTTGCAGAAACGTCTGTTAAGATATAACATTGAAGCTTGATTGTTTATTGGCTAATCTACGGGTCAATTGATAACTAATGAGCGAACCTGTGGGTGTTTCACGTTCATATCAACCAGTCAGCGTTCATACTTATCGTCGTATTTCACGATTTACCTATGATACTCAGCTAAAGCGCAAAAAAAAAAAATTCTAATTAAACAGCGATATTAACCATCCTCCGGTCTAAACAATGCGAGGTCAGCTTATATTGGAAATGCGTAACCTGCTATGTCGTGGTGTGCGTATGACTGTGGGACATTCGGCCAGAATTTATAAAAAAATAAACTACTACCATTGTATGTTTTGATTGTTTGCTAATAGAGGGAACGGTAGATGGCAGGGGATGATGCTTCAATTGTTTTTGAAGAGATTGTCAATGTTTGGACTATGTGTGTGTCGGAAATATCAATTTGTGTTTTTAAAGATGCTATACTTGCACCCCTGTATAAACTGTACAGATGTTAATTACCAGCGCTGTGACTTTTTTTGAAATGTTACAGTTCCATGCTGAGATAGGGTCCTTTTGGCCTCCTTTTTTTGGTAGTTTTCTTTTTATTTTTTTGTCCTGTGCGATTCAAATAAATACCTTCTTACTTTATATTTAAAATGGTATACTGTATTGCTTTCTCATTTCATTGACATTGAAAGGACAACGATAGGTAGTGCTACAAGTGTGTATATACAAAATGCCTTTATCCAAGGTTTCTGTGAACATTTTATTACTGTAGTTCACATGCTATTTTGGTTGGTTAGCAAGTATAAAGCCACTAAGTAAAGCTAAACCTAGTAATTTGTTAGCAAGTAAAAAGCTTATAATAAAGCAAACTACCATGTATTATTTGGAACTACTCTCCAATTAATTGTAAGGTAGTTGTATACTAGTTTTATATTTTAATTATACAGTTTCATTCAGCAATTTACAACAAAACATGAAACTACACCTGTACAAATTAAACAACAAAATATACTATCATAGGCAGAAGTCGTGTCCAATCTTTTGCATTTTAACAGATCGGAGGGGTCAACGCCCTCTCGCAATGAAACAGAAACTTTATAGCAGGGTTCCTTTCATTGTGCTTGAACAAATAATTTGCACCTTTGCACAAAACATTGGGAATTATAATTATAATTCTCATTAAAGAGTCAACAGTTTGTGCTGTTTATAATACTAAATATCAATAGGATGCTCTATAATTCGTAATATTATCAGCAGATCTATTTTCATTTACCGGCAGTATAATTAAGTTTTCATTGCTATTTGAATACTGCAATATGATTTGAAGCTTTGTATTCAGTATTGGCACACCATTCAACATTTGTGGAAAGCTAACAAAGCGAGTTCCTTTAACAGGATCTGGGAATATGATCCACTACTTTTAGCCCGCGGCTGGCGTGAAGGTCGAAAATTATCTCGCGGAAAAATCCCTCCAGGATAAAAAGTAACCTACGCCTAATCCTGGTCATAGTCTAGCTACATGTCAAATTTAATTGATAACGATTCCGTCATTAATGCGTCACAAACAAATCAATGCCTTATTATCAAAGATCCTGGAAAGCTAACAATGTTATAAATTACTTTGGCAAGTTTGGGAATATTTTCTGTTATAAAGGACAAAGAGCCATCCCAAAATAGCTCAGCCTCAAGCTATCAACCGCGGGCAAACCACATGTCGTGACGTAGAAATGACGTCAACTATGACGCAACATCCTGCAGAGAGCCGTCGCTATGCGATCATGAGAGGCCGTAAACTTGCCTATGACTATGAGGTTATGGCTATGACATTATTCGGCTTGTTGCCAGGGCGTGCAGCCTTGGCAGGCAGATCGCTCTAGTGGTGGTTGTTACCATGACACAGTAAGACTGAAGGTTGTTGAGAATTTGTAGCCTTTTACATAACTTGTAAAAACACAAGGGCCTAGACTTTGCAGATTATTTCATCAACACTGCTCTAAAAACGGTGAAAGAAAATATCCTGAGGAAACGTTTATTCTAGAACCAAAAACTCGAAGACGTCATCGACCAACCCGTATTGGGTCGTGGTATATTATAGCCAACCCCTCTCACAGAGAGAAGGGAGAACATTATAGCCTGGTTATGATACTCCTAAGTGAGAAAAAGCTACACTCAAGTTGTAGCTGAACTTCAAAGACATAGGTTTTTTTAAAATGCCATTGAAATTCTCTTCATCGTTTACGTAAACCGTAAAACCTAACAGCCTAACCTTCGACAATTTTTATCGCTCCTATGTCGTGACTAGAGCGAATCGATCTAGTAGTTCCGGTACTCGGTGGTTGATCCGCCTGCCAACGCTGTGAACAGCCCTCAATGTTAGCACAAGTTCACGAGAGAGGCCGAATGTTCCGCCATTTGTTACGTAAGTCTCCAGTTGAGAGACCTTCAATTTATTAATGTCACGACCATTTGTAGGAGCAATAGAAATATAACCACTCTTTTATCAAGATGTAGAACTGAGACAGAACTGAGTACTTCCATGGTCAGTATTTTTGGGTAGTAGTAGTGATGGTCAAAGGTTTTATGCAGAAAAAAAAACGTAGAGAAAGTTGAAATTTTTTAGTTTTATCCTAACAATTTTTCACAGCTACTTAGTAAATGGTAACGTCTACGATATGCCTACGAGCACTACGCTGCTACGGCGTAGACGATAAATAATCAACTTTTATATAATTCCGCTTCTGGAAACACAGCATCAAACAAATACAAATGCCAAAAGTAACAAATATTTAATCCTACTGGCGAATTCAGCATACGCTTTAGTGCCAGTTTCAATCGATTTTTCAGCGCCTGCCGTCACCATCGATTAGACTAACTCATATATAATTTATCGAGCAAACATCAGCTGCCAGCAGGTAAAGGTCACTGTCGAGCCTCAATAAAAGCTGTGGTAAAATTAAATAGTTCCACTTTGAATTACTTTGTGTTACCATGGGAATCCGTTTGTTTGCTACCCGGTACGTTACAAACGAATAAATAACCCTGTACTTTGATTGAATCTATATATCGAAATTCTAAAAAACACAACTGAAACGGAACACATTTGGAACGGCAAAACATTCGGAGTTCGTCAAAATAATTCCAATTAAAACGGCCGGCAATGTTCAGTCAAAGCATTCACCATAAAAAAAAGGAACAATTCAAACGGTCCTCGACAGCCGATCGGCAACATTCCGTAAAGTATTATTAATGTTAAAAATTAAACGCCGAGCAGCTCTGAAACGCGGCCGGACCGGCGGTAAAGCTGCGGGTACACAAGCGGAGCATTTTGGCGCAAAATTAGAAGTGACGTCACGGCTCGCCACGTGAGCTGAATCGCGGTAATCAATAATTCAGGCTCCAGCCCCGGGACCGGACGGTGTGCACTCGCCGGACTACAGTGTACACCACAGTTTATTTCGTGCTCGAATTACAGCCGCCTGGAGCGATGGAAGTTTTAGTTTATGCTAACTAAGTGAACACACTGTTACATTTGTAACTATGATTTATGATGACGAAGTGTTGAAGTGTTAAAATGACAAATTAGATTAAATAAACTTTACATCAGATGTAAATATTAAAGCGTCTGAATATTCAGCCAAATAGATATATCAAAGATAGATAGTAACAAGTTGCAAATGCTAAGTGATACACAAAGTTCCAAGTGTTATTTAAGTCTCAATCGAGTGAGCGTCGGAGCAACTGTCGGAGAGTTCAACCGTCTAAGTCCAGACCAGTTAGTGTTATTAATATCACACGAGGCGTCTAGCCGGGCAGACAGCTAGAGACGCCCTACCACCTGATATATACGGCGAACGTGCCCCCCGGGACAAATATACAGATTGTCAGTAATAGCCCATGTTGGGGGAATGTTTCCTTTCCTTATGCCGCACAAACTTTGTGATACGGAACGACGCGCGACGCAGCAACGGTCTTAAATTGACTTAGTTGTATTTAAATTTAGAACCGTTCCCAAGATGGGACTTCGCAACTTTCTTAATGTGTACTCGTGCCATTTATTCTGACGGAGAAAACGATTCGATTTTCCAAAACGTCTTTCTAACAAAAAGTAGCCACTTTTCGGTAAATTGAGTTATCTCCATATTGATATGTCATCAAATTCTTTGAGAGCTTTCCACCAGAGTTTGGGATGGACTAAGCCAAAGTGTCCTTTGTCAAAGGGTATTACCGGTGAACATTTGGCACGGGGTTCAGGGAGTCAAGGTGATCGGCTCACGAGTCTAGACCGACGACGACGGCGCCAGATAAATCACTTGCGAACAAAAGAATCTTTTGGGACTGTATTTAGATACTATAAGTAGTAAACAAAGAACTTGATTATGAAAAATGGCGTTACTTTACCTACTTTTTAGGTAATTTAGGCAGACTTGAAGTAGACGATACTTAATGGGACTTTTTATAAACAATGAGATGCCGCATTGTGTTTCTGACTTCAAGTACTTAAGTCACATTTACGGTTGAGTTCAATGATTTTAGTGACGCAAACTGGACGACAATGAATAAAATATGAAGTCGTTAGAACAGTTTGTCGCAAGCGCTAAGTAAAGCTAGGTTTACACTGGCGAAGGTTAATGTGGACGCAGAAAGGCGTGTGCCACCGCAGTGTACACCACGGCTGAATATTTAATGTGTTGCCAGTAATAACGAGAGAGTCCTAACCCTTCGGTCTAATGTTGTTTTAAAATAAGTAACTTATGAATATTTAAAAAGGTTACATGCGTGGAATGTTACTATACATACTTATACTTCAGGCTAAATAATGTAGATCCATATTAATTGAAATTGATTACCAGCTATAAGTACCTACTACTTAATCGCATTAAATATGGGTAAAACAAAAGTAAAATTATGTAAAAAAAAACTGTTTTTATTTCAAGAATGTTTGAGCGAAATATCTGTTTTTATATCGGACCAATGACTCCAAAATCCGATAGATCCAACTCGCAAAAACTTTATGCTAAAAATGTTCCGTTGATTTAGATTGGAACGCGTACTTATAGAGCTGAGCGAAAATAAAGCCGCTTACAGCACACGGCTATCAAAGCTGATAATCTACGGAACGGCGCACTGTGTCATAAAAATACAACACTCGTTTTTATGTTTTCGGTAATAAATATATTCAGGCTTAAATCAGAATGGGTAGTTTGCGTAAAACGGGAGTGAATGGGAGTTGGAATAAATTAATATGTTTTCATTGCAAAGCAATGACAGAGAATTCACAGCTTATATTTTTTATGGCAAATAACAATATTTCGGTTATTCTTGATTGAGAATAAAACATTGCAGGGTTTTCTTTAAAAAACTGCAACTTTATAGGCCCCGTTTTTGTCAGAATCTGTAACTAATGACGTTACGTAACGCACCAGTCTTCCCTTGCAAGTACAATAGACCCATTTTATTAACGGCCTGTTCACGACCTCTGGTGATGCTACTGCCGACAAGCAACACGCGCATATGAACACATTACTTCCTTCTTATGAGTACAGACGTGTCGCATGTCGCATGTTCTAAGTAAATATTTTTGATCTCATCATTTTATTTGTTACAACAAGCGCTTGGGCGTGTAGCTCGTGGCCAGGCGGTTACATTTATTATTTACGCTAGACATTATACCTTGACATTCATATTTAAACTAATTTGTTTGTGCAAAGTTCGACACGCGCACCTACAGAGGCGCGTATCGTAAACATTTACTGATAAGAAGTTACACCTACGAGTACATTACATTTTACGAGTGTACAAAGTTGTACTGAAATATGCCTGATAAAGACTTTTTGGTGTTAGTATCAAATAGTTTTTTCTTTTTAGAAAAAACGGTTCCCCACACTAAGAATTACTCCTGTGTTGTGGGTACGTTTACAAACATTTAAACTATACACAAACATTTTAGTTTGATATAATAAATAACCTGTTAACACAGGTTATTTATTAGCCCACATCAAACTACTTTACACAGGCACGGGAGCGTTTATCTCTTAGCCACGAGCGAAACGCGTCATGCGACAGCGATTGCGTGGAAATAGAAAATTTATTAAAATAAATCGTTAGGATCATGCCACGAAACACTGTAACGCGACTTGCAGAGCGAGGACCCGAGGTCAAGAATGGGGTCTTAAAAAACCGTCCGTGCGTACGTAAACTTATAGTGGGATAATCTCTCTACATGCGAATATTAAAGATTCATCACTCATCTACACTTTCGATATGTTGATTAAAGAGCGCTTTCAAGTTAATAACACGATATGAGATTGAAGGCGTATTTGCCGTTCGTCTGTGTTGCAGAAAGCCTTTCATTAAGATAGATAGACTAATATCTGACATGAGTAATATTCAAGCAATTATAATCTGACATGTATAAATTACATTACATCAGTCTCCTTTAGCTAAACTATTAATATGATTTATTCATACCTTCCAAATCATCAAGGACTTCAATTATTATTACACAATACAAAGGCGAATTTAACCAAAGAATTTGAACGTGATCAGTACTACACCGAGTTCAAAAACTGTCAGTGTCCATCGTTGTTATAGAATAGTTGATACTGACAGCTCTTGAACGCAGTTTAGATTTTCTGATGATTGCGTTTATTTTCTGTGTGTAATCCGCCCAAACAGAAAATTTTAGAAATATAAAGCGTGCTCAAGCAAGTCAAAGTACCACCAGCAAGATGGTCAGACGCAGTACCCTGATGAAGGCACCAGGACGCAGCAAATAACTTGGATACCGACCTTATATAATTTTGATCCACAGCAATGAGGATACAACGAAGAAGAAATAAAAATCAGCACCGTCTTCGTCTTATCAGGTACTCCATTACAATACTGCCGCCACAACTAAAGTCCATTCACAGATAATATACAGCTGACAGCAACGTAAGCAGGAACCCTCCAGCAACCTTATTGCGACGGTAATAAAGGTCAGGGACAAAGTAACTGAGAAAGGAAGGACTGTATATGGTAGCTAGCTGACGCTATCAGTTCCTAGTCGAGTCACGACTCGGCTGATAATCACGCCAAGTCGGTAGTCGGCGGTGCAGCCGGGCGCGCGTGATGTCGTTACTAGCCCTGGGGAGCGATAAGTGCACTTTACAACAAATGAATCGCGGATCACTGCTAGACTGCTTTATTAAGTTGTCGTGGAAATAAATGTAGTCGCACAACACATGGCACAGTGCTTGTAAAGACTAAGGAGTACCTTGTGAGTGAAATGTCAAAAATGAGTCTTGAAAATCACACAACTGACTTTGTCTGCGTTACAGCACGTTAAAAGGGTTTATAGAAGCATGCTGTAGTGTATAATGCTTGAGTATTGGTATACACCCACATTTCACCAAGGAAGTCAGGCAAGTAAACCTATTACCATCAATCAACCACCCATCTAGACTCCTGGCTCCTGCTGAAAAACTCAAACTACATGTGTATGTTTTTTTATGTTGTTTTCAAGAATGTTCACAAAATAAAACCAGTACACCCACCATTATACTAATCTCTTTAAGAATTCAAGGCTGCTGTCAGCGCCATTACACGGGGATGTCATAGCGGAATATGACTGATGGCCGCTTGTTTCTGTGCCGCCTGAATACGTAATGGATTGTGCCCTATCTCGCCCCATCTCGCCCCCGCGCTTTGGGAATATCTGGACAATCTATCATCACTGGCTTCTATTGCGCATATTTCCAGGCTTTCAATTAATGAATTGATCTGGATGTTAGCTTTTGTTTTGTTTCTGTTAGTCGAAAACCACCCCTCTTCGACCAGCTTCGAGATTGAATTTGAGCGCATAAATGGTATCTGCGTGAACGTTTCTGGGTTTGACAGTAACTGACTTTTATTTGACGGGTGAGAACGTCACTGCCAGTTTACCCGGTATCGAGGCGGTAGCTATAGTCGTATTGTTGTGTGTAGTTTTTGGCGCGTGGACTTAATCGTATTTAGCGCCACCATCTTCTTTTTCAATATCATTACACAAATGTTTACAAACAGCGCCCGACAAAATCTTCACAAAGGTGATCGAAGGGGTGGAGTGGGTCTCATTTGAGAAGACACAAACTCAAAGTTGAACTTAATATAAAGGAGCTTTTACACCGAGGCAGAGCTTGAAGGGAATTTAAAAGACTCTGTACATTGTACAGATATGCAGCGGCGCGATAGTACCTAATCGATTCGGCATTACACGGCGTTGCCAAAGTTAAAGGGGACGTTAGCTCGAAGGCGGTGTTTGCGTTGTTACGCGATATTTGAGTATACTTTGGTGAAATGAAGAAAGGATTAGATACGTTGGAAGATTAATTTATACCACATCCCAGGAACAAATCCTAGGATGGAGTATAGTATTGTAAATGTGATTTTTATTATACATGAAAATGAATTAATATTATTGTAAGTTTGTTTAGTTGTTATGAATATGTTTGTCAACAGACGTTTGGCAATGGCTGGTCTTTCCCACTTGTGACCGGATAATAATGATGATACCGGTTTATGATCGATAGAGGAGTAGTGTCTTATACTATTTCTAGGTATAGGTACTATAAAACATAACATCATGCCTGTTCTGACCGAAGCAAAACATGTTGCAAAAATTTGATTATGAATTCAGTAACGAAATAAAAGAGCCTCATTAAACATCATTCAAATTCTCGTCGTACCGTTCCCCGACAATGGGCACGCACTCTCGTGCTGAAAGCCCAGAGCGCTGTCATTAACCGCGCGGGAGAGCACCAACATAAATACAGGTACAGTAGGATCAGCTTATACAAAACACTAGGATTTGCCCGCAGCTTCGCTCGCGTAATGGTCGGAAATTATACCACGGGAACGTTTTAAATGTATAGCCTATGATACTCGAGGATAATGTAGCCTCCCATTAGTGAAAGAATATCTTTTGGTTCGGATCAGTGGTTACGAAGGTTATCCCCTACATAGTATAGAATATACAGTACAGATGAGAAAGTATTATAACACTAGAGGACCTAGACAAGTAGCAAAACTTTCAAAGTGTTTCGTTTTTCTACGTTGCCTTTCAAAAGGAATGACATAAGCTTTTCGGTAGCTTATGTAATTCAGTACATTTTTGACATTACCATCATCGATATCCCTCATAGCATGTCACTTGATCCCCACTTAGTTCTCTATTTGGCTTTTACAAGTCGTTCAATGGAGCAAGCGACAGCGTACTAAGTGAGACGTACCGACAATGTCCTGTAGACAAACAGAAATGTAGAAGCAAAGGACTGTTTTGAAAAGACATAGGTAGAAACAGCAATTGTCCCTTGCATTCACAATAGAAATGCATTTCGTGTCTAGTCACAACACAATATGCACAATCTAGTCAAACCCATCTACTGTTATGTGCGAGTTTATCGTGCGTTGTTAACTGATCTTCTGCCCCCTCTACCGCGGAGCCCCGAGGGACACAGGGGTGGAGGTAGTGGGTGTACATGTGTAATTATTTCGTGAACCGCCTTACACTCGAGCGAGCCGCACGCTTTCTTCAAACAACTGCTGATAGGGTAATGTTTCAATCAGTTGTCGAGTGGTTGGACGGTTTAACTGCCGTTTGAAGGGAATTATTGTAATTGAGGTGTGTCAATGCGTCTGTGTGCATTGATAGATTAATTGCGAGCTATTATCATAATGAATAGCTATTGTCTTACCTGAATACAGCAATCAGGGCTTAAGCCAGTGCCAAATTGTAAGTATTGCTTTGTTATACATAGTTACAGTCTCCATCCCAAGGATTTTTCATTGAAATAGGTAGCCAATAGGTCGTCGTCTATCCTTTTTTAGCAGTGTCATATATTTTCGTTAATGTGCTGGAAAAAAAGATTTAGCAACCAGAACATTCAGAATTTGCTTTTAACATTTTGAAATAAAAATACCAATATTTTCAGCCACTGTTGAATTTTCTTTAGATTCCTCTGAGATTGTTTTATTTCTTTACATTTAAACACGTGTTCTTTCAACGAAGCCTTACAACTCTCCATCACAATGTTGCCACATTCAAAAAGCCTAGTGACCTTTAATAAAAGTAGGACCAGTCTGAAAAACAAGTTTGATAAGGCTTCGCAGTCAAAAGAGGAAAGGTCAGACTCAATGGAAACATTCCGAACTTAAATCAAAGAAATGATTGAATTGAGTAACAGAAATATTTGAATCAAAATTGTTTGGATTGGAATTAGAATCTCGATACCTGCAGAGGATAACACTGTACTGTAAAACTAGTAGTAGTTACTGTAAAACTTGCTAAAACATAGTGGAAACGAGAAAATAACAAGATTTTGTATGTGTTCGTGTATTTTGAGTACCGAATTTGACGAAAGTGTTTTACGATCTGTGTCGGGTTCAGAGGGACTAGACAAGTTGCTATCGCGTTTCGTATTTGTACAACATTTTTGGTTCAGCATCGTTATCACTTATACAATATTTCACTTTTTATAGGCCCATAGGTTTGTATTTTTGCCCAATAATTGTGTCATGAAAATATCGAGCGAAACTAAAGAACAGGACTAAGAAAACCTATTTTTATTCCCTCCGTAATCTAATAAAAAGAGCGATAAAATGTGAAAATCGAATAAAACAATATCAGTTGGGCTCGTACCTTCCAGGTCAATAAGGGTGTAATCCCACTGATCCGATTACGTAGATTGTAGGTTTAATTTCTTCCGAGACGGCCGTCGATTTCATTTCACTAATCTTTTTTATTAAATTCATAAAATTTTCATGATAGGTTTTTATTAAAATGAAGATTTTATAGGTGGATATAAGATGGGAATTAAAAAGAATAGAATCTAGCTTTTCGTAGAATTTGCGAACGAAAACCATTACTGTGTAGGCGTTAAAAAAAGCTCGATTCCAGTTTCTAATTATTTTCTTAACTGCTGAAACAATCTTGGATTTACAAATTATTACGTTTCATAGCCTAAAATTACAATAACCAACCCGAAAAAGTAATGATACTAAAACAATACCATTATTTTGGACTTTCACCACCCTGTGACGACCTTTGTTATTGCTTAGGCGTATGATTTTCGCTAAAGCAAGTTTGAGGACATTACTTAAATTAGGCCACTAACCCACGTCTTTTCAGCTCACTTTTCACTACCTTCAGTACATGTACTACTTCAATTTTCAGCTTTTAAGTTAATGAAAACTTTCTTAATAATATCTTAAAAGCATACCGGTGTCTGGTGTCTGGTTTTCTGTCTCTATTATACTAATTTACATTCTTAGGGGAAGCTTATATTAAAATAATCTTCTGGAAAAACTTCGTCCCTCTGGTGGCAGCCTGGCAAATCATTGTATTGCATTCTGGACTTTCTTTATCGTGTGGTTAGTGCCTAACCTGTTGTCAGTTTTTATATTACCCATGGACCTCTGACTTGGCTTGACATACTGTCGACAAATAAAATATCTTTCAGGCATGCTGGTTTCCTCACGATGTTTTCCTTCACCGAAGCAATTGATAATTATGCAATACGCACATGAATCCGAAAAATCAGAGGTGCGTGTCTTGCGGACTGGTGACTTATTCTAGACTCATTTAATATGTGTAACTCCAGTTAAGTAAAATCAGGCAAAAGAAACCTATAAATAGCTTATATGAGCTTAGAAAATACCGATGAAACTATTCTATTAAATTGGTTATCAGAACTGACAGCAATTCCAGTGTTATAAAGAAAGGAAGAAAGAAAATTGTGTTGTTTTCCAAGTATTTCGGAGAGAGAAATGACTCAGTGTTCCCCGAAATAGTTAAGAATGGTTATAGAAATATCTCCCCTCTTTTAAGAAGCCTATGTTTATTACTTCCCTTGCTTTCCCTTCCCTTGACTCACGAATCAACATCTCAATTCATCGAGCTAGGAAGACTACGTTCTTCTCAAAAAATAGACATGATTCAGCAGCCTCCTACCTAAACACAGATGACTAACTAACCAGAACTTGCTACCCTCTCCCACCCCAGTGTATTCAGGTAGCCTACGTACAAACATATTGGCTAATAACAATATTTCACATATGAGCGCGCCCTTGCGGCGAGAACAGGCACTAATTTGCCGACAACCCTCCCGGAGGGCAGAGGGTTGAGGGTAGTCTTACACTTCATTGACTGAGGTAAGGTAACTGCTGCGTCGGGGACTTGAGGGTTACTTTTAACCGCTGTGTTTTCATTTTGTTTATGCCACTCATCTATTTAGGTTTCAATTGTACATGGATCTATTGGCGCTTGAATGACTCTAACAGAGGGGCGTTATTGATAAACATTTCTGAAAGTTTTTCATGAAATTGTGCGGAAAAAGCAAGATGGCTGAATTAGTTCCGATTCGGGCCCCGCGCCAGAATATCCAAGTACTATTTTCCTTTATATAGGAAGTTACGTAGGCGATTTATTTTAGGTACGGAAATAATGATAGGAAATTGCTAGTTGTCATGTTCAATGTCATGGAAATTCAATATAGGTTCGTGAAGTAAGTATCGATCGATTGTTCTTTTTTCACAACTTTTACATACATAAACATCCCTTTTTCCCATGTCGGTAAGCAGAAACTACAGAACGCCACCTGCTCCTTACATACTCTTTTCGCAAATCCTATCAAACAATATCCTCTACTAATCCCAAGGGTGTAATCAAAACTTTAACAACAAAATATTCCATCAAAAACTCAATTTTAGAGACTTTACGCCTTCCAAAAAGGCTTTTTCAACTAAAACAAGATCACAACGGAGCTTAAAAGAATCTTGTCTGCCCGTTATTAAGTTTTGGGACGTGGTCGCGTACTGAGGCAATATTTGAGCTAGCTTCAATATAATATTGTGAGGCGACGCAACGCTGACGGCGCGGGGGCCTATCGATCAGAGCTTGTATCGATCAGGGTTTATGTTACGGAGGTAGGGTGGCGAATTTGCGGACGTGTAGTCTTTGCTTAGAATGGATCATAACGTTGGATATTGTAAGGGTGTTGGGTGCTTTGGGAGACGCCTAATTGAATTTTTTTTTTGCAGTAAAGTACTAAATATTGGATGGAATTTTAAAATACTTAATCTATCATTCATTCTTCTTTTACTACCGTCGTTTATGAGTTAGGATTTACATTTGCATTAAGTAGTTATTAATTACAGTGACTGATTTACGTCTACACGTGACACTTCACCATGAATTTCGACACAAATCTTTCTACTTGATATGATATGAATCAGCCATTCAGAAACAATACAGTCATTTATAATTGCAGTTGTTTCACATGTCTACCAAAGCTGTAAAATATTCATTCACACAACACGTAAAAAGCGCATTCAAACCATAAATTTTTAATTTGACCTTGTGAATCAGCAAACACATATTCATTCCATGTTCAAATATGTGACCATAGACAATTGCGGCGAGGTCCACAAACACAATATTAAATCGCGGCACGCATTCTGATTCGCTAATAGTTTCGCTCACGGACCGCACTGACGCGATTGCGGCCAGACAGACGGACAAACGGCCTTGCCGTTGTCACTTACATTCTCATTATACGTTTATTACAGATTTTATATTTATTTTATTTAATGTGTCTAGGACTTAGAGGTGAATATTAAATTGGGTTTGTTGCCTGAAACTGAGTCTAAGTGAGCTTAAAATGTTTCATTAAATGAATGTTAATTTGTCACAAATGGCACTTAAATACAGTACTGTTTCATTTATAAAGAACCATGCCCATCTGTGCCCCAGAAATGCCCAGATAAAGTAAATTACAAGATAGTACAAATAAATGAAAACTAGAATTAAGTTGTTAATTTTGAAACTTATCAAGCACTGGATAAAAAAAACGAAAAAAAAAGACTTCTTGTTTACATTGCAGTACTTAGTACCTTTGATAATTTAATGTATGTTTCATTCATTCATTATGCACTAAAAGTGCAGTTTATTTCGGTCTAGAATCACGTCCTTTGGCCGATTTATTAATTCGTTCTGATGCGTACGTTCATTCGTGCTGTTACTTGTTACCGATGATAACGAATATCTACCTACTATTAGTGTTGCGGTTTTATAATATATATATGCGGTTTTTTAAATATAAATCAACGCTTCAAATAAACAAATATAATTCAAGCAAAAATCTAATAAAGTAATGGCTCAAAAGACTTATCTCCAAGTCAAAAACATTCCAAAAAACTATCGGGTGAGGGGTGACTCCCTCCAGACTGTCAAAAGTGTCAATCATTCATTCAGTCTGCGTCTGCGTCTGTTTTTGTGTGTTCTCCGATTTTGCTCATCCGTTCGATAAAAAATCTACCTCGGCTTCGACGGCTTCGTTTTATGGATATTGATAGTGTCGTTTTATTCGGTGACTTCGGCTTTTTTCTAACAAGGACTTCGACTGTGTTTTGTGATTTGGACTTTTCGTTTGTGATACAAAATGTTGCGTTGCCTGAACTGTGGGTTACGCGTTCAACGAATACAGAGGCATGTTGTTATAACTCTGCCTCAAGAGTTGCTAATAGTCTTATCTATTTGGCTGAGAATTGAACATGTAAGTATCTTATCTGCAGGGCAGTTAAGTAGAGTATGCGTGCACGATAACTTGAAATCTGAATGCGAGACCTCATTGTATATAAAAATAAAATATTATTTAATACAATCGAACTTCAGGTCTTAACTTATCGTGGACGCGTGAGATTACATATCTGTCTACTTACTAACTAACTTATGGTATGTGACAACTACTAACACCCATTGTTTTGTTTTCAGCTTCCCATGGAAGATGCATTATGTCATGCTTGTTATGCATTGTTACAAAATGCTGATGTAAACACACCTAGAATATTAGGTCATACTAATATCTGTGCTGGTTGTGGCTGTTCCTTGAATGAAGCTAGACTTCACTCGCTCGAAGAAAATGGACCATTTTATGAATATTTTCCATGGATTAGATCAATACAGGTATTTATCTGAATCCATATACACCTATTACTACTTATATTGAATATGGTTACCTACTGGTAATCTAAACTATAATAATAATATTATAAAGAGGAAAGATTTATTTGTTTGTTACGATTTAACTCAAAATATACTCGACCAATTTTAAAAATTCTTTCACCGTTAGAAAGCTACATCTTTACCAAGTAACATAGGCTATATATTTTTTTAAATGTCCACCCGTGCGAAGCCGGGATGGGCTGCTAGTAACATATAAAACATATTAGAAAATAATCCTTATAACTATATCAGTGGAAGTAAACTTACTCAACTTAGTTATTTAAGAGATTGTGCGTTTTATCATTTTTTTTTATATTGCTTTATTTAACAATGGTAATTATTTTCAGAATGGAAGAGATAGCTATGCAGTTTGTCATAATTGTTGGCGGCGAGCTAGCCGACAAGCTGCCCAAGATTCTCAACGAGAAATGGCTACACCACAGTTACCAACTGCCCCTACCCCTGCACCTGGCCCTGCACCTGCACCTGGCCCTGCACCTGCACCTGGCCCTGCACCTGCACCTGGCCCTGCACCTGCACATGGCCCTGCACCTGCACCTGGCCCTGCACCTGCCCCTGGCCATGCCCCTCTACTGGCCCGGCCTGAACCGACCCCTGTCTATTTACCTCATTACAAGAGAGCTGCTAGTACCTCACGACACTGCATTTATTCCGACTGTGGTAATGCATCCATGCATTTAATACCAACATTTATTAAAAAAATGTTAATTACAGAACATAACTTTTATGTGCCCCGGTTTGCACGTGTTTGCCAACATCATCTTTTTTCAAATACTTGGCAAGAATTACCAGAACAATCATTTACAATATCAAGTTTTACTATTAATCAAATAGAAGATTTAATTGATATTGCAAAACAAAAAACTGTCACATTTGATTTTGAATGTGTAGAAGAAATGCCCAACCACATATGTCATTATTGGACTGGTCTCGAAGTGGCTGAATTTGTTCATTTATTTAATGAGTTACCTTTAGCTAATCTGGTACCATCACCAAAAACTGCTTTAGCTATTTTTTTAATTAAAATGAGGACAGGGGACAGTAACAAGAGGTTGTCTTCTTTATTTAATATACCTCGATCAACTATGGAGAGGCACATGAACAAAGTACGCTCATGTTTTATGGAACATTTTGTACCATTACATATTGGGTTGCAACATCTTACTAGACAAGATGTCATAAGAAGAAACCTCAGTATTCCAAATGCTTTTTTTGGCAATCCAAATGACTCTGATGAAACAAGACCTGCAATCACAATATGTGATGGTACTTATATATTTATTGAAAAGAGTTCCAATTACTTTTACCAAAAGGCAACTTATAGTTTACATAAGTATTTGAACCTGGTCAAACCATTTCTTTGTGTGTGTACTGACGGACATATTATTGACGTGATAGGTCCCTACGCTGCCACTCAGACTGATGCCGAAATCATGAAAGATTTATTTAGTGATGAAACTGGGCCCATGCGAACCTTTTACAGAGAGGGAGATGTATTTATACTTGACCGAGGGTTTAGAGATGCAATTCCACTGTTGGAGGCCTGCAATTACAATGTGCAGAAGCCTGAGTCGTTAAATGAGGGAGAACATCAGTTAACAACCATTCAGGCGAATAAAAGTCGATTAGTGACATTATGTCGATGGGTAGTCGAAGTAGTTAACGGAAGGTTTAAACGAGACTATAAATTATTTCGCCAGGACTTTTTTAATAGAGCTCATGCGCATTTAATAAATGATTTTAAAATTGCAGCTGCATTAATTAATAGATTCCATCCCACAATCCACGATCGGCCAGATTCTGCTCTTATAATAGAAAGGGCCATGAGGTATCTACATACCCCAAATTATTTGGCAGAATTTGTGAGAATTTATAATTTAAATAGGCGATCAGTCATGTTTAGACGCATCGATGGGAGGTTTCCTCAATTAAATATGTTTCCCGTATTTAGTTACTCTGATTTAATTCTTTTCTCTTTGGGCCCATATCAGGTCAAACAAGCACGGTCATATTATGGCGAACATGTTCGGCAAAATGGGCTGTACGATATAGAAATATGTCCCGAGCTGGAACACTCCGAAGAAATGGTTGCGGCCGTTGGAGGAAATAGACCTTATTTATTGAGGGGTCGAATACAATCGCGTCATGTTGGTCGGCGTAAATATTTCACATATATTCTAATTGATGCACAACCATCTAATAATAATTGTTTAGATACCATATTAGGATACTGCTGTAACTGTCTCGTAGGTAACAGAACAGTGGGATGCTGTTGCCACGTCATGGCCATAATATGGTATTTGGGATGGGCTAGATATGAAACCAATTTAACAGCACCAGCATCATATTTAGATAATATATTACTTGTTATTGAAGAATAAATCAATAAACACTATTACACTTCTTTTTATTTTTTTCGAAACCTGTACCATTTCACCACAAACCTTTAATACAGTGACAAACCGGTATTTTGTCAGTCTTAAAGCATTATTTTACCCCATTTAATTGAATTTAAATAATAGAAAAGGTAAACAACCTACTAATAATTGTAAATACTTAACAGACAGTACTTAATACAATTATAATAAGTATTTGAGTCAAGCAGTTAATTGATGTCAATTTAATATATAACCACAATGTGATTTTATAATCTCATCAGAAATACTGGTTTGTTACGAGTACTTACTGGTCTCTTTCCATATTATTATTTACTCGAGTACCTACTTAAGTTTTGCATCTAACCAAATTGTTTTCACATTTATATTGATGGAGATACTATGGAGACAGACTAGATAAATCCAAATAACTGAAATGTTTACAGACATTTAAGTCTATAAAAGAACACTGATCTGGCCTAGCTTATGTGATGATTATGAAGTTCCTAGTGGAAAACTAATAGCAATGCTGTCTGTAAACGATAAAATGTATAAACAATACGTAGGCAGTTATCGCGTTTAACGTCCAATAACTTTTCAATCAGTGCTTTATATGACATTAAATCTAGATATCATAAAAATACTGTTATTAAGTTATCGTATGACATAGAGCTGCAATTTGGGCATTGCTTGGCATTGCTGACTTTCACCTCCATACTAATATGGGCATGGTCCTTTAATCTAATTATAATTATGTATTTAAATTGGGATTTGATGACTTTGTGAATAAATAAATATCAATTCATTAACAGTTAAGTTACTTTTCTACAAATAAGCAACAAGATCCTTTTGTGGAGCTGGGTTAGATCGAATGATCGATTTTTCCACTCGTACGCAAAATACGCGCTTCGGACATGAAGTTGCGATCACTAACCCATTATATAATACAAGATCCTTTTTGAGCAAGCTTGTTAATTAATGCTCGTGCGTTCCACTAAGAACACTTACAAATGACAAGGGACCTTCGCCCTGTAGTGATACACGAATAGGCTGGTATTATAAGAATTCACATAAAACAAAGACTATGCAGTTCCTACCTGAATATCTCAGATCTGCAAACCCTGCTGCAACACAAAGCCGTATCGCCTCTATCAGTATAATCATTAGTTACGTAAAACTCCAGATATTTGCGCAATATATCCGCGAGTGCTTCGCAAAGGAAACTGGCAGCTTTTCTCAGCTGTACCAACAGAACGTGTATCTAAGAGGGATATACTGGGCGTTTTACATTGTATTGATTTTATATTTATTCGTTCGGTGAATAAGAGGAATAGGAATAATTGAAGGCATGATCTGAATAGTATTTTGTAACGACTTGGTCAATTGGGGTATCATCTAAAAATGCCAAATTTCTTGAAATGTATTTTGCTTCTTCCAGTTAAAAGCTAGGCAGATGTTGATGATGATTATAGAGCCTACACACCAGAGCAGACGGGGCTTGTCGGCAACTTTCATACGTAAAAATTACATGCTGCTGCCGCTTTGGTGTATAAGCTTTATATTCGATACATTTCCCAAGAGTGTATGCCTTAACTCCTTTTGAATCACTCTGAAAGTGATTGGCCCTTGTCTAGGTCCTATTTAATAAATCATTCATGCTTGCGACTTATGGATCCTCCCAACAAATCACGATAATGTAAAAGCCGCTATAATTTAAGCCTCTCGACAGACAGCGCACCTCTTACCATTGACATGGAATACCGCCATTAATCAGAGAGGCAGACGTCTTGCCATCCATTAAGGTGAGCCCTAATGCGCTCGCCGTAACTGTAATTATGCACAGAACAACACAATAGTAGGTACTAATACATAATGTATTCCATATGACCACATAGAATTGTAAAAAGCATAATAAAACCTCAGAAGTTTGATCCATTTTCGTGCCCCAAAAGGGGTTATGAGGAGTCATTCCGGATACCGACTTCCGAAAACCAATGTGTTAAGAAAAGGAGGTAGGGAGTATAATTTATGAATCAACTCCTGTAACCATGAAACTAGGTAAGCAGGTTGTTTACCACATAAAATAACAAGCATGGGTGGTATTTATTTAACTTAAAATTTTAAATATTTAATTAATTACGCATTACTATCGGTTTTTGGAATTCGGATTCTCTGTACTGAGCCTCTCCAAATATCGTTTGTTTACAGAATTCTTTGCAGTGGACTTTCTGTATCCTCTCTGTGGCATAGCAGTCGTAATATGAGACTCGTCCGACACCATCAACTTAATGTGTTCTAAAGCGACGCGTAAACAGTTCTGCTAACAGGGCAGGCAGGAACGAAAAAAAATTGCACAATATTTTGATAGCATTCTTTCATTACACCCCGTTACGAGACTCCTGCATCCATTCTGATCTTACAATCTTCTAGAGATCTAGTCTATTGAGATGAGGGCCACTATTCAACATTTGAAATACACCTCCCATCTCTTTTGAATCATAATCCTGATACTTGTATTGTACAATTGTATTATATAACGGGCTGGTTTCCGCAACTCCACGTCAAAGCGCGTATTTTGCGTGCGGATCTGATACTTACAGAGGTAATAAAGAACGGGATCAAATGGGTGTTGTATCTGATGTACGAAGATTGTTGTCGGGTTTTTGTAAATTTCCATATCTCGTGGATTGAGGGATTTTGCGTGATATAAGCATGATGTTTGGTTGCTACGAGGTGTTGTAGGTTGTTAACTATCAAAATGTGCAAAAATCCTGCCAATTTATCTAGGTCAGGAAAACCCGCATATAACAAAGAACTGCCTGTTAGTTGCCACAAACAGTATCACAAGCAAAAATCGTAACAGCGTAGAACAGCCATTGTGCTGAACGGGATTGAAGAGGGGGCGGCCCCTTTCTCACAAAAGGCAGTTACTGAATCGCGTTGTTTGCATTTGAGCACGAAAGGGATGGACGCATTCCCCGAAATATATGGATCGGACGACGGGCGGTGCTTAAAATATGTGATACTATTTTTTTTCTATAGACACGCAAAGAAAAAGAATATTTTATTCCGGTACTTGTTTCTTTAAATGCCCGGATGTTTCTGACGTATTAATCATTCGACAGTTCTACTTGTAAAGTTAATAATTTGACAAAATTATTCTGACTGTCAATGAATAGTTTTGCTATTGAATAAATAATTTATTAGACCTTATCTATGGCTTTCCCGGCGTTTGACCGGGCATTAGTACCTCTTTGATAACAATCAAATAACTGGTAGACTTCTGTCCGAAAAATGATCAAATGCAGAGATTTTTAAACTACGGGTCCTGATTTTCCCCAATGGACTTTTCCAATTAAGGGACGCTTTCTCGCGCCTACCAGCCCTAACCCAACGCCCCCCCATAAAACTAAATTAGACTTTAATACGGACGTAAAAGCTGCACTTTTTACGAACAAACTTTAAAATGACAGCATTAGGACCTATGAACGAAATGGTTTTTGGAATAGGTTGAATGACCGCTATAATGATTGAATTGTATTTTAGAGGTTAATACGATGACTTTTATGAGATCCAATTAATAATTATACTACACCACTCGACAACGTAATTATAGACTTTGACGCACATTTTGTATAATTGTGTACTTGGAAATATCTGCCAATTAGGTTTTAATTACGCGAAACGCAATTCACTGCATCTGCTTTCAACGATAATAACTAAATTGAATTAAAATTAAATAAATGACCGAAAGCGCCGTGTAATTCATAATTGAACCTGAATTTAATGCAATATTCGATAATCATTAAAATTACACCATTCAGGAAACTAAAATATGTAGTTTTATTATGAAAATGATCGAATAATTGACGAACATTTTATGTTCATTCACTTTGCATTACATCGGACACAAAACTAAAATTTTACGAGAAAGCTTTCAACTAACATCTAAGTTGCTACGATAAACAGCTACGGCGTAGCAAAGTGCTACGTGTCACCGTAGCGGCCTCTACGAACTTGGTCATAATTCTGCAGTCGGTCGTACGAGAAATACTAACTTAGTACAATTTATACGGGTTTAAAATTACGGAAGGAAGTATAAAGTAAAGTTGTGGGAATTAGTTTTAAGTCTTACGTGCTCTGTGAGTGCTTAGTTCTGAAGTTGGTGCTTACCTGAAAATAGAAAGACTTAGGTTAATATTACACGGAAAAACAGGCACGTTTTTGTTGAGAAAATATTATAAGCTATTTTTAGAAACCTGTTATTTCGTTACACACAATATAAACGCGCCGAAAATAAGGAACTTTCCTACGACCTTTTGGAAACTGGTTCGAGGATAAAAATAAACTTATTGGAGTACAAAATAGAATTACTTATTAATATAATATTTTATCGACACGTGCTTTGCGATAAAAGATCTGAGCGATAGAAAACTGAGTATCAAGACTTCGCAACGAAGAGGTGAGGGCTGCTACACAAATGTTCGGGAAGGCACGATATACGTTCAGGAAAAAGCCGCTCCACTAAGCTCAAATTCTACAATGGTAGGTGTAGAACGGTGTACATAAAGTGTGGTATAGTAATATAGTTTCGGGTAAGCTTTATTGTTCCACAAATACTACAAAATCGAATGTGCCGACTTACCAAGTGTATGTATATCACCTATAAGAATACCCCAGCAAGCTAATTAACGATGCAAGGTAAACCAAATGAACTCAGTCCTCTGCGCCAGTCCCACCGCCGACGACGAAGCGACTAGCTATCAACTATTTTCTCTCTCAAGAAACGTAAAAAAGATTCCTTACCAATTAAAGAGTTGCATATTATTATACAATGTCGCCCATGCGCATGTGACCGCCCGTAATTTTCTGAATATTCATGAAGAAATGTCGAAAATAAACTTTAAAAGGGGGGGTCTATCTACAACATTTTTCATGTTATTCAATTTTTAATTTTTTAAGTATAGTTTGTAGATTTGTTTTCTATTTTTTGACACATCTCCGAAGTTTATGGGTCGATTTGGATTCTGTTTATTATTTCTAAAAGCTTATGAGTTATTTTAACAGGTTAATTAACATTTTTACTAAAAATTATCGACGACGAAAGAAAAAACGGAATCGAAGTCATTTTTTCGGTGAAAAATTGTGTATTTATTTTAAAAAAACTAGTGTAACTCCATAAATTATCCCGATAGGATGACTTTTTTAATCGTTATTTGTAATCTACCACATAACAGCTACAAATTGACAGAACATTATTGATACCTAACTGTAACTAAATCCAAGATAAAACTCTAAAAACTCTGATGAGTCAAATTTAGGAAAAGATAATGTGAAAGTCAATTGAATGTTGCTCTTAGCAGTGAGTACTAAAAGGTTAAACTAATAATGAGGATGATAATTAAATTAAAAACAAACAAGCAATAGCCAGATTTTTACTAAAAAAATAAAAAATACAAGAATTTTAATTAATTAGATTTTCGAAATGGCCCCCACCCTCCTGTAAACAAACCAAAGCTCTCATGGCAACACTTTTGATTGTACGACGTAATTCTTCATGGTTTTATTTTATTTCCGCAGCAGCAGCAAAAATCCTAGCCGTTAATTGCTCGCGGCTTTCGAAGGGCACGGCATACACTTTTTGTTTCATGTAGCCCCAAAGATAAAAATCTAAGGGAGTAAGGTCGGGAGATCGCGGCGCCGCCAAGAGCGCCAAGCAATGGCACCTCCTCTGCCAATCCGCCACGGATAATTTTGATTTAAATAATCACGAACTAGTCGTGCGAAGTGTGCTGGAGCTCCATCTAATTGCAGATACATCCGCCTTCTTGTTTCCAGCGGTACTTCCTCCAAAAGCAACGGCAACGTATTGACTATAAAATCTAAAAACGCGTGTTGATCTAGTCTGTTTGGTAACACGAAAGGGCCAATAAGCTCACCGTCAATCATTCCAGCCCATACATTTATGGAAAATTGAGTCTGGAAAGTTGTTTCCCTAATGACGTGTGGATTTTCAGTGGTCCACACATGAAGATTGCGATGATTTGTTATACCCGCCCTTGTTTTTTCTTTAGAGATAGGTACCAACAATGTTCTGTGAATTTGTAGCTGTTATGTAGTAGATTACAAATAATGATTAAAAAAGTCGTCCTATCGGGATAATTTATGGACTTACACTAGTTTTTTTAAAATAAATACACAATTTTTCACCGAAAAAATGACTTCGATTCCGTTTTTTTTTCGTAGTCGATAATTTTTAGTAAAAATGTTAATTAACCTGTTAAAATAACTCATAAGCTTTTAGAAATAATAAACAGAATCCAACTTGATCCATAAACTTCGGAGATGTGTCAAAAAATAGAAAGCAAATCTACAAACTATACTTAAAAAATTAAAAATTGAATAACATGAAAAATGTTGTAGATAGACCCCCCCTTTTAAAGTTTATTTTCGACATTTCTTCATGAATATTCAGAAAATTACGGGCGGTCACATGCGCATGGGCGACATTGTATTAATAGTGAAATTGAACAAAATCGTGTTCAGTAGTGGAAAAGGACAAGGAAGGCTGACCCCAAGTAAATAGAACACACACAGTCTAGAAGAGAAAAGAAGACGTTCATCGCTGACTGTTCACACTGCTGCCAGTGAGAGCTCTGTCAAACAAACATCTCTTTTTAAGATGCTAGTTCTACTGATTCCCGCTAATCGCCGGCAGAGGGTCAGGTACTCAGGAAGCTATTAACAGGATATTATCCCTCCACCTAGGGTACCTAAATCTAATTAACTAGCAGCAAAAAGCAACCTGTTTTATAGCAAATAGGTTTTGCTGCTACATTCAGGCCATCTCGGGCGCGTTAACATAGTTAGCCTATTTAATGAACGAGCTATCGCTTTCACGATCGGAAATTAATTACTACCCACCATTTATATAGTCTATTGAATTTGATATTAAAGTATAAACTAGTACATTTTGATACAAGTGGGGAAAATTTGTCATTGCAGTCGAGGCGGAATTGCCGAGAACTGCAGTGACAAATGCCCACGTGAATCAAACGACGTTTTTCATAACACTTACGAAGAAATAACAGAACGAAAAGTATTTTTGTCATTAACCATTGTGATACTATGATTTAATTTGCTTTTTTCCTCGCGCCTTGCTTTCGCAGGTTGACGGAGAAGCAGAGTAGAAGCGAAGTATGAAGCCGCAAAGCAGCCTAATATTAAAAATAAAAATAATAAGAAATATTTTTGAATTTATTACAAAAATAAATGTTAATTTATTGATAAAAGCAAATAATTTTATAAATCATAATGTGTATTTATGTTATTCGTTTATTCGTGAATTTCGCAACAACACAATACGCTACAATGACAAAGTTTCCACACTTGTATCAAAATGTACTTACTATTGAATAATTTTCATAGTTCGAATTACTAAAGACGTCCTTTTTAGAATAACAAGTCCACAAATAGTCAACAAGAACAGCATTCATTAAAGTTTTTCATTCAGTAAATAATTTAATGAGCGGAGTTCCTCTCAGCCCGTGTTAATAAAGTTGGGGTAAACTAGCGGCGGAATATCGCTCGATCGCTAATTACAAACTGCTCGTCGTTGATGAAAATGGTAATAAGAAAAAGTATAGGAGCCACTAGTTAATTTGCTGTCGGCGTCGTTAAGATTAGCCTGAGATACCATCACTACAGATTCTACTTAACTTTAAAAACATTTTATGGTATATAACTATTTAATACAGATAGAGTTCAGCTTAACCCCAGTACTAACCGGGTTGTGGAGGTCAGATAGGCAGTCGCTCCATGTAAAATACTGGTATTCAGCTGCATCTGGTTAGACTGGAAGCCGACCCCAACATAGTTGGGAAAAGGCGGGGCAGATGATGATGAGAGTTCAGCTTATGGTACAACAAAATTGTTACACTCGCCTTACACACATATCTCACATTTAAAACACAATCCGCTATCCATTTTGTTCCATAAATCTAGCGAATTCATCTAATACTTTAATGAACTCAAACATTACTTTAGAATCCACAACCAACGAAATTCTATAAAAGTTGATACAACAAAAGTTAACAAACATTTCTTCACCTGCAGAAATACCCAGCCGACACATGCAAGCCTCACTAGTTGTTTATTTAGTTTAAAAGTTAGTCTCAAACTGTTAACTAAATAATGAACTGTTGAGAGTTTGGAGACTGCCTTTAAATCATTAATTACTTGGGCGAAGTCGGCGACCCCGACACAGAGTGACGACCATGACTTGATACTTCAGAGGACGATAACTTGCTACTAATGCCTTATCGATGTTCGTTAACTATTTTTGGACATGCAGCATTAAGTGTGAATTATTAAGAACAGGCATACATTTTCAAAAATGTATACGTGTTCTCAATAAAACTAAGCAATTAACACCATTATGGCACTGTTGGAATTTTGACTTTGACAACGTTGAAGTCAACAGAGTGCTTTCATACATACAAACGACCATTTATATCGCCGTCGCAAAGCTTCACAATCAAGCTTTACAACATGCAGTTAGTTTACTAATTGAAGTCCATCCTCTGGAACATACATCCAGATAGTGTTACAAAATCTGAAGTACAAAAGGCTGGCTCTCAATTAATCGCAAAACGGCCAGCATGTACTAATTTGCATAGTGCGAGCACCGTCATGGCTATCCACAGTTTGGTTGCAACGCATACATGTCTGTTTGGACAGCACACCCACCCTGATTAGCAAACAGCTGCTGGATTGGGCATTTGCATTGAAAGGAGCATAAGCTTTGCACTGAACGAAATTGTTATCATTAGATTGATTAGTTCTTATGATTATTTTTTTCCAATCATGAGGTTTTTTCTGGCCATTCTCAAGTTGGGAGGATAATTAAAACTCAGAAAAGGTAAAAGTATAATAATGAGAAGAGCGGAAATAATAACTTGCAAACGTTCGATTTTTTTGTGTTTGTGAGCATGTAATACGGTAAAATTCCAGTGCAAACTATAAATGTTACTGGGAATATAACTAGTATTCCCAGTAACACCTGTATTTGTCACCAAATAAATAAATCTTATTTTTACTGAAAAAGAAGAGCAACTATATGTAGTTGTCAATAATTTACGTACCTATACGATTAGCTAAAGGATTTATAAACAAAAATTTACTTAACTTTCGCTAAACAAAAAAAAAACTTTCGTTTGATCTTACTAAAGTGTCTGAAAGGGGCTAATTGCCGCAGCAGTGCAGGCGGTCGGCCGCTGTAATTGAATAAGGCCGCGTCGCTGTGGACACTCGTGCTTGACCAACACACGTATAACGTGACTGTGCTACTGCAACTTACGCCCCGTCCACGACCTCAGGCAATACGACTTGCGTCAAGCTTCATACGTATTTGTCACTGGTTTCTTTCGCGTAGAAAAACGTGTAGCGGTCAAACTTCCGTCAAATCGACCTGATTGGATTCTCAACATCAGGTTTTGTTATAATCTACTGTATATTATGTAAAAGTCCGCTATCCGCATCCAGTCCAGAGACGGGCCTGGTTAGTTTCACTGTTGTTTGACCATGTCGCGTTTGCCGTCACAACCCGCAGGTACAATATGAACGTGCGGCTCGTGGCCAAGCTGTTACACTTGAAGCTAGTGCAACTTGGTGTGAGCTAAGTTTAAGTACAAGTTAGCTTTGGTTGGTAAGTTGAAGTGTAGGCTTAGTTTTAATATTACGGGTTGCTGTCGTAGTTTTTAATTAGGCTTCCAAGTTTTGTGAGAACCAATCATAGATAAAGCTTTAGTTTTAAAGCATAGGTATGTTTAGGGGGTACATGCTGACAGTGGCAAACGTCACAGAGTATTTTGATAAATATAACATTGTGAAATTATGAAATATCACTGTATAGTTCGCTGTAGAATTGAAAAAAGATGTATGAACTATTCCAATAGTACTTTCTCAGTTATTTTCTCTTCGGACATTGCAGTAAAAACACCGTGACTAGTACTGAAGGCTGCGGAATGCTGTGGACCGCAGTTACAATTTGAACTCTTCCATGGCCGTTTACAATTATCCAGTCTTAACGAACAGTACCGATTCCATGACAATTAAGAGGTAACGAAACTGAACCCGCTCACAAACAGCACTTGGCTAGTATTTAAAGCCGAGTTAAGGCTTTAAGGCAGGACCAAGTGGCGCCGGTCGAGCTCGTAAATATTCGACCCGACGGGAATCTAGCCACAGGAGTGGCGTCATGGTGGATTGTATTGAATTGAGAAGTGCTCACGATCGCTACAAAGATGATAGAAGGCCAGTATGGCGTTGACTGCATTGTGTATTTGAATAAAAGATGGGAATAGCGCTGTCTTGAACGCTAAACCCGCCTGTGACGCGTTTGCGGTTGATTTGAAGACGATCATGTCTCTGGATTTCTGTGAGATAAGCGTATGAATTATGTCGAATAATTTAAGTTTTTTAACTAAAAAAACAATAAATAGTTAACACAACTATTCATATACCGAGTTTTTATCAATCCATTTTAATCAATTAAATGAATAGTTTATTTACCCTATAACAATAATTTTCTCGTTTCTGTGGCCTTCATACTAATGGATAACATTAAAAGCGACTAATACAATAAATTTCAAAAACATCGAACGATTGAAAACTGCTATTAGAACGATAAAAATATTGTTATATGTATTACTACTGAAAACAAATAAGAACTTTTAAACTCTACAAACAAAAGCATACAAAGTGTGTAAATAATTAAATAATAAAAACATTATATAGAACCATGAAACAAATAAGATAAACATCAGATAGAGACATCGAACTGAATATTACCAGCAAGATACGCTGCGACACAACTTTGAAGCGAGCTTTTTGTTCTGCTTGCACCTTTTGGAAATATGCAAGGTACGACAGAGACAACAAATACTAAGCCGAAACGATTTTCCGCAATGTGTTTTAGCCCTTAATTCGACATAGCTACACAGAAGTTCCACAGCGCAATTATACCTTTTTAGGGTTCCACACCCAAAAGGTCCCGTATTACTTAGGAAGTGCTGTCTGTCTGTTCGTCCGTCTGTCACATGACATTATCGTTTTTACAGTTAGACAGGCTAGACATAGACTGAGTTATGCTGAGGCCGCTATAACAATAAATAAACACAAAAAAGTTACAAATTAAAGGCTGAAAGTAACACGTTTGAAAGGACTTCCAAACGAACGTGTTATTTTCAGCGTTTTTAGGGTTCTATTACTAAGCCTCCGCTGTCCGTCCTTCCGTTCGTCCATCCGTCTGTCTAACAGCGGGATGTATCTCATGATCCGTAATAGATAGACAGTTGATATTTTCACAGAATGTGTATTTCTGTTGCCGCCATAACTACAAACAATAAATTAAAAATTATCCCCATGCTACAATGGTACGGAACCCTTTATGCGCGAGTCCAACTAGCACTTGGCAGGTTTTTATAATTTACGGGACTCCGACGGCAGTCCGACTCTCACTTGGCCCGTTTTATCTTATGTAGTGTATTGCACTCACGTAGAGATAGTAAATCAAAGTAAAATATCGTATACACGTGCACTTTAAACTTAATTATAGATCTATGCTGCTACTGCAGTATTTCTAGTTTTCTTTGAACATAAATACATCTATCTATTTTTATGCAGGGTCGTAAAAAATGATTTACGTCGTAATGTCAGTGAGGCTTCTGTCCTTATCTTTTTAATGATTATCCGTAATCGTTAAGTTTTTATGTCCGTAGCTTTGTCTACGCCGTAGCACCGTAGCGCGTAGAGGGCTACGAGAGGGCGTAGACAGCGGATTCAAAGGTGGGGCTCGACTCAATGAGCGTTTATAACACGATGATATCTTGTATTAACACGGGTACTCGACTCGAAGTCACTTCCGTGTTGAGAGATTCACGCATGCGGAAAACTATGATATTTGTTCATGCATATTTTTAAGAAAGGACATTTATTAAAAATCTGTAATCGTAGATAAACTTATGAAATATAATACTGTGGTTAATTGCACATCAGAGTTCTGTCTATACTAGGAGGCCGTTATTTTACGAGAGTGTGCTATCATAATTTGTATAACTTGTAGAACTACAGTCAATCGTCAGGCTTCGTCGTAACGGTTAGGACCTAACCAAAGCGATCGTCATGCGAAGGTGACACAGGTGACCGTCGTGTCCATTTTGTATGACGAACCCGCACATGTCGTACACGCGGCGACACATCAAACTATACATTTCCAGTATAACATGGCCTCTCTTTGTATAGATTTCCCGTACAATGACTGATCCGCATAAACTGGTTTTGTATAGCTGATGGTCGCCGTGCTTACCAGCAGAGGGCACTTCCCAGTTTTCCAAACAAATGAGTGACATATGAACACGACGATAACGTATTCGTGCAACCGATCCTTTTGGCTTAAAACACGATGTCAGCCTTGACGCAGGTCTATTCACAGCCTAATACATAATAAATATTTTTCAACACACTAAGCTTCAATCATGGTAGACGCGAGGGAGTGTACCGTCACGTTAACGACGTCTAGCCGGCAGAATGGACACACCTTTCGCCGACATGCATCGTATGGGGCAAAGGTAAACATTACATACCGCCTAGAAGTAGCGATGGAGATTTATACGGAGGTTCTATTCAGGCGAAATTTAAAATTTAAGTAGATCCGTAGGTAAGAATATACTTCAGGGAGTAGTATATTTTTAATTAGTATTATGGCTTAGTTAATAAGTAAAATCGGCAAATTACAAACTAAACAATATACTTCTACCGTTTTAATAAAAGACAGCTAAAATAATCTTTTTATTACGCTATAATGATGCTCAAATCATAACCAATCATCGCATTTACCCTCCAACACCCACGTCCTCGGGGGAAGAAACCCATTGTTATCGATAACTATAGAAAACACGACAGTACACGAAAACATCCTCATTTCGAAGTACTCGCTTCAAACATGGACGAGTTTGACCCAAATGTTAACACAATAATATAATAACTGACAGTCATGTATTTTCGTATCGGAATCAATAAATAATACACAAATACTATCTGTAACTAGCTGACTTCCGCTCTATTAGCATTATTTTCATAATTCTTGTGCCTTGGCGTGAGAATGATATTGTAAATAACAAAGAAAAACGTTTTAAATTTGCAACAGAAGAAAGTAACATATTAGAATTGAAACTCGGCAAAAGAAGAAGCGTAACTGTGAGCAGTGTCAGCCTAAATATGCAGACTAACATAATACGTAGCTTATACAACATTATTTTAAGGACCATACTTTTATAGACCAGTTAGTACATTCAGCGGCTGACCTCAGATGTACCAAAAAACAGATGTAAAAGTATTTTCTCTCCTAACCGTACATAACACAGCTCACAACTAAACTAACACAACCTCAAGCCAACCACTACACAACAGTGAACAGGCTATAACATGAGGTCCAGTGTGTACACTCTCGCCCGGACCAGTGTTGCCAGCGACTAAATATAAAGCTGTCAAACAAACACATTGACGTCACGATCAAACTTGTGGTGTACCTAGTAAAATTTCAGCTTGGGTTTGAATATAATAAAGTATGTTGTTATGTAAAATTAAATAAAACTAGTATCTTGTGCGCATTATCTTACGTAATTGTCGAATTATGGGTGTTTGCCTTTATAACTACCGATCCCGTCAGAGACCACAGGCGTGATGTTATGTAAAAGATATCCTTTTTTATGCTATTACTGCCTACACGTAATATAAGCTCCACCTGACCTCTCTTCAGTCTTCTGTAAGGATCTATGTTTGCGCGTCTACCCTCGCCCGGGGCATGGTGTTACCAGTGACTAAATATAGCCGGTCACATAAAAACAACGCACGGCACTGTCAAACTTGTAAAGGCCTATAAATAATTAGCCTAAAAAGGTTCCACGCATATTTTTAGACATCTTATGTAAGAGGGTTCTTCTGCGAACGAAATGAAGGTATTTTTCATCAAATTATTTTCGGAGTTTCTCGAGAGACTTATGTAATAATATGGTGCCTTTTACTTACCAAATTACTACTACCGAATACAAGTCTACGTGACTTACTTTCAACAACAATGTGAAATACTTGAAGAAAAGTCCTAATCTATTGCTGCATAAGTTTGAAAATTTGTCTACTAGCAAGTTCTACAATAACACAGTGGATGTTGATGAACTGTCAAAATGTTAAGTGTTGCCATTGTAATTGTGTTACACAATTAGGTACCCTGCTGGTTAGTCAAAAAAGCTTGGACTACAAAGAACACATGCTAAAATTGAAAACCTTTTAAAACCTGAAAGCGTTCCAACCTACAAGAGCTCCCGGCAGTCAGTCTAGTACGGAGATCAAACGAACGGTTCCTAGCCATTGAGTGGTTCGTAACTTCAAAAGGAATCGTCCGATCAATGGACGGTCACCAAATATTTAGCTTTCATAGCACCCGCAATCTATGCGCTTTATCCGGTATCACGAGTGAGTTAAATAACAAAAGAACTTTGAAATGAACTGCTGATTTTCATTTTACAGACAAAAGGAAAGCCTAAACTGCCCGTTTTTATGACAATGAAATAGAAATTCAAAAAAGCCAGACTTCTTCATGTTGCCAACCGAATTTTTTCACCACAGACAAACTGGCACATTTGTTCCAGGCCCCAATTTGTCCGCAAATAAAAGAAAATCGACTAGCGGAAACATTGACATATCTCCATTAGGCAACAAGCTTGCGGTAGACTGCCGATGGCCTGCCCTTGGCATCTGACCTCGGGAATGTCCGCAGCATTACATTTCGACAAAGGAAGGCTAAATATTCTCGTCGCCAATTAGAAGATCTCAGCGCCAAAAAAGAAAGTGCAGACAATTTAGGACACGCAAAACTTAAGATTTACTTTAGGCGTTGGCTACTTTCCAGGATTTCTAGCTGTCTAATTTCTTTGCTTGTAAACTCGTTTTCCCCCTAAGAATCACACGTCAAACGCGATAAAAAGCATTACTGCAATCGCAAAACCACAGACACTAAAGGTAACGAGTTTCTTGGCCTTCCGAGAATGCAAAGTTCATCAACTCCTTGAAAAATTCCACAGATGAAAATGTTCAACGGGACGATCAAAATCTTAAGAAAGCTTTTATGAAAATGAAGATGATTCCACGAAGGCATGGCAAGTTACTTAGCGGCGCCCGGCGGGAAGATCAAATGTAACCTAAGTGTTCTTCACTTTCATCTCTTTAAACTATGTGAAGTACTTTTCTGCTTTCAAAGAATTGCTGGTATTCTTTTCGTCATAGAGCCATTGGATGCAAATCCTTGCGTAGGTATTACCTATTTATAGAAGAAGCCGTTACCCTTTGCCATTTCTGACTACATAGTTCCTAAGAAATCTTAAAACTCTAATCTGAGACAACTATTTTTATCCAATGAGGACAATTATTGGTCCAAATAATAAATAGACTTGTAAGAGGAAAACGTTGTACCTTCTATCACAAATTTGAGTGTCATAAATACCGAAACGGTCGCTAATATACATATCGATTGCCAGCTTATTGCCTCAGGGCCATTACAGTAGGCCATTCCTTTTAGATGAGAAACTGCTTCGCGCCTAGATAAGTTACAGGCACGCTTGGTATTCTGCCAGGAATTCAATTATATAACCCCTTACAATTGAAGTGAGTATTATATGACGATTCTCCTACAGGACCCAGTCAAGTAGCTAGTAGTTTTAGTTTAGTGTAAAACACAAATACAGTTTGCGAGACTGGTGTATTGAAGTAGGTACTGCCAGGACAATCTATATCTATACTATATAATAAAGCTGAAGACTTTGTTTGGTTGAACGCGCTAATCTCAGGAACTACTGGTTCGAATTGAAAAATTATTTTAGTGTTGGATATTCATTTATCGACAAAGGCTATATAACATTACGCTACGACCAGTAGGAACGGAGCATCAATGAAAAATGTTGCAAAAGCGGTAAAATGTATTGTTTTTAGAGATTTCGTTGCATGCGCCGCGTAAATGGTTAAAGCTACGCAACAATCACGTTTGACGAAATTGTCCGAAAATTGTATTTTTATAATATTTCACGCGGACGAAGTTCGCGGGCAACAGCTAACTAGTAAGTGTGAGTCTATTGTTTAAAAAATCCAGTCAAATAAGTACCCTACATTACTTTAATTAATCTCGAGCGGTGGCTGTAGCCTGGACCCTTATTACAATGGCTGAATTGCGACAGTAGCAAACCTAGAAAGTACAATAAATTCATCTTTTAACCAAGGGTCAGACGACCCCGAGTCAAACTCAATATCAAAGCGTCTCTTTAAAACAAAAACCATTTGAAGCAGCCGTTTCATGTCGAAAGTAATTAATCATAGACTTAGGACAAGAAACGAGCGGTCATCGTGTCTCCAGCATCTGTTACTAAAGACATAAAACACGAGAACTTCTAGTGCTTCTCAGTTACTGCCATTTAAGTACAGTTTAATACGAGCGCGCTCTTTGGAAAGTACTCGTCACTTTTCTTAGTTATATTTATCAAAATTAGTGTTTATAATAAATCTCCTGCTTTTATCCCAATTTATTTCGTGTAGGCGCAGCATATTTCCTTCTTCCTTACTTCTCTATTAGTCGTCATTTTTTAAGTCATCAATTTCTAGCTATACAATTTTTCACACTGTCCATCCATTATAATTATCCAACGATGTATGCATGAATGAATTTTAGCAATATCATTTTTACACAGTCCATCCATGTTGGAAAATGGATGGACTGTGTAAAAAACGATATGGCTAAACTTAGAACTCATCCAAATAGGAAGTTGAAATGACACGCCTGAATACCTAGACTTCCGAGCGAAGGGTTCTCACAGGCCATTAAACAAGTCCCAGTATTTGTTCATGTTACTCTATTTGGCGTGCAGATCTGCAAATCCCTGAAGGGTAAACATACATCCGGAATGCAGAGCCGAAGGGTGACAGCTAAACAAGGTTAATGGCACAGTTTAGGAGGGGAGCTTAACGAGGGTACCTGCAGCCCTTTGTGCGGACTGATTGGGCGCGATTTTTAAATACTGCGTTTCGGGCGGAGGGTTTTAGGTCAGAGCCTATACTGTATACCTATATGCACGTTAGGATATGTATGTACTAGCAGCCTAGTAACAGCTAATAGATGAAGAATCGTGAGGTGCGGAGCGTATTACAACAGTCAAAACATTGCGAAACTAATTCCTTGGGTGTTTGATCAACACTGCCAACATTGTCCATTGCACGACTTGTTATTTACTTTATTCGTTCAACAATAGCCGGTTTATTATAGTTTTTTACGCATAGGCCTCAGGCTATCAACGTCCATTGCTCGAAATAGGTACAGTCCAGCAGTGAATAGTAATAGGCTCCACTGGATTATATTTAGTTCTGTTTTATTAAATCGATAGTCAAAGACTGTAAAGTAATTCGCAAGCATGAGATAGACTGAAGTGCTGATATTAGTTAACTGTCAGCACCAGTACTAACAGTTTTATAGCCATGCCGGTCGAGCGGAAGTTGCTAGTTATCCGCCATTTTGGAACCGCACTTTATGCTTAATGCCGCTGTTAAGTGCTGTTATTACAACAAACTTGTGTTGGGTGATCAAATCGAGCTCGAATATGTGAAATATTTGTGTTTTGAGTATTCTGAGTGGAGACCGCGAATCGGTAAACGTAGAGTTCGATGTTCCCCGGCTATTCATTGGCCGGTCCATTCATAACTGTTACAGCTACTGTCTTTGATAACTGCCCCGTTGGTCTCTTGGTTGCTAGAGTGACTGCTGGTCCTGGGTTCGATTTTTAGGTTGGGCAAGTGCTATTGGGTTTTTTCATTAGAAATTTGTTAACAGCCACCCGGAGTTTGCCAGTTTGCTGTATACCCCGTGCCTCGGAAAGCATCTCTCTCCGATGGTTTCGGGTGACCAGGACTATGAAAGTGAGGGAAGACACACTGCTCTTGTGTTTGAGCTGACCCTTGTGCAATATATTTCCTGTATCGATGGCTAGGTAGTCTCCGCTCAGATTAGCCGCCAAGACCGAAAACACTTTAGTACAGCATCGCGGCTTACTCCACAACAGCGTTAAGTTGTAACAAAGGAACACGAACAATACCCTTTTGATGGTGTATTAGCTTATCTGATGGAATGGATCCACATAAAATAGATCTCAGGACATCGATAGCGCGCAATGTGAGAGCTATACGGAGAATGTAACTATATGGTCAGCTTATATGTATGAATATAGGAAAATGACTTACGTATGTGTATGAATAGCTATAACGATGACTACAAGCGTTACTTGGTATCTTTATCAACTTGATTTATTTAATGCTCAGATTTAAATTGAAAGCGGAAAATGTTTAGCAATTAAAACGAAACGGGAGTCTCGGATAAAACGGAAAGTGAACGTTGACAAAGTGTCGGGGTTGCGAAATAATTTATTTAGACAAGCTTTTTTTAAGGCGAACGAGTTACTTTTCTATGTGGGTTGTTTCTCGTTGTCCCTTCATTTACATTCAGCGCGATTTAATGGACCATTTGGAGAAAAAGGGTTTTATATTTGTCTTTACGTAATAGTAATTACTTCCCGACATTTACTTACAATTATCATTGAAATGGACAACAGTTAGGAAGTTGGTTAATAAAAGCGGTTTAACTTTAACCTGACAAACTTAAATTAAACGAAATATCTGATTTCTCAATCAATTTTGTGACTAGTTACAATGAATTTCGGAACTAAGCATTATAGTGCTCAAATCGTGATAGCTTTTTTTCCATGTCTTTTCTATTAAATACTGAACAACTTGACGGAAGGTAATTCAATTTCTTGACAAAATATAACGAAACTAGGCTACCACATACGAACGATTGAGATTTCGACGCTTTTACGAGGCTGAAGCACGCTATGTTAACCTTTACACTTTTTAAGCTACTTTTGTATCTACAATATCAAATTACATGGTATTTTGTGTAAAATGGCCATATTTTTTTAACTAAAGTGTGGTAAAATTATGATCTATTATTTTGTACATATAAATGAAATACAATACTTAGACCAAAATACTTTAAAGAAAAGTGAATTAAAAAGATTATTTTTGTGCCAAAAAATGAAATCAATAAAATGAAAATGGACTTAAATTAAAGTCGAAGGTAAGTAGTTATAGTTAGACAGGTACAACCAAACGCCGGCCGGTAAATTCACTGCAATAATAACTTAACTTCTAAATGAATAACTACGTAACGGATCAATACCTATAATATCTATCTATCATAGCGAGGCATACCACTTCTAACGTTATATAATAAACAAATTTTTCTACTGAAAAGTTACAAAACCATTACAACTGCAATACGGGCGCGGAAGCAGCGCCATCTATCGACCGCCAAACATTCCCCCACGAACACGCCGCAAACCTTATTTTGTCAAAACTCACCGATAATGTGTGAACCGATGAACTTAAACAACAGCTTCAAATAGAGAAATGTTTTATCACTCACTGTAATTCGTCAGATTATTCACAATTATTCAGAATTCACAAGATAGTTCACTGTTTCTGCACGCGAGTGTACTTGTGGGTACTATTTGGTGTTCTTACAGTGAGTGTTGGAGGGGTGGTACAGTCGTGCGGTGCGGGCCGGTGACGCGGGCGGACTGCCGCGGCGCGCCCCGCGATGCGCCCCCGGCATGCGCGCCATAACCTAACCCCGTTCAGAGTTTTCCGAGGCAAAGAGTATGGGAAAGTTAAGATGTGGCACTGCTTTCAACTTTCATTTTAGGTGGACAGTAAACATAAGTTTGAACGGTCATTACATTAAATCTGTGAGTGACAATCCATCAAATGATTGAACACTCAGTTAAAGCGCACTTTCTAAATTGCTAATTTTCTAACTTGTTCAGTTTAAAGCGTAACTCTCTACTCATAAATTAACAAGTTTAGTAAAACTCCAGTTAATCACGACTTTAGTTACGATTTGGTTAGTTTTTCAGTTAATTTAATAACAAAAACTTACGAACAGAAACTCATGTCAAACCACGCAAAGAGCAGAAAATGTATCCCAAGTTTACATAATATGTACTGAATTTAGACTAAGAGCTAAACTAGGGCCTTGTACACAACTGCGCCGTACGGAAAACATTGTCAAGATAGCCCAGGCGACATATTCATCGTATGGCTTACAGAAGCCCTCATTGACCCAGAAAGCCTAACTACACTTAAGATATAGGCCAGGGTAGGTCCTAATGGATTTAGTTATCGAGGAAACTGCGAGACAAAGTCAGGCTATCGCGTTTAGAATAGGCTATATGACCGTTAAATTATGGCATCCATTTTGAATTTGATAGCGCTTGTTTTGAATTTCGAAGATAGGGTTATAACGGTAGTTTCGCGAGAAAACAATGGTTTTTGATTTGTTTACGACTCGTTCATGTAACGAATACATTCGATTTTTAATCTGAGAGTTGCACGTGCGGTACTAGATAAGATTGCTAGTTTCTACAACATTAGAAAGTTACTCAGATAAAACATTTGTGAGCCAAATCAACCCTCTACTATATTTCGTGAAGTAAATTATGCAATAACTGGGACAACTTTATTTCTGTCATCGTGGTATCCCAGGAGATAGTATTACAAAAATAAGTTAAGTACATACCTTAATAATAATCTGTAGATTTAAAACCAGCAGCGCTGTGTAAGCGTTATCTTCAAGTCGATACAATAAGAGAAACCTGTCAAGTGATTCTATTAATGTACCAACCAGTACATGAACGACGTAAACACGTACTTCACAATGTTGTTTATATAAACAAGAAGCGATACATTCAATTAGATTTAAACAGATACTCGATTCTCATAAATGTTTTTACATGTTTTCCAGACGATTGAGATAATCTAGCTCTTTTGATTACTAGGTAGGTATATAAAACAGTCGCTTAGGTACTGTAAAGGTTTGGGTAGCTTTGCCAACCAACTTCCACGATTATTTACGAAGTGAGTGGGATATTATGACTACATAAATTAAGAACGGGAAAGGCTAGACGGTCAGCTGGAATGAATTATTCTATTTTCCTATAAATATGCCTTTCATTGTACTGAATTTTCGTTACAATATTGATTATTCTTGATTACCATATTCGAGACTATACAAGGTGTAAACAGACCCTTCACGAAGCCGTCAACCAAGCATTCTGTACATCAAACTAAGTAACCTTACGCAAAAATGTTTGCTGGGAAACGATTTTTTTTTTGGGTGAAAAATCACGTTTTACGGTAAAAGTCAATGTAAAGCACTCAAAACATTGTGCTGATGGATGGATTGAATAGTACGGGGGTCGCTTAGGTGTTTAAAGTAAAGTTACAACATTAAAACCTTGTATTTTTTTTTAACTTGTGAAAAAGTTGGAACTTTGACCCCCAATATCTCCGTAACTAGAGGGTTCCCAGGTATGGTCTAGAACAAAAAAAAATGATCGCCATGACGTGGAGAATAAGTGCCTTTCGGCTTCGTTAAGGCTCTTTTTACACCCTTTAACCCATTCGAGTCCACCCCCGTTTCATAGAACTCATGTGCCATCCCACCATACAAATTGCAAGTGGACCCTCCAGGTGGGTCACTGGCATTACGTTTGCGCAAAAGTGAACCCACCTGGAGGGTTCTCGGCATTAGGTTTGGAACTAAGATTTAAAATCCTAAATGAGTGGTAAAATGGAGTTTTCAGGGTGTATTGTCGCTATATTTACTATCTGTAGGGGTATTTTCATGCCCTAGTGGGTTGGGAGATATGCAATAATCAAAAAATAAAAAAAATTGAAAAAATAAAATCGCGCGCTCTGATCTCGTGACAGGGGTGTTCAACCTTTTGTGAGATTTTCATGCATTTTTTTTTATTAATTCAAGTTACGTAATCGCAAATATTGTTTCTTCTCGAAATTAATAAATAACATTTTTAAACTTTTGAATGATTACAAACGTTGCATTGCATTTATAAGTAGGTTCTTTGACAGTTAGTTTTGTGTGAACCACCCAGTAAGTTTGTTATACTTACTGGGTTAAATTAAATTAGCTAGCGATACTCCGCAGACGTGTTGGTTCAAACAAAAAAAAGATTTGATGACATTTTGTTGGTAGTAGTGCATTTATTTCAAAGACAATTTAGATTTAAATCATAGATGTCGCCTCGCCGTACTTCGCGCGAAAAAGTGTTCTCAGAGATAAGCTTGCTTTTTTAAAACTTCACGGCCGATAGGTTTATAAACACGATATACAATTTAAAATGTTGCATATAAAACGACTTCCAAAAAAACGTAAAAAAGCGAATATTACCTTCAGAAGTCGGTGACTTTTGCTTGTTTCATTGACTTTTTGCCACCGACTTCCAAAAGTAAACTCTACTCTTTTTTTGCATTTTTTATTTTTTATTTTAGGCTTTTTAGTTTGTATCTCATATAAATTCTTGTCGAGTATTTATTTTCCACTGTAACTAGAAGTTATTAGCAGATCATCCAACAAGAAGATAAAATAACCCATAAACTACCCAAGAAAAGTTAATAAAAATCAAATGGGACCTTAGTACAAGTTTCCCATACCAATTAAAAAAATAATCACGTAAGTCGGATCAGTAACCACGGAGAAATCGGTGTACTTTTAAAAAGAAAAGATGTCGCCGAATACATAACCTCCTCCTTTGTAAGAAGTCGGTTAAACACAAACTGATTTTCCCATCTCACACTACACTATTAGTATTAGTTGACCCCAAAAAATTATATAGTTTTTTAGTTTCACGGCTTCTAAGTTTCTCTAGGCAATTTAATTTAACCTTAAGAATTCTAAGCATTATTTATTTCAAATATCAAGTCTGTAGCGTTAGAAGTTTCTGAAATATATAGCTGTGACAGATAAACGGGCAGGCAGATTAAGTCGCACCATAATAATTATTTGTGTTTAATTATTTTGATACCGAACCCTGAAAAGCCTCGACTTCGACTTATTCTCATGTCCTAAAATGTAAAAATAATAATTTTTAGAAAATATTTAAAATCGTGCGAATAGTTTTCCACCCCTGAAATAGGACCCACTAGGTGGGTTCTCGGCATCTAGGAAGAGGTCAAAAATTTATTGAAAATAAAAATGCTTGTAATTTGAAACCACGCCGTATTCTTATTAATCTTGTTAAAATACGCAACGGTTTTTATTTTTACATTATTTGATGATATATTCGCTAAGAAAAACCTACATTTAAAATGAGCCCACCAGGTGGGTTCCCGGCATCGCAAATGCGACTTCAGTGAACCCACCAGGTGGGTTCCCGGCACTGAATGTGTTAAAGAACCTTAATTACATTGTAATCGATGTGTGTGTAAAAGAAAATTGATTGGAAATCCTTTGTGGAATAATTGAATAAACTAAAACAAATATCTCATCTTATCTGCATCATAGGCGAAAACAAATGCTTATTAGGTATTTAATATGTGTTTAGTATATTTTAGTGCAGTATTGAGGAGCTCTTCTGGCCTTGCTAGCAATGGAAGCATTTGATATGAATGCAGCGCGCATGTTACTGTCAGCTACAATGTTTATGAGAACAATATTGTAATATTATTCACTGGTTGCACTGAAACAGTGCACTAGCAACGAGTTTATGAAACATTATGTAATACAAGGCTACACTAGGAAGTTTAACCATGGGTTTTGTACAAGCGCTACTTATCCTCCATTTGTAGCTCGAAAAAGATCAAAGATTTAAAATGGCCGCTCTAGTCTTCATGATAAAATATCTATCCGGCCACAGTCCTCAGGTAAGCCTAACGGAAAATATCCCAATACGTCTTTACAAAACGAACGCCTTACATTCAGCGTATAAATGGCGGCCGGTCCCCAAGTCTACGCGTTATTTATGGTACATTGGACAGTTATCCCTTCCTGAGTGAGGTTATCAGAAGACATTATCCCTCCGACGTACTGATACGTATAACTTGGTGATATATCTTGAATTTTCGACAAGATTTATGCTTTGACAAAAATGGTGTTTGTGGATTTGTATAGAGACTTATGAGATGTTGCAGCCCCAGTACATATATTAGTGGATATGCACTATGCTACATCTAAATGTTACTTTATTGGGCAAATGATCCGGGTAAGACCCCGTTCACAGCTTCGGGCAATGCGATTTGCGGCACTTCTTTCATTGGTTTCTCCGCAGTTTCTGTCGCAAAATGTGTGTCGCTTGAGAGTGTTCCTCGTGGCCAAACAGTTACATCAAAATCTTCTAGCGTGCTTATTATCATCACAAAACATGCTGCTGTACGCAAAAAGGACTAAAAATAAAGATACCGGAACTTCATGAGTATAAAGATGTTCTTACAATGTATGTATACCCGTGACATCCTAACGTATAAATTGAATTAACATACTAATTCCGGAATTAAATAAAAACAGAGTGTATGAGCTCTTTGAGCTACGCGTTAATTTTAAGAGACGAGGAAAATTGGCTCGCTTTGGTCTCGTGTAGAATTAGCACTTGGCTCAAATTAAGATCCAAAATTAAGTATTTGCATATTTATAATGTAGAATAATATATTTTCCTGGCAATTTACAAGCTGATCTTCCATAGGAACCTTAAACATATGAACTACATTAATTGGTCTTCCACGTGCTCCTTTACCGAACAATAACCGACTTCATCAGAAGAGTTAAGAACATTCAATACTTAAAAGTTATTCTTGCCTCAGTTTAGTTAATTATTAATTTTAAACGCAGCTCCGTAGTTCAGTAACTATATTTCTACTTCTAACTACAAAGAAAACAAAGCTTCAAGAACGAACTTTAATTAAAACGATCTTCTATGAAGAAAGTTTTCTGGGAACCAGGTATTGTATTAAATCTGCAAAGAGAAGATACTAATGTTACTTTAATAAATTACAACGCAAGCAATGTACAAAATTCGCCACTAGCTTTGAATTAAATTATTTCGGTAAACGAATATTGTTCTATCTTAGATTTTAAACCCTCTCTCATAATGCAAAGCTGTGAAATTTCATACCAATTTGGTCTCAGAATTTCTAAGAAACCGCCTCAGTTATGATGTTAACATTTTTCTATAAGAATATACAAAAATGCAAGCAACGAATATATTTTTTCTAATACACAAGAGAAATATAGGGGAATACTCGAGCTATAAAAAGAAATCAATGTTATCAAGAAAAGGACTATTGTCGTAAAACTGAACGAAAAATATTGATGTCCGACATATTAGGTCCTTCAGCGTCATCGCTTTGATGCTGGCCAGTTCGTGAATAGGCCCCGAGAGAAATTGGATTTTCAGCATCTTCCTGCGATAAAACATAGCATCCCTCTCGGTGGGGCGGAGAGAAAGCGCGAAAAAACCGCTAGACTTATTTTATTATTCCTACCCTCTGTTAGGGACATTCAAATAGGGACGTACGTTCGGTTGACTCAGTTGAACGCTGAGATTTTGCAAACTTATAAATAGCTGTGTACCCTTAGGATGGGACTCGCGTACCACCTGCTTTTGACAATTTTCTTGCGTTTCAAAGTTTAATAATAAATGTCTTTAGACACAAATGTTTTCGGCATTTTATAGATTAATAAAATTACCTTAGGGACAGCTCATAACTAGAAGCGGCTATTTAGAGACACAAACCTTAAAGAATGCTTTCAAACTTAGAGTGATTTTGTGGGTCCCTAAAGTATTTACCGTGACTAGGCCGAGCCTAGTTAAGCAAAAGTTTTAGGACATTACCCAGAATTGCGTATCTAATGCCGAATTGCCGACCAAGCCTTTAGCAACGAACTACGAATGTACTGAACCGATTATCCTAATTGGCTGACTCATCAGAGCTCACGTCAAACTTGGGAAGTGAAACACGAAATTTCGGGAAAGATATTATTATAACGGACGGAGTATGCCGTGGGGAAATCGGAAACTGTTCTCCCGAATTCAACCAAACAGACTGCTTTCAATATTCAAATAGGTTGCATTTACCTCAGTTGCAATTCCTTTGTAGTCGAAGTAAGTTCTTGCTATATCTCGCCGCCAACGGTACTGAAACGTCAGGATTGTTACAGTTGCAACTGGTCTTAAAGTTTTCAAAATCGGAGTTATCCGGTGATAAATGATGAGTTGGAAGCGATGAAGCCGTTAGTGAGACGGCAGAAACATTGCAGTTGCATCGGGCCGCGTGCAAGATAGATGATGTTCGCGATAGCGCGACGGGGACTGAGCGCGGTGTCAAACTGACCCGTCACTGTGTTGGATGGGAAATCCGCTAGGATTCTAAATTCGGTAAAGATTTAAATTTGTATACATTTTCCTTCCGCAGAATCACACAAATAACCAGGAGCACATTATTGTCCAGTACCCTCATTAGACGACTATCAAAATAGATCCCCCTAGTTAGTCGCCGTACTCTTTAATCTTAATATTTTTTGCTAATTACGTCACGGGTTCCTCTCACGTCCACCGAGCCAGAAAGTTTACCGCATCAATCAATACATTCCACAACACGTTTGCGGCCCTACCCATTCATACAACACCTAAATATGTTATGAACAAAACACGCCAAACTCTCCCGACAAGCATTTACAACCAGCCTCCAAACAAGATGATCATCTGTGCCATAAAATCCGCATTACGGAGGACGGAAGGGATTATACTCTTCACGTTATGTTTCAATTTTGCAAGCGTCGTAAATACAGTTAGAGCAACAATCTTTTAGGAGGATGCAGCCCTTAACCTTTCAATATTTGCTCTCGACGACGGAAATCCAATAAAATACTGAGGTAACAGCAGCCATTAGCGTTTTTGTTGAAAGTGCCTGGAGCGCCACCTGTCTCCGAATACCCACTTTTATTTCAATAAATAAATCTGCTCGTTTTAGATGTTCGCAGACTTTTTTAGATTGCGATCCGGGCTTCGTTTCGAATGAGTAAGAATACATCAGAAAAGAAATGTCATTATTTTGTATGCGTCGAAAATAGCATATTTAATTTACTATTTTGCTAACTTTAGATATTCTACCAAAGAACCACTAATGACTGAGATTTAGATTATGTAAAAAGGAGGAACATAAATAAAAATTATCGCGATGATAAAACAAACGTTTTCGTTGTGAAGCAGCCTTAGATTAGGAAGAAAATGAAGAGGCATAAAGCAGCCTTGAGCCCCTCGTTGACACAGAGATTCTCAGAAAGAGGAGACAGATAAACATGACGGTAATCTCAATAAAGAGTCGACAAAGCGTTGTAAATTCACTCATTGTTCCACTGGACAGCTCGTAACTTCATTTATTTAGACTTTTTATTGAACAAGTGTTTTGGTCGAATTTTATTAATAACAACGTCCTGTGTGCCCTTTTTATATCAAGATTACTTACAAATATATATTATCCAACCTTATCTTAACTGTTAAAAGAGACGAACCTTCGAAGAAACTGATTTAATCGAAGTGAATACGTAAATACACGGAATTGTAATTTAATCTCGCGTAAGAGCAGCTTCCGTAAAAGTAAAGCAATCTTCCGGCAACTTAAAAATGGTTCAATTTTCAACTGTCGCACCGACTTCAAAGCCCTGAAGTTTAACGGTTTTACGGCCGGACGGACGGAGAAACTTCCAGTCCACTGCAGCTACTATCTATCTAGCTAGCTATAACTATGCTCTTACATTCACACGAATATGGTACTTATTCAGGAGAGCTTACAACGTTTTTTTGTGTTCAAAACTTTGAAACTTGTGAAGTTCTCTTGCATTATAGGGGTTCAAAGAGCCCGGCTGACTCTTGAGTATTTTATTTTTATATAACTAGTCAAGCTAAACTCTCCGCTCGGTCTAATTGAATCTACCTTAGAGCAACTAGAAGTCAATCTTTTTATTTGCAGCAAGAAGGCTGAAATTAAAAGGGAATACAAAATTAGAAATGTTTTACTGGTAAACGAAAGCCGAACGAACTTAGCTGGAAGGATTTGTTTATTAATTTGAAGATTTCGACAAGATAGACACTTAACGAGTTCAGAAAGACCTTAATAATTATAATCTCCGTTGTAACAGCCTGTTGATTTTCTAAATTTTAATCTCATTTGAAATAATAATCTTTTATTACCGCGCCAGTTTATTCGAAATTATTGTAGTCGAGAAGACTGGAAGTAGCTGTTTTATATCTTGTCGTGTTGTGAGAGGTGGTTGAACAGATCATATCCAAGTCAAGGTTAACCTGAACTGAAATGACACATACTAATTCAATGCGTATAAAATAGACGAGATTTTATTTTATACTTTTTGTGGATTTTTAAGTTATGATTCACGTTATCGCGCAAAGAAATAGTTCTTCTTTCTACTGATAATATTGAATACTATAAATCCATACACAGATGACCGCCGCTGTTGATTCAATTAGCGACTAGTGGCAAAGATCTCAAAAACTATGATGATCCAAAAAGTTAGGACCCACTAGTACTTTCCCACAAATAGTTGAAGTTTCTCCGTTAGACTTTCAGCGAGTACTTGCTACGTAGTTGCTAATGAAGTAACTTTGACAGTTACTCTGCTCAATGTGTTATAGTGTCATTATGTTGGTGTTATACGACAACTACCCTCATATTTATTCATTTGTTATGAAGCTTAGTCTAGCTGGCTATATCAAAGGATTATGTTAGTGCGATAGGCAGCATTGTCCAGCTGTGTTTTAATAACAATATCCGGCGATCAGTATGAGTGCCAGGTGCAGTGATTACAGCAATATCTTAGGAGAAACGTTTTACGTAGACGGTAGCGCACAGTGTTCCGTTTGATCAAAAAAATTTCCCTCTGCTGTTTATTGTATTTATCGATCAAGGGATGCATTTAAAATGCACGAGTAAAACACCTACGTGTCAATTTCAAATACTTTCTTTTTTTTTTAAAGATGAACTTTAGGTGACTTTTTCATGAAAAAAATTAAAATAAATTCTGAAAACGTAGCTGTCCAAGATATTTATTTAATATAAATATAGACTGATGAAGCATCTTTGGGCGCATATTTTCCAGTTTTTATTTTTGGAAAATCACCTCCGGATACCGAGTAATTTTCTTTTTTCAGATATTCGTTTTTATTTTTTTTCTCCCTAAAAACTCAAAAGTGCGACTTATCACTAGCATAGAAACATTGCTCGTAATAAGGCCTATCACTCATAAAAAAACCACGTTGCATTATTGCGGTTCTTGGGAAGAACACGCCATTTTGTTCGAAGGTCAAAGAACACAACATAGGGTTGTCGCAAAAGGTCAATGGTCAATTCCGAGGATGTTAGGTCGTCAGGTGACCTGTTTTTCTTATATTTTTTGCTTTCTGCGTAAAAGCATTCAAAAATCTGTAATCGCGTGCAACCTCCTTGCATATTTGCGGATACTTCTGGAGTTTGAGAAGTACCGGCTGTGGCGCAGTCCACAGCATCGTTTACCAACTCGGCCACTCGTGTACCAACATGAGGGTTGGGGTCATGAGGGCGCCAACCCTCATGTTGGTACACGAGTGGCAACTCTATGTTGTGTTCTTTGACCTTCGAACAAAATGGCGTGTTCTTCCCAAGAACCGCAATAGTGCAACGTGGTTTTTTTATGAGTGATAGGCCTTATTACGAGCAATGTTTATATGCTAGTGACAAGTCGCACTTTTGAGTTTTTACGGAGAAAAAAAATAAAAACGAATATCTGAAAAAAGAAAATTACTCGGTATCCGGAGGTGATTTTCCAAAAATAAAAACTGGAAAATATGCGCCCAAAGATGCTTCATCAGACTATATTTATATTAAATAAATATCTTGGACAGCTACGTTTTCAGAATTTATTTTAATTTTTTTCAAGAAAAAGTCACCTAAAGTTCATCTTTAAAAAAAAAAAAAAGTATTTGAAATTGACACGTAGGTGTTTTACTCGTGCATTTTAAATGCATCCCTTGATCGATAAATACAATAAACAGCAGAGGGAAATTTTTTTGATCAAACGGAACACTGTGTAGCGGTCTATGCGAGAAAATTGTGTTTTGAAAATAAGGCTTCTTGTGAATGTGGATTAATTTCTGTAATATGTATTAAGACAAATATAAGCGTGGAGGAGCTCGTGGTTTAATAATAACAGCTGCTCTTAAGCCACGCTTGCCTAGGTTGGTCCGTGGATGGGTGACCACCCATAACATACCGAGTTTCCTCCGTGCCTCGGAAAACACGTAAAGCCGTTGGTTCCGGCTGTCATTTGCAGATCTTTGACAGTCGTTACAGGTAGTCAGTGGCCCAAAAGTCTGACAACCATTCCTACCACGGGGTGTTACCCAGTACTAACTCGGTTGTGGAGGCAGTCAGTCCATGTAAAATTCTGATATTCAGCTGCATTAGGTAAGACTGGAAGACCCCAACAGTTGAGAAAAGGTTAGGCAGATGATGATGTATTAAGAAAAATACAAAGAAGGTATAAATGCGAAGTTTTCCAAGATTTTAATATAAAATTCGAACAAAGGATACACTAGATACTAATAAGCGTAATACTATGTTTGAGAAACACTAAATCCTTTTCTTCAACCCATTCGAAACTATTCTGGGCCAGACATGCTCCGTAACCCAATCCTACAAAACCATTTAAAAAATCCAATAACCCGGAAAATATATGCGAAATGCGGATATTTCAAATTCATTATCGGGTACAAAGGATACGAATGAGAAATATGACTCTTACCCAATCGGATGGAAATATCTGGGGATTCTAGAAAATTCTAATAAACGAGTAAATAGGTCCCGAGAAATTGCCTCTCGAATGAATGACACAGATAATTTCGGAACTGATTCTGACAAATTGATACCGTATAACTGAAAATGGGAATAGGCAGGTTTTATTAGGCAATTGGACCTTGAGGGGCGATTAAACACGGTTTGCGTTCGACTTTATGTATTTCTGATTGAGCTATTTATATATTCGAGCTCCTAATATCCAGGCATTATATTTGACATTTAGAGTAAGTACACAAACGCTAAAATAACACGAAGCCTAAAATTACTTGAATTTTGATGATTTTACCTAGCTCCGGTAAAACGTTGTTAAAGGAGAGCGGCTATTCAATTGACACGGCCAATATCTATTTGATATTGACACGATTGAAATTGAGATAGGAAGGGCAACCCACGCTCAGGTCTATCAGAACTACTAATCAATTAATAATCTACTTTATAATTTTCTACTTAAAAGCTATTTTAAATTCATTTACCGTCAGACACCGAAAAACGTTAACCGCTGGGGCTAAAAGCCTGAAATTTTTCACAAGAATTCCTCTTATAACGTGACCTCTCAAAGTGAACACTAAGAAATAATTTTCAAAAATCCATCCCCTAAAGGTAAATCCTTTAATACATTTTTGCCGTTGGGAATGCCATCGCGCAAACGACTTGTAAAATTATAATTGTGTTTTTATTGGCATTACAAAATTCGTGACTGCCCTCTCTGTTACATAGTAACCCACTTCTACCAACATATAAAACGTTCCTAAGTGGCACATAGCACCACACAAGTTATACGTCAGAGCTGCCGATTGAAATGGCATTCTTGCATACGAGTAGTGAAATGGCACGCCACATACGTTCACGCTATTAGGGGTATCGACCCCTCGTGTGGCATCGTAGTGATGGGTTGTTGTGGTTAAATATTCAACGAGAGGGTAAAAGAGGTTTCATTAAGAATACTTAAGCTTTATAATCATCATATAGCTAAGGTTTCTTTGTTCACGTAGTTCTGGTAGCGAACGCAAGAACATCTATCAGCGTGCTATTAAAACATGTTAAAATCCGTTTACAGAATGATGAAAAGATAGTGGGAAGTGGCATATTGTCATCAAGCTACGTTTTATGTTATTGCATACCAAATTGTCAAATCTGACAAGATAATAATTTGTCAACTGTTTAGTTGTCCCTGTCGACAGGTTGATATATCCTTCAGTTAGAGCATCTGTTGACATACACACATCAACACTGTCTAGGGATATTTTGGATTTACTCAATTTACTCAAAATTTATTAAGAATAACATACAACATGTTTATATTTTTATAAAGCCTATTTATCAGACTACACTCCAGAATGAAAGAAAACTATTTTTTTTGCGTAAACAAATTTTTATTCAAATAAAGAAAAAACGTGAAATTATGGTAAAACTAACAATGAATGTGTTTCTCAAGAAAAAGTGAAAAATAAGGAAAAATTTATCTGTTTTTAACAGTTATGTGAAAAATCAGTATTCAGTAAAACCACCCATGAGTTAATAACGGTCCTACAACGGTTTTTCATGCTTTGGATTAAGTTATCCAAGTCTTGCTGCGGTATATTGTCCCAGGTCCGGCTAAGATGCAAAAAAGTTGCTCTTCCGTCGCAATGTTTGCAGGGAAATTCCTCAAAGCCCTTCTTTGGAGCATGTCCCACGCGTATTCTATGGGGTTTAGGTCAGGCGATTGAGCGGGCCAGCCTAAGACTGATACGTCGTGCTCCTGCAACCAGCTCGTCACCATTCCCGCTGTGTGCGGACCGTCGTTATCGTGCATGAGCGTGAATTCTTGGCCCATTTGTTGTCGATAGGGGTAGATTATTGGTACTAGCACCTCGTTACTGTATTTTCCAGCCGTCATGGTGTTTCTGATCCAAACGAGGTTTGTTCTTCCACCAACATGAATTTCCGCCCAAACCATAATTGTCCCGCCGTGGTATGAATGGATTTCCTGAGGATGTTGCAGACGGCTCTCACGACCAGGAACTCGCCAAACACGTACTCTACGAGTATCGGGATGGAAACCGAACCGGGACTCATCGGTAAACAGCACTACAGACCACTGGTAATCTTCCCAGAGCAAATGTTCACGAGCCCACTCTAGTCGTCGTCCACGATTTCCTCGGCGTAGTGCTGGAGTACGAAGCGGTCTGCGAATATGAAGGTTAGCTTCATGCAGCCTTCTCCTCACAGTTTGGTCACTCACAAGCAACTGGTGCTCTGACTGGAGCCTCTGAACCAACTGCATGGCCGTAACATTTGGTTGTCTTCTCGCGGCAACTTGCAAAAAATGGTCTTGTCGTTGAGTGGTTACGCGCTTCCCGCCTGGGTATCTTTCAGCCACTTCACCAGTAGTACGATAACGTGACCATAACCTTGATATCACGTTTTGGCTTGTTCCAATCTCCTCAGCAATAGTCCGTTGAGTAGCCCCAGCTTGGAGCATGCCTACTGCCCTTAATATTACCTCTCTCGTTAAATGGTGCCGCTGCATGATGCACACAATAACATTTATTCGAAATTAACCGATAACTTGCTATAAAACTTAAATTTGACACAAAAAAATAGCCCAAAACTACTGTAGGTAAATGAAACCTTCGGACTTCGCTACCATTATGCCGCGTAAATCTTTTGTTTTTAATTTATTTTTTCAAATTCAAATTTAGAATCGTTCTAAAAGGTTTACAAAATAAGCTTTCTTCAAAAGAATTTAAAACTGGCCAGTATTTTTTGAGTTTAAGAACTTTATACAAAATATCCCTAGACGGTGTTGATGTGTGTACTTTAAGCGGTCTCGGTTAAGGTAATAACGATCAATGACAGTAAACCAATCTGAGTGCCAAGAAAGGAGAAACAGTTGCCAGAACATCAACCAGATGTGTGGATGAAATTCAGATGATAGCGGGTAAGACCTGGTTGAGACAAATACAGACCATGGAAACAAGGAAAGGGAGGAGCCAAAAAACTGAACTACTCCATTTTTGTAATAATGACATTTCGAGACGCAGAAGAGTAGCGTGAGGTGACTACTGAGATGACGAGTAATAGAGAAGTATGGAAGAATACATGCTGCGCCGACCCCAAATAAATTGGGATGTTGACGATGATAATGAGAAGAGAAATGCGAGGATCAGAGCATGATTAAAACCCATCTTGCACCGCTCTGAAGTTGAACACAGACAACACAGTAATACTAAAGACTATTAAATAGAACCTACCATCTATTATAGACTACACCGTATCGGGAAACGATCAGCCGCTTATTAAGCCGACTAATAGATTATTAAATCGCCTTGACTTAATAGACTGAAACTATTCTATGCGGGTGTTAATCGAGTTTCATGATGCGGTACCAATCAAAGCAATACCTAATATTAGGTTAGTGTGGTTTAAAGGTCAGGGGTACCTTTTTACTGGAAAAGTTATTAATATACCTTGAACATGACAACACATTGGTAAAAAACTTCTGTAGAAATTTTCCTTCGATTGAAAATAGCAAAACATTTGTTCTGCAAAAGGCTTCCGAATAGTTCTCATGATGAAAAGACTACGTCTGACAGGTGTAACGTGAAGTTTGTTTAAGTATTTTTTAATACAAGTTACACAGGTGACAAAAAACGGAGGTTTCTTTGCTACAAAACTCGCCACAGTGGCTAATGGCCGCTGATTTTTCTTGGAAAATGTTTACCATTAAAACGAACTGTTTATTCGACGTACCCTTTAGAATAGTACCATGAACAATTTTACATAAGAAAAGGAATTTGAATAGCCATTTCACTTATTCAAATTCGGCAATAAAACAAATTAATGTCGTATTTACGCACTCTACTTCGAAATCAATTCTTTATCGCTGCGTCAGCAAAGTGGATTAGAACGAACAAAAAAGGAATTCATCTACCAAGACAAGACGTTACCTAGACAAACGAAATAAAAACTAATACCTTAGAAGATTTTCTGAACCCCTTTTTACCTAATCCTGATTGAATTTATCTTGGCAAGCATGTTTTTGAGGGTCATCGACCTTGTAAGGTGATGACACCAACCTTCGTCCGCCAAGAAAAGTAAATGAATAACGAGGGTGGATCTTTATTTACGATCAACTTCATATTACTACGCTAATTAATTTTGGGGTCGCCACCCTACGGTTAGACATAAAACTTGATACCGGGAATGTTGGTAACGGATTATTGTAATCCTACTTATATCATAAATGCGACAGTTTGTGAGGATGGATGGATGGATGTTTGTTACTCTTTCACGCAAAAACTACTGAATGGATTTGGATGAAATTAAGCACACAGATCGTTTATAACTTGGATTAACACATAGGATCCCGGTAGTTTGACCCCGTCGGACAATTATCGAACTCCACGCGCGCGAAGCCGAGCGCATAAGCTAGGAAGTTTTATTTTGATATAAGAAAGTCGTGAACTAAGACTGATAAATGCCATGTTTTTGGTCGAATTGGATTGCTTATGAAGAAAGCCCTATTGCCCATATGGAGCCCTCGCATCCTTTTTCAGCACATTTTCAAAATTATTTTTCTTAAGATTAACCGTCGTCCAAATAGGACCGTTCTCTCGTGGTATTTGATGATACCTACTGACTGATCCTTTGAATAAACCCCAAAGGCAATGACTGTAAACACTTCTGACCGATCAGTAGGAATTAGGCATTTGTATTGATAAAAGCAACTCAAATATAGGCATTACCAAAATGCTTATATGCAAGAACCTCTAACAAAATACAGAAGAAACAATGTCAGCACACTTGTGACCCCATGTTGTTATTAGGAGCAGTATGAATAGTAAATAAAGATGGCGGCGTATCTAAGTTATACGTTCAAATATGCAAGGAACAGGTAAAGTTAGGGGATATGCCTCGCTAACTCCGCTATTTTCATAGGTACAATGTTGTTGAGTGGAAAATGTGTTAGGACATAGATAGTAAATAAGGGATTCCTAACATATAGCTGTTCTAATATTCTTTCTTTCGAATCATCAAAATCGACAAAATGTTAGAACGTTTGGAGGAAAGTAAATGGTGATCAGGTATATACAAGAAAATACTGTATAAATATTTGAGAAGTCGCTGCTAAACGAAAGAGATTCAAACAACATTAGCATTCACATTGTCATTCTTTTTTCTGTATATTGTTTATTCGGGTGTGCCGCATAAAATATACAATTGTAGGCAGCCCAATGCTAATATCGTTTGTTACCGAAACCTCTCCTAACATTGCCAAAACATCTATCATATCTGTACGTGGGTGGAAAGCTACATAAAATGCGTTGGCGGTGCTACAGAAAGTTACCCGGCCTGTTATCTAATTTAATGATACAATTTACCTAGACATTTTATCCATGAAATTCGTCGCCGAAGGGCAGGATATAGACACGTAGTAATTATGACGAACCTACTTTTATTAAATGATAGCAGATTTATGCACGAGGTATTGTATAACGAGCTGGTTTACGCAACTCCACGTCAAATCGCGTATTTTGCGTGCAAAGTAACACGAGGTAACCATAACACATAATATCATGCCAGTATTTCCCTGAAGAGTAAGGCACATACCTATAACATAGCACATGCACACGAGCAAAACTAATTATATCTGCTTCTCAATATATAAAAATGTCCAACCAGTGTAGGAGGACGGTTGATCACGACTGCAATCGTCTAACCATCAGTAAAATTAACCACGTCAAGAACTTAGGTATAATGTTAGACCAAAGCCTGACCTGGTGGCCTGTGTTGGTTGGTGTTGGTGATAGGTGTCTCAAATTGAACAAATTACTGCGCGAATACGAAAATTTATTTGGATTTTTTAATTTTTACGACACATAGTCCCAAGGAGTGGCTTAGCAAAAAAGCTTCTAAATGAAGTGTATATATCGCTAGTTCAATCTGTAATAATATATTGTACCTCCACTTGGGGGGGCGCGCGTAAAACCCGTTTCCTTGATGTTGAAAGAACTCAACGGACATAAATAAAAGTAATGTACTTCAAAAAAAGGACCTTTCCCACCTATGAGCTATACCAAATTGTATATTATACACATAATACAAAAAATATATAATTAGATCCTAATTTATAGCTAGAAGAAGAAAACACAATATTGCTTCCACCCCTTTTGTAAAAACAGAATTTGCAAATATTCAATACGACAAACGCTCGTTTTTCTTCACTACATAGTATAAAGCAAAGTCGCTTCCCACTGTCTGTCTGTCTGTCCGTATGTATGCTTAGATCTTTAAAACTACGCAACGGATTTTGATGCGGATTTTTTAAAAGATAGAGTGATTCAAGAGGAAGGTTTATATGTATAATACATGCATAATATAGTAGAGAAACACTGATAATTTTAGAGGTTTTTAATGTAAGGTCGTAAATAAACACATTTTTTTGCGCTTACTTTGCAAACGCTGGCTGAACCCCACGAGATAGATCAAAATAATGTACTACAGTATTGTACACCTTAAAAAGGTCTACAAAAAAATCCGCGACGGTATATGTCTATCTCTTAGGGATAACCCACAATAACCATTTTTTATCCTTTACTTATTACGAGAAAATAATGGCTTATTTACGAAAAAGCGATTTTAAGCAATTCAGCATTAATCCTTATCCAATTAAGTACCTTAAATACATTGTGCATGTAATATAAAGCAATATGGCCCTTTACAGCATGTAAATTAAATGCAGGGTCAAACTTTCAAAGTTGCAGGCTTAGATTTGAGTGTTGAGTGTTTTTCACATGGCCAATTATATGTCGCTCTTTCAAGAGTAACCTCTAAAGGAAACATGTTTGTATTGTCTAATGACAAAAAAGCTGTGAACGCTGTATATAAAAACATTCTGTAGTATATTTAGTATCAGCATTGCACCCGTGCAAAGCCGGGGCGGGTCGCTAGTATATAATAAAATAAATTAACCGTTAAAAGAATGCAAAACGCTGCTGATTAAGTGGATAAAAAGTTATGCTACGACGAAGTAAAGAATCTTCTATTAAATATAAGGTAAAACCGCTTCCTTATAAAACAACCACACACACACTCACATATACACACACACACATACACACGCACGCACGCACACACATACACACGCACGCACACACACACCAACAGACTAATGATAATAAATAGAAATAATTAATTCATAAAATTTTGTTTAGTAACATGTTGCACTAATTGTAAGATACAAAAGAGCGGCGCCTCTTGGCACGGGCATCTATATGTTTAAAAGGAGACACCACCAACTGTATAATGTACACCGTGTAATAATGAAATAAAACATTTTTGAATTTGATTTTTTTGACACAATGAATTTTTCAAGTGGGCGTGGATGGCCAAAGCCGAAACTATGAGGAACAAAGGAGAAAAGGAGTCTCGAGCTCGATTTTGATGAAAACTAAAACTGCATCTTTGGATTTTTGAAAAACCAAAATATAATACAGTGTGTGTTTTTCAAAACCAACAGGTTCGATAGGGATCAAAATATATTTAAAAATCAAATGATGCAGTTTTACTTTTCATCAAAATCGGGCTTAAGACTCCTTTGAGCAAGTTTCGATATTCCTAATAGTCTCGGATTTGGCCATCCACGCCCACTTGAAAAATTCACCCTGTATTATTCGATATTCGTAAGTTATTTTTTAGTCCCATGTAATAATCAAACGGGCACAAATCCAGACCCCAGCCACCAATAACAATCTATATATATGTTATAGCCGGGCAGATAACTACTGAAATAAACAGTACCTACCTACTTACCTCCCTACGCTTACTTCACCCACTTTCCTTTGCCCAGGCAAGCAATTACAGACAAAGGTCGATTCTCAAGATTTTGGCTTCGACCCCAGGGCCGTAGCCATAATAAAATAAAAAAATCAAACTAACAGTTTGGCTTCCCAAAACTAAATATACTGCATTGCGAAACCAGATAAAACTCTCCCATTAAATGAGCGCAAAATATAGAGTACAATCAAAATATTTACAGCATCATTATTATTACATTTTCGTAAGAGGGTTAACCCCAGCTGATAATAACATTAAGTGCATCGGTCACCGACCCCGGGTAAATTCAAACAGGTAGCGGGTGCCGCCGGGCGTTTCATCAAATTATCTGCGTACGTGTAAAACAGAGGTGCTCAACATTGTGGAGATGAAAGCATATTCGTAGGAGCGTGAATAATGTGTACATATGAGAAATCTGAAAAGCGAAATTCGTTGTAAAAGCAGGATCAATTCTTATGTAGCGAGTCGGAAGTAGATAACGAATTGTGCAAGTAACTACATCAGACAAAGAAACCTACATCAAACGTTAATTACGGAAACGGGCCCGGACGGTAGAAATACCAGTGAAACTGTAATTCAACGCGACTCGGTAAGAATCTAGAACATTTATTTTACTTATGAAAGTGTAACATGTTGGGCGCCATTCCGGAATTCGGAACAATATCGACGTTTCGTAACCTCATTTTACAGAACGTTTTTCCGATGATAACAGTGGCACTGGCAATAAAATGGTAAAATTAAAATATAACATAGGGCATTAATTCTATTTCCGAAAACGTAACATGTTGAGTACCAATTTAAGGTTCGAACCGATCTGTTACAATATTGAAGCAAGCAATCGCTGTAAAAGATGATGCGGGTATGTTACAAATGCAAACTTACTGTCTGCGCCAATTTGTAAGTATTTCAATTAAATATTTGGAAAAAAAACTGTTATAAACTAAAGAAAATTACTTCATCTTTTAGAAAGCGTTAAACTGTACTGTAGAGATATTTCTCCACAATACAGTTTACATGTTAAAGAGATCCGGAAAAGAATGGAAGTAGCTTCGTAAAACGATAAAACTGTTTGACAACCAGTGTCGTAATCAGTAATCAACTTTGCCCTTTTTCCCCGGGACGATAAAAGGGAGGTTGGGGTAAATCTGACACCAGTTGGGTAAAATTTTTAAATCAACCTCGTTTTTTAGCTAAACGTTTTGGACATCGAACGGGAGGTAATATTTCGGTAATTTATAAGAGCTCGTTTTTTTCTGAACCACTCTATATTTTATTTAAAGCTATATTTTCTCCCGTGTTTTGTTAGGGGTGGGTAATGATGTTTAACCAACCCTTGTGGTTTTCGAGGTTCTTGAGTGAAAGCCCCATTAAAGTTTGCTTGGTGACACGTGGTTATAGGAAGAAGAAAGCTATATCTTAAAGCTTTTGGTATATTTTTCATTAAACTTACTTTTATAGTCTCCAAAAATTATTACAACATAATATCATCCGGGTTAAATAATTAAGATTACATTACGCATACAAAATATATTCCAAGTACTCACTATGTTAAAATATATTTAATGTTAATGTAGCTATTACAGGAAGCAACAAAAACTACGCTCTTTTGCTTTCAGAGACAATCAGAGCAACTCATCAATATCAAATATCAATTTCACGTTTCTGTTGATTTTTTCAACTGATAATTTTCGGTAAAGGGCCGAGATTAATATAAATTCTTTGGCTTTATTTATTTACTGTGGTAAAAAAATATTCATATTACTTTCGGATAGACTATTTACTAACGATTTTCTAATTAATATTGATAGATTTTTCACAGGCAAAGCAATCAGTGTCCGTGTCTTTTTCATTTTAGATGAAATATGGGACATGAAACGGTTTTACTTACCTATGTTTTTATCCTATTTTTAACAGCTTTACTTATGTACAACCTAACTTAACCAAGACATCAGCGACTCGCACCTGCTTATTCCTTGGGACTTAAACATAACTGGCGTACTGTAGGAACACATCTATCCTCTGCTCAACACTTTAGGGATTACAGGCGGGATACTTCAGCAAAATTAATATTCTGCTTTTTAAAACTGAAGAGTACCCGCAAAAAAGTCATATTTAAATATGGAAGTATTTCCGCGGGCTTATTTAAATATGCGGTAAAAGCGGGAACTAGTATGGGCGCCGAGAACTTTTCAACTCAAACACCGGCCAACTTTGGTGGGAAGCACTCGCGTTGCGGCGAGTTTGTTGAGTTAATTTAAACCGGCCCTGCATTTCAATAAAATTAATATGGCTTCCACCACCACAGGTACTTATCGGCGTATATCTCCTGGGCAAAATGTGTGATTTTATAGTTGTATTTTTCTGTTTGAAAATTGTATAGTAATCAAAAAGAGAAATTGTGGCCATTTTTTATTTATAAGAGTGAGTTAGCGGCCTCTTGTCCAGTCTTCCAAAATACAAAAGAATTGACGAAGCAATTGCGAAATAGAAATGTCACAGTCACAGTCACAGCTGTAGCTAGAGAGTGCTGTAATTGTAAATCGAACATCTTAAAAAGTACCAAATCTAAGGTCATTACTACATCAAATAGATTTCTAAGCAAAACAACGAAAACAAAACAGCTAGGCTAACAGTAAACGTGCTTAGCATTGACACAAAACCATCGACAATTCTATTTTTACATGCCGCAACCAGGCAAGGGCAGAAAACCAAAGCCTCATTTACAACGAGCTATCCGAACGCGCCCCGGGCGAAGGCGCGAACGTCGGGCCACGCGACCGCTGCAGTAGCGGCGGCGGCGATGTGACGTCACACGCGATCAATGGAACTGACGTCGAAGCTCCTACCCCGCTCCCCGCGCCCCGCCGGCCCGGGCGCACCCCTCCACTATGGCCGGCTGCCTGCTGCCGATGGCGCCTGCCTCAGATGTGACGCGACAGGAATTTATTGTACTGTTAATTAAGTTTATTGATACGAGGGTATTTCAAAACTTCACACTCGAATAGTAATTAGTGAAAGAAATTTCATTTTTTATTCAGTTTTTCAGTTTGCATAGTTACGTAAGGCCACTCGTGCGAGCGCCGAGGCTGTGGTTATTTTAAGCCGGCTACGAGTAAGGTTAATCTGGGTGCGACACTCGTAACTACTTAATTGGTGCGGTAGTTGTACATTACCGCTACCTGCGTAGTCGTACACATACATATTTCATGCGAATTTCCCTAACCCCGGAGCTGTTTAGTAATGCCTATATTTCCCGACAAAATCCTGCCATAACACTTCAGAAGTATTATATTTCCACTTAAGCTTATCACAATGGGTGACATCAAGTTCTTAAAACTTAGTTCTGAAACGTATTCAATCTCTCTGGGAAAGTATTATTGAGATAGAAATGCATCATACAAATAAGCTGTCCAGGCCACATTGCACACATCCTTTTTTCAGAGTTTCATAGTAACAAAATCGTTATAATTCCCTCACAAAAACAAAGTAATCGTCACACAATACAATCAGTCCATTAAAAGTTAATGATGAAAGGAATCAATAGGTATCCGGGCCATCAGCCTTTTGAAAACGAGCATCAACTCCTACTAAGCTAAATTGACGCAAGCATAACAACGATAAAACGTAATCCTAACTCGTTAGCGTGAAAATTGGAATTGAAAACAATGAACGAAAAAAACATAGACTCCAAATACAATTGACATGAGCAAAAGAAGCTTAACTTTCAGACATGATGGATCGAGTTACAAACTCACAACAGTAAAACATACGGAGAAAAATTCCAAATAAAACAACAAATACGCCTTTGGCAATAGGAAACCCTCAAAACATTGAGAAAACCTCTTCATTGGTCCCAAAAAAAGGTTGGCTTTAGATCCTTGTCGAACAAAACCCAACCTATTTGTTGTAAGAACCCCAAATATTTTTCACAACTGCCTATAGACCGGAATGCTTTTACAAAAAATGTTCCAGAATGCTACATTATGGCGTGTCGGAGCACGAAACGTCTAAATTCACAACAGGAGAAACAGTGTCTCGTTTTCCAGAATTAAAGCTTCATATAATTTGCGTTCCTATAATGAGAACTTCCCTCTGCCACCCCTCTTGCCCTCCGTGGGAGAACCTACATGGCTCCGGCAGGTTATCTATGTCCCCACTTGAGGCATTGCTCAATCTAGTTTCGTACTGAATTTACTACCATTATTTATAGGTCGTATGTTCGGTGTAGATTTAATTCACATGTAATTTTTACCCGACTACGGCGAAGCCAAAAGGAACGGTTATGAATTTAGCAGTCTATGTTTGTATGTATGTTTGTATTTACGTATGTTCCTCCGTAGTGCCTAAACTATTCATCCGATTTTGATGAATAAGGTGTCAATCGATTCGTTATTATGGCCCGCGTAACACAGGCTTCATTTTAACCGACTTCAACAATAGGCGGAGTCGATTTTACCTTGTAAACGCTGAATTTAATTAGAGCCTGATTTTTCAGCAGTCATGTTTTTTAGTTGTTGTATACCACGAACATTCTTGTTTATCATGCGATAGATAAAATAAGTACTCATGTGGTTTCGGCGCATGTTTTTGGCACAGAATTATCTGCAGTGTTTTCCGAATAAAAATGAACCAAAGAATATATTGTTTATTTTACAAACCCGTAACAATATTTTGGCAAGAACCGAAATCATTTTAATCGCACTGGCTAATTTCCGTTTATTCCAAGTTTACTGTGAACAATTTCCTGCTCTTTATTGTAACTTCCAAGTTTTTAAGAAAAGTTAAATGGTTAACAGTGTTTCTCAAGATTTTGAGACCCTAGTTTGCGGAGATCGAAAATTATCCGTCCGCATAATGATCAAGATTTTCATGAAATTACAACTAGCCGGAAATGTCAGGTTGAATTACATGCATTAGCCGCATGAGAATGTAAATATGACAATGCACCTTATTACACACGTAGGAGCTATAATGGCAGGAAATGATGCACAAGCAAATATTACAAAACGGTTACTAATTATATAAATAACAGTGACTTGTTTTCAACATACACACAAACTAGTAACGGTACTTTAGCGTTAAGAACCATCAGATAAGGCTCCTGCAGTGATTCAGCGCAAAAATATGCGCTCGCCGTGTCCGGACATTATCTGCGTGGAAGCTGCCAGACTATGGATGTAGGGCAGGATATTTTCGTGATCATGACTTAATATTAGAGGGGCCAGCCGTAAGGATAACAAGGTAAGGTTTGCAGGGGTTGGTCCTGATTACCTGGTGGATAAATTAATTCTACGTAATGTTTTGATTCTGTATTCATCTTAATACTAATAGATATTCCTATCTTGCACAATGCTACCTAACTATCCCAAGAACTTCAATAAGCGGTTTGCCTGTCTTGGAAATTCTGCTCAAATTGTAAAGGAGAATGCGCAACTACTTACAAGCTTACACGTGAACTGCATTAGCTGATGCCTTTGTCTAGTTTGTAAACTGAATACAGGGTTCATTGACCATTAGGAGGTTGGAGCAAGATCGATTTGTATTTGGGTTTCTGAAGGTTTCATTATTTTCTCTAGTTACGAGTACAGTACTGTCCAAACAAACGTTCTATGTCAAAAATCGTTCCAAATAAATCAAAGCCTATCCCTAAACGAAAATCAATACTATCATTCTCTGAAAACTTTTATATTTCAAATTAGTCTGCATTCTTCACGTTTCAAACATAAGAGAGCCATTCGTTTTGACGACAGCGACCGTATCCGAGACTCGTATGCATCGGCACATCATTTGAGTTTGTGCAAGTGCCTGTAGTTGGACGTTTGTACCCCCTGCATCTTCTACGCGAATGCACACCCAACTTTTCAATCTAACGTGTCTCCTATCAACTCCTTGCCCGAGAATAGTACGACTCTCAGACGCCGAACTTCTAGAAACTTCATTGACAAGGGTTCCCGCGTGTTCCTTTTGAGTACCACCCACAGGATCGAAACTGTCCACAACTGTTTGCAATTCAACATTGGATTGGTTTTGCTAATTAAAGCATTATAAAAATGAATAACCTTATCTAAATCCCAATTCTAAGACTCTAAATCTACTGTATTTTCTTAACCAAAACAGTAAGTTTAACATCTTTCGATCTACCCAATAGCTATATCTAGTTACTTAACACATCGGCATCACGTGGGGTTCAAGCTCTAATTCCGCAAAATACGCGTCCATTTAGGATCCTCGCAGCCTCATTTCGTGTGATTGCTCTATAAAAAGATTATCTTCCGCGGCACACCGCTCCACAACAATTACCTACGATACTCCGCCGAGCCAGAGAAATCTAGTCAGCTCTACAATGAATCATTCTAGATTCCGCAATAGTTTTTGCCCAAACAAACAAAAGAAATAAGTTTGTCACCCATGATTCATCCATCATTATATTTTTTACAGAGCACTCAAAATGGACAGTGTTTTTGACGTGGCTCAGGAAAGATTTTTTCTACGGCTGGCCCGAGACCTTGCTCTGACTAAAATTCAGATAAAAACTGCGAGTAACAAAAGTTCACTTTTTATATGGCCTGTGTTACTGTCACGACTTAGATGAAGCAGTGGGATTTAAGACAAAAGATGGCAAACTGCTGGCAATTAATCCTCAGGGAGCCGGTCTGTTGGACTTCAACTCTGGAACGAGTTTTTAATTCTATATTTCTGCGTAAAGTTTGGGTAACGCATAAATTTGTCATTTAGACGACACAAACTCTTTACATTAAATAAATTGGTTGAAGGTCCCTGCGTAGATAGACAAATTATGTAAAATGTTAAAGCCGAGAGGAAAATCTATTTCCAAAGTCTGACATAACCCTAGGTAGTGTTACATAGAACCCTAGACAATGGAGATGACCACGGTAATGGCGGTTATCCTCCTTTCAGTACATTACGTGAAACAATACTGCATATTGTGTCTCAAATTGCGAATATCACGAGCCAATTACTATAGTAGCGGGGATACATTCCTACCATTTCCCATGGAGGTGTAGGGGCTGGCTCCGAAGTCAGCAGAGCGAGTGTAACACACTTATCGCAATGTTTATATAACTCAACACATTTTCACGCGATTTTACTTATCTTACGTTTAACTACTAATTTGAGTACTTATTATTTTTATTAAAGTGTGGCGTAATCGTAATAGATTACGAGTGTCGTATTCCTATATATCGTAAAATAGTAAGAATCATTTCGTAACTAGCTATTAGGGTTATTGACTGATTGATACCAAAATAAATGTTAACTACTGATAAAAGACGATGAGTAGTAGCAGTTTTCTTCTGAAAACATTAATGTGTGGTAGTTCAAGATAGTCCTATCGTTTCTTGTCAACTTCGTTTCGAAGAATGATCCCTTTCTTACGAAACCAGATTCCTGCTTATTATGAGTTTCCCAGGAGAGTCCTCAAGTTTCCACCGCTCGTTTCACGCTGGCTTCGAAGCCTCGCCTAAATTACATAACCCTCTTGAACGAGGCGCGGGGCGAGGGACGCCCCAACAATACGAGCAGTATCGAGCGACGGCCGTCCCTCTCGCACAGAGGACTCTCTCTCGCACTCGCGCACTAACACACCGGACATGACAGCTCCGATCCTTTCCACGGACGCCATTCATTGCTGGCGCAGAACACGTCACATAATAAACCTATGTAGGTGAACCACCGATGTACCGTGCAAACTGAGAGAGTTTCATGAAAAGACATTGATTTCAGTGCCGCGTGCGGCGAACGGCTATTGTGAAGTCTAGCACATAAAAAAATCTTATGTATTGAGTGATCAATATTGTAAAATTTGCAAAGAAAATTTCATAATATGGAAGAAGAGAGGTATCCTGCTTTCAAAAATATACTGAACAGAAGACTGTATTTGATAAAAAGATGTAATATTTATGTAAATTATTATCTCCATATCCAAGATAATATTGATCAGAAACAGATTATTTCGAAAATATTTAGAGCAGTGCCAACTTTTGTTGGCAAGCAAATGTTACAATATGCTTCTATAACCATATTTCAATCATCAATCTTTGAAATTGGCAGTACTTACAACCAAATGATTTCTTATCATTGAAATGATTGACCTAATTTGAGTGTCAATCAATATACTGTTACAAACAAACATACTGTAAAATCTCTAGGGATAATTGAGTTCTATTCTATGGCTATAAGAATACAGGAAGACCAAAGAAACAATGGATGGACTGTGTGAAATGACCATGATGGCTGGAAAAGAGGTGTCTGACGCATTTACTAATTAGCAATTACTGTTAATTAATTTTAAAGGTAGGGCTACACTAAGGCTTAATGCCGTTAAATACCGTGTTAAGGAACACCTGTTTATCAATGCAGAGCCTAAACAACTGTAGCTACAAGCATCATTTTATAAAAAAAAAAAAAAAAAAAATGAAGCCGCCACTAAGAATTTTTCCAAATTCCACACCTCTCTCAAAATCGATATTTAGTATCCAATAACGCGTTAACAAATGACGTAAAGCGTAAGTGTAGCCCTACCTTTAAAAATAATAATGCTACTATCTATAATTATAATTATTGTATTAAATTGTTGTGCCCGACAGCATCCTTGTGAACTTGATTACTGTTTAAAATCTTGTAAAACACGTGATATGCAATAAAGAATTGAATGATGGCTAAAAGAGAAATATGGAGGAAAAAGACATGCTGTGCCAATCACAAACAAATTTTGATAAGGGCAAGAGAATGATGAGAGTACTATTCTATTCACGGAAATGATTACCAGTAAAAGTTTAAAACAAACCCAGTTTTTGAAACCAGTGTATGAGTGATCAAAAAACCAGTTAGCGAATTATTGCATAGATTGATTTAAATTGGGAGTATTATTATTTAGTCTTTGACCGTTCAATGACAAATAATTTACTGGATTTTATGTCATCATCATATGCCTAGCCTTTCCCAACTACAGTGGGATCAACTTCCAGTCTCTACGGATTGCGCTGAATACCAATATTTTACGTGGAGCCACTGCCTATCTGACCTTCACAACCCAGTTAGGGCTGGGTAATACGATAGCCCTTGATAAAACTGGCTTTCAGACTTTCAGGCCACTGACTATCAAAGATCTATAAATGACAGCCAGGACCAACGGCTTAGGGTGCGTACCGAAGCATTGAGGAAACTCAGTATGAAGTAGATAGCCATCCACCCATGGACCAACCTCGGCAAGCTCACCTTAACCTTGAAGATTGATCTGTGAGGCTATTAATATTTAGCCAAAGCCTCCTCTACTCAATTTGATGAAAATATAATAAAATTGATGAAGAAAATTATAATTTCATTAATTTACATAAATGATCTCATTTAGCCACCTGCTGCTCTAATATGTAATCTGAGACATTTAAAAATAATTTGACAAAATCTAACAGTTTATCTGTTATTTTATTGACTTAACAAATGAATATTCATGTTCATTACGGACTACTACATTACTATTATAAATGCGTTTGTGAGGATGGATATTTGTTACTTTTTAATTCAAAAACTACTGAACGGATTTTAAGACAGTTATAATGAAATGACTGTATGCGGGCGACACCGGGGAGGAAGCTAGTAATACATAATAAAACATCAACCACAACAAATTCATGCAAAATAGGGGGCTACTGTATGTATATCTCTCCCTAACCTTTTCAAGATTTAAAGTTTGATGTTATAGTGTGTGTTGATTCACAAAAAAGATACTATCTAGGCTGACAAGGCAAAGGTCTAGAACAAACAAAGATTACATTCAGAAAATATGACATTTGGAAAACTTTTAAACTGTCAAGGCAAGGAGATAAACCAGAGATAAGATGGGTCTGGAAAACCCTATAGGTACAAAGTGATTTCATTAGTCTGTGTTCAAAATTATCTTATTCTCATTATATTGAGTTTATTAGAAATTGTTTAATCCAATGGGCAGTTGGAAATAAAAGACAATTATTAAATTGTGTAAGAATACCAGGAGATGAAATAATACCACTGAAAACGTTCACAAGTCGAATGCTACTTCAAACATTTTATCTGCAAAATCTCTGATATTTTTAACAAGTGTGTTTATAATCATGTGTGTAATAAGCCTATTCGTCCTAAATTATTAAAGAGCAGGGTAATGTGGCCGGTGGCCCTGTCCACAAAACAGTTTAAGGGAAAAGAATGCTGTTTGCAGGTTTATTCTGCAAGTTAGTATATATTCGCGAATAGAAGCCGTAGAATCGCCGGCTGCAATTCAGTATCAGTTGAGTTTCGTATCACAACACGGACGACGGCGACGTTCGTATCGCTATCAATAGATCTCAAAATATACATACATAACGCACCCAATATAAATTCCTATTACTCTTTTGACATAAAACTTACGTCGTCGACGGCTAGACTCGAATACCGCCGCCGCATTCCACAACATACAACTATCGCCGACCACACAATTAGCAATAGCGACAATAATTTAATAATTCAAAATGCCATTCGATCTATTTTCGCATCCCACGTTATCTGAAATGAAGATATAAAATTACACTCACCGGCAGCAAACGGCGTTTGACGACCGCCCGAAAATTTATGATTTGCCACAAATTCACTGTTTTCACAATTTCAAATTGATTTTTACTAAAATTATTCAATATTTTTATGTGAATAGACGTCGACAGAGTGACGGAATTTGACATTAATATTTAAGGTTGCCATAGGAAATATGGTCCGTGTATTGCCACTCATATTAAGGTTTGTCCTGACAACAACAAAAAAAACACTTTCTGTTTTGTACAAAGCATCAAATCACAAATAATGTAAGTAATATTTAAACACGTAAATTAACATTTTTATTGCTCAATGAATCACGGACAAACGATCACTCTGCACTCCTGGTGCAGACAGAAACTTGGTTCAGCTCACCCTAAACAAACAGAGTGCGGCGTCACTGCGTGAGGTCTCACTAATAAATAGTAACAAAATAAGTTGTTATATATATAGCTTCCATTGATAAGCAAAGTTTTATAACAAGGAGCTCGTGGCTAAATAATAACAGCCGCTATGGTCGATCTTTAGGTTAAGCCGTGCTTGCTTAGGTTGGTCTGTGGACCATTCCTGACATACCGAGTTTCCTCCGTGTCTCGGAAGTCAGGGGCCCAAAAAGTCTGACAACTAGTCTTACCAAGGGGTATCGTAATACCCAGTACTAACTGGGTTGTGGAGGGCAGAGAGGCAGTCGCTCTATGTAAAATACTGGTATTCAGCTGCATCCGGTTAGACTGGAAGCAGACCTCAACATAGTTGGGAAAAGGCTAGGCAGATGATGATGATAAGCAAAGTTTTGCTTTTTATACTGACTTCACACTTTTTGTATTTGCCACTACAAATTACTCTAACACCCAATCCAAATCTTGACGAAGCATCTCATAATATAGGGAAGGTCGGACAAAACTCATTGTAGATGGGTTGTCCATAGTCCGTAGTCCATGACACGAATAGATTTTCAACTAATAACGATGTTTGGGTCTATCTGTGCCAGGGCAAATAAATCCACAGTTTCCACATTCGAACGTGTGGCATTGAGGTGTTTGGCTTGGCATGCATGTTTAAGTTGCATTTTAAGATTTTAGAAAAATCTAACATTCTGTGTAAAAAGGCTCGTGCATTTCGTACATTCCCATCATCTACTTTTCATTTTTCCATGTCTATGGTCAGTCGGAAACGGAAAAGAATGAAATGAAAGTACATGCATACGCCATTTTAATGTTGTCGTGGTCGTGAAACAAGAAACAACGACAACGACGCTCTGCTCTCGCTCTCGGTCTTTCCATTTGGTTCATTTCGCCATTTTGTGGATAAGCTGATTTTTGCTGTGGCTTAATTATTAATTAGTAACTGTAGTAGTTGTGTGTTATTTTCTTTATATAGTGCTTTGTTCGTGCGTGATATTGGTGTAAGGTAAGTAGCTCTAAAAATTGTCCCTAGCCGTCAAACTATTTCTTTTATTTTTTCGGTACTACTACGAACTCCCATAATCCATTGTCATGGACGCTGCTGACTCATTTCGTCAAATTATATGCGTTTCAGAAACTAAAATGCCGGGCGCCGGTACTTTCAAAATCTTCGTCGGGAACCTTTCCGATAAAACAACGGACGCCGATCTTAGACCGCTATTCGAAAAGTACGGTACGGTCGTAGAATGCGATATCGTCAGAAATTACGGTTTCGTGCACATGGAAAACGAGCAAGTCGGCCGCGAAGCCATTCAGAATTTAAACGGAGAGATAGTTCATGGCCAGGCGATCAAAATAGAAGCCGCCAAGAGCCGCAAGGCGCCGTCGACGCCGACCACAAAAATATTCGTCGGTAACCTCACGGACAAGACGCGCGCGCCCGAAGTCCGCGAGCTGTTTCAGAAGTTCGGCACGGTCGTCGAGTGCGATATCGTTCGTAACTATGGCTTCGTGCACTTGGACGCGACGGGCGACGTGAACGAAGCTATCAAAGAGCTGAACGGTATGATGGTGGACGGACAGCCCATGAAGGTGCAGATGTCGACGAGCCGCGTCCGCCAGCGGCCGGGCATGGGCGACCCCGAGCAGTGCTACCGCTGCGGTCGGGGCGGTCACTGGTCCAAGGAGTGCCCCAAGGCGCTGGGCCCCGACCGCAACGGTTTCCGCGATCGAGCTTTCGGCCGCGACCCCTACCCCCCGCCGCCGCCGCCGCCGTTCCTTCGCGATCGCATGATGGGAGGATTTGGGGTAACGCGCTATCACTTACTATCCGAACCGTCGGTTTTCATCTGACCGCTTTCGATGCATCACGTAGGCCGAGCGCGTGGAGTCTGTCTTCGCACGCGGTACCTATACACTCGGGCCGAAATAACATGATCGGGCTCGTTGATGCTACAGTCGCTGCTCACCACCAAAACAAACAAAAAAACATGCCTAAACTAATAACATTCATTTTGTTTTGAGTTGGTTTTTATTTTGAGAGTTTCATACAAATTGAATTACATTACTAATGCTGTTTTACTATCACAGGATCCCTATGATGGGTACTACGACCGCGCGAGGTTCGAGTCGCCGCGAGACCTGTTCGAGCGCCGCTACCCCGTGGGAGCTTCGCGCGGGCTAGAGATGGGAGCGTCGCGCGGCGGCCGCGGGGACTTCGTGTCGCCGCCGCTGCGCCGCGAGCCGATGCCGCCCATGCCGAGCCTCCCGCCGATGCGCAGCGGGATGGGATCTATGAGGTCGTCGTATGATGCTATGTACAGCAGAAGAAGTCCCCCTCAAGGACCTCAAATGTCCCGGGGGTGAGAACTTGACTTGTGTCAATGTTGTTGTGTTTAAACTTATGCTCTCATTCTTGCTTCATACAAAATTGGTTGTAGTGTAAAAGCTATCTTATCGCTAGAAGTTGATGTCAAATTTATATAGAAGTCCCCTGCACTTATCAACCATACCAAAAAGTTACTAAATAACACAACCGACACCACTTTTACTGTAGTTTAAGAAGAGTAATATTAACCCCGACTCCATATTGCTATAAGTTGTAATAATGGTTGCCACACATCTACATTTCCATTCTATTCCCCTTTGCAAATTCAGATTATTATATTTGACTAAACATATTCAAGTATTTGCTATTCTTTAATATTAATGAGTAAGTATGTAACGAAACTAACAATAATTCATTCTCATTACAGAATGTATGAAGACTTCAGCCGAGACACGTTTGATGACAGAAGGTATGATAGGTACTATTACTTTCATTTTAGATGTACAGTTAAATAAACTAACAGCATTAACATAACGTGTTTTTTGCTTCCAGGCCGGGTATGCGAGGACCGTCTCCCTCCAGAAGATACGCGCCTTACTAGGTTAAAATTAGGTTAGATATAGTTGTCCAACGCTCAGTTACAATCAATTGTAATTTGTACTTGACTGGCTGACCGATAGTTAGTTCTGTTGATAGAGAGTAAAAATATAATTTAAGTGGGAGTGACTGATTTGGGATTTCCACAAGTATGATTGGCATGGAAGCTTATGAATGTATTATATGACTGAATGTAAATAAGTGAAATAAATATCATTTTAAGTACATAACTGTTTTCATTTGCTCAACTGGCCATTTGTAGCACAGCACTTACCTATCATAGTCGTTCTACTGTCCTTATATATAGGCAATGTCTCTTCTGAATGCATATTCTATCCGTGCATCCTTTCTACTAAGAGTGCTCAAAAATGATTTTGGCGTAGCTACCGTTATCTGACCTCAATATTATTATTGTTATTGCCTCAAGAAAATTGTATGTACCCAGATGGTAGCTGCGATTGTAAGCAATAAAACAGCTTCGTAAATAAGTCTTTCAACACTTGGCTTTTAACTGCCATAGTCACATATACGTGACAAGCAAGCGCGTGCCCTGTACGCCAAACGACACAAATATGTGACAAAATGGGAGGTGAAATTGTGGCTTGGCACGGAGGGCACGCGCGCGTGCGTTGTTTGTGTTCTGTCGGTCAAAAGGTTAAAGTCTGATGTAGGACGAATAATTATTCTCCAATGAAACTGAACGGGATCAGCAAATCCTTAAGTCCATAAAATCCAACTTTATTTAAAATGACAGGTGCCTTGACTAAAGGAACTAAAGCTTTGATCATATCGAAATTAATTACAAATGTATATTTTACGCAATGCAAATGTGGGTAGGTATTCATTAGAGCCAATTAAACTATAAAATTATCGGATTATGTACATCCTAAGAATGTCCGATCCGAACCCGTGAAAATATTGGTCTAGAAATCACGGACCGAATTCGGATATTGCTTACGCGCTACTCCCATCTCTGATACAAATCCAAGCAATTCAGGAGCCATCTTTTGGAATACGTGATTTTACGCGGAGCCACAGCAAAGTGTTCACGTTCCGGAATGGAGATTCTAGAATGACGGAAAGAAATCGGATCTAGTGCGTAAATTACCATAGAAATAGTTCTTCGGCTACTACGGACCATATTTTCACGGGTCCAGGTCGGATTCGGATCGGACGTAGTGCGAAACCGCTGTAAAGCTGTCATTAATCAAGTTAAATTTTATGAACTAATTCTGAAAATACCATCGAACTTACCCAAGGATATAAGAGTAGCTACCGACAGATGGCGGTGTGGCCGTCGTAGGCTCACGTTCACACGGCGTGAACGATATTTTATACTGAATGTTTTGTTTTAGATCGACTATTAACATAACGCATTGATAAAAAGGATTCCTTCGGAAAACAAAACGATTGTTATTGTCTCAACAAACACGACGATATGAATTATTATAAGCCCTCATCCGCTTCTACACGAGAACGATTCTGTATTGGGGAGCGTGATATTTTGTAGATCGACTTTACTTCGGAAGATTTGAAAACATCTTTTGGCCCTTCAATGATATAGTCAGAAGGGCGCTGATGGTAAGCATTTGTGAAGTTGTCTTTCGAATTCTTATTTAAAACAAGTTGGCAGCATAAGCAGTGGGGTTTTGCCGCCCGGGGCCGACTGTAATTTTGGCCGCCCCCTCTATTTTCATAATTAGTCAAGAAACGTAGGAAAGAGTCAAAATACAAAGCATTTTTTAAAATGATTAAAAAATTATATTCTTTCTTTATTTTTCAAAAGTAAAGTCTAAGTCAGAAAGAAGAAGCCGTATGGAAGACATGCTGCGCCGATCCCTAATTAATTGGTATTAAAAGGGCAAGAGAATGATGATGATGATCATTTTGTTCTTATGTATGTAGGTACGTCTTGTTCAATCGCCAATATAGTTAATACCTAGTGTATAAGGTTTGCCGTTCCGGCAATTAACAAAAACATTGAGCTCAAAGACTTATGAATAAAAGCTTTAGACTTGAGAGCAAGTAGGATGCAAGAGCGAGCGAAGCGAGCTCGAAAATTTTCCCCACCTGGGATAGATAGGTAACAGATTTTCTTTTCACGATTCAAATAAATGGAATTTAACATACGGGGTGTAAACAGACCCTTCACCAAGCCGTCAACCAGGCATTCTGTACATCAAACTAAGTAACTTTACGCAAAAATTATCGCTGGGAAACGACTTTTTTTTTTAGGGTGAAAAATCACGTTTTACGGTAAAACTCAATGTAACGTACTCAAAACATTGTGCTGATGGATGTATTGAATAGTACGAGGGTCGTGAAGGTGTTTAAAGTAAAAATCTAACACTAAACACAAGTATTTTAAAAAAAACTTGTGAAAAAGTTGGAACTTTGACCCCCAATATCTCCGAAACTAGAAGGTTCCCAGGTATGGCCTAGAGCAAAAAAATGATCGCAATGACGGGGAGAACAAGTACCTTTCGGCTTCGTTAAGGGTCTTTTTACACCCTTTATGTACTTTTTCTAAGAATGCATTAAAAGGAACGATTAAGAAAACTTAGCTGTAAGAGCGAGCTAGTAAATTTTAACATCCCAAATAGGTTCGATTTTCTTTTTACCATAAATACAGATATAAAAAATGGTGGGGCGGCAGGCTAGAAGAATATAGTGCTTTTACCGGAATATACGTAAGGCTCGTATGAAAAGCCGCCCCGGGCCAGCGGCGTATATTAAGGAAAATGCTCCACTTCTTGGTTGTCCTTGTTTTTGCAACATAATCCCGATGATATTAGTAATTACCTGATCAGATAACTATGACCTGATGCTGCCGCCTGGCTCCACTTGCCGCGACCTGGCTCTTGCTCTCTGCCGCCCCCTGAAACGCGCCGCCATGAGTCCCCCTTGCCCGCCCACCCTACGTCACTGTGCATAAGGCTGCGATTCCACCAGAGATTAGCGAGGGATGCGTGTGAAACTAACCAATATCGCTTCTTTTTCACAACTTGAGGTATTCTAGCCATGTGATTGGTTAGTTCCACACTACGCATCCTCGCTCATCTCTGGTGGAAACGCAGCCTTAGTTCAGACTATGTCCACGCGACAAAACAACCGTGCAGCACTATTTATACTTCCTAGCATTCGTTGTTGTCCGAAGCCAGCTTTTTACAAGGTGACATCACGTTCGGTTCCTCTGTTCGATAATTTTCCCAGAAAAGGTCGGGTGACGAGTTCCCGTACACCATAGCTACTTAGGGAATGAGCATCAGAATCAATCAGCATCTCTGGGCTCATGTCGCGAGGAGAGGGTTTATTCGGGCTCGTAAATAAGTAAACATAATCTATGTCCATTAATGTTTTATTTGTAACTTAACATGTATAAGAGACCTATGCAATGTCAGCTACCAGCTATATTTACACAACACTGTACAGGGTGCGATGCGCACTAGTAAATGCTAGGCGGACACTTGGTCTAGTCTTTACACTTACACACTGCCAAATTCGTTACAGGGCTGCCCTTAAGACGGGTAGTCAGAAAAACTAGTCTTGTGATACATACATAATTAATTGAGCTGAAATTATTTTGTGGCTTCTTATTATAGAAAAAATGTTCCGGATTAATGTAATTTTTTTTCAAGGCACGCATCCCACCATGTGTAAAATGCACATCAGACCAAGTGCGTCGCTATACAAAACAAATAGTTAATACTAATCGTTGCGAAGGCATCTCATAAGACACTGCGCTATTACATCCTTTATCTTTAATACTCACACACTACTATTAGTCTTTTTATCGTTTAAGTACAACCCACATTAGCTACCTGTACCAACAAACATGTGAATATAAAATGCATTTTACATGGCTACGTCAATAATTTTGAAATCAACTCTGTTTTGTACGATTATAAAGGCGTCTTATTGTCAAAATATCACAATACATGTCGCTCGGCCACGCTGCGAGCTGCGGCAGTTCCTGCTCTTCACAATAGTGACCTAATTTACAACAGAAACGTAAACAGAGTATTGTTTCATATCTACACTCCTATAGCTGCCTCATTGTGTCGCGACCTACTCGAGGGCTATTTACATGTCTGAAACGGCTGTTTCAATCGCCGCAAAACTAGAAGAAGCTGCCTCAACGCGAACACTTCGATTGCTTATACAAACGGAAGACAACAAATTTTTCATTATAAAACACTTCATCATTAAGTCTAAGTAACAGTAATAAAATAAAACATTACTTTTAGAACAAAACTAAAACCAAAATCATACAGTTGCGGAGAGATTCCATCGGGAACATTCATAAGTTAGTCATAATTATAATTACAGTATCATTTCACTGGTGGCGTGAACTGCTATCCGAATAAACTTAACAATACTGAGATTTAAACAAAACGGTGGTCAAACTGAATTTTCACATCGATGGGGCTTTACAGCTATTGATTTTCACATGAATCGTAAAATAAATAGAATATTATCGAGGAACTTAACTCGGAGCCTAAACTAGGTACAGTCCGTGTGGCGAGCGTCGGGAGCTTCGCCACGAGAGTCAGAGTATTTACAGCGAGGAACGATACACACGCGGCGCGTCACACGAGCTTGATGGTCGTCTCGGTGTTGTACTTGGCGAGCGTCTTCTTGACGCGCAGCGCCGTGAGCCGCACGGGCGGGTTGGCGTGCCAGCACTCGTGCATGAGCGTCACCAGCGTGCCGAGCGGCTCGTGCGCCAGCCAGCGGCTCGGCACGGCCGGGCGCGCGCGCGCCGCCACCACCACGCGGTGCATGTCCTCGAACGACGGGTCGGGCGGCACGCTGTCGTGGTACGGCAGCGCGTACGCCTCCACGTGCTGCGCCTTGTCGCCCGAGCAGCAGCGCCGGCACATCTCCCACAGCACGAGCCCCAGCGAGTACATGTCGGCCATCTTGAACGCCTCGAAGTTGCCGACGTCGAGCTTCTCGTCCAGCACCTCGGGCGCCATGTAGCGGCGCGTGCCCACGCGCGTGTTGGGCGCGATGTCCACCTCGTTGCGCTCCGCCACGTACCGCACCGCCAGCCCGAAGTCCGCGATGGCGCACTGGCCGTTCCGTTTCACCAGAATATTTTTGCTCTTGATGTCTCGATGCGCGATCGCCGGTTTGCCCTTCGTGCCGAAGATGTCCATGTGCAGATGCGCCAGGCCGCTCACGATGGAGTAGGCCATGGTCATGAGGCCGTGCGTGTCCAGCACCACGGTCTGCAGGTAGTCGTGCAGCGAGCCGTTCTCGTGGTAGTCGGTGATGAGTAGCATCTGCGTCCAGGAACCGGTGCCCTTGATGTCGGCGGCGATGAAACCTAGGATGTTCTCGTGTCGCATCAGGACCGTCTGGTAGATTTCTGTTTCGCGAAACCAGGAGGCTTCTTCGGTGGTGAAGAACACTTTGACGGCGACGCGCTCCCCGCGCCAGCGCGCGAGCCACACCTCACCGTAGCGGCCTTTGCCGATGGACTCCACCATCTGTATCTGCTTGGCGACGGTGCGCTGCACGAGCAGCGGCAGGCCGGAGCCCGAGCCCGACGACACGTCCGCAGCGTGCGGCGCGGGCGGCGAGGGGGGGCGCTTGCCGGCGCGGCGCCGGCGCCGGTACAGCAGCAGGAAGGCGGCCAGCGCGGCCACCAGCGCCACGCACAGCGCGGCCGCCACCAGCAGCGCCGGCGCAGGCGCGGGCGGCCGCAGCGCCGGCGTTTCTGTCACGTCGGGCGGCGGCGGTGCCAGGGCAGGCTGCAGCCGCCGGTTGCACAGGTCGCTCTCGAAGCAGCATTCTATCACTTTAGGGTTTTGATGTGGGACCTGGGAGCTTTTACACTGGAAACAGACAGAAGTATTTGTTAATAAAGCGTCTTCGTAGCGTGCGGTGCCAAATATACCACGGTATAATACTGATCTCAAGTAATTTCAAATATTATTAAAGTTAAAGAATAAACTAAATGAGGCAACAAAACTAATGAAAATGAAAAAAAAATCAATGAAGATAGATACTCACTTGCATAAACCCAGACTCATCCGGGGGCAGGCATCCCGCAGTGCGGTCTACCACGACGAGCCCGTTGTCGTCGAGCACCTCCTCGACGGCCACGAAGCAGTAGCCGCCCGGCTGCGTGGCGCACGTGCCGTTGGCCGCGCCGTCGGGGCACGCGGCCGCGCCCACGCACTCGCACACTAGGCCCCGACCTGCAAGAAGGGAAAGGGTCTTTTTATTGACTAGAACACTCTTAATGTAGTCAGACAAAACATTGTCTGACCAAAATCAAAGCTTGGACAAACTGCTGAGTATTGCTTTCCTCTGTTGATGTAAATTAAAATTCCTAATAATCCACTAAAGAAGCTGAAAAGCTGAGTCTATAGAAATTGCCGAAGACCCAAAAGGAAAAGGTGCCAAAACAGAACATGTTAACAAAGAAATTAATATGGGCAAATGTACCTAGGACCTAACCCCCCAATAACACATATTATAACGATCATCGTAATAATATGTGTTATTGTGCTACCTACACAATGATGAGCGATTACCTTAATTTAATAAAGACGTCGCAATTATCAATAACATCGTGCCATGGTCAGGTACTTATGAATCTTAGATAACACAGCTAAGACCTACACTGAAAGAATCGGAGATATCACGTAAGTCAACGATGTTTATAAATTAACAGGTGAGAAAAAACTTTCCACGGGAAATGAATAATTGCTGAAAGATGATATAACAGTATGAAGTCATAAGTATATCTTTATAATAATAGCATTCAGCTGAAAGAAGACAAGTCATTATGACGAAGAAAACAACGAAGTCGACGTAAACGGACACAAATGTTATTTCTAAGAATAAGCGAATACTATGAGTTAGAGATGGAATGACAAGAATACCTTATTTAGTAACTAATAAAAATCATACAGAAGATAACAACATCAATAAAATTTAACCACAAATTCTAATAATTTACCAAATTAAGCCATCGTCTGAGGTAGACAACACAATACCCCATACCACGAATTCAGATCTCACCTAAATCAAAGAAGCTACCTAGCTTTCTAAGGTGGTGGTGCCAGAAAACTCCAATGCTTCGTACATCGTCAAGCCTGAATCCAATAAACCAACAAACGAACAAACAAATTAATTAGCTTGACAAGAATGTTCTGTATACATAGATGACACAAGAGTCACGGTAATGCGCCCGCTCATCATTGTGGCATTGATACTTTGACATCATCAGGTATTTACTTCCAGCAAAAAAGTTAATTGTAATAAGGTATATGCAAAAGTAATTCTTCTGGATGTTGTGTAATGATACTTAGAAATAATTTGGTGGGTGACATCGTAAAACGATTATAGTGTGTTTTAATGATTAGGTATCTAACGTACATCACAATAGTAGGTAATCTCCGAAGGGTTAGGTAAAAGTGTACCTTATAGTAGGTACATTTATTGTTTGTTATCAACCGGGCACGATTCCAGTGTCCTTGGGCGATTCCAGATGGAAAAACCCATTACCCAACCTGGGAATCGAGTCTCATCCTTAGCAGTAGCTCTTTCGACCACTAGACCAATGAGGCAGTTTTGATGATTCATTGTGTTTTAAGTTTGTTCCTAACTACTGGATTAAGAAATTCAAGGAGTTATGAATTTCAGGGTTAGCTTAAACACACAAGCGACAAAAAAATTGGCAGAAACCCAGAATGCGTTAATAGTTCAATAAATCAAGGTGAAAATGCAGTTAGGCAGAGTCAATTAAGATAATTATTCGCGCTAATGACTTCCAAGTCTCCAACTATTAGGTGCGCCTGCGCCATAATCATTTCTTGTTTCATTAATATATTTGAATAGTAATGGCAATCTGGCTGCAGGTGTTTGATATATTTGGCATATTAACATTAATTATATCTCGATCGACTAGTTTGTGTCAACTGGTCCACTCCCTTAAAATCTGATTCGTTTAGTCAATCTTTAAGTAAATACTACGTCAATTTAGTACAGATTGCATTTTTGGAGTGATTGTGGCTAGATCTCACGAATCAATTTGCACTTATATGGATAAGCTTCGATCAAACATTAAGTTGTACTACTTGTAGTTGGTCTTTCGAAGCGGATTGCTACAAATACTGTTTTTCATCCAACATAATGTTTTATTTTATGGAACGCTGCAGTAGGTCCTTATTCTTATAGCCTAAAGATGTGAACAAGATACGCTACGTCTGAATATGAACACAAAAGAATTATGAACAGGAATATAAATATTAATGGCATTAAACATTCATCCAGCATCGGAGCATATATTTTTTTGCACGCAGGCGTAGCGGGCAACAGGTAACCTCCCGGTCGACACCCGTGCTCCGAACGATACGGACCGTCCTCAGACAATAACAACAGGTACAAGTGAAAAGGCATCACTTCTAGCTCAATCTGCTCAATACATTCACTCCTGGTCAACAATGAAATCTATACTTAGCTATGAAAATGCAAAAGGAATCATAAAATTGATCGATTAGTGTCGCCAGTCCTCAGAAAAGTGACGAGACGTCATAAATAATTAATTAAACTATTAAGTTTAATGCAGTCTGCTTGTCAAGTGTTGGACATAAAACTGAAACTCTGTTAAGTAGTGAACTAGTATTAATTTATAGTTAATGATTACTAACACGTTAAGGTAATAAAGCTGCGGTCAGTAAATACCGATAGGTCGTGAGGAAATCGGAGACCTGAGCTCATACAATTACACATACGAGGTAACAACTAACTATGAATCAATGCGTTTGTGAATGACTTACACAAACACTAGAGCGGTTCATATTGGTCATACAAACGTTTGAGTTTTACAGTGATCCCAAATAAACTTCTAAATATACGTTGATGATTACATCAACACCAGTTTACTTACGACGAGACACAAACATTGATGAACAAAATATAAATACAACAAAGACAGGAAACTATGAATGATTCAACGTCCACATCCTTAACTCGTAGCAAATCCGTTCAGAAAGCGGAAACTGAAACACGACGAGATCACAACTGGGTCCCGAGATGAACACTTGTACAAAACAAACAGAAACACAGAAGCGTCGTCTTCGGGAGTAGATCGGAACACTTGGACTTCGGTTCGAGGAAACACAATACTCAGGTCAGCAGCCGACAACTGTTGCTTAGATTTACGATCTGGTTTAGGTGTCGGACTAAGGTGGTGTACGTACTGCGTCTCATGCCGTCGGAGAGCGTTCGCGGCGAGCCCGGCCCTGCGTCCGCGCTATCATTTAAATATAACTTGGGACGCCGCCGTCTGTCGCCGGCTTTATTTTTACACCACTGAGATTATATGTGGACAGTCACAACGCACGCTGTCTCTCGGGAGACGTTATGGTTCGCGCGCGACTCTGAGCCACTGGCACACAGCACTGAGAGCGAGACGTGTCGGCGGAGTGACGCCCACGGCGCGAGTGACGGGCGGAGCGCGCGCGGCGACGCGGCGTCCCCCTGGGCGCGCGCCCCGCGCCGCCCGCCGCCCCGTGCAGTATGCACCGCTGCACAGCCTCCACATGGCTCCGCCGAGATAACGCGGGCACCGAGCCGAGATCGCACTACACTCATCAGATACACAAATGCGGCGCGCGTTGCAATTCATTGACGCCAACACTGCATTGCCAACTGTTTATTATGATCTAGTTACGAATGTATCGGGCGAACTCTGCCTCCGATAGGCTAGCTATTAGCCAACACAATAACCTTATTGTACCGGACGAGGAAAGAATCTCTAAGAACTCCAAATTTGATAAGGTAGACTTCATAATAAGAAGATCGACTATATTGATTATAAGGAAAAGTAAAAACATAATTACTTCATAAAAAGAACAACGAAGCCGTTCATAATTTAAACGAATCAGACAGTACATAACGTGCTAGCCGTTGTAATATCGAAATTTCAATTCTTTTAGCACAAGACTTCTTGGTAGAACTTCTGGAAAAGCAACACCTGTCGGAAGCTTTTTATAGTTTACGAGGAGCACTAATACTCCTACATCCACAAGTTATTAGACAAACGCGAGCAATAAAACCTTATGGAGCTAACTAATCGGAACACTATTAATCCGAAGCTTTTATGTCCAACACATCTTCTATTTTATTTTCCTTTTCTAATTTGAGATCGTTAATGCGAACTTCCTGGATGTTTTGCGACACTGTTGCTCTCAGTGCATGATATTTGTCAACGTGTGTAAATCGGTGTGGTCGTATCGTCATCGTCACACAGATTTGGAGATGCGTCGTCGTTATCTCTGTTAGCAGGAGCAGCGTGCGACGAGCCCGCGCCGCATGCGGCTCACGTGGGCACTGCACTCGATACACCGCCTCCAATTGCCGCAATCAATATCTGTAGTACGGGCCCACTGCCTACTAATGTATCTCAAGGATATTCGCAAACATGAGACACACTCAACTCAGGAGCACGTGTCGATTGCCGAAACGTATGCAAATTACTGTTATGAATTCAAATTACATACCTACGCAAAGAAACGACACTATTGTTCTCGGGTCCCGTCTGTGACATCAATTTGCAAATAATCGTAGTTATTAGCCTAATACGAATCCCGAATGACGTTCTGAATTTGTGATGGCGTGTTCGATCATGATCACATTCGGACATAATTTCGTCCCGTGCGACAGTTACCGTCGTGGTGAGCGATTTATACTGGTGTTTCTCGTGGGAAATCTCCTGACGACGTTTAAACACGCCATCAGAACCTCATCAACAGCATCGACGTTAAGTATAAATCATGTTGCAGGCTACAAACTACTTTCACGTTTCTACATACAGCACTGATTGTTGATATTATGAGAATAGGTCGCTGTGTCTGTGCACCGCACGTGCAAAACTAGTTCCTTCATATTCGGCAAACAGCGCAGATATGCCTGGTATCGGTTAATGTACACGAGAACGAATTGATGTTGCGCTTGCGAGTGCTGCAATTGCAAGCGATCATATAAATCGATTTGTTAAAGATAGGAGTAAAAGGGCAATCGATCAAGATGAATTCGATGTGGAACAACGCATCGCACTCAATCTTGTTTTAGATATGAATAAACTCGGCTGCCTTTTCGTTGACCGAATTCAACGATAAGCATCATAGCGGGAAAAGCGCGATGTAATGAGATCGCACAGATACAGATGACGAATAGCGGAAAGCTAATTAAAACAAACAGGCCGCAGCTCGCTAACGACGCCCCCTAGGTATCAGGGAACAATTCTGTCGTGACTGTTGCAAATGGCATTCGGTTCCGATTATGCTGCCGGGGCGAAAGGTCATCATCGCACAGCGCGCAGGCGCCGGCCATCTAGCGACCTCTAGGATTATCCAACTCGATCGATAAGGTCCCGAGGGGCATGCGCGGGGCGCGCGGCGCGTGATACGGGCCAAAGAACATAATTTATTCGGCGGCAGAGTGGCGCGCCTCGGAGGTGCCGCGCCCGCTCCCCGCCCCGCGCATCTCCTGGCTCCTTTCGAAACAGGATCCCGGCACTATTTTTTGTGGCCCGGGGATTAAGGAGTATCGGGCTTAAACGCAGGTTACGTAATAGTTTTTACACACCCTTAATCTTCAACGGCCTTAGGGACGAGGCCGTATTTTCCAATTTTATTTTATTTTTATATGTTCAGTTGGGACATATTTCACGAGCTTAGCGTGTTTGAACATCACCTGTTAACGACCCATTTGCACGATAAGAGCGCGACAGCGGCAATATTTGCGCGTGCGCATGCCACTCGACTGCGATGAGTTACTTCAATCAACGAGTCCACTACATTGTAGGAAATAAACACATGAGCGGCAAATAAATAATAATGGACCATTAATATGAACTCCTAATCATCGAGTCAATCACGTTTTGTCGTTTACGGAACTGTTATGCCATATTCCAACAAGGCCCACGCAAGAATGCCAAATATGCATATTTTCTCCGCATCTATAAAGCGTTTGTGTTTTTGGTCATCATTAACATATTCGTGCCCATGGACACTGGCTGTGAAACCATTTCTAAAACGTTGGGAACATGGTAACCAACTTTAGTTCTCAAGACTGGTAGAGTCGCGAGTCGTGTAGTACATTGGGTTGGTGATAAAGTTGACAGTAAATCAATATTTACATGAAATCCAAGCGAGTGTGAAGTGTTATCTGGTTACCTGACGTGAGAATTACGGTGTATGTTCTTTATCTCCTTTGACAAGTCTCTCAAGTTTATTAACCTGCTGTACTGTGAGATAACATGCAAAATTATCATCAACATTCCTGCTCCCAATGTGAATTTTATTTCGTTAACAGTATTTCGCGTGTTCTGCTTTCGAGGGCTAAATCTTACGCTCGTAACACTTACAGTACGGTCGTCGGCCATGTTGGTGTCAAAACTAGCTTTCATTGGGTATCCACAAGGAATTTATCAGGAACAGTAGCTAGCCACTGGCTGCTGATTATAATAGGCCTATTACATAGAACTCAAACATAATTGTCGAAATGTAGGTGTACTATGCTGTACCACTATTCTTCTTCATCGTGTCGCTTCGCTGGCAAGACTATGTATATTTTGTCAGCCTAGAATTTCGCCACTTCCACGGCGTCGTCGGTGGAAGACCTATGCCTATCATTTTGAGATTACAGGTATTATCTACAGAGACGTATCTCACTTCATTTTCTTGGTCCTTCGGGGCGAATTTTGGATTAAGTCTCATGCGACTAACACATGATAGGTCCCAATGGTAAAGTTTAAAAGGATTTTCTATTATCCGAAGTCGAATAATTTTCCACTGATAAGTAGATACTTTTTACACGTAATCGAGCCGTTGTTCCACAAACAAAGCCAAAAAGTGTGTCGAGTATCACCAATCTATATTAAGACAGGTATGTACCTAAGTATTTAAAAAGCTAATCAATATTTATCGGTGTTCAACGCAGATAAGGGCCGATGCAGAAATACTAAATAGTAACGAGAATTAAGAACTAGGGCATTACGTGACAAAGCCCACGCTCACCGCTCTATGAGCTTTGATTACATTTTGTGCTGATTGTGTTGGATCCATCTACATAATTGTTATTTATGGAAGACATACATTGTCATATCTCTGGGATATCACCACGCTTGATTCTCTGCCTTTTAAATTTATAGGCGTATTATCCATGATTTAGACAGCTATCAATTCGAATCGTAGCACTGAAAGCTCTTTCACAAATCTGCCACTAAAATTCATCTGGAAGCTTTCGTCCTCCAAGCTATTTGTTAGTTTGTTTCTTGTTTTTCTTAGGAAAAACTCTTTTATTGCGCATCGTGAATGCAGAATGTTGTTTTTCACTTTTAGTTATGTTACTCGAACTACGTCATATCTATTTCATAAGTCATTGTAGAATACTGTAAAACGCGAAAAATAAAACTGGAATTTCAAATCTATACTAATATTATAAAGCTGCAGTGTTTGTTTGTTTGTTTGTTTGTTTGTTTGTTTGAACGCGCTAATCTCTGGAACTACTGGTCCGATTTGAATGATTCTTTCAGTGTTGGGTAGTCCATTTATCGAGGAAGGCTATAGGCTATACAACATCACGCTACGACTAATAGGAGCGGAGCAGCAATGAAAAATGTTGCAAAAACGGGCCGGGATTTTACGCGGACGAAGGTCGCGGGGAACAGCTAGTCTATACATATAATAAGACAGTAAAAAAACTGTGTCTGTACATTGAAGATATTAAAAAAAAAAAAATTGAGGGGGGTTTAGAAAAAGTAATAGAGCACGAATCCAAAAAAAAAATTCTGTCTGTTTGTCTGTTTGTTTGTACACGCTAATCTTCGGAACTACTAGACGGATTTGAAAGATTTTTTTTTGTTGTATAGGTATTAAGTCTGGGCAACATATAGGCTATAATTTATCTTGGAAACTTGAACACCTGATGCAGAACCGCAATAGAATAGCTAAACTATAAGAGATACAAAAATGGTACCATAGCAAAAATTGTTCCGCGTGATGAGCATTTTCTGCTGAGAGAATAAATTTGAAGATCTGGAACACCTGATGTGGAATTCCAAGAGTCCAGCTACACTATAACATATATAGGAATGACGTCTTAGCAAAAATTGTTCAATCTGATGAGCACTCTCTGTTGACTTATAAAAATCGAAGATCTGGAACACCTGTTGTGGAACTCCAAGAGCCCAGCTACACCATAACACATATAGGAATGACGTCTTAGCAAAATTTTTTCGGTCTGATGGGCATTTCCTGTTGACTTATAAAATCGAAGATCTGGAACACCTGTTGTGGAACTCCAAGAGCCCAGCTACACCATAACACATATAGGAATGACGTCTTAGCAAACATTGTTCAATTTGATGAGCACTCTCTGTTGACTTATAAAATCGAAGATCTGGAACACCTGTTGTGGAACTCCAAGAGCCCAGCTACACCATAACACATATAGGAATGACGTCTTAGCAAACATTGTTCAATCTGATGAGCACTCTCTGTTGATTTATAAAAATCGAAGTTCTGGAACACCTATTGTGGAACTCCAAGAGCCCAGCTACACCATAACACATATAGGAATGAAGTCTTAGCAAAAATTGTTCAATCCGATGAGCACTCTTTGTTGACTTATAAAAATCGAAGATCTGGAACACCTGTTGTGGAACTCCAAGAGCCCAGCTACACCATAACACATATAGGAATGACGTCTTAGCAAAAGTTGTTCGGTCTGATGGGCATTTCCTGTTGACTTATAAAAATCGAAGATCAGAAACATCTGATGTGGAAATCAAAGCTATCACTAATTCCACTGTATAATTATAAAATAACATAAGCTGGGAGTATCTCCACGCGGTGAAGGCGGTAACAGTTTAGGACTAATATTCGATGACGACGGTATTTCATTGAAAATTTGACTCTACTGGAAAAAACTCCTATTTATTTTTTATTTTATCGAATAAATTTGCCTTCGGGCTTATGTTATTTGAGTGTTTTAGACTTTTTCCACTTATCTTCGTGACACGGTAGCCTACCCGGTAACGCAGGGGAGCAGTCACTTAGATTTTAATTGATCAGGTATCTTCTCAATAAAACTATAACCATGCCTAGAAAGAGGTCAAATCTTTCCCAATGTTCCAAAGGAGCTAAAAGATTGAGGATCATAAGATCCCAAGAATCTACCGAAGAACGTCAGGAGAGACTTGATGCTGTTCGAGAACATCAGGCTGCAACTCGCTCCGTGGAAACCTCTTCCTCTCTTCTCTTCTCTTCCTCTTGGATAACGAACCACGCCTGCGTTCTCAGCGTATTTACGCATCTACATCCAGGTCTCTAGAGAACTGTGAAGAATATGATGCGCGACTGACCGCTGATAGTGAACGTCATGCATTGTCTCGCGAATCGGAGACGTTCACGGATAGAGAATTACGCTTGAGTTCCAAGCGTATCTACGCATCGACTTCTAGGTCTCTAGAGACAAGTGGGGAACGTGAGGCGCGACTGACCACTGATCGTGAACGTCACGCATTGTCTCGCGAGTCGGAGACGTTCACGGATAGAGAATTACGCTTGAGTTCCAAGCGTATCTACGCTTCGACTTCTGACTTACAAAAATGAAAGATATGGAACGTCTCGAATCGTCTCGCGCATCCCGTTGTTTTCCCGTCCCCGGGCTCTTAGAATTCGACATCAGACATTTCAGATCTTCGATTTTGACGACCCCGTTGTCGCTGGCATAAGCAACAGGATCCGCGTACGAAGTCGCGGGCAGAAGCTAGTACTAAAATATAAAGATAAACCCATCAAATGCAAATGGCGGAATGCCGGATCAATTTGTGTGTAGAGCTATCGCAATTCGCAATGCAGGCATTGTATTAATATAAGTATTTTTGTAGGTTTTACAAAAATACGCATACGCAATATGTATTTGGAAAATTGGAAACAGTTTAGGTTTTCATGTTCTTGAGTTTTACACTAGCGAAACCAACATTTTTCGGAAGTTTCATTTTTTTAATGTTTCAATGGGCACAAAGAAGTAGGTACTATGGAGAACGGGACCGTTAAAGAAGAAGGAAGTCCCAAACCTTCATTCCTCTAAAGTCTAAGGCAAAACTAGTGTTGTAGTCGTTGTTCTGCGTAAATACGTCGTGTGTAATTGACGCCACGCGGAGGCGGTCAGGTGACTGTATTAGCATGCTGATGGATCTGCTCTGCATATTCATGCGCACACGCAGATCGCAAGTAATGTCGTTTTCTATGCGCGACCCACTCGATTGATCGACGACCGTTACCCCGAGCTAACGAAGCCGGTCACTGCTGTATTAATGTACCTGGATCTATATGTTCTATGTATTCATGCAGTTCTATATTCCACGTATATTTACATTATTACGGCGCAAAATAAACTCGACGATAGCGTAAACGACTTGTAAATATTATCGCGGCTATAAAAATGTCATATTCGAGGTTGATGTTGGGCTGCGCACCTTGTTTCAGAATGTTGAGTTATAGACGTTTAAAAATAGATGTGTGAATAATCGTGTTTTTGTGACAATTGTGCAACTGAGGGCAGAGGTCCAAAGCGTTAGAGTGTAAAACGCACGATACCACGACTCGCTCCATTTGTAGGGAATCTATCAAAACAACAACATATTGGTACAGCATTATCTGTACTGAATGGACAGCGTTTGTTCGCGATAGATTAAGCGTTTAATTGTCAACATACTTGCACATTACTCGATAACGGCTATTGATACTACGATGTCCAGACGTCATTAAGTAACTCTTCATATTTAACGCTGAACACTCTTCGAAGAGATAGCAGTCCCAAATAATCAGACCATTAATAAATTCGGTAGCAAAAATGTTCCACGATAGGCTGTAAACTTTTATAAAACCCAAACACTGCGCAATTTGAGGTCGAACGTAATCTGTTAATCACGCCGTGATAATCTTAATTGTAGGGGCGCGGTCGTTATCAGCGAGGAGAGAACTAAACTATCATGTGTCTGCCTAATGCCTATCTTGAGGTGATAAACCATTTATTTTGGTCGAGTGTATCATGCGGAGCGGCGATGGGCGTCGTTGTGCAACCGCCACGTTGAGCCACGTCAAGCGTGACAAATTGACACATTAGAAAAATTCTGACAAATATGCAACAGGGTGGCTATCACAGCTCTACATACACTGGCACACAAAAACTACGCAGTTAAATTTTGGAACGATATCGTATCAATAGATACAGAGAACAAAAGATACATAATTTACTCAGATACAGATAATCTTATCAAAGAGATTACTTTCAACGGATTACGAAGTCGACAACGCTCAGAATGAATTAGAAAAACAAACGAAAACAAATGGTTTTGACAGTAACAGATGTAATTAATGATCTGTCAATGAACGTTCAGATGGATGAAAAGATTACGAATGAAAAGTACAAATTCGACAGTGGGCGATAGTTGGACAAATACAGCCAAATTGAACGTCACTCAAACTTGAATCAATGTCGCAAGTTTATGTTTTGTTTATCACTGACAACAGACAATCATGTTTAATGGCAAAACAAAAACTGTTCATGTAGGCGAACCAGTAACATTAAACGAGTATGTAAACGAAACAAATAATGCATTACATTGAAAAAATGATGAGCAACATTTAAATTGTATAATACAACATTGCATGACTACGCGATACTAAATAACAAAAGAGACTAAAAGCTAAATTGACAGGAATGGCAACATATCTATTAAGTACGTGATAAGGAAATAATTGAGCGAGACTTTCTGTGAATAGACACGATTCTATCAACAATGGAGTAAGAGTAGTAGTAGCAGCCAAGTTTAGAAAGTGTTATGAAACAATTTTTAATGGAACTCAAAATAATGAATGCAGCGTCTATAGACGAGCTAGATCTGAGTCCAATGAGCGGCTGTGGGCGAGACCTGGCAAGGTTGCTTGTAATCAAGTCGTGTTTAATATGGTTCTTATATGTAGATGTATAAGATATATTTTAGCGGTCGGCAGAGTGGATGCGAGTGTGCCAGATGGACACGGTATGGCACGACAGGTGACGCCCACAGCGAGAAAGTCGTGTCTGGTCGGCAATACATGGCCTCGGGGGTAGCTGAGTTATTGGACTATCGCCGCGACAAGCGCCGAGCCCGCTGTAAGCTAATGAACTGAATAATGTTATTACACTTAAAATACGCGTCTTAAATAAGATTATAAGAGTCACGATTTCTTTAGTTAGTCTTGAAGGACTAAAAACGTCCTCCGTTTCGGATTGCGGTGTATTGGTCCACATTATGACATGACATAAGTTTTTGGTCCTATAAGGTCGGATGCGGCTTTTGAGCTGTGGGGTATAAGAAACCCACAAATTAAGTAACAAATATAGGTACATCTATAACGAAAAGGTAACATATCGGATTTGTACAATTCCTCATACACCTACGAACAAAGGTTCACATCAATAAATAACAATTTTGTCGTAACTCACGTCTTAGAATACATGAACAATTCAGCTTTAACAACCATAGAACTTAACACTACGCTAAACTAGCGGTTATGCACCTTACTCCGTCGAGTTAAAGGTTCCGTTAAAGTAAAGGATCATTAGTAATGAATAACGATAAGATGTCGCGATGGTGGCGATCCGAAATCTTGGTATAAATAAGCGATCCACTAAATAGTCAGGTGCAGAAGATTAATTTTTAGAATAAGCAAACGTAAGCTTATCCAAGGTGGCCTTTATTTGGCTCTTTTTTCTGAAGTCTATCATAATTTCTAGATCCCTGCCGAACTAATACCGACTTGAGACATCCCTTTCAGGGAAAAATGAAAAAATGAAAATGTCTAACGACATCACGGGAGCCCAAGGCGTAGATGGGGGGATGAACTTGACGGTTACGACAGGATTGGTCAATGCAGTGGGACAACATAGGCTGATACCTAATAAAAATAAAAAATTGCCTTTTGACTCTTTGCAGCATTCATGGCTATTTATCATGTATGCCACGCTCAGCTGAACTTGGATGAATTGTTTGAAACGAATGTTAGAAAATCTTCTCATATTGTAAAAAGTCGTACTTCTGGACGGCTTCCCCGCAATGTGTCGTCTCCAGAAACCGCGTGGGCGTATGCAGGCGAACTTTTGACCGGCGCGGGCGCACTGTGTGGCCGACGTTACGTAACTGTCAGCCTTCCTCCAACGTTTATTTATTTCATTCTCTCTTTTATGCATTAAATTTATACATTTCACGATTTAGGTTTGATATAGTGTGGCAGGGTTTATGAAATAAGTTATCAAATCTCCGGTTACAGATTTTATGGATTATGTAGAATATTAAACAGAGATAGAGCTTATATTTTTACAGGAAATAGAATAGGCACACATATTTTATAAGCTAGTAGTGAGTATATCGAGAGTAGCGGGTTGGGCTGAAGGACCAGTTTTTTTTGTACACTATTTCCAATGAACCTTGCATTATTTTATACTGTTGTCAAGTGATAAAGCACGTCTTCATAATTTTTCTGACGTGAAAGATAATTATTGTACGTTTAACTACACATGAATTACACCATAATAAATTGTACTTCTCCTTCCGTTGTGTTTAAATACTGTGTACACGTAAACGAGCTCAATTAATGAATTTATTACAATATAATAACGCTTAATATTCCATAAAAGCGTTAATAATTTGCGTAGAACCTAAACAGGTGTCTCAGAAATCAGCCAGCTACTAGTTACTATAACGGGTAGTAATTACGATTATCATATACCAATCTAAGCGGTAAATAAAGTAAAGCGTTCTTTAGTCGCGAGCGTTTTAAAGCGCGGCGCGTAGGCGACTTCCGCGACATAAACGCTGAGACGACATTAACGTCGAACCTACGGTGACACACGACACCCATTACTATTATAATTTCGTATAATGGCTCGAGCAACATCGCCATATAAATTCATGAAATTTTTAACATTTCTCTTTTTTTTTTGGTTTTGTAAACTAGGTCTGGCTTATTATAAGATGGTGACATAAAAGGGGTTTCTATTATTAGATGCGACTTATTTCGTGTTCCTCCTTTTCTTATTCAGAATTAAGGCCACTCTGAGGTTGCCTCATGATCTGACCAGCCTCGGCCTTTTGTATTAACAATATGATAAAAATAAAATTAAGTATTAAAATATTCCTATAATCCGACCCGCTATATGTAAAATAATATAACGCTTTAAAACACTTCATTTGCTTCGGCGGCCAAATGTGTAATTCGATATTTTATCACCAGATAGGAACATTCTATCCGGATCGAAGGACAAAAAACTGTTAAGCGTGAAACACATTATTTTGGAGAGTTCCTTACAAAAAAAATACGACGAGGCATACCAACGAATCGGGCCTGTTAGTATAAGTTCATGTTTCCTTTGAGCGTTAAGCTTCAGAATTCATGGTAAGAGAATTTTTCATACCAGAATTTTGAACTGAACTAAGCAGACCGTCAAATACTTATCAAGAGACTATGTAAGATTGTTTCTATATTCCAATTTATGATACTGGTCTGTAAATCCGGTCCCCCGCGTGGTTCTCGTGGAATTTGGTTTCGTCAACTAATACTCTGCTTTTTATTGTGAAACTAAACACTGCCCATTGACAGCTGCGGTGTAATCAACCTTGTCTGTTTCAGCCCGTGGAACCGACACTAATGATTCAAAAAAACGAAAACCTGCTGCTTCATAAAATAAACAACGCATTACATAGTCTTTAGGAACAGAAAACGGCGCAGTTGAGTGCAGTAGGCGGCCCACGACTAGGCTATCCTGTTGAATTATTCAGTATTATGATCTTTGCAACCTGTTCGCAACAACAAACAGAAACTCGACAATATTCTCAACAAATCGACACCCAAGAGAATTGAATTGTCAAGTTTTCTGTGAAGTCATTGATCATAGGCGCTAAAGCACTGTCATAAAACTTACATTCACGTATTGATACGTGGTCGTATAGCTATTAGAGAAGCGTGGCGCATCGGATCGTTGTAGAAAGCTCACCCACGCGTGCCGAGAGGTCACCACCGCCCACACTACCCCTCGATTACTATTGAGAAATAAGAGAACAAGCCTTCGGAGCTGCTCGGAGGTGTTCGTCGGCCAATTACCGTAAATTGATGATTATTGCGAAGCAGCGCGGTGGGCGCGCGCCATTAGCGATGCGATCGAGGGCGGATTGAAGACATGACGGATTGCACCAATAAAACGCTAACAATATGATCCACGATCTCGAAGATAAAGGTACAAAAAAGTGGGTACTACATCAAACTTAATGGATGCGACGAGCTTTTTCTTAAGTTAATACCGAACGGGAAACTGAGGATGCATCAATGTCAAATTAAAGTACAGTTCAGTAAAAGTAGCTGCAAAAATGTAATGTAGCTCGGAAAATCTTGTTCCATTTGCTTTTATTCTCTATCTAGGAAATAAGCACGCTATACAATTTAAATGGCACCAAACCGATTAAACTAGTATCAGCCAAAACGTGAATCGTGACTGTTAACCACGACTTCTGGGGAGTTCGCTAGCACTTGTGCATCAAAAACAACAATTTTAGAGCTATTTTTTCCGCAAAAAATAATATCTAATTTCTGCACTTAACGGTGTACATAATTTCGCGAGCGTGCCGGTTGAAACGCAGCAAAACACCAATTATGATCCACAAATTTATCAGCGGCATCAGCGATATTTGGCAGAACAAAAAAATAATGAGTGTTATTCCGAGGATAATTTGCAACACGATGAAAGCTCTGAATGGCCACATTGACCACGTTCGGTTGTTAATACGTGCGATATAATTACGGATGTGAGTATCATCGCAAGTGCAAATCGGATGCGCTTTCGATCGACGCCAGAATTCATAATAAGCTTTTGTTCTTATTTAAATTATCTGAGTGTAGCCTGTGTAACAATATTAGTATTCTTACTTTGTCTATTGATGCCCAGATCGTTATCTGCCAACGGGAAAGTAGATTTCAGCTTTTTAATCAGATAAACAACATGAAGAGAAAATTAGATAGTAACGGTAGAGTCGGTTTAATCTGCGCTTATGTTTTATTTGATCTAGATTTGAGCATGAATGATTGTGAATGAACGTGCGCTTTTCCTGCTTAGTCTTTAATAGATCTTAGAGTTCGTAAACCTTCATTAGCAAATGCTTTACAAGTCCTGTTCGTTAAACAGTTCCTTGTTTTACGAGGACGGCTTTTCTGTCCATAGAGAAACAAGATTCAGTCAGCTATCAGTGTTCTGATGGATGCTGCTGTCTATCACCTGATACAAGACGTTAGTTGCAACACCCACAGTCGAAGATATGCTCGCTTCTACTAAGACAAGGGAGGCACCCACGATTCCATATTAATCAGACGGAATGATGCAGCATTTATTTTTAGCATGCTATTTTAAAAGAAAATGAGTCCATTAATGATAAATAGAACTAATAAAGAGTGATAGTAAAAAATAAATAAACACAGTCATTGAGTAGTTAGTACCTATCTGGTAATGGCATATAAGCGTCGATAAGGTGGGGTTAAACGTACCATTAACCCTCCCACGGTGATCCATAACACTGAAACAATTAGACCACTGTCGCAATTTTTAATTAGTGACAAAGTCCGATGAGAAAAACTGCTCCATTTTTTATCAGTTTTGTTTTTAATTCAACATACATCTCCACACTGGAGATGTATTTCTTGAAGTTTGACGTCAATGTTTGGGATTATTTCCGATTACTGCAAATGCTTTTGGGAAAATGATGGATGCTGAAACATCTCATTTCATACATTGTTTATTTTACAAAATATTTTTGATATTATTTAAAGTTGTACAAAAATATCGAATTCCAACTGAAACTAGTGTTGTCTCTGATGATTATGCATGTATCGTATAATTTAGTCACAATATTATAGAAACATTTACTTATAAATCAAACAGAACACATATTCACATAATATATTTCTCCAAACATCACATACTAGTTGATTATAATAATTGGCTGTCAATGATAATATATTGACGGCCGCCGGACACCTGACTGACTAATCAAATTAGATTGCGAAAAACAAGCGCCTTACAACCGGTTCAGAGGTAATACGATCTACACACAAATACACGTGTATCATTATTATCATATTACATAGAACGACACTTTTGGAGACATCCTTTAGCAAGTGTTGAATCGAAGTTACTTAGAAGACAACAAATCTATGCTGTTACTTTTACATGTGTACTTGTGCATACTATGCTGCCAACAGACTTACAAAGTAAAATAAATAATTCATGGCAAAAGCATATTCGTCAAGAGGGCTTATTTTACTACTGCTTCAAATGTACATGAATGAAAGTCCAACAGAGCAACTGTATCCAAAACAAACACTCGATCAATAACTGGGACCTCTCCAAAAACCAAATTCAAGATACACCACAAAGCAAACGCAGCTTATACAAATAAAAACAAGTCAGCCAATCAAAGTACTGCTATAACGAAGTTTCGTGAAGATGAATGAAACGGTGATCAAGATGTTACTATACAAGTTTATGCAAATAGCCGTGGTCCATTGATGAGGCCCATTGAGAGTATAACGGGCCCCAGACTGGTCTGCAACAGTGCCACCGGTGGGCCGGTTATCTACACGCGTACGTACACATATGCATATTGATTATCAATTTAAGATAGACAAACTTTTCTTGATTGTCTTAAACGAGTTGGGTAATAGAGCAGAATGAGGCTGGGTTTAAATGAACAAGTCAAGCTACTATCGAAATTAAGTTCTCAGACGATTTCAATTTTAGTTTTGTCTCTATTTTTTGGGACAGAAGTTTATTAGAGAAATTATCTACATTGTTGCCTCATCATTTGTGTCTCGTTTAACAATCGAAGCGAACATCAGCAGTTGACCCGGTTCGGGGTTATATTTTTACTTGACATGCATGCGGTAAACACGGAGACTGTTTCGCTAAATGTTAATTCTAAGAACTGGATGTGAGTCATTTCGCCGTGCAGATTATCTTCTAAAATTATACAAGACAACTTATTAAACACAGGTGTTCACTTGACGAGACAACTGTTTCCAAGAGCAATAAATGTCTAGCAAAAGTTGCAAAAGAAATTAAAGCATAAATTATATTATTTCTATTTGAATACACTTGTCAATGACCAAAACGAGTTCGGAGAGAAATTGACGGCGAAACAAACATTGCCAGATTTGAAACAAAAAAAAGTGTTATGATTCATGACCATGAGAGTTTAGAAGTTTAACTTGCCACAAGTTTTACAAAGAATGCTAGGCAATAACCCCTTTCCTCTGAGAATCATGATTACAACCATATAAACTATCAACATGCCAGTGTGGTATTTAGCAGAACTATTAACGGAAGCCACAGCGAAGACTTGGAAGACCAATAAATCACCATCACAATTCCTCGCACAATTACGACTCCAAAGACTATTTTAGACAAGTCTCGGACCATGTAAGGCCAGAACATTAATTTATCCAATATTGGGTGTGTTGATTTTAAATTGCTATATACGAAACTAGTTTCGTCGGTCGGAGTCGTGACCTCTTACTTCTACACGAGTCGCGACTAGTCGGGATGTGATGGAACTTTCTTTTTAACCTTCTGCAACTGAGGTGGGTTTATCGTCAACATTCGACTGAGGTGTAGTCTGTCAGGCGTCACTATATACGGCATGATTTGTCTATAACTTTTAGAAATAATAGAGCTCTAATTTTATTTTACGATTAAGGGGTTTATGTATAATGAAATAAAAATGAATAAGCATTCTCAAAACATAAAACAAGTTCATTATGGAATCATTTATTGAGATCGGTATTTTCATTATTTTTACGTTTAAACTTACAAAACTATAAAATAAAAAACGAAATAATAAAACTTCTATAAAACTGTTAATATTAATCTTTTAAGCGCTATCTTATAACGCTAAAACCAAAAACACAACATGATACCACGGTTCAATTAGACACAAATCAGTCTCAAAGTTAACCCTTAATTTAAAACTTAAGTTTACAATCTTGACATAGTGGAGAAGACAAAGAGGATTTTTGCATGCGCAACAGTGGTACCTTGTTTGCCTCTTCAATTTACTGGGGCCTATGCTGCATAGCTTCCTTCCAGCAGGACCTGGAAGCTGAGCCACGGGTGGAGGGGGAGGCAAATCATTGCCTAAAACTCGCGTTATAGTTAGACAGAGTTCTCTGGGCAGTCTATCATTATAAACGCGTTCCCGTTATGTGCAGCAGTTCTGCTTGCCCTCGCTATTTCCTTCTTAGACCATAAAAATCCGTTTTTTCCAATGTACTTTGGACCATCTTGGTCGCCACAAACTAAAGAGCTAAGGGGCTCCGATGCCTGCCGGAGCTGCGGGACTGTTCAAAGGAGATACCGCGCCCTGGAACACAAAGAGCAAAGAAGGAACATGGATGGGTTTTAGTCAGTAAAAGTCTGACACTCCCTCCCACTCCACCCAGAGCGGGGGGGGGGGGGATATTTGATGATTTCCCATCCCAAAAATAAAAAGGGGCTCCTCGTCTTCAGAGTTAAAATCACTCTCACTCGATTGGGCATTCTGTTCCTCGAGGTCTTCGTTTTCCTCTTGCTGTACATTTCCTTCCACATAACTAGGATCTCCTACCAAATCATCAAAATCGCTAAACTGATCGTTTTCTTCTTCTAATACTTCAAGCCATTCCTCAATCTGCTCATCATCATTTGTATGTCTTCCACTGCTGTCTCGTCTTGGTTGCCTACTATCTGTACTTTGAGTCGCCATCTAAAAAATTATGAATAACAAAGTTTAGCAAATTAAATGTGAGGTTATGTCTGAGAGACACTATGGTAGTATTAAAATATTACTGATGAAACGACTAACAGACACTATGAACCTAAAAAGATTTTGGTGAGGTGACGTCTATCAGAATCAACGTTTATTGCTGTACTTACGTCTGTGGGACACCGGTAGTCGAAAACTCCAAACATACACAACGCTCGGCCGCCCGCGAATCACTGACCGTTAGGGCGAACCGTTTCAGGAAGGTACTGAGCGAGACAGAGCTTCATCACGCCATGTTACGATCTGGCAACGTTTTTTGTGATTGGTGGTGTCCGATGGACTACCACGTCAGTCGCAGAAGGTTAATGAACGTGTCTTTATGACATTGCCAATCCACCTGCAGATTGGCGAATGAGAGATCTTAGGAAATCGAGCCTTCGTAAGACTTAAGCCAGTGTGTAAATAAAAATTATACATAATATACATATGTATGATATGAACGAGGCACTCAATTAAAATATTAAATGGTGTTTGAATGTACTAGATATATTATTATGACAGTTAAGGCGTTTTGGTCAATATTATTGAAACGTGTAGTAATCAATAACCCTTCGACTTGTCTTAAATATCTGTCTAAAGTATTTATCGTTCTTCAATATATCAACGGGAAAGCTGTCATTTTCGAAGCGGTTGTTGAATAGATGTCGAAGACCTAAAATCACGTTAACAAGGTACCGAAGCCGACGTTTCACGTTTGCGATAACTTACGAAGTTTCTACCTGTTATCCGGTATACGAGTATAAATCATTTGATTTATGAATAAGAAGTCAATATTTAGTTAAAACTACCGGAAACACAAGCAGAAAATAATATATGTAATCTGTTGAAATTAATAATTGGTATAGACGTTATTACACCTATAAATTAAAGTATTATTATCAAACAGAGCAGAAACTTGCATCGCATCATCTCTAATGCTAATAGATTTTATATCAAAAGATTAGTTAACGGTACAGACATATAACGTTTTGACTTAATTAAAATGGATACTCATAGCAATACACAAGATTCTCAAATAGATCAGACAGCCAGTATTATAGTTCGATGACACAAATCGAACGCAGATAATATGCACACCCGAGAACAATCGGATGATATGAATATCATTACAGCTATTACGCAAGGAGTCCCTACGACTGCAAGCATAATAGACCACACTACACTTGATTCAAAGGCGAAACGTGATGCAACTATCTTCGGTCAATATAGGAATCGAGTGTATTCAGTATAGAAATGACTTCATAATTTCCCCGCGCACATGCACCCATTCGCGGGAGTGTGACGTGTGAGCACTCGCACACATGCACAATATCCGGCCGCGTCTGTGAATGACGCTTACGCATGTTTACTACCGCTCTGTGGCCGGCTGTCGATCATTTTGGTACAGTATTACGTCATCATTCACTACAGTACCAATTTCCACGTCTGTACGTAGAGTGCGAGCCAACTCAGTCAATGCTATTGGCTTCTTTGTAATGCTTAGCTGGATCCTTTTCAAACATTGTCATATCTACGACGCACTTAACGCCAGGTCAAGACATTTTATTTCTATTCGTCGACCCGGTAACAACGCCAATTTAAATATTTATGATTTTGTCGGTGTCGCCTTCGCTATTAAACGTTTATTATTTAGATGAGTTGATTGCCACCGACTTACGAAGATTTTTGAAGAGGAATCAAATTAATTCAAACGCGTCGCTTGAATTCTTAAATTCAATGATGACAATGTAGTGCTGCTAAATTCGAAATAAATTAGCATAAGTATTTATGGGCCAATATGCATGCCCAATCGTTTAAAAGAACTGAATTTAAATGCAAATTGCCTTCTATTACAAACATCGAGAGTTCGTGTCTACTAGACCCTTAAACTTACGTTACTAGAATTTAAATGAAGACTCCTTCCTGTGGCCAGCGCTGAGCCGATTCTCGACAGCCGTTCAGTAGATAGGCACTGATTTAATTTCGACCACAGGAATGTTAATACAACCGTAAAACAACAAGTTTGGAGCAACAGTGTTGCATCCCTGTCTATTACGACTTACATTACTATCGCCTTTATATCGAGAGTAATTTATTTATAGATAATTTTAACTGCTTCCGAGATAAATAATTTAGTCTGTGGTACGTAGACACCATAAATTTCCTTTACGAGTAAATAATAAAACAGTATTATGATCGCATATGTTCTCTAGAATCGCTCGGGATTTTATGGTTGTTCTTCAGACGTATTCATTGCTACAAGTTTGTCTTTATCTCTTATTGACACCTTGGGACCTTTATGTTACTAATGCATTAATAAATTGACTTGAGACATGTTCCAGTTATTTATATCGCTCTTAATTTAGTTATCAAGGTGCAGTCAAACCAATTTCGCAACACGGTCATTAGATGCGTTCATTGACTCTTCAGCCAAGTCAGCTTGATGTAACATCAAACTTGCGGGTGCTTATTACGGCAACATTCATATTCTGAACCGTTAATTACGAGTCTATATCCGGTGATCCTGGACGACTGATTGGCGATTGGAGAGCGGATGACGTCATTGGCCGTCGATATAAACCCTGCTTCCGACGGCTCGTGTCCACCATCGAACGGGGCCGCTTTAATTTCCTGAAGACCCAAATCTTGTCGTGGGATCGGGGCGGCATTAAGATGTTAATCACCGGCAACTGGTTCCGCTGAGTGCTAAATTACTAGACTCGTTCTCACCTAGATATTACTTAATGAAGAGAGTGTTCATTAGTTTCATTAACTGTACACCTGTCAAACTGGGTGAAGTTTTATGCCGGTCATCCAAAAACTTCACACGATTCCATAATTTCTCGCGAGACCAGCGAACGTATCTTCTTGCAATAGTAGTAATCGATTAAGGATAGGTTTATTTACAGTTGAAAAGCGGTCACAGTGAAGATTTAAGGAAGCCAAATCATAGCTCATATTCAGAAATGTAAGCAGAAAAGATCATTGAAAACGGTAGAACTCCAACCAACAAACACGTTCTGAGTACAAAGAAAGTTATAGGCGTACTTAGCATTTTCCGCATACCATTTTACAGAATGCTGCGAAATCTTTCCCTCATATCTGCGAGATATGACTCTCGGTCAGGATAACTGTAAACCGCACTGACGAACATTGTGACCGCACATTATGCGCACTCAAGTCAAGTCGCCAACGACCAGCTATCAGGTTTCAGCGTCATTCAATTACCTTGCCTCCATACAATATTGACCCCCATTGACCACTTACACGACGTTTCCTTAACATTGGCGTAAATCTTAATATACAGTATACCATTTAGTTCAAAATATTACACAACTACGTGGGAATATACTAAGTGCAGATGCTTGGGCTCAGTAGTTTAAGTCTCTGACAGTTGACCGAGTTCAGCTTGTGTGGGATGGTTCAAAAAGTTCATACAATTATTTACCCACTCGTGACGCTGTGGGAGGATAACTGTGACTTCAGAGAAACGTTTCCTATTTACATTTATTTAAGTTTGACGCAATAAATACGTGAAACTTGTGAAATGGAGCCAATACAAATCATTGTGTATAGCTGAGTAAATCTAAAGGTGAAGCAGAGTCGTGCATACTTAAGGGAGTAGAGACCTGACTCTTTGACAATAACGGATTCTTAATCGTGACTGCTCTGAGCTTGGCAAAGTTTAACTGAACTAAATGAAAGGTTTATGAAACTACCTTTGGAGGAAAACTAATAGAAGTTTCGAGATTGAAAAGAAGCATGACTTTTATAGATTCTTCGTATTTTCCTTCAAGATTTAAAAGTTTTTTTGTTTATATCTGTTAAAAGTAAAACGGTAAGTCATATTAACTTAACGGATCTTAAAATCCTTTTCTAATTATACACCATGTACCCACCACACACTTAAATAAAATCTAATCTCCTGTAATTGCCAACGTTAATCAAGCGTGCGATCGCAGTATGTTTGGCAAGCTCTTACCGTTGTGCAATTAGATAACTATAATCATTTATATTGGTACATAATCGTCATATTTTATTGTAGGATGAAATGCTGTAAAATTGTAGGTGTTCGGTGTCCCGTAGACATAACAGACGGCGACATCCGTGATGCGGTGCCAACGCGAGTGTATTTGCGCGCCGGGCCGTCTCGGACGAAACTATGCGCCTGCGCCCGATATAGGCATTATCTTGAGATCAGGTGGGCTAGACTGAAATATTGGATTTTCGCGCCGCGCCGGTCTAAATATACGACACATTTAAGAAGCTATAGAGTGTACACATAGCTTTGCTGTGCAAGATTCAGGTGTGACTGAGATTTACATTAGTATGATAAATTAAACAGAATAAATTAATATTTGATGTATTTATTGTAATCTGTTTTAAAATATTGGTATTTCAAGTTAAGCTTTTTCTTTACAAGGTAAGTAAGATTTCAATCCATGTGTAAATATAAATCCAGTATTGACATTTAACCACTTGGAGCTTCGTTCAGCAATGCATAATTAATTTTCTAATGATGAATTCTAATGAAAGGACAGGAAATAGATTTCCGCAGTAAATATATTTCGTAGAATAAATCTTAAATCTAAATATATTATTCTACTTAAGGTGTATTGGTAAATTCTATCGAACAAAGGTGAGCTAATGATTACTAGTCGTAAAACCTTACAATACTAACGCAACCGACCGAATGCCGAACATAAAACCTTATACAATATTTCACAAAAGGTACCATTTTACGAGCTGTGGGTGCAGCAGGTACAGCATCCCTGAGCGAGGCACATGTGCAACCAAGCTGGAGATTTCTTAGAAAATCTACTTTTTCTCATGGTTTTGACAATAGTACATCGCATCTGGCAGACACGGTGTCGTCAGGTTGAACATCGGACAATGGTCCGCACCGTCCGTTTTGAGAACACTTCGCCTAACACAAAGAACTACCTGAGATATACCTGCGATGCTATTGTACAGCTCGGGCTGGTGCGAATCGTAAAGAAAAGGTGCATTTTAATGACCAACATAGAAGGAAATAAAATAAATATCAAAATATAATAGCTACGTCTATAATAGGTATAGGAAAAGATATAGAAGATTTCTATTTGATTTGTTTGACAAAAAACATATATTTTTACGAGATTTATGTTATGAAAAAATTTAAAAGGTTTTAGATTTTTTTTAAATAGGACAGGGTGTACAAGATACAACAACTCTGAACATTAAACTCTGAACTTGAACATTAAACATTAAACTCTGAAGTAAACCTGCAAGGAAGACATAAAATACCATAAATATAATTGGCTGGCAACTCAAGAACTCGAGATCACGTATGGCTGTAAAGAACATAAAACGTAACGGAAACATAGGCTATCAGGTTAAGACGGCCATAACAACACCATTACCTAAATCATAACGATCACGGTAATTAGAGCCGTGCTCGCTTCGAGCCATTGACCCGACGACGATGATTCCAGGTAATCAGCACACTGACACCGGGAACACAATGTCTCATTCTATTGTCGCAGGAGGCGCAATCACCAACGGATACACTGACACTCATTCCGCAAAGCCAGTCTGCCAACGCGAATCGTGTGGAGCAACTTCGACATTCCTCAAGCAAAAATGCAATATAAACCAAAGTCTGCGCACGCCCAGATTAACTCAGCCACTTACATTTGACTTCATTATAGAATAATCCAACAGCAAGACATATTCTCCATGTAAAATCACGACAGTGAATGCAAATTACAGCGCAGATTAGGCAGGGGTTTAGTATTACAATTCATGAAGTCGCATACTTAAGACCGCTAAACGATCCGAAGCTCCGGCACAACACAACATGAGCAGACGTAATAGGTACACAGAAATAGCTGATTTATCTCAAGAAATATGACGATAACCGCATCAAATGTGACAGATATAAAATTATGCAGCCAAGGTGTCGACTAATGTCGTCTAATGACGTTATTAGAGCTCACAGACACCGATGTGCAACGATGAAACCAGACTCTTTCATATTCAAGATTTATAGGCAGTCCAATTAAATTTTCGAGACCATACCGTATCTTGATTGATGTACGAGAAAATAATATTCGGAACGGCTAATGACACTATGTTTCGTCTGGTGCAGTAAAAAACTGTGGAATCAAAATTCAGGAGCCGATCTTAAATGAGCGCATGTCCAAATCAGTTGCACCGAGCACAACTTTAGTGGGTAGGCGGATCCTTTGATAAACCATTAATTATATTCACACCTTTGTCGACCGCGACTGAGTATTCGGGTGAGGTTTTTTTCTGTAAAGCGACAGTTCTTGGAAAGATGGCGGCGCGACGACCGTGGGGCGAACAAAAAGTGGAAGCGCGAGCACGAGCGACTCGGATCTCGACGAATGTTTTAGAGGTCGTGACAAATACAGAATCACAATAAAAGAAAAAATATGTTAACGAATCGATTTTTGATAATAATAGCTTATGTGGGGCAGAACGATTCCGGCTAATTAGAAATCAATAGTTCTGATTGCTTAGAAAGTTAATCATACCAGTGATGACAAAACAATATGAAGGGAAATGTGTATCCAGCTGTCTTAGCAACAAAATGATGAATTGAATAAGAACACAAAATGTGCAAAGAAACTAAACGGAGCTTGTTATTTAACTTTTAAGATGTGTCCAAGTGATGACCCTGAAGATCTCACCTCGATAGAAGTTTTAAGAATTCCGTGGCGCGTTTTGTAGAACGACAACCAAGACTGAATTCTTTGAACACGTACCACGGACGGGCGGTTAATTCTAACCCTGTCAACTTACTTTTTGTAGCCGCGATGTTTTCTCTGTAAACGAGGCAATTTATTTCACACCAATTTAGTAGAGATTTCACATCTCGACATCTTGGAAATGTGAGGTTCCAACTGTTTGTTTCGGTAAAAACTAGACTGGAAACACAGCTTTAAAAATACAAGAGGATGAATACAAGACCCGGGTCTACATGTCTATTGGTGGAGAAGTGTTATGTTATTCTTTGCATTGTTCTGCCCTTATCCCAATTGATTTGGTTTCGGCGCAGAATGTGTTCTTCTTTTATACTTCACTATTACTCGTCATCTCAGCAGTCACCTCCTTTCTAGCCATGTCATCCTTCACAGCAACCATCGTTTATTTGGTCTTCCTCTACTTTTATAGACATCCACATTCATACTCAAAAACTTTTCTCACGATTTTATTAATGTTGTTATTGTAAAGTTAAAATACTCGACAAGTGGCTATCTAAATGTCTATTGTTTGTAATCTTTTAGTAGATTCTGTGACAAAAACTAAACATTTCCATAGGTACAGCTACTTTCAAACTTCAATATAAGCAAAGATTGCGCAAATACAAACAAAATGTCAGTGAGCAACTGATCAATTTCATTGCATTCAATTAATTTCAATTTACATCTTCTTAAGAGTTTCTCCGCATTTTCTACGTCTAATTTGTTTTTAATTTAAATCATCAATCAGCCTAGAAGGTAAGTCGAATGCGTATGAGAAAACAACTTAATAATACGGTAGCAATCAAGCGGTTGATTAAGTGCAACTGTATCTAGATATTTGATTGCTTTTCTACGAAAGCTACGATTAAATTTCTCGAGAAGTTTATGATGACAAATTTTGAAGTAACTGCTAGTGCAAGGGACTCAGGACACAATTCCAAATCAAAAATACTTTTGTCCTAAGTAAGCCATTCGATCGTTTACACCAACCAATTGGTTTCTGCCAAATGCGTTGCACCGCCAGACCTTCTTTAAAGTAACACCTTCAAGCTTACAAAACTGTTCACACCAATCGATTGATAGTTCGCGTCCGCTCGTCTGGTACCTAATCCGTGTCCATTGAGGCGCATCAGGTTCAACGCTCGCAGTGGGCCAGGCTGGCTAGGGCACGCTCGACTAGACGATGTTAGCCTATACCACGGCGCTGTGGTCTAGATCCGCGGCCGATCATGACACGCTCTGTCGCCCGTCTCTGAGCTTGCTGACCGCACCTTAGTTCAGGTTGGACCACTGTGTAGCATCGGAGCGGTGCTGTAGTACTTCAAGGTTTGCTGAATGTTGATTCATTGAGGAAATGTTTCCGCACTGGATGCAGTAAGCGGTAATACAGACGGTGTAGGTACAGCTGGAGCTTGTAAAGCATTAGTAGCGCAGTTTCCTAGTACCGTCGTAGACGGAAAACCCACAGTAGGAGTTACAGCGGATGCAATCCAAGTATGATGCTTATACGAAATATGGTTGACTCAAGATCAGTTTCAAGAATTTCGTCATTGAAACTAGCCAGACCAAAGAGTTTGAGCTCAAGTACCATGAGCTCGTAAATACCGCTAAAATTTCACGGTAAATATTTTGGAAGGGGAACTAACAATTCTATTCGTTAACAAACACTAACACTATAGGTCAACCATCACAAATGCAGTAACGCATTCGTAACGCTGAGACTATGAGAACTGCCAAGAGACAGAAACGCTAGTCTAAGCAGCATGACCGCTCCTTTTAACCGGTATTGAAATGTTGTAGTGCGTCTATTAAATCTTTATCAGTTCAATGAGTAGAGGTTTAAATACAGATTTCAATTTGGGTTCACTGCATTATAAAAGCTGGGGACTTATTTTTTGTTATTGAAATGTTAATTAGCTTTTAGATACAATATCAACGTCAGTGATTACAAATGACTTTTAATAGTGCTCTTGAACAGTTATTGACCGTCTGTATGATGAAGAAAAGTTATGCTTATCATCATTTGGAATAAAATTCTTCGTGGATTATATGATTTGTCACAGACATGAAATAATCAATCAAATGATGGTCTACGCCAGAGACAATCATTTGAAATCATCGCTTCGATGGATTTAATTGTTCAGAACTAATCACGGAAGTTGGAGGTGAAGTGTTAAAGATTAACACATCAGTGGAGACACCAATTTCAGTTTTGTGATTATAATTGTCAAAGAAACTCGTTAATAAACATGGACACGTAAAAGTTTTACATTACCAATATAAGACAAAAGTTACTTCAGAATTAGTTACTTCATTTCATACCTAACAACTGATAAATTTATTCCAAATGTAAAACATATACAAATCCTACATTATTTAATTACACACAAAACCAGTCTTACCAACTGTTGTCCCAATCGTGTTTCAATCAGCTTATCCATTCGAATCTACGTGTCAAAGAACAATACTTGTGGTATTAGTATGAATGGGTCGAATGCCTGAAATAGTTCCGTGAGTGGGCAGGCACGACTCGCCTGGCACGCTGCCTTTCTAACGTCCACTAATGGTGACAATATTCTTGCCACCTTGAAGATTACACGAATTTAAACATGAAGTAATTTAATCGGATTAACAGTGACTGTAATCTCTTTTGGGGTTGGGGTATGCAGAATTGTACCGTCGTGTCACTACATCCACCGTAGACTCAAGTTACAAGCTGTCAGGAAGAGCTTATACACTAGCTTTGAGACAGTTCCCATCAATGACACCAATATCTAAAATCACATGAGTCAAGCGAAGAGACAAGTTACTGCAAGAAAAACAGACAAAATCGATTCCTACATCAATCAAGCTCTGTTCATAGCACCGGAGTCTAAAAGGTAATCCCACAAGACGTTCTAGCAGTACCTGTTATCGCTAAGCCAATAAAGCAACCACAACGAATTTAACACGGCATGGTTTATGCTAAATACCTGTCAAGATAAAATAAGTTTCCATGCTCAACTCGGAGAAAAAAGGGCAATAAGTGCTTATCTAGCGCGTGTCGTGAGCGGAATGAGGGATGAGTTATTTAATGATGTTTGTAGGCAGGCTTGAAACTTAACATTATAAATTCAGCACTGCGATTTTTAAATCGAGGAGATTATTACTTTACACTCATTAAAATGAGAGCCTAAGAAATATAGTTTTATATTGAACCTGTAATGAAAACTGGCTCCCAGAGTCCCAGGTTATTTCTGATGTAATAGCTTCTGACATAATCGTAGCATGTAATGTCCTTACTCATCCGCGTGCTGTCGCCATTACTAGTCCACTGAGCTTAGAGGAAGTGCTCGTTCATTAGCAAGCGAGCAGTTCCTTCATTCATAATGAGGAGAGTTCTCGGAATTACGCGGAAATCCTTCTCGATAAACTTGATTACGATTGTTCTTTGAGAAACCTAGAAGCGTATCAATATTATTTTGATTGGTATTGGAACAAGTAGCGTTATCAACTTAGATTACAAGGGATACTATTTAATCTCTTCGACACGTGTAAAGATATCTGAATCAAGACTAAGGACAACTCAATCTCACCAGACGATACAGTTGGAATAATTACTACAATTCACACAGTCATGTTACAATTTGAGAAGGAAACTTCTGAACAAAGCTACAATGGTTATCACGGAAACCTATCACCAGAGCAGGCATTCAACTTGTGGTAACAATCGATTACCCATTGGCTGTAAGAAAGCGTGCAGCTTTTTGTCCGAAGCAACACAATCGAACGGTGCCGATACTGCCGATGCTTCAATCGAGAGAATCGATAAAAAAAACTCGGGGCCAATCGAGCGAGAGCACCGATTTACCGAACAATGTTATTTACGTATACAACGGTATCGGTGAACCGGACACAATTACTATGTGACTCGCAGTTCTAATGAGATGGTAAGCTTGAAAAAATGCACGCTTATTTGCATGGTATAAAGTTGGAGGAATTTATGGAAACCGTACTGAAGTGTGATGACGTCGGTTGGGTACAACAAGTTCTGAATTTTTATCGGGCTACTAACTAACAACTTTTCTGATATTTCAAATGATGAAGTAAAAGTTGAATTTTGAAAAGAACAGTATAAATGTATTCAGAACGATCAACAAAACACACGTGTTAAAATCCAAGTGCAATGATTCAATTTCCACGAAATCTATCAACAGGCATGTCAACAAAGAACACATCGCTATAAACTTAATCAGAAACGATAGCCTAATATTTGAGAATTTTGTTTTCCCATATAGTTATGATAGGAAAACGTTATCAAATCAAATCAAATACTTTATTTCGAACAAGAGTCCATGTGGGGTAGTAGTGAGTACTAAATAACTATGTTAGTACGACTTTTAGAAAAACAGTTATTAAAATCAATTTCAAACAAAAGCTAATTGAATAATTTAACAATCCAAATTAATCCGATTTAATATAATTTAATTTACCCAAAAACTTAACTACTGAACTGAACACATAATTACAGTTCAGGCGAGAGTCTTGTCGTGAAAAACTCAGAAATTCACAGCAAAAACAAAAACACATCGTGTGTGCGCGGACGGGAAGTCCGCGCATACACGATCTTCTACACACCTCTTTGACACCTAGTCGTACTTAAATTACTAGAGATGATGCTAAAGCTGCTGTTCCTACTTATTAACCGACTTAAAAAAGCAGATCATCAATTCGACGCTAAGGAGTTATTTTTTTTAAGGTCTGGGATATTTGCGCGAACGGACGTCTCCGTGAATAGTCATTTGTGCGACTGATACTTGCACGACAGACACTTGCGCGATTGGACACTTCCGTGAAAATTCCCGGATTTTCTATCATGGGTGTCATTTTAGTGAATTTCGGGGTTGGTAATAACGAAAACGACGTCAAAATGAAAATGCAAAATGGAGCCGACAAAAATATTCGGCTTTTTCGTCAGCGACCCCGAAAACCACGAAAATTACACCCATGACGATAAAACCAGAAATTTTCGTCGACATCAGCATTAATTTCCATTTTGCGAAGTAGGCTCTCTGCGTATATCTGACCCACAGGCTGCAGATGTAAAACGTCTGGCAGTATGCCTTAAACAGGTTATAGATGCATCTTTAGCATTTTGGCTGGTAACAGCTAGATGAAAATTGCCGAGAATCGAGCTGAGTGGCGTGCATTTGGATTTGGTGATGAGTAGACTGGACGATGATGATAGATGTAAACTCAAACTCAAAACCTTTATTTCAATTAGACCATAACCGGCACTTTTGAATGTCAGAAAAACAAACAAGGCGAAGCTACAGTCCCAGACACGAGGCATAATAACTTGTGAAAGTACTGTAGTTGCCCATTCCAAAGCGTAGATCTCTATGAAGAAGAATGGGCAAGAAAATCCATGGACACTCTTTTCAATCTAAACATTTTTATAAGATCTTGGTTGTAAATTTATAAGTATTTAGCTTAGGTCCAAGATACCCTCAACAAATTGTGGTTTGTTCATTGCTCCGTGGCTAATACCACGTCCCTTTTACTTCGTCTTGTTGATCAGTGGTCGAGTTACATTTGTGCAATGGTCTATTCAGATTAGCGGCCGACCACAACATACAGCACTGACATTTGACCCCGCCTACAGTGCACCTTTCTAATCAGAGTTGGGGAAGGGAGAAGGGACGAGACACAGTCTAATCTTGACGCTCTGCGAGCATCATATCTCTTACATTCAAACAATGTCTTGACAGCGTGTCGTGTGTATCTGGTTGGTGTTGTTGAACTAACTTATTGTGACTGGATTAAATAAAACCTAGCGTGAGAAAAGACCTGGGATGGATGATGTATTTCTCGTTACACGATTCCCTAACGATACCCTGCTGTTTGTCGTTAAAGTCGTTATTTTTATAACTGGCAACTCCGTATAAGATATTAAAGAAGGAGACCGCTCGAGGTGAGGCAGGGCGGTGAATGGACGACATCCCTAACTTGGCAGTACTCGCCCCCGGCTTCACTCGTTGCCAATTAACGTACATTAGCAAATGAATCGGCTTAACATTCTATCGAAGCAAAAAGTGGGCAGGCCTACCAGGAATTTTTATTTTTCCTTTAATCAGACATATCTTGGAGGTCTCTCAAAATGTTTACGAGGAAAAACAACTCATTAGACATGACGTTCAACCATGATTATCATAAAGAACGTGAAGGGATAATGCCGGGATACGAGAGAATTGCGAAACAAAACCTTTATGGCGAGCCTTGTTGATATATCGAGTACGATATTTAAATAACAGCATGGCGTGTTTACAGCAAATTATGTTAATAGTGGAAATGATGTATTTTGAACAAATTGATTAGTTGATTAGTGTATAATTGAATAAATTAATAGATCCGGAACATAAAGTGTTGGCAACTGGTAAAGGTATGGCACCGAAATTTACTGCTAACGGCGGCTTTAACAATTTGTGTCGAAATACATTTAATTTAATACCTTGACTAAAATATAGGTGTTGATAGTGCCCAGTTCCACTGTACATACCTGAAACAACACAAAATATCATTAATACAATTTTACATAGGCATTTTGTTGCATCTTGCAGAACTTGGTCCAATGTAGGCAGTGCATGTATATGCGAAATGCAAAAAGTAGTGGTCTAACAAAGCGTGGTCTTAACAACCAGTACGCTGGTATCGACATCTCGTTAATGGCAGCTACGTGTCAACGAGCAACCAGGCCGATCTCACGTTCAGATTGCACACCTTATATGGAAGACAAAAGAAAACCCACGGGATGAAGTAAACCCGTCCGTGCCGAGATCACGCACGGCACAGATAACCGGGGCAAACAGTCCGCCGGGGCTCGTTGGACTCAACAAACAGCCGGACGGACCGACGTGTTTACTGTGCGCTTTACGCGTCCACAAGGCTAATATTTGAACACAATTTGAAGGCACAACGCTCTCCGTGTGTCAATTAGCCAGCGGACGGAGACAGGCTTAATCCCGCTAAGTATTAAGTTACACAGATTTATGTGAGCATAAGAAAAGAGTACAGAATATGAATAACAAAGAAGAAGTACATATACAATGATTTCGTGGATTTATAAAAACAACGCGGTGCTATGTTAATGCGAGCAATCGGGCGCATCAGCACGGGAGCGACGCGCGCGCACCGAGCTCGCATCTAGATACGGGCACCGCACACCAAGTCGCATTTGCTATTCAGCCGCCGCCGCAGTCGCACGCCCTGGCGCCGACGCTCTTGTTAATCCGCTGTCCATCGCACAATGCCCGCGACAAAAACAAAACAAACACACGACCGACCACATGAAATAAGAAATGCAAGGACATACTTTTATAAACCAGATTTAATACAATGGATGAAGGCTCTCCCGGTTCATGAATATTATGAGAGGGCAGGTGTATTCCACTTTAGGTTTACGAAGAAAATTGAAATTGCCCTCGAGTTCTTTAAAAGTCATAATGGGGTCCACGTCTTGATAAACCAGAGATGATAGAGCAAAACTAAACAGCTTGGTCATACATTACGGGCGCATACAAGAATGCATCATAAAATACATAAAAGACGCAGCAAAGGCAAGAAATAAACGTAACTAAAGGCGGCGTACTTTTGAAATGTCGGTGGAAATGTTGTAATTTTTGTCGCACGAGCGTACAAATAAAACGCGTCCCAATGGTGCGCGATTGAAATCGGTGCGCTCGTTTAAATTCCCGACGACAAACCGAGGTGGGAAATGGTGGACGAGAAAAACGAACATCGAACTCACAAAAATGTAGAGAGCAAACCCTTGTAGGAATGTTAGTGACCACACCGACGAGAGTTAAGGGGACACGTCCTTATTAAGAGCTCGCTTTGAACCGCTGCCGACCGCGTGCCGTATTACCATATAAAATAAATTAAACGTAGTTTTACTTTATTCGTTCGGTTATCTAGCGAAGCCAACAAAGCACTACTACAAATATGTCATAGCGCAGCACCGAAATGGATGCTATTACAAAATTCATCGTCCGCTTTCAGTTATCCACCCACCGATGGTAAGCAGATACCAATTCATTGTCTACCAGAAATAGTCAAGTTACAAAATCCCTTGTTATCCGTACATAAGGCGCAATAAACAAGAGACTTAAAAGGCGCTGTCCGAATACGAAAACGGAAAGTAAACAGGACATTTCCGCACACATGTCGGCCGCGGCTGCCTTCCCAGAAAGGATAAATCTCGCTCTTTTGAGATACCCAACACGCTTAGAGCTTTCTCTGTCGTTGTAGTTTTATTAGGTAACTAGCTGTTGCCCGCGACCTTCGTTCGCGTGAAATTATTATAAAAAAGACTTCCCTTTTTTATTCGGATTTTGTTACTAATTTCAAGGGTTTTCTAACATAAAAGTAAAGCATAATATGTTACCTTATAAAATCAGCTATCTTCCAGTAAAAGTCCTGTCAAAATCGGTACAGCTGTTTCGGAGATTAGCCGGAACAAACAGACAGACAGACAAAAATGTTGTCGTATTGTAAAAAGCTGTTATTTTGACAGTACAAACAGACCTTAATTTTTTTTTTTTTTTTCAGATAAATTCAAATTAAATATAAACTTTAGATTTTCTTCATAAGTTTGGATCAGTGCGTGAGAAGACCTGATGCATCGGCGGGGGTGTTTTAATAAGCGTCCACCTCGCTCGTGATTTATCGTTAAAAGAATCTCGGGTGTGATACATTGCACCTTGTAAGTGTAGTCCCAACGTTTATAGTTCATGATTTATAGATGATGATCAATAAAAGTATTGGAATCATGTAATAAAACGTTCCTGCTGCACGACTGTTACCGACGCCAACGCCTGCGTAGTTTACGACCAAGAAATATTATTTAAATCGGATTACTCTGGAGCCTTAAACTATTTTATTGTTGAACATTATTGATGTGAGACCTTCCGAAAACTTTATAGATTCGATCAGAGGTTTCGTGTCGTGTGAACAACTGTTACTAAGTCAGTTTCTATTTTTATTGTGTTCGAAGCGGCGCAAATTTCGCACTTCCCGCGGCGGAGGCAAATAAAAAATCCAACGTTGGAGGGATTGTAAAACATTCGCCTTAAATGCGATGTCCGTCGCCGGCTACAGGAACACGAATCCGTGGAGCTTTCAACAAGTGAGCATAGCGTGTGCGAGCTTCATTAACCAACGGAAATGTTACTATGCTACAACTGGATACAATATCTGCAAACAACTTATGAGAATATAACTGGACTTATTCATTCTAGTTAGCTTTAATCATCACTTTTCATGTGATCGTTTTGTTTCACACGCTTGGTTACCATAATAAAACTCCCGATTATCACTCAAAGTCACATACACAGTACATTTTAATCGGATTTAATGGATAGCTTCTAAGTGATTCATTTTTTCTGATAATAATCAATTCCATCCATGTTTCTCAGATCCCCATATAAGTAACAGCATGTATTTATACTACTGCATAAGTGACTAGTTGCCATAATAGAAAAACTTCTAGGGTTAAATAAGCGTTGTCGTCTCCACGGGAGTTTGTTCTGGATCGGGTTGAAACAAAAGTGCACTTTTGTGAGCGCGCGACAGGACAATGGGTATATTGGATTTATACACGTCCCGCAGCGCGGCTACTCTTGTTCACTCTATATATTTTCGCCTGTATACATAATCCTCTTAAGAATACGTTTGCCATTTCCTTTTCGCAGCCACGCAAAAAAGTAAACTTGAATTTATTAGCACTTGTCGATCGTTAAAACACAAACACCAAGATTTGGTTTCCAAATTTCACGAAACCCACAGAGTCACTGTTTGTCTTACGTTTCTTGTGCAAATATTAGTGATTCGTGACCGAGCCTTAGCCAGCTTCATTTTAATTCTGCAATGGCGATTAATGTCAAAAAAGCATACGTTTCCTGCTGAGAGGTAAATGGTTGCGACACCTAATAAAGTGTAATAAATACGTAAACAAGTCGATAGAACTGGCAGTCGCGACTCGTAACGTTTTAATCTGTAGAATTAGTCCACAAATTGTAATGCATCAAGCTCACGAATGCGCCCACGCAAATCCATACAAATTGCAATAACTTAGAATAGCTTGTCAGTATTGAGCGTACCTAATGCTACGTTTGGTGGCGATTGAACAGGTAGGGTTACTATTGTCAACAAAAGGGTTTTATTCCGTAATCAAGTGTTGAAATAATTGTTGAATTGGTTTTGAATATGAATAATAAAAATAACCATTGTAAATTCAAACTTATATCACCCACATACACAGATCATGTTTTTGAGATCAATTTATTTTGCCTATCTTAATCCTCTTTCAATTGCATTGAGGAAACCATTATCGTCGATAAAATGACAACCCTAAACGCGGCCTGAATCCTGTTACAAATGCACACGCAGTGGCCAGCACCGACCAGCAAATGTTCGAGAATGGCACCACTTCATTACAGGTGACTGGCGAACGTAATGACAAACCGCTCGCGGCCAACTCCGCACCTCCGACCGCGAGGCCCGGGGAAACTGCGACGGAAGCCACGAATTAAACACAGCAGTAATAGCACCGATTTAAACTAATATCCTCAATTTGAATGGTTGTTTTGTTCTTTTTCTTTGATGAATAATTACTGTTAGCATATCTTTCGCTTATGATTATCATTGAAAGAACTAGTAGCAAGCAACATTTTATTTACATTAAGTAGGGTAGTGAAATCATTATCTTGATTTCTGATAAACTACCCTACTCGATGATGGAAAGAATGGAATTTATTTATTTATTTATTGAAATCTCCCTTACAACTATCATTACAGGTGTATTCCAAATGCGATAGTGCGGTCTTTAAATTACTTCTTGCGGTCTTTCTTACTTTCGCATTCATTCGAACCGCGGCTTGTGTCAGTATTTATTAAGAAATCGAATCTAATGTATGTTTAATATCGTTTGGTCAATACTCTGTAGTCCGCCAGATAGATAGACATAAAGCGATGCACGGCTACCAGCTACGAGTGGTATCAATTTACAGTAATCTCGGCCCCTAGCGATTTGTATAACATCATTTATCCAGCCCAGCCCGCATTTACAATCATATAAACTTGTATGTAATTGAATGATCGCAGGAAACTGATCGTCCGCCGGCGGCGTCGGGGTGCCTGCATACATCATCATCATCCGAGACAATCTCAATTGATGCCGCTAAATTGGTCACATTTGCCTGTAAATTGAAGTGATTCAATTTATTGGATTTGATTATTTTGTTCCTTCGATTTCCTACAGTGAATGATTCAATCCATTTATTTCAATTATTCTCAATTCACAAGAACGAACGTACTCAATCACTACTAGGAACCAATGAACTGGAAGAAGTACTGGAAGAAACTGGTCTACATGTCAAACCCTTTTAAGCTCATCTCTATGGAGTTGAAAAAAAATGTAAAAGACATTATTATGGCCATCAAATGCGACGTAGCATGAATAAACTTTAGAAACCTGCCACAGACAATAAATGCTAGTGATAAAACTGAAGAGTCGTAATCATAAAATTGATCCTAGATATAATAAAAATGGTTTATAGATAAAACGATCGCTTTTAGCTAACGATCGCGATGTAGAGAAATTGATAAACTTTATAGAGAGTTTAAATCTAAAAGTTACTGTTGGGTTTTGTTCCGAAAAGATGTCCAATTAGCATATAATATTCCATAATGAGAATGGCTCTCTCTCTCTCGTAAATAAGATTTACGAATATAACTAGGAAATGTTTCTCTAACATTTGAACATTAATTTTTATAGTAGCACGATTTTTGTAGTAGACAATGTTTAATTTGCCAAGAGATTTCGCGTCAAGTGGATGTTGCCAAACATGTTTTCTTACGAATATTGTTATAATATTGCGAATTCCCTTTGTAGTGGGATAAGGTAGTGTTTCCCTTATGGCATTGATGTATTAAGCATTAGTGTATTTAAAAACTTGATATAACATGATTCTTCTGATTTCTTTAACATCTCTAATAGCCGTAGGCGTTAGAAGTCTTAATTAATTCCCAGTGTTACCCAATACTTAAACCCCACAAACGCCGCAATGAATCGTAAAGCGTGTACAGAACACGTGCGCAGACGCATTGACAGTCCAAATCGAACGCGAGCCGACATTCGGACAGTCGACACCTCTGACCAAATGATTAATGGATTCGGTTAAACGATCTCGATGAAATTGTGCTCTTTTGTAGACATCAGATTTGTATCTATCAGATAGTTAAGTGTCTGCGTATTGATGAATTATCAACAGGATTGGACTCTTTGTTCCATTTATAATATGCAATATTTTCACCTGACAATACGTTCTACATTTGCATAATATAGCGAATATAATGAGGTGAAAACGAGGAAATAAAAGCCAAAGCTGCTTTTGCCTTTTTCGTAAGTGTACATATTTGGCTATCTGAATGTTGATGTTTGAATAGTGAAGTAGCAATACTAGATCGAGCCATTTGGGGAAGACATTATTCGAAAGCTAACCGCGCCGGAGCACCACAGTGAAGTAGAGGGTGATTGATGTATGACAAGTTCCACATTGAACAGATAGCATCTGACCGAGAACATATCGCCGGAAACTTATCAATCGAGATGGCGTGTATAAAATGACGTGTAAACCACTATTTCCGGCGGAACGCGTTTTGAAGCTCGGCGCGGGCAGTGTCGATTTCAAAACACGGCATGTCCGAATGGGTCACGATATACAATTACATGATTCGATATGTCATTCAGCCAGTGTATCGATTATATCTCGCGTCGAGCAGATCTAGTTTCCCACGGTGACTCAGACGTGATATGCACTATATGGACGATGCATGCGGAAAACTCTAAAGATGGTTAGGAATTGTAGTGGTAAGTATTTGAAAAATCACAGTATTTTATCGGAGTTTCTAGAAATATATTCTTGCAGAACCTTATTCGCAGTTTCAAGGTGTACATTTTATATAATTAAAGTCAGCAAATCCTTAATATTAAACTTAAACCGCGATATGCTATTCCAGGATCCACGGGCGGTCCAGTAAGTTTCCGATACAGAACCTACGCTATTTTCAAACGTTCGCCAATACACCGACATCGAACAAGGAAACTACGACCACTACTCAACAAGTATAGCTACATAAAATGTTAAACCTGAACGCCTTAGTCTAAACCCGGAACATTCAGCAGCGAAAACACCATTGGTGAGGAAACTGGCACGTCCAAGAACCAAAAATTTGAAGGCATATGAAATCGTACGCCTACACTAGGCCCACTCCCTCCCGCTAAGAGGAAGCCCGTGTCCCACCACTGGGAATGTTATAGGCTAATTATGTAACACCATTGGTGTGATCATAAAATTTCGATCATGCTAGTATAGCTTCGTGTCCCGACATTTGATACGCATCAGACACGATTGATTTGAGCTCGACTCCGGCATGTGAGACGCACAGCGCTTATCTCGCGAAGCCATCGAAGTGTGTATGTGGACCGTACTTTACATCGACTTGCTAACTTGTGCACGAATTTGTTCGCCCGTTATTTGTGCTTGTAATATCAATGTCAGTAGTTATGAGGGGTTTAGCTCTAGTTTCAAATATAGATGCATACTTGTGTACTGTCCAATCTCCAAAATGTTAGAACGTTCTGACCATCGTGTGATTTTAATTGGGTAGGTACACGTTTTGTACATCGTCATGTCTAAAGAATTTTGAAAACCACCTAAAACATTTTTTTGTCAACTGTTTAGCAATTCGACTGCCGTACCCAATATAATGGCGAAAATACATAAATATTTCACGTCCCAATGCCTAATTTCTGAGAAATCCTTAAATGTAATAAATGATCACTCGAAAATAGGCGTGAGCATGAAAACTAGTGTCGTACAAGATGCGTTGACCCGCGAACGTTACTCGAATCAATCTATCAGGCCACTCCTCGAAACGACGTCTGTCTATCATCTATCTGTTCAATAAAATCTAATAGTTGACTCTTGTGAGATCAGATACATCATCATTATACACACGTCGCATTGAGAAATATTTTTACTGTCGAACTATAAATTACCAGGCCGGTTTACAATAAACTTATCTCGAAAGCTAAGTCGTAAGATTCATCCGTAAGATTTTCTAATAAACAATTTACTGACCTCACGTCTTAGTTCGTTTATGGTAGGAAGAACCGGTCGTGATGTGGTCCTTAAAAGTCCATATCAATAAATAAGTTGGCGACGATCGGCAGGCCGGGTTGGTACGATCCTAGAGTTCCTAGGCTCTTAGTACACACGTGACCTCGCTCCACGGGACCAAGTTTACGGGCTCTATCTCTACATAAAGTTTATTTGCTCGTTCGTCATTGCCAGGTAATAAAACTATATATTATTGAGATTCATAGATTCTGTGATGTGTATATTTTGTTGAACATCTAATTTAATCTCGTTTCAAAAGGTATAAAACGGATGCCGTAAACATAGCAATTTGGGCGCCAGATATTATTAAATACAATTTGGAAAAAATAATCGTGCCGAATTCGATGTGTGGTGATATCTCCAAAGACGTGGCTATTAACGAACTCATTCCCTTCTTTTTCTTCATGATAGTCTCGCATCAAACGTGTCTGTAAAACGTTCATAATAGAATAAGGCACAAACTCACAAAACGCAGACAGAAGCTCAGTAGCTAATAATTTTCTGTCATAATAAATCCAGCCTCCATCCAATCTTCTCAAGCTTCGTAAAATCATCCCGAGGGTAAAAAACCCAAATTCCCCGTCAATTCCACGGCTACGCTCTGGCGGGAACAACGCGTTACCATTTCGTCCCGTGACCAATCGCTAATCGGCGTACCGAGCCGTTGGCACGACCATCCATCCAACCTTTAAATCATGTTGCAACACCAATTTGTGCACTTCTGACAGATTTACTACAACACCTGAAATATACGTCGATAACTTTAGACGTTTCTATTTCAATTACGGAATGCACTTTAGAGTACTTTGTACCGCGTACTTTGACAAATCAGGCTTTATAGATAAGGGCCTAAGAATAACACTCAAATGAATAATGTAACATGATCGCTACACTGTAGTACAAGAGCTAGATCTCATTGCCTGATAAAATAAATCTACACTATCTTAAACTTTTCATGATGTTGTGTTTGTAGTTCGGAGAACGTAATAAATAAAATATTGTGGCAATAAAGGTGACTAAGGCCTATAATATCAATTTCTGCAGTTTTGTCGTGGCAAGACTTTGATATGATATCTACAGCAACTTTATGAGATAGGTTGGGTTAGACTTTTTTATTTCACATTTGTCCCATAAATTAAAGAAAATTACTGACTATTTTCGAAAACTTATGACCTGCAAACAGTGGCAAGATACTTGATTTGCTTATCTTTCTCCGCTTTCACTAGGTTCTCATCATGTGGAACCGTTATGACAACAATCATTGTGCGCCGCTCTGATCGATCCACCACCACTATATCAGGCTTATTGGCTACAATAGTCCTATTAGTGATGATGGATTGATCCCAGTACAATGTGACACTGCCATTTTCGAGAACTGGGTCGGGCACATACTTATAGTACGACACTTCCGATTTCACAAGGTTGTATTTTAGGGCAAGTGGCTAATGAATAATCCTGGGTACAAGGTTGTGTCTATGCAAGTACTCTCCGTTAGCCAGAAGAGAACACCCGCACATAAATGTGGCGGATTGATTCGCTTGGACGATGGCATGCCCGACATAATGTCAACCGTACCGTCCTTCACAATAAATCTCCGGTAGTTATTCGTCATTGACTTCGTTATTAGGATTATATTATAAGTCAGTAAAAGCAATCTTGTCATTTCATTAAGGGAGTTCATAATTATAGTGGGGATTATTAAGTAGTTTGCGGTGGTCTAAACTAATGATTATTAGTCCCTCTAGAGACCTAACCCGGCTCAAAGCTACACATGCTTGACCTTTAGCAAAAATTTCCCGCGTAATAAGGGCAGAATAACGAAATACTATATTTAAAATTAGCGAGAATGGTTGTTTTAACAACTTTAAATCATTATAATCCTAAACTGTTATTTAAAATGATGAAAACCTAAAAATAATTTTTAAATATCTATTCAACGATATCCCACTTGACATAGTTCGTAGTTTTTCATTTTTTTTTTTCATTTTGATAATATGGCGTCTGATTGTCGCTGTGGTGAATTTTGATTATTGTCATGCCTTTAGTGACACTCGCAAGGTTAAGACGCATCGATTGAGGTTAGAATCATCAAAATCGGCCTACACGTTTGGTCTCTACAACGCCACGTAGGTACAAAAATACATACATAGACTGATAAACACATTACCCTCCTTTGCGTCGCGCAGTCGGGTAACAAAGTGATATGAAGACCAAACCCAATCCTGGCACAGATTATTGCAAAATATCATCATCAATTAAAGTAATAGATACTGCCATTCTTAGTAACAGATCAGATAGCCGAAACAAATGGAGATGTGCATAAATTAATTAACGAAATAAGAAAAAACAACTGTGAGTTGAGGCCAAATTAGTTATGAATTCTAATTTGCAATGTTGATACTTCTATTAATAAAAGCTGCGATTTCGCAACACCTAAATAAAATTTAAAAGTATTTCAACTATGTTAATAAAACGGGCACGTGCAAAAAGATTAATATCATCAATAAAACTTAAAGGCAGTTTTTAACAAACAATCCAAGTTGGTACCAGGAATGAGCGTGACGGCATACTTACTGACCAAAAGCGAGGCTTCAATAAATCACCAAACAGCCTAACTTGTTAGCTAGGCGCCTTGCCATTACGTATTCTGTACAGAGCGTATTGTAGCGGACCATTCATGAGTCCGCGGTGTACATTACAATTAATTAACAACCAGTGAGCGCTACGCGTCCTGATTTCCACTTTAATTGGTGCCGTTGAGACAAACGCTCGGCTAATTGTTCACTACGCACTATTAGTCCACACTAATATCACTCACTTCATCTATTCTCGACTTATTAAATCGTTTGACTGACTATTAACGCTCTGCTCAAACCTCTGGACGGATCGGGGTAAAATTTTGCATACAGAGACCTAGGCATAGGCTAAGAAAGGATTTAGGAAAATTCATCCCCTAGGCGGGTGAAATAGGGGTTGAAAGATTTTATGAAAATCCGTTACCGGGCGAAGCCGGTGCGGGTCGGCTAGTGTACCTACATATAAAACTGTCCACATTTGCCACTTCGTGCAGGACGTTTATGACAAGCACAGAATATAACAGTTGACAATCTTCTCTTGCAAGCTTTAATAGCCAATTAACCTTTAGTGCAATCGTAAACGTTGAACAAGCAATTCCAATACACTTAACGTTGAGAACACATAAACTTTACATAAGTAAAGCAGAAACCTCAGCGATGCGACCATCGCTATCTTGTTAGTCCACTATCTAGTCTCAATCTAAATCCAAATTAACAACGATAAAATATAATTAGTTAGCTTATGAGGCGATAACATTCATTGATTCATACCGAATCCAAATCATTTTATGGAGACCATCAAACGGGTTTCTCTAATTGCACGATATGACACCTGAAGAAGCTTAGGCCGTAAACCAAATCAATTCGAACTCACTTTAAATGCTAATAATTTCGTTTCCTGCTATCATGCTATCAAATCAAGCTATTTCTATAGATGAAAGCATGGAATATCAAAAATATTTTCCTTTTTATACGTTTGCCATAACGAGATCGCCAATCTGGGCGACGGAGCTGAGGATTGAGATCATCTCTTGATATCTCAGACAAGAATGTATCCGAAAAACAGGTCATATCTATTTAAAATACAGCCTACGACTCGGGCATAAAAATATATAAACGAAATGAACGTCTTTTAAATATTATTTATCATGTAAACAACGCGCCGTGTTCCCGTAATGCATTACAAACATTCGTTCCGCGATATTTTCTCGCAGAAACAACTAAAGGGCGGTTTATTATTTTAATAACCGTCTGAAAGGTCGTAAAACCTTTTTTATTGTAGATACAAATAATAAATCTCCCTTTCCGGTCGTTGAGTACACGCATCCGGAGTGAAGAAATTAGTGACCCTGTAAAATTAACAAAAAAACAAATAATCAAGCTCGTTAGCTTTCAAGTTTTTCTAAAGAGGCACCGATAGCGGAGTTGTAAATGGTTAGGAGCTGCAATATTAATCAGAGAGGTAATTAATAAATGGCCATAAAAATGTCATAAGATGAAAGTCTCGCGGCAATGAATCAAAGTGCGGAGCTATTACGTCCTGCTGCTGGCTGTGCCGCTGCCGATGAGGGGGGACCGTCGCGTGCGCACCTCGCATCTGTTATAATTCTAAAGATAAACGAATGCGGTCGGACACCCGGCCCTGTTCGCAATGGGACCGCACGACAACGCCGTGGCGTTTCTATCGGTGATCAGTGATTCTGAACGTGAAATATGATACCAACTCCTTAACAGCCTAACTAGATTCTAATTTCAAACAGGAGTTATTCAGGCTAAATTGTCTGAACTTCGTATTTACTTAAGCGAGCTTTCAGATCTAGATGTTTAGTGCCAGTATCATAACATTCTGAATACATGCTAAAAGCTGTGGCGAGGGAACGCATTAACGTAAAGTGGTCCATATGGATGTTGGCTATCTCTTAACATGTGAAAAGAAACAAACATCGCTGGATTGTTGGGCACCGGAGTCAGTGATCGTCCATTTATGCGCTCTTTGATTGAATTAAACAAACTTGTGCGGACGAGCAATAAAGTTTTATGCTTTTACAATGATTGTCCCCTGCAGGCGCGGGGCTCCGGGCTCCAGCTCCGTCGTCAGGGCGTGCTACCATGTAAGGCAACCTGTCTTACGTCCAGCTGACTATTTGCACGTTTCAATATATTTCGAACAAGGGCACAGATTGTAGTTACGATGTTATCTATACAACCTTTTCGATTAGAGTTAATTACTTACAATATTCAACAACAAAAGGAGTGCCAATTGACGCCTACTAATCAAGACCAGTCATTTAAGAGGAATTCGTACAGCTGGCTTATGCAACGGACTACAAAATTGAAAGCCTTGGTTTATTCTACTAAATTCCGCCGTGCCAATAGTTTTATGCTGATGCGCGGAATCAAGGAAGATTAAAATAAAAACCTTTATGTGAGGCTATAAAGCTCAGCCTTAATTGTCACTAACTTATAGTCCTTTGATGCGTCAAGAATTTTAACTACGCGCATACCGGGGGCTGGCAGTATAAGTATGTAGCAACAGTTGCAACTTTATGACAGACAAGATTTACACAAAGGAAACAAACAGACTCATTCGTTTATTATCTCGGCCGATGTTTACTGTTCGTACGATACTAGCGCTGCGCGGGCGCCGCTGAGACGCCCGCACGTTTGGATAATTCATAAGGGTACGAGTTTCCATCGAGTCGGACCTGGTAGCGGGGAAACCACTCTTCCGGGTTGCTGTTTACATTTTATTGTTTACCCAAAATGGTAACTTAATAAGCTCTGTATAGATTTGTTAGATCGCCCCGTTATGGCTATGTCAGCTGACTTGCTCTGTAAATTACGCAAAGCCCTTTGTTCTATTCGAAATCTATCGTTAGTATCTAGTTCTGTTACAAAACGACTGTCTACTGGGAAAGCAGTTACTTTAAAGTAAGTACACCCGAGTTTGTTGGTGGTGGGTTTAAAAACGAAGAGATCTAACAGCGACCCGTCACTGAAGTGCGAAGTTGAAAATCTGCCCACCTTAATGGTCCATATTGGAATGGAATAAAAACTGGTCGTTTATACATGACGGCGAAGGCAGGACCGCTGGCGCCGGCGCACGGTCGTTTTGTTGTTCAACCCGAGCAAGTGATGCTGGTAAATTATCATATTTCACTATGGCACTCGCGTCTGACTTTTATGAGCTCTGAGGGTCTCAAAATGATTCCAAAAGAAATTTATTAATAATTATAATTGGAAATGACCTACAGACTTATAAAATCCAAAAACCGTTGACAGAAATAATATTAATGAACAACATTTTTATGAACATCGTGATTTTTATGACTAGTTGTATAATATTCATGGGAACGAGGTGCCGGAAATTTATGCTTGTTAGTTTGAAGTCAAATATTAAAAACATAAATAGCGCTGACCAATCTAATTTGAAATCTGTTAGTGGTAGCATGGAAGTTGAAAGATGTGCTTAGTTGGAGCGCGTTATATAAGAAGAAGACGACATAACTCAATGATCTGTAAATGGTGTGGAGTAGCGCAAGGCAACAGCACCAAGGCGCAACGGTAGGAATCATGCATGCGCACTCAATCCCATGGCACGACACGACTTGCCTCCGAGCCAGCCGGCGACAGAAAAAATCTCACTTGCCTAATAAGGACCTAGTACGTGCTTGGACACTACCGTTTGCGATTATCTCACGGTCTGCAGAACGGGGTCATGTGAGAACCAAATTGCTGCTTCTGTACTTAATGACCACTTTTAAAATAAATAACCCCAACTTGGAGTCACGGAATCCTTTTGAGTCGTGTACGATGTAAATGATAAGGTTTTTTTTGCGGCGCGCCGAAGGAAACAGTAAAACTAGATGATAATATTTATGTGACATGAGAGCCAAAGGAAAACCAGTTGTGGGTACTTCATAAGGAGAATGTGTTTTGAGTCGCTTAGCACTGTAATTACGTCGAGCGCAGACAAATTATATCCTTAGTGAGGACAGTAAGCGGCGTAATTTGTGCATACTATGCGTGGAACAGCTCCAATTATGGCCTTTAATTAATATCGACAACAAAGTGTTTATAATACGTATATTTGCACTTTATGTATTCTGCTGACGTATGAATTGCTCATTTATAGGTGGCAATGTTAAACAAACGTGAGTAAGCATTGCTTATAAGACCATACGTGGAAAACCCTTGTTGAATGAAAATAATAAATGCTAGAATCTTGACGTGGTCACAGTGAAAATACTGGCGCCTTAGAAATGTGGAAACAAGGTATACTAGAAAAAGTTATTGCAAGGAACGAGATGGAAGTATAATAAGTAATTAACTAACTCATTACTGATTTTAAAGTCAACCAATAAAATATCAGCAAACGTATTCGTAACCAATGGTCGATTCGTAACGAACGTGAAGTTGAACAATCCCAGATTAGGAATTCGGTATAAAGCGATCCATGGAGTTGAATATCAAGATGGTCCGACCTATAAACGAAAAACGAACCGGTTAGTATTATCGATGGCGAGCCGCGATAGGGGGCGAGGCGCCTGCCCGACGACCACCGCCGGCAGAATAATTGGACACCACAGGACTTCACACCATACACAATGAGCACCTCAACCCCGGCCAGAGCGAGACGCGTAAACTCCGAATAAGAACCGTAATATCACAAATAAATTGTCTCGGAGCACTCGAGTTTCGGAATGGAGAATTCGAATCGATGTTATAAATGGTACAGGAATGGAATTTGAGGACGTGGACGCTTAATCGAAACGTTTTCATCTCGTTATTGGGTGTTTTTGTACAGATAAAGAACTCAGAGCTGTGTATGATATTAATGTGCGCGAGAAAGATCCAAGTTGACGCGGTAATGAAATGGAAAAATTCTGAACTTTAAGCGATCGTGGGTATGATAGGAGGCATTTAATTTGTTTTAAGAAATGATAGCTTGTCAAGAGATATTCCAGAACCTTTAACGGTATGGTCACCATAGGCGACCAACCACGCATCATCTTATAGTAGCAACACTTATCTAAAATATGATATGAGTCAGTTAAACCCTTCCGGAATGTGTAAGCGCAAACATGATTTCGCAATGAACTTGGCCAAATGTAATCATAAGTCAAGTGTATTTAATACGAGAATTTATACGAGACATATCAAAACACTGACTCAATAGCTTTGATTAGAGAACAATGTTCTGTCAGTATACGTCTTCAACTGTTCATGTACTTCTCTTCGATGTCCCTGAACCAATTTTTTTGGTTAAATTATGAATTCATGAATCATATTAAATTTTAGTTTTTCGCTTCGTTCGTTTCAGCAGTCTTATGCTAGCGTTCAATGAATATCTTAATTTTAATTATTCATCCCACACTTCTGGCCTGTTAATTTTGGAGAACCGGAATCCCAAAATAAAATCCTCACCGAAACACATTCATCAATGAGATGTTTATCTGAACAAGGCCTCAACCATAAACTTGGAAGGTATCATGATCCAATGTTATCATTAAGAGCTGAATATCATTGCGGGTTCGTTCACCCACTAGACGTCGCGGAATTTAGCAGGCGACCGAGTATTTTGGTCCGGCGGATGCTACTAGGCTTCCTCAGCAGTAAATCCACAAATATATAAATAAACGTTTTCATATTGGCCACTGCATAAAGTTTATGCGGACTTTTACGAGGACTGGCGTCGATAAGGATGCCCTTTTGAGTACAACGATTTATGGACATCAATAACTGTAGCAACATGAAATCGGTGCTTTAAGAATTTGTTGAAATCTAAATTAGTATCAATTTATTTTCTATACCCTCTCACGGAAAAATAAACTTCAATAAATCAAAATTTTCCATATAATTAAATTCTGATTGGTTTGGCTAAACGCTGTTATTGTAGAAATTCTCCAAAACAACTTATTTCATAAAGATAAAATACAGTTTAAAAGACGACTTGGGAAAAACGCTACATAAATGCGTCCACGGCACATGCTTATTAGAAAACCTCTGAACCATCCATATCAATTGCATCTAAAAGATATAGCAGGGCTGAATAATAAGCTACAACTTCAGGGCGTTCATCCAGCTACAATGTAGCAGATATTACTTTAACTCGTACTTGGAAACAAGATAAAGCCTATAATAATATTTTGCTTGAAAATTCCACTTCTAGAGATGGCCAGTGTTCATAGAAACGTTAATACCTTACAGCGAAACTGTGTAATTCGCGTGAAAGCTGTATTGACTCCGAGAAAGTTATTTTGTCCCTATTTATAGAATTTCGCCGAACGCTTCAAGACATTTTATACATTTTCGTTATTTTTACTTTTTTGCATTGAGTGTCTGTAAGACTATTCTACATTTACTACAGCACTGTACACATGATTTTCGCTGTCATTAACACACATTTTAACGACCAAATCAAATCGAATCCTAACCACTTAAGAAGCCGCAGATACGTTTGATTTAGGCTTCTGGCAAAATCTTCAAATGTGGCAGAATTTTTGATGGCTGCAGATGGAGTTATCTGTCCCTACACCAGACTTGAGACCACCATGACTCTGCTTTATGGTACCGCCAGCAATTCTGCTCGCCTTGTAAAGTTAAGGAGCGTGACTGTAGATACACACTTATCTCGGCAACGCGTGTTCAAACATCTACCATAAACATCAATGTTATTTTAGTGCGCCGTACGTTGGTACATAACTTTACTATGAACTCTCCCAGAACTTGTCAATGCAAACCAAACAATATGTACAAAAACGAGCCATTCAATTAAATATCGATTAACATAAAGATCTCGAGATAAAATTGCCAAATAAGTCAACAATCGATTTTATTTATCTGTTCCAAAGCGAATATGAGTCAATAAAAGGTGCGTGCGATGTTCGGCGTGGGAGCGGGACGACACGTAAGGTGCGCGGGCGCAGACACCCGCTAATTAAAAGGATTTTGTTAGCTGTCAACGTGAGATAAAACCACGCTTTGAAGTCGCCGCTCCGCTGCACTTTAAACGTTGATCGGGGTTATTAAAACTATTTATAGGGAAAAGTTGCTTATTCAGGCTAGACGGACGTAAATCAACGGGATTTACTGATATGGTAATCATTTGGTTTAATGTTTGGTTTGACAGTTTTAGGCTGCCCCAATTTTATGTGAGAGGATAAAAAACTTTCATGACATTTTTTACGAAAGATTTTATATGATAAGAAAGACTCCTGAGCATAAACTACGGCTTAGCACTTTGACCATAAAATATGAAGATTGAAGATGGAGAGTACACAATTTGTAACGACTAACGAGACGTTATCTTATCATTTTGAGGTAACAATGGCTCGTTTAGCTTAGCGATAAGCTTTGCGAGAACAACACGACAATCTCATGCACCTGAGTCGGAGTTCACCTAACCAAATGTTAGATGGACGATCGTTCATTATAAAGGGTGTAAAAAGACCCTTAACGAAAACGAAAACCACATATTCTGCCCATCATTGGGATCATTTTTTTGTTCTGGACCATACCTGGGAACCTTCTAGTTACGGAGATATTGGGTGTCAAAGTTCCAATTTTTGCACAAGTTTTTTTTTAAATACTACTTTTTAAGGTTCTAACTTTATTCCAATTACCTCCATGGTCCGTTTACTATTCAAAGCATCCATCAGCAATAAGTTTTGAGCGCATTATATTGAGTTTTACCGTAAAATGTGATTTTTGACCCCAAAAAAAAATTTCGTTTCCCAGCAAAAATTTTTGCGTAAAGTTACTTAGTTTGATGTACAGAATGCTTGGTTGACGGCTTGGTGAAGGGTCTGTTTACACCCCGTATTATTGTTTAAAAAAAGTACAGGACTTAAGTTACATCAATACACCCATTTAGAAACAATAATTTACACTCTCGAAAGGAATCCTCCGAAACGTTAGAAGAAACAGTAGTACTATGAGGTCATCATATTGGTATCGCAATAACAATTGTCCGCAAACATTCGGCCCGGCCGTGCCAAGCTTCGATTAGAGCAGCATTCGTCTCAATTGACGCCCATTTCCTACGATATGCACAATTTGAAAATGTGCGTCATTCGTGTCACATACCCGTCTGCGCACATGAACTATTCATTGGTAATATTGCCTATGATTGAATCCTTCGTGCATTTTGGATTTGCTGTTCGGATTATTTAGGTCAAATGCTCATGAATGCTAACGCATGCTTTAGAAGTGCGCACCAACTCCAAGAGATCATTCTTCTATAGCCAAACAATTCATATCAGCATTAGCGCAAAGAGAGCGTGACAGCGCGCGCTTTGCCCCTCGATCTGAAAACTAGAACTACTAACTAACTACTACTAACTAGAGGGTCTGAATTTCATACTCATTACACGGTTCACAAGTTAATTTTTGGATAACCATAATCATTATTATCAGCTTTAGATAATTGTGTACATCTAGTTACTAAAGACGCCTTTGTTGAATTTGAATAATAATAAGAAAATTCTATCAGTTTTTCCTTTAAGCGTTATGACCTGAGGGATGTGGTATTTCCAAATTACTGACAGATCTATCATCTGCAACACAACATCATCTACATCGCAGTTACTCATGTCTTAATTGACCCTTCGCACTTGTCTTGCTCTCGATTACATTCCATGATTCTACTGATAAACTTCTTGTGCTGATGATCTGCATACAAAGTTATTTATTTTCTTTGCTAGTAACACATACGTTTAAAATATACAGTATTAATATGGTTTATGTTTATCAAATAAAGAATTTACCTTTATCCAGCATTTGACACAGTATTGGTGACGATGGGTTCATGTTAAATGTTGGTAATTAAGTAACATTCTTGTTTCCTAATTACCAAAATTTAACAATTATTATTGTCAAGAACTATAAATAAAATCTGAGGAAAAAATAGCAACAAGTAACTGAAAAACAAACGTGGTAACACAACTTACTTAAATGAAGTTTAATAAACATTCTGCGTTAATAACGAAAACAAACACTGTATCAGTAAAGACATATTAACTCAACAAACATGTTTAATGACTTTCGGGACCGGGAAGAGACCGGTACAAGTCCACGACCACAATAGACCTCTAACGAAAGGATTAGGTCCGGTGTCGGAGGTTGTTAATGAGACCCCTTTGTGGCCCTCTTCGCGGACCGACGGAAATCATCTATTTAACCGTAACCAATTGACATTTCCATTTTTTTTTTTAAATAACGCTCCACGGGTTTGTTTTTAAGCCCTCGCCTACGCTTAAGCTTAAGAAACTGGTCACGAACCATCACAGCCAGTTCAAACTACCGTACAGTCGTGTAGGATGCCTATTTATGTACTGAACTATTTAAAACAAGATGAGTGGCCGTTACCAAGTGATAGATTGCGTATTTCTGGTAGCTAATCTAGGTATAGCGCTAACAAAGAGACGGTTATACAGAACTTTCTTTGAGAACGAGGCCTACTGTCCTAATACATCGTTTGAGTATTCAGAAGCAACGTATCGGCCAGTTTCTATGAAAAGCACTCCCACACCATGCGGCGTGTATCACTATAATCAATAGAAGCAGACCGGGCCACGGCGCCTGCCGTCAATCAAACTGACTGACATCATATCATTCCTGGTTCCTTAATAAAACATCTGCCGAGTAAACTTCTCGGATTCAAAGCGGATGATAGTGTTAGTACAAGTTTATTTATATTTTGGAAAAACATGACCGAACAAAATTTATCCTGATTCATTTGATGCCAGAATATTTTAAACATAGAAATTGGAACATAAAGTACAAAGTAACCCACATGTACAAAGCGAATGTTGTTTTAAGGAACGAAGCCAGTGTAGCTGAAGGTGTCAAAATTTTATGAACACATAAACCAGCCTAAACGCTAATAACCAGAACAATAAAAGCCATTGAAGAATTACACAATCCGAGAAACAGGATACTGTAATTGGAAAGAAATACCGATTTATAGCCACGAAGTCCGGCTTCGAACGAGAAAAAAGAAGAAAACATAGCTTTCAATACTGTTCAGTTTTCGAACAATACGAACGTGATAGACCCGCGCTGGGGAAAGGGTCAAACAAAATCATCTTAGTCGGACCACAAGAAATATCACACGTCGTAAATGGAGATGAGACGGTATTATTTACGAGTGGGTTCTCAGACGGGATATGGTCGTGTATAGGCGCACAATGCGCTTTTGAAGAGGGCTCTAACGAAGTAACCTGGACGTCAATCAAACTGTTGTATCACTGCGGACAAAGCCGCTCCGAATGGATGATTTTATTTGATAGGAAATGTAAACTAACTTGATGTGAGGAGCAGGGAGAGATAAATACTCCTAATCAGTGAGTTTTGAAAGTTACAAAAATAATACTGGTAATTTGAAACATATTGAACATTTTCTTAGTGAGAATGGACGAAAAAAACATGGGACAAGAGCAGGAAGACGATGATGATGAATATTTTCTTAATATTTTCAGTTCCTTCATGTTAAGGTTACGTCTTGTTGATAATGTTTAAAACGTTCATTCACAAAAGAAGGCGCAACTTTAAGATGTTCAGAAAATCACTAAAACATTCTTACTGAGAAAATTTTAATTTGAGACGAATAAAATCGGAGTCTGTGCAGTTGTTTGAAGAAACGCTCAAAGATAAAGATCATTTAAGTGATCGTTAAATAACTGTTAGACACGTTTAAAATAGAACGACAGACTTTATTTCCGGTGCTGATAATAGTAAAAGCTTGTTTAGTAGCAGCCAATGGAAACGATTGTGTCCAAATATTTGAATTTCCAATTCTATGGAAGAAACGATCATTAGCATAAAGTTTTCGAGATATTATGGTATTTCTGTATTAATTTGCAATTACAATGGTGAAGGTATTTCCGGCGATAGACGTATCTAATTCCATGGCGCCTCTTTAATTACCAAAGCCTTTAATCTTTTTGCATAAGTAATGGCTTTGCCCAAAAAAGCGCGGGCTATGGTACAATGGTAAAAAAGCTACAACTTTGATAGAGCCGACGAATGAGTAGACCAAAAGAGATTAGCAGAATTGGTAATATTTATGATTGTACTAATAAAATTTAATTAATTAAAATGAAATCTTGTAAGCTATGCGTTTTATTAACATTAACAGATATTTATGCCAGTAAATTATTGTTATTAGATCATGTATTTTCTTGTACTGTGTGAATTGTATTGCAAAGATCATGTCATTGCTGTGATTGGATTAATTGAGTTGTTAAATGATTCTTGGACACTATTAGTATAAAAAAACCGGCCAAGTGCGAGTTGGACTCGCGCATCGAGGGTTCCGTATACACTTGTAGACCAGGTATTTTGTTATAAAACTACATATTTACGGTTTTCATATTTTTTCCTTTATATTTGCTGTAAGACACTGCTTTTTAACAAATTTCATGATTCTAAGTCAACTGGACGTACGCTATAGGTTTTGATTCCCTTGTGAACTCGCAAAATATGCGACATAAACGGGGATATCTTTTGATCGCGTTGACTTACAAGTTTGATTTTTACTGCTCCAAGGGGTAGCAGACCTGAGTATTTGATATTAATTTCAGCTTCATACCTCCACGCGTTTCTGAGAAGGGTCTTGACAGACGGACAACGAAGTGTTCCTATAAGGATTCCGTTTTTGCCGACTGAGGTACGGAACCCTAAGAATTTATCTTCCTGATACATATTTATTAGATGCATTAGCTCACAAAAATATCACGAGATTTATTATGAATTTTGGTGAATAAGACCTAATTTTTTTTACAAAAGACTCTTAATCATCACATTTTGTTACCTAAGGAGAACCTTCGTCATTTTAAAGCAACACCTAATGGCAATCACAATTAGGATGAGCCCGCCTCAAACGTCAGCCATTACTCATTGGAAAAAAAAACATATATTTATCCCATTTGAAGTTGTATATTTGTGTAAAAACACGTATTCTTGGGGCGAATATGATTTATATGTTAACTATTTTATATTTGCTGTATGGTCTTTCTAAAACAAAGCCTTGAGGCTACAGAATAAGGGAGTCAGCATTAATTTGATGTGTGTATTCGAAGGTCGGTCGCAGGCGCCGCGGAGCCGCGTTTTTTCATGTAGAGATTTTATTTTATTATCCGAGGTCGGATAGGAATACCGATTGGTTGATGAATACCACAGGTACTGGCGCGGACGGACGGCGATCATATTACGAAATGTATAAATCGTATCATATCACTCCTGCGTTAATATCATCTAAAGGGTGTAAAAAGACCCTTAACGAAAACGAAAACCACATATTCTGCCCATCATTGGGATCATTTTTTTGTTCTGGACCATACCTGGGAACCTTCTAGTTACGGAGATATTGGGGGTCAAAGTTCCAATTTTTTCACAAGTTTTTTTTTAAATACTACTTTTTAAGGATCTAACTTTACTCTAATTACCTCCATGGTCCGTTTACTATTCAAAGCATCCATCAGCAATAAGTTTTGAGCGCATTATATTGAGTTTTACCGTAAAATGTGATTTTTGACCCCAAAAAAAAATTTCGTTTCCCAGCAAAAATTTTTGCGTAAAGTTACTTAGTTTGATGTACAGAATGCTTGGTTGACGGCTTGGTGAAGGGTCTGTTTACACCCCGTATATATATAAAATTCAAAGTCCTGACTGACTGACTGATATATCAACGCACAGCCCAAACCGCTGGTCCTAGAGACATGAAATTTGGAGGGTGTATTCTTTGTAAAGGGTAGGTATCCACTAAGAAAGGGTTTTTCGAAATTCCACCCCTAAGAGGGTGAAATGGGGTGTTTAATTTTCTATGAAACTTTTTATTCTCGCAGTCGATTGACTTGACAATTTGTGTACATACTATTCAGATAAAATTATGAGATACGTGTATCACAGTTTTTCCAAAATCATCCCCCAATTTAAAAATTCAATGTCGTGATTGGCTGACTGATATATCAACGCAAAGCCCAATCCGCTGGTTCTAGAGACATGAAATTTGGAGCGTGTATTCTTTGTAAAGAGTAGGTATTCACTAAGAAAGGGTTTTTCAAAATTCCACCCCTAAGAGGGTGAAATGGGGTGTTGAATTTTCTATGAAACTTTTTATTCTCGCAGTCGATTGACTTGAAAATTAGTGTACATACTTTTCAGATAAAATTATGAGATACGTGTATCACAGTTTTTTCAAAATCATCCCCCAATTTAAAAATTTTATGTCTTGATTGGCTGACTGATATATCAACGCACAGCCCAATCCGCTGGTTCTAGAGACATGAAATTTGGAGCGTGTATTCTTTGTAAAGAGTAGGTATTCACTAAGAAAGGGTTTTTCGAAATTCCACCCCTAAAAGGGCGAAATGGGGTGTTGAATTTTCTATGAAATTTTTTATTCTCGCAGTCGATTGACTTGACAATTTGTGTACATACTCTTCAGATAAAATTATGAGATACATGTATCACAGTTTTTCCAAAATCATCCCCCAATTTAAGAATTCACTGTCGACTGGCTGACTGATACATCAACGCACAGCCCAATCGGCTGGTTCTAGAGACATAAAATTTGGAGGGTGCGTTCTTTGTGAAGAGTAAGTATCCGCTAAGAAACAGTTTTTTTTAATTCCACCCCTAATAGGGTTAAATGGGGTGTTTAATATTCTGTGAAACTTTTTATTCTCTGAGTCGATTGACTTGAAAATTTGTATACATACTTTTCAATTAAAATTATGAGATATGTGTATCACAGTTTTTTCAAAAATAAAAATCATCCCCCAACAGAGTCAAATAGGGCCTCGAAGCTCACGTAGACCGGCGCATGGCGCGCAGTGTTGCGCGGGGCGTGCGGGACGCGGGAGTATTTACCTATTAAGTAAGTAGGTAGGATTTTTCTGAGGTAGACGTCTGTAAATATGGTTTATTCCACCGATTTTCGCGTTGGCTCGTGATACGCGACATTGATATTAAATATTATGTAAAAGTTTTATGTCTATAAATAGATTCCTAATTAATCATTTGATTTTCGTCACCGGTGTCCAATCTCAAACCAAGGTATCAATATTCACATAACAATATGTAAAGTACCTAATTGATATTACTATGAACTAATATTTGCAAGTTATAAGCAACTATATAAAAACCATGTATCTACTATACATACATAGATTACTTATTATCCCAGAAGTAAGATCCCGTGGGCAATTCCCGAACTCCACGCGGGCGAAGCCGCGGGCATAAGCTAGTCTATATATATAAAAGGAGAACTGACTGACTGACATATCAACATACAGCCGAAACTACTGGGGCTAGGAATGTGAAATTTTATACACGGCTTCCTATTATAATGTAGGGGAGCACTAAGAAGGGGTTTTTGGAAATTTAACCTTTAAGGGGGTGAAAAGGGGGAATTTTGTTTGTATGAAATCAGCCTTCGAATTTTTTAGAGGAAAGTACGTAACCCACGCGGACGAAGTCGCGGGCAAAGTGCTAGTCAAGTATACATGAGTCCGTAATAATTGAGAACTGTTACGAAAACATGAACCTTTTACCGAATCAATTTATTTCAGACGAAAGTGGTTCTTGAACCCGTATTATTTAAAAGAATATCGTTATTTGGTTACGGTGCGATCAATCCCAGCAGACCGATCAGCGGACTGGCTGTGTGGACACCAAATTTTTGACATATATTTCAGTACATTATCTGTCAAAGTCTGCTGTCTGCAGTCCGCTTGGCTCTCCAGTCCGTTCGGTTTGAGCGCACCTCTACTGAATAATGAGATGCAAGCTATCTCACCCACAATGTAAGTAGTATGAAACGTTTTGCTTATCCAGTGTTTACGATAAACGAACACGAGTAATGCAATTAATCTGTAATTACCGTTATTCGATAACATAATTAATAAAGTGGAGTATTAAACTATTTGTAGATAATGCAGGGGTCACGATAAGAGACCATAGTGTTAGTTTCAATTAGTGTATGGAAGGAACGTGTAGACTTTAATGAATGTTGGTTTCTTAGAACTTTGATAAATTAACGTTTTTTCGTCTGCTCTATGATATCATATCACGCTATGGTACAGTGTAAAGATTGAAGGCGTCAAGATGGTTTTGGCCTGTTAATAGTTGGAAATCACGCTACCATAAACAATTTTAATTACAACATTTTTAATTGGTGCATTTTTCTTGCTTTGCGCAATAGCTGCATAACTCAACCAAACAAGACTATCAAGAATCATAATATCTAGTCTAGATATAAATAAATTGAGTCAATAATAATTTCTAAAACAGTCTACAGAAGCTAAAGATGCACCAAAGTGAATCTTCTTATAAATATGAATGCGAGTGAGAAGCGCTGGGAACTTGGCAGGTATACAGCAGTGCATTTAGATAATAACAGGGGTTAGTGGCGCAGGCGCAGCTTCGCCCACCGCGCCGCTCCAACCGCGTGCCGGTAGCAATTAGCGTTTAGACCTATACAATTATTGCTACAAATCGATGTAATTGAACATGGGAACAAAAAACACAACGACCATTTCTAGCGATTCAGCTTGAGACTGTTTTTATGAATGGATGTCGGATTTATGAATGTACGCAGTGCGACTTTACCAAAGTCCCCGGTGCTGAGTTTTGTTTGTAGCAAGATTATCGAATAGAACCAGTCGACTAGCAAGCTGTCGTTGGTTTTAACAAACAAAAATAAACAGGTGATTTTGAAGGGATGCCACAAGATTTAATCAAGGGCGCACATAATTGATTATGAACGGTGCGACAACGAAAATTAAACGACACTTTTGGGTGGACAAAACATGAACGCTATAAATCGGCGTTCCCCGACACAAAAACACGCCCAAAAAGAGTTAAGCGTTCGGGAGATCGTCGAATACAGATTACCGGGCGCAGGTGTTAAATAAAAATAATAAAATTCGACGCGGACCATGTTAAAAAGAGGAGTCGAAGCGGCCGCGCGGCGCCGAACGAGGCGTAATTTCGTTCGCAACGCCCGGCCCAACAAAAAACGACGTGTACCATCGAGTTAACCACGAGCCCTGCACATCGCCAATATTCGCCATTCAGAGTCAATCCGCACGCTTCGCCGGCGTCTATTTTAATGCCTTATATGCGCGGCCGTAACTCCCACGTGCCTTTGACGGCGGGAGACCCTTATAAGAGCAGATACGATTTAACACAGCCTATAACAAAAAACGAAAGAAAATCCTTGGTTCAATAGGTTTTGATACTAAAAAAACTCAACCATCAGGATCTCAGTACTTACATTCAACTTCAGAATTCGGCTATAGATTACCGAGGAAAATGGAGGCGTAATCAAGTCACATTAAACATTTACAGGCTCGACTGACAAATTGACCACTTCCGAGAAGTAAATTCGACGTAAGAGGTAATGCGAAGTAAATAAAATGGTCGACGCAGTGCGCGCGCAAACTGCAATTAGGGGAAGCAATTCCTCTTCGCACGTACGAACAAATTGCAGGCACCAGAGCTGGCCGCTCGACCGCAAAAACTCCAGATAGCACGCACAGAGCAATGCAAGTAAAGTGACGCTTGAGAGATACCCCTCCGGCGATATTGCATCACTAATCACACACCATCCACGTAAGGCTGCGGGAATATAGAAATGCCATCAACTACTCCATTTTGTAGTGGCCAAAGAAATGTAACTACATCCCAATGATTGAAGGCGTCATTATTAAGAAGGGTATGATATCATTCGTGCGACTGCGGCGCCATCCCACAACAAAAACTATTGAGTATGTAGAGCAATCATCATGACAAAAAAAATTCAACCGCACAAATTCTTAAGAAAACATTTAAAAGGCCTCAAGCCCGATTTGTAAACGGAAAGAGGTCGTTAAGTAGAGCTTAACGTTTGGAAAGGAATCCATGGGGTAGTACCCGAAATAAATACCATCTAATGTGTCAGTATTATTGGACGTTAAGCCCACGTTTAATTAAGGGCATGGACAGGATGAATAAATAACAGGATTATCGTACCATCGCACATGTGATCCGAACATCCTTCAACGCGACAAGATTTACGGTTTGTTTTCAGTTATGTAAGACCTTCGTAGGCGTACGGCAGGAGTAGATACCTACGAGTGGAGGACAGCTAACTAATACCAAAGATGCTCCGGACTGCCTACAACCTAAATATTACAAGTCTGTAACAAGAGTCTGCACAAAATCAATGCTTAATGGTACTGCAAGAGAAACATTACACGCATTAGTGGAAAGATACGAGTCAGACGCGGTTACATAAGCAATAAATTATTTTCTCGACTAGTTAACGCAAAACTTAATATATTATCATCTAATTCAATCGTATGTAATAAGTTAGCGAGTGAAGTGGGCGCTCGTGTAACTCGATATTTTGATACTAGTCGGATAATCTTTTTAAACTAACGATGATAATGCTGTGGCAAGGAGATCGGTGCTCACATAACGTTCGAACGTATTATCGCCCCATCTCGTTGATATTTAATTCTCCAGCCAACGAGGAGTGCAACGCCTACATTATCCGTCCCTGATTTAAATTAATCGATAGCAGCTTGTAAATACTCTTTGAATGTACGCTACAAATGTTATGAAAGGAAGCAGATTCTACGACTGAACTCGGAACCGGCAAGCATTCATTAAGTGTGACAAGTATTTCTACGTCAGCGGATGATGGCTTGTTCTCGTTCTTGTATTCTGTTTTGTTTAACAGGTATAAGTTTAATATCTCGTCCTCCCTACTTCAAAGAACATTCCAGCTCGCCCTGTCAAACATTGCCTCGAAATAGTTGAAGTAGACTAAACCATCGAGTAAGGCGTCCACCAAGTTGAAAGTGTTACCATAGTAGTAAGGAAATACAAATACATCGGAATGCGATACATTGTTATAATCCAAACAGCGCTTGTTGTTAAACAAATAGCTCATTTTAGAGGGGTAACGCCCTAGATTGTAAACTGCGTTATACTTACAACAATACGTTCTTAGTATTTTCCGTTCGGGTCAGCGACTTGTAAACAAACGTGTGCGTGGATTTGTACAGAAATAATATGTTCCAAACTCGTAAGAAATTCGTGACGTACGATGAGATTAATATGGAAACTTGCTGCATTTTCTCCTCCGACCATATTTTTTTCGCTTCAACGACCGAGCAATGACACTGTAAAATCTTCTAACGTCTTCAAGTTTATCTTGAGATCAAAACCCGCCCGAAATAGACCATTATGTTAAGATTTAAGTAATAAAACTAAGTGAAAGATGTAACGATAAAGGTCCCATTTTAAAACTATAAATGAATTTCTAAGCGGTAGATTTGAATTATACGATAGGATAGTCACAATCCGGGCTGGCTCTTAGCGCCAACAATAGCAATGAGTTCCTATTGATAACCAGATCAAGCAATCGAGCCATCGAGACATGCTCTTACATCAATTCATTTTGCTTAGTGTTTGAAAGCTCCGAAAAAAGCGGTGACTGAGCAGAAGAGACGGTACAACAAAGAAGCAGTTTGATAGAGGTATTAATTTAAATGTTAGATAAAAACTTCCTTCTCAGAAAGAAATCAATTGTGCGTTCAATTTCCATAACACGATCGTTTGCGATACGGAATTATAAAAATATCATTGCAAGAATCTTGATTTGCAATGATAAAGGCACATAAAAGGCTATTGTAATAATTATAGGTGAAGTAATGATGCAAGGTCGTATTCAATCGTTGATAAAGATTAACAAAACACTGATAATATACTAGATGATAAACCTAATCAGTTTTTGGAAAACTCACGTACAAACATCAATCAAACAATTCCTATTTTTGTAATCGGGTTTTATACCGATTACAAAAATAGGGATTCTATTTAAGTCATCTTTATCTTAATTGGACTCTCTGTAATCTATGTTTTACATTGTTTTGCAGCCAACATTTATCGCGTTGGCCTATATCAAAAGTGGTTTCCGCCTGTTGCATCCAATCTACTCCAGCTGACCAATGGCATTCCCTCTTAACTCTTCTTTTCTTCATTTCGTCAAAAGCATTACTACTACCGCGCTAACGCCAACCGCTCTTTTCGGAGCTTACAACTTTTCCTGGTGTAAAAATACGAGTAAATCGCTGTTATGATGACCACTTGGAGAGGAATCAGTTTAATACGTGATCGCATCAAGGCGAGTTTTCGATTCGTCACGCCACATCAGGACATAAAGATGACTGATATTACATTTCTGTGTAGCTACAAATGTTTTATGTTTTGCTCGTGCATCCAGCCGGCAATAATCTACTCAATTTCAGTTTTTGTACCAGTTCATGTTCACCTCTGAATTTTTATTTAATCGTATTGTATTTTTTGCGAGTTTGATCAATCTACCGGTCAAAAGTTAGAGGTAATGGTTCCATATTGTTTGCAAATCTGACGATTAATCTCGTCAGATTTGTATGGGTCCTCCACTTGGACGTAACAGCATGAAGAATCCGTAGGTGGCTAGGTGGAAAACTCTTTACGATTGTGAGTACAATAGTAAGTGTTGTTGATATATTCATTACCTAATACTCGATAATATTCTTGAGACAATGCGTACTTCTATTAATAACAATCTATGTGAGTGTCTACATACTTCTAGATTATAAAACAGTTCATATTACAGACTTCAGACAACGTTTAAGAGATAATAATTATATTATGTTACATGAATGTCTATTACTTAATGCACAATGTCATTCTAGTATATTATTAGACTGGACGCCTACTAATAGAGTTGGGGGACGTTTGAATACCTTGAAATATATTTTACAATCGTCATTTCACGACTTGAATGCAACAATAGTGGCATCATGACGCGAGTGGGCGGGATATGCCGTCATTGTCATCCGCGAACGACGTAGAAAAAAGTTCTTATGGATTATTACAATGTATGATTCGAATAGGAATTATCTAGAATGGAATAAGAAAAAAAATACTGACTGATTGTAAGCCCTGATAGGATTTTCTTAGGAAAAATAACGCATTATTCTTGCTTAGTAATTGTACAAGTAGGTTGCCATAAGCAATTTATAAGTAATCATCAGAGGCATCGTAATGAGGTGAATAGTTGTAGTAATTGCAACCCTGAGTTGAGGATAACTACCTAGTTTCACAGATTTAATATAAAATACGGTGCATTTTCAATACAGAAATTATACTCAACTTGATATTGACTTAAAACATGGGTGTTATGTGTGAAAACGCGAGAAGAACTAGTATTTTATGCGCTTCTTTAATCATATTTTCATAATAATTGACGTGAAAATAATACATGCTGAGCGTGCCAGTGCTATATGAATATTACAATCACTACGGTTGCATTGCAAGAATCTATTAAAAGCACATGTTTATTTTGAATTCTGTAAATAAACGTTATTCGTGATTATATTTTAGTTTTAACTACAGGCACTATTTCTTCCATAAACAATGACAGCGGCCGATTTCAGTTCCAACTTCCAATGCAGGCAATATCCGAAACATTCTGACCGCGGCTGTGCCGCTCTTAGAAGATACTAAGAGATACTACACTTTGAATTTGATGAACTAGGGTCAAGGTACGAGAAACGGCCTAATTGGTGCGGTATTAATTGATTTCTACAGTTGAGATTTACGGAGGCTTTCTATTTATTGTGCCATTAGCTGCAGCAGGATAATGTTTATGGAAGGACATGACTCGACCCCGTGCCGAACTAAATGCGAAAAGATCAGCTGAAGCCGATTCCGAGTCGATAAACTGTAGTCGCTCCCTTAGGAACCGCCTGGAACATTCTCAGAGACTATTTTCCTTAAGGATAAAGGCTGAAGTTATGTTCAGGCATAAAGGCATATCCTGCTTAATTCTACCCTGGTGAAGGGGAAAAGCAGTCCCAAGTTCAATGAGCTTAAAGCAACAATAGTCCCGTCAGTTTGACGAGCTCGCTGCTAGCGCCATTGTCACGAGGTGTCGGGCACCGAATCTCGACAGGGGAAAAACGTAAAAAAATAAACCTGCATCTCTGGTTAGGGTTGGCAACAGAAAGGCTGGAATTTTATAACCAGCCGTATAAAAGATAGTAATGATTTCAATATGATGTCAGTGTGCAAATCGGAGATTTTTTTCATACTAGTAAGATACTCCGCCGTACCACGAATGCATGTTAATCGACATTTTCTTGTGCTACTAGCCTTATCGAACCGGGTCCCCAAAAACATATTTATTTTAATTAGCTATGGAGTCGCATACCAAAATTAATAATAACGAGAACACAAATACATAATACACAAAAGTCAACGTTAATCATTATTCATATGCTTAAAGTTAACAGCTTAAATTGAACTTTGACACCATTATAATAAATTTCCGTGAGTCACAGAGCAAAATAACTTTCCATTCATTTGGTGGTCCAGAAAAACGAGACAATTTGTTGGAATATTTTAAGGAAAACCACAGATCAGTACTAGCATACACGCATGCCGTGAGCATAATGATTCACGACATTATTTAACATTTATGATCATAACTTTTAATGGTGATGTTTTTGAGGCAGCCCTATGAGAAGCTGGGGCTATTGTTATTACAAAATGACCCATCTCAATGTCGGACGGTTCTTGGAACCAAGTTCTTCGCGGTTGAAATTATGTATATCGTAAGCGCCTTTGAACATTTTATAAAGGCTTATTTCTGACACCTCGGATGAAACATGGCGCATAACGAATGCGTACACGTATGGATGGGATGAGCCTATAAAGGTGAACCTCACAGAATGGGATACCAAATTGGTTACAACGATTTATATACATGGGTATTAAGTTAAATGGTTTACGTACGTATCTAATTTATATATATGTGATTTTTTGAGTATTATTTTCGAGGTGTGAGAAATGGTTTTTTATTTAAATTAAGCATGTGATGTTTTTCTTGGATATTATCCATATATTCAAGCGGTTTTTTGCTCAGTATTATTGCGATTGCTGCGTCGCAGTATTTTGAAACTTGTTTCTTTTGCAATTCTACCAATGAAGCATAGAGTTTTAACACTTTTTCAAATAGAATAATTCTTTTTAAAATATTTCGATCTTCTATCCTAACATTTGTTGTGTAATGATGAAGTTCGATTCTTCCCCCATTAATTCAAATCACCTAAGTAGAGGAAAGAAAGTTTGAGAGGCGAGAAACTACTCCATTTTAAGATGATTATGGAAATTCGGCAATAAATAGTTACAACGGCTATTATACCTAAGCATATCACTAAAATTAAGTAAGCTTAGTTCAGATATACCGTTTTAAAATACATATCAATACAATTAACGTTACCTACATCTAGTTTGACCAAAATTTCCATAATCTGAAGCATTAAGTTAATGGAATAATCATTGTAAGAGGTGCCCCAATCAGGGCAAAGGCTAAGCCGTTTTATAGAGGTTGGCGCCTCGGAGTAAATTGGTAGGCAATTAATTAAATCAGTTAAATCGATTCGATGTCTATAAATCCGAGATTTTTTTAATGTTTTAAATAAAACCTAGGTTTCTCTTGAATGGCTATATGCGTAAGATTTGTGATGGGTTTGGGTCTTGGTCGGCTTGGTGGAAAGCGGAAGTCGGGCTTATGGCACAACTTGGAAGACTTCTATGTCCAGCAGTGTTCTACGATAAGCTTAGTTGATTTGCGTCTTGGATGATATTTTAATTAAAAGAGCAGGAGGCGCTGATGAAACATGCAGTTGTAAACTCGGCACTTACAATGTAATTGGCAAGTATAGGATTAGTTGTTATATGACGCTTTGCGATTTCGGAAAACAACGTAAACGTAACGTACCTAACGCAAACATGACATTTCTCATTTAATCTTCTACTTCTTTTCAAAAGTTCTTTTCGTCTTAATTCTTTTTCATGCCGTGATCACTTCTTCATGGCGTTGTTCTAGTCAGGCAAGTGATATTACCTATATCTTGGTAATAGGATTATATTGGTACTTTGGGGCATTCCTCTAAGAACAGATTGATGCATCTTGCCAGTTGTCACATTCGTTATAATTATGATTTCTAACATAAATCAGAGTATTTATCCGGTTCTCCAATAGAAGACAATTCTTGTACTTTAAGACATTTGCAGTGGTTGCTTAGTATTTAATTAGCATTCGAATAGCAGCAGTAACTGTGCTCAGTGCTGCCATGGTATGTCCTGGATACAAAAGTGTTTCTTTTTGTAACTCAGACGTAGATAGCGACTCGGCCCAAAAATAGACCCTTGGGGCATACCATCACTGGAAAATGCTATGGTAGTTGTGTTGTGTACATATTTCATGGGAAACCCATTGGTTTCGATCAGTAGGTATTTCGCAAAGCTTTCGCCAATTTTCAATGAGGCAGTGACATTTTAACATTCCGCTCACCAATATTACGTGCTTTACTCTGTCAAAAGTCTCTTGGAAATTTCCGATTTTTACCATGCTTTCGTATTCATCAGATCGCCTTTTGTAAGTCCTAGACCGCCCCGGTAGTGTCGTTTTCATTGCCATTAACTCATCATTCACAAATCAAGAATTTCATACTCGGCTCCTTGCAGTAGGTACTCGACGAGGAGTTTTAATGGTTCTAGATGTGGCTTTATGTTAGCAACAGAAGCGAATTTAACTAAACGTAGTTTTGAACTGGGCCGTCAAAGGCGGCCTAGCAGCCTCTAGGCAGACGCGCGTTACAAATCCAATGAAACTCATGTTTACAAACGTGTACGAATCAAACTTAGTAGTTTCATTGCTTGAACTTTATTAGTATTTGGACTAGTAGTGGCATCTGTTGAGAACTATTTGAACTTCTTCAGACATAACATTTTACGGAAAAGAAACCTCTCAAGAAACACAACTAGGCTAGACTAGCTACAATCAGGCATTTAAGGGAATTTTAAGTTAAATACAAGTAATAACGTGAGACTATTGAAGTCTCCTACTCCTCGCTAAGCAGTGAAACCAGGTACCGACTTTGTGTAAGCCACAGTACGAAATGAGAAACATTTCATCCTTTCCAACAATAGCACTCTAACCGAATCTTTACTGCATAGCATAGAATTAAACATATTCGCAGATTCAACTAACAACATTTCTTCGAGTAGAATCAATCCAGTTCATCCATCATAAACACCTGACTTCATAACACCGATAGGAAAACACATTTTTGTATAGAGAAGAAAACTCATGCTTTGTAAAGTGTAAAAATATTCAAATTATTGATTAACTTACCCATTTTCTGAAGAAATCACTCAAAATTCACTTCAAATAACTTTAAACACAGAAAAACATCACCACAAACATTACACATTTGTTAGCCATTTTGTTTTTTCTGACAAATATTACAAGTAGAGAAAATGTTTTTCGGATACAGCTCGTATATTTGATACGAGCTGTAAAAAAGCGTTTTCCACCGGTATAGGAAAAAATGTATTTATTACTTTTTATGGAATAAATTGTCTTCCCTATTTGTATAAACTTAGATATAAATACTAATTTCAAGCAGAAACACTTAAAAGGGCCAAAATAACTTGAAGACGAGGTGGACGGAAGGGCTAAGGTGGCAATTATTCCGGGGCCATTATTCAGAATATGTTTTGTTAAAAATATTTCTTATATTATTTACATCTTTTAGATTTCATCATTTTTAAAACTGAAAGAATTAATATCAAAGTCAGCAAAATACATTATCTGTGCAATTTGTTAATGTTGCCATAAACACGATTGTTTTTCTTTTCCTATCAACAGCTGTCAAATAGGTTGGGATTTGTGTGTTACGAAAAATATTTAATAAAATCTATCTCAATCTCATGATTTAACTAAGATATTTGAAATAATCAAAGTGATTTAAATAGTGGGAGGCGTGTTACTTATAATTTCTTTTATATTTCAGCTCCAAAATGGTACAACGTCTAACGTTTAGACGACGTTTGTCGTACAATACGAAATCAAATCAAAGGAGAATGTGAGTATTTTATAGTGTTTTACTTTAGAAATTACTTTTCAAACTAGCTAATTACGTGACTTAACTGCTTTGTGTAAAGTGTAAGACATTTGGCTTGATCTTAATACTTATTTACAAGTTAACCTCAAAATATTACCGAAGTGTTGTAGACCGACACTTGCTTAGGTTATCAAGTATTTCTCCTTAAAGTCTGGAAAAGATACATACTGCTTACTATATCACGTCTTTAAATTACAAAATCAAGCTGTGAAAACACATTTGTGTCTATTCATAACATCCAAAACAATGTTTTTCCTAGTACTGCTAAGTAATACTGGTCTTATATGAAAATGATAGTGATTAATGTTTGTAAGCTATCCTTCTGATCGTCAAAAATTGAATGTCTACTACTCTTTGGTTATTAATTTTAAAAAAATTGAAAAAGATTCTTAGTGCCCACACTAGTATTAGTAGAGTTGCAATTTGCATATTGATATTAATAATTTCAACTTGGTAACAGGTTTTATCAAATAGCATTTATCCACATTTTTCATTATCACTCACCTATTCTACAATATTACAAAACAGGTGGCCGTCTTAAGAGAACTCAAAAGCCTAACCTTTGTACAATTTCAGAGTAAGGACTCCTGGTGGCCGTCTGGTCTATCAGTACGTCAAGAAGCCCAAGAAGATCCCGAGGTGTGGACAGTGCAAAAGCAAACTGCGCGGTATCCAGCCTGCCAGGCCTGCTGAGCGTTCCCGCCTTTGCTACCGCAAGAAGACCGTCAAGCGTGTCTATGGAGGTGTCCTTTGCCACAAGTGCGTGAAACAGCGCATCGTCAGAGCTTTCCTGATTGAAGAACAGAAGATCGTCAAGGTCCTCAAGGCGCAACAGGCCAGCGTTGGCAAGAGCCCCAGTGCCGGTACTGGCAGCGGCAAGAAAGCGGCAAAGTAAATGTTAAGCTAAAAATATAAAAGGAAAATCTATTCTGTGGTTTCATTTAGTGTCCTACCAATTTAATACAAATCTGAATTTGAAAACCTAGTGTTTACAGATATTTAGTATTGTTTTGAAGAACTTGAGATTACCAAATTGACTTGACCAACATCTAATGAAACTTGTTGATATGGCCTACTAGCTGTTGCCCGCGACCTTCGTTCGTGTGAAATAATTATTTTAATAAAAATGTTAGTTCCCTTTTTGAATCTGATTTTGTTAACACTAGTGAAACCCTTGAAGGGTTTAAATTTTTTTGCATGGAACCTGAATAATTTTTCTAAAATAAAAGTAGCCTAAGTTAGACCTTATAATCAGCATCAGCTATCTGCCAGTAAAAGTCCCGTCTTTTTTGCAAAAAATAAAACCGAGTTCAAAAACATCAAAATTGTTTGTTTGATGTTTTTGAAGTCGGTTTTATTTTTTGCAAAAAAAATTTTTATTTGTGTAGAATGTTCAAAATGCACTATAATAAAGTCACGCCTGTTCTTCCCGAAGGGATGGGCAGAGCACTTCATCTATGTTGGATGCAAAGATATTTCCTTTAGCCATGAGGCAAGTGCCCAAGGCCTCGCGATCCAATGAGGTTCAAATCGATCTTTTATTTCAATATGAATGATAAAAAAAACGGGTGGATATTATGAGAAACCATAACCAAGGCTCACTTCGCTTGCTCATGCATCCTAGAGCTAAATTTTCCACATCCAAAAATGCACAAGGCCTCCAACAGGCTAAACCCGTCCCTGGCTCGTAACCTACTTATATGGTGTAGCGATCGAGGTCCACCGCTTTTGCTTTTGTATAACCCTCGTCTGACACTTTAGACAGCAGAATTACAGGCCATTTTTAGCTTGCTCATACTGAAGCTCCCATCCCGTCACCATAATCTAGCTAATTTTGAGTGGGCCACCCATACCTAGGTGATCTCAATGTTGCTCACAGGTGGGACCAATTGAAGAAAACAATCGTTCCGAATATATTAGAATCAAGGAAAAGTGAGTTATGTGTTAAGATTCTTAAGAACGCTTTACATTTCATGTTTTTCAATAAGCTTTTAGTACGTTATTTTTCGGTCTTTTTTTTTTGTTTTACATTTTTGTTATAACCATTTTTTCAGTAGGGCAACGTTTGTACTGGTATGTCATTTCTGAAATTTTGTATCCCATAGATTGACGTCAGTAATATTTTGAGCATAAAAATACGTTGATCTTTTAGTTTTAGTTAACGAATTCTATTGTTATCTCTCTCACTCCAAAACAAAAAGGACAGACATGTTCATACGAGTTCATTCATTGTCAAAATTGTTAGACCAAGAAAGGTTCGTGTACGTCCGTAACTATTTATTCATATTGTGTAATAATTAAATTACCTGCTTTAACAGGGATATATTAAGTTATCAACATTAACTCTAAGATCTGTGATATAGTTTTAATTTCATTGAACAAAATGTCGAACCCCTGGAAGAAAATTGCTGCACCTGCAGAAGTACAAGATTTGTCAGACATCATGTCTGAAGAATTAGCACGAGGACTCCAAGTGAAGGAGGAAATTAAGTTCGCTGATCAGCTCTCCGATCAGCATGTGGGTACGTCTAACGACATACCACCTGAATTGCTGCATGAAATCGAAACATCCAACGTCAAGGAGTATTGTGACTCAGATGCGATCATTGCCAAAGTGTTGCAAAACCAATTCGACAGAGAATATGACGATGAGCTCAAGGTGGTTGAGAAGAAACGCAACGGAGAAGCCAAAGTATCGGTATCGTACGATAACTATTTCAATGTGCCCAAGCATTTGATTTACGATTCAGATTCTGATGAAGAAGACTTTGAAAGGGGAAAGAAAGATTGGGATCGTTTCGAGACCAACGAGAAGGAGTTCGCGAGCCTACCTAAACGTGGATATGTGATGAAAGATGGAGAGATGGTCACCAAGCATGACAGTGTGATCAATGGCAGGAGGAATGCTTGTCGTGTAATGGCATTCCCTCCAGAAGTGTGCACGGGTGACGGAGCTGGGTTCGACATGAAACTGTCCAATTCTGTGTTCAATCATCTGAGAGAGCAAACAAGACACCAACATTCCCGTAAACACAAAATGTTAGATCGTAAAGAAAGTCATGCCACTGCAGAGATGGGTCTTGATGAGCCTACAAGGCTTATTCTGTTCAAACTTATTAACAATGAACTGCTTGAGGATATCAATGGAATCATTTCAACTGGTAAGGAATCAGTTGTGCTACATGCTAACGGGAACACCAAGTATCCTGACTTAACAGTTCCTAGGGAATGTGCAATCAAAGTCTTTAAGACTACTCTGAATGAGTTCAAAACTCGCGATAAGTATATTGAAGCTGACTACCGTTTCAAGGATCGCTTCTCAAAACAGAACCCTCGCAAGATAGTTCATATGTGGGCTGAGAAAGAGATGCATAACATGATTCGTATGAAGAAGATTGGGATGAACTGTCCTGATATGGTGTGTCTGAAAAAACATATTTTGGTGATGTCTTTCATTGGGAAAGACAACAAGCCTGCTCCTAAATTGAGGGAAGTTATTTTGAAGCCAGAGAAGTGGCAGAGTGTGTACAACGAGGTGGTGGAGGCTGTGCACAAGCTGTACAACACAGGGCACATGATCCATGCTGACCTGTCGGAGTATAACATCCTGTGGTGGGAGAACAAGTGCTGGTTCATAGACGTGTCTCAGTCTGTGCAGCCGGACCATCCTAATGGGCTGGAGTTCTTGCTGAGGGATTGCCGCAACATTGCTAATGTAAGTATTTTATCAGAATAGAAATAGACTTCTGATGATTAAGACTCATCTAACAAGTAAACAATAATATTTATAGTGTGAATAAATGTTGTGCAATAATTTTTTTAATGTAAACAACACATGATCTATGAGAGTTTTCCCTAAGTGTTTATACATTGTGTAATATTATTATCTTTGTATATTTTCAGTTCTTTGAAAAGAAGGGTGTGTCTGACATGAAATCCGGAGAAGATCTGTTTAAGTCAATCACTGGCTTTGAAGAAATTGATGTGAACTTCCTGGAAGGTGTTCACACCACTTACAATTCATTGTTATGTCGTTTTGAGGTTGCTCCTGATGACAACAGGAATGTCAGCTATCCATTTGAGTACTGCTGGCAGAAGACCCACGAAAAAGCCAAGAGTGACAAGAGTGCTGACGAAGATGATGATGAAGAGGAGGAGGATGAATTTGAGGAAATGTGGACTCATTCCAAACAGAGCAAGACAGACATAGACAAGGCTGCTGACTTCGGCAATGAGGTCACAATAGAAGCCGGCTCCAGAGAGAATGTGGCACCATTGGACCATAAAGTTCATTTTGCTGAGGAACTAGAAGTTGTCATACCTAAATTAGATGACACAAGTAGTACTGATAAAAAGTCTTAAAAATATACCCTACAACAAATGTGTTCATAAAGTTCAGGAAAGCACAAACAAAAAAAAAGTTTTTTTAACTGTGTATAGAAAATACAAAAAAAAATGTAATGATGAAGTATACATTTATATAACAATGGCATAGCATTATTCAACTATGCCTTTCGAGGTTTTGGAGAAATAAAATTGAGTGTTGAAAAACCTATTTTATTTTAATACAACAACAAATATTTTAACATACATGTAGATTTTAATACCTAAAATGAGATACAACAACCAAAATATACTAGATTATCTATGTTTCATAATCATTACACTTAGTTGGGAATCTTCCATTTTATAAAAAGAAGCATTCACAACATCATTATACATCTTATCTTGCCTTATACAATTACCTACCAAGTGACTATTCTTATCAATGTATTGAGTTACTCTTATGCTTATCACCAGCTGCCCTAACCTCTCTCATCTGATATCAGTTTGTGTAGAAGCTCAACTTGCTGCAGAGTCAGAAACTGCTTGGTATCAGCAGTAACACTGATGAGAGACTGTATGTCTCCTGACGTATGGCTGATGATGATGGACTGGAGCTTTAAGCGCAAGTCTGTGTTCAGAGGAATTGCTGAAAGTGGGAAAGCAAAACAAATTAGTATAGAACTGTAGGAGTCACACTTCACAGGTCCTTTCATTTGCAAAGGCTTGAATCATTCATGCGCCTTTTTTGGAAGAATGACGGCTGCCAAGCTGGCACTAATTTTGGCAGTATAATAAACAGTAAAATACTTTTTCTCAAATACAAAAGCCCAGAGCAAACAAACCTAAATTCTGTTCTAGAGTGGCCTAAACCAATATGGTTGTAATTGATGATGTGGAGTAATAAATCTTAATTTCATTTCAACATCAGCTGGAAATGGAAGGTTTTAAATTAATGCAACTTACCATCATTTTCGTTATCGTTCATCAAATCAATGAAGAGTTGCTTCAACGATGGAGGTTTTCCGTCTTCTGGTGGCTTCACTAGAAGAGTCAGCAGTATTCTACTTACTTGCACTCTGGAAATGTCATAAGAGTTTTTTTGATTGCCAGAACATAAAGGCAAGCGCATGCCCACCACACCTAGCCACAATTTCACCTACCATTTTGTAACATATTTGTGTTGTTTGGTGTACAGGGCATATGCTTGCTTGTCATGTATGTGTCAGTGGCGGACAAAAAGTTAAATAAAATGTAAGACTGCAACAAGAGCAAAGGGTCATGATTGTCATCATGTAGGCCATTGTAGACTATTCACTCACACACCTCAGCCCGATTTTATAAACATTAGTGTATGTGACAGAAAGAAATTTTAAATCTGGATCAAATTCATTTTGTTGTATACTCAGTTATTTGATCAGTAGATATTGTTACAAAGCAGAAGCACAGAGATATAAAAGGACTCGAAAATGGAATATAACTTACTCGGCAAGGATGTCTTCTTGTATATTCGTGTCAGTGCTGTCAGCTATTTTGTTGGCTATCTCTAAAGCAATGTCATATTTACCTAGAAGGAAATAAAAAAACATTTTATTTTATGTAAGTTAAGTCTTTGCCAACATTATTAGCAGAACCGAAAATTTCGTTCATCAATAGTTCAGTAGGAATTGGGGGAGGCCTTTGCCCAGCAGTGGACAGTACAGGCTATTAAAAAATAAATTGTTCAAGATGATTTTAAGCCTGTCCCTCTTAAAATACTGGAACATCTATGTCTTCATCACACCATTTTTGAATAAACAGGCTTTATGATCACACCAGTAGCAGGTATTTTGAAACAACAATAGTAGCAGATTTATAGATGCGTAGTTTGAAAAGGTACTAACCACAGTCAATTCTCAAATTGAGCAAGTTCCTCAAACATATGGTCTTCATGGTGCTTTCAGTGACAGTGTCTATGGCCTGCTCATAGTATGCAGATGCTTCTAGTTTGTGGTTCAGTTCTATTAGGTCACTGGCTAGCTCCATAAGTATGGATGTTCTTATAGAAGACTTCTCTGGGTACTTGTTAAAGGCTTGTATGTAACAGCCTGTTGCTGCCTGAAATACATCACCAAAAATAATAAGTAATCAGTTTTGTTTAAAACAATAAATAGTACTGTTCTTTACAAGGAATACACAGATTTTTTGAGAGTTTGTAATGGGAAATAAGTTCAAACAATGAAAACATTTTGATTTTGATATTATGCAATACTGAATAAACTATACTCTATGTGGTAAAGACAGGAGGGGCTTATTAAGTTGTTATGAAACCTTACCTCTAAATTCTCTCTATCAGCACTATAAAACTTCAGAGATTTCAACTTCTTTTCGGCCTTCATGAACTGCCGAGCTGCGGCCAAGAAATGTTCCGCTTCGCCAAGGAAGTGGCCCACGGACGCTTCGCACTTGGCCGCGCCAACGTAGGCGTGACCCGCAAATGCTGGCTGGTCGGAATGCTCGCATTGGATAGCCAGGGCTATGAACTCGTTGGTCGCTTCAGATATATTTGGCTTCCGCATGAACCGCCTGTTAAATACATTGCAGGTGAGTTTTAGTAAAAAATCAAGGCTGGCTGAATAGATCACAATTGAAATGTAAACTTACTTTTTCATCTTAGTGTTGATGTTCATGTATTGCTCGTTAAAGCTGGCACTGAGGTCCGTCGACATTTTTGCTATGAATAGAATATATTCAGTTCACGACTGTTATTATTTTTGCTAGTTGGCGATTCTATCTTATTTCAATAACTATAAAATTAATGAGAAATGCAGCAGCCTAAAACTCGGTAAACAGAGTTGACAGCAGAATGTCAACATTTCAACAATGCTTGACAGTGACATTGACAGCAAATTCGCCAGCGTCGTTATGATTCGTTTTGTTAGTGCGAATGAAATGATTTTGATTTACAGTTTGTAATAAAATTAGTAGAAATTCCTGTACAACTTGAAAAGAAGAATTTTTATTGTGAAGTTCTTTGTCTAATGTTAAATCTATAGTTTTACTCATCCAACCAACACGGAAACTCGAGGAACACCGAAACGTAATTCTTGTAATGTCAAAAAATGCTTTGACGTGTCGCGTAGGGTTGAATTAATTTTTGCGAGTTTAAGAATTTTGTGCAATGATTTCGTATTAATAAGTTTTAAACGTGTTCTATTTATAAATAAGGGATTTAGCGAAAATGGATTTTCTAAAGAGCGGTCTAAAGACCGTGCTGGGGGCTCCGGAACCTGGCCACCAACCTTCGGGAGCGGAGATCGTGAGTATTTCAATATTTACTTACTAGAATAAAAACATAAGCTGACCTATTTATAGTTTGCAATGTAGAGTAGGTATTTCGTATCTATAATTTCAGCGTAGGCGAGTCCAGATGTCTTTAAATTGGTTCAATATTTCAAGAATTTGACAGCACTTATGTCCCTTATTTCAATGCTACATATTCTTGTCTTGAATATAGATCTTCCTTTTCACTTTCGTTAAGTAGTAATTATTTGTTTGACTGACCTGCTCGCACATTGTCCCTTTTATGTTCATACATAGGATCATTAGGATCATTACTGACATCATTCCCTATCCGTTCATTCATTTTAAAATTATACATTTTTTGTTAATAATATTATTTGGTAGTAAAATCAACATTAATTTGAAAATGTTTCTAAGTCTCTGTTGAGAGTAGTGGTTAAATGAAAATCATAAATTTGTTATCAGTTATCAAAATGTAAATTTAATTACAAACCAAAGCACATACCATAATAACTTTACAGTGATGAAATAATTTGTTACTCGGGTGATTAAAATTTATTTCTTTCTACTGTACAATGTAGATTTTATTTCAGAAAAGCATGCACTGTACTATTAGCCATTCTTAAAGTTCAATAAACATGCTTCTAAGTTTACTAACATCTGTTGTGGAAGTCCATTCAATAACAAATAAAAAACAATACTAAGTATTGGAAGTAACAGTAGTAGAATTTGTACAATATTGTTAGCAACACATCAATGAGCTTGTGTCTGGTTATTCAAATTAGTAAGTGTTCAAAGTTTTGTTTTTCCCTTATTACACAAGACTTAAACATACTCATAACATAACATGTTATTTCATTTCAATTATTTTACACCATAGGTTGTGGAGGTCTGATTGGCAGTCTCTCCGTTAAAAATATGTGTATTCAGCTGCATCCTATTAGACTGGAAGCTGACTCCAACATAGTTGGGAAAAGGCTAGGCAGATGTTGATGATGACATTGCAATATACATGTTATTCAGTTATTATTTAAACCTGCTTATCACAGTTTCTTGTTAATATCAAACATTAGAGAAATGAATAACACGGATCCAAAAAACCTTTAAAAAAACTGTTGTATAAATTCAGTTCCATTAAATTCTTAAAAATGGCATTAATAAAGGAAAGAACATTTTATGATGTTGCAATTAATTCTCACAAAGACTATATTTGAAAGTAACTGCACTTTAGTTCTCTTGTGTGTTCTGGTGGAGGTCAATTGTGTATTGAGACAAGTATAAATGGTGATTTAAACTTACGCATTTGGCTCTCTGACAGGCCTGAAGTTATTTTTTTAATGCATGTGTTCGCAAAGGTCTCTGTGTTGTTATTATGTTGTGATACAGATAACTTTGTAATAATATTATAGTATTATTAGTAGAAGACCATTTCGTTCAGTCACCTTGATGGATGTAAATTATTATTAGTATTTTTTTTTTGTTGTGAAGTGTGAAGTTTCAGTAGTTTAGAAAGCTAAATCAATTCTATAGTCCTATAATAAGTTCCAGAAATATTGCTATTCTCTGATTTCTTGATAGAAAAAAAAGCACAGTGTCCACATACAATCATTCCATTAACACGTTAAACGCCGTGGGGGACAACATATGGGCCTCACTTAGTTAGCAAACGGAGCCAGGTTAAAAATGCCCGATTGTTAAATTTTACGTTAAATTTTACGTTAAAAGTAATTTGTGACTTTATTTCACCAAAATACTACTGTCACTCAACAGTTGCCCCCCATGGCCCAAGCGGAAATAAATCGCGTTTTTCGTTGGTGGGGGCCGCGGGGGTCGGGGTGTCGGTCATCGGAAAATGAAACACATCTAGTGGGTACTATTAGAAAAAATAGAAGGAAAAGGATACCAAAAGAGGTTGCTAATGCTAAACTGAAGACGGGTGAATATATAGCTAGAGAGAGCGAAGATGGAATTACTATTATGAAGTGGAAAGATAAAAGAGACGTACTTGTTCTTTCGACCAAACATTCCGACCGTTTCCAGACAATTACAAAGCGAGGAAAAACGGTATCGAAGCCGAAAATCGTGCTAGACTGTAATAGGGCAAAAGGAGCTGTCGATTTGTCATACATGTTTGATGTAGTTTCATTTATCAAACTATCCCCGAAAAATTAAATCCTAACAGCTATGTAGTACAACTTTAACCAGATGTTAACTACTTAAGTAACAGTATAGTGTTTTACAACACATTATAAATAGTAATTTTATGGAAAAATATAAAATAACACATTATCACACACACTTTTTCCTTTAGAACTTACAAACAAGTCTTGTCTCGAAATTATTTGTCATATTTTTCTAAGTCATAGTTTTTACTAAAAACCAAATACAATCTATTTGTCTGCAGGGCCGTGGGGGTCACTTCAAATACATATTAGCTTCATATCTGTGCCCGCCGGCCCAATAGAGACGCTTAAAATCACCTCTGACTCGCGGTCATATGTTGTCCCCCGCGGCCCCAACGGAACAGTTAACTGTCGACCAAATGGTGCCCCCCATGGCCCAAATGGAAAAACGAAGAAAACGCACTGGCGTTCAACGTGTTAAGTTTACACAAACAGAATAACACTATTTGGATGCTTACTGAGTGCTGTGCCACTGTATAATTATGTTAATGAAAGATACATCAATTTCACATCATTTTTGGCAACGCAAACGGCTAAAATCAGGCAGCAAATCTTGGATGAGCCTGTATATCTTATAAAAGGCGTTTGCAACTGTGTGTCTGCAATTCGAAGAAAAAGCTTTTGTATTTTAGAAATAAATTTCAATTTGTTTTAAGTCTCCTTCTCTGCAGGTGGAGCGCCTAGTAGACCGCGTGAACAACTCGACGTTGTTAGAAGACCGGCGCGACGCGTGCCGAGCGCTTAAAGCGATGTCGCGCACCTACCGCGTCGAGGTCGGCGCGCAGGGCATGGACACGCTCAAACAAGTAAGACTTTGATTTTCATTAACATACTATGAAAAACAAATTTAGTTTTGATGTTGAATGTAATACAATACAACATACTTATGAATGAGCCTTCCAAATATTTTTATTTTATTGTTTAGTGCTACGGAACCCTGTGAGCGTGTGATTACGACTCGCACTTGGCCGTTTTTATGTGATCTTGTTTCTGCCTTTTACTCTATGCTTAAAAGACACGAATGTATATTTTGGGTATCAATATTTTGATTCACAACAAGTCCTTTTCAGTTTGTTAAAAAATTAATTTAGAAGTCATACACATTCATATTCTCTTGCCAAACGCACACTGACAAAAAATCTGCAATTTTATTAAATTCTGTAGAATTGAAGCATCATAAGTCAGGATGTTTAGCTTTTGTGTTTGACATACCATTGAAGCCACAACAAATATTACACAAAGTGATGTCAATTTCCAGGTATTAGAACTGGACCGGGCCGACAATGAGACAATAAACTACGCATTAGACACGCTCAACAACGTCATGTCGCCCACTCAGTTCGAGGAAGAGGAGAACAACCCTCGCGTGCCCATGAACATCGGCGAGCAGTTCACCGAAATGTTCATTAAAGACCATCACAACATACAACTAGTCCTAGATCTCTTAGACGAGTACGATTTTAGGGTTAGACTGTCCGCCGTACAACTCCTCACTTCCCTACTGACAAATAGACCAAAAGATATCCAAGAAATTATTCTAGTTAAACCTATGGGCGTCTCGAAAATGATGGACTTATTAGGAGATACAAGAGAAGTTATCAGAAATGAAACATTATTACTGCTCATAAAATTAACCAAAGGAAACGCGAACATACAAAAGATTGTGGCTTTTGAAAACGCATTCGATAGGCTCTTCGAAATAGTTTCCACTGAAGGTTATTCTGACGGTGGAATTATCGTAGAAGACTGTTTATTGCTGATGTTGAATTTATTGAAGAACAACAGCAGCAACATTAACTTCTTTAAGGAAGGTAGTTATATTCAGAAGATGCTGCCGATGTTCAACACTCCTGATGAGTCAGAGGAAGCTGGATGGTCTCCACAGAAGGTGTCGAATGTACACTGCATGCTACTGATAGTAAGAACACTAGTCTCGCCAAGCAACTCCTTGCAGATCATCTCTAATTGTCAGAAGATAATGAAAAACGTTGGTCTACTAGATGCTCTGTGTAACATCCTTATGTCAAGTGGAGTTCCTGCTGATATCCTCACGGAGACTATCAACACGGTGGGCGAGGCAGTGAGGGGGGAGGTGACGAATCAGGAGTTCTTGGGGAATGTGATGGCGCCTTCGAATCCGCCGCGGCCAGCTATTGTGGTGCTACTTATGTCTATGGTTAATGAGAAGCAGCCGTTCTCTTTAAGGTTAGTAAAACAAAAATATTTAAAAAATTGTCTGATTTATGAACTTGATCCTTAGTAGCTGATCAAATATACTTGTTACCTAGGTTTAATGGCTAGATTTAGGTTATTGTAGTTGCGATCTTTTTTTTTGCTCGATAGTGGATACCCTTACCCAAAAAAATTGAATTTTGTAAAAACATACGTGTTACGGTCGCAAATCATATTTTGTTCAACACACAAAGTCACCTGCAAATTGCAAAAAATGTAAGAAAATTTTAATTTTTTCGGGCTACCCTGGACAAGCTAGGGTACATACAAAGGCCTTGAACGTAGTGAGACATTTTAGCTACTTTTTTTTTCTTCTTTTTTTATTGGCCTGTACTGTCCGTTGGGCAAAGACCTACTCCCATTCCTTCCACTTCTCGCCATACAAAATATATCCATACTGAAATATTAATGTTTTAATCTTGTATTCTTCAGGTGTGCAGTCCTCTACTGCTTCCAATGCTACTTATACCACAACGAGATGAGTCAAGCGAGCCTCGTACAGACCCTTCTACCGTCATCATCAGACATGTCCAGCCTGACCAGTGGCCAACTGCTATGTGGAGGCCTATTCTCCTCCGACGTGCTGTCCAACTGGTTCTCAGCCGTCGCACTGATGCATGGACTCATTGAGAACCCAGCGCAAAAGGAACAGTTGCTCAGGGTGTTGCTAGCAACGAATATCGGCAGTTCGCCTGTATCGTTGCTGCATCAGTGTACTTTGTTGCTGCAACAGACTACTAAGTTGAAGTCTAAGGTATGTTGTTTAGTTTGGCGTGAAAAATGTTGTTATAACGAAAACGTTACAGTTCATAAATTGTAGTTGTCATTAGTAATCAGGTTTTTATAAATATGCAATGAATATTGAAAAAATATTATTATTTATCTAATTATCTGAAGAATTCAAATCAACGTTATACAATATATAAACTAATAACTTTAATTTCAGAAACCAGTTACTTATAAGTGTGGTGTAAACTGCTAAATCAAGTTTATTTTGCACCAATCACATATGACCGATGACAACTCTAACTATGCTTATCGTTGTTACCACTGGCACTCAATTCTCGCCCCCGTCCGCAGGTGGCGCTGCTGATGCTGCTGTCCATGTGGATGAGCTACTGCCCGGCGGCCGTGGCGGGCTTCCTGCGCGCGCCGGGCGGCGTGGGCTGGCTGGTCGCGCAGACCTGCGCCGCCGACCACGACGACAACGAGTTCCTGCTGCAAGGCCTGTCCGCGCTACTGCTGGCTATCTGCATACACTTCAACGATGACTCGGTGGAGAACTACTCTAAGGTGGGCTGGAGTTAATAAAATGGGAGACTAATAGACGATTGTGTTTAATGCCACAAAGGTTTAAAAAAAAATCTGTTAAGGCCCACTTTCATCACATCGGTATTTATCGGTTATTTTCCAGGAATCCCTCCGTCAGCTCCTGACAAAGCGTATCGGCATGGAAGTGTTCACATCCAAACTGAGCGAAGTGACGCGCCACGAGCTATACAATAAGGCAGCCAAGCACCCACAGCTCCGAGCTAAAGTACCAGCTGATGTGCTCGTCGATTACGAGTTCTGTCGCCTGTTCAAGGTGCTGGAGAGTGAGTATACCTAATGAGACTGAATATATTGATAGCTTCCTATTGTATGGGATGGGAATAAGAGAGAAGCCATATGATGGGTCTGTTGTTGTGCCAATTCATCGCCCTACAAGTGCGGCTCCGCAGCGCCTGCACACTGCAGGAGCAGAGGGACCCCACGCGTCGCTAACTGGAGATAATGTGGTACAGCCACATTATCTCCAGTTAGCGATGTGATCTCCTCTACCTATAGCTTCGGAGATACAAGCTTAATGTTGATTCACAACCTATTAGATTTGGTTCTAGTTGTGATATGATACCAAATCTTATGCAACATACTAATAAAGTGTCTTTTCTTTTCTTCACCCAGGTGTCCTAGTCCAGAGCCTGACCGAGCGCACCCAACAGAACGGCACGAGCTCGCCGACCCTCGAGCGAGGCTCCCCGGAGAGCGGCACCCTGGAGCAGTACAAGACGCTCATCCGGCAGCAGGATGCGCGCCTGCAGGAGCTCATGACGCAGCTCGAGGGGCTGCTGCATCAGAACCAGTCCCTACAGGTTCCACCATCTTTGAATTTCAATTCTGGACTAATTTTCGACATCTGCACCCTTGATAACCATGGAAATGATACCTTTGAATAATAATTCTCAATTTTTCCAAGCCGCCTTTCTTGAATTTTAACTTCGACCTCATTTTCAGCATCCCTCGGAAACCGTGACGAATATATTGCAAATTATAATCACCAGGTTTGGTTTTATTTTTCATCTACATTGTCTCACAACCCATATACTGTCATTAATTGCATCGCATCGAACGTCTTCATAACAACGACGATTTTCCGTCAACATGAAACGCAATGAGTAACCATAGAATATCTCAAATAAGCATCTATTTCTCACTTCCAGAGCGCTCTCAACGACTCAATATCAGCCAACTCCCACTTAAAAGACGAGAACACACTTCTAAAGGCTCAAGTATCAGCCGCCGTCGCCTTACCAAGCCAGCAGCAAGCAGCCCCCCCTCCTCCCGTCCAGGACGACTCCAGGATACAGGAGTATGAAGCCAGGCTACAAGCCTTGGGTGGTGAAGTGGCCAGGCTCACTGGTGAGCTGAAGACTAGCCAAGATGCGCAGAGGAGCACGGCGGAGGAGTTGGAGAGAGTGAGGAAGGACCAGGATGATCTGCTGGAGTTGCTTGCTGATCAGGTTTGAGATGTTTTTGATGCTTTTTTCCGAAGATTTGATGTCTGTATGTAACTTGGATTTTAAATTAACAGTAGATTGAATTGGAGGTCTGTGGAAAATTGTGTTTGGAAGTTTTTAAATCATTTAAATTCACATTATGATCAAATTTTAGTCTGAAACTTACTTTTATCATATACCTAGCCTTGTCCCAGCATATTGGGGTCGCTACCAATATGGGCTAACCATAAGCAACTGAATACCAGTATTTTACACAGCACGACTGCCTATCTGATCTCCTCAACCCAGTTACCAAGTAATACAATACCTTTTCGTAAGACTGGTTTTCACTACCAGATTTTCGGGCTTTATTTGAGTTTGGACTACCATAATACTGTACCTGTATTAAAAATATTAATTCAATTTAACCTTTATTTTTCCAGGACATAAAGCTAAACGACTACAAGATGCGCCTCGTGTCGCTCGGTCAGCCGCAGGACGACGACGTGGCCGCAGCCCCACAGCTCACGTGAGCTGCGCCGACACACGCGACAGGAGCCACACCCTAGATATATAGCTACATAGATTGCCTGTGTGACTGAGAGGACGATACGATTGACGTGCGATAGAGCGAGATAGGTACAAGTGAATCGGCCTTACAATTAGCTAATGTTTTCAGAAAATACCGTAGTTTTAAGTTCTATTCTACCTTGAGGCCTTTACATCTTCCATAGAGTTCGTTCCCATGTTAGGTACAATAACACCGTTGCGTTTATGCCATTGATATGTTAAATAGTGTTTTTTATGTATCAATGGTTTATGCATAAGCCACGCACAAGCATTGGGTCTACACAAACCTTAATACATAGATAGTTAAAGAATATCTATACACCAAAATTGTCTCAACCTCGTTGGCAACTGCTGAGCACATGGTCCTGGGTTCTATTCCGAGGTCGGGCCAAGTGTTATTGGGTTTATCCAACAGGAATTTCTCAGTAGCAGCCACAGTCTAGATTTGTGCCCGATTGAAAACAATAGGCTCACCCCCTATTACATGGGACTTAAACATAACTGGCGAAATGTGGATGTACTACTAACCGTGATGTTATGTTATATCTCAATATTGTTAAATATATGGATACAGTGCCACTATTGTACCCATATATTTAACAATATTGAGTTTATTGCTACTAGCAATATCTTCTAGACAGCCTCATTAATGAAACTGGTGTGCGTTGAGAAACTACCGTACGGAAAACTCGGCAAGTTTGGTTTGGTTTCAAATGTTTTGGCTGCTATTGCCATTGCCAATCTATGTAATCATATATCTGTAAGGTAGACCATAGTGTAAGAAAGATATACGTGTACTGTGCAAGCGAGATGGCTGCTGATGCAAGAGGAGTACTGCCGTTAGATTTAAAAATTATGGAATTATGTCACTCTTAAAATTAACTAAGAAAATCATGTTTGGAGCGGTTTCAGTCTCGTGTATTTTGTAGCGCGTATAAGCTCGTATTATATTTTGTACTTCAAAAAACCAGACGCGAATACGCGCTTATACCGGTGAAAATAAAATAATCTAAAACCGCCCATATCCCTGGCCCTCGCCATGGCTGACGCATTCGTACAGCCTTCACAGGAAAAGTTTGCGCTTCGGCAATCATCGTCTATCTTCGGGTTAAACAGTGACGGGAAGCGCATACCTTTTCTGGCTTTATTGTATTTCGGTATTTAAAGTCGTGATTAAGTTTCTTGGTACGAATGTATGTGAATAAAGCCATTTATAAATATAAGTGTAGCTAGCGAAAGATATTATTAATATACAAATAAATTAAACGGTTTTGATACTAATTATTCAATATTATGTAAGAGGTTTGAAATTTACTTACCTAAGTCAAAATTTATGTTTAATATTGCTTATAAGCCCACTTACATACACAACAACTTATGGCTCAATTACACACGATCGTTCGCCGGAATTCGGGCGAACGACCGACGAGTGTAAATGAGTGCGGTCGAGTACGCCCGTCTTCGGACAAACTCGTCCGGCTTCATAGTTTGTTTTTTACGGAATTGTAAGCTTGTGTTCCAATTCAATGACTAGTGTAAAAAATGCATCAGGTGCCTGAATTCGAGTTAAGTCATTCGAACACTCGAATACTGTCAGACGGCCAAATGTACTTGCGCATTACTAAATGCGTTTAGCGCTATACATAACGGGTGTACAAAGACCCTTAACGAATCCGAGAGGCACTTTTTTTCCCCGTCATTGTTATCATTTTGTTGTTATAGAACATACCTAGACCTGGGAACCTAGTTATGGAGATATTGGAGGTCAAAGTTACAACTTTTTCACAACTTTAAAATAATTTATCGAAATCCGTTCATCCGTTTAGGAGCTACAAGGGAACATAGAAACGGACATACATACATACAGGTCAAACACATAACCCTCAGTTTGGGCTTCGCCGCAGTCGGGTAAAAAACAAGTTTAAAATGTTTTAACTGTACTTTAAATACCTCCATGGTCCCTGTACTATTCAATGTATCCATTAGCACAATGTTTTGAGAAACATACCGATGTTTCATATAGCGCTGAACGCATTTAGTGATGGTGCAAACGGCCCTAAGTGACTAGGTAATAATTATGTGCTTTATTTAAAATTAAGCTATGATAGTGACAACGTTTAGTAGCCACAAGGTTTCCGACTCGCATCACGCTAGCTTAGAAGCCATCTCCTTTGACCAGTACTAGACTATACAGATATTTAATATATTTCAGTAATATATTGCGACATATAAGACGATGTGATTCGAATGTAAAAATGTATGAAATAAAATGTTACACTGATTTGTTTGTTATATTATTTTTTCTGTTGTGTTAAAAACATCCTATTTCAAATTCAAATTATTTATTGCAATCCATAATGTACATATACAGGTGGTAAAATACAATTATGGACCCAGTAGGGCACAGCAAAATTAGATAAAATAGGTAGGAGAGAGGAAGAGCGCTTTTATCAACTTACCATAACACTAAAACATTTATTTTTTATTGTAATTATATCATTTATTTATTTAGAAATTAATTATTTTATTTGATTATATCATTCGTTTCTTTATTCTATTTCCCTTCAATAACTTCAAAGTAAGTCATCATCAGCACGGGTGAATAATTTAAGCCACGAGGTTTTATCGCACTGGAATTTCATCGTACCGCTTAGCGCTGAGAGTTGAAAATTCAACAATTCGGTTTTTGATGCGTTGGGATGCGCTCTGTTGTGTTTTCAATTATAAAACTGTTAAAAAAAGGTAACATTTGTAAGTTTGGATGTAGGCGATAATCTTCGGAACATCTGATCAGATTGCGAAAATCCTTTAATTAATAGAAAGCTACATAATTCCCGAATGAGCTATATATACTACATTCCCGTTGGATCATTTCCTACAATAACGCCAGCGAAGCCGCTGGTATCGTGTGGTTAGTAACCTGGATGTCAGAGTTTTTATGCCGCCCATGGGCCTCTGACTTACCGTTACATGTCGTCGAGAAATATCTCTCAGGCATGCTGGTTTCCTCACAATGATTTCCTTCACCGAAGCTCAATAAAGTGGGCGATATAAAAAGTCGCCCGTATGAACGAAGGTTAATCTCCCGAGTTTGCGATATGCGTCGATAGATGGATGGGGTACCAAAAGAAAGCAAGTTCTCATCAAAACATTTAATACACTTCATGCCTCACTGCTTGGAATACACTTAAATTAATAATAAATATTTGTCTATATACATTAGTTTACTATTAACAGTCTCATTTACATGATTACACCCAATACATTATATTTAATTTACTGTAGGCAGATTTATCTATCGTCAGATAAAAGTTATCTGATGAATAAAATTGTCCAGTTTGACAGCATATGTACAGAAAATGTGTCAACCACTAGTTTTATTCTCCAGATAAATGTTACCTGAAAATTGTTAAATCAGCCCTGTGAGAATCAAAGTGGCAAATATATTTTAATTAACATCAAGTTTTTTGTGAAATGGCTACATCGTTTTGTGATCTTTATTTCTCTTCTAATAAAAGGTGGGTAACTTTGACAAAATATTAATATGGATAGAATTTCCCTATTTGTTTCTGAAAACTACACAATATTTACAAGGCAGATATGAGTGGCAACGCCGCCGGTAGGGGATGCTCTAGAAGTACATACACTGATCTTATTGGTGAGGTTCTTTAGAGAGGTTAGGTGCGTAGTACTCGTAACCGGCGTGCGTATATGACCAGTTGTATGAACGTGAACGAGGCAAAATTAATATGTAAGGATCGTAGCAGGAGAGCTGCGGGACTATTCGAAAGAGGTACCGCGGTCCTGGAACACAAAGGGCAAAGAAGGAACATGGATGGGTTTTAGTCAGTACGAGTCTGACACTCCCTTCTACTCCTCCCAGAGCAGGAGGGGTCATTTCATGATTTACCACCCGAAAAAAAAAGAATCGTAGCAGGTGGCGTTCTGCCTATCCCAGTGGGAAACAAGCGTGAGTTTATGTACGTATGTCTACAGCTGCACATATACTTTACAATTCAATACACTTATCGTTTCACATGCTTATTATACGTTATATAAGGTCTAACTTTTTAAACACGAAATATTTCAAGAGTATCTTCTACAAGTCGTAAAGTCACCATAGCAACGAACATTTTTTTTTTATCTAAGTGTATTTTTATTAAAAAAAAAAATTAAAATTACTTGACCCACAAAATAAATACTGTCTAAAGGTTTAAAAAGTAACAAAAAGTTTAAAAAAGTAAAAGTAAGTAAGTAAGTTTAAAGTTTGTAAAGGTTTTATGCAAAATGTCGCAAGAATATTTAGAACTATAATAATTTCGTAAAAATAAAAACATTCAGAAAAAAATTTTTTTTTCGTTGCTATGGCGGCTTTACGACTTGTAGAAGTTACTCTTGAAATATTTCGTGTTTAAAAAGTTAGACCCTATATATACGATGATATTATGAGCTTTAATATTAAAATACAAGTTAAGAAACCTTAAATCTATACATACAGGAATGTGTTAAATGCAGGGGACAACCACAAGGGAGCTTATAGCTAAAAGCTAACCTTTTCGACAAGATGTTAATTCAACACTCAAGAAAGTTTAAACCCTATAGACCTTATAATGTATGGCGTATGGACTATAGATTATGTTTTTAGGGTACCGTACCTCCAAAGGAAGAAACGGAACCCCTTATCGGATCACTCGCGTGTCTGTCTGTCTGTTCGTCTGTCACAGCACTCACAGCCAATTTACTCCGAAACTACTGGACCGATTGAATTGAAATTTGGTACACATATGTAAGTCGGTGACCCAAAGACGGCCGTGTAACGTAAATTAATAAATTTTAAACATCCACTTTTGGGGGGTAAATTAGAAAATGAAAAAAAAAACTTTTGCAAACTATATCGTGTTACATATCAAATGAAAGGGCTATTTGCCTATTGATTACAGGAAAACCTTTAAGAAAGCTGTAACAACAATTAATAAAAAAAATTAAAGAGGGCTCGCCTACTACGATGGTACGGAACCCTTCATGCGCGAGTCCGACTCGCACTTGATTTTATTACCATCCAGTAGTAAGGAGAGTCTTATAGGCCTAAGATTACAAGCGACAGGGTGAAACAGTCAAATATACATTAACCATCTCTCACCCCTTTGCAAGTACTCACGACGACCAATCAAGCTATACAAAACCAGTTTACGCGGATCTCTCATTGTACGAGAAATCTATACAAAGCGCGGCCATGGAATACTGGAAATGAATAGCTTAATTTGTTGCCATGTGTACCACAAAGTGTGTGATATTGACTTTCCCAAGTTCGTTGTGTTCCAACAAAATTTCTAAAAGGAAGAATTTGCTTCAATCATCATTGTGTCTTCAAATTTATGAATTTTCAAGTAATTTTTCTTGGTTGAATTTGAAGTTTGGGGACGACCTAAAATGTATGGAGTCTCCGTCACTTCGAGCTTTGGCTTGATTTTCTTGCAATCAACAATGTATACATATACAAAGTCACTTCACTCTGCGTACTCGTACAAATATTCGCCACTACAAAAACATTTTTATTCGAATAGGCATAGGGTTACTTCTGTATTGTCGAAATAACGTGAATATTTCTACGCTCACCGCCAAGAGAAATATCATTATTATACTTAGGGTACTTACTGCTGGTGATCCATAATGATTGATTACATGAGACTCATGGGTTTTACTACAGAAAACTACTTATGGTCCATACACATACAACTACACTAGGGTCGGGTAAATACATCTTTATCAATATTCATTACATTGCGAAGTAGCCAGTGTAGCCAGCATAATTATCTATTTATGTAACACTGATAAAATAGTGCATGGTGTGTAGTGCTATAGTGTAATTTTTCTTGCAAAATACCGTGCGTTTTACAAACACACTGTGATAAATCTTACAAGTTGGTTTCTTTGAAATGTAGATCTGAAATGTCTCTATGATTTGTACACTGTAACCTCAAAAGCCTATACATAGCTTTAATTTTGCATAACGCTGATTGGCCAACTTTACCAATTAAAGTTTAATTGCACAGTTGTTAGTACTGCACCAGATTGGCATCACCTCATTTATACTAGCCGACGCCTATCCGATGCCGTTACCGTCGTGGGTGTATGTTTCAGCATGGTGTTTCATAGACAATACCAAACTTCTCTAGTTGAGGCTTTGCTGATCCAGTACAGTGATTACAACTGTGCATTGAATTTTAAGTTGACCAATCAGTTTTGTATAACTGGATAACACTCTCACAGCGCGCGCCTGAACCACACACTGAACCCATAGGCAACATCTACATCATAATTAAACATAGAACCGTATCGGGGTGCTATCTTTAAGCATGCAGACATGTGCTAGGGAGCTCGCGGGCCGGCCGCAGGCGCACGGCCGCAGCGCCAGCTAGGTGACGTAGAAGTACACGCCGGCGCACAGCAGGACGCCCAGCACGAGGAACACCATGATGAGGATGAACCGGTCCTGCAGCGCGCGCATTACCATCGTGTTCATGAGGCGGGAGGAACGGTTCAGTTGCTCGTCTGTTTCGCGGAGCTGGAAACACGATAGGTATTTTTATTAGTTACCTTTTCCCTGCGCAAAATGCGCGCGTTGGAGTTGCCGATACTAGCACGATGCACAATTCAATATATGTATATTTTTTTATAATAGTTAATATTGTGGTTCACAAAGAGGAGGTTTGTGTCCCAGCGATGGGAGAGTAGGCTGATTATGTAATGCTAATATTGTGGCGGTCTCAATACAGTAAACTAGTTTAAAGAATTTCTCCTCTCGTTGTAACAAAAAATTTAAAACAGTTGTCACATAATCACAGTTATTATATTATTCACATAATCAAGCTAGATATCCCGACAAAATTTAAAAGGTGGTTGGGACTGACTGGACGCGGAAGGAGCGTGTTGTGGCGCAGTTTGACAGAGCTTTATATCCAGTAGTAGATTGCGATTTGATTGATTCTTACCCTGCCCCGGGAGCGCTGGATGGTCTCTCGCTGCACGCTGAGGTCCTGCAGCACCGCGGCGCCTATCTGCTCCGTCTCCAACACCACGCGGTAGCCCTCGTTCAGCGACTTGCCCGTTCGCTCCAGTCGCTCCGTGTTGTCGAGCAGCTTTTGATGTTGCTCGCCCGCTCCGCCCCAGTCGTCGTAGACTTCGTCGTTCTCGAAGTTATCTGGGGATTTGTGGATGATAGTAGTAGCCTTTAAAAGTCTAAGACACAAAAAAATGGTTTTTACAACCTGGTAGACCTGACACTACTAGCTGATGTTCAGAAAGGTCAACCGGTGTGCGCGAGTTATATACGAGGACGAAGCAAAAAGAGTATGTAAGGATCCTAGCAGATGATGTTCTGTAGTTTCTGCCTATCCTCTTGAGATAAAGGCGTGAGTTTATATATGTAAGACGTTAAAGTCTAAGCTTGAATTACAATGCATGATGTTTAAGGGATTTTCAGTATGCATGTCTTACATGAGCCCGCATTGTTGACAACGGAGCGGTATTCATCCCTGACGCGCTGCAACTCTGCACGGTAGGCCGCCACGCGTGACCCTGCACCCGCGCCTCGAGACTCTAATTCCAATTGCTCCAGCTAGAATGAACAAAGCACTATTAAGGCTAGCGTAGTTTAGGGTAGGCCTAATCCTACAACCATTGCAAGTTTAAGAAAGCGGGTGAGAGCGCAAACCAGGATGGTCTTTAATTTCATATTGTCCGACACATTTGAACACCTGTGTGAGTACAAAATAAATAATCCATCTTTGATTATTGTGTGGTGTTCTTCTTAAGGCACATGTAGATGCATTAAATAGCAGTTACTTTCTTCATCAGTACTTTTTTCTTAATTTACATTATCATACAAAACATTTATACAGGAAACACAAACCACTTAGTAAGCACAAAATGTACATGGTACATACTTTTTTATACTACTATGTCCCAAAGAATTTAAAAACAAATAGGAAGTCAGTGATGGTTAATTAAATAATTACTTTAAAATAAAAGAGCCAGGCATCAACAACCATGTAAAGTACACGTTTTTATGCCAGATATTGCATATCCAACATGGGTATACTGTTGATCCTCAAGTCGTACTCCTCATTACTGAGATCCTCCCTTGAAAACATTATTTTTCCTGATGATGTTTCTCCAACTCTGTCTATCCTTGGCCAAGTGAAGCGCATCATGAAATTTCATGTCAAGAGAAGAGCTTATCTGGTTGGACCATCGCAAAGGGCTACGTCTTCGTGGTCGTTTACCATCAACCTTGCTGGTAACCATCAGTAGTTTGAGGTTATTGCCATCTTTTTTCGACTATTACAAAAAATAATAAGAACTACACAGTTATGCAATAAATGTATCTTTATCTACTATAACCCATTAACATAATACATCTTTGTGAATTTTTCAAAGCATCCTTGTTCATTACAAGGAACTATAATAAATGTGTACATTACACATTCTTCTGATAAGTTATCAGTAATACCCATAAAAAAACACACTAGTACAAACACCTTAAAGCACTTGTATGTTTCATTTGATTTACTGAGTGATTATCATTTTTCATGTAAATAGTCTAGGACAAGAAATCAAATGGTGGAGTGTGACGTATTTACTAATGAAAATAAATTGTCAAAATAATACAAGGTGGAACTCGATACCCGTATTAGTGGCCCTTCCACCCTGTCTGTATATTCTGTTGTTGGCACTTACAACATAGATGATAAACTATATCTTCTACCTTTAGAGTCATTGTCTAATAGAGAAAAGTATTGCCTAAAAGTTTCAAGCAAACTACCGCAATAACTGTGTGACACAAACTTACCAAATCATTGGCTTCTTCAAAATTTGCTTGAATTTCACGAGTTAACTGGTCACGATTGTCTGAAAAGTGTGTTTATCAATCATTTGAATATTTATTTAAGTAAGTATTCGAAGCCCCTAGTGATTATTTGAGATTTAAATAAATTTAAAAAAATATCTACTGGGCTATGAAGTAGAAGACATAAAAAGCTACCTAGTACAAAACATAAGAAAATATTTATTATTCACTACTCCCTGCAGTAGTTGAGATAGTGTGCAATCTTTAAAACGCAAATGATCGTCACTGCAGTATTTGATGTTTATTTATACAACAAAGATGCTAAGATCATCACCTACCTTCATTGCCCGACTTCAGACGTCCTATTTTAGCCGTTATATCTGCTGTAAGTACTGAATACTGTTGCTCGTAAGACTGGATTAATGTAGCCATTTTTGTGGGCAAACAAACTGACCCAGTGATCTATAAGTTTATTTTTTATTCTGACACAAATTTAACACGTAAAATCCATGACTGCAGTCTCATCACATCACACATGACATTACATGACAACTGTGTCAGGTGTCAATGTCATGATACTCGTTGTTGTGTCGTGTTGATCCAATGCGTCGTTAGCGTTTCAATGCGCAATAATTAAACGCAACCCTGGATAAATGAATGGAACAGCCTTATTCAATTTGTCAAGTGAGTGAGAGAGAAAGCCACAGAAAAGGAATGAACTACTGCAACAACGCAAATGTTAACACTGAGAACGAATAGAAAATTAAGTTCAGGTCAAAGATTTGATTAATGTTACCTATCAAACAAGAAAAATACGTTTAGTTCGCTTATTTAGAATTCAGTAAAAGGACAAAAAAACATGAAAAAAGCATGTTTATGATAGCTAAAACTAAGAAAAAATAATTTATATAAACTCATGAAGATGTTTTAAAACAATTTTTTTTTTTCAAAAGACAGTTTCTTTCGCGCACTTTACCAACAATAGAATGGAATGTTAAAAACTTGGAATTCGTTCGTTTACGAGTTGATGCAGTAGAAAAGTAAACTGTTTGAATGTGTGCGCGGTGGTGATTTGTAATGAGCTAAACGATGTGAATTGATGAAGAAAACAAACGTTTTTGTTTGGTATTTTATTTTATTGGTGCTTACAACAAAAGTGAAAGTAATGAAATAAAAATTAATGTGAGTACAATTTTACTGCAAGTTAGTTATAAAAGTTAGATTGAAGTTTGGAAGTTTTAAAACTTTCGTCAAGTAGGTGTCGAACTGTCGAATAAGCTTACCTACGCAATAATAGTTATAATTGACGATTTTCTATTATCACAGGAACATTAGCTATGTTATTGAGCATTGATTAAATTCGTAATAAGATAAGCAGAGTGCATTTTATTTGTACTTTCTCAAAGCGTGGTCTTAGAAGTCGAATATTTGAATAGATAATGTCGGTTTAGAGATCACGATTATTTAACACGCACATACGAGGGGCTCGACTTACAAACATTATTTTCTATGAGTGTTAATTTATCATTCTATAAAAGATGTAGAATACACTGTTAATTTTTCCCTAGAAGTTACCACTTAATGTAAACAAAAAGCACTAAGCAGCATGCTATTTTAATTACAAATTAGTACTTAAAATTACACCGGATCTCACCAACGACTAACAATGTATGTTTGATTGGAAAACGCATTTAGAAAAGTTTACATAACATTCCCACTGTATTTACGAGTGTCGTCTTGTTACAGCACTATGCTCCGTCAATGCGACGAGGACTCGGGCCGGAGCTCCTGCTCAGCCGCGTCAATCTGCCTCAGCCCAGTCATGGACTTCCAAATTGACGAAGATCTGCACCACGTCAAAAGACGACATTCTAAAACAAATGAGGCTAGCACCAACTCAGAACTGAAAGTCAGTGTCCGTCCGCGAAGCTTAGTGGGTCTCCTCAAGTCTCCAGATGAAAGAGACCCATTCCCAAGTTGCAGAATACCTAGAAACCACAGAAAGCCTGTTTTTAATTTATTTGACACTCCAAGGAGGGGAGGACTGAGTAATGCACATTCCACTTTAGAAATTGCCTGCAGCACTCAAATTGAGGAACCTAGAATGCAGACCAACACTGTTTCCATGACTGCCATCGCTTTAAATGACAATATCACTAAACCAGCACAACTAACTACAAACTTCAGAAGAGGAAAGCCTGTACAGAGGGCAGCATCAAGGTTATATAAAGCTGAATGTGGATTCAAAGGGAAGGAAGGATGCATTGGCCCTGAATTCATTGTAAGAGCTTCACAACCAGCAAGACACATGGACTTAACCCTGTCCGCAGTTTCTGACAAAAGATTCATTACTGTAGTTTTACTGAATGGGCAAAAGGTTGAAGTCTTGTGCGACCCAAATGTGATAACTGCTGGACAATTGTTTGAAGCATTGGTCCACAGTGAAAAGTATGACCATAACTTTATGCTTGGAATTGCCATATTAATTGGAGGCGACTTTGTATTTTTACCAGATGATTACAAAATAAAAAAAGTTGCTCCAGATGCATGGCACAAAACTAACAGTAAAAAAAGAATGTCTGGAGAAGATGCTACTTTGACAGTTTTCTTGAGAATTAAGTTTTTCTTGCCTAAAAACATTGCCAGTAGCATACAGGGTGGTGAATGGAGATACAGAGTGTATTTACAACTCAGGAGGGCTACCCTAGAAGGTCAGCTGACATCAACAATCCAGAATCTAATTTTGCTAGCTGGGTATGCTCTACATATAGAATTTGGGGAGTTTTCATTCAGAGAACATGGTACAGCAGACTATTTTTTGTTGGAACATTATTTGCCTGAAACTGTGATAACAAACGACATGGCAGATATCAAACTACGTATGAAGAGAGCTCACGAATCTAGACGTGGGCTGGATAGACACAAGGCGATAATAAACTACATATCTCTTGCACAAACCTTTCGTGACTATGGTGCTCATTTTTATTCTGCAATTTGGGCCACTAGAGATGGATTTTGTAGAGATGTATGGCTCTCAATTGGGCCAAGGGGTATAACCCTCTATTCCAGGAATAATCATGCAACTGATGACACTGGCACCCATACAAATAGAATAGTTCTACAAAGCCTGCCTTGGCACCATATACATACATTCTATTATAACAAGAAAAGCTTGTACATCATGCCCAATTCATATTCAGGGCTATCAAAAATTGGTGTCAAATATAAACTTAAAATGGTAGACAGCAAAAGCTATTTTACATTTTGGCTGGCATCCTTGCACCATAGATTGTATCTCAAACTTTATGCTAAGGAAGACTTCCTTACTTATTTATCAGATGGGCTTAATGGCCCCCTGCTGAATGTAGCTGGAAGTCCTAAGAAGTATGAATGTAGCAATTATCAAGACAGCTACAACCTAGCTGTTAGAAACCCAATCAGAGTTAGAAGACCGACTAGGAGGAGGTTTAAAGTAGACATATTTGGAGAAAAGAAAGTTCAAAATAAAGAAAATGAAAAGCCCAACACAGAAGAACTTCTGAGACAAATACTATCACCAGTACCTAATGATGAAATAGCATCAAACACCTCAATCATTCAAGGCCACGAAAATTCCTCCAATGATGGGTTGTCATCTTCAGAAAGTTGCAGTATACCAAGACGACAAGGTGTTAAGATGGGCACTAGGGTGTTCCATGGAATGAAGTCTGTTACTAATAGTAGATATCCCACCTCACCAGTCAGAGCCTCTAACCCTTGTTCGAGGTCTGAGGGTGACTTAGCTATGACACAGAGTGATTCTGATGATCTGAGTACAGAGCAAAGACAACATTGTATCATTAACAGCATGCAGTTGCTGCCAGAGAGACACTATAACCAAAACTTAACAAGTGCACCAACTGCTTATGTTTTAGAATCTCCCAAAGTATACCCAGATGTTTTCAATTATAATGTTGCCAATAATGAGTCCTGCTTGAATACATCACTGTTTGAGAAACTCGATAATATGGAATGTGTCCAAGGTGAGAGAATATTTGTTACTGCCACACTTGAAAGAGATGATATGAACGCTCTAGGGCTCCAGGTAGCAGAAGGCTCAGATGGCAATGTCTATATCAAATCAATAACACCAGGAAGCCCTGCAGATCTGTGCAAGAAACTTTTACCTGGTGATCAAATAATATCAGTCAATGGGAAGACCCTGCTGAATGTTAAATATGACAAGGCATTACTTATGTTACAGACAGCTCCACATAAAGTGGAACTTATTGTTCTACAAAATGCTAATAAACCAAGCCAATTAGACTATCAACACAGTATTGAGAGTCAATTTGGAGACAGCAGCTGCAATAATATAGGTCAAAAGGGTATTAGTAATAGTGTTGCTAGTGCCTTAGATGTAGAAATAACAGATGACGAATTATTGAATGAAGAAGCTTTAAAAACAATATATGCTCTAATAAAACTCACGAAAGATAAAGTCATAAGTCGAATGAGAGACAGATCAAGCAAACAATCTACACCTAACAAGAGTAATCTACAAAAGTGCCTTTCAGAGAATAAAGTGTATGAAGAATCTGATTTAGGAAATTATTCATCTCAGGAAAATACACCTCAAAAGCGAAATTCTCAGAAGTTCAATACATGGCGCGGTCAGCTCACGAATAACCGATCAAAGCGACGACCTTTGAGCCTCAGTATTCCAACAGATGTAGATTTACCAGATGACTATCTAAACGACAACTCGGACGACCTCATTAAGAAATCATCATTGAAATCTATTCAGTCCTCTTTGAATAGCTTAGATAAATCTACAAAGAGTAGTTCTTCAAAGTCTGTAGCGTTACCACGAAACTTTGGATTTAGTAGAAGGTGGTTGGGCCCAGTACGGTACCCTGTGACACCTTGTAAGAATAGCAACGTAGAGACTGAACCGAGTGCAATCGTTAACGAAAATGTGACGCGAAGACATTTCGTGTATGGTGCTGGAGATTCCGATGAGGATCAGATATTTTTGTAAATTATTTACTTTGTACTTATTTTAAGGCCTAACTTCCGCCATTTTTTGTTGTTTTCAAAGTTGCGGCCATAATACTTACCTATAATCTATAGTTGGTAATTTGGTATCAATACAAACAAGTTTTGTTTGAGGCAAAATGTTACATTTTGTCATAAACAAAACTTGTTTGTATTAATGCCAGCTATTGATTGATATAGGTTTTATGCGTGGCTGATCAAATCAAAGTTGTGCTGAAGATGCCATCAGTGAATGGACTTTAACTTTGATAGCTCGTATCTCGGAAACGTGACACTTTAGAACATTTTGCGTCAAACAAAACTTGTTTGTATTGATACCAGCTATCGATTAATAGTTTTTATGCATAGCCGCAACTTTGAAAAAAATATATAATGGCGGAAGTTAGGCCGGTCATTAAATTCAAACCCCTTTATATATAGGAATTATTTTATGTTAAGTTTAGAAGACTATATAATAAATGCTATTATGTAATAGACTAGAGTATTATTTTGCGAACTAAGAGCCAAGTCACGCGATACCGGCGGGCGATCCTATGCTAGGGCTAAGAATGTTCCCCTTCAACGCCCACGCCCGCGCGACTTTTACCGTGGGACATTGTCATTGATCATACCCGCCTCTGCTTCACTTTATAAATAAAATTATTTCCCCATTCAAGATCTATAGACAAGTTAAATAAGCACGTGTGATTGGAAGCTTAGCGAGCGTATCTCTATATTATATGTATGAGGGCGATATTATATCACACTTATCACTGTTTATCATTACCTACTCACGAAGTTCGCTAGTAAAGTAGGTTACTAAACTATTGGACTAGGGTGTGTTCTAATCTGGGTTGGCAATTTGGCACATGAACGTATCTAGCATTTGAGCTAAGATTCTTACTATTGTTTTACCTTGTAAATAGAAAGAGGCAAAGGGGGGACGCTGCCCCCACTTACGGTACTAAAGCCCAAGCCATGCTGACTGGCGCCCTATCCTACCTGCTATTTACTTACCTATGTAAGTAGGTCAGCAACAGCGTGCGTTTGCTCAGACAACAAGTGAGATAAACTTAGCTCAGGTACATTAGGCACCTATAACCGCGTGATAAAAATGATTTAATTTAACATAAGTAGCCCTTATCAGTTTCTTACACTATCTTCATCAATTTAAGTATTTCTTGATGGACAATGAACTTTGATAAACGTAGAACTTATCAGTCATACTCATGCAAATGTGAGCAAATCATGCCGGCGTTTTTATAGCTGGTTATGTAATTTACACGCCGCGCCGCATAACGTAGTATGAACTCGAGAATGGCCTGGAAAGTTCTCTTATTGAGCACATGTTTTCGCCAAACATTGATGCAGGTCAATGCAAAACCGGTTTGGTCTCAATGATGCTGAATAGTTATGTAGGTACTTATTTTTAGGTGTTTATTTTTCTGATCAATGAAGTAACCGGCTTCGACACACGTTATTAGAAATAGGTTACTTTGGATATTTTTGGAGTCAATAATTTAATCTTAGATTTTTTCAAAGGCGATTAGTTATTCTAGTATACTGAGTGGTCATGTATGTTATAGTACTTGTGGTTTGTACCTACTAAGTTGACTTGTGTTTGTGTTGGCCTGTAGGTTATTCATGAGGAAGAAATATTAACACAAATTAGAAACATTAATCATTTTATTTAAAAATAACACTGCTCGCACTATTCAAGCAAAATAAAACTAAATTATTCTAAAAAGACAGAGAATTGCCTTTCTACTACATTTTGTAACTCAATCAGACTCAACATAAAACTGGGAAATACAACACATTCACTCCACAATTTGTATAAAATCAATCAAACTACCAGATATTATTATCGTAACAATACCCATAACAGTGATAACTATAACAGTTCGCTTTACACAATAAATGCATTTCAAGTCCTCAGATGTTATTTACATCATTCCTCCCATGCCACCCATACCGCCCATGCCTCCCATACCGGCCATGGGGTTGGGTTCCTTCTCCTGTGGGATCTCACAGATCACTGCTTCAGCGGTGGTGAGGAGGGAGGCTACGCCACTGGCATCTGTTAGCGCCGTCCTCACAACCTTGGTGGGGTCAATGATTCCCTTCTCAATCATGTTCACATACTCATTGTTCAGGGCATCATATCCAAATTCAGGGCCCATGTCCTCGACTTTAGCTACCACGACAGATCCATCAATGCCGGCGTTACGCGCGATCGTCATGCATGGCATTCTGAGGGCTTTCTTGACGATTTCAACACCTGTAGCCTGGTCACTGTTAGCTGTCTTTAGTGATGCAAGATCAGGAATACATCTGAGGAGAGCAGAGCCACCTCCGGGAACAATACCTTCTTCAACAGCCGCTCGGGTAGCATTCAAAGCATCATTGACACGGTCCTTCTTTTCATTGACTTCAACTTCACTGGAGCCACCGACATGTAAGACAGCTACTCCGGAAGCAAGTCGGGCCAGACGTTCCTGTAATTTCTCTTTTTCATATTCTGAGGTAGTCTCTTGGATTTGGTCACGGAGCTGTTCAGCTCTCCTATCAATGTCTGACTTCTTACCCTTTCCTTTTAAGAAGAGTGTGTCGTCCTTTGTGATGATAGCCTCACCCACTTGGCCAAGGTCTGATGCTTGCAGGTTTTCTAGCTTAATCAAGTCGGAATCATCTCCGAATACTACACCACCAGTGGCAATAGCCATGTCACTGAGGGTGGCCTTGCGGTTGTCACCAAAACCTGGAGCCTTCACAGCTGCTACCTGCAGTCCAATCTTTAGTCTGTTAACTACCAGTGTGGATAGGGCTTCACCATCAACATCCTCAGCTACAATGACTAGTGGCTTCCTCTGTTGGTTGGCTAGTTCCAGAGCAGGAATGATAGTCTGCACATTGCTGATTTTCTTCTCAGAGAAAAGAACTAAAGCATCCTGGAACTCAACTTTAGCACCCTTTGATGAGTTGATGAAATATGGTGAAATATAACCTCTGTCAAACTTCATACCTTCGATGATCTCCAGCTCGTCTACGAGAGTCTTGCCATCCTTGACAGTGATGACGCCGTCCCTGCCGACCTTCTTCATGGCATCAGCGATCAGTTTGCCAATAGCGGTGTCACCATTGGCGGAGATGGTGGCCACCTGGGCGATCTCCTCAGGTGTGGTGACGGGCTTTGACATAGCCTTCAACTTTTCTTTTACGGCGTCTACTGCCAGCATGACTCCTCTTCTGATCTCAATAGGGTTGGCACCCTTTGAGATTTTTTCGAAGCCCTCCTTAGCAATAGCTCTTGCAAGAACTGTGGCGGTCGTGGTGCCGTCTCCTGCCTCTTCGTTTGTGTTGTTAGCGACATTTTGAACTAATTTTGCGCCAATATTCTGGAACTTGTCTTTTAGTTCAACACCTTTGGCAACTGTCACACCGTCTTTTGTAATCTTAGGTGAGCCCCAAGACTGTTCCAAAATGACGTTTCTGCCTTTTGGGCCCATTGTGACGGCGACAGCGTCCGCAAGGATGTCTACGCCTTGCAACATGAGGGCTCTTACATCAGCGCCGAACCTCACATCTTTGGCGTAAAATCTAGCTTGGTGGAATGAAGAAACTTTACGAAGAACACGTGGTAGGCGCAGCATTTTTATATTAAATGGAATGATATTTCAGTACTTTCAAAAGAATTCCCAACCTTTCTTCTCGAAAATTCTTGCCGGGACCGCACTAAAACGTGATCTTCCGCCGGTTGTAGGTTATGAAAGACTGACGCGCGATTTCTACCTTTGTACAGAATTGAATAGACTCTATGGTTTTTAGAATGAAATTGAGATTTTGGCTGCCTGTATTATCAGAAGTTTCTATCTCTTTTTCTCTAATGAAATTTGAGCTAGGAAGTATCATTTTGGAATGAATAAGCAATACTTGACGTCATTTCAGTGGAACAATTTTTATTTTAAAGCACTGTATGGTCTGTATGTTGCCAGTAAAAAATAAAAGATTCAGTAGTCGATGGTCTGTCCAAAAGAGGTCAATAACCACTGCGTTCCAGATTATTTTGTGTTTTAGCAGGATATTCAGCATTACATGGACAGCCTGGGCCAGCCTGGACTCGAATGGAGCTTCAGTCTGTAGTAGCCAAAATCGAAAAGTTTGTTTATCACTGAATGCACTGTAATACCTGTAAAGCTTTGTATTAATGGTCGAATTAAAAATATCTTGCAGACTTTTAACTTATAGCGATTCCAACCATGTGTAACACTTTCAGTGTAAAAAAAATTGAAATGAATGAGTCAGTCAACAACCAATAGGGATTATTCGATTTTTTTTGCTAGCCTACATAGTGTCCCATACGCGCTCATGGCGAAATCTGGAGGTCCAATTTGCATTCAATCAGGCCGTATTTGGGTAAAAGTGCAAAAGTTCTCCGCTTCTTAAAAAACACCTTTTATAAGGAACTGTTGACTTACGCTGAAAAACTCAAGGATCGTAAGAATGTAGGTTGCAAAAAGAGCGAAGTGAGCTCGTTTTAGTGTTCCGTCTGGGATAAGTTAAGTTTCTTGTGACAACCACTAGCTATGACACTGACAGGAACTTGGGGCCCCATGGATCGTGGGGCCCTGGGCACTTGCCCAGAGTGCCCGAACAAAAATATGGCCCTGCGTCGAGGTAGACCGTTACAAACAAGATGAGACGGTAAATGATAAAAATTACGATATAATACATACTCATCAGGTTCTGCTCATTGCTTATTTTATGTATCCGATTACTTACATAAATGTATCGTCGTCGTATCCGATTGAAAGATTTTCGTTGACATGTGACGTTTCCATTCCCCATGTCAGTCAAGTCAAGTTTGAAGTTTAGTTTGGCATTTCATTTGGCGTTTTGTTGGTTGCGAGTAGGAGTCCGCGAACACGTTTTGTAAATCGGTATCAACAAAAACATGCGGTAATTTCTTTTCGAAAGCAAATAACTTAGCCGTTTATATCCCAGAGGAAAATTGTGTCGAATATATTGTTTAAATTCATCAGTGCTAATTCTACACGATGGAGAGTTACATAATGGAAACATTTAAGGGGTAAGATATTTTTCATGGTATTATTAACTTCCTCTGACGGCGATTGTTTTAATTTGGTTAATTCTCTGTAACGGGTCTCCGGTGAAATTATTCTGTTCAGAAAATGTGCTAACGAGTACGATATCAGGGCTGGTAATTGAGTTTACTATCGCCTAACATTATAATTTTAGACTATCGCACTTGGTCTCAATTTTATTCGCGTATCGACTATCCATTTTTAATGTTGGTTTAAAAAATAATAATAATGAAATAATAATAATTTGGTTTGCTGTAAGAAAACCCAATTCTGGGTTAAGCTTGCCATTGTACATAAGCTATATTATTGCAATTTGATGTAATATTTTTTATTTTGTTTGCAATAAAAAATCAGAATAAATAAATAGGTAATTAAATGTGTCGCTGTTTTGCAATTCTATTAATTACTGACCTTGAATTATTACTTATCGCTTTTTTTCCTTCACACCTGCAGATGTTTGAAACTAATTAAACTTAGTAGTATTTAATGAAGAATATTTTGATCAATGAATGAAAATTACGGATTTAATCAATTATATATTTGAATATATACAATTGGAGATTAAGTAGGAAATTAGCACTAATATTACTTACCTACGCATTCAGCATCTTCATTAATAAAAGTGACTGTACCACATCAATTGGACTAAGAAAATGGTACTTTTGTCTATTTTTCTATACATAGATGTTTGAAAATCAATTTTATTCCCCACCTAATAAATTAGTTGGCCCACATCTTAGCAATCAGATGCAAAAGGATATTATTCTTTTTTGTCAATTATTGGACACACAATTATTTAGGTATCTCCCCAACATACATGTTCTGTATCTAAATACCTTTAGATTTAGTTATTATATTTTTTTAAGTTATTCAAATTGGTGTTTTGTACAAGGTAGAAAAGAAAAAGATAGGTCAAGAGACTGTTTAAAAGATGGGCTGACAATATAGCGCACTCTGCTGGCTCTGGCAAACGGGCAAAATATCAAAAAATATCAAAATATAATTATCTGTTAAATTCCCTTTCAACAGAAATAAGGTACAATGACTGCCGTTTCTGTAAAAGCAATTGTAATTAGATACTGAATGTGTAATTTGATATTTTATTATTACTAGGTATCTGAATTATGTCTTTCCATGCTAATATTATATTTGCGGAATCGTCTCCCCGTCTATTTGTAATGTTGTTAAGGCCCACCCAGAGAACCTATACTGCTTAAACTCCAAGAAAACCCATAAGGCTGAATTCGTACGGACGGTCCCCCCCCCCCCCCCCGATTTTTTATTGCGCACTGGATTTTCAACGCTGGGATGCACTCTGTTGGATCTCAATGCTAATGAAGTAAATTTCGATATAGGAATATCTAAATAAGACAGCGCCTGAACAATTCAAAAATTAACATTTAAAATATGGAGACATTTAACCTTTGGTATTCCTGGAACGCAATACCATTATACTGCCGGAATGCGAACTCACGACAAAACGAGATCACGCGTTTTTTTTTTAAATAACTTGAGTTTAGTATGCAGATTCACGTTCCAGGCATACCAAAGTTTAATTAGGCTGACAATCAACACTTTTTGAACATCAAAAATTACAAGCAAAATTCCCCCCAAACACCCACCGCTCGCGACTTCCTAGACTTCTAACTGGGAAGAAGAAGTCGCCACTTCCTGGTGTTTGAACTCGTAAGAATTTATTTTAATACTATCAAAATGTTCTCTGTGTTAACCAGGTGCTGTACCATTGATTGCATACCGGAAGGTACGGTGGTCGGCATAGGGAACCCTCTCCTGGATATCTCAGCGATGGTCGACGAAGACTTTCTGAACAAGTACGACCTCAAGCCAAATGATGCCATCATGGCTGAGAAGAAACATAGGACTTTGTACAAGGAACTTACCGATAAGTATGTTAATTTGTTTCATTATCTTCTGTATATTAATTTAATTAGGCAATGGTGTCAAATTCACAAGTTAACGGTCCGATAAAAATTCTTTCGACCGAAGTGCCCTATTATGTAGTTCTTACTCTGTTTTACCCAAGAAAAAGCATTCTATTAGAGTTGAACGTCTACATATTGAAGAACTCTAGGGTTGAACCTCATCTATCAGCACGGAATCACATTTTTCCAAGCTCCTATACTTTTCTGTCGCTCAAAACACTCATTTGCTAAAGCGAGAAACAGACCGTGAGTGCTATTGCAAGCGGCATCATCGAGACTGGTCACGGCAGCGTCGACGATGCGCTCGGGCGGCATCGGCAGCGCGCTCTGAGCAACGGAAAAGGATAGGAGCATGGAAGGATAGGAGATTCCGTGCTGATAGATGAGGTTCAACCCTAGAGTTTTTCAATATGTAGACATTTACCAGAAAGAACTTGTATGCCAGGTTTTTAAGTAGTCTCTATGTTACGCGTATATAAATGTATCCTCTTAAAATACTCACTGGGGAAGAGGGGCACCTCTGTGGGAGGCAATGGGCTGTAAAACTAGGCTAATATGATATTCAAAGCAAGATTTCTCAGTTCATATTTATTCTAAACATCATTATTGGCTTCCATAAATAACTTATTATTCAGTGTGCCATTGTCGTCGTATCGTGTCAACGCGGATTTTTAATGCTTAAGGAAAATAATATTTCATTATTTTTTGCTGTATTCATAATAGTTTGATAAACTGCTATTGATGCTACAAAAAAGCTAATAACTAAATGTACACAGACTTACAACTAACCTACTCTATGCTTATCAATATTGTGTTTCATGCGAAGCCTTGCCCTTTTCTGGATAGGGTCACAATTAATATAGCTTCCTTGTGGCGCAGTGGTAATAGTGAATATGCATGTACTTCATTTTTTCTTCACTTAAATCAATAAAATACAGTACTATATCAACCCAAAAAAATAATTAAATTTAAGTTCAACCACTGCTTATTGCTGAAAAAAATATTAAGAGCGTTTATTCAGAAAGTGGGCAACGTCTCAGATAGCTGTCAAATATTTCGCTGTTTTGATTAATTTGGCAATATTACCGTATGGAAATAAGAAATATGGCTAACTAGTGAACTAAAATATAGATTACTAGTGAATTAAAATAATTATAAGATTATGAAATGCAATAACTAACATCGTACCACCGAATATTTAGTTTTATATTCCCTATAGTCTTGAACTCCCGTCTTAGGTGTCTTAGGTTGTGAGTCCGAACCTAATTTTGAGAAACAGACATAGGTAGGTAACTTGGTACCTATCCTAGAATTAAAAAATCGTCAACTTGTTCTACCAAACCGCACAGGGCCCGCGTGGTGGACTAACCTTGCCCAGCAGGGACAACGTTATCACCTTCGGGCTTCGGTCTCTAACCAATGTTTCTCGACTCAGGTACAATCCAGACTTCATAGCCGGTGGCAGCGTACAGAACTCCATTCGAGTTATCCAGTGGATCCTGAAGAAGCCCAAGGTCTGCTCCTACTTCGGTTGCGTCGGCAACGACGACTACGCCAAGATATTGAAAGATAAAGCCGAGTAAGTGTTATATTTTCTTCCAAAATTAATAACACATAACATCTCGCCGATAATCCCTAAACGGTCAGGCAGAGAAGTATCTATAGACATCAGCCATAATAGGGGCGAGCCTATTGCCATCAAACTCGCCCTATTCCAGTCTTCCGGCTGCTAATAAAGAATTCCTGATACAATGCATTCCGAAACTTAAACCTCAAAAAATGCATGGTAAATCTGAAGCTTATAGGTATTGGCTGAAACTGTCCTCCGTTTTTATAAATAAGAGGTAAACGTTCGATCGTAAGAAAAGAAACATCATGGGATGGGTCTAATCTCTGAAAAGAAGGTTGGTAGACCATTGCACGTTGTGCATTATGCCACACATAAACGGCCACATCCCACGGGTGAGGAATCGTGTAATCAAACTTATATGCCACACACAATCGTGTAATCATCGTAATACTTATTAATAGAGATAACATTATCTTATTTACTCCTCCTACTCACATGACCTGTAACTTTAACCTGTCTGCTTCATGAAAACAAGAGTTGATGACATAACGTTAAGTATGATTATAAATAACACAGTAATAAACCCTCGGTATTCAATTGAGAGGGTGCTGACAACTAGCCTCTTAAATGATATAATCGGGTGCCTTTATATATTAAAATATATGATACCCGTTTAAAAAATCCCCTGAGGAATCGATCTTCAGGGCTAAGTGAAACATTCTTGTAGTAAATATTTTAAATATTCAAGAGCCTTAAACCCGTGTCATGAATGGTAAACGAGAAAAGAATGAGAGCAAGTACTGTTTTGGTCATTTTAACGCCCAGCTTAGTGCGAGAGTTGTTTTCGGAGGAGGTTTTCGTCTGCTTAACCGGACTTTTGTGGGTGCCGTGAGTGTAAGGCCTCCAGCCAGGGGCTTACAAACTAAGCGTCTATACGCTAAGGGCTTAGGGCGTCGCTGGGGGAGGACAGCAAGGGACAGGCTGGATTGGAACCACGACAGTTGAACCCAACAGTGCGTTTCTATTTAGGCATCGTTTAGCTGTCGTTAGCAAAAACGGAAAGTACCTAGGCTTTCTCAAACCTAGGTGATTCGCCGAATACTACCAATGAGGCCCTAGAATAACAAAGCTGCTTGTGTTGAAGCCTTAGATATCTATTTTTTTCGTAAACTGCTGATCCCATAGCAATAGCTGTCTCCCGAGTCACATCTGTAAGAAGATTATGGGTTTCCGATACTTGTCAGTTTTCTAATCTCAGTTTAAAGATAGTGCCAATCAAATTCAGGTTTTCTAGATAAAAAATACTAAGATTATATCTCGTGAGATTGATTTAAATGGCCCAAGGTCGCTAGCCATTGTATTGAGCAAAACCGCGAAACTTCGTTACAAGTTGATTCTTTAGTTTCGCGGTTTGTGATTAAATTACGATAAAATCGGTACACGGTAAATGCTTACATTAAGAGCAATTTTCTATACCTACTGATAATACATTGGTAAATGTAAGCTAGAAATATGTAATAGGATCTAGAAAGAGAATGCTCCCACCGCGATATCTGCTGCCATAGCCCACCTGGAAGACCCTAAACCGATTTCTAACCCAGGTGGGCCGCTGCAGATACTACCTGTTCCGGTGGGGGTATTCCGATGAAGCCATGTTTGACTGTGGTGCCTCAACGCAAACTATGGCTCACCTCCTGTCCTGTACTATGTGCGGTTCCGCGTGCACTTTAAGGGACCTATCCGAGGCCACCACCAACGCCATAGAGGTGACAGAGTTCTGGTCAAAACTAATTTAATTTAAAAAAAAATAGAGAAATCATCGACACGACGAAGAAGGCTGAAGCTAATTTGAAACAATAAATTCAATGCGATATATTGTGCTAGAGCTATGTATATTTAAATGACGACAACGTCGCGACTAAGGCGTTACTACAAATTCTATTATAAGAAATTTATTGTTCCGGAGCGTGGTAAGGATCTTAGTTTACTCTATTTTTGAAACATACTGATGCCACTGACGGTGGACATTTTAAATGCCGTAAGGAATATTTCGCGCCGCTGTAAATATCCCTTAGACCCGGTTTTCACCAAGGACGACTGACGGAGACTAATGTAAAATAGACCAATCATGTTGGCATCACGTCTCTCATCTCTTCTGTGAATGGCCGAATCTTGCACGGGATCCTCCACCTTGCTCATCTTCGCTTTGGTGAAAATCGGGTCTTACTGAATTTTAGATGGGTTTTAATATATTTTATACCCTGCCAAACATTTCGCTATTTTACCTTAAATTAAGTTAGATAGGCCAGGCTTTCATTAATTAAAACAATATTTGTGGCTGCTGAAAACTTCGCTGAGTAAGTAACTATCTGTAAGAATACTAAGAATATTATCTGGTACAGCGATGATGTAAGAGGTAGAGCAAATGAGACGACTGTTGTAACTTCCCACCGATCGCGATATCGTTCACCCCGGCTATCTGGCGCGGTTATCTGTTATCTGTTTGCTCACACAATACTCCGTTTCCATTGAAATTCTCTCTAAATAGAACTACTATTCTGTATGCTATCTTTACAGTTTTCAATACACAAGAGGAATACCTACACTGTATTTGCCGTGCGTTGTTGAGAAAAAATAACTTTGTTGTTAGTTTTTACCTACAAACTATAGGTAAAGAATAAAGGTATAAGGAAGATGCAATTTATTGTGCCGTATTAAATCTAATTTCCCCACTGCCTAGAATTGCTAAAAATCAACCTAGTGTTCATGAGCTTCTATCTACTTCTGTACAATATAATGTTTGATTTGCAATGATCTTATGTCTTCTTCAATAACACATTTACACATAACGCGGGTTCTTTTAAGGATTTAAACCATTAAAAACGCAAAATTCCTAGGTTAACGATAAAAGACAGGATCACAATAACCAACCTACATACTGTGCTGTGTGCATAAACCTAATAGGCACTTACCGTAGTCATAAGTGTTATAATCAGCACAGGCTACCTACACATTACAAATGGCAATTTAAGATATTTGATAGCGTTTGACCACTTTATTTTTAATGCGTTCAGTGTAAGTTTATTGATCATGATAAGAAATTGTAACATTCACAGTTGACTTCGTGAGCAAGACATTTTGTCCGCGACTATACTTTTTGAACTGCTTCGTTGGTCACATGAGGTCCTGGGTTCAATTCCCAGGTCGGCCAGTGTTATTGAGTTTTTCTATCAGGAATTTCCCAGTTGCAGCCACGGACTCTAGATTTTTGTTTTTATGGCAATAGGCTAGCCCCCAATTACATGGGTATTAAACATTATCTGGTGAGATGGGGATGTAATCGTTCGAGGATTACAAGCGTGACGTTATGTCATGTCTTTTAGCGATCTGCCTTGAGCATGTACCTACCTATAGCATCAATTATTGCAGTAATGCCATTCGTGCAGCAATTAACACTAGTATGATAGGTTTTAATGAAGTAATAAAGGTGGGAAACCCATCCTGCACCTTTGTATGAGTTAGTACAGACAAACGCCAGCACATCAAGCTACTACAATCTGTCAAATTTCTTTAATAGATTTTCAACCTTATTCCTAAAGGATTAGGTTCAAGGTTGATTGAAACAAATTGACAGTTTCAGGTAACTTGATGTGCTGGCGTCTGTACATAGAGAACTGTTTTCCTCTAATTAAAAGTCTAGCCACATCACGATTTCATCTACATATACTTGAATATTATATGTAGTAATATGTATAACTTGAGGTTTATTTATTTTACTATTTATGTACACACAGTAGACAACACAGGAAAATAACATTATACTTAATATATGAGTACATAGGTACTGCTTATTTGCTGCTTTTTTTAATTTGTTAGTTTAGTAGGTATTGGAATTTAACAATACAGGTCCATTCATTACGACGACTAGACTGCACTTATTCGTGCTTCTCCTGCGGATGTGTACCTCACCCACCATTTATTACTTAATTACGTTTACGAACAAAGCCCATTCATACGTTAAGGTGTATTCGCGGGCTACCCCCCTTAAAGCGCAGAGCACATCAAATCGCATGAGATACTGAGTAGGTATAGTGATACAGGTAACAGGGTCAAATTGAAATAGAAAAAAAGTTTTGACTCTTTTTTTGGGATCAATTACGGCAGTTTGTTAAGTTACTTATCACGTCAGCGTAGTTTCGCTAGTTAACTTATTACGACCTTGCAGAATAGACTAATAGCGTGTCATTTCTTATGTATTCTACGTTGTTATCTAAGAACCTACTTATAATGCTGTGATTTAAATCTACGTTCATAATAAGTAGTATTACATGGTGATTAATTCTGATAAGATAATGATGCAACAAGATAACTACGACTTAAATACAATTAATTGCAGACTTACAGTGGTTCAAAACTGTCGTCATGATCCTCATAATTTATTTATATCTTAATGATTTATGCATTCATAGGACAAAACGAAGGCCACAGGAAAATAAAACCAATGACATTTTTGTGTAGTCATTTAGCCTACTAAAGTCCAAGCGCGGATCCACCGTTGTGGGCACGATGGGCATGCCCATAACCCTAATTGAGGTCGATAGTCTGATGTTCTACTTAATTAAATTTAAAAAAATAAATACTTAACAATAGTTTAACCTAGCATTCAAATTTTCTAACGTGACTCGCCCGATCAGCGTGGCCAGTGTGGTCACCGCGGAGATAATTTTTATTAACGATATATTTTTTAATGATTCACTAAAATCGGCGGAATAGTTTAAATGTGTGATATGCATTCAAACAAACTCAGTTTTGTAATTTTCGTGATGAAACAGGCATTATTAATTTATTAGGGTCCGCCCCACAGTTTTACCTTCCTGGACATATACACTGTTAATACCAGCAATGGCGTATTTATTTACCCTTAGGCCGAGAAGGCTGTGGCCTGGGGCGGCGAACTACCTTAACTCTTCAATTCCCAGTGTCACTTGTAGTTTGCAGAAGTTTCATGGTTTTTTTCTACCATAAGCCAATTTCATTTTAATTAGGTAGCCAAAGAATAATAAAAAATGTCCTATGTAATTTTTATTATTCTTTAGGTAGAAATTAATTACTATTTTTTCGTTTTTAATTGTCTTGTGGTAGAAAAACAATCTTTAAACTTCTGCAACCTACAAGTGACACTGGGAATTGAAGAGTTAACTTGTTTATAAAAGCACTATTTATTGTCTAGTTTGAACACTACCTATTTTGAGGGCTGGATCCGCACCTGCTAAAGTCTAAACCTAAGTACTTACACTGGCCTGCAAGAATCAAGGAGGCTATTTTGAAAAAAAAAATAAGAGCATGCAGCAAAAAGCAAGACCAAATTACAAAAAGCTTATTTTAGCCTAAAGTTATAAACGTTCAGTACTGGTACTGCTTGTCCCGAAGACCAAAATGAATAGTTCACTATGTAATAATTCATCAAAATTCATCTCGTTTGTCTTTATTGTCGGATCATCTTCCAAGTGTTTTGTGCTTTTGAACTGTGACCGAGTTCCACTATAAGAGACACACAAGCCAATCTATAAGATTGATAGCTTATAAAATTAGTCATAGAATGTAGCGTAACGAAGTGGTTACAAAAGTACCGAAGTCCGTACAAACATCCCGATTCCATTTCTCCAGACATGACGGCGTGAACGTGTTGTACCAGGTGAATGAGGATAAGCCGACGGGCACCTGTGCCGTGCTCCTCACATCCGAGGGCAACTGTCGGTCGCTGTGCGCCAACCTCGCGGCCGCACAACACTTCACTGCCGATCACATTGAGAAGCCCGAATGTAAGGCGGTCATACAGAAGGCGAAGGTGTTTTATTCTTCGGTGAGTGTCTAATGTTTTATTTTGAAGACTGAATTTTTTCTACCCTATACAGTGAGTGAAATTATTATATCCTATAGAGTAGTTGGTAGGAACTCGTGGCTAAATTGGTTGATCCGCGGATGGATGACCACCCATCATAGAGTTTCTTCCGTGCCTCGGAAAGCACGTCAAGCCGTTGGTCCCGGCTCTGTAGATCTTCCACAGTCATTACAGGTAGTCAGTGGCCCGAAAGTCTGACAACCAGTCTTACCAAGGGGTATCGTATTACTGAGAACTAACTGGGTTGTGGAGGTCAGTAAGGCAGTCGCTCCATGTAAAATACTGGTATTCATCTGCATCCGGTTAGACTAGAAGCCGACCCCAACATAGTTGTGAAAAGGCTAGGTAGACGATGATGACAAAAGTTAGCGTAGAGAGAGTGGTTTTATTCTACTCTGTAGATGTATCCTAGAGATCATTTCTCTCCACCTACAGAAAACGATTTCAGCACCGTTCTGTTCTACAGAAAGACTGGCATTGTATAAGGAAATACTATTTTACTCATAAAGAGACTGACATTATTGTTCCCTACAGAGTAACGCTAGAATTTCTACCTCATTAAGTTTTGCTATAAGTGGCGGCTTGGTTGGGTAAGTTATTATCTTTGAGTGAGCTTAGTATAAGGGCGAGACGTGACACGTTTTTCATAAAATATTATTAAAAGGTAAATTTGTTTGTTAGTTTGTATGTAGGAGCAATCTTCGGAACTACTGGCCCAATTTCGAAAATTCTTCCAATAATGGGAAGCTAAATTATTCCCGAGTGTCATGTATTACCAAGATCCTTAACATTTCCAGGGCTTCTTCCTCGCAGTGTCTCCAGAAGCTATGATGAGTTTAGCGAGACACGCCTTAGAGAAGAACCACATCTTTGCTCTGAACGTGAGCGCGCCCTTCGTCATGGAGTTCTATAAGAAACAGTTGGAAGATGTGATGCCCTACGTCGACATATTGTTTGGAAACGGAATGGTGAGTTTCATTGATTTTTTTAGCCAATAGTGTAGGCTTGTCTGGGCTATTTACTTTTATGATATTGGGGGGAGGGGGGTATAGTTTTTACGGTTTTAGAAGCGAATATCTCATCAACATGGTGATATGATTGTAACATACGGACAGACTGACGGACTGGACGACTCTATAAGAGTTCCGTGTTTGCCATTTCGCCACGGAACCCTAAAAGCAAGAACGCTGTTTGGATAAGTGGCGCTAGCAAATCTTATCTTCATCTTTACCCGATAAAAAATAACAAACCCAGAATTAAATTTTATTGTATATCATTACAGGAAGCAACTGCCTTCGCGAAATTCTTCGAACTAAAAGGCCAGACAATGGAGGAAATCGCACTCGAGATAGCTAGTTTACCCTACTTGAACAAGACAAGGGAGAGGGTGGTAGTTATCACTCAAAGTGCCGAACCTGTCATCTTGGTAGATAAGGGCAAATTGAGCCGCGTACCTGTAAAGCCACTAAAACAGGAACAAATCGTAGATACCAATGGAGCAGGTGACTCGTTTACTGGAGGCTTCCTTTCTCAAGTAGTAAGAGGTAGACCTTTAAAGGAATGTGTTCAATGCGGCATATACTCCGCGGCGTATGTAATACAACACTCCGGCTGCTCGTTCACCACACCTAGTGAATTCAAAGCAGAACCCTAGGATCGTTTTAATGCGCGGTTTTCAGGACACATGTGACATGTAGCAATTATTTAATATTCTCACTTTTCATAGACAAACTTGAAGCATCGTCTGATAGTAAAATAATAGTCATTATTAATTGGTAAATTCGGTGGTTTCAATAAGGCAACAAGCTCATCTGACCAAGTCTGAATCATCTAATTTCCACCATATGTGGGACTGAAGAAAATTGCGTAAGCAGAAGATTACAATTAGTTATTAATTGTATTAAAAATTCCCCATAATAATATAAAAGTGCCATGTGTCTAGCAAACCGTCTTCTTCAATTGTTCCAGTAGACAAAACGGCAATAATGTACATTGTGTAACAAATTAACAATAGTGACGCACAATATCGTATTTAAATCATATGTCTAGAGGTGATATTATTTAGTCGGTTCAGATATAACAAAGTGCTCGAATAAAATTGTATTATTCGAATTGCTACCTTGAATAAGCTCAGAATGCGCTCAATGCTAGATTTAGTTGCCATAGTTTTACAAATGCGTAGAACCCGGTCCACACTACCTCATGTAGGTACTGACCGCACTTAACGACACGGTATTGACTCAAACTGGTCCTAGATTGCTTATAGTTATAGTCCATGTAATAAAAGCTAAAAAGTCGCATTCACCTCGTTTCGACATCGCGCTGAACTAAGGCCTATTTCAGAGCGAGACCGGTGGCGGCACCAGTCGCGTGTTGAACAGTGAGCGATTTTAACGACCGGCGCACGTTGAACATTGAACGATTTTAGCGACCGGCGCATGTTGAACAATAAACGATTTTAGCGACCGACGCACGTTGAACAGTGAACGCTAGCATACCGAATCGAAGTCTATGCGACAGATCTAGTGATCCACTGAAACCAATTCTGCGTCGTTAAGTGTGGTCACTCCGCTAAGGTTGCAGTTCCAAAGATACACCTTGTACATAATAAGTATAACAAGGCCAAAAGCCTGCTTAGGTGTTAAAATAGCTAAATGTGATCTAAGTTTCAATCTAGTTTCAGTGGAGAATAGAGGAAAGTTCTTAAACATTTACTTACACGAACCTATGTGCAATCCAGTAGAACTGTACATTGCAACATAGGGTTTTACTTTATGTATTTTATATATAATGTTACATTGACGCTAATCTTACATTAGAAATATTCGCTAATTAATAATGAAAAACGGGTCAAATAAAATTTGTAATATATCAGTTTCTATTGCAATGTGACTATTAATTTTAATTGGTTACTATAAAATAACAGTAAACTGCCCTGCATTCTATAAAAATTACCTTTAATGTTATCAATTACTCTTTCGAATATTAAGCAGTCTTATCATGTAGTTAAAACTGTATCTCAAATATTTCAATAAAATAGTATTATAAATAGATCTGATGTCGACTAATGTTCATAACCATAAACAAAACTGTATAGAATTATTCGAAATTAGATAATATCAGTGTGCCTCCAATATGCTTTAGCATCCATTTTGTTTTTTTTTTTAAAACCACCGTTTGAGCAATGCCATGCAAATTGTAATAAGATTTAGCATTGATTTTTGAGTACAAAGATGACTTTTCTTTATATTTTGCAATAAATTACAAGCATTGTATTTTCACACATCTCTTTACCGCAGTTTAACTACCGTCAGGTAATTTGGCAATAACAGCATACTGCCAGATTTTTCACTTGTTTGTGTCCTTTTAAAGTTGGTAGAAGTAAATATAAACAATTCTTAGTACATAAACATTTTAATGCAATATGCCTTCAAGGCGAATCAAAACAATTTACACATTGATCAGGATCTTACACACTAATAATATTCTTAAAATTATAATAATATTGTAACTATGAAATGTCATAATAATTAGGAACTAACTTTTACTCTCAGTCGTCAATAATGTATGAATAAATGTAATACTGGTACATAATAAATTATTTTAGATATGGCTATGTCAGCACGAAAGCTGTGCAGGTTCAGAGCAATTAGTGGACAACTTAACTCTTGTAATCTTGCAATGTGAACATTAAACTTTGCTCCCCAACAATTTGTAGAGATTAGTGGAGACATTAGGAGCATGATCGGTCGATACATCAAATTTATAAAAATTTAACATTTTTGGGCAATAATTGTCTGTGAAAGCGTAGCATGTGTTATACTGACATATTGCTATCCTTTGCTTTCAGATCGTGAAAGAATGGAATTCATAATTTTAATAACAATAAACTAATCTCCTCCTAACAAAATGGCATTCTTATTTTTCTTGGAAAATATAGCAATATTTGCAATTAGTGTCCAAAAGATTCAGAGAAGTCATGTTTAGAAAATTTAGTCATTAGCTCAATTTTTTATATAAGTATAGAAAAATAAATAAACTTTGAACAGTTCAAAACATAAAAGCAACATACCATGTTGATATAAACAAACATTGTCGTAATAATAGTCCAATAGAAAAGTATACATGAGTATAAACATTAAATAAATCAACTAATTTGAAGTTGTATGCTTGACAAATACAATAGAATATCGCACAATATGCACATCCCAGTCGGGGACCCTTTCTTGCTCATCACCCAAAAGGGGCATGCACCGATAAGTTTCTATAATAATAAAATTCTGTATGCTGTCAATAAGCTTGGACAAACTTCTTGTAACAGGTCCATCATACATCTCTGGGTTTACCTTGCAGACAACTTCTGGTATTATCTCATCAATACATCGACTTTGTTTGCAGATGACACATCCAGGTCTTATGAAGGTTTTAATTCTTGGTGCCCTGTAAGTTGTACATATAGCAGTTGTGATGTACTTATATTTGTATTATTGTTGTCTAATAAACATGTTTTGTATCATTTCTGTGTATTATTTGTCTTAGCACATTAAAAGTGAAATTAAATTTTCATGCAGATATTAGAGGTATCCTTTCATGACAGTCAGAAATTCAATATTCATAGGAAAACATTGTGAGGAAACCAGCATGCCTGAGAGATATTTCTAGCCAAGTCCGAGGCCCATGGGTAGCATAACAACTGACACCAGGTTAGGCACTAACCACATGATACAGAAGAAGAATATTCATAAGAGTGAGAGTTCCATTTGCAAACTTATGAGTTACAAGCTGATTTCTCCAACTAGCAAATGATTCTATGAAGAATGTCAAAGTTGAGAGAGTGCCCTAACTACATGAAAGCTGTAGAAAATCGAAGTGTTCTTGTGATCTAAGCATAATACGTATATCAACAAATAACGGAATCTCTTAAATAAAATCAAGACTTTCCAGAAATGAGTTTGTTAGGAGTAAGGCCATCGTATTGCTGCGGTAGATCATACTCATAAGCCTCTCCTGTGATATGAGTAATAGTCCTCTTGAAGTGAGCACACAGTCGTCTGGTAAGGGTCCACAGGCGAGCATAGAGGGGCTTAGCACACGAAAGTTGAAAAAATTCTTTAATTAAGAGTACTCACCTTGATTTCCTTTTGCGAATCCCCATTTTGAGTAGGTAGTAATTAAATATTTGGTTTGTACAAGTTGTACAACAGGTACATAGCAAAGGTTGGTGTCAAATTTCAAGGTATCAGCGCTTTCTGAGCAACCAACAACTTCCATATTACTGTTCGACAGAGCTGTACTTTCTGAAGTTCAGTAAATTAAAGAAGAAGATTTGTGTAAAAATTACAAATCCCAGTTTTCCAACTTTCAAAACATTTTGTAGATAGCCGCTGACTGCGCGCGAATTTTCATTTCAGGGGACAGTGTTGCAATTGATAATAAAAAATTGCGTTCCAGCCCCAGGATTACCTAGTGATACTACCATGCCATGGCCCATGCTGGACCCTACACCGACTCCATTAAGTTTTTTTTTCATTACAGTTGTAACTTAGATCTAAAAAAGATCATAGGATAATAAGCTTAGGATAAAGTGCCGCTTAAATTTAACTTTCAAGTTAATTAAAAGAAAGTGTATACGGAAAAGTAAATTATACGCTAAAAAAAAACCAGCCAAGTGCGAGTCGTACTCACACGCACACAGTTCCGTAGCACCAAACAATATAATGAAAATATTTTGAAGGCTCACTCATATGTTGTATTGTATTACATTCAACAGCAAATCTAAATTTGTTTTTCATATTAAGTTAATGAAAGAGTCCCATATCTCAAAAATTAAACACCAAATTTTATTCAAACCAATTTTCGTTGAGAGTTTTTATACGTTTGTTTACATTTTTTCAGAATTTTCTTCTCTTACTTTAAAAATTAGAGGGAACAACATTTAACCACTTTCAAAGTGTCCATCTTTCAAATGATTGACTTTGAGAAAAAATGGTTCTAGAAACCTCAGTGTCATTTTTGACCTATCTATAGACATCCCGCACGTATGGGTTTGATGATTTTTTTTTGTTTTACTTTCAGTTCTGTGTATGGGGAGCCCCCTTTACTCTTTTAATGTTTTTATTTTTGTACAAAAATCGTAAAGTGGTTCACAGAATACATCTACTTACCAAGTTTCAACTTTGTAGTCCTAATAGTTTCGGAATATAGTGGCTGTGACATACGGACAGACAGACACACATGACGAATCTATAAGGGTTCCGTTTTTTGCCATTCGGCTACGGAACCAATTTTTTTCTTCTTATTTTTAGAAAATTGCAAGTATCCTTTAGTCTTATGTAAATGTTTCAGCAGTGTAAAGGCATAGCCCACAACTACCATCACACCTCTGTCTAAGCGCACCACCTCGCTTGTCTGAACAACTTATTAAAGCGGCGCAGCGCTGCAAACGGTCTCCATATGGCCTTTCAACATAATCGTTTTGAATGTTATAAGGTTTATTTGTTAAGTTAGAACAGGCTCTCTTTACATAATGGTCAAAATTTAAACGATATTTTCATTTCTGAATCAACATTGATTTAGATTTTCCACATTTTGGCTACCATAGACAATGAACGCGATGAATTAGTACAAAAATTATGATGTAATTCTAATTAAAATGGCAATACATTTGTGACCGACAGGATATCAAAAATATTTTTTCAACAAGGCAATCTAATTGATAGCCATTTTGAAGAGCCTTTTGTTGGTGTTTTGTGAATGTTTTCAACTAAAATTTCTATTATTTCTATGTTATGAAAGTGTTTTCGAGACACGAATCGCATCATTATAATTAAGAATTGAATAAGTGCACTTTACATTGCAGTGTTGTTTGTTTGGTGAAGGAGCATTGTGTAAAAAAAACCGGAAAGAAGTACTGCCGTATTTAAGATTTGTTAAAAAAATCTCGTGAAATAGAGACAGTTATTGTGACAGTGGAGAGATTTATTTCAACAGATATTGTTGATGAATTAGGTTGAATTGTCGAATCGGCCGTTATTATTTACGTCGCGTGTTTTGTTCGCTAAGTAAAATTTAGATCGCCACAAGATGGCGGCCGTCGGATGCCCGCTCCGCCAAAACCCGCTCGCGGGGCCCGATGTGTCATCGGGTTGCGAGAGCTTCGGTGACATGTTGTAAACCGGCGTCTCGCACCGCGGCCGAATTTGCCGGCCGCATACGGCGGGGTTCCATTTCATAAAATGGAATTTCGCTCGAGGCGCCAAAATGCGATGGGTGTTGACATAAGTGCAATACCGTACCGTTACTCAGGCGGCAGTACGTAAAAATCATTTACGAAAATGAGCGAGCCGGACGACGTCGGCAAAGAAGTGTGGAAGCGATGGATACTGGAAGCGATTCACAAGATACGCTCACAGAAGCAGAGGCCCAGTGTCGAGCGCATCTGTCACGCCATTAGACAGCATCACAACTACCACGAAGATGTGGTAGCGGAGCGGCTGGAGCGCGCTGTGCGCGAGGGGGCCGTGCTGAAGGTGTACAACAAGGGCCAGAGCTCGTACAAGGACCCCGGCGGGCTGCAAAGCAAGACGCTACGGGTCACGCAAGATGTGGACCTGTCTAGGGTCGTAGCGAAGACAGTGCGCGAGTTAGGTGAACGTGACGGTTCTACACTAAAAACTATTGAAAGACATTTGCACCAAGCATACCAAGTGACTGTGGAAGCTGAAGTAGACGTGCGTGCAGTGTTGCGAGCTGCAGTGAAGCGTGCCGTGGCGCGAGGCCTGCTGTCGCACCAGGCGGGGGCCTACAAGGCGACGGATAGGCCCCTCGCCACCTCATCAGACCGGAGCTCTAAACAGAGGTCCAAGAGCTCACAAGACTCCCCTGAGAAGGTAAGGCTATTGAATGAAACATACTTCCTGTAATTTGTTTACTTATCAGTGTAGTATATACAAAGGTAGGAAAACTTTTACATAATGATTTGATAACTGTGTTGGTAAACAACACATAAACAAAAACACAGCATCATTCATTTACACACAGTTTCTTACTTAATTGCTATTCTGTATTTATTTTAATGAAATTAAATATTGTCACTATTTCTCTGTTTAATTTTTTGTGAATAATGCATTATTGTTTTTCCATTGTTTAGTCTTTAGGAATATGAAACTCGCTTCTTAACAATATGCACCTACATTTAGTTATTTTAATTACAACTACATTAAGCTTCCTCAGTATAAGTATTGGTGTACTTAGAGAGCAGTCTTAGGGTCTATTATGCAATGACTACTTGAGCAAGCACTTGTGTAATATGCTATGTGATTAGTAGCATCGTGCCCTTTTGTGCTTGCCCAACATTCAAATTGGCACTGTATTGATTTGCAAACCACACTTTCATTTAATGTTATTCATGTAGTAGATATTGAAGTAGATTAAGCATAAGAATATTCAGCTTATAATATTCCCATGGCTGCGACACAAACCTCTCTGAAAAAAAAAATTGCATTAAAAATAACTTGTGATGTTCCACTTGACTTGAACTTGTTTCTACTGTTAGGTCACATAAAAAAATTATGGTTTCACTTCAGAATGAAAATTAGCTAATGTTGAAGAAGATATACCACTAAAAATTGTTGAACTTGTGTTTATTCTCCTTGTAGGTCATGTATAATAAAAGTTAGGATATAATATTACTGTATGTAGAATAAAAGAGTAAAGAATAAACTTTGAAGAATTTCTGACAAACAGTTCACTCAATAACAAGGTTATCAACCTGGCTCTTAGCGTTCAAGGCCAATGTGGCTCATTTGGGGCAAAAAATGTTCTAACTTTACAATAGACGCCTAAATATTATAAATTTGTACATTTTATTGATATGCCTATAAATTTGTTCTGTACAGGTAATGGTTTAACATAGTTTGTTCTAGTAGATAAAATATTTATTAAAATGCTTACAGGATTTTTTTGCTACAGGTCTGTGGATATTTTATTTACATTATTTTAAGTATGGAGTACTTTTATTTGAATAGAGCCAATAGTCAAACAAAATAAAAGCAGATTAAACAGTTAATAACTTTTGTGTAAACCGCTTCCTAGTCAAACCAAAATAGCTATGGGGAAGCCAATGTGCAATTATTGGTTTTGTTTCAATGACATAATTAAAATATGTTTAGCATTGCAGTTACTTTCTGTGTCCATTATAAAAGTTCTTTATCCATTGTAACTGCAACTTGGCATGTATTCATCAGCAAGGAAAAGTTTAAAAAATGTGCTCTTAGTCATATGCTGATGAATTTGATAAAAATGTGTCCTGATGATTCATGAGATCCATTCTAAACTTAGTGGTCACATAGTTGGGCTTCTGTATAAGAAACATGAGAGCACAGTTCTTCATCATATGGAATTTTATGATACAAACTTGAATCCTTTGACCTTGGCTCACTTTCAGGCTTTTATTAAAAACCTAATTAAAACTTAGCCATAGCTATGTTAATAGTCATTCTATTATTAGGAAACATAAAGAGGGTGCTCTATACATAGAATAACTAGTTCTATTAAGTGATTATGAATAACTTCAATAATAATTTCAAATAATTTTGGAACTTTTATCTAAAATTAGAATTCAGTTAATTGTATACTTTTCAATGACAAAACTTTTTAAAAGAATGGAAATATGGAAGAAATAAGTTTCTGATTTTTTGTATTTGTTATAATAAAAATTTTTGGGGAGAGGCCTTTGCCCAGCAGTGGGATGACGCAGGGTAGCAGTATCAGTATAATAACAATAGGAATACAATAAAAATCTATTGTTATAGTTGATTTTAACAAATTATCAACATACAACAATGGTCTTATTACACAGGGTGTGGAATCAATCACAATTCCTGAGCTGTTATGCTGAGTTAGAATTCATATTGCAATCAGAAGGAAAATGGTTAACAGTATAAGTAAAGAGATTCCTGTAAGAATGTGCAGTCATATAATTGCAAACCAAGTATTTATATTGCTTCTTACTTTAGTTAAAGAGGTGTGTTTTTTGTTTTTGTGCTCACACTATAAATTATTATAATAAGTCTACATGTGAGGATTTGTAATTGGCTTTCTGGTGACTATGGTTTTGAGCTGTAAGTCTTCCATGTACTAAAATAAATAAATAAAACTATAAAGAACATTAATTTATGAGTAAAATTATTTTATAATGAGAATTTGCAAAAGAGCTTTGTGTTACAATTTATCAATATAACATTATGATTTTTTTAATGTAAAAAATCATTTTGAAACTTTTTGTAAAAATCTGATTGATAAATTTTAAGTCAAAGCTGATTTAGAAATTAAGATTTAAACACAATTTTTGCCTACTCCATGAGAAAAAGACATGAGTTTGTTATGTATGTATTAAAATAAAATGTTTTGTTACAGAAATCAAGCCCAGAGACTGTGCCTGTCTGTGCCGAGTGCCTCGGGAATGACACTAAGAATGCGTTGGGGGCTCCAGAGGCTCTCATCAGCTGTCAACAGTGCAGGTGTTTCGCACATCCTACGTGCGTCAACCTCAACAATCAGATAACTCAACCTGTTATTAAGGTAATGTGCTTTTTAGACAGGATTTGGTAATGTCCTATATTATGGAATAGTGTGTGCGTGATGGTTGACAGAGGAGAATGGAAGAAAAAAACGTGTTGCGCCAACCCCAAATAACATGGGATAAGGGCAGGAAGATGATGCTATAAAGGGTGTAAAAAGACCCTTAACGAAAACGAAAGGCACTTGTTCTCCCCGTCATTGCGATCATTTTTTTGTTCTAGACCATACCTGGGAACCTTCTAGTTACGGAGATATTGGGGGTCAAAGTTCCAATTTTTTCACAAGTTTTTTTTTAAATACTACTTTTTAAGGTTCTAACTTTACTCCAATTACCTCCAAGGTCCGTTTACTATTCAAAGCATCCATCAGCAATAAGTTTTGAGCGCATTATATTGAGTTTTACCGTAAAATGTGATTTTTGACCCCAAAAAAAAATTTCGTTTCCCAGCAAAAATGTTTGCATAAAGTTACTTAGTTTGATGTACAGAATGCTTGGTTGACGGCTTGGTGAAGGGTCTGTTTACACCCCGTATTATGACAAAGACTGGCACTTAATTCATAATTTAATGACAGCAATATTCCTGTGTAGTAACAGTAGTCCATTCATCCAAAGGACCTATGTCAAGAAGTAATTTTTAGCACTACTAATGTTTAGTTAAAGAGTTTGAGTGATCCTTAATACTTATTATTGCTGGTTCAGTGACAGTAATCCATGGGTTATATTACATGATCGTTGTTGGTTTGTGCAGTTCTCGCGCTGGTCGTGCGCGGCGTGCGCAGTGTGCGCGCTGTGCGCGGGCGCGGGCGCGGGCTGGGCCGTGCGCTGCGCGTCCTGCGCACGCGCCGCGCACCCCGCCTGCGCGCCGCCGCCCTGGCGCTGCGCCGTCTGCCGCCCCAAGCACGAGAAGAAGCGGTGAGCGACACACACGTCTACTACTTCTGCCCTATCCGTGAATCATGAACCACATTAACCAGTGTATTCTTCTTATTAGCATCAGATCGTCGATGGCGGGCACCCCTCGCAGCCGGAAGCCGCGCACGCCGGCGCGCCCGGCGGACACCGACGACGAGCCCTCCGACGGTAACTCCCCGTGCTCTCAACGCGCCCCGCACGCCCTCACCGAACAGAGAATGTCGAGAGAGAAGCAAAAGTTTTTCAGATTCTCCGCGTTCAATCTAGTGAAGCGACGCCGGCGCTCGTCGTCCGGCTCGTGGGAGGGCTGGGGCGGCGTGCGCGTCACTCGCGTGCAGCGCCTCGAGCTGCGCCTCGAGCGCCGCCCCGCCGAGCCCCACGCGCCCCACGGGCCCCACGCGCACCTAGGGCCCCACGCGCCCTTCGGGCCCGACCCGCCCGCCGAGCCCGCGCTCCGCGAATCTCGCGAGCCTAGCGAGGCGCCGTCGTCCGCCCGCTCCACGCCGTCACCCGCGTCTCTAGCGTCGCCGCCGTCGCCGGAGTCCGCTGCGTCCGGCTCGGACTCGGCCGGTTCCGCCGTGTCGTCCAGCGACAGCGAGGAGCGGCCCGCGCCCGCGTACGTGTCCACTGTGTTCGAACGTTTAGCCGCTGACTCCGCGCCCGGTGGGGTCTGGGGCTTCGCAGCCGAAGCGCAGAAACAGAAACAATTGGAGGTTGAGCCTCAAAATCATAAGCGTCTAGAGATCGAAGCTCAGAAACTGAGAAGACTCGAAATAGAACCGCACGAACACAGAAGACACGAACTTGAACCGCGAAAACATAAGAGGCACGATGTCGAATCTCAGAAATTCAAAAGACTGGAAATCGAGCCCAAACTCAGCAAATTAGATTGCGAGCCTAAACCGAGAAGAGTCGAGCCCGATTCCATACAGAAGAGACTAGAGCCCTCGGTGCCGCTGCCGGAGCCCGAGAGGCATCACATCGCGCGGCGCCGCAGTCGCTGCGGGGAGAGGCTGCTCACGACGTTGTTCGACGGGCTGTCGGAGTTCTACTCGGTGCGCACGGCGTCGCGCTCGGTGTCGCGCGCGCGCCCGGCGCGAGCCGAGCGCTCCGAGCGGCTCGAGCGCTCCGAGCGGGGAGAGGAGGATCGCGCCGTGCTAAAAGAGACCAGAAGCACGTTCCGACGATACCAGGCGTCGCTGAGGAAGGCTCGCAGTCGGACCAGGGAACCCTCGCCTTCGCCCGAGCCGGAGGAGGAGAAGGAAGTGATGACGCGCGCTCGGAGTCGCAGTAGGTCGCGGGCACGGGTGCCGGTGCCGGTGTCGGGCGTGGCGCTGTCGGCGTCGGCGCTGGTTAGGTCTCTGGCGGCCCAGAGGCACCGCGCGGGGCCGGCGGACGCGCACAAACTGATCCGCGGGCTCGCGCTGGCGGGCCCGGCGGCGAGCCCGGCCATCAATCAGACGGGTAAGATCGGTTTGAGGTGCGGTGAAAGTGTCTGGTGGATCTGACCGTCTCGCTCGCTCTGATTGCTGGCCGGCGCTCCGCTCGCAAGTCGTTTCGTTTCTCTCTCGAATCTCTGTTCGGGACGGGTGAGTGAGCCGCGCGCTCTTTGTTAGCTTGTCGTCCGGACACCGAGCGCCGATGACAAAACATTTGTTACTCGGGTTTCGGCAGTATCCACACATGCACTTTCGCTTGCGCCTCTGCAGGCGTGAAGGATGGGTCCGGAGCGCTCGCACCTAGTGCGGTACTCGGGACATACTTGCTTTATAATGTATTACTTGCCGCATTCCCTATTTTTTTATTTATAATTTTATTTTTCATTTAGGTCTGCGGTATATCATTCCGCCGAGGTCATTTTATTGCCTTATTTTATTTTGTAACTCGTTCGCCAGGTACTCATTTAACTTTCGTTCTAGTTGCATTTAATAGTTTCATGAGAATATTGGTAAATATTATTATTTTCAAAATTTTACTGATGATGAGTGTAAACTGATTTAAATCGCATAATTTTGTTTCAAGTCTTGTGACCTGACTCCTGAGCATCTCATTTGAGATGGACAGCAGACAGTAGGTATGTGATTAAACTTACAGAAGGCAAACGTCTCCCGGCGGGCGTGACGGAGAGCGACGCCGAGCTGTTCAACGCAGCGCTTACGGCAGCCGGCGGTAGTGCGGTCGGCGTCGTCGCTGCTGTGCTCCCAGTGGCCAGCGAAGCACTTGCGCCGCCCGCGCCGGTCACGCCAGCCGCGCTGCACGCGCCGGCCGCGCCGCACGCGCCGCACACACCGGCCGCGCCGCACGCCCCGGCTCGCTGCCCCTCCGCCATAGAGTTCGGCCAGTGGGAGATTGACACCTGGTATTCCAGTCCCTTCCCACAGGAATATGCCAGGTATACTTCGTGTTTTATTAATTTTAATTTAAACTCGAAACTAAAATATACAATCAATATATTAGTAATTTATAAGTCCCTGTAATATTGTATCCAGGGGATCTAAAATGGCCACTTTCAACAATTCCTCTAAAAGCAATTCATTTTCCGAATTCCCAGCAGATCATTTGCAATTCTTCTAATTTTCGTAAAATGATGACACAAGTTAGCTGAATCATACTCAATTCATTTCATATCAGAATCATATATGTTGTAAATGTTGCCGCGTGAATAAACTAGTATCCCGAAGCCTGGAACATTGTGGTCGGTCTATGGCAATAGGCTCGCCTTCTATTAAAGTAATGTAGGTGGTACTTACAAACGCAACTTAGGTAGGCGCAAAAATAGGATGACTCAAAAAAGGAGAGACTAATAATTGATTATTTATTCACTAAGATTATATTACACATAATATGTTTAATATATTTAATTACTCCAGATTATGGCACGTAGCTAGTTGAAAGTTCACATAGTTCACATTTATTCGCCCTTGCGTATTTTAAACGCAAATAAGGTACCCTTACTTTGCGTGTAAATTCAATAAATTATTGGACTCTTTTTTGTTGTAAAACTTTTTTTTTGATGTTATTTTCTTTTCCCAGCAATTTTTTTACCTTTGTTCATTTCGTAAAGTCCAAAATGTATCATTTTTTCAATATTTCTATACAAAATCTGTAAAATGAATTGTAAGATTTTGCGCTTGAAAACCTTCTTATGAATCCGCCTATTTACAGCAAAGCAATTTATAATATGTGGACCATTTTACGAATCTCCATACAAAACTGTCAGATAGATGAATTGCGTGATATGAATTGTGCGCAGTTAATATTATGTATTGTCAATTTGTGACCATTTTTAGAATTGTAGAGTGATTCATATTATTATCCAAATATGATTCTGCTAAAGTGGCCATTTTAGACCCAAAGGTCTATTCAAACCCTATCATATTCTCGCAATAGCAGTTACTCGAAGTTAAGCTGATCCTGATAAAAATGTTCCAGGCTTCCCAAGCTGTTCCTGTGCGAGTTCTGTCTGAAGTACGCGAAGAGTCGGGCGGTACTGTTACGGCACCTGGACAAGTGCCTGTGGCGACATCCTCCCGCCACCGAGATCTACCGCTGCGGCGACATCTCCGTGTTCGAGGTCGACGGCAACGCCAACAAGATCTACTGCCAAAACCTCTGCCTCCTCGCCAAACTCTTCCTTGACCACAAAACCCTGTACTACGATGTGGAGCCCTTCCTATTCTACGTACTGACCAAAAATGATAGCAAAGGATGCCACCTAGTCGGCTACTTCTCCAAAGAAAAGCATTGTCAGCAGAAATATAATGTTTCGTGCATCATGACGATGCCGCAGTACCAGAGGCAGGGCTACGGGAGGTTCCTCATCCATTTTAGTGAGTGGTGGAATCTTTATTACAAGTCCTACAAAATTATTAATGTTTAATTTGACCTGTTTGAATTTAATTTCCATTTTAACATATTTATCTTTCTTCACAGGTTATTTACTCTCGAAAGAAGAAGGACAACCTGGCACGCCGGAAAAACCTTTGTCTGATCTTGGCAGAGTCTCGTACCACGCGTATTGGAAGTCAGTCATTCTCGAATATTTGTATGACCATAAAGATAAACCCTTCACATTCGAAGACATCGCTCACACTACGGGGATGCACATGAACGACATCGCGGTAACGTTTCAGTTGCTCGGCTTCGTCAGATACATCCCCAACGATGAGACGACCAAACTAGGACTGTGCATAGACTGGATCAGAGTTGATAATCACATGAACAAAGTGAAGAGTAAACCTCGGTTGGAGATCGATCCCGAATGTCTTAGGTGGACCCCTCTCCTCGCGCCCACTGTGAACCCGTTCAGGTCGCCAGAGGAAGCTTCCGGCGACCAAGAGACTGAGAACGATGAAGCAGAATGTAAGACTGAGAGCGAGGACACCGCCACAGAGTCAGAAGCTCCCGCGCCCAAAGAGGAGGAAGCCGTCGTGAAAGCTAAAGCAGATGTCGAGACCCCTGAACAACCTGTGGAAGTCACGTCATCCGGCAGGAGGCGGACGAGACCACTCAAATACAGTGAAACTACCTACCAAACCACTCCGACGCTCGCTGATGGTAACCGGAAAAGGAAACGAGAAGTTAGCAGAAAGATTTCCGAAACTAATGTGGAAGACGAGAAGCCTAAAGAGGATGAGACGCCGCGAAGGCAGAGAAGTAAAAGCGTAACGAGAAGATCGTCCAGAGTCGCACAGAACGAGGTCGCTGAAGAGCCAGCACCGACACCGAGGAATAGAAGACAAAGCGTCAAAGAAGCACCTTACGCCTCCGACAGTCAGGAAAGTCAAGAGAGCATGGACATGGAAGCCGTCACTCCAACAGCGAACCCTGTCAAACCTAAGGCCAAAAGAAAATCGGCGTGGAAAGGACGCCAGAAGCGACCGAAGCGACAGAAGGTCAATAAGACTGCTGCGGCGACCGCTTCACCGGCAGCTAAGAAAGCCAAACTTGACGAATCTAAAGAACAAGTCAATGACTATAAAACTGACGACTCAATGGACCCCAGCAGTACTGCGCCCGTTGAGGATACCAACAAATCTCCTAAGGACAAACTTGAAGAGAAAACACAAGAGAAAAGCAAGAACTCGGAAGCCAGTTCCGAAGACTCTTCAGGCGAAGCTGATGATGAGATGGATGTGGAGGAAGGAGAAGAACGGAAGACTGTCACAAGCAAGCCTGCGTCACCTCGACATGTTGAAGAGAACAGCACAGATCATCATACAAGTGATATGGAACTTGACAGCATACACATGGACTCGCCGAAATCCGTCGCAGAGAAAGACCAAGTCATCAACGAGGTTAATGATAAGCCCGACGATACTCCTACTGACAGAACACAAGTATCGCCGGCTCAAGCTGAGCAAGAGACCAACACGAAGAGTGATCAAGCTGAGGATAACAAACTGGCTGAACCTAGAAATGGCGAAATGAACTCGCCTCCTAAACCGGCAGCGGAAGACAAGGAAACTATAATCATATCTGAATCTGATGATAACAACAGTCAGAGCTGTCCTCTTCCGTCGCCAAAACCTAACTCGGTGGCTCCCGTTCCACAGAACAATGAGAATAAACCCAAGGAGGTCGAGGAGAAGGACAGTCCATCTAAAGTGATACCCGTCGTGTCCACCGAGAATGCGCATATCGTGCTTGATCCCAGCGCGAGAGTGCAGGAGGAAGTGAACACCGCTAAACCTACAGTGGATCTCATTGTACCAAAAATACATCAAATTGAGACAATAGTCGTCGAAGGCGAATCTGACAACGCTCACTCGCTACACACAGGCGTATCACCAAAGAAAACTGACATAACAGTGATCAATGAGTCTCCTAGACCTAGACGATCACCAGAGAGTATGAACGCCGATGTGATTTGCGAACAGAAGCAATGCGAGATGAGAAAAGAAACTGTAATTCAACATCAGAATATGGACGAAACTAAGAACGTAGAGAAAAAATCGTCACCAAATAAAATAGAAATAATTCAAAATTTAGATAATACGCACAGAGATATATCAAATATGAAGAAGCCGGACCCCGTCAAAATAGATAGTTTTACTGAAATTGATAGAAATAAATTACAAAATCCTATTGTGAGTAGAGAAAGTGAGATGCCGTTTCGTAACGACATGATGCACGCGAGGAAAGATGAGATTATTATAACTAGAAATGTTATCGAGCAGACATCTATGCAGAACTTTCAAAACCCCGTGAGTAACTCCATGACGATACAACAGATCAATACGGCTCAGCATTCCTACCTGAATCACAGAGCAAATGTTAGCAAAGAGTCGCAGGCAGTACAAACTGATAAAATACTCGTGAAGGCCAGTGAACAGAACCGCGTCTTAAACAACACGCTCGACTCTACTCCAGTGATTAGTAAAAGTACGACAAAGTTAGAAGTACCGCATCCGATATCGTCCCCAGTAATAAACCCAGTCATACCCAAAGTTCCCAATGTGACTGATATAAATTTTTTACCTCGATGCCAAAGCGCTAACGCGGCCGTCAGCATGGGTTTAGAGAGAGCAGATTTGGAAGCCAATTTCGTCAACAACGCTATGCAAAACATGGCTGGATCTATGAGCATGGTGCAAACTAATTCTCAAGACTGTAAAAACGATCCTAACTTGAAGCCGAGAGAGAAGAGTAAGCTACGCGACGTGCGAGTGAACTCGGCTCATAGTAAGCTTGAGAAAACTGATAAGAAAACTAAGAACGACACGCCTAGGAGTACACCTGAACCCAAGATGTTTTTTCCAGAACAGAACACAAATGCTAGGAAACCAGAGACGTCGGTCCCTATAAACGTGATAAACTCTGTGCCGGTTACGAGTAAAGTGGAAACTAAAACTAACGAGGCACCCAAAAAGCAAGATTTTTTTAAGAAAGAGAAATCCAATACTTCTAAATGTGACTCAAAAAACCAGTCGGTGAAACATGACAAAAGTTGCACAGCTCAGCTGAACTTGAAAGCTGATCAGAACGATTTGAACAAAATGCTGCCCAAATTCAAGTATGATAATGAATTAGTGCCTAAAGCAGACTACGCTATGAACCAGATCCCTAACTACCACACGACGCACGGACAGTACCAGTGGCCGCCCTGGGACCCCACGCGAATACAGGGCACGTGGGAACATAATAGATTTTTAGATATGAAAAATATAGTTAGTGATAAGAACTACTTGGACAAACATCAAGGGTTCAATCTTCCTCATTTAGACCAAGTTCAAAAATCGCCACAGAAATTACTTCCTAAATATGACCAGAAAGACTTCCACAACATTGCTTACGGCGCGTTGAGTAGCAGTTTATACGCGACGACGGGTTTGCCGCATTTCAAGGAGACCAAGACACCGACGTCCAAAGCGGAGTGTTCTCAGAAGAACGACTGTAAGCCTTCGAAACAGTCGAAAACAACGACCGCTTGCCAGACTCAGTGCGAGCCGAAGAAGTCGCAGTCTCAGAACACAGCCGACCAGATGAAACAGATGATGCAGAGACAAGTGAACAAACAGCAAGAAGTGGTGACGAGTTGTGCAGAGTACAGGCAGCAGAGCTCACAGGTGTTGACATCCCCTAGTTGTAAGACGCCTTTCAACCAGAACGGGCCCTGTGGGCAGGAGAAGGAGATAGAGAAGAAGGCTCGACAGCATAAAAAGGAGGAGTCTCCAAAGGACACGAGTAAAGAGGAGTTGTGCGAGGCGGTGAGTCCGGCGCTGCAGTCGATGGGCGTGTACACGCCGGACTCGACCAGCAACTCGGTGCATTCGGTGCAGTACCCCACGTGCGAGCTGGACGTGTCGCAGCTGGGCCTGGAGTCACCCACCAGCATCGGCTCTGACCTGGCCTCGCCGTGCTCCATGATGCACATGCACCCCGCGCCCAGCCCGCAGTACTCCTCCATCCACATCCCGTCCATCATGAGCCAACCCAATCAACCGCCTAAGCAGCAGAAGATTAACAATAGGAATAGGTAAGCAGAGTCTTTTGATATATTAGCTATACAGGGTGAATATTGTTTGACTCCCTTTACATGACGTTCACACAACCGGTCATAGAGATGTAGAATACACAACGCGTTATCGAACCGTGTGTCTGGTAATTTGAACGACATGCGAATAAGTGGAGGGCCGCTTTGTTAGAGAGAAGTACAGTTCTGTGTAGTAAAGTCCACAATGTTACAGGAATAGCAGCGCGAACAACAACAACAACAACAGCGAGGGCAGCAAGCAGGCCGGCCTGCGCGCCACGCCGCCCGCGCCGCGACTTCGCGCCACGCCGCCCGCGCACCAGCCGCACGGTCAGTACCTCATTACATATTCTGTCCTAAATCTTGCCATACAAAATATATGAAATTCGAAAAAAAATTCTCTTACTAATTCAAAACATGTTACCTTTGCCAAAAAATATACGAATCGCTCGTATCGCCCTTTTCGTTACGACAAACTAAAATATGGGCTTGTGTGTTGCATACCGTATAATGTGATTTCGATTAAAATTTTCGAGCATGCAATTTCGTTTACCTCTTTTTTTTAATAATTTTAAAGTTTTTTTGTTTATTGTTCTCATTGAAAATCTTCATTCAAACTCACCTATATAATATAGGTAGGCAATAAGCTCCCCTTCCTTTTATAGTTCACAACTGGCGAAATATGAGCGTAGCACAGGCGCCTTTGCCTAACTCTGGGCGCACACGCCTGTATAGGCGTTTTTGTTATTTTTTATGTTTATTTTGTTTTTATTTCCTCATAATTAATTCCGCACAATCTTGCTATGGTAATGTAGCGAGTTTTTTGGACGCAGCGGCGGGCGGGGCCGTGATGCAGGGCGGGTCGGGCTCGGGCGGCTACCAGGGCGGCTACCTCAGCTTCCAGCAGCAGCAGCAGTACCACGGCGGTGCCTGGCCGCCCTCCTGCTCGCTCGCAAAGCTGCAGCAGATGGCAGAGGCTCCCCAGCACCATCCGCCGCATCAGGTAACCTGAACACGACACACTGCGAATGTATTCTAACGTCATCATCATTATTCCTAACCCCCAATGAAAAAAGAGGCGTGTTATAAGTTCAAAGTATCTGTGCGTATATCTGTGGCATCGTAGCACCTAAATGCGTCTACCAATTTTGATTTAGTTGTTTTTGTTTGAAAGGTGTCTTGTTTACTTACATGGTTGAACATTGTGTGGCTTTTAGTAAGCCCAGAATGTCTGGTATTAATCACTTCTTTCATCTAAGAGTTGTTAGCAAACAAACAACGACACAGAGATATTCAACATAGGTTATGAACATCTAATTTTCAAATATAAATTCACGAAAAAAAGATTCGTCGAATGTGAGATAAGCTTGGTGAACAATTTCCATGAATTCCTAAAAGAAATACAAAATGTTTGTGAATAAGTAACAACGTGTTGCAGTGCAATGAAGTGCAACAAGTTGCAGTGTCATGAAAATATTTTAAAACCAACAAGGAGTTGTACTAGAACGTGTACTAACAATCACACCACCATCATACCTGGACACAAGTATGCGGTCTTGCTCCAACATTTTCATGACACATATTTGTGGTCTTTCAGTATTTCGAATCTAGTTGTTTCCTACAGTACGGGCAGCAGTCCAGCACGCCGCCCGCCGCGCCGGCCGGACACTACCACGCCGCCGCCGCCAAGTACTACCCGCCGCATAACCAGCTCGACTCGCCTAGAAATACCAGGAACACATCAAGTCAGTATTATTATATTTTTTATGAGATGTGCTTTAGTTTATGACGAAGTGCTAATCTAGCAGGACATCGACCGATTCGAATGCTTACCTATTTTAGCTTGAACACTCATAATCCTAGCTGAAATTAGCTTGAGTGTAGATCCTGCAGATTTCTTTATATAAAATGCTGCTAGATGCTAAACTTTGGCATGGTTCCACAGTTGGTGTGCTCTGTAGCCACCACCTTCTAAGAACATGCAACAGTAATATATGCGTCTCCTAGTTAATAGTAGTAATATAGATATCTCCTTTTATAGAAGTTTATCTTTGTGAGATGCATATGACACAACCTCCACTATCCTACTTACCTGTACTGCTGCGAGACAATGGTGAATATAGAGTAAGACGTGTGTGACGGTGTGTTGCAGGCAACTTGAGCCCGATGCAGCACATGCAGATGGCGCCGGGCTCGCGCATGTCGCCCAACCTGAACACGCACATCATCAGCGGCTACGGGCTCAACGGGTACCGCGTGCCGCCGCAGCAGCAGTTCAACAACCTGCAGATGATGAACGTGCAGCCGGCGCAGTACGCCGACCCGCGCGCGCAGCAGTCCAACGTGTACGCGTACGGCTACATCAACGCGCCGCCGCCGCCGCTGGCCATGCAGACGCTGAACTCCACCATGCGCCGGTAGCGAGCCGCGCCGGCCCTCGACGTTCGCGCGAAACGATCCGAGTGTATCGTAATTAAGTATAGCATAGTACAAATAAACATTTGCTTTCTGACGTTAAGTGCTAGTTGTATATAGAGTAAAGTTATCGAGATGAACATGAACACCGCTTCTGTTGCCTTACCCTCCCGCACTCGAGGTGTCTCGTTATGTTACGGCGGTCTAGTGGCAGCTCTGTTATTGTTTTGTATCATATGTATGTAAATCACGTTTTGTTTGTCGTTGATAAAGAGCAGTACCCGGTGAGCTGAATAAAAGTACAAAATTGCAGATAAAATGTATTTAAATCTGTTTATAATAATAATGACTACGTCACTGAAATGTAGCATAATGATAGTGCAATAAATGTATGTACTCTGATAGTAATCTGCTTTGTTTTGTATCGTGACGACTGACGTCGAGCACTCGAGCCCCTGTGAGAGAACTGATACCCGAGTGTCCGTGGCACGTGCTTCATTCATAAATTAATATATTCTCGATTTCCAAAGAAACAATGTAATGTTAAGTCTTTGGTATGTTGAACTAAGTGCAATGATTTAACTGATCGCAGATTGTACGTCAGATGTAAGGAATCGTTCGGAACTCTTATTTTATATGTATATGGTGTTTACGTTTTGATGTAATTGTGTTGTGTAGCTCGTGTACAGTCGCCGTTGTGTAATTATAATTTCGGTAGGATCCTAGTTTGTCTGAATCTGTTCGAAGTGCCTCTCACGTCCTGTCTGTCTGCTTGACTTCAATGTAACATATTGTAAATGTAATGCTTTGATTGTAACAAGGCTGTATACATATAGAGCTGATAAACTTAGTGTATTTGTAAGATTCCGTTTTAAATTTGATCAATGTGATAGTGCGCTGACAAGATAGAGGAGAGCCGGGCTCGGCCGGGCGACGCGCTCCGTGTTACTTACGTAAACAGGCCTAATGGACGGAGGTTTTTTTATATTCTTTTTACACTGCTAGTTTTAACGTTTTTATATTTGCGATGATAACTTTGTTTTACCGCTTCGCTTAAGGATTATGTTCGTGTTATCCCAGTAATTTATTGCCAAATGTTATTAACACTTACGGTTACTATAGTTACGAGTTTAAGTATTTTTAGTTGTCGTGTTTAGTTTCGTCCTCTTGCACGTCTAGGTAAGCTATGGGCGCGCGCGGCGTCGGTCGGTCGGTCGTCGCCGCGCGCCGTAAGTTATTTGTAAGATCTGCTCCTCTAAGGTTATGAATGTTATTTGTTACTAATGTGTAGTATATAAAATATTGTAAATACAATAACAGTAAGAAACATGTAGCAGGTGTTATCACACAAAATATAATTTTGTGAAAAAACACTAGTTTTATTTTATGTTCCTTAACATAATGTTTGCGGACACCCAACACCATCACATCAAAAAAAAAGATTGTTATAAGCTAAATTAGCGAAATTGAAGGGATGAGAAGGTTGTAGACTTGTAGGTCAAAGAACGTGAACAATAATGTCAGATCGACAAAAGAATTAAAGGCGGCACCAAAAACGGCTCGCATTGCATCTGAACGGATTTTGCAATATTTAAACGATATTAAATCGTGTACACAGTATTTAAAGCGCACAACAGCTTGTCCGCGGGCGTCTTCCGCGACAGGCGATCGTAGCCGTAGGAATAAAACTATTTCACTAGGCCCAGTATTATATATTATGATGCTCTGTGGCTAGGTGCAGAAACAGATACGTTCGCAGGCGACATTCTGCCGGACGCGATCGGCTGTCGCCGCATCCTTTCCGATCCGATGCGATGCGAGCTGATTAATGGAAACCCGTATCTTTTAACAAGTCAAAGTGATTACTTGAGTAAAAGTAATATTTTTATTTTGTAGTTTAGTTATTGCTTGAAGTAAAAACTGACAAAACTTAGAATTCTTAACTTCGCTTCCTTTGACGGTTCTTACTTCATTCAAATTCCTGTTAGTGTTTACTGTATAAAAATGGTTGCATAAGTAATTGCTTAAACTCAAGTAATTAGGTACTCACTTGATTATAGCTATACACTCGTTGTAACAAACTTCCACACCGGGAGCCTGTGTAGTGTAACAGTTAAGATTCGAGCATTACATCAGTGAGTTAGGAGAACCGACCATTACAGTGCGCAACCTGTAATGATAGAATGTGAAACGGGAGCGTCTATTTGTAACGTAATGCTCAAAATCGAATCTTGGATTGTTACATTACAAGCGAATGTTACGGTGAGGGAGCGCCAAAGGGTTAGGAGAAACAATGGAAGAGTTACCGCACGCGGCAGCATCGACGATGTGCTCGGCAGCACGCTGTGTCTCGTTCTAGCAAATTATGGTTCGGAGCGACAGAAAACGACAGGAGCATGGAAATGCGATTCTGTGCTGTTTGTTAGATGAGGCAACCCTAAATCCATTGTAGGCAGAGGGTAGGTATCAAATTAAAAAAGATTTGTTTTAAATCCAGTTTATTTGCGTTCACAGTACATTCACAGAATAATATCTTAGAAAAGCATACTCTATGAACGGCTAACATTATTAAATTATTAATTAAAACAAAAATATATTATCTGAAATACTATTTTACACAATTCAAGTAGGTACACAACGCAATCGTGTATGGCCCACGAAGTATGGCCACAGATTACTGGTCATACTATACTACATACTACAGAACATAATATCACCTATCCATTTTGGAAAAAATTAGCAATTAATTGGGTCAGTCGAATTTATACAAAATAATAGTTATTTAAAACTTAGACATTTGAGAATCAAACAAATAATAAAATATCAATATAACTTATAACAACAAGGTACAATAATAATAAGGTACTTCCATAATTATTTGGTCAGAAATGGTTTTCATAAAACCAATGGCCATTTGAACTTAAAAAAAAATGTCACTTTCATTTGTACATAAATAGGCGATTCCTAAAATAAGTTGGTGCTACAATAGATCCTCCTGGTAAATCGGGTAAAAATTCCCAGACATGGTGTATTTATAATGAAATATCAACGACTCCACATGCATTGTGTCAGAAGCCATTACAAAATATCACAAAAATCATTGGTGTCTGGTGACTGGTTAAATGTGGGCAATAATGTACTTTATGGGAGTGAAGTACTCATAAATATGAAAAATTTCTGTTATGGGATTAAGTCTGAAATACGAAAAAAGTCAGCTGCTGTTCCTTACATTTTTTCGACCATAATGTAAGGAGCAGATGATTTTTTTTTTCGCGATTTCATGATTGGTTCTATAGTAAAAGTTGTTAATTTTCATGAGTACTACACACCCTTAAAATATTGCCGACGTTTAACAAATCATCCAGTGTATGGCCCGGTTACCTCCAAAGTGGAGCCGACAAACAGGAGACGTGCCACATTCGACAGGAGAATTAATTAATTTGTATGTAAGCACACACACCAAGTACACATAACACACAAATGTACAATAACAAAAAATCTAAGAATTATTATTGTTACGCCTGTACACTTACGCACCCCTGTGCAGTATACCTATTTACTAATCTTGCTTATCCCGCAAATCTCTTCCTACTACTCCTAAATGATTATAATAAATAGTACGACAACTACACGTTTCCGATAATGAACACGATTATTACATAATTTTAAGTAAGTTTTACATAAACCTTACCTAACCTATTAACACAATACACAGGTATTATGCACCTGCTTCTTGCAATAACAAGTCAACAAATACTAGCAAATATATTTAATTAACCCTTTCGAACATCACTCAAATACTTTGAACATCAAACTCCAAGCTAATCAAAGATTTAAATCGATAGATGTTCCGTATTTAAATCAGGCGAAAAAATTTTTACAGTGAGGAAAGAGAATGATACTGTATGCACTGATAGGTGCTTTGTTTAGCGCCTAGCGAGTTGCCTTGCGATTAGCGAAGTGAAACGAACATTATAGAATTTTCGCACCCGACCGCACTGTGTGCTTGGCGCCTTTGCTAGTCGTCTCGTAGTGTGGCCACCGTGAATCCTAGCAAGTAATCAGATGATAAGTCACTAGGCTCTAGATCTATGTGCTAAGGCACCTGTCAGTGAGTACGTAGCCTAAACGGTAGGGCGAATTTAACGATTTAAATCTTTGAAGTTAATATTGCACTCAGTATACTATAACATAGTCAAATAATCACAGAAACATTTGTCTATCACCTGAAGATTTACAACTTGGCTAATCTAACTTCATACATAATATCAAATATTATATGTATTAGGATTTGTATGAAACATACCAAAATATCTTTAGTTCGATTTACATAAAGGGTGTAAAAAGATCCTTACCGAAGCCGAAAAGCACTTGTTCTCCCCGTCATTGCGATCATTTTTTTGTTCTAGACCTTACCTGGGAACCTTCTAGTTACGGAGATATTGGGGGTCAAAGTTCCAACTTTTTCACAAGTTTTTTTTTAATTACATGCTTTTAATGTAAGATTTTTACTCCGTACTATTCAATCCATCCATCAGCACAATGGTTTGAGTGCGTTACATTGAGTCCTACCGTAAAACGTGATTTTTTACCCCAAAAAAAAATCCGTTTCCCAGCAATAATTTTTGCGTAAAGTTACTTATATAGTTAGATGTACATAATGCTTGGTTGACGGCTTCGTGAAGGGTCTGTTTACACCCTGTAGATAAACTCACGTCTTTATTCCACGGGGAATATCTCCGTAACTAGAAGTTTCCCAGGTAGGGTCCAGAACAAAAATCGCAATGGCGGGGAGAACAAGTGCCTTTCGGCTTCGTGAAGTGTCTTTTACACCCATTACATAAACCAACATATAGCATTACAACATAGTCCTATTTGCATAATTAAAGTTCACATGAATAATAATATAACAACAATAATATCAGAACATTCACGTCTTAGCATGTCTTCTAATTTTGAGCCAGAGAGGCATCCGTTAATTAAAAATAATATAAGTTTTCCAATTTCTCCTACTTTCTTATTGCACACAAAACAACAAAAATATACATACAAATTGCAATAACATAGCTTATGTACAATGGCGAGCTTAACCCAGAATTGGGTTTTCTTACAGCAAACCAAATTTCGATAGCGAATTAATTAATTTTTCTTTCTATAATACTATCAACAAACAAGCAAAGGACATATCACACTGACACCAATAATTGTGCTTATTATTACAAATTACTCAGACATTCCCAATTTTTCTAAAAAATAAATATATTTTGAACACATTTTCTTAAGATTTCAGTTAGGAATACATTAATTTGGCTTTTTATCAGGTCTCACAGTGTAACAGGATAATAAGTTGTCCTATTTATTTAAATAAGACAACCTAGGTGAATAAAACAATAGCTGGCCTACGGGCCTCGTAACAGGAAAACAATTCCTATCATAGTTACACACTAAAGATAGCCACACGTTGTACCATGACCATGACACATTGCAAATAAAACATTGCATTCATTTTATTCTTAAATAAATAAAACATTGCATTTATTTTATTCCGTTGCCAAGTGGCAAAAACGGTTGTTCAAAAGTGCATGTAAATGTAATGCTTTGAGTTATAAAAGTTCCATAAAGAAATTTATAATCCTCTTCAGAAAAAAACAAAAAAAACCCAAAAATTCGTAAGTTTCTTGTGGAAAACACACATGAAAATCTTAAAACATTTTCTAAAAAAAAGATTTTTCATATAATACAGGGTGGAATGGACACCAATGCGAAAACGGTTACCACCTATTCAGTACAGCAGTTCCACCCCATATATTCCATGAAAAATCTTGTTTTACCAACATTGAAATTTATTGTCCTTATGATAACAACCTTTCACACCTGCACATAGATGGGGACGGGCCCGGTCTCCACAGGCCTGCGGTCCAGATGCACCCTGTTCCTCATCAGCTTCAGACTGTTCTCAGTCACCTTCATGCAGCCTCGGACTAGCAGACCTTCTAGCTTTGGACTATGGTTTGCTAGCGCCCTGGAAATGAGTGGAAATGTTTTTAATTAATTTGTAGTTTGATAAAATATTAATTGTAGATGCATTTTGGGAAAAAAAATTCTTCATTGTAACTTAAATGGCGAATTAAACGACTACAATATAGTTCTAAAGATTTCATCTATCTAGGTCTAAAAAATTATATAAACCGAAGCCATGTAAATGAGACTGAATTTTACTTAACTGGTGCTCATACATTTAACATTAGAATGAGTCTGTTTACAAGATTACAACCTTCACAAGTATAATCAAGGTTATTCTCAGAATATAAAAAAAAACTAAATAACTAATACTTTTAATAATAACATAATAATTATCTTCACCCAATTACAACACATCTAATAATTTATATTAATAATATTGAAACTGAGTCCTCTCTCCTAACGTTGCTATGCCCGACAGGGTCCATATTGTACTTTTAACTGTTACACCATCTATGTTACATATGGAATGCAATAAAGAATTGAGTATTGAATATATATTTTTTTTAAATTTTTCATTATGGTTTTGGATCCATAGAAAAAACATGTTGTTGAGTAGAGACAAACAAGGATCGGTCATGCATGATAAAAATATTTGCCAGTAAGATACCATTTTAAGAACTAAGAGAAATTAACTTTATACATACTTAACACCTTTATCTGATATCTCAGTACATCCACTGAGGTTCAGAAGCTTCAGCTTTGTGCTGTATTTGGCGAGGGCATACAGGCACTTATCTGACACCTGCTTGTTCCCCTCAAGGTTCAGAGTCTTCAAGAGACGGAACTTCTTCACAAATATCAGGATGCAGCTTTCAGAGATTGTGACACAGTATGATAGGTCTACGTCCTCCAGCAGGCACTGATGCAGCGCCAGCGCTTCAACAGCCCCCGTCGTCAACCACGCACATCGCCCCAGTTTCAATGTTTGTAAATTATTACAGTATAATATAACTGGCTGAAGACATTTTGCAGACACGTTTTTACACTGACTCAGGTTCAAAGATACCAAATTATGGTTCCTCATCAACATTGGTATTAAATCGTTATCAGTAATAGACGTGCAGCGACTCAAATTTAACACGGTCAGCCTAGTACACGTTATTGCGAGCACCTGAAACAAATATTTTATTTTGACAATTTTATTGCCCCGAGGCGCATTAAATTACTTTGAACGGGTCACTTACATTAAACGTGTGAGGCGAGAATCCCTTGTTCATCAGTTTTAACGATTTTAGCTTCGCAAAGTACATATTTATGATTTGTAAGCAGGTTTTAGAAACACATCGAAAAATAAAACAATCTTTGAGGGATAAATATGGTAAAACATGTGATACTAATATATCTTCCCAATATAAATCAAACAACTGTGTTTTCCTCTTCATGTTTATTTTGATTTATTGTAATTTTTGCGAAAAATTGGATCGAGTTTTATACCTTCTGTCTGTCAGACAATAACAAAACCAATTTTCTAGCATTTAATTTGGTTTTTCCTTTTCGTTCCATATAAGACAGAAGGAGATACCTACATTTGTCAACAAGAGACAAATGCTCAAGATCAAGACATTGTATTAATGGAACACTTTGATATAATTGACATTTGCATGCGTTTTATTCTTGCGATTGTGTGATTAAGACATTTTATAATACGTTTAATTATATCCCTTTATTATAATTGCACAGTTAAATAATAAAAAGCAAGTTTTCAACAAGGCGACGTTTTTCTCTATTTATATTTAAAATTTTTTGCCGCTTAATTTTGCATTATCATTGTGCATGGTATAGTGACATTTTTCTAACCATCATGGTTAGGTCTACGATAAAAACCGAATAATGCACTTTAGCTGTACCCTGCCTGCCGGCAGCAGGCTACAAAACTCCAGGAACACCAAGCAATCTGGAATAGGTTAAGTAGGTAGACACGGCACGACAAAATCATTACTTTTGTAGCCAGTTTATGTTATACCTAAATACTTAAAACATCTACCGCTTGGTAGTGTACCTTGGTACGTGTCGTGACTCCCTGTTCCGCACATCACCCCATAAATCAAATAATGACATGTCATTGGGCGCGAAATAGCATGTGTACAATGTAATCATGTACGGTCAACAAAACACTGGAAATGCACTTTCCTATCATTAGAGCGATAACTTGTGATTTACATAATTTCATATTATTGAAGATGTGTGTTATGTGAATACCTACCTACCTACCTACTACCTACTACGTAGGGTACATTTTGATGCCGAATAAGGGGCTGGAAGATTTTGAATGAAGTTTCTCTCTCTAGTCCGCCCAACTTCCGCCATTTTCTTTTACCTGTATACCTGTAGCTGTATTAATCAATAGGTGGTATCAATGCAAACAGGTTTTTTAAGAGACAAAATCTTATAAAGCTTCACGTTATAGGAATAAAATATGATAACAATAAATATTCCCTCTCAGCCACCGAGACCTATAAGTATTTGGATATGTCGGAAGCGTTGGGCATCAATGTTGCTGACATTAAACAATCATTGAGGGAGCGTTTCTTTGGCCGCCTGAAAAAAGTAATGAATACTTAATCTTTTATAATGATCACTCTTATCTTTTGTAGTGATCAATTTTTTAGGAATTCTTCGGTTACGTCGTAGTTTAGGTTTAGAAGATTAGAAGGAAGGAGCGAACAGTCTTTTTGCAATTAAAGTTTGTTAAGCAGTAAAGTCTGAAATCGCCAACCCGTCTTGAGCAAGCGTGGTGATCAATGCTCGTGCCTTCTCTGTATGAGAAGAGGCCAAGATTGAGAGCAAACTTTTTTATAAAAGCTGCGCGTGCGCGTGTAGTGTAGGTAGAATTGTGCAGATTAGGCCTTTGCGGCGTTTGGAGATTTTTTTGAGTGGTGTTCATCGGTGTTTGGAGAAGGACTATAATTATGTGAAATTTATTGTTCCCTTACATTAAGTACGCTATATGATCGATATAGATCGATAGTTGGGGAGAGTATCGGTCTGATCGTAGCCACTTTCAAAATAGCTCTGTGTGCGACCTCCAGAGAGTTAAGTATACACTACAACACTAACACTATAACACTAAGTAACACCTAATTCAATGCTTACTGCCCGTTTTCACCAACACTAACTGACAATACGATCGAGATTCTTAGAATATCTATATCACAAGCCACTTCCCCGTTGCTATGGAAAGAATTTCTATGTCTTTGTCTTCGTAGGAACTCGAGTCTACAGGTCGCCCCATGCTCGGGCAGAAGACATGTCGAGTTGTATAGAAAGAGCTTTGTAGCTTTGTGTTTTTTATTGTTTTGTTTGTTTTTCTACCAAGAATTAGTTACGTTACTTCTCCTAAAGAAGTTACAGTGACAAAAATTCTGATTCCTATGTGACGTATTTTAAAAGAAATTAGCTTTCATTACTTTTCCATGCTAAATCTCCGCATATAACGCGACCATAAGTTGTCAATGGTATTGAGCTGTGAAAAAGATGTACACTCGTGCACATAAATAATAATAAATGGATGTCGGAATAGTAATCACAACAGTTCAATATCTATAATTTTTATACAAACTGTGTACCTAGGTACATATTAAGAAAAAAATTACTTATCGTTACCCATGGTCTGTGATACCTTTGTTAATGACGTTGGTAGGTAGGTATTCGAATAATTATTTTTCTGTACTACTGTTTATGTTATTATATGAATATCATTAGAGAGCGATAGATATTCCTAATTTATTTCCTTCCTACTAAGTAATTTACCGTTGCTGCCTGCAGCACCTAAGTATTAAAAACCTTATTTAGGTACTGCAGTAACAACATGTTGCTAATAACGTAAGTATAAAAGGATTACATAAGTAATGGTTATGTATTTTTTCAGTACCTGAATTCGATTTTATCAAAGGAGAATGGGCTTCGAAGTATAGGCATCTGCCCCAAGGTCCAATACCCATAAGATGTACATAATTGAAAAGAGCTTTTTAAGGAGAACCTTCACTAATAACACGACTTTTGGCAATTCGCAGTCCGTTCAGAGTTATTGAGCTAAATAGGTGACTATTTGAGCACCGAAGTGAAGGTTTTCTGGGAAATCAATAGCAATAAGATTTATACCATTGGAGTGAGCTTTTCTATGAGAACTTTTGCCACTAACATAACTTTTGCTAATTCGCGGTTATTTTTTTCTTAATACGTGCACAGTTTGTATAAAAATTATAGATATTGAACTGTATTACTAATTAAAAGTAATGAAAGACATGGGCGTACCCAGCATTTTCTAAGGGGTGGGGCAGAAGTAAATAATCTAAGTAGTAGGAAATTAAAAATGCTTTTTATTTACTGACGGATACGTTTTATTGACTGCACTACACCATTTCAATAATAACATGCGAGGGTTCTGGCTAAATCTAGCTAAAATTTCGTTTTCAAATGTATGTTGTGTTTCCAGAACCCTCTTTCTACGCACACTCATCATACAGAGGCCGACAAGTTTTTATTTTAATGTGAAAAATGTTAAAGTACCCAAATTAATATTTAATTGTCATTATATTAATTTTGCTTAAAAATTCTTAGCTTCGGGTCAGAGAGCAGGGTGGGGCAAGTGCCCCACCTGCCCCACCGTGCGTACGCCCATGATGAAAGATATTTTTTCTTAAAATACAACACAAGGGAATCTGAATTTTTGGTCACTGTAACTTCTATAGGAGAAGTAATTTTTGTATAAATTTGGGAAGAAATCACAGAGTTTTTAATAGGGAAATCTCGAAATGAAAATTGAACACCGTGACTACCGCCGCCCCACCAATGGCATGGTATATCTCGTAAACTACCGAAATAATACTTTTGAATTTTGGGCACTAATTTTATCTTGCAGGGCAGTAATTTTCTATGCAGGTTTGAGGAAACACATGAAAAAGTCATTCAATGGGATTAAATGAACTTAGAGGGTTGTATTGATGATTTGCATGATTATAACCAGTGATCGGAGTAGGTAGATTGATTTTTGGTACTTGTATCATAAATGCACACAGAAAGAATAACATGGATAAGCCATTTTTCCGGAAAGTAATTCCGGTATTTCCGGATTCAATTAAATATTGTTAATGTTGGTAGTGATATTATTACTACTCAATTCAAAATTTAAAGGAAGGTATCAAAACTAAATTAATTCATTATTTATCTGTTGAATAATAAAAACAAACACACCAATAATCCACCAATTCCGGAGGAATGTCCATAGTAATATATACGTTTCGGATCAATGACCCCAGTTCAATCTACCTACTCCGATCACTGATTATAACTCTGTAAAGCCATATTTGTTACGGTCGCGAATCATTTTAATCAACATACAACCTGACACAGACATACAAATTAAAAAAAAAATTAAGACATTTTAAAATCGCGGGTTATCTTAGCGCACCCTCCATAAGCGTACCCACATTCAGAATTACTATTTTCAATGACAGGAAAAATGGTCAAAAATTCTTCATTTCTTCTTGGAACCTTACTCTGCTGTTAAAATAGAAGGCTACTCATACTAACTCTTGTGTTAATTAAACGAAGAAGGATAATAATTCATGCACCAGCCGACAAAGTGAGTTCTAGGAACAATACAAATTATACGTCGATATCTTGATGTATAGCCATTTACAAATTAATTTAATAAATGACAGCAATTTATGCAATGTTATTAAAATTAATGTATCCCATTAACTCTTGGGTATACGCAGAAAGCGAAACTAAGTGTTGTAAAAAAAACGACTATCCGGGCAGCTGCACGGATATTTCCAATTTTCGGGATTGCCAAGCGATCGTGGCCATGATGATGATCATCATCAGCTTACACCAGTTCACTTCTGGACATAGGTCTCTCCACGCACGCCACTTACCTCGATTCTCGGCGACTCACAGCCAGCTGCTACCAGCTAATCTGTGGAGATCGTCACTCCACCTGACGGCATCCTACCTTAAGCTTGTCGATTGGTGGTCTCCACTCAAGAGCACGTCTGCAGCAAAGGTCATCTATTCTACAGCTAATACGGCCTGCCCTTTTTCCACTGCAGCTATCGATAACTTTAGTTCACCTCATTCGAGATTTTATCCCTCCGAGAGACTCCAAGCGACCTTAGTCATATCTTACTAATCAAGAGACTTCTCTTCTACAATTAGGACTGCCACTTCTGGGACACAGGCCTTCTATCTATGAAAGGGTATGAGCTGTAATCCACCAAGCAAGCCTAGTGCGGGCTGGTAAACGTCTCATGTCTTCGAACTTTTGGTTCTAGGACATCCACTACCCCTTCACAAAGGCATGGTCATCCCATCGCCTTTTTGATGTCAAAGTTGCGGTGCTCGATTGATTCTAGCAATGTAAGGACTAGCTGTAGCGGTTTCATCCGACGCTCGGCTCTTAATGGTCGTAGCTTGATGTTTAATAACCTTCGTCGGGAATTGGGCTATAAAACGTAAAAAGATTTTTTCAATTCCGACTTTTAGTTCCAGAGATTATTGCGTTCAAATAAACAAATTCTTCAGCCTTATTATACTAAGGTGTGGTCATATTTCAGGGTGTGATTCAGACCATCAAACTGCACAACTTTCTCCACGGGATAACCAACGAAATGGCGAAAAAAAAAGCAGAAAGAAATTGGAACATCTGTATCATATTTTTCACAGATATTGCCAGCGACTGTACTAACTATGAACATAATGTACAGCACATATGTATAAGCGTGATTGCGATTTAGCGTAATTTATATACTAGATACGATTGCTAGAATCAATCTGTTGTTCCGTGTCCTCTTAGAGAAGCGCGTGTCTGACTGTAAGTATCATAATACTATGTAATTTCTTCAATGTATCAGATAAAAATAACTCACTTTATGTATTTTTTCTCTATGCTTTTGTTCTGGCCTTGGATTGTAAAAGAAAAACGCAAATACAGGGCTACCTCAATCGCATAACTGATGCCCAATTGGAATTGATTAGATGGAATTTTGACTCTTCAGTTATTTTTTATTGGTGCAATTTTCCAACAATATTTTACCATAAATCATTGATAAATCATTTATTCATAAATCATTGAACATTTACAGTACTTGTGAATATAAAATCAAGTCCGTCACTTTATTATTATGTCTTAGCTTATTTATATCGGATTTAGCCAGAGAGAACGCAAACGTGAGATGAACAAGGAATACTCATTTTATGTCGAATATTGACTAACCTGGATCTTTCGCAAAAAAACAGTTGTTTCATGAAATCAAATTGTTTCAGTTTTCTCAGAGTAGTCAGGAAGGAAACTCCAACCTTTAATAGTTTAAAAAAATGCAAAGCTGACGTGTTTTAACAATTACTAATTATTAAATCAAATATCATTTCAATCCAGATGGCACTATGGGTGTACATAGTGTGCGTGCTGGTAGCATGCGCATGCACGTTGCTGTGGTGCCTCGAGCGACGCGAGCGCAGGAAGTTCCGCGGCCTGCCCACCTACCCGCTGCTGCCGTTCATCGGCAACATGCACCAGGTATTAGGGGATGGTAGCCGTGAGTATAGAACTGAAAAATTTGTTTATATCAGCTGAAAAAAGCATAGCAAAACAAGCATTTACTTATCTTTACCCCAGTACGGCAAAGCCAAAAGGAAGGGGGTAATGACCCACAAGCAACCTTATAAGTATAACGACAAGTTTAAGGATCGCTTTGCTTCTCACAGGGATAAACCAGGGGTACAATGAATTATGAAACGTGTCCTTAATTTTTATTCACTCCACAGACTTGTTCCAACATTTAGATAGGATAGGACAAATATGTGAGAACTCCATGTTGCCTTTCGTGCTCTGGCTGGGACCCTGTTCTATTTTGGGTGAGTATTTTTCTTGAAATTAAGAGATCCGCAGGAGAAGCGAGGTGAAGGGAAGAAATGCCAAACTTAGGTGGCAGTGGCTATTGTACATTGGTCGCTGATGGGAAAGATTCTATTGTACCACGATCCGGAAGGCGCAGCATTGCAAGGCCTTCCACAATAGACCGATGGGCTGGTGAAAGCCGCGGGAATAAGCTGGATCCGAGAAGAACTGGTCCGTTTAAGGAGGGTAAGGGTAGGCCTATGTCCAGCAGTGAACGTCTGTAGGCTGATATGATGATGATGATCTTCTTGAATGAGATTATTTAAATTACCCTTCTAATTTCATTTTACCCCTGTATTTTGATAATCTGTTTTCTGCAGTGACTCAAGACCCCGACGACGTGAAGACGATCACTAATGCGTTCATTGAGAAGCCCTACTACTACGGCTTCGGGAGAATCTGGCTTGGAGATGGGCTTGTCACCGCACCTGGTGAGCAGTACCTACAGGTGTCCGAGATTCATCAACACATCGAGTTTAAGAAGGAAACTGACACAGATATGTGTGACAAAACTGAAGTTATCCGCAATTCGACGGTCCGAATTGCCACGGCCGATAGCTTTCAGTTGGGCCAGGACGAAGGCCAAACTTTAAGGTCAACGCGAGAGTACCTAATTGCAAAATATATAAATACAATGAAATACAATTAGCAGTAGGACTTATTTAGGTTGTTATTTTTATGCTTGATAAAATAATCTTTTTCATAAATTCGATCGTGCCGGACAGGTAACGTATGGAAGCACAACATCAAGAAGTTAGCAGGCACATTCACCAGCTCTGTAGTGGCCGGGTACCTCGGCGTGTTCAACGCGCAGGCGCACAAGTTGCTGGAGAGCCTGAAGACGGAGGTGGGGAGGGAACCCTTCGATGTCATTCACAAGTACCTCGCTTATACGACGCTGGAGGCTATTTGTCGTAAGTTGGGAAGCTTCTAGTTTTAAAAGTTCTGAAAAAAACCACTAATGACGGCGTCAACGACTACAAGGACCTTTTGGAATTCGAATGAGGTTTACAAGCGGACGCTGTAAGGAAACATCTTGAAATGGTTTTGTAAAATGTATTGCATAAACAAGATGTGATGTTTGTTTTGCCGTCAAAAGATCCTTGAGTTTTTCTTTTACAACGTAAAGTAGATGTAGGTTTTCAATTTAGTTTTACCTAGTATAGAATTCTTGAAAGTAGTACTAGAGAATCGTTTTCACTACAGGAAAAAATGCAAAAAATGATCGCGATGGCGGTACGAACATGTGACACTCGGCTTCGTTAAGTACCCTTTCACACCCGTTTTTTGGAAAAATTAAGACGCCAAGCGTGGGCGAAACAAAACGAGTATGCTAGGATGTAGCAGGTGGCGTACATAGGAAAAAGGCGTGACTTTATGTATGATGTATGTCATCATTATTTCTCCAGAAACTGCTCTAGGAGTATCAAAGATCTCAGAGAGCATAGTGACGACGGAGTACTACGAGGCTTTCAACCGGTGCCTGGAGTTGATCATGCAGAGAGCTCTGAACGTCCTGGTGCACCCTGACGCCATCTACCGGCTCACTCCCGCGCACAGGGAGATGACTAAGTGTGTCGCTGTGTTACATCATGTGTCTGATACCGTAAGTGGAATGAGAGACTTATTTACATAGAGGTATTTGATAGTAAGTAAGTTATATGGTCATTCAAAGTTGAACTTGTGGAAATCGTAGGAATTTAATTGCCTAAATTGATACTGATAATTCATCATCTGCCTAGCCTTTTCCCAACTATATTGGGGTCGGCTTCCAGTCTTAACCGGATGCAGCTGAACACCAGTATTTTACATGAAACGACTGCCTATCAGACCTCCACAACCCAGTTAGTACTGGGTAGTACGATACCCCTTGGTAAGACTGGCTGTCAGACTTTTTTGGGCCACTGACTACCTAACGACTGTCAAAGATCTATAAATGACACCCGGGACCAACGGCTTAACGTGCTTTCCGAGGCACGGAGGACACTCAGTATGTAATGGGTGATGGTCACCCATCCACAGACCAAACTAGGCAACCACGGCTTAACGTAAAGATCGACCCGAGCGGCTGTTATTATTTAGCCACGAGCTCCTCTAATTGATACCGATAATTGGTACCCGTAAAATGATTTTCAGTTAAATCATAATCAAAATGCCACTAACCTAACATAACACTAATTAAACATTATTGCAACAGGTGATGAAACAGAGAAAACTTGAACGAAAGAACACAATGAAAAGTAATATTGGAGAACACAGTAATGGTAAGAATAACGTACTTGAACTAGAAAGGTATGCGTTCGATAAAGTTTTTTGTTGTTTGGAATTGGAAAAAAGAGTTGTTTCTCTAATTCTAATTTTGAAATCATGGTAAAACAAAATAGGTTAGCTCGTCCATGGTAGTAACAGCTCTTTATTACATGTAATCAACGCGTGTTCGTATTTCCGAAGAAATACGATGTTTGCCGAAGCGTCCAGGAAATTTGTATACTATACATTTTTTTTTAATGCCGATCATGTCTGTGGAGTTTCACAAGGCAATTTAATTTGACCTTATATATTAAAGATGCCAAAGAAGGTCCAAAGTTCAAAGCCTTCCTGGACATCCTGATGGACCTGAGCGAGACCGACCCCAGTCTGACGGAGCAGCAGATCAAGTCAGAGGTGGACACCATCATCGTTGGAGGGCAGGAAACAGTTGCATCCACCCTATTCTATGCGCTGCTGATGATAGGGTGCAAGCCTAGGATACAGGAGAAGTTGTATGCTGAGTAAGTACATTTTGTGTAGACGGTAGTGTGGCCAATGATGCCCAGAGGAAGTCTTTTTCTTTCGGAGTAAGATTTCGTCAGTAGCCTTCAAAATTCTTGAAAGAAAAATGCAAATTTAGGTTGACCAATTCCAAGCTTGTATCGACATACCTTACGCAAACATACATATTATATGCAGTTTATAACAGTCCTACTGCTGGGACGCAAGACTCCTCTCTATGAGAAGGACTGGGTTATAATCCACGAAGTGGCCCAGCGCGAGTTAGTGGATATAAATGCTGCAAACATCACATCATCATGTTGTTTATTTTTCACTAAGTTATGCAAAAGTGATTCTGATGCCAGTAACTCTTCAGGTTGAGGAGTATATTCGGCGACCGCAAGCGTGCAGTGAGCAAGGAGGACCTGGCGCGCATGGAGTACTGCGAAGCTATCATCTACGAGACGCTGCGACTGTACCCGCCTGTACCTGGTATCTTGCGATACGCTGACAAGGACCTGCCGCTGAGTGAGTCAAATAAATGTGGGATAGCATAAAGACTTATGTCACTTCGGTGTGGAAGAGATGGTGCTATACAGGGCATCTAGCTCCATCTCTTTCGCTCACTGAAGTAAGAGATGAGGTCATAGTAGGCCTGGCTTGCTGCGTAGTTTGGTAGTTTGTAAAACTGCGTTTGTGATTATTTTTATTTTGTAAATCACACAAATCTTGTCGAGTTTTATGCGTGACTAGCACTTTGCCCGCGACTTCGTCCGCGTGGGTTACGTACTTTCCTCTAAAAAATTCGAAATTTTCCATACAAACAAAATTCCCCCTTTTCACCCCCTTAAAGGTTAAATTTCCAAAAACCCCTTCTTAGTGCTCCCCTACATTATAATAGGAAGCCGTGTATAAAATTTCACATTCCTAGCCCCAGTAGTTTCGGCTGTACGTTGATATGTCAGTCAGTCAGTTCTCCTTTTATATATATAGATAAGCAGAAGACCAGATTTTAGATTGTTTTAAGCTTTCACGGTTTACAACTAAACATATACTGTCACTTACGGGATATCTTCCGTGATTGTTCATTATTTCGAGCTCCCGATATTAATAAATATAATAAAATCTAAACTTATTAGTTTAGATTTTATATTGTGTTTTCAGGATTCGTTCCATAGTTAAACTAGTTGTAGTACAACGATCCTTTAAGGGGGAGGCGCCAGCGTAGCCCGTGAAATTCAAAGACTATTTCATGGAAAAGTTATACAATGGGATTAAATGAACTTAGAGGGTGGTATTGATGATTTTAATGATTATAACTCTATAAAGCCATATTTGTTACGGTCGCGAATCACATTTTAATCAACATACAACCTGACACTGATCTGCAAATCAGGCAGTAGCCCACCAGACACAATACCCATCCGGTTGGAGGATCTACTCTTTTCAAAGAAGGATGAGGAATTTCACACCCTGATCCTTAAACCTCCATAGTATAACTCTGTGTTAATTTATTCGTGACGTTTTGATTTAAATAGGATCTTACACTTCAACAAATACCTCGTAACTTTGTTTATTTTATTTGTGGTCCCAAAATACTGCTAAAAAATAATCATTGCATTTATAGGTGTAATCCGGGACCGCGGTCCCGGTCCCAAAAGCCCCTCAACCCGTTTCTTCGAATAAGGCATTGTTTCTTGGTTTTAGAAAGCTTCACAATCCCAAAAGGTACAGCTTGTGGTATCAACTCGTGGGGCGCTGGCCGCTCAGTCCGGGTGTGGGGACCGGATGCGCACCTCTACAGACCTGAGCGCTGGTTGGAGGACCAGCCCCCGGCCACACCTGCTGGTTTCCTTGCCTTCAGTTATGGGAGACGAGCTTGTATTGGTGAGTTGATCCACTGCACCGGGAAAATTAGAAAGCCTTTGATTTGGTCCCACCAGGAACCAAACGTCGTCGCATCCTGAGCTTGGTAGTAAGTCCTGCTAACTAACCGACCGTGTGTGAATACAAATACGACAGAAGAAGGACGGAATTATGGGCACAACCTTTCCAAAAAGCGCGAATACCTAAGTACAAGGATCGTAATAAAGAACATCAAATGAATCGCTGTGTAATAATCTAGACGCAATGATCATCGATAATGTTTTAAAAATCAAAGAATTTCATAACCTACGAGTATGTCCTCCTGGAAACTAGAAACATTAGGCGACGATCAACGACGACGTTCACCGATTTCCTTAATTAAGCGACGTATGATAAACACGTCAATTTTAATGACAATGATTTAGTAGTAAACGATGATGCTTCAATGATAATAACTACTTATTAATTCCAATAACACACCATATTCGTATTGAGCCAGATGTTAAGATTAACTCTTGGCCACGGCTCAAGCGACCCGCATCTCGTAACAATGACTGCTGTGAAAACAAAGGACCATGGGTAATTTTCTATGACATCTGGGCGTAAGACCAACAGCATTAAAATATTTTATCTCAAATAACTGCTTATTATAATATTACTTCACTTCATACTAAAACTTTTTCAACTACAAATACTTCATTCCATAATGCAATTCTGATTTTATATCAAAACTAATAATACACCTAGATTAACAAGAGGGTTTCGGTACACAGCCTTTACCGTCCTTAGTTGATTTTAGGACTTCGCCGGCTTAATTGGGATTAATTACTGTGTACTTAGCTTTGGCAAAATGTTCTCAACGTGACCTGCTTTAAAGACAAATTACTGTTTTAGTCATATCTTCGACAAAATACAGGAAATTCTAGTAAAAACAATTGGCTCTATCTTTGGTATCTGGCGACTTAGGTACTTGTCACAATAAAATGAATTGGAGTACTTATTATGAGATATGATTTGAGATGTATTTCAATTCTGTTGGACTTACACCCATTCTGACCAAAACCCTTTAATTTAGTAAATTATTTAGAGCATGGAACTGCAGGAGTCTCCGCCACGCGCCTTGCGGACCTACGGTACTCACTCGGAGGAAACCAAGTACCACGCACGCGTGATTCTTGACGCAAGTCGCGTCGCAATTCGCCTCATCCGAAGCCATAAACGGGTAGATCCTGTAATACGAAATTAAACACTCTATAGATAGTTTTCGCCAATCCTTACAGAGAAAAGGCGTGAGCTTTTGTAACTTACGGCTTTTGACAAATTTTCTCTATCTTATTCATCAGGTAAGAAGTACGCAATGGCGCTCTTGAAGACAGTGCTGGCCCATTGTGTAAGGGAGCTGGAGATTGTGTCAGAGGCTGACAATCTGAAACTGAAGGTGGAATTAGCACTGCGACCAGTGTCCGGTCATCTCATACAAGTGAGACTTCGGGAGACGAAGACGTAATCTTTGATATTGACACTGGGATCGAGAGCGATAACAGAGAAAATGAAAATTATGTGTTGATAAATTTAGATGACGACAGATGGTGTCTCAGTTGTGATATTAGTTAGAAAAAAAAAGCGTTAAGAAGTGCGTTCATTAAAATGGCTTACCATGTCATGAAAGTACAAAATGCGTTTTTTTAACCTATCTTATTAAGAAACATATTGTTGTGTGTTAGTTAACAAACGTAATTCTAGTCATCATCATCATCATCTTCCTGCTCTCGTCCCGTGTTTCTTGGGGTCGCCTCACGGTTTTTTTCTTCTATTTTCCAAAAGACATTCAAATATTTACGAGCGATAAACGGGACAAGACAAAGAAAATCGAATACTTGTTACTACTTAGTAACAAATCGGCCTGTCTAGTGTCATACGCCCGCTTGTCAGGTAGCATTTGTATGTCAAAATCGAAAATGCTCAGAATCAAAATTTTTGGATGAAAATATTCCCAATGTCCGCTCTATAAGTCTTTTAAATCTCTTTGGTCCTCACGCAATCCATCCATATTTTCTCAAGTCTCCCTCTCCCTCTCCATCCATCTACATTTAGTAGTTATATAATTTTTTTATTACCACTCTCTGAGTCACAAGTTCTTTCCCCCCATAATCACATGTCAATACTACTTCGTATCAACTTTTCTATATAAGAAACCACTTTATAACTTTTACAAGTTAGGTTTACAAATAAATAACAAGAGACAATTATCAATTCTTAGCTTCCTCAGGCACTGTATCTCAAGACTTCTCCATCATTAAGGCAGCAACATCGTCTACGTGCGATCCTCTAATCGTGTCTAATCCTGCTAATTGACAGCGGCCACTGTTGCGATCATTAGACGCGGGACACACGGACTTCGAACGGAGTGTTCACGTACTTCTGCCCTAATGACGTAGCTTCGATAGCAGATAGTTTTTCTTAAGTCTGCATCACGCTTAAAGTCACTTAACTGGATTTGGAGAACGGGATATGGAGGAAATGTGGTATCGATTATTACTTTTAGTGAAAAAATAAGAGGGTACTGTAATTGGCCTAAAATTCAGATAGGTTTTTTTACCTTCATTAACAGGTATAGGGATTTAGGTTAAACATTGAAGGACGGTATTATTTTTAAAACTTAAATTACAACTTTTACAATACAAGAATATTTTTACGAAGTTTTTCATCTCATCATTCAGAAAGAGTGGCCCCAAAATACTGCTTTAGGGGATACCCTGAGCGATCATAATAGAATAGACATTCCTATTCTAACTATTTATTCCATAAAAAATGGTACGAATAATAAACCCTGTACGCAGCACTTATGCAAAATAGAAGAGGTAAGTAATCTCTAGAAAACGTATCCTATCATGATAACCTCCATCTCAGTTTGATGTGCACTCAATAGTTCCTGTTCACTAACACTAATGTAACGGTAATGCGCTTGTCACCGCAGGACGCGTGTTTAAGCCCTAATAGCATGTGTAACGTACTCGTAATCCCCAACTAGACGGGTCTAACTAGCCGAATCCACCCGAATATAGCCGAATCAGGCCGAATCCAGCCGTTACTCTAATTTATTAGCGAGCGCCATGTTTGTTTCAGTCTGCATTTGTTTGGAGCTAATCACACCGTGGTTTGGGTTGTATTGTGAAACGGAGATTGCGTAACACACACACAATCACAGCGCATCAAATGCTTTTTTGCTTTTTTGAATGTATCAGTGAGCGGAATTTGGGTAACTGAATAATGCCACATGCTTATTTGAACTTTTTGCCGTTGATACGCTAAATATTTTATCCTGCCTCAGCGTCTGCCATTTTTTTTCTCTGGATGCAATTTTGTCAATAAAATAAAATGGCGGACTGTTCGAAATGCCAGGCGACATAATAAAATATTCAAACCCCAGTCCTGCAAAATCTTTCGGATTGCGATAGAAAGTGTGATACGTCATTAGGACGAGCTGAGCATTTATTTATGTGTTTTAAGACTAACATGCCTGTAACCCATTGTTAGGCCGATATTATGAAGTTATGTGAAAATTGGTATAGTTCAACTAAACTAATTATCAAAGTCGGATTGTATTACTCAGAAAATTTAACATTTAACATTGTCAGTTTTGATTGCCTGACCTACATGGGATATTTTTTGTATACAGGGTGTAAACGGACCCTTCACGAAGCTGTCAACCAAGCATTCTGTACATCAAACTAAGTAACTCTACGCAACAATTATTGCTGGGAAACGACTTTTTTTTTGGGGTGAAAAATCACGTTTTGCGTTAAAATTCAATGTTACGCACTCAAAACTTAGTGCTGATGGATGCTTTGAAAAGTAAACGGGTCATGGAGTTAATTAAAGTAAAGTTAAAACCTTAAAAAGTGGTTTAAAAAAAAACTTGTGAAGAAATTGGAACTTTGACCTTCAATATCTCCAGAACCCGTGGTTTCCCAGGTATTGTCTAGAAGAAAAAAATGATCCCAATGATGGGCAGAATATGGTTTTCGTTTTCGTTAAGGGTCTCTTTACACCCTTTATTCATCTTTGTGTCTTAAAATTCGGACCTAAAGCGGAAAATCAGAACCTTTAGAATGTCTTTTTAGGGTTCCGTAGCCGAATGGCAAAAAACGGAACCCTTATAGATTCGTCATGTCTGTCTGTCTATCTGTCCGTGTACGTCACAGCCACTTTATTCCGAAACTATTAAGACTACACAGTGGAAACTTGATAGGTAGATGTATTCTGTGAACAGCTTTACGATTTTGATACAAAAAAAAGAAAAAAGATTAAGGGTTTAATTAACTCCCCAGAAATGGAACTGAAACTATAAAACATTTTTTCATCAAATCTATACGTGCGGCGTGTCTAAAGATAGATCTTTAAAAATTTCTCTTTCCTAAAACCATTTTTTCCCAAAGTCAATCGTTAGAAAGATAGACACTTCCAAAGTGGTCCCCCCTCTAATTTCTAAAGTAAGAGGAGGAAAATTCTGAAAAAAAATTTAGGATTGTAGAACATAAAAAACTTTCAACGAAAATTGATTTGAAAAAGTCCCATATCTCAAAAACTAAACATCAAATCTTATTGATTTGATGTTTAGTTTTTGAGATATGGGACTTTTTCATCAAACTGCAGCAGTAACTTTGTTTTGCATTAGCATACTATGAAAAACAAATTTAGTTTGTATATTTTTATTATATTGTTTGGTGCTAGCGAACCCTGTGTGCGTGTGAGTACGACTCGCACTTGGCCGGTTTTTTTGACCATCTGTCGCAGAGGTTTTTCTTGAGTTCTGTGTAACGTGGGACTCGATGACGCATCGACGAAAACAAGGGTCTCGTTGATTAATGTGGGGGTTAGCTAGATCTTTAAAAAAAAATATATTTCGTCTTAGGTTAGGTTATGGTGTGGTATGTTTGATTTGTTCGACCCCCACTCGCTTTTGGCCGAATATTTTTTTGTAACAAGTTCTTAAAGTAAATAAACGCCTATTTAACTTCAACAAAACGTAATAACTCTTCCATAACATACAGAACCGATCTCAACTTAATAAAGTACTCGATCAATCACGGTTAACTTAAACTCGGGTTAAGAGTCACCGCCAAAGAGCTGGGCTAATGACCCGTTAAATTGGCCACAGTTACAGCCTGAGCCAACGAGCGCCGTATAGAACGTGGTCGCACGAGATTACTAGATTGGGTATATCTAGAAATAGCTGTGACCTGTAGAAATGTTGGTTATATAAACAGTTTTTAAAAAAATAGTACTCCTTGACTTTATGGCGCGATTACACTTGGTCGTTAGCCCGAAACTAAGCCTTTTAAGCCACAATGAAAACTTTTTCTACAAAAATACACCCATAAAATATCTTTGGGAAAATGTATATTAGGTTTATTTGAAATTAGAACCTTTCTGTTCTCAAGATATTAATTTACGATGATAATTATTTTAGCAATATTCTTGAAATGCAACGCCGCCATACGTCAATGTTATTTCACATTTGACAGCCGACGTTTCTACATTATATTGTTATTAATTTGGTCAATACTGAGAGTTATTAAACAGTCAGATATTCTCATATATACATAAGGGTATACCATCACGCGCAAATGGACTCATTCGAGTAAGCCCGTCTTCGGACGTGTTGTTCGGTTTCGTGGATCGAATTTATTCAAACTACACGTAATGTAATAAACGCATCGGGTGCCCGAAGACGAGTAGTCTTTCGAGCACCCGAATACGTGCTAACGACCAAGTGTAATTGAGCCATTAGGGTCATTGACAGTCCCTTGTTCTTCATCTTCATAAATATAATTCTTTCGTTCATGTTAAACTAGATTTTGCGCTCAGTTTGCTAGCGTTTAGTTGAGAGAGGTTGACCAGACAGAACTCTGCCATATCGACGGCGTTAGAAATGGGTTCGGACAGGTTCCCAAAGTGCAGATGGAGTGGCACAAAGAGTGGGGCAGGAGGTGGGACATCGTTTCTGTCGTGGTTCCGTAGTCATACTTGAATAACAATCAAATACTGTTTTAAGCTTTCACGAATCTTCCGTGATTCTTGATCACTGTACAATCACGGAAGATATCCCGTAAGTGACAGTATATGTTTAGTTGAATAATAATCATTTAGAACTGTTGCTTTTACCCAAGGATAAAAGGGTGGATATCTTTAATACAAGACTTAGCTAAAATCTCCGGGTCACAAGTTTGGGTCCCCAAAAATTATGTTAATATATGTTCGGAAAAACTCCGCTTGGTTTCGTTCGGTTTCGAACCGAAACGGGAACACGTGGGTAGCACGGAGCACCCCATACGCTAACTAACAAATTTCTAGTTAATTCAGCAAGGTTACTTAGAGCATGCCAATTATAATTGCATTTGGGAAAATACTTGCGATTGCCAGGTGTACCGCAAATTCAACGATCGCAAAATCGATGGCATTCAAAATGTCTGGGGCTATGTAATTACTGAAATGTACGACTATTATATGGCGGCAAGTATCCACTTGGCCGAAATATATATATTGGTTAGCAAATTAAATAGTATTATTTGTCTAGTGGTCGCAAGCGCTAGTGCTGAGCAAGAAGTCCAGGATTAGATTCCCGGGTCGGGCAAAGGGTTACTGGGTTTTTCCATCAGGAAATTCCCAGTAGCAGCCACGGATTCTGGATTGGTGGCCGGTAGCTGGAAATAGGCTCGATCCCTATTACATGGGGCTTAAACTTACCTAACTGGCGAAATGTGGATATACTAGAGGAAAACTTAATAAAACAAATAAATTTTGGGACGAATCTGACATCTTCTGAAGTAAGTGTTCGCGAGCTTTTGATTTAAATTGGAACCAACTGGTTGCCGTCCTGAAGAAAAAATGAAATTCAGAGCGAGCTTATTCCAAAGAAATAAGATTTTAGTAAACCAGAGCGGTAAGAATGACATCGTAGAAGAAGATTATTGGAGGTTCAAAGTTTGCACCTATTGCAAACTTTCTCAAACGATTAATTTCTAGCATGTACCTAATGATAGGGGTTACCCTATCGCTCAGCCTGCTCGAATATGAATGATTGAGTAACCTTTTGCCTAACTAGGTCGTAACTTAGGTCATTATAGAGGCAAGTTAGGCATTAATTGCCGTGAAATACAGGAAATTATCAGTAAAGTTTGTTTCAGTAAGCATCGTAACTTTGAAGCTAAATGACTGTGGGTTTGTTAAAATATAGAAGACAGTTAACTGTTCTTAATTGTATATATTTGAAAGTAAAGTTAGTTATGACAGAAAATTTGAAGAACTCATAATACTTAACCAAACAAATTTAAGATGTATCATACCATCATCTTACTTAAAATTCCGACTTGTAGCATCCAAAACAAATGATAAGATTATAGAAATAAAAATTAAAGCAATAAAAAAAATAACACATTTAAACTTTCTCGAAGTTCAACATTAAAAGAAAAAGATTCTTTGTACTACTTGCAATGTTTCTTTCAACTAAGTTTGCCCCTCGTACTGTATAATTTTCTTTATCTTTTCCACTTAAAAAAGGGTCCGAAATTATGAGTTAAATACGCCCAACGACCTTTTGTACTCTATAGAAGTTTACTCAGAAAAATATTGTTGATGGTTATCAGCAGAGTTTCGTCAAAGTTTTTTAATGTGCCTGATTTTTAACGGCTTCAAAGATGGTTATGTTCCATTACCTATTTATTTCTGGAAGCTTTAAGAGCTAGCTACTTGAATTAAAACTGGTATTTAGTGTTTTTATTCAGGCAGTCGTTACAGTTTCATTGACTTACTTTTTTCAATTTGAAAAGAGAAAACCCGTCAATGGTTACTCAAAAAAAAATACGTTACGCTTTAGATGTGTTGTTACTCATATATTTATTTATTTAAATTTTATGCACGAGTAAAACCTGTACAAAGACGGACTTAATACCTTGGGCATTTTCTACCAGTCTATCTTACGTACCTTTCGTTATTTAATTAAACAAACTTCTCGTAAAAACAAAATAGTTACATAAAAACTTTGTAGACACAACTTAAGTCAACAAACCCTTGATTTTCGTCACTGAACAAAAGCAATGATTATGATATATCAACCCCTTTCCAAACTTCGATTTGAACACGCAGAATATTAAACCAGTTAGAACATAACTGTTATTAGTTTAGTATTTGACCAGGCGTTGCCACGAGCGGGCTGATTGCAGTCCAGCACTATTTACTGACAAATAAAGATATGAAAATCATGGATACTATTCGCAAGTTCGGCCTGGAGTACTGTGATCTGGAGACCATGCTGTGGAATGTGTCTGTCATGCTGAAGGCCCTGGTCCTGAATATTGATGGGAAGAATAAGAAACGTAAGCTTATATTAAATAATGGGTATACAAATACCCCTAACTATTTCTGTAATTATGAAGCGGTCAACGCTGAACTTGCGACAATGGCTTGGTCTGATGTATGGAATTCTATAAATAGTATTAGCGACATGTTGCAAAAATTTTATGATATTCTTATGCCAATTATTAAACTGCATACTCCGATTACAAAACCACGAGATGAATGCTATCCTGTCAGTCATTAAAAAAAAGCTAAATATCATAATATATATAAAAATACGGGAATCCCAGAGATAAAATTACGTTTGAATAACTAAGAATGAGTTGAAGTGAGTTGATAAAAGACTATTATGCTAATTTTAAAAATAATATAGCTGAACATCTGCGTCCCAATCCTAAGCATGTCTGGAGGTACTTAAAACCCACTCCCTGTAAAAATAACACTTTCAGTCGGTGCAAACTTGAAGTAAGAGAAGTATTTGACTACTTGTCTTCTCTAGATTGTGATAAAGGACCCGGGTCTGACTCAATACCTCTTCCCTTCCTTAGAAAATGTGCAGCGAACCTGGCTGGTCCTCTGACTATTCTTTGGCACAGGGCTTATTCCCTGATCAGTGGAAAATAGCGCACAACACGCCAGTCTTTAAATTGAGTCGAGTATGTTTCATACATCATCTGCATTAGACGACGGTAGAGAAGTTCATGCAATATACACCGACTTTAAAAAGGCCTTTGATTTGGTAGATCACGAGTTACTTATTGCTAAATTAGAAACTATAGGCGTTCATGGGTCGTTGCTACGTTGGTAAGAATAGTACTTGAAAAATCGCTCACAACTTAGGTGTATCTCAAGGGTTTTAAATCCAAGCAATATTACATAACATCTGGGTTGTCGCAGGGTACACACTCGGGGCCTCTATTTTTCTTAGTTTTTATAAATGATTTGGGTTGCAAAATTAATTTAGAATATAAACTTGATGCTGATGATTTAAAAATATATCGAAATTTATACAACTAATCCGCTTTATTTATTCAGCTTTAAAAATTAGCTTTAATTTATTAATCATCTGATAAAAGATCTGTTAAATTCTATTTAAAATTGTAAGTCAATTAAGATTAACATTGGGGTTTGATTTAACCTTGGCCAGAAACGTGGCAATGCCACCAGTCTTTTAGGCATATTACCAGATGACAGCCTTTTTAAGGGGTTTTTTGATGATATATTTTAATTCGTTGTTTAAAGCTTAGGTTACTTAGGTGCTAGATCGCTTAGGCGAGCGGGAGGGTGGTGCTGCATCCTGCATCCAGGCCTCAAAACTAGTGTGGAATTAAAACTAAATATTTTGCATAATGTTTAATGTCATGGATTTCCGCAAAGTAACGCCTGTTTCTATAATTTAATTTATTGTTTTAATTTTTTCAGATTTTTTAAATTTAATGTTCTTGTTTTGTTATCAAACCAACTGTTTCATCAAATTCCAGGGATCCCACTAATATTCTACATCGTGGCTGTGTCTGTTGCGCTCGGCTACTTCTACGTGTACCTGGTGTCCATGTCCTGGTTTGTCTTTGTCCGCTGTCCGGCCACCGGAGACCTGCTGGCCGCAATCATTGTCTTCTCTCTGGGGATCACCAGCGAGATCGGGACTGTTAAATTGGTCTATATGTTTATACATATGTGAGTATTGTACTTATGTGTTCAGTGTGAGTGGCTGCTAGCTTGTAAGGTTAGCAGCTGGATAGAAAGGCTGGACAAATTCAGTGGTAAGCAGTTAAAGATAGCTGACTTAATAAAATATTTGGAATGTTAACATAAATTGGAACAATTTTAAAAATTGAAAAATATTTGTTCGGTTTTAAGATTTCATACACATTTATGGTGGAAACTAATAGTGCTTGCCGCAGAATTAAAATAAAACATGTTGTATTTACGCATCTTCGTCGACATCGTTGACGTCGCGCGGCGCTAGGGTGTCTGGTCTAACCTTAGTCGCCACTTACATTGGTAAAGGACAGACGCGAGTAGTAACTACAAGTACAGTAGCGAGTGGCGAAAACCTAGACATTGACGGTTGACTCGGTACTGTCTCATCGATTTACACCACTGTCCTTACCCACCACTGTCTTCTTCGCTAAGCACTTGACCCAAAAGAAATCGGGCTTTTGTAACTAAGCACTTAGTAAAAATAAGTTTTAAATTCTTTAAGACAACATTATAGCTAACTGAGACTAGAATAAGTTGCTATAATCTGGTAGACTGTTTCACAAATTGTTTTCACATATTATTCACAAAGTACAAAACTGCTCTACGTCCGTCTCGTCACTACCTCAGGTCCAGTTGAAAACCAGCGTCGGGCACTAGTTGCCCGGCAGTTTGCTGAACTGGGCCTGCTTGGCGCAGCCGTGAGACACACAATATTATCTACTTTTTTTGTTTTGTTTAGATTTAAGTTTATTTTATTTTATTTCTTTTATTGTATATTGTGTTTTTGAGGCATGTGTCAAATAAACATGTTTTCTTTCTTTCTTTTCAAAAATGTTTTTAAAATTATTATGCTGCTCAATTGTTTTGGTGTGAGTTTTAATTTGGTTTCTTTTCTCACTTACGAGTCTTTCTTTTTCATTCCCAGCGGCAAGGTTAGGGAGATAGTGACAGAATGCCTGGCATGCGACTCCACGGTGGTTCCAGGCAGCAGGTTTTCCAAGAACCTGCTCAAAACCTTGAGACAGGTCAAGAAGAGAGCCATGGTGTTCTGGGTGGTCATCATTGGGAATGGAGTGGTGTACTTCTTCAAACCTCTTCTATCGTCCGGGAGACATTTTAGTGAAGACATGTTCATACTGTATGGTAAGATCGATTATTGTTTAAATAGTAGCTTACAGTAGCGAAGGGTAAATTTTTGTAAGAGGTAAGCCAGAGTACCTACGTATCTTTAATGTGATTTTATTATTTGTCTATCAAGTACTGACTGTGCCAGTTTTCAAAGGAAAGCCAGTAGGAATCGAGTTGTATGGATCCTTCGCCATTGGTAGCTTAGTTACCTCAGGAGACCGCACGATGAATGCAAGTAGTTCGTTTAGTTACGTAGGTGTTTCTTTAAACCAAATTACAGAAATAAACATAATTTGTCATTTAACATTAAGGTCATTAAGTATTTATCATTTGACCAGGAACTGTGTACTTCGGAGTTCCAAAAGAAGCTAGCTTATGCTGATTCTAATACCACTGTGTTGCGGATTAATGTACTTCGATACAAAAATGTTTATGACTAACTGAAGTTGACTTTCATAGAAGTCTGTTTTCATTTATTGATTTAATGTAAAAATGAGAGTCAGAAGAAAGAAACCTACACGCAATACTGTTATAACGCAGTTTAGCTATTGTTAACGTTCAGGAGCAATATTTTGCAATCAACATTAGAACATGTAGGTCAGTCATCATTTTCCTGACCTTGTCCCATGTTATTTGGGGTCGGCGCAACTCATTTTATTCTTCGACTCTCCCCTGTCAATTGCCACGTATCATGTATTATCATTTACTTTTTTTCTTTCATATCATTCCTCACACAATCCATTCATCTTTTCTTTGGTCTTCCTCTCCCTCTCCAACCATCAAAATTTATATTCATCACTATTTTAGTCACATGTGTTCTATATCTCCTCGTCACAGTCATATTCATACCAAGATAGAACATGTAGGTCGGTAGATACTATAATTAAAAGTAGTAAAGGTATGTCTTTAATGTAGATAACACATAAGCAGTTAGCCTGTATTAGGTATTTACTTCACTTTTGAAACCCGTATTGCGTCGAGAAATATCTGACCATATCCGGGAACGTGAGCCGGCTGCGGAAACGGATTAAAACCGTAACGTTTCCTCTGACCAGATCCCCTACCTACTGTAATATCAACGATATGTATTTGCGGGGTCAAACAGGTTGGGTTTTCAGATAAAAATAGTTTTCTAAAGAAAAATAAAGTCGAGATAAGTGAAAGAAATACTAAGTATTTTGTATTGTTTTATTATGTACCTAATCTACTTGTGTACTGATTCGAATTGCAACCTTCGAATTCCTACCTTAGGTACTTAATGGTTTTATTTGAAGTTAATAATTTATAGGTTTACCTACGGACATGGAAATTGAAATAAAATCTTACTCTGACTACTTCTAGCAATCTTAATGTTCACGTTTTGCAAGCTTACATTAGTTTTTTTTCGAATTAAGTAATTTTAAAACAAGATTAAATTCGTAAACCGATAAGTTATAGCAACATAATTAACAAAACTGTAATTAAGTTTATAATTATCATTTGATGATAGAATGGAATATAATAATTTTTATTTGTGTAAAAAGATAGAAGAGTGTGTTGTACTGAATTAATTTTAACTAAGTTTCCGAAATGGTAATTATGAGGATCCTTAACATTTCCTTTATTCATATTTCGTACTTAAGTACTAATAACATTTTTAAATATTTTTAACAACAAAAAATGTATATAAAAACATTTAAAAATATAAAAAAATCAATCCTTATTATTACCTAATGAAACATTTATGTACTCACCACCTAGCTCTAATCAAATAAAAGCTTTATTCTAATAATATGGGTTTATGCGAATATTTATGTTTAATTTGAATATTCTTGCCCATAAAAATAACGTTTCCAACTAAGTAAATAATCGTAAAAAAATAGCGACACTATCGTCAGTGTGTATGTATGGTAGTTGAATGCAACTACCACATGAAAACAGTAGGAACGGCGACATGACCAAAAGATTTCATAATCAAAACATATAGAATCACAACAACCGACCTTACCATATATACATATTAAGTGTAGTGAACGATGAAGTCTCACGGAGTCACGGCCATTCCGTATCGCGCTCGGACGGAATTAACGTTGCCGCTCCGACCGCGCCGAGCGGTACGGCAACGCCGCAAAAACGTGTTGCACGAATGCCAACGCGGAACGCTTCATACGCGCCCCGACGCGCACTAATCGCACGTGTCGCTCACCGGAGCAAACAAAACATTATCTACGATGTTCGACACGGAAAAATTAATACACGAAGTTAAAATTCGAAATAAGTTGTGGAATCATAACTCTAATAGCAATTCGGATAAAGAGGCCAGAAAAAATGCATGGGAAGAAATCGGCAAAGTGTTCCATCACGATTGGGACGATTTTACGCCTGCTGTGAAACGAGAGAGAGGTAAGATAGTGTTTTCTCTGTCTGACGTTTAAGTAAGCCGCGGGTGATGCGGTTTTTAGTGGAATTTCCGTTTTCTATGTCATTTGTATTTATATGGTTTTCTTATTTCTATCATAAATTATTCGATGCTAACTTTTTCCTACTTAAAATTATAATATTAATCGTTTTTGATTTTATTTTTTTCCGCTTAAAACTATCTTTACAGATTTTAGACCTAATTGATAGTGTGGCTATAAAATATGAATGTCTGACATACGAAATAAAGGGTGTAAAAAGACCCTTAACGAAGCCGAAAGGCACTTATTCCCCCCATCATGGCGATCATTTTTTTGTTCTAGACCATACCTGGGAACCTTCTAGTTACGGAGATATTGGGGGTCAAAGTTCCAACTTTTTCACAAGTTTTTTTTAAAATACAATGTTTTAATGTTGTAACTTTACTTTAAACACCTCCACGACCCCCGTACTATTCAATCCATCTATCAGCGCAATGTTTTGAGTGCGTTATTTTGAGTTTTACCGTAAAACGTGATTTTTCACCCCAAAAAAAAAACGCGTTTCCCAGCAAAAATTTTTGCGTAAGATTACTTAGTTTGATGTACAGAATGCTTGGTTGACGGCTTCGTGAAGGGTCTGTTTACACCTTGTATGTCTGTTTCCTTATACTTTTGTAAATACCTGTAGGTTGTACTCTTTACATTCCAGCGTTCTTGAGTATTTACCTTTCTCCGGCTTCCGTTTCCGCGCTATTTAGGGTTGCCACATATAAATAAACAAAACGTACGTACCTGTATGCAATTTTTGTACAGGTACGTAAGTTTTTTGTTGATTTTCAGGGAACTTTTTATTGCTGACTCTTTAGACCTGCTTGTTATGTGTTTAGTTATTAATACGAGTTACACTTTAGTCACAAATGCTGTAAGATTATCGTGCATGGAACTAGTTCCGGCATTCTGAGGAGTTATCTAGGTTACCCAAGGTTTTGCTTTTAGGAATAAAAATATGTTCGCTAAACTGTTATCAAATGATGATGTCAGAACATTCCTAAATATGGATAAAAAGATATAGATGGAAATATGGATTCTATCTAACCAGTTGACTGCTGTAACAGATTCATATTTATTTAATTACCTATGTCCATAGTACCTTTTTTTTAAAATGTTTTGGTTTTTTGTTTCAGTGGAGAATTTAATGAGAAAATGGCGCAACGTAAGAGATTACTACATCAAAGAGAAAAAGAGCCAGTATTCAGGAGTAAAGAAGAAGAAGTACAACTACTATGACAGTTTGTCTTTCTTAGACGTCATCATCAAGCGGAAACATAGGATAGACGGTGACGAAATGGTTGAAGTATATTTAGAAGAAACACATTCCGAACAATTTGATTTAGATTCTAGAGAATCATCCTCCACTGCTACTTCTCCAATACTTAAGCAAGAAAAAGAAGAAGCAATGTCTTCTTCGTCTCTACTGCCGTTTGAAACCCATATCCTACCCTCAGACAGGCCACAAGAAGATGACAATATTACAGCAAATAAGAATTTCTTGCTGTCATTACTTCCAGATCTAACATCACTGAATGAGAGGCAAAACATGATGTTCCGTCTTGGCGTCCTGAATCTGTTAAATGACATAAAATTTGAACAGAAATGAACGCAGGCAATTATCTAGTTTCCAAAATCGACTTAATTGTATTCTGCTAATTAGGAATTGTAACTAGTGAGGCTACCCACTTCATTTGCTTAATCCTAATGAGTGTCAGTTCTATGTGCTGAAAATGCTGGTCCAGTGCGGTTTTCATTCGGGCTCGTTTCATTATATTTGTCTAATTCAGAATCAAAACTAAATTATTTAGGATTTATGTTGTGTTTATAATATGACAAAAATACTTTTTATGTACATAACAAATCTCTATTTAATAAATATATAAGAAGAGTGTATAAAGTTAGTTTTATTTATCCTCCAAAAAATGTTGAGTATTGGATTTCGTAATATACTGGTTCAAATTTCTCGGCCAGCAATGTTGGCTATAATTGATATTCAAAGATTTTCTTAATTAAAAGTCATGTTATATCGACTATGAACTTTTAGATCTGATAGTAAAATAAGTAGTAGAAACATAATATTACGCGCATGAATATGGACTAAAAAGCTAATTCTTTATTCACAGGTTTAGAGCCCATGGATGAGAACCCAAACTACCAAATAGCAACTACGCTATTTACTGCAGGAGTCATCTTCACATGTTACCCGCCAGCTAACATCACCGCACTTCTCATAGTCGTCACTGGCTATATCGAAGCCCAGATGTTGTCACTGACCGAAGAACTACTGTATCTCTGGGAAGATGCCGAAGAACACTATTACAAAACAAAACAGGATATAAGTATATTAGATAAGAACAAGAAAGAGGTCGATCGTAAAAGTAAAGCTATGAATGACTACGTAGAAGAACATCTCAAGGAAATAATAAGAATACATGGAAGAAATATCAATTTACTACATAAAGTTGAGAACGTGTATAGCGGAGCTATAGCACTAGAATTTTTTCTTCTAGTAATTGGTCTTATAGCGGAACTTCTGGGAGGGTTAGAAAACACATATTTGGAGGTACCATTCGCTTTGATGCAAGTTGGCATGGACTGTTATACAGGACAGCACGTCATGGACGCCAGCGTGAAGTTCGAGGCAGCTGTTTATGACAGCAAATGGGAGAACTACAATATATCTAACATGAAGATCATACTAACGATGCTCCAGAGTTCGCAGAAGACGATGAAGCTGTCTGCTGGGGGCATCATAATGTTGAGTTTCAGCTGCCTGATGCAGGTCATCAGGTCAATCTACTCGGCATATACGACGCTGAGTGCGACCGTGAAGTAGATGAATTGAAAATTAAAAGATTAGATTAGAAACAACATTTTTCTAGGTGTCCAAATAGATTTAATAGACCGTAGCAGAGCAAGGACAAACGCTTAGATAGACTCATGATATCAAATCTTTAAATAATATTATATGCTTTTAAAAAACAATAAGAAAAGAAAAATATTTGAGAATCGTAGTCATCTCAAAGTAATTAATTGAACTATGTTTAATTCAAATTGGAATGGTTGTAAGATAGATACAAATAAAGTTGGTGATGAAAATGTTATACTTAGATACATAAGATAGGGGCTTAGACCTTATACAAATAAATGCAATCAAGGATAGGATAAATTACTTCACGGTAACTGTGTGACTGACATATCGGTCAACACCGGCACTTGATAACTTTTAAATACAAACAAGAGTCGCAGATTGAAAAATAAATTAAGTTTGTGCATCACAATAATTGATTCTTCAAAAAAACTACGCGAACACAAGGACTCAAATCATTTCAACATTGATTTAGCCTCATGGTGTGTGCATATAGCTGAATCTTCAAGATTGTCCGATCGTTTAGGGGTCCATATAAATTCTACCATAGAAAGTTTTACAAAACTATTGGTAACAAGATATAATGGTAGATTTTCTGTCGACCTATGAACTAAGTAGATTCTGAGGATCGAATTCCACAAGATTCATATAATCTGAATATACAGTGTGCCCAATATGAGGGAGTCAATCCGTAAATTTGGCTTGGAGTACCTCGATCTACCGGACATGGTGTCAAACATCTCCACTATGCTGAGGGTGTTGACACTTAATATTGACAGCCGAAATAAGAAACGTAAGTGTACCTTGTATTCCAATTATTTTTGCCAATTTGTTTAAATGGCTTGTAAGGCATGAATTACACAGAAACGGCATACGGTGACGGTGCGGCACAGGCGCAGCGAAGGCGTGAAATTTATAAGGTAACGAAAGAACGGCGTGTCTGGTCCCGCGCCGCTTGAGTGTAATTCACGGCACGTCGCCTACGAACATTTTGTATGAAAACGTTTTGAAGCGGCATCCCTGCGCCGCGCCTTCACCTAACGCCGTTTCTGTGTAATTCGCGCCTTAAGTTAGTTTAAAGGGCTCTGAGATACCTGTCATGCCCCTGAATCTCAGACGATTTTATGTCATAATCATTTTTTAACCCCCGACCAATAAAGATGGATGTTATAAGTTTGAAGCGTGTATGTGTGTGTGTATTTCTGTGGAATCATAACTCCTGAACGGATGAACCGATTTTGATTAAGTTTTGTTTATAACAAAGAACTTTGAACTCTAGCGTGGCCTCCGAAAAAAAATAGAAACTCATGATGCTCTAAATCCACCAAATCATTAAGACAGAAAAAACTGTTTTAAGATTTCCCTTACTTATTAACCGCAATAGGCACTAACGAACAAAATCTCACTTGCAGCAATCCTATTAATCTCCTACATCATGATGGCAGTCTCCTGCATCAACTACATTTACGTATACGTGTTCTGCGGCGTCTGGTTCACCTTCTGGCACTGCTACCAGACCGGCGACCTGGTTGCCGCCATGGTCGCCTTCTCGCTCAACTGCACCAGCGAGGTAGCAGTCATCAAGCTGTTCTACATGATACTGTATGAGTAAGAAACCATTTTATGTACAGTTACTGAAAGTCTTTTATAAAATGGTCACAATGGTTGAAATTTTTTATTAAATTGGTTAGTGTTTAATTGAAAATAAAGACTTTTGCAAAAAAAAGAGACACAGCAGAGCACACAAGTGAAGGTTTTGAACAGTCAGGCTGTTTAAAACCTTCTCTTGTGTGGCTCTGTGCATCGCTTTCTTCCCGAATCTGGTCTTTTTTTCCCTAAACCGGTCTCTCGATACCGTTGACAAGTCTTCTGGACAGTTGAACGACTCACATTGAGCCGCTGATGCACGTTAGTTTGCGAGCAACCTTCTTCAAGTAGCGCTATAATTCTACCAGCTCTAATCGCTTTATCAACCTTATCAGAAAGCGGTATTGTAAAATTTAATTAATTAATTTGCATAGATTATTCAAAAAAGTTTTCAAGCAAGAAACAGTTTCAATAATTCGCGCAATTAATAAATCAATTTTACAATAATCATAAGTTTTCTTCTGTCAATTTAAAAATTTAAATTTGGAATGTAATCTTTCATGCATGCCAGGATATATAGGTTACTCCAAAAAAAAAACCTCTTTCTTGTAATATTTATTTAAGCTAGAGAAAAATATCTACCCGGCCCGTTTTTTGTAAAAGGGTTTACTTTCAGTTTAATAATGAATATGACTACTTATTAGTGATGTTCTTCAGAAAAATCAGGTGCGTGTATGACTGGATGTTTGAGCGTTCGAATCAAAAGGAGTATGTAAGGATCGAAGCAATTTGCGTTCTGAAGTTTTTGTAAACCACCATGGGATAAATTCATGAGGTTTTGTATAAGTAAACTTATACTGTCACTAACGGGATATCTTCCGTGATTGTTCATTATTTTGAGCTCCCGATATTATAAAAATTAAAAAATTCAAATCAAAACAAATTCAATTCAATTTATTTTCCATCCACCCGCATTCTCCAGTCAACCCGCGATCATGGCGCTTGCAACAGCGTCGAAATAACGGGAGCTCAAAATAATGAACAATCACGGAAGATATCCCGTAAGTGACAGTATAAGTTTAGTTGTAAACCGTGAAAGCTTAAAACAGTGTTTTTATAATATTCGTCCGGTGAGAACCGAGGAGTCCTTTTGCCTACCCGCATGGGAAAGATTCTTGATCTCTCAAGTACATTGTCGTCATCGTATTTTGCTAATTTGATCTTAATTTGCAGGCGAAAATTTCAAAACCTAGTAGACAGATATCTAGATTGTGACTCTCGCACAGTCAAAGGGAGCAGGTTTGCGCAGAACTTAAGGAAGGCTCTCAGGAACGTTAAAATGCGCGCGATCATCTATTGGGTGGTGCTTAACGTAAACGGTGTGCTTTACGTGATACAGCCAATCGTCACCCCTGGACGGCATCTGGCCGTAGATGAATATATTATTCTTGGTAAGTGGTGATATTATAAAGATAAGTATGTGCAACTTGAAAGATGAATATGTACAGGCCGTTCAAAGTAATTTTACCCCTGATTTTGCATCCATAGTCATCACAGTGATTGTTATTTTCGTTGTGATACGTTGCTATTGGCTTGCAGCCATTGACAAGTCTGAAAGGACGTTGATCTTTATTCCTATTAAAATAAGGTTGATAGTTGGTTGCTGCGGTAAAGGTATAATAACTAAGAAAGGACTGTGCTTTACTTTATTCAAATGTACAAGTGCTAATTCGTGTTAATAGTTAAATAATATCAGAATGACTAAATACGATAAATAAGAAAGCATTTTGCATTGCAGGTCTAGAGCCGATGCATGAATCTCCCAACTTTGAGATAGCCTCTACAATGACAGGAATGGCCGTGCTATTCATTTGCTACACAGTAGCTAACGTCTCCGGATTCCTTATTCTCATCATTGGGTACACAGAAGCCCAAATGTTGTCCCTCAGTGAAGAAATGACACAGCTCTGGGCAGACGCTAATGACCATTACCAGAGTACAATGAAAGAATTGAGTAACTTCGAATCGGTATACTTCCGAAAAAAGATCTTCAATAATGTCAAAGAAACAGAAATACTTAATGACTATGTAAAGAAACATCTAATAGATATAATCGAAAGACATGCAGTCAACGTGAGTCTTCTACAAGAAATAGAAGATGTGATGAGGGGTCCAAATGCAGTTGGATTTTTGTTTCTAATCGTAGGACTCATAGCAGAACTGCTTGGTGGCTTGAAGAATACGATGTTGCAGGTTCCCTTTACTTTAATCCAGCTGGGAGTGGATTGTTATTTAGGACAAAAGATAATGGATGCAAATATAACATTTGAAAGGGCGGTGTATGATTGTAAGTGGGAGAATTTTGACCAATGCAACAAGAAGATTATGCTGGTGATGCTGCAGAATTCACAGAAGACGATGACTTTATCTGCAGGTGGAATGGCGACCTTGAGCTTTAGTTACTTCATGAACATTATTCGTTCGACGTATTCTGCTTACACTACGTTAGGGTCTATGATTTAGAGTACTCATTGCTTTTGTCAGTTATTAAATTTTCTAGTTAATACAGTGTTAAGGCTAGAAAAAATATTTTAATTAAGAGTATTTCAAATTCTATCTCGACCAAATTAAATTAATGCCTCACGTGGTTTGGCCAGTATTTCGAGATGAGGTCTATTTTGTCGGGTTAAATTCGGATGAAATCCTGGGGGAGACACGCACGGTTGACGACTTATTTTGTGTAAATGTTTTGTTTATTACGAGAAGTCGAATTAGGTGAAATAGAATAACTAACATCAATTTTCATAAAAAACAGTCTCTTAGACTTACACATATTAGATCTCTTTCTGACCGTCACAAACCGATTCCGCAACTTTAAATATGGCAACTCCCCAATGCAAGCGTGATTCACGATGTACCGTGAAGGTGTCGGAATCCACCCCATCTCGCTCACGTCACGATGGCGTCGATGTGACGTGTCTGGCGTCACTGGGTGGTTGACAACATAAACACAAACACATGCAAGGACACGGTAACTCCGCCATCGGCGCCCGTCATTAGGGCACGCGCCAATTGCACAAAAAAATAAACAAATCAGTTTCAAGGGAGTGCAAAGTTTACTGAAATTCAATTCCCCTCATCTATTATTATTATTTTATACAAGGTGGAAGGGACACCGACGCTAAAACCGTTAGCATGACGTATTCAGTACAAATCTGAATCCGTATAGGATTTTTTCATCAGTAATTAAAAAAAAACAACAAGAATAACACAAAAACAATAACAAAAAAGGAACAAGGACACAATCAAAATGGAACAACGACATCTATCGTGCTTTGAGGAAGCTTTCATTCAGACACCCAGTGTGACATGAACTACTTGCATGTTCTGGCGATGTATGAGAGCGTTTACGGAGAAGCGATTTTATGTGTGTTTGCTTGAAATGCAGTGTTGCCCGCAGATGACACCGCCGCGTCGCACGCGGCTTTCAACGCGGCGGTGCACACGCGCAAATAATCAAAATATTCGAATCGGAGATCGATTTTTAAAATAAGTCGACCAGCTTATCGGGGTGCGCCGAACGTATTCCTTCCTTCCTCCTGCAACGCCCCGTGCCTAGCAGTGATGCGTAAAACGCACCTCGCGATGCCCCGCGCAACGCGCCGCCCGACGCGCCACATCCCCGTAAATGAGCACTAAGCGTGGTGTAGTGTCTCTCTCGGTTTTTTCTTCTAACATTTCGTATTTTATCAAGCTTTTATTAGCTTCACCTGTAACTTACTATGTAAAAAAAACTTAGAAGTTTAATTTGACCCACTTCCCGGTTTCCGATTGGGCTCAAATTTTGCAAACATGTTTAGTTTGTATGACAATGATTGGTTAGTTAAGTGACATAATTCTAAATACAATAATGCGGACTCCCAAAGATGGCGGACTACTTCTCATTTTATGCATTCCCATGACATGGGTATCAAATGAAAGGGTTTGCTGAGACAAATACGAAAAAGCTTAAACTATAATAATTTTATTTATAACGACGTCCAACAGGACTTAGCCTTCAACGTTACCGCTGACAAAATGTTACTTTGTCTACGCCATTTGGTATCCACCCAACAATGCAGAGTAATAGGTCTTTCTGCAACCAATCGTGAATTCCATCGATTTTTTTTCAGTACAGAGCCTTATCATCCTTAAAATATACTTAGGTACGAGGTAATAACTATTTGCCAAGATGTCTGGTTTCCGCAAGTTTGGCCTGCAGTACTGCGACCTGCCGTCTTCGATGGAGAACGTAGCATTTTTTATGAAGGCTGTTACCCTGAAGATTGACGAGCGGGATGAGAAACGTACGTATTTTTTATAATTGGTTTATTTTGGTCCATTGGTTGGCCTACCGTGTGGAGGAGCTCGGCGCTTAATAATAACAGCCGCTCGGGACGATCTCTAGGTTAAGTCGCGCTCGCCTAGGTTGGTTCGTGCATGGGTGACCACCCACTACATACTGACTTTCTTCCGTGCCTTGGAAAGCACGTTAAGTCGTTGGTCCCGGCTGTCATTTGTAGATCTTTGACAGTCGTTACAGGTAATCAGTGGCCGGAAAGTCTGTCAACCATTCTTACCAAGGGGTATCGTATTACCCAGTCATAACTGGGTTGTGAAGATCAGATAGGCAGTCGCTCCATGTAAAATACTGGTATTCAGCAGCATCTGATGACTGGAAGCCGAACCCAACACAGTTGGGAAAGCGCTTTGCGGATGATGATGGTTGGTCTACCGTGTACTGATGAGAAGCAGTTCTGCAGACAGTGATCTAGTTTCGGGTTCGATCGCCACGACTGGCAAAGAGATGATAGATATTACTATTGGGGCAGCAATACATATTGCATTTGTTTTATCAGAAAGGTATTAGAGTAAAGGGACGCACCTAACTGTGTACTCCGGACTTTGGCAGATAATTTACTAAAATCCAGTCTGCAACTGTCTGTCTATCCGTCTGTACCGGTTTGACTGAAACTTTAGTCAAGAATGCTTTCTTCTTCCAGCTATCCCAATCTTCTTCTACTTCCTCACGGTGTTCTGCGGCGCGTGCTACTTCTACGTGTACCTAGTGTCTATGGTCTGGTTTGTCTTCTGCCGCTGTCCCGTCACCGGAGACGTACTGGCTGCCCTCATCGTCTTCTCCTTGGGCATCGCCAGCGAGATCAGCACTGTCAAGTTTATGTATATTTTGATCAATATGTGAGTTCACTGGTTTTTATTTGATTTTATTTACCTTTTCTATTTTAGCAATCAATGTAATTTCTGCATGAGTTACAAAGTGTTATTTGTTTATAAATATCTTAGCGTAGGAGTTAATGTTATCAAATAATAAGGAAGGTCATATTTGAGATCTCTTTAAAGTTTAATCAAGATCCATTTTCAGTAAAGACGTGCGAAAAATGGTGGCAGAATGTCTCATCTGCGACTCCCAAGTGATACCAGGAACCAGGTTCTCAGTCAACCTGCTGCGAACCCTCAGAGAGGCCAAGAAGAGAGCCATGCTGTTCTGGATAGTCATCATCGGGAACGGCGCGATGTATGTGATCAAACCCATTCTGCTGCCTGGTAGACATTTCATGGATGATGTGCTGGTTCTCTATGGTTAGTACCATCATCATTCTCTTGAACTTTTCGCAATTTATGTTGGTTCGCACGAGGTGTCGTGGAGTTAGAACCGACACATTACCACACGTTAAGTTTCAATATTGTCTTCGTAAATACAGGGTGTAAACAGACATTTCACGAAGCCGTTAACCAAGCATTCTGTACATCAAACTAAGTAACCCTACACAAAAAATTTTGCTGGGAAACAACTTTTTTTTTAGGGTGAAAAGTTAAATTTTACGGTAAAACTCAATGTAAGGCGTTCAAAACATTATACTTATGGATGCATTGAATAGTAAACGGGTCATGGAGGTATTTAAAGTAAAGATAAAAAGGTAAAAATTAGTATTTAAAAAAAAAACTTGTGAAAAAGTTGGAACTTTGACCCCCAATAACTCCGTAAATAGAAGGTTCCCAGGTATGGTCTAGAACAAAAAAATGATCGCAATAGCGGGGAGAACAAGTGCCTTTCGGCTTCGTTAAGGGTCTATTTACACCCTTTAGAATGCCTCAGGGTCTAAACAAATGACAATCGATTTCAAACTGTTTCGTATTTCAACAGGACTGACGTTTAAGGTTTTCGATAGCTTATGTCAGTCTCAAAATTTTTTTACTTTTCTGTCACCGTACCGCTGGTAGAATGGCATTTTATACCAGAAAGCCTGGACAAAGCGGAATTAAGATGGATGAATACTACTTTAGTGCTTTCATTTCCCAACAAGAATAGTTGGAATCGGTTTTATAGCATGACAGCCATAGGTATATCAACACACCAGAGTCGTATGATGAATTTATTTATTTATTTATTTATTTATATATGACGTGTGTATGATGGATTTATTTATTTATTTGGTACACCAACAGCAATACATACTAAGAATTAAATTCAAACAATAAAATAACAAAGTGCTGGTATGTATGCCTATTATAGGTATACGCAGCATTCACCATGAGACAACAACATAATGTTCTCAGATCAATTTGAATATAATATAAAATTAAATATAAAATTTACTTAAAACTAAATGAGAAGATAATAATGAATTATGATGAAAAATGTGTTATGATTCTTTATTTAATTATTATTTACTTACATTTTTGTTAACAAGTTGCAAAGGATGATTGACAGAAATTACTTGCTTAAAGGCAAATTAGTGCACTCTCGTACCTCAAAAACGGATCTTCTGAATTTGTTGAGGGAAACACCGAATAAATCGGTTTCTGGGGATGTGCAGGAACTATAATTGTAGCTTCTACATATTCGTAACAAGGGAGCGTTGAGACCAAGATTTGATTTGCGGAAAGGATTCTATTGTTTACTGGTATTGCTGTCTCTCTTTTTATGAATTAAATAAATCTTGTAAAGAAAAAGCAAGAAAAAGAAAGCCGGTAATCTTGTGTCTCTAGGATTCTCTTTGAATGACAATAAACTTCTTTTGGTACATATTACAATAAACAAAGTCAAAAACCACATGCTACGAAATGTCGTTTTCATCACAAAACGGACAAAACAAGCGACATAGTAAAGAAAAGCGCTGTACCTATTTTCGATATATTTTCCTGTTTACTGTATAAAACAATGTCTTTCCAGGATAATTTAACAAATAAACATCTATTCATCAACATTCGATTCAAAATGAATTAAAGTGGTCAAAAAGATACGGCGTCTCTAATTAAATTGTTCAATGTTCACAAACAGATTCAAAAGAAATATCATAGAAAAAATTTGACACCATGTCTCAGTAATGGACGCCTTAAATTAAAATAACTAATTAGGTCCTTATATATATTATGAAATACGTTTTAAATTATAGGAAAAAACAAAAAGATAAAAAAATTAAATCAATCAAAGCATGTACCTTTCTATCTATGCATTTTCTACATTTGTTATGTAGTTCATAACAACAGCTATCTGCCAAAAAAGCTCCATCAAAATCGGTCCCGCCGTTTCGCAGATTAGCCGGAATAAACAGACAGACAGACACAAAAAATAAAAATATTTCTTTTTTTTTGGTATAAGTACCATGTATGAAATTCAGTACATCATTTGGAGCCCCATATAGGATTTATTCAGCCCAAATGATGTACTGGATACGTGATAACCGTTTTCGCGTCGGTGTACCTTTCACCCCGTATACTTTCTTATGCATTCAGTAAAAGCTATGATTTTGAAATTACAAACAGACACTTCAATTTTATTTGTACAGATTATAAGATTTTATTTAGTCTTTGAATGTCCACAGGACTGGAACCCATGTTCGAGACACCAAACTATCAGATCTCATTTGTTTTGATGGCTGCCTCAGATTCTCTGATCTGCTACCTTTCTGCGAACATCTCAGCTTTCCTGATCATCATCACTGGTTACGTTCAGGCTCAAATGTTGGCTTTAAGTGAAGAACTGACACATGTATGGGAAGACGCTGAAGAACAATATAGACAAGTAGGGCTAGAAGACATTGAGCATGATGATGGAGAAAGTATTGATGCTGCAAATGATAAATCCAAAGAAGTAAGACTAAACGATTACGTCAAAAACCAACTGAAAGACATAGCAAGACGCCATGCCGTCAACATAAACTTACTGCGACAAATCGAGGGAACATTCAGAGGAGCTATAGCCATAGAGTTCTGTCTCCTCGTCATTGCTCTTATAGCAGAACTACTTGGAGGTCTACAGAACACTTACATGGAGGTGCCCTTTGCGTTGATGCAAGTTGGGATGGACTGTTTAATAGGTCAGAGGGTAATGGATGCAGGTGCAGTGTTTGAAGATGCTGTGTATGACTGTAAGTGGGAGAGGTTGAGTAAGAGCAATATGAAGATCGCGATGATTATGCTGGTAAATGCTCAGAAGCCAATGACGGTATCTGCAGGAGGAGTCACGACGCTGAGCTATGCCAGCTTCATGACGATTATAAAGTCTATTTATTCTACTTATACCACTTTGAGGTCTACTATGGATACCTAATGCTAGAAACTGTCTGCGTATTTTTTACCACAAAAGTCAAGTTTCCCATTAGATGAAAATACATTGCAGAACATGATAATAAAATGCACGGGTGCACAAAAATGTATTTTGATTTTTTAAGCCACCCGTAAATTCCTTTATTTTATAACAATATTTTAGGCTGCAGGAGATTGTGGCTAAATAATAACTGCCGCTCGATCTTTAGGTTAAACCAATCCAACCAACCAACCATGCTTGCCTAGGTTGGTCAGTGGATGGGTGACCACCAAGTCTGACAACCAGTCTTACCAAGGGGTATCGTATTACCCAGTATTAACTGGGTTGTGGAGGTCAGATAGTAGTCGCTCCATGTAAAATACTGGTTTTCAGCTACATCCGGTTAGACTGGAAGCCGACCCCAATATAGTTGGGAAAAGGCTAGGCAGATGATGATGAACAATATTTATAGATGTATTTATATAGATGTATTTATTCTTATATTTTTAGTTATAAATATTTTCTAGTATTTTTTGCTATTATTGCACCTACTGTGTATTGTCTCTGCATCACCCTAAGGTAGACTGGTAGAAAATGCCCAAGGCATTAAGTCCGCCTTGGTACAGTGTTTACTTGTGCATAAAGTTTTAATAAATAAATAAAATAAAACAGATGAATGGATGAAATGAATTACAGTAGGTAACACGAGTACCTACACAAGTACATATTTTTAAACTTTATTTTATTTATTTTACTATTTATGTAAGTACACACAGTAGACAACACAGGAAAAAAAAAACTTTGTATTAACATAGATATTTTCTACGGGCCCCTAACTATATCCAACCTGCTGTTTATCATGTAATCATATAGTGTAGGACATCTATTGACATGTTTGCAAGAAATAAAAACTGAAATGTGTACTTAATATAAAATGACATTGGATAATGGAGGGTGTATATGTGTTTCTTATTTATTGGGACAATACTTTCAACACTCATCATCATCATTCTCCCGTTATTATCCCAATTTATTTGGGGTTGGCGCAGCATGTCTTCTTCTTCCATACTTCTCTATTACTCGTCATCTCATAGGACACCTCCTTCCTTGCCATATCATCCTTCACACAGGCCATTCATCGTTTCTTTGGTCATCCTCTAATTACTTTCCTATACCCATCCACATTCATACTCAACACTTTCCTCACGACATTTTCCTTATTCCTCCGCATCATATGGCCATACCAAGCCAACCGATTACCACACAACTTTTTAGTCACCGGCGTCACTTTCAGACTTCCTCTTATGTACTAATTTCTTATGCGTTTTGTTTTTGTTCTGGACCATACCTTCTGGTTACGGAAATATTGGACGCCAAACTTCCAACTTTTTCATAAGTTGTTAATACTACTTTAAATACCTCCATGACTCCTTTACTATTCAATGCAGCATAATGTTTTGAGTGCATTACAGCGAGCATTACTCTAATTACCACCGTAATTTTTCACACCAAAAAAAAAGTCGTCAAAAAGTTTTCCAGCAATATTTTTTGCGCAGTACTGCTATGTTTGATGTACAGAATTCTTAGTTGATGGCTTTGTGACGAGACCTTCTACACCCTGTATGTCTAATATGTTCTGGTAACTGGAATATTGCCCTATTCTCTCTGCCCAGCATTCGCCGTCCCGAGGACCCGACCAGAAGCGAAAGTTACGGCGTAGTAACGCAACTGCGCGAGCATGCCCGAGCCACAGTAATACCATACTGTGCCCGAGTGATAAGTGGCCTTCAATTGCGTACCACACCTAATAGGTATGTCTACATGATTACGTCTTTTTCCAGCTAAGGATATATTTTTAATGGCTTTACACAAAAAAACTACGTAATCTCTAGTGACGGATTAAATTTCATTATGGGAAATGTATACCTAAAGCGTTAAGTGGAAGGGTTACAATTACATGCACTGTCAACCCTAGAATCCAGGGAAAGTTTCAACCTTAGTGAAATTTTAACCTACTGGGAGTTGTTAACTAGTACAGAAACTTTATGGTCGAGTATATTTAAACTACTTAATAATTAACGTATATCAATAACGAAGGTTACATGTAACATTAGCTATTTAATGTTTTGACGTGAAAATGTCTGGGTCGTCTGCTGCAGTGGAAAAGTAAGAAAAAAAAAGTGAAATAAAACGCAAATTACAATACAGGAGGATCAAAGGTGTTCAGAAAGACTTACGAAGTGGTCCAAATTGAACCTTTAGATTGTTTTTCGAAATGCTTGAGTTGAAATACCACAAAATTATCGATTGTCCCATAACTGCCGAAAGATAGCAGTGTAATAAAAATGTCTGCCAGATATAAGTTAGCCATAATTAATCTGAAATCGGTTAAAAAGACATAATTAGTGAGCAGAATTCGGAAGACTAGGATACAGTGTCTTCAAATGTTTTAAGCTTAAATCCAGTATAATTATTGTAATTTTTTGTCCCACATTTCTCCAAAAACCTGGTTAGCCTAACTAAAACAAATAAGCTCTTTATAAAAAAGACAGAAAACAGTCATTAAAGGTGATGCATTCGGGACAATATGTCACTTTGCAGGTGTGAATACTTGTCACCCATCACCGGAGACATGATAACAGTGCTTAGCATCAAACCGTGCAATTACTTTTATAACAAACTAAGTATATAAGGGCTGATTTTTTTCAAAGTCTTAAAATACATAGCAAAAGCTTGTAGTCTAACTTATCCAGATGCAAGCAGTTAAAGTTTCTGGGTAAAATTTCTGGGCTTACGAGAATAGCTTCTAGGAATAAAATATTAAGGAAACTTCTAGAAAAAAGAAGGATTTTCGGAAATCATTCGTGATGATAACCCTTCGTGAAATTGAACATGAAATTCGCAAGTTTGGCCTGGAGTACTGTGACCTGCCGACCATGCTGGAGAATGTCTCCATCCTCTTGAGGGTCCTCACTGTCAATATAGACAGCAAATATCATAAAGGTAAGTTAACACTGTGCGTGATAAATACATATATCTAAAGTAACTGAAAAGATTAGAAACAAAAGAAAAACAGAGGGGGCTCTGGACAGGTCTTTTAAGAGGAAATGGTGCCCCCTCCCATATGCGGATGGTGACCACCTGCAACGGGGTGGTTTTAGTGAGGTAGAAATCCCACACTCCCCAAAGACCGGTCGCCTTTTGAAGGTTTCCCCCCGTGAACAAAAAAAAAAAGGTAGTGGCCTCCTTATCTAACTCTCAATTCACTCTTTACTAGAAAAAGTAAATTAAGACCTAACCGGTGTGGCCTCAATTACACAAGTTATAAATATTCGAAGATAATAGATTCTTTGATTCTTCTGACAAATTAAGTCTGTATATTAAAATATCCTCTTGAATATTTCTGGGATTTTATAAATTCTATCTTTATTTTTAAACGGCTTTTTCATATTCAATAACGTTAACTACAGTCATTTTTAAACTCATTAGTAACAAAAACCCTTGTAAAAATAAAGATCGTTTTAAAGCGGTTCCCATATAATTTTCAAGGAACCCTAAACCCACCGAAATCGAACCCGAAACCTAAAAAGAATCGCGGAACAAACATGGGTTATTTTCGGATACCCCCAATTTTTTTATGACGTAACTATTTGGACCACCTTCCCCGACCTTGTGAAGGCCGCAGGAATTACTGGTATGCGAGAAGCACAGACTGGTCAATGTGGTGACCTATGTCCAGCAGCGAACGTCTGTGATTCTGATTATGTTATCTTTATATTCCGTCTTACAGGTATAACAATCGCCTCCTACATCCTAACTGCGATAACAGCCGTGTGCTTCTACTACGTGTTCCTGTTCTCCATGTCGTGGTTCGTGTTCTACCGCTGCCGCATCACGGGCGAGCTGGTCGGCGCCATGGTGGTGCTGTCCCTCGGCATTTCCAGCCAGATCGGGCCCTTCAAACTTTTCTATATGTGCTTTTATATGTGAGATGCTGTTGTTTATTATTTACATTTATATATTCACATTGTCCAAAACTCAGCTGTCAGACACTTCCGTCGTGGTTTGCACATTATTTAACTAGTCAGCAAAGATGGTAGCAGAGTTAAGCCTTACATACGAAAGTAATTTAGAGATTATACAGGGTGTAAACGGACCCTTCACGAAGCCATCAACCAAGCATTCTGTACATCAAACTAAGTAACTTTATGCAAAAATTGTTGCTGGGATGCGACTTTTTTTTTTGGGGTGAAAAATTACGTTTTACGGTAGGGCTCAATGTAACGCACTCAAAACATTGTGCTGATGGATGGATTGAATAGTACGGGGGTCATGGAGGTGTTTAAAAATTTGTCATTAAAAACATGAATTAAAAAAAAACTTGTGAAAAGGTTGGAACTTTGACCCCCAATATCTCCGTAATTACAAGGTTCCCAGGTATGGTCCAGAACAATACGGCAATTCGGCTTCGTTAAGGGTCTATTTACACCCTTTATAATAGATTTGTAGATACCAACTGGTTTCCAGGAGCAGATTTTCCGTAGTGATTCTAAAGGACTCAACTTTTCTCTGTACTTTCAGGGACAAAACCCAAAAAATAGCCGACGGCTTCCTGGAGTGTGACGCCAACACGATCAAAGGCACCCGGTTCCACGGCAACCTGATGAAGTGCTTGAGGAATGTGAAGAAGCGAGCCATGCTGTACTGGGTTGTGGTCGCTGGCAATGGAGTCTTGTATGTGATGAAACCTGTTGCCATGCGGGGAAGGAACCTGCCTGAGAATTATTTTATTATTTATGGTAAATGCTAGAGCCTGTATTTGTATTTAACGTCGACGACGGATCTCAAACAAACCACCGACTGATTATGTAGCTGAGTGGTTGTCACTTATTATTTCTAGATTCCAGTTTCTCCACAAAGGATGTGTTCGTTGAGTTCCAATTTAACTGAAATATTCTTCCTTACTTTTAACTATACGGCAATAAATAAATTCCAAATCAGAATACTTTTTTACGTATCGGTATCCTATTCAATTACGTAGAATAACGTTTGAGGCTTTCGGGTACAGCTGACGTGTTAATCATTACAAGGAAATGTATACTTATGAACTTCATCATTGCAGGACTGGAACCAATGTTCGAAACCCCCAACTACCAGATCGCATACTTCATGATGATCGCCGGAGTCTTCTTCATCTGCTATGTCCCAGCCACCGTGACCGCCTTCCTCATCGTCATCACTGGCTACGCAGAGGCACAGATGCTGGCCTTAAGCGAGGAAATGCTGCAGCTCTGGCCTGATGCCATCAAACATGCAGAAGCTAACACAGAACTAACAACTGCTGAGGAATTCAGTGTTTATAAAGCAGAAGCCAAAATAATTATAAATCAGTTTGTAGAAAGACGGCTGAGAGAGATCATCGGTCGTCACGCGAATGTGATCAATCTGCTCAACCAAGTAGAGATTGTTTTTCGACACGCTATTGCTATGGGATTCCTGCTGCTGATCGGAGGGCTGTTGTCGGAGCTGCTGGGGAAGCTGGAGAATACGTTTTTGCAGCTGCCCTTTGCGTTGATGCAGGTGAGAGAATTATGGTGCACTCTATGTGAATGGCATAAGTGATCATTTCTGTTTAATCCTTGACTAGTTGAAAAGCTTATGAAAGTTTATCACAATATTGGAAGTAAAAGGAAGGTACCTAAAGAATTATGGAAGTAAAAGAATCGACATAGACTCTATACCTCCTGCTAAACATATCAGCACCCCGGTATAACTGATCATCAGTGATCAGTAAAATACCTGAACTTCACTTTTATTCCCACGAAAGAATAATACGGACATGCCTTTCAGAATCTCGGATCCCGGAGTCGTGGAAATTCCTAAGTACATTTTTTTAGTCTTCTGTTCGTATAAAATAAAATAAATTAGTCGATTAGATCACTAATCTGTTAGATAGATAAATCACTTTCCACTACTTGACCACATTGTGCACTTTACCATTTTTTATTGACCTCCCATTTGTTTGAATAAAATAACGATACTAAATCAAAATAACCACTGCCATAATTTCATTAAGTTTGTTATAGTTGTTTTTACAAAATTGTTCAATCCCGGGAACCCGGGATTACTTATTTATTCAGAAAGGAATGTCCATTTCATTCTTTCGTGGGAAGAAGTTTAGGTATATAAGCACCCAATTTTCCGATCACTGCTGATCATCGTCCTCCTCAACACGTATGTTCTTCCATTCTCCCTGTCAACCGTCACCCAATCATTTCGGTATCCATCATTCTCTTTCTCCCTCCCTATTCATCAACTGATGAAGTCTTCTAAAAAATTACAGGTCTCCATGGACTGCTTCGCTGGCCAAAGAGTAATGGACGCCAGCATGATGTTCGAGGCATCAGTATACGACTGCAAATGGGAGAATTTCAACAAAGCCAACATGAAGCTGGTCCTGGTGATGCTGCAGAATTCTCAGAAGACCATGACGCTGTCTGCTGGAGGAGTCAGGACCCTCAGCTTCATGTCCCTCATGTCTGTCTTCAGGGGGATCTACTCTGCTTATACTGCTCTTCGGTCTACTATGAAGTAGTGATTACAGATTAGGATAGATAAAAAAGATGGCATGTCGTATTAGTTGTATTGATTAGAATTTTTATAATAGGAAGGAGTTTGAAATAAATAAAAACCTGATGTTGTGTTTTATTTGGTTAAGTCTGAGATAAAATAATGTTTCTTAAAGACACGTAGGTTTTGTATTATTATTATCATAGCAGCCGTGTTCCGCCCACTGCTGAATGTAGATACCGATCTGCACGAGTTCCCCGCGATCTTCTTTAGATCCACTCATGGCTTTTTGCTTTCTTAAAATCTTAATAAATTGATCAATCGAATGTCTATTCTGTCAGCTCCTGGGCTGATCATCGCTTACATCACATGCAATACTTAAATAGACAAAGTAGTAGAAGTACCTAATATATTAATGAAATGAAATAAAAATAAAATCTCGAAGTAGGAAAGAAATCTACAAAGTTACATTCATTAAAAAAGTAATCACGAATGGCTCGCATTTGTAAGCTGCACTACCCGAGCCAAAGCCTAATAACTGCAGAATCGATAAGACAAACAATTGTAAGCATAGCTGCATCGATGCCTAACAAACAGACTTGGAATTAATCTGAATACCCAACCCAACTACAGTATTTACTCGATGCGAGGCTTTTCACATGAAATAAGTTAATCACAGAAGGTTAAACCAGGTTTTTACACTAAAATATCATCCTTACCGTTCACTGGTAGGAACATCCACGCACAAATGGTTACCACTTATTCAACGGATGGGAAATCATCAAATAACTCCTCCCGCTCGGGGTGGAATGGGAGGGAGTGTCAGACTTTTACTGACTAAAACCCATCCATGTTCCTTCTTTGCCTTTTGTGTTCCAGGGCCACGGTATCTCTTTCGAACAGTCCCGCAGCTAGAACAGTCCCGCAGCATCATTCTGAACTCTTCCTACACAGAAATGTTTCATCATTCGTAAGTTTTTTACCAACTAGATGGCGGCGAAGAGCCAATGACGGTCTCTTACCTGACTACTCTGAGAAGAAACATATGAAATAAACTCAAAGGTCACTCACTGCCTCTTTTAAGGTTCAGACATTTTCTTGGTCAGCTCATGTGAGGACCACGCAGATTCTCGTCTGAGTTGGTCTTTTGAAGAAAGAACTACATAGAGAGTGGACCTGTCCAGTCAGTGCAAGGAGCTCAGAGACCCTACGAGATTAGTTCAATCACCAACATGCCTTTTTTTTCATCAAATGACACCGGCTCTGGGCGGAGTGGAAAGGAGTGTCAGCCTTTTACTGACTAATCCATGTTCCTTCTTTGCCCTTTGTATTCCAGGGCTGAGGTATCTCTTTCGAACAGTCCCGCAGCCCCGGCAGGCATTGGCCCTTGCGGGCCCCTTCCTTTTTGCTGACAACTCTTTGAAGCGCGCGTGGAACATGAACGGGCCGTCGACACCGCCTGTCGTCATAAGACGGACGGACGGCGAGCTAGCCCATTACTCACCGTCCACAGGCCCGATCACCAACATGCCTTGATTATCCTGTGACTTGAACTTCTGTTACACCCCTTTAATCACATCGTGAGGTATTTAGCTTTGCGCCAGTGCAGAGAGACCAGAGATTTTATTGATATAGCTGCATAACATGTTACTGTGAACTATTTATCGTTGAATTCAATATTCGTACTTATTGCGATCACGGGCTATGGACGGAGGGCTTAGCAAGAAATCTTCTTTCTAAAGTAATGGATGCAAGTACCTATGGATGTTTGTTACTCCTTCACGCCAAAACTACTGAACAGATTTGGATGAAATTTGGCACACAGATGCTTTATAAAGGTACCAGATCAGAGAATCTGAGGCATTTGTTTTGATACAAATGAGATCTGATAGCTAGTTATGCAACCTGAACCGCAACGAATTATCACCGTGAGAACATAAAACGCACGATTGCATCCCGATCCGTCCCGACCGTTGTTATTGTTATTGTTAAGCATTAATGTTAATTTAGCACTTTTAAGTAACAGTAAGACCGTGTGACCATAGGATAAGTTTTAAAGGCATTACACGAGAGCATGCGCTTCTGCTCACACGTATTACTATTTTTTTATTTAACGCTCCCCATAACTTGACTGGCGCAGCCGGTAGGATCGCCGAATATAAGCTGCGCTGTCCTTCGCGGTGTTTCCGAAATAAAACTTTTTCGTGATCGCGTTCGGGTGGCCCTGATCAGCTGTGGTGATTCTACGAACCAAACAAAAATATTCTGTCAAACTGAACTTGGAGCTGAAAATGAGAAAGGCGAGCTGGTGAGTCCAAATTTTCACCTTCCTTTCCTATTTCCTTTGTTATTTTGCGATTAGAAGTCTCGCGTTATAACGTTATTTGGTTTTGCATAAAATCTGTAAGGCTAGTTTAGTTATAGAAAAAGTTATTTAAAGTGATTAAAATTAAGAAATTGAAATATTGTTATTTGAATTAAATATTGAATTTTTTTTTTTTTTAAGTTTTATTGTATTAGTATTTTACTGTGTACTTTAGATTATTATTGTGTATTAATTAATTGTATTAAAAATGGAAGGTCAAGTAAAAATTGCCATTATTCCTAATGAAATGATCAAAATTATTCCGCTGTTTGATGGCGATAAACGTCACTTAAATCTTTTTATCCGTAAAAGTGAATATGTTATAAATAAATACAGGGGAAGTGATGAGCAAAACTTATATGTAATGCATGCGATAACGAGCAGATTAAGTGGAAATGCAGCCGCGCTTATCAGTGAGCGCGAGGATATTGTTACATGGGAAGAATTTAAAGAGTTACTTATTCAGCATTTTGGAGACCCAAGAAGTGAAGAATGTTTAGCTATTGAATTGGAAACTTTGCGCATAAGAAATGGTGAATCATTTTTGGATTTTTGTAATCGTATTCAATCAGTGCGTAGTGTTTTAATATCAAAAGTTAATAGATTATCGACTAGTATGCGGGAAAGTAAAATAACTATCTATAATAATACCTCATTAAACGTTTTTCTTTATAATCTGCCGGAAAATATGGTGCGTATTGTGAGATTAAAAGCGCCGTCCACTTTAGAACAGGCTTTATCTTTTGTATTGGAAGAGGTTAATTTCCATGACCAATATAATGCCCGAAATAAAATTATTCTGACGTCCTCCAGTAAACATGCTGTACCAAATAATACACCAACTTTTAAATTCGGCACAAATAATTATAATACGCCTATTAATAATAATAATAAACCTATTTTTACGCAATCAAATACACAACCCAAATCATATTTTGCTAACCCCCAAGGTCAACAATTTGGGATGCGTCTTCCACAATTTGGACCTCAAGGTCAAACATTTGGTTACCGCCCGCAACAATTTGGAATGCGACCACAACAATTTGGGATGCGTCCCCAACATTTTGGGATGCGCCCTCAACAATTTGGAAATCAACAAATAAATAATAGACCCTTACAGTCATTTGGTAACCAGAACCCATCATTCAATAGACCTTCACATTCAGTAGGTATTCAGCAACCTCAAATTCAATCCAGTGACGTCACAATGCGTACTGCACCTCCGGCCAAGGTCTATGTAAAAGGATTTAAATTAAATGAGCTTGACCTTAACCATAATGACAACAGTCTGTTTCCCTGTGACTACCAATTTAACGAGGAAAATTATCAGTATTACGATTATTGCCCTGTTACCGAAAATCAAGACGAGAATTATTCGACAGAAATTAACGAGGAAATTTTACCGGAAAATAATGAGGATTTTCAATTAGTGGCCTCAGAAAACACAGAGAGATAATAAATTTAAATTGCGATACATGCCTTAAATTGCCGTACATATAAAGGGTGTAAAAAGACCCTTAACGAAAACGAAAACCACATATTCTGCCCATAATTGGGATCATCTTTTTCTTCTAGACAATACCTGGGAAACCACAGGTTCTGGAGATATTGAAGGTCAAAGTTCCAATTTTTTCACAAGTTTTTTTTTTAAAACCACTTTTTAAGGTTTTAACTTTACTTTAATTAACTCTATGACCCGTTTACTTTTCAAAGCATCCATCAGCACTAAGTTTTGAGTGCGTAACATTGAGTTTATCATAAAACGCGATTTTTCACCCCAAAAAAAAAAGTCGTTTCCCAGCAATAATTTTTGCGTAGAGTGACTTAGTTTGATGTACAGTATGCTTGGTTGACGGCTTCGTGAAGGGTCCGTTTACACCCTGTATATACCAGAAATAGATGCCAAATTTATGATAGATACAGGTAGTACTAAATCATTTATAAACCCGGGAAAGGCTTATTACTATTTTAACGAATATATTTATCACGATCCATTTGAAGTTAGAAGTACTCATGGTACTAGCCAACACGAACTAGTACTTTCGATTCCAGCATTTCCGATTTTTAATACTATTCAAAATCACAAATTCCACATCTATGACGTTAACCCTAGCTTCGACGGTCTACTGGGTAATGATATTTTACATAGCTTAGAGGCACTAATAGATTTAAAAAATGAGGTCCTGAGAACTAAAACTACGACGCTACCAATAATGCGCGATAAGAATAAACATATATTAGAGTTAACACCTCGATCAGAACAAAGAGTTAAAATTCCTGCAAATTATCATTCTGGTAATGCTTTAGTGGATTTTAGAGAATTCACTGAAGGTGTGCGTATGCCCAGTGCTTTAGTCAAATGCAAAGACGGATACTTTACTACTATCATTCAAAATACCCTTGACAAACCAATTAAATTAGCTATTACTAAACCATTTGACGTAGAACCGTATGAAAATTTTGAAAATAATTGCGATGTTAATAATTTAAAAGAAATTGAAATAGAAAAATTATTAACAGATAACTTACAAAAGCTTCGTCTGAGTCACATGTCAGCTGAAGAAAGTCAAGCCATAGGTACATTATGTCAAGAATATAAAGATATTTTCTATTGTGATGGCATTCCATTAAGTTTCACGAACCAAGTCAGACATTATATTAGGACGAAAAACGAAGATCCTATTTATGTCAAGCCATACAGACAACCCCCTAGTCAGTCACAAGAAATAACAAACCAAATTGAGAAGTTACTTAAGGAAAATGTTATTCAGGAATCTCATTCACCTTGGTCAGCACCAGTTCATTTAGTTCCAAAAAAGAAAGACGCGTCAGGAGAAATAAAATATAGAATGGTAATAGACTACAGGCGGCTAAACGAAATAACAGTTGACGATAGATACCCACTTCCCAATATCACTGATCTCTTCGACAAATTAGGTAAAAGTACATACTTTACGACATTAGATTTAGCAAGCGGTTATCATCAAATTGAAATTGAGGAAAATGACAGACAGAAAACAGCATTCAGCACACAAAACGGACATTTTGAATTTTTAAGAATGCCGTTTGGTCTTAAAACCGCTCCAGCGACCTTCCAGCGAGCAATGGACAGTGTTCTAAGAGGGTTACATGGAATCCATTGCCTGGTTTATTTAGATGACATAATAATCTTCTCAAATTCTCTTGCAGAGCATATCCAAAAATTAAGAGCAGTTTTTTATCGTTTGAAGTCCAATAACCTCAAAATTCAACTCGATAGATCCGAATTTCTGCGGAAAGAAGTCTTATACTTAGGTCATGTTGTAACTAAGGATGGCCTTAAACCTAATGATGATAAAATTAAAGCAGTTCTAAATTACCCACTGCCTAAAACCGTGACAGAAATTAAAAGTTTTTTAGGCCTGATCGGTTATTACAGGCGATTTATTAAAGATTTTGCAAAAGTAACACGACCACTAACTAGTTGCTTAAAAAAAAGAAACAAAATTATTATAAATCAAACGTACATAGATGCCCCTTTACTCCAATATCCCGATCCAGATAAGCCTTATATCTTAACTACAGATGCTTCATTATATGCTTTAGGCGCAGTATTATCGCAAGGCACCGTAGGGTCTGATAAACCAGTAGCTTACGCCAGTAGAACTTTAAGTGATACAGAGACCAGATACAGCACTATAGAACGTGAACTTTTAGCAATCATTTGGGCAGTAAAACATTTCCGCCCATACCTTTATGGTAATAAATTCATCATTTATACTGACCATAGACCCTTAGCCTGGCTCTATTCTCTTAAAGAACCGAATAGCAAGCTCACTCGTTGGCGACTTCGTCTCCAAGAATATGATTTTGAAATTAAATATAAAAATGGGAAGCAGAATACAAACGCTGATGCCCTGTCTCGTATAAAATTACATGCATTAGGCTCAAATGAGGACGGATTATCTATATTTAGATGAAGTTAATTTAGATGAGAAAGAGCAACGACCGGAAAAATCTCAAACTACTAAGCAAACAGATAAATTAAATGATACCGATAGTGACAACTCTAAAACAATTTCCATCTCGGATTTGTCCGCAACTGTAACAGCCAGCTCGAAAGATAAAACATTCACAGTACATTCAGCTGAAGATATGGAATCAATTGGTATTCCAATATTACAAGAAGCGATAGATACTAAACCCAACCAGATATTAGTCTTTACATGGCAGAAAAACGATATCCAAGTTAGTGATCTTTCCCGCGAAAAACAAAAAATCCTTGAAGTATTCCTACCATTAAACAATGTTGAATTAATCAAACAGTTTTTAAAAGAATACGTCAAATTGAAAACTAAATACTTCGTATATTTTGAAAGCGAAGAGCATAAGAAACAATTTAATAAAATTATTATACAGTTATTTAAAAAGGGTACGGTTGAATTCATGGAATGTACAGAGCGTGTAGTTTTTGTTGAAGATGAAAACGAACAAAAAGAAATCATCTTACAGCATCATGATGGAAAAACGTGTCATAGAGGTATAAAAGAAACCATGACTAGTATAAAGAGAAATTATTTTTGGAATAACATGCAAGAGACGATTTCAGCCGTAATAAATATTTGTGAAGCATGCCGTAAAACCAAATATGACAGAAAACCCATAAAGCCTTTTCTACAGTTGACTCAAACACAAAATGCACCATTTCAGGAAATTTTTATAGACATCTTTGCCATAGAATCTATATACTATCTTACATTAGTCGACGCGTTCAGTAAGTTAGGACAGGCAATAGAAATATCGAATAGATCTACACCCGAAGTAATACGTGCACTTATTAAATATTTCTCCATTTACGGAACCCCCAAAAAAATTAGTTGCGACCCGGGCAGTGAATTTAATAATGAATTACTGAAGGAATTAATGATGATGTACAACATACAATTGCATATCAGTACACCTAACAACCCTAACTCAACAGGCATTGTAGAACGGTTCCATTCGACTATAATAGAAATATATCGTTTAGCGAAGTACGATCGAAAATGTACTGATGCAGCCTCCGTTATGACCTACTCAATAATGGCTTACAATCATACCATACATACAACAACAGGTTTGACACCATTTGAAGTGGTTTTCGGTCATACTGATTCAAATTCTATATTAAATGCAAATTTCGAGAAATTCTATACTCAACAATTATTAAAAGACCATGCGAAGCGTACTAAACGTCTCTATAGTTACATATCAGATAAGATGATAGAAACAAAGCAAAAGATTAGAAATAACAAGGGTGGTGAGATAAATAAAAAAATTGAAATAGGTGACGTAATTTATGCAAAAGAGGTTAACACCAGACTAAGTAAAGACAAGCCACGTTATAGAAAGGCAATTGCTAGCGGTGATGTAGAACATAATGTAATTCCAGTAAAAATTGGAACTAGACTCACAAAAGTCCCAGTTAAAAATATTAAACGTCCTCCGCTGGTGGTGCCTCCCGCTATTGGCAGTAGCGCAAATAACATGGGCCCTTCAACTTCAAAAGGTTAAGAAAAATACTGGTATCCTTCCCGTGAAACAAGGGCAGGTATTTAAACAAGTAGATAAGTGGTTAATTATAAAACTTTTAAATTTAGATAGTTTAGGTATTTTAGATCATAGTAACGCAATCCGATATGATTCCATCATTTCTCAGTTAAAAAGCAATCAATTAATAATAGATAGGAAAATAACTTTGGTCTCTAAAATGTTAGATGGTTTTGTTAACAGTGCAGAAATCTTACATAATAAGACATTAATTTTAGATGAACGTTTAAAAGGAATTGAGAGATTGGTTAAAAATATAATTACTAAAGAAGAAAATTCTATTTACTCTACTTACATTTTAGGAATGTTTAATATGTTTTTAACAAACTTTAGAACAGCTAATTTAATTCTAAGTGAGATTGAAACGGCCTTAGCCTTTAGTAAGGTATCTGTACTGCATCGAGCAATTGTTATTTCTACTGAACACATGTTATAATCTATAGCCAAGACAGAAAATCTGTTGTATGCTGTGAATGAGAATAATTTAGTTAAATTTGAAGATTGTTTAACTGTTAAGGCCTTTATTAAACGAAACCAGATTACGTCCATAATAGAGATTCCATTAATTGAAAACAGTACTTATAGTTATTTTAAACTTTACTCTTTACCTATTATTAACTCAGATTTAAACGAAACTGTAATAGTAGTTCCTAAATATCCCTACCTTTTGGTGAAAAACTCAGATTACTTACCAGTCGTGAGAGCCTGTAAGCAGATTGCAATAGATGATAAATTCTTATGCACCGATGATGATGTGATGACCCACCTGAAGAACAGTTGATGAAGTTCCATTCTAATGCTAGTACACGTGAACAGCATACAGTGGACATAGAAGATTTGAAAGTACAACTAATTGGCCGCGGAAGTTGGATTCTATATACAAAGAATAACATCATAGCAAGTAAAAAATGCAATGATGACGTCATGAGCCACGAGTCTCTACAGGAAACATACATAGTGACCCTGGACGATGCCTGTAAAATTAACATTGGGCACATACATCTACAAAATTACCAATTTTTTTATACACATCAGAATTATCCAATAACTCCAATCATTATCCTACCAGAGTTGAAGCAAGAAAAACGTACCCACAGTGTCAGTGCAGTGAATATGAAAGGTATAAATCTAGATGAGCTGAAAGAGCAAAGTGAAATACAGTGAAAATGATAGTGCGGTTAACACTAAGAACATTAGTTTAGGTACGGTAATTCTATACGTAATTCTACCTTTAGGATTTATAACTTTTCTTGTTTTTAGATATAAAATCCATTTATTAAACTGTCCACGAAATGATCAGAATCATACCAACCCTGATAATTTCGTTCTTGAGGAGGGAGGAGTTATGCAACCTGAACCGCAACGAATTATCACCGTGAGAACATAAAACGCACGATTGCATCCCGATCCGTCCCGACCGTTGTTATTGTTATTGTTAAGCATTAATGTTAATTTAGCACTTTTAAGTAACAGTAAGACCGTGTGACCATAGGATAAGTTTTAAAGGCATTACACGAGAGCATGCGCTTCTGCTCACACGTATTACTATTTTTTTATTTAACGCTCCCCATAACTTGACTAGCTTGGTGTCTCGAATAATATTTGCGATAAAGAAAGAAACAAATAAAGAAAAAAAAAGAAAGAGAAAGTATTTATTAGACACAAAATTAAATTAAAGAACAACCAAATAATAAAAAAAGTTATATAAGACTTACATTAAACTAAATTGGTGCTGAACGAGGCCAAAAGGCTCCTCAGCATGGTGCTATAACTTCTAAAAATGTCACAGCGCTGATATTCTGATAGGGCACTTGGGCCCTATGCCTTGGGCCGATGTCAGGTCTGAGGTCAGATACGACAATTTAAATAAAAAGTAGACTTGATACGCGAACAAAATCGTAATATTCTTGAAAGAGCGCACTGGTTGCAGTCGGTACAAGTGAACTCAAACTTGGCAATTATTTAATGCATTTGAGACAATGGATCACATGCTTTCTATGGCATTTCCTGCAATGGCTCCACAATTGAACCATATTTATTTAGGTACACACAAAATACCTAACACACACAAACACACACACACACACACACACACACTTATTTTATCTTTTTGAAACCTTTAATTAATTTCAATTTTTTCGTATGTTCCAGATGTTTATTTGTTAAATTATCCTGAGTAGACGTTGCTTGAAATGAGGTACTTAAACAGGAAAAATACATACATCGCTGCCTTCCTTGTTGGTTGTGTTGTCCGTTTTGTGATCTACTCAATTTACTGGTCAAAGTATTTCGAGGGGTGTCATTTCTGTTGATATTGTGGTAAACACGACTATGTCCATTGTAATGTGCCCTAATATGTTTTTTGCCAAGGCAAGCCAAGGGACTCACGATAACTTGGTCATGTTGCTTGCCACAAGATTTATTTTATTCCATTTATATCAGCTGCTTAAAGCTTTTAGGGTCATAAAAAGAGGGACAACAGACTCTGTTGTTTTGCTATGATATAATATAGCTGTTATGCCACCGAATCGCGTATAAAACCGACTCCAACTATTATAGTCGGGAAACAAAAGCACTAAAGCAGCAATTATCCGTAGTTCCTCAAAAGAACTAGATAAAGATTTTCCTGAGTTAGCTTTTTTTCATTTATAAAGATAACATAACATCACGCCATCATCATCATCATCTGTACAGTAATTGTACACCCACATTTCGCCAGTTATGTTTAAGTCCCATGTAATAGGGGGCAAGCCTATTGCCATCAACCGAGCACTAATCTAGACTCAGTGGCTGCTACTGAGAAATTACTGATGGAAAAACCCAATAGTACTTTGCCCGACCCGGGAATCGAACCCAGAACCTCATACTGAGCAGTGAGATCACTCGACCAAGGAGGTATTCATTTATTAACTCATGCTATATTAGAGGCTTTCTTATTTACTAGCGTTTTCCCTCGACCTTCATTCGCGTGAAATGATTATAAAAAATATAATTTCGCTTTTTGGGTCGGATTTTGTTACCAATTTCAATGGTTTTTTCTTGCCTATCCATAATTTACTTTTTTGCGCCTAGTAGGTAGCCACGTTAATCGCAGCGTCTGATCAATTTACCCAACTTACAACCAAAAGGTTATATTAAAATCTAAAATCTTGTCTTTACTATCGCGCTAGTCGGGTAACAATACAAGGTGTAAACAGACCCTTCACGAAGCCGTCAACCAAGCATTCAGCACATCAAACTAAGTAACACTACGAAAATTATTGCTGTGAAACGATTTTTTTTTTGGGGTGAAATATCACCTTTTACGGTAAAACTCAATGTAACGCACTCAAAACTTAGTGCTGATGGATGCTTTGAATAGTAAACGGCTCATGGAGTTAATTAAAGTAAAATTAAAACCTTTAAAAGTTGTATTTAAAAAAAATAAACTTGTGAAAAAATTGGAACTTTGACCTCCAATATCTCCGTAACTACACTCGCGAGCAAAAGTATGGAATCACTTACTTGGAATTGATTCCGCGCGATCTTGAGTACTTAATAACTAGTTAAGAATAATAAAAATGGTACCATTTTAAAGGTTAAACTGTTTACTTTAAATTAATACCAAATTCATTTAAATCACACCAGTATTTAAGGAGCTATCCCGGATTGAGTGAAGGAGTTAGGAAAAAATAAACTTGTGAAAAAATTGGAACTTTGACCTCCAATATCTCCGTAACTACACTCGCGAGCAAAAGTATGGAATCACTTACTTGGAATTGATTCCGCGCGATCTTGAGTACTTAATAACTAGTTAAGAATAATAAAAATGGTACCATTTTAAAGGTTAAACTGTTTACTTTAAATTAATACCAAATTCATTTAAATCACACCAGTATTTAAGGAGCTATCCCGGATTGAGTGAAGGAGTTAGGAAAACATAAGGATAATGGAAAAATAATGAATGAAGAAAACAACAAAAATTTATTAATAAAAAATTTATTTGGTCTTAAAATTAAGATTCAATATTTTGTGTTCCCTCCCCTCGCCCTAATAACTGCTCGAAGACGGTTCTTCATTGACCTAATCAGCTTCTGAATCGATTCTTGCGGGATACCTTCCCACTCCTCTATCAAAGCCGATTTCAGCTCATTCACACTTGAAGGAGCAGGATTTCTGGAACGAACCCTCCTCTTCAGTTCATCCCGCACGTGCTCAATGCGATTTAAGTCCAGGCTGAACGCTGGCCAGATCAATGTGGCGATACCGACTTCTTCGAGATATTCAGTTGTGACACGGGAAGAGTGACAACGAGCGTTATCGTGCTTAAGGAGGAAGTCATCACCGATATATCCCGCATAAGGAATGACATGTTGACATGTGAAATGTAGCGGTCTGAAGTTAGACCGCCTCCTCGTCCCCCGCCAGGCACGAAAACAAGCTCCGTTTTACCGTCGAAGGAAATGCCGGCCCACATCATACAAGAGCCGCCCCCATAAGCCACTGTCTCAGCGAAACAGCACTGCGCAATCGCTCCCCAGGCCGCCTGTAGACCCGACCTCTTCGGTCGCTGCCGTGCAAACACATTCTGCACTTGTCGGAGAACAGGACTCGCCTCCATTGCTCAACCTCCCAATCAAGATGGGAGCGAGCAAATTGAAGGCGTGCTTGTCGGTGACCTACCGTCAGTTTCGGGCCTGTGGTAGGCCTTTTTGGAGTCAAATTAGGTTGCTTAAGTCTTCAACGAACTGTCCACTCACTGGCAGCTACCCCACAAACATCTCGGAGCTCCTGTTGGACGTCGACACCAGTCAAATGTCGATTTTGGAGAGAGGTTGACACGATGAAACGGTCATCCCTCTCCGATGCGCTCCGGCGCCGTCCAGATCTTGGTCTCGGGATAAAGCCACCAGTCTCCCGAAAGCGTTTATAAACTTTCGAAACACAGGACTGGCTTATGTGGAGCTGACGTGCGACAGCCCGCTGGCTGAGCCCTTCTAGCAATAGGACGACAATTTGTGCTGCTCCTGTAGGTGTACTATCCATTGTCGTCCAAGTTCAAGGGTCAAAAGTAGCGGAAATGTGTACCGGTCAACGTATGATAGCCGACTGGTAAAGAAAATCCGATAACACGTGCTTTTATAGGAGGTCAATAGGGCGCAACTCGTGACGTATCAAACAATTGAAACATATCTTTTTCCTTACTTCTTCACGTAATCCAGGATAACTTCTTAAATAATGGCGTGATTTGAATGAATTTGGTATCAATTTAAAGTTAACAGTTAAACCTTCAAAATGGTACCATTTTTATTATTCTTAACTAATTATTAAGTACTCAAGATCGCGCGGAATCAATTCCAAGTAAGTGATTCCATACTTTTGCTCGCGAGTGTAGAAGGTTCCCAGGTATGGTTCAGAACAAAAAAATGATCGCAATGATGGGGAAAACAAGTGCCTTTCATTTTAGTGAAGGGTCTTTTTACACCCTTTATATCACCCGTAGGTGCATTTCCAAACAATACCTCCTACCCTATAATTACTTGCATTCGGAAAATTTGTCACTCGAACAGCCGGTTACTCGTAATTAAGCTCTGACACCTCTAACTGTGCTGACGACATAATTACTAACTAGGTGGTATTTAATACGAGGAATGCTTCGTTTCTGCGCCATACAAAATAATATCAAGGTCAAAATTGCGACGTTGACCGCAACCACAGACTGCAGCTGCAGAGCTGCTCAATCGTAACCAGAGTACCTAGACAGATGACATGCGCTTTCAAACCATTTCGTTTTTCTAAAACGACTTTCAAAACGATTGCGATAAGGGAGCAACTATTAATAGATCCCGAGTGAGGAGGGGAGGATCTGGGCAAATATAATTGAATATTTTTTTTCCGCAACATTCAGTGTATAATAAATTAATAAATTCATTCACGCAGTGGGTGCCGGAAGACGGGCGTCGTCGCCGAGGGAGGCCTAGAAAACGCTGGCGTGACGACCTAGACGCGTATATGAGAGATTGGCCAGAGAAAACCGCACGGAGAGACGAATGGAAGGCTATGGGGGAGGCCTTTGCCCTGCAGTGGGATAGGAGTGGAGGAGAGGTTTAATTAGTAAACATGTCTGTTCACTATAATATGACTAAATCCTTCACAATAATATTAAATACTAATAATATTCAATGAAAATCATCATCATCATCTTCCTGCCCTTGTCCCATTCTATTTGGGTCGGTGCAACATGTTTTCTTCTTCCATTTTCCCCTATCTGACGTCATTTACTCTATTCTCTTTCTTATCAGTACTCCCACAGTCCATGCATGTTTCTTTGGCCTTCCTCTCCCTCTCCATCCATCAACATTCATGTCCATCACTCTTTTAGTCACATAAGTGTCATCCATCCTCTTTACATGTACCAAGACAATCGACTTCCTTTAATTTTTTCTGTAACCGGCGCCGCCACTTTCAAACTTCCTCTAATATTCAATGAAAATAATTAAGCAAATTATTTTAAGCACGATTAACGTTGTTATTAGCTTTCATTTTTTAACTTAGCATTTTTTTAAATTTCACGTGAGATTAACGGGACGGGGTCAATTCAAATGTCACGACATCTCACCAAGGAGGGGGGGGGGGGGGGCTCGAAAAATCAACAAATTCGGCTGACGTATTTAAGAGACGCCTCCTGAGCTATCCGGTGGCTTATTTCAATATTGCTGTCAGTATATCCTTAGTCCTGTCTAGGCTCCCGGGTTTCCTCGCTATCTTTCAATCATCGTGGCTAAATTCAAATTCAAATGTTTTATTTCAGAGCAATGGATCCATATAGTGTTAATATGAACTTACCCTATGTTAGTAAATAAGTCTAATAAAAGGTCCGTCAAACTTGTCGTCCAGTGCAGTACCCAGAAGAACAAAGAAAGAAGTACATAAATTAGTTTTGAAAATGTCCGGCCACAGTCCCACGTGTAGGTACCTTATAGGCTGAATTTATACCTTGAATGAAAATCTTAACGATTTGCTTTTTTTGATCGTAGATACTTTTGCAAAACACACTTTTTTTTTTTACGAAATATTTGTATGGAGGTGCCACTACATGCATTCTCGTATACGTAAACACATGAAGGTGTTATTAATTACTATTTACGAGGTACTCAGAACATTGAAGACTTAATTGTTTATAATGAAGCGCTTTCTTGAAGCAGTAACATTCGGTGAAAAGTTTCAGCGGAGAGAACGTGCTAGTTTCATTGTTCCTTATTAAAAAAGTTGTTGAACATTTTTATGCTGAATTAATTATTCCCAGCAGAAAAGTTTTGTTAAAATTTTGAATTTAAGTGATGGTTAGACCTTTCAATAGCAGATTTAGATTAATAATTAATTTGATTCAAAACGTTTTTAGCGATCCTCATATTATCCATTATTTTTCATTTGTATCGCTTACTTAATAACATTACCCCATATTTTTAACCGACGTTTAAAGGGGACCCTATCTATTCGACTCAATGTTTCATTAATTTTTCATAATTTTAGTATCACTCTTTCATTTTCCGACATATCCCGCGTCCTAACCAAAGCTCATACCAATTAGTCCAGCAGATAAACCAAAGGAAAAGTATTATCCCAAATGCGCTAATGCGCATGCGCTAATGCACGCCGCATATTACACGCCGACGGTAGCGTTCAATACACGAATGAGCGCCAGCGCATTTGAACGAACGACGATTAACATCGTCGCGCGAACACGCAAACCCGAACGAGTGGTCGCGTCCTCCCGCGAATTGGATGTAACGGTCGTGTGTTCGCGCGATGATTGCTTTAGTTAGGATGCGGTCAAGTGCGCGGACGCAATGGTGAAACGCGAATAGACGCTAGCGCATTTGAGTTGGTGCTTTTCCTTCGATTTATCTGCTGTTCAAATCCTAACATCTTATTTTCATACATTTACTCGCACCTAGTTCCGAGTCATGTGGCGGCAAATTCGTAAGTTCGGTCTGGAGTATTGTGATCTGCCCACAATGCTGTGGAACATCTCCGTCTTTCTGAAAGTCCTCACTCTGAATATATTCGACAAGAAGACAGGTAAATGATTAAAAAACTGAGATTTATAAATGATTCTTAAAATCCGACTAGGTAGGCAGTGGAGCGGTTCTACGACGCATTTGCTTGTATGTAAACCATTGATGCCAACACACGTGGCTCCTCGACCATACCAACAAGCAACGCTTGCGCCTGTTCCGCTCCTCCTGCAAATTAATGGTATTCAGCTGCATCCGTTTAGACTGGAAGCTGACCTAGTTAGGCAAGGCTAGGCAGCTGAATATTGAAATCTTGCAAGTAAGTGTGCGAGCAGGTGCTCACTAATGTACCCAGCTAGATGGTTCGTCGACCCTTAAGTGGTGGTTGGGGAAAATTGGATGCCGAGAGCGGAGGCTATAGCGGTACGGCACGTAGCAGCCAGCATTGTAGACCATTCATGGCTTTCCTCTATCCTCAGGAATCCCCTTCATCTACTACATCATCATGATAACAGCCTCACTGTGCTACTTCTACGTGTATCTGTTCAGCATGATGTGGTTCGTCTTTGTGAGAAGTTGGGAGACGGGCGACATGGTGGCCGCCATGGTGGTGCTGTCCCTGGGCGTCGCCAGCGAGATCGGGACCCTCAAGCTGCTGTATATGTTCTTGAACATGTGAGTTTGATGCGACTCTTCCGTTATCATCACACTCTCTGTTTGTTTTCTTAGATTTTAGATTTGGACATTACATTAATCAATGCTCGAGGCTTCTCAGCATGAGAAAATTCCTTTGTCTTGCAATGGAACAGTTACAGACTGGTATCATTTCGATTTACCGATTGCGAGAAGGACCTGAATTATGATAGAACGGAAAAAAAGATTTTCGGAAAACGTAGCTAGTGCCTCATAATTTGGCGTCAAAACCGTACCCGGCTGACAATGATTTTGTAGTTTCTTGTCCGTTCTGCTCCGCTTTGGAATTATAAGCAACTAGATTTTTCCGTCTAACTGACCGACACCGTTAACAGTGCCTTATTCTTAATTTATTCTTCTCAGTGACAAAATCCGAGGCCTCACAGACGCTTTCCTAGACTTTGATTCCCGCATGATCCCGAGCAGTCGACGGGCTACCAACCTGCTGAGATACCTGCGCAACGTGAAGTTACGTGGCATCATCTACTGGGGGGTGCTCATGGGCAACGCTACCTTGTATGTGTTCACCCCTTTCTTCAGCCGCGGCAGACATCTTCCTGAGGACTTGATGGTCATTTATGGTAATTGATTGACGATAATGATGCTCTTTAGCCAATTGCGGCCACAGGGACTGCATTCGTTGGGTTTCAAGGTGATTGTTGAGAGCTTTGGTGTGCTGCCCTTTCATGTGCTCTCAAGTGACTAGCATATACAGAGTTATTGTAGTCAGTGTACCTAGTTTCAACTAGGTAGTTTTTTAGTGCATGAGTGCATGTAATGTTTTGTTTGCTTCTTGTGAAACATAGGTGCTTACTTTTTAACTAGTGTAATAGTCTACACTTCACCCTAAATTTATAACAAAGAAGCTACTATTTCTGCCCTACCATGCTTCCTGTAAAATACTGGAATTCAGTTGCGTGATTACATTGAAAGCTGACCACAGCTTGTTTAGAAATAGCTAGTTCTCCTCAAATGAATATTCTGATTATATCAAAGCTGTAAGAATATGTTTGAATGTCCACAGGATTGGAACCGATGTTGGAGTCACCGCACTACGAAATCGCATGGATCATGATGGCCATCAGCGTTTACACCATCTGCTACATATCGGCCAACGTTACCAGTTATCTGATAGTCATCATTGGGTACGCGGAGTCCCAAATACTGACTATGAGTGACGAAGTAACTCATATATGGACAGATGCTGAAGAGCATTATAAAACTGTGGCTGAATGCGGAAATGACAATTTCCTTACCAACTATGATGAAAAAAAGAGAATAATGAACGACCATGTGTGCAAAAACCTTAAAGACATCATCAAACGTCATGCAACAATTAAAACACTTTTGAACCAAGTAGAAGATGTGTGCAGAGGACCTATAGCTGTAGGGTTTACCTTGCTAATTCTCGGACTGACAGTTGAACTGCTCGGAGGATTAGAGAACACCATCCTACAGATGCCATTCGCGTTCATGCAAGTTGGGATCGACTGCTTCATTGGTCAGAGGGTTATGGATGCTGGCGTTGTGTTCGAACAGGCTGTTTATGAGTGTAAATGGGAGAATTTTGACAAGAATAATATGAAGCTGGTGCTGGTGGTGCTGCAGGTTTCGCAGAAGTCCACAGCTATATCTGCTGGGGGAGTTACTCAGATGAGTTTTAGCTGCTTGATGGCGGCTATGAGAGCTACGTATTCTGCTTATACTGCGCTTCGCACTTTGATGAAGTAGGGTGACAGCACCTCAAAAAAAAAGGAAATATTAGAATTATGACACATTATTTCGAAGGGCACTCACCTGTTTATGCATACATATTAGAAGTAGGAAAGATTGTATTGTTCTAAACAAGCCAATATTAAAAATAATAAAGTAGTCACAGAATTGAATATATTTTGCGTTCAGTGTTTATTTCTGTAATCCATAAAAGACCTTTCAGCCCAAATATTTCCTTTTATCTTCTCTTAAAAACCGTCCACACAAGCAGCCAGAAAATACCAACGAATTGTTGGAAATGCAGTCGGAAATAACACAGTGGGATAAAAGATCAAAAATTCTCAATAGGAGCGAGTTCAAAGGAGGATTGGACAGCCGTCGACAATGGGGGGAGGCATATCAATATTTGAGCTTACTCTGATCCACAGAGACCGAACGACCGAATGACTGAACGAACGGTCTCAATGGTCTCATTCAGATTGTAATGAATGGGCTTTTTTATGTGATTCGTATTGTATTTGACTTTCGGCGCTGGACTTTTATCTTTGGTCGAGGTGAAAAGTATTTTGGGTCATCTGTTGTTTGTTGTCAAGCCGATTTTTGATACAGTTTTGCACTAATTCAACATAGTAAAGTAGTCTAGTCTTTTTAGAATAGAATGCTTTAGTTGCAAATAATGTCTAGCGTTTTATACAGCATGTATCATATAGGTGTGGTTATATCTAAGGTTGTGGTATTTGGTGGGACAGGTATTGAAGTTTTACACATCAGGTGTTAAAATGTTCAGAGAGTCCTTGTGCATTCTGCCTATATGGCATTCAAAATGAATATAAAAATTATACGATTAAAAACCAAAACAAAAATGAACTAAGTCTAACAACTTGAAATAGATATTTTGGTACATCATACAGTCTAAGGCTACAATCCTGTTGAACAAGTTGCTAATAAGTATTTCAAAGTTGCCTGTCAACCCATGTTTATTCGCTTTTTGAATTAAATGTAATTTTTTTACCTAATTTCATTAGATAATTATTTAATTGTTGTAGTATGAAATCTCAAACACGTTGTGTGATAGTATGGTGTCAAATGCTTGTTCTTTCTTTATACTATAGGGTGACTGGTAATCAGTAACTGATACTTAAACACGTGATTGTACTAAACAACTTTCCCAAAGAAACATTTTTTTTAATACTCATTCACTTTTATTACAATAAAACTTACGGAGCGGGCTTGCGTGCCGTGGAGATGCTCTGCCTATCCACTGTTGCACGGTACGATAGTAATGAGACAGAACAGCGTCACGCGGCTAACAGCTGATAGGTAAAAGGCGCGCGCGCGCGAGTTTCTTACTGCTGTTGTGTTATTGTGACAAAATTGAATGAGTAAGTATAAAAAAAAACTTTGGGATAGTTGTTTGTTATACATGCCTCACGGTGTAGAAAATACATCAAGCTTATATTATTAAGCCCTGATGAAAACTCTGCAACATCGGTATGCAAAATCACAATGCCAATAAGTATGTATGTGAGTTGATATTATTTAAATGATACGATATCTTAATTGCTGGCCAGTTTATAGTGTTGTCCTGTTACATTGTGGCAAGCTGTGAGGTCATAAGATAGACAATTATGATTGAGTTAGATCACTAATGTATTGAATTCAATCTATGTATCTCAAGGTTGTCAGGGCTGCCTGTCGGTGCTACGGGACTGTTCGAAAGAGATACCGCGGCCCTGGAACACAAAGGGCAAAGAAGGAACATGGATGGGTTTTAGTCAGTAAAAGTCTGACACTCCCTCCCACTCCGCCCAGAGCGGTGGGGGGGGGGGGGGGCGGTTATTTGATGATTTCCCATACAAAAAAAAGGGTGTCAAGGCTCCAAGGAAAACTACATGCTAAATGTTTGCGTAAAAAGAAACGACATAAAGTTAAGTACAGACGCCAGCACAAGCTACTACAATCTGTCAAATTTCTTTAATAGATTTTCAACTTTATCGCTGAAGTATTAGGTTCAAGATTGATTGGGAAAATTTGACAGTTTCGGGTAGATTGATGTGCTGGCCTCTGTTCAATTTTTCGACAGTTTAACAATTTGCACACTTGCACTATGCGCCTCGGAATGTAACTGCCTTATGAAGATCACAGGCGATCATTTTGTATATGTGTTTATGACTTTGACTTTCGGCCTCGTCGGTCGAATGCTCGCAAGCGGTATACTATTATTAGGATTATTACACCTCTGCCTAACCCTTCGGGGATAACAGGCATGATGTTATGTTTATGTCTTCTAAAACACACTTCACATACGGTTGTAATTTCCTAATCTGAATTCACAAAAAATCTACAGCATATCTTAATTTACTCATTGACTGATAGTGAGATAGGGTCAACCCTATTTACTTCTTCCTAATTGTTAAACAAATATTAGCATATTAATTAAAACAAGTGTAGTAGTTCAAGATAATATTTTTATCGCTCACATTCATTCATTTACGCCAGTCGACTTTATGTAAAGTGTTAGTATGGCCGTGTAGGAGTCATTAAAATAAATATGGTCGCGCATTTGGTTCGAGAAGTAAGTGAAAATATTGAATTGTTTATTTTTATGTGTGTTTCTGACTTAGGACGTGTCGTCTCTTCTTTTATCTTTTCTCGTCCGTATCATTAAAAGGCTAAATACTAGAGGGAGTGTAGCAAATTTTAATACAAGCTTCTTCTTTCAATAATGAAAAAAGAATCACGTAAATCGGCCCAGTAATCACGGAGTAATCGGAGTAAATACATGAAAACAAAAAGATGCAGGTGGAATACATAACTTCCTCCATTTTTAAAAGTTGGTTAAAAAAAAAAATTGGAGCTAAAAAAACTATTTCTTTAAAATCACTTTCTTTACAGTAGTCAGTAGTTATTACTTGTATAAGCAACCATCTACATTTTGTTTCCAATTCAATAAACTCACTGGAATCTGCGCAACGAATCAACGATTCGTTTAGCTGTAAAAAGATTAGGATTGTAAATGTGCAATTGCACCAATAATTTTTGGCACTTAAAAAAAACCCCACACTAGGATTTCTCTTACATCGTGGGTGCATTTACAAACATTTAAAATTACGTACATAAAAAGCCAGAACCGGAACAACTAATCAGATGAAACATGAAAACAAAAAGATGCTGGTGGAATACATAACTTCCACAATTTTTAAAAGTTGGTTAACAAAACGTATTGGAGCTAAAAAAAAAAACTATTTCTTTTAAAATCACTTTCTTTACATTTGCGCGCTGACAGCTGTCTAATCTTTATTCTAATCTTCTAGTTTTGAAATTATTGAAGTTTATTTAGATTATCTTCCTTACAAATAACCTGCCTATGCTTCCTGACCGTGGAGGTGTACATTAGCTCTACCTGCAAGTGACAATGTTACGAAGAACTACTTTCTGTAGTTCAATTATTTATAACTCTCAACCGTGATTATAATGACAATATCCCCAAAGGGAATTGATATGAGGTAAGTAAATAAAAGTCATTGCACAAAAAAGATAATAATCTATACATTCTGTAGTAAAATTTGAGAACCAAAACTTTTTTGGAGAGATAGCAGTGATAGCTTAGTGTTGTGACCGTCGGACTGCCAAGTCATAGGTCTCAAGTTCGAACCCAAAACACGCATCACTGATTTTTCGGATTCATGTGCGTATTGTATAATTATCACTTGCTTCGGTGAAGGAAAACATCATGAGGAAACCAGCATGCCTGAGACATATTTCTTGACTGCATGTAAAGTCAGGGGCCCATGGGTGGCATAAAAACTCTGATACTAGGGTAGGCAATAACCACAAGAGAAAAAGATCTTATACTTTCTGTAGTAAAATTGAAATACGTTTTGGAGTAAGACGAAAACCAAAAACTGTAACTATAAGTTTATTTTAAATAGATTCATTGTTCAGATCGTTCAGTAATTTTCAAATGTTTTACTAGGCATCGTCAACAATGCCTAGTAAGGCATTTGAAAATTACTGAACAATTTGAAAAGATAGGTCTGGTACTAACGAACCCGTCGGACTCAAAGAGTTTTCGCCAAAGACGGTCCAAACTGCGAGCCTTTGTAAATTCTAATCTCCCCGTCTGATTGGAAACTAGGTGAATGGGGCCGTGGCGAAGTTCTGTTCCCTCTCAATTCAGGGAATTGGGTTTGTTTTGAGAGGAGGAATCAATCGACTCCCAAAGTAAAGGCATTCCTTGCCTAGTTTGGGGGTCTAAAACCTAAACTATAAATACTTACAGTCTAAATTAACATAAAATAATTTTGTACACAAGATTATGATCACTCATTTACTTACTATTTAGGTACCTATAATTTTAGTTTGTTTAGCTCTTGAGTGTAATTGTGTAAAAAAAACTTACTTAATTCTCGATACAAAGCTAAAAAGTCACTGATTGACAGCAGGCAGAGGGTAAGATTTTAGACTATCCTATGTTTTAACAACAAAAAAATTGAGTCGTGGGTTAAGTAATCATCATATCATCTGCCTTGTCTTTTCCGAACTATTTTGAGGTCTGCTCTCAGTCTTACTGGATGCTGATGAAGACCTGTGTTTTACATGGAGCGACTGCTTGTTTGACTTCCACGACCCAGTTACTGGATAGTACGATACCTCAACGACAACGACTCAATCAATCATAAGCAAATCAATATACCTTCTACGATTCTTTATAAGATTCTACAGGGATAAGGTGTCTGAATTAGCATGTGAAGATATTCGTATTTCTCAATCTACATTGACTAATTAATTATGGAATTAATTCATTTCTAAGTAGATTGAGAGACAAATTAACTTAATTAAGTTTAAAATGTTATGTAAGAATATTTACTTTTAATTCTGCAAAGACTAGAATCAGACTTGGATGTTGAATGCCAATGAGGAAGTTAATATAGGTAGTGTGCAAAACATGCAACTAAGTAAGTAAGTATTTCAGGTAAAATATTTTGTAGACGGTTTCATGCGGGTTTGGCGTCATTATGACGTTCCACTATTTTACAATTCACGACTGCTGTAAAAGAACTATTAAAGATACGCTTTTAAACACGTACGCTTATATACTTTGTAGTTCTACTCATGACAATATTTTAAACAACGACCAACATGACATGGAGAGAACGAATCTATTAATCTCGAGAAAAAGATTGCAGGCTGTCCTTTGGGTGACCTTAAGACGTAGAATGATCGCAGTGTTTGTCCATTAGTATCATACCCGAGCTAAGAGTTGTAAGAGTTGTCCATGGAGTTTCTTGCCCATTCTTCTCCATAGAGATCTACGCTTTAGAATGGGCAACTACAGTACTTTCACAAGTTATTATGCCTTGTGTCTGGGACTGTAGCTTTGCCTTGTTTGTTTTTCTGACATTCAAAAGTGCTTGTATGATCTAATTGAAATAAATGCTTTGAGTTTGAGTTTGAAGCAGGTTCAAACGCATCGAACCCGGACATGCACTTTATTAATATTTTTGTATTATCAGCCATTTGTGTCCCACTGCAAGGCAAAGGCCTCCGTTCCCTCCTTCCACTTGTCCTTATCTACAGCTGTTACTACTTTATTTTGTTATTACTTTATATGTATCTTACTATAGCTGTTTTTACTTTAATTTGGTTGAATTTAATTTTTTAGGTTGTTCCGTGTATGGGTGACCGCCCATTACATACCGAGTTTCCTTCGTGCGTCGGAAAGCACGTTAAGCCGTTGGTCCTGGGTGTCTTTGTAGATCTTTGACAGTCGTTAGGTAGTCAGTGGCCCAAAAAGTCTGACAACCAGTCTTACCAAAGGGTATCGTATTACCCAGTACTAACTGGGTTGTGGAGGTCTGATAGGCAGTCGCTCCATGTAAAATACTGGTATTCAGTTGCATCCGGTTAGACTGGAAGCCGACCACAATATATTTGGGAAAAGGCTAGGCAGATGATGATGGTTGAATTTAATTTACTATAACTACTCTCAAAACTTTGAAAGGAAACCCACAGAAACACTTAGGCTAATGTGATCATCATGTTTGTTTTCAGTGGTGTGTGATGCTGCCCCTGATCTCCCATCACCTGGCTATTGGATTCGTGCTGTCCTACCCTGCGGTTTTAACTCCGGTCATAACTGGCAACGACACGAGAAATGGGACGGACGTGCACGCCACTAAAGGAGAGGCATCTTGGATTGGTCAGTAGTTATTACTTTTGTAAGCAACCTACATTTTGTTTTTATTCAATAAACTCATTGGACTCTGCGCAACGAATAAACAATTCGTTTAACTGTAAAAAGATTAGTATTGTAAATGTGCAATTGCACAAAGATTTTTTGGCACTTCAACTACATTGGGGCGTTGTTGGTACAGATTTTGTTTATTTTTTGAAAATCGAGATGGCAGCGATTATTTTTTTTATTTTTAAAAAGAAAACATGCCCCCCCCACACTAGGAATTTCTCTTGTATCGTGAGTGCGTTTACAAACATTTAAACTTACATACATAAACAGCCAGACCCGCAACAACTACCTGTAGGCCATACAAATATTTGTTCCGTGCGAGGGTCGAACCCGCGACACGTAGCGGAGCAGCCAATCGCTCTACCGCTGCGCCAATAGTTAGTTAACAACGCGCTAAAAAATCCTTGCACACAGCCTTTAAAAAAAAAAGTAATATAAATAATGGTCCTCCGTATTTGTCTGTTTACAGCTGCATCCTATAGCATGACCGGCGGCATTGGCTTCCTAATTCTCCCGCCATTAATGCAGCTCTACGGACGAAGATTCATCAATGCAACTATGAACCTCATCATCTTCTTTGGATGGGTCATCATCGCCCTGTCTCCTAACGTCCCGACCCTCATAGCTGGCAGAGCCATCCAAGGTCTTTCCTTCGGAGGCCTGTACATTTGCAGCATTTTAGCTGGGGAATACAGTCATCCCAAACGTAGAGGATTCTTCATCATATTCAAAATTACGGCTACCAGCATCGGTGAACTGATCTGCCATGGATTTGGCTTTACCTTGTCTTGGAGACAGATGGCTTGGCTAGCTTCCATTCCTCCTGTCTTAGCTGCTCTCGGAACTATAGTCTGGCCTGAGAGTCCATCATGGCTGGCTTATAAAGGCCGCTTCGATGAATGCGTGAAGTCATTCGAGTGGATAAGAGGGAAAGACATGGAGTCGAAAAGAGAAGTAAAGGAATTGATAGCAGCACAACAAGAGTTGAGAAATCTAAAGAGATTGAAGAAATCAGGGTTATTGATGAGAAACATACAAGCGATGAAGTCAAGAGAGTTCTTAAGACCATTCACAGTGGTACTAATGCTAATAATTTTGACCCAAGTATGTGGAAGACATTACTTACTAGCTTATGTAGTACAAATAATGATTTCGTTAACAGGGGACACGTCTAAAGCCTACTATTACACAATAAGTTTAGACGTAATGAAAATTCTAGCGATACTAACTTCAAGTTACATCGTCAGAATATTTAAAAGACGTGCTCTGTTGTTAAAAACAGGTAACTTAGCGTGTATTTTGTTATGTTTAGTCTCCATATTTCACTTGTTAGTTCAGAAAGACATTTTAAACGTCACTTGGTTGACGCCTTTGTTATTAATACTGTACAACATAGTGTGTTATATTGGTGTTATACCAGTATCTATGGTGTTAAAAGGGGAATTATTTCCAATAGAATTCAAGGGTTTAGGAACAAGTGTTTTAGGTATATTCTATTCTCTATCAAGCATGGTTTTGATGAAATCTACATCAGTATTGTTAGATGCCTTAGACACTCATGGAACTTTCGCAGTCTACCTGACTATCGCAGTGGGTTCTTTGGTGTATTTGTACAATATTTTACCAGAAACTAAAGATAGGACGCTTCAGGATATTGAGCTTGAGTTTATGAATATCAAGTTGTCTAAAGATGAGAATGGCTTTGAGATGAGTGCGGTTGTTAATCGTAATTTGTTGGTTGATAAATAGATACTTATGGTCGTTAATCTAGTTCGCGATTTAAATCATGGAGGATTTGAAAGGGCGTATTGTCCTCCTTAGGATGTGGCCGTAAGTAAGTAGTGTAGATTCATGACTGGAGGAACAATGGAGGGATTTGTAGGGATGGGATGATGATAATAATGTTGTTTGTAATTGGAAAACCTGTTCAGGTGGAAATTCATAGACAACTCTGCCTTGGAGTGCAAATGTGGTGTTGCCCCACAAACATTGTTGCACTTTATATCGTGTCCTGCCTGTCCTATTAGTTGCACATCACAGGAGTCGATAGACGCTTCTGAAAGTGCCAAACTCGTCACCAAATTTTGGACTGACTCAATTTAAATTGTCATCGATACACTAAAAAGACGTTTCTATTGACGTTCATAAAAAAATTGTCCTTAAATACAATTTAATTTTTGAGAATAAAAGATAATATGTAAAGATTATATTATATTATTATTGTGATTGTAAACAAAATCATCTAGAATACACAAATAAAACGCAAGTTGTATTTACTGATATAATAAGCGGGTCTAGACTTGCTTATTTCTCAGAAACTCGTTCTGACCTTTATAAACCTTTCCGACTTGTAAATAATATTATTCTAGACCTCCAGGGTCCAGACTATCAAGTTTTCAGCAATAATTTGCCAAAACTAAACAAACGCTATAGAAATCAGACACTTTAATACATTTTCCGTTGAAAGGGGCCCCAAAGATCCTCAGAGAAGGATAACGAAGGGGCGTAGGGGCCCGGCTGCCCAATTAGAGGTTATTTAGCCCCACGACATTTGATATCTTTGCCTGAACTGGGCCATTGATAAATTGTAGTTGTACTTTTGTGTTTGTAGACGTATTGTTGCTTAAGTATTGTTGTTCAGACTTTATTTTATGGGATATTCCTTTATCAGAGACTACTTTATGCCCCCGGCTTTTACCGCGTGGATTTTGGGAATTATTCCAGAGAAGCGTACTACCGGGATATCTCATGTGTTTACCCAGGTTATAAACTATCTATCCATTCATAAAACATCCAAATCCGTTCAGTAGTTTTTGCATGAAAGAGTAACAATACATACGTCCATAATATCCTTACAAACTTTCGTATTTATCATAATATTGTTTAAGGACACAATTAAAAGAAAAAAAAACGGGATTTTTATTTGCCCTTCGGTGACGAAATCCTAAAAATAAACAAATGAAGTTAAAAAGTCTTACCTAAGTGATTGATGTTCTTGCATTATCCCTTTTGCAGTTACAAATAATACGTCATTATGACGCTAAAACGTTGTTTGATCAAAACACTTTAAAAGTTTAAAATAATTAAAACGGTTTTAATGGACAGAACTCTCAAAAATAATGTAAAACATTACAATTGAATTAAAGTTAAGAGGTAGACGTTTAATGTAGTTAAAAGTATAATAATTTAATTAATTAATGATCGTCTCAATGGAGGCGTTTCTGTTCAATCTTTTGTTTCGCTTGTTAATTGTAGTTTTAATTATTTTAGAAGAGCCTTTGTCGGTAATTTGTAATTAAACTTGAGCATGAAAACTAATGAAAATTAAGTTTGGCATACTTTTCATATTTTCGTCTGTTTATAGTAGATTAAAAAATGATTTCTTAGCAGTTACGTCTAAAATTTTAATGACTTGTGGATTCTGCTAAAAATTCAACTATGTAAGTTTTTCAGACTCTTGACATATTGTATTTTTTTTCTGAAACCAGAATCAAACGTTATCCATATATTATTCTGAATTCTCATAGATTTTTCTGAAGTCGATCAGGCATTTGGAGCAGTTGTTATTTTGCTTTATTATTTTACCTCTACGAATGAAATCTTGTTTATGATGATCTAAGCCTTTATACACAATAAAACTTCATGCTTTTTCTTTGATTCTCAGTGCAATGACTTCAATCTATTTTCGGTAACCTGTCTTAAGTTCATTATATACTACTGATAGCTACATTTTATAAGTATACGTATATAAGCAATCACAGTGAATAGTCGTTCAGCATCAGGTATTATTGTTTCACGTTTGCTTCGCCGCGGGGGACCACTGAAATCTTTGTACTTGCTGCTGGAGCTGCAAGCTGTGGAGTCGATTTCTCCATTTATTTTTGTTAAATTAAAAGCTCAAATCTTTGCCAAAGCTGAAGTGAAGTCCAAGCTGCAATACGCCTAAGGCATGAAGCCTTTGTGCAGTTTTTCCTTGTCCTTACGTAATGAAATTACTAAAACAACGAAAGATGTATAAGGGTGTAAGCAGGGCACTTCTTCTCATTGCGATCATTTTTTTATCCTGGGAACCTTCTAGTTACGGAGATATTGGAGGTCAAAGTTACAATTTTTTCTCAAGTTTAAAAAAAAAACACTTTTTATGGTTTTAACTTTACTTTAATTAACTCATGACCCATTTACTATTCAAAAGCATCCATGAACACTAAGTTTTGAGTGCGTGACATTGAGTTTTACCGTAAAACGTGATTTTGCACCCAAAATAAAAGTCGTTTCCTAGCAATATTGTTTGCGTAGATTTACTTAGTTTGATGTACAGAATGCTTGGTTGACTGCTTCGTGAAGGGTCCGTTAACACCCTGTATAACGGTACAACTGGGCTAAAAATATATGAAACAAGAACGTTACTATTGTTTTCCTTGGGAACAGTACTTTTTTCGGGATGAAAGGTACCTTATGTCCGTTTCTGTACACCTGACAACGTATATGCAAAATTTCAGGATGATCGGTTCAGTGGTTTAGGCGTGAAAAGATAACAAACAAACTTATTTTCGCATTTATAATATTAATAAGGATTACGATGAAAGTAGGTAACTAGGTACCTACTGTGGTTTAAAGACAATACTATATTAAAGAAGAAACAGTAAAGTTTAATCTTCCAAAAGATTCCAGAACTTTATGATCTTTCTCAATGAAAATGTCTTGAAATGTCTTGAATGACTTTACCGTCTCGAGTTAAATGTTAATGATACCTACTCGTTAACAATTTGGTCTGCCGCAATCAAGCTTTGTAGGGTATCCAATTGTAGAATTGTGAATAATAATTTTGACGGGGTCATTGTACTTATTTGGAACCTAACTGAGAATTACTGGGGAGTGGGGAGCTTGTTGCAAGAAAAATATCCGCTGTTCCATACATTTTGACCGTGTAGGTATTGCACTTTTGTAGGAAACAGCTGATTTTTATAACCTATGAAAATTTTCTGTTGTACTGAATACGTGGTAACCATTTTCGCGTGGGTGTCCCTTCCACCCTGTATGTTTTATCTATTATGAATTAAAAACCGGAGCAAGTAATCAAAAAACCTGTTTTTTGATGAATGAAACAGATTCTAAAATTATAATACTCTTTCGTATGAAAACATATACGTGATGCTGGGAGGACCGAGGAGGGGTAGTCTAAAACCTCAAGAAGAGCGAAGGTGGGCTCAAAAATAACCTCACGTGATTAAAGGATGGCTCCTAAAGTGAAGAGTTTAAGTTAAACATTTTGTATGTCGTTGATATTTTATAATAGTAAACTTATACCGCAGACTTTTGAAATTGAGTGTGTTTTTTAAACAATTATTAGGTGAAACACAGCCGTAGTGAGACAACAGAAAGTTCGACTTGAGCTTAATTATTATGTCATTAAAATGCGGTTATAACTGTTTTTGGCATTATCCTTTACAGGTCACTTTATTTCATAACTTCTCATCGGAGAATTCTCCATCTACCAAAACTTCAAATTCAGAAACGAACCCTACAAAAGCCGTCTCCACAGTTTCCAAATTCTTCACGTATAGTATTTTTTGCTGACACTAATGTATTCACAAAGGTCGCGTGGCCCACCTAACCCCAGGAGATCACACGGGTCTGCCCGCGAAATATACGCTGCTTTGCGAAAAACACGCCGTTGTGCGAGATCCCGCCCCACCAAATATTTGAATTTTATTACAAGTTTCGCTTTGTCATGCAGTCTTTAGTTGTGTTTGTTTGAAATTAGGAAAGGTAAGCGAAATATTTGGGTTCGACCTTGGAGCTTACTGTTTGTGTGTGAGTTTTCTATTATTGCGTGTTTCCTGAAATTCACGGTTATTGTAAGTTTGTACGTTTTCGATTTCGAAAGGGTATTGGCAAGCAATTTTGTACATACAGTAGGTAACTATTTTACAAAAACAAAGATCCGGCTACTTTTTTCTTATGTGCAAGTCGGATTTGACTTAAAAAAAAAATCTTGTACCTAAGTCTTATATTTGTGACCACTCCATGCCGGTTCTCTAAGCAGAGATGATTTCACCAGCCATGTCCAGTGGAGCCAGCGTAGGTAAGGCCATCAACCGGGCACCAGATAAGACTCCGTATCTGCTACTGAGAAATTCCTGGTGGAAAACCCAATAACACTGTCCGTTCTGGGAGTCTAAAATAGGACCTGACTTTTGGAAAAGCTTAAAACCTGGGAATCCAACCTAAGTTCTCATGTCGAGCTTTAGCGAGCTTGAGATAATTAAGTCAAGAGCAGAGAGAAGATAGCCCTTCTTAAGGGTATAAATAGACCTTTAACGAAGCCGAAAGGCACTTGTTCTCCCCGTAATTGCGATCATTTTTGTCAATGTTTGTCAATGTTCTTTTTTTTAAAAATACAATTTTTCAAGGCCATACATTTTTTGTAAATACCTCCATGATCAGTTTACTATTAAATGCATCCATCAGAACAATGTTTTGAGTACGTTACATTGAGTTTTACCGTAGAACGTGATTTTTCTCCCAAAAAAAAGTCGTTTCCTAGCAATCATTTTTGCGTAACTTAGTTTGATGTATAGAATGATTTGTTGACGGCTTCGTGAAGGGTCCGTTTATACCTTGTACACACCGTGACTTTTTAGTCGTCTTACAAGGGCAGCCCACTTCATGTATCCAATGACTAATAAGCATTCATAAAAAAAATAGGTATTTATGAGATTTTAATAATTTAAAAATAAAAATATTATTCAATATTATGACGCATGACGTACTTAAATCACCCTGTTGTGAGCAATAGTCTACTGGACTCGAGCGCTGGGTAGGTATATTCTCCTGTTTGACACGTAAACATCATTAACAGGATGTTTCATAATTTTTTCTAATGTTTATTTATTATTCTTTGTAGGTACCTTACCTTATTACGGTAGGTAAAAAAAAAACGCGCCTAGGACTTTTTTATATCGGGCACATTTAGTGGACCACCTTTGTAAGACGACTAAAAAGTCACGGTGTATAACAATAAAATGCTCAATTCCACTTCAATACCTGTGAAACCGAATAGAATAGATACAATTAACCTAGTGTTCGCACGGTGTCGATTCTAACTACTTTCCACCTGGCCGCCGCTCTGACTTGCGATCTATTGTAGTACGGGAGCTGGGAGCGCTGGATATTGTTCATGTGGAGCTGATTTTCCCAATTCTTGTCCAACTGGTGCGGACAGATTGCGGGGTTTACCAACACCGTATACCTCATCATCTGCCTAGCCTTTTCCCAACTATATTAGGGTCGGCTTTCAGTCTAACCGGATGCAGTGGAATACCAGTATTTTACATGGAGCGACTGCCTATGTGACCTCCACAACCCAGTTAGTACTGGGTTTTAAATGTAGCCTACGACACTCAGGGATAATGTAGCTTACCTTTACTGAAATAATTTTCGGAATCGGATCAGTGGTTCCGAAGATTACCCCTTACATACAAACTTACAAACCTTACCTCTTTATTTTATGGATAGGCGTCTCTTCGCCATTAGTTTTGTTAGAACAAATCTGCATTCTTCTATCAATTTGTTCCGTAGGAGTAAACAACGTACCACGCCTAACCAGATAATATACGAAAAAAGTTGCTCAAACGCAGTCGGTAGTCATGGAAACTTCGTAAAGAAAACATTGTTTCCTGTTCTTTGTGCGTGCGTTTTTCCTTCCTCCTTATTAAATAAGCTTATTATCTGAAAGTTTCTTACTTCATACGGTATATTTATACAGATAACGGAGCCCTACTTACAATTTTCTTGACCGTCTTTAGCGACTGCACGGACATGGCATTGGTGTATTAATTTTTTTTTTGGCCGTAGGGAGTCATGTCATGTATCGGCTTTTCCGCGGAAGGCTACGCGACACCACGCAGCGCAACACAACGCCGTCACTTCGTGTACAATAGTCTATATTTTCGGGTTGTGTAAATATGTATGATAGTCTATAAGGTATATATGTTATGGGTCTTTGTTACCTGAAATAAATTATATATTGTTCCTTTATTTATTTTACATATAATCTACATTTTTAAATATTCCTCTAACTACAAAATAATATTTAAAAAAACATTTAATAATATAAAAAAAAGTAGCCCACATATTATTGTTATTATATTTTTTAAGGGTAAGTGCAACTAGGCAGACGACCTTGTAGCTATCCAAGTATAACCTGGATGAGGCTGGCACATGAATACATTGGCTCCGGCTAAAAAAGGAGTATTCCCAGCAGTGGGTGAAGTCGGGCTGCAGATGGTAATGATGATGAATAGTGCATTGGGGAGGACTTGATCTTTTAACCGTGACATTATCAATTGGATATCACAGCTAAGGTAAGAATATGCTTATATTGTATATTACAATTACAATAGTAATCTGCTTTATGTATTCCATTTTCTCTTCTTTTTTTACACACTCTGTCTACATTTCTTTTTTTAGTATCTCCTTTCGCAGGTATGTTGGAAGAGATTTCTTTAAAAATAAGCATCACCTTTGTACTATTTTTCTGCTCCTTTCTTATTTCTGTATTTAGTGTGTATGTTACGGCTAAAAGCCGAGGTGTATTCCCGTTGACCCCACTGGATAGCCCCACTGGTGGGGTCAACGGGAATAATCAAAAACGTCGTTTCGTTGGCCCCACTACCCTACCCCACTGGTGGGGTCAACGGGAAGTCTGCATTTTTGTTCCCGCTGGCCCCACTGTCTTGCCCCACTGGTGGGGTCAACGGGAAGTCTGCAATTTTATTCCCGCTGTCCCCACTACCATACGCCTTTAATGAAAAAGAAGATTACTATATGGAAAATGGTAAGGACAACTGGGAGATGAGAAACAAGGATAAAGTCTCACCAGGGGGCCAAAATCATGACGTAGTATCTTTTTTGCTTGTTGCATGTTATCCGAAATATACGGGGTGTAAACAGACCCTTCACGAAGCCGTCAACCAAGCATTCTGTACATCAAACTAAGTAACTTTACGCAAAAATTATTGCTGGGAAACGACTTTTTTTTTTTGGGGTGAAAAATTAAGCCGAAGTAAGGTTACACCTGGTTCTAGCCTATACCTAAAATAAATTTAAATTTAGAGGTTTGATGCAACCAATTTGGATGTAGCGCTCGCCGGCCGCTGCCGCGGCACCGCTCGCTGCGCTCGCTCGGATAACGTGCGTTTGGTCACAGTTCTAACCTAACCTAACCTAATCCATATAAAAAGGATACACCTAAGTATAACCGGCCGTACCTAGGTATAGCCGCCTAGAACTAGGTGTAACCTTACTTCGGCTTTTAGCTGTAACATGTACATAAATTGTTTAACAAATAAAAAAATAAGGCTGTGAAAATTCACATCATTTTCGCACTTTGGCAAGTTTAGCATAGAATCAAAACTTTCCCTGCTCCCGAACTAGTGTAATTGTTCAGTACAGTACAGAGCGCATCACTTTGAGCAATTTGCCAGCGAGCCCACAACCCCCCCCCCAACTCTCTGACCCCCCTGCCCCCGCGTGGGATTGCATCGTGGCGAGGACTTAATTGAGCGTATAATGAAACATATCTCCTAAAACACATTGGACGTGAACGGACGCAGGTTTAAATGTTTATAAATGAAACAAATGGACGGCGCCATTCGAGGGTTGGCTGTTGGTTTGGTAAACAAATTAGGAGGGTTAAAATGCAAGGGATGACGGCGTAGTGATATTGTAGGAACTTACGTACTGCACACGAGACACGAGTACAGGCATTCTGAATAAGATTTTTTTATTTTATTTATTAGTAACTTTTTGAAACTTATACTGTCATTTACGGGGTATCTTCCGTGATTGTTCATTATTTTGTTTATTGTTTTGTTTTTTTTTGTTACAATCAGCTTAAAACAGTGTTTCACTCATTGAAACACTGTTGTGCTTCCCCTAGCAAGAGGCATTTAACTACAGACCACTATCTGCCTCTTTTCTTATATGCTTACTTTTTTTGTTTTTGCCACGTTCGTATAGCACGCACACCGGTTGCGAGTAGAACACACCTAACCTTTCTGAAGAACTCCATACAGTCAGTGTTAGTCCTTCTAAGGCATTCTCTCCCTGCGTTTCCACTCCAATCGGCCCTCTTGATGCCCCTTTTAGGGTGTACCCAAAGGGTAACCAACGGGACCCTATTACTAAGCCTCCGCTGTCCGTCCGTCGGTCCGTCTGTCTGTCAGCGGGCTGTATCTCATGATCCGTAACAGGTGGGCAGTTGAAAATAAATTAAAAGGAGGCTCCTCTACTACGATGGTGCGGAACCCGTCATGCGCGAGTCCACTCGCACTTGGCCGGTTTCTTTTTACCTTTCGATAATCCCCTCAACATGCACCAATCGTCTCATTCCTTTCAATGTGTGTAGGATACTACTACCAAAGTACCAAGAAATAAAATAACATTTAAAATCGCTCTAACGTTAGAAAATCTTCCAGAACAAAACCAAATGAAAAGTAAAGCTCCACAATATTGTATCTAAAATTCGTGCAATTCATGGAATATACCAAATAAATGGAGCTCCCAAAGCTGGCCGGAATAAAATATGTTTTCTGCTCAAAACTTACAAAGCGATATATTTTGCCGGTCGCTTGGAACTCTGCTATTTGTCGTCGACTTGTTATATAAACCATTTTGATACTTTTCTTTGAACTAAGTGCTGTGCACAACTTAAAACTAAAATGTTCTAGAGTAGTATATGACCGATATTTCCCAGTCTCTCTTACTTAAACATAACATCATGCCTGTAATCCCCGAAGGGTTAGGCAGAGGTGTATTTAAAAATATACCCACATTTCGCCAGTTATGTTAAAGTCGCATGCAATAGGGGGCGAGCCTATTGCCATTAATCGGGCAAAAATCCAGACCCCGTGGCTGCCAGTGAGAAACAGCTCCTAATGGAACTACCCAATAACAATTTCGAACCCAAGACTCACGCTTAGTAGTCGCAATTGTGACTAATAAACCAACGAGGCAGGCTCTAAACGTCTTGACAGTACTGCGGGAATTGGTACTACTACTTTGATTGAAACTAACCCTTCTTATATTCATCATCTGCCTAGCCTTTTCCCAACTATGTTGGGGTCGGCTTCCAGTCTAACCGGATGCAGCTGAATACCAGTATTTTACATGGAGCGACTGCCTATCGGACCTCCACAACCCAGTTAGTACTGGGTAATACGATACCCCTTGGTAAGACTGGTTGTCAGACTTTTTGGGCTACTGACTACCTAACGACTGTCAAAGATCTACAAATTACAGCCGGGACCAACCCTTCTTATATTATAAACTTAAAATTATAACAACGGATCCGACCTCATCTCATTTTAAAACATAGGTAAGGTTTATTTTGACGTTTAAAAGTATTTTTTTACAAGTAATTTACAAAAATAAACATAATTTCATTTCATCATTTCATTTCTGCCCTGGATCTAATTTTTGGGTAGTTAAAACTAAAAATGTTTCTACGTCCTAGGTCGGTAAAATAATGAAACTTACATCTGCCCCTTGTATAACACCCCCGGGATGCTTGTTTACGGATTTAAGTATGACCTTAATTGACCTAGATCTTGACCAACCAACCAACCTTTTCATAAATTAAAATATTTCTAAAAGTAGACGTTCTAGGACTAAAATAAGGATACTTCCCTGGTGACCGCTCATGGAAGGTTCTCGACGAATCACCTACTGGATGACCTTAACTGACCTATGTCCAAAAACATTGATGGTGTGATTTATGAGCCTAAACTTTCATGAGAACACGAAATCCTCTAATCGAGATTTTATCAGTTTTTATGTAAAGAAAAAAATATATAACAGCCGCTCGGGCCGATCTTTAGGTTAAGCCGTGCTTGCCTAGGTTGGTCTGTGGATAGGTGACCACCCATTACATACCGAGTTTCCTCCGTGCCTCGGAAAGCACGTTAAGCCGTTGGTCCCGGGTGCCATTTGTAGATCTTTGACAGTCGTTAGTTAGTCAGTGGCCCAAAAAGTCTGACAACCAGTCTTACCAAGGGGTATCGTATTACCCAGTACTAACTGGGTTGTGGAGGTCAGATAGGCAGTCGCTCCATGTAAAATACTGGAATTTAGCTGCATCCGGTTAGACTGGAAGCCGACCCTAATATAGTTGGGAAAAGGCTAGGCAGATGATGATCTAAAGAAAAAAAATTAAATGTCTGTTTGATAAAAGATGTCTGTGAAAAATCATCCCTATTATGGATTTCTTAGGCCGTAGTCCTACGCATATAAAACTCAAGCCAGTGTCAATACTTGATACACGATACGTCTCCTGTCGCTAACAAGAGTTCTCGTAAAACAATCGAACGACGACAATGAACTTCGGACGAGAAGTGTGTAACAGATATGATGGCAACTTGACAATGATTTTATCTGTAATGTGACGGTAGGTAGGTAAAAGGAAAACTGAAGAACTTTTATGACATAGATATGCCCAATTTCTGATTTGAGTATTTGATATTAAATAACTACTTGAACTATAATTAAGTTTTCAATACAGTTTTTCGAAAACTGGTGCTTATCGCACTACAATTAGGTTCAACATGCAATGTATTTCACACGCGTAGGTTTTTAATATTTTTTCACACACGTGCGGAAATAAACATTTCTACAGATACTATACCTAAACTAAGTCCAAATGGGTTCAATGACTATAGTGGGCGGTGTTTGTTTTTTTTTTAATCTCGGCAAAGAGATAATTATGCGTCTTCACGGCGTAAATATTTTTTGAGTATTTAAATTGTGTTTATAAACAGAATATCATAGATAAACATGATTGCTTAAAACAAATATTTATTTTTAGGAACAAATTAACATTGTGTTCTAAATTAAAAAATATTTGAATTTTCTATTTTTCATATTAGGCCGTTTAGCGGCATCATACCTTTGCTTCTTCTTCAAGCTGGCGAAAGCATACCGCGGAAAAAAGGCAAATTAAATATAATAATTCCAGACAAAAATACTTTCCGTTCTAATATATTATTTCTTCGAAAGGGTATTGAAAGACGTCGCGCGTCGTTTGATACGCGTAGGGATTTGTTACTGCAGTTCTAGACTCCATAATACCCTCGCCTGCAGCTCGGGTGTTGATTCCACCTCGAATGCAATAACAAAGTTTCCCCACTTATATCAAAATGTACTATTTCCCTCAATGTAATGTAGCACTCGAAATTCATAATTTTAAAATCCTGAAATTAAACCATTCACAATTCAGAAGGCAATTTTTCTTCTTTTGACTGCGTCGTCAGTCGAGCGGTGCAAGCGCTTCAGCTAAGTATTGGGTCTAGGGTTCGATTCCCGGGTCGAGCAGTGTTATTGGGTTTTCCACCACAAATTACTCAGTAACAGCCCAGAGTCTGAATTTATGCTCGGTTGATGGCAATAGGCTCACCCACTATAACATGGGACTTTAAGCTAACTGGCAAAATGCGGGTGTGCTATGGGGTACACCTCTGCCTAACCCTTAAGAAACTACTATTGATATAATGGGTGTAAATAGACCCTCAACGAAGCCAAATTAAAGGCACTTGTTCTCTTCGTCAATCCGTTTTTTTTTTGTTCTGGACCATACCTGGAACCTTCATTCACCTTCCTAGTTACTGAGATATTGGAGGTCAAAGTTTCAACTTAAAAAAAATCCAGTTGTTAAGGTTATTTATTTATTACTAGCTTCTGCCCGCGACTTCGTACGCGGATCCTGTTGCTTATGCCAGCGACAACGGGGTCGTCAAAATCGAAGATCTGAAACGTCTGATGTCGAATTCTAAGAGCCCGGGGACGGGAAAACAACGGGATGCGCGAGACGATTCGAGACGTTCCAGATCTTTCATTTTTGTAAGTCAGAAGTCGATGCGTAGATACGCTTGGAACTCAAGCGTAATTCTCTATCCGTGAACGTCTCCGACTCGCGAGACAATGCGTGACGTTCACGATCAGTGGTCAGTCGCGCATCACGTTCCCCACTTGTCTCTAGAGACCTAGAAGTCGATGCGTAGATACGCTTGGAACTCAAGCGTAATTCTCTATCCGTGAACGTCTCCGATTCGCGAGACAATGCATGACGTTCACGATCAGCGGTCAGTCGCGCATCATGTTCTTCACAGTTCTCTAGAGACCTGGATGTAGATGCGTAAATACGCTGAGAACGCAGGCGTGCTTCGTTATCCAAGAGGAAGAGAAGAGAAGAGAGGAAGAGGTTTCCACGGAGCGAGTTGCAGCCTGAAGTTCTCGAACAGCATCAAGTCTCTCCTGACGTTCTTCGGTAGATTCTTGAGATCTTATGATCCTCAATCTTTTAGCTCCTTTGGAACATTGGGAAAGATTTGACCTCTTTCTAGGCATGGTTATAGTTTTATAGTGAAGATACCTGATCAATTAAAATCTAAGTGACTGCTCCCCTGCGTTACCGGGTAGGCTACCGCGTCACGAAGATAAGTGGAAAAAGTCTAAAACACTCAAATAACATAAGCCCGAAGGCATATTTATTCGATAAAGTAAAAAAAAAAATAGGAGTTTTGTCCAGTAGAGTCAAATTTTCAATGATATACCGTCGTCATCGAATATCAGTCCTAAACTGTTACCGCCTTCACCGCGTGGAGATACTCCCAGCTTATGTTATTTTATAATTATATCGTGAAATTAGTGATAGCTTTGATTTCCACATCAGATGTTTCTGATCTTCGATTTTTATAAGTCAACAGGAAAAGCCCAGCAGACCGAACAACTTTTGCTAAGACGTCATTCCTATATGTGTTATGGTGTAGCTGGGCTCTTGGACTTCCACAACAGGTGTTCCAGATCTTCGATTTTTATAAATCAACAGAGAGTGCTCATCAGATTGAACAATTTTTGCTAAGACTTCATTCCTATATGTGTTATGGTGTAGCTGGGCTCTTGGAGTTCCACAATAGGTGTTCCAGAACTTCGATTTTTATAAATCAACAGAGAGTGCTCATCAGATTGAACAATGTTTGCTAAGATGTCATTCCTATATGTATTATGGTGTAGCTGGGCTCTTGGAGTTCCACAACAGGTGTTCCAGATCTTCGATTTTATAAGTCAACAGAGAGTGCTCATCAGATTGAACAATGTTTGCTAAGACGTCATTCCTATATGTGTTATGGTGTAGCTGGGCTCTTGGAGTTCCACAACAGGTGTTCCAGATCTTCGATTTTTATAAATCAACAGAGAGTGGTCATCAGATTGAACAATTTTTGCTAAGACGTCATTCCTATATATGTTATAGTGTAGCTGGACTCTTGGAGTTCCACATCAGGTGTTCCAGATCTTCAAATTTATTCTCTCAGCAGAAAATGCTCATCACGTGGAACAATTTTTGCTATGGTACCATTTTTGTATCTCTTATAGTTTAGCTATTCTATTGCGGTTCTGCATCAGGTGTTCAAGTTTCCAAGATAAATTATAGCCTATATGTTGCCCAGACTAAAAAAAAAATCTTTCAAATCCGTCTAGCAGTTCCGAAGATTAGCGTGTACAAACAAACAGACAAACAGACAAACAGACAAACAGACAAACAGACAAACAGATAAACAGACAAACAGACAAACAGACAGAATTTTTTTTTTGGATTCGTGCTCTATTACTGTTTCTAAACCCCCCTCAATTTTTTTTTTTTAAATATCTTCAATGTACAGACACAGTTTTTTTACTGTCTTATTATATGTATAGATTATATTTAGTACAGCATAAGCCATTAATACTAAATGAAGTTATCCTTTTATTCGGTCTTCTCACAGAACCACTAAACATTCTAACATTATCGTCTTCCATTCATCAGCAAACAAGTCCAATCCAGTGTTGGTCTCCACGAGCGCGTTGAGCATCCTAAGCATACGCGGTATAGGTTATACCTCCATGACCCGTTTACTACTCAATACATCCATCAGCACTACGTTTTGAGTGCGTTACATTGAGTTTTACCGTAAAACGTGATTTTTAACCCCCAAATAAAGTCGTTTCCCTTCAATAATTGATGCGTAGAGTTACTTGGCTTGATGTACAGAATGCTTGGTTGACGGCTTCGTGAAGGGACCATTTACACCTTGTATACTGAGGCTTTGGACCTGTATTTATACTTGTACTAGCTTTTGCTCGCGGCTTCGCTTGCGTTGATTTATAATTTGACAATCAATTCAGGTTGTACTCTGCTTGTAATAATATAATTCAATCATGTTTCGGAAGACACGTGGCGCTATCTATTATCATAAGGACGTTATTGTTATTTTCCTCGGGAACAGTGCTTTTTTTCGGAATGAAAAATACCCTATGTCCGTTTCTGTACACCCGACAACGTATATGCAAAATTTCAGGATGATCGGTTCAGTGGTATAGGCGTGAAAAGATAACAAACAAACAAACAAACTTACTTTCGCATTTATAATATTAGTAAGGATAAGGATTAATAAGTTGCAGCGTTAGTAGCGTTAGGTTCTCATATGTGCAGGTGTATGGCTCTTTCTTGTTGTCCAAGAAGAACCGGGAGGTCGCGTTGGGTGTCAATTTGCTAGATTGTGTTTGTAGCGACCTAGTTGCCACTTAGTAAAGATACTTGTCAAAATCCCCTCAAAAGTTACCAACATATTTGTGTCTGCTGCACTGCAGCATTCCTCTGGCTATGACTTAAAAAGCAACTACGGATACCAAAACATTAGATAAAAAGTTAGTTTTGAGGTTTCAGTGTTTCTCAGTGTTTAGTACGATAGTAGGTACCTATGCGGGAGGGAAGTGATACACGTCAATCAAACTCGGTAGTTCGTTGGACACTGTTTAATGGTTAGTATAAGGGCAAGTCCCCGGCGCGGGTCGGCGGGGGAGGGCGCAGCCCGCTCGCCAGCATAGCGTTTATACAGGGTGGAAGGTACAACGACGCGAAAACGGTTCCCACGTATTCAGTACATCATTCCCCCACATAGAAATTTTTCATCGGTTATTTAAAAAAACCAGCTTTTGCCTAGATTTTGACCGTGTACTTATTGCACTTTTGTAGGAAACTGGATGCTAGGGGGGCTCCAAATGATGTACTGAATACGTGGTAACCGTTTTCGCGTCGGTGACCCTTCCACCCTGTATATAGATATGTTACCTAGCTGCGGCCGGTAACAGTTTTTTATAATGCAATCAATTTGGATGTAGCGCTCGCTCGGCTTGTTTTGTCACAGATCAAACCTAAACTAACCTAATCCGTTTGGCCATTTGGTCGGTGTGTCCTTGCCGCACCAAGGTGTAGCCGGCTAGAACTATGTGTAACCTTACTTCGGCTTTTAGCCCTAACAGATAAATAGATAACACTCAGCTGTTGATGTTGTTCCGTCTCTTTCTTGTCTAGCCAGTCCTTAGCCATCTATCGTCAAATATAATATTAGGTAGGTAAAAGATTAGCAGCAATTCTCTTAGTAAGATAACCGCGGGTACAATCAAACAACAGAAAACTTATTTGTCATTTTTTTATTAATATTATTTACAAATCTAATCACATCCTTTTGTTCATCTAAATAATACAATTAGTATGATAGAAGTGCTAAATAAAACTATCAATCACGTCTGAGCAAAGATACTTTCACACTATGTCACAGATTTTATATAATATACATATGTAGGAGATTTAGGCCATAGCTTTCAGAAGAAATAGTTTTTTTTTATCTGTACATACGTACGAAAATTCAACATACAACTTTTTTTTTTCAACTTATAATAATTTTTATATATTTTTTTTATTTTATTTCAAAATAAAGAAGATATTTTACGTCGTCAAAAAATAATTTTATTGGTCAAGTAAAAATCCAGATTTTAGTTTTTTATTTTAACCTTCAAGGCGACAAACAATGGAATGGTCATCAATGAGATCATTTTAATGAAAAATATTTAAAAAAAAGTTACGTACATAGTGTGATTACCAAAGATTCATAAAATATTTATTTTTAAATTAGGTCATGCTCTTTACTTTTTATTAAAATACTTAGAAGTTAACAGAGAACGGAAACTTGTATTAATTTTCAATACTTTATTACGAAATAATCTTAACTGATATGGCAGAGCCAGTCCGAAAACTTTCTTTACAAGACGAAGGTTTTACATTTTATCAAAATGTCCTAATTATTGTTTATTACAAAGATTGTTTCAGAATCACTTTTCAAAACTACTTTACAATATGCTACTGAGAAAAAAGTCTTTTTATTACATCAGTAAGAGTTACAAATTTTTATGATTTGTTTTCCAATTTATGGGCATTTTTTTTTCTACCTTCGTGAATCCGGGCCTAATTTTCAGCCCAAAGATGGAAAACAAACAGTAAAAATATTTTTCTTAATTTTTTTTATTTCGACTTTTCTCCTCCTCTGTACAAATGACTACTGAACGTTAGTGTACAAGTATATTTACACTAAATACAATTTACAGGCCGAACAGGTAACTAAGCTATTACTAATTACTTCATAAAACGTTCGAAGGCACATCTTTGTTTACAGAATGACCTAATTTTATTCTGTCTTTATTCTGAAGCTAGTGATCTATAGAACTTCCGCATGAAGGAAATTCTTTTACACACTCAAACAAAAGTTATTCAATATATTTACAAACAATTTGCTCTTTAGATGTTTACGAATTTTAAGATTATATTGCACTTTTTTATTTGTGTTAAACGCGTAAAAGAAACCCCTTCATTATTGCATACCAACGACAGTGTAAATCTATACTAAGTTGATTTTATTCCACTTCGTTGGCAAGTATAAATATTTACATGAAATGACAAGAAGGTATGAGGTCTTCTTTTTTTGGTTAAAATCACAACAAGTACGATACTGAAAATATAATTACTTTTTTATTTATATTTTATTATTATCTATACTCCGCCCCACCACGGTAACTATCTGATCATTCAGAAACACTACAGTTCATTGTACACGACTTTGGAATCACTCGCTCACTTTCTTAGAACACGAACATTTGATTTTTAACGGTTATTTTTAAATATTGACCGTTGACACAGTATTTTTGATATTTGAATTTGAAGTTTTAGAACAGAAGGACCATAAAGGCGGCTTTTTATATAAAACACATACCAATGGTTCAAAATATTGCTTACAAAGTGCATTTTCAGGGACCAAACTTACAGAACAGTTTTTATTTCGATCACTGTGAGTTTGGTCCCTAGGACACCATTAAAGCTAAAAATGTTGTTGTGTTTTCTTTAATTTTTAGCCGCGTGTCATCAGTCCTTCTGACCCTACAACCAGGTGTCCGTATCCCGTGCGGTGTGGCGGCGACCCCGCGCGCGGGCCCGGCGCACTACTCAGTAGCGCGGCGCCACCCGCGGCGAGGACAGTCGCGGCGAGCGGAGCGGGGACCGGCGCGCTACCTCGGGCTATGGCTTCAGTCTCTTGAACCCTGCGAATTGAAAATATTTTAGTTAACATCACGCCTGTAATCCCAGAAAATACGCAAAGATGTAGCGAATAGGAAAACCACATTTCACCAGTTATGTTTAGGGGGCAATTGTCATCAACTGGAACAAATTTAGCCTCCGTGGTTGCTACTGAGAAATGCCTGATCGAAAAACCTAATACTACTTTGTCACACTGGGGAATCGATCTCAGGAATTCATGCAAGGACCATTAGACCAACGAGGCAGTCAACATATTTAAATTTGTCATAAATCTAGATCGGCAATTACGAAACGAAAAATGATAAGTGCACGGTTCGGATTCGTGGTTTCGTATGGAGAAGAACTGGCAAGAACTTGGAATTTCTTACCAGTTCTTCTCCTTACGAAACCGTTATTCTTTTAAAATTATAAGATTTTTACAAAGTTGTCATTTTACAGTGTTAATTGAGTGTGTCGGTTCTTTTCGCGCGTAGCCAAAGTCGGACTACTCGGTAAAATAACTAAAAATTTTGCGGTACAGTAAAGTAAATTCTATATATCTAACCTGCGCCATCGTGACCGAGTTTCAGCTCCTCGTACAACGTGGGATCCACTTCCCGCTGGGTCGAGATGGTGGTTCCAGGGTTGTTCAGGGTCTCTTGTCTCCAGGCGGCGGAGTTTGACACGCCGTTCGCCATTGGTGCGACGCCGTTGCCGTTTGAGCCATTGGCTGTGCCGTTTGGTACTGTGCCCTGATGAAGGAGACGTTTTGTTAGTTCAAACGTATTCAACCAACCTTGTTTTGTTCAAGGACTACTTTGATGTAGGTATTTGTTGTTGTTAGGGGACCATAAGGTTTACCAAAAATAAACTAAAATTAAAACATATAAAAATATAAATTTAAATAGTAAAATACAATATTTTAATACTACAAATTTAAATTTTATGTGATGTCATTTTTGAGACAAAATGTTCTGTATAATTTAAAAAACAAATTTTGGAAATTAGAACACTTTTGTAAGTTCATTTGCGAATCGGGTTCTCCAAAGATAGAGTCGACACTTGATAGATTAATTTCAAACTTAAAAAAAAAAAAAAAAAATTAAATAGGTGGTGACTTACGTTGACGGCTGTGTCAGGATTTGGTTCCCTGAGGTAGCTCGGGTTTTCAAATGCTACACCTCCTTGAGCTTTAAGTCTAAGATTCTGGAAGAGAAAAGTTGCTTTAGTAAGAGGAATCCGAAGTAAGAGGAATGAAGACATTAGTCATGGCAAGTCATAACAAAAAAATCCTATGGTAACAATGAAGATCTTATTTATTTATTTTTTTCGCTTAGAAAATGTTTATGGAACATGAAAATACTAGATCAGGAATGTTTTTCACGCCACTTTTCTCCAGGGTATGGGTAAGTATTCTGGAAACTATCCTTTACGACATTTTGTGTTTTAAAAATTCTGTTACTCACTTTTGGAATGGGCTATGAACAAAGAATTTTTGATCGAATTTAAGGATCTTACCAGGTCGGGTTCTGTATGTGTTACCAAACCCTCGAGATAAGGCGTGTGTGTGTTCTTACCTTCCTATATCTATAATAGAAGCCGGCAGCCAGCAGTATGGCGGCCACCAGCACGCAGGCGACGGCGACCCCCACGGCGGAGGCGGCGCTGTTGGCGCCCACCGGCGCCGCCGCCGCGCTCGCCTCCTGCCCGGCCGTCGTGAACATTATCGGGTCGCTGAGGGACGACGTGCCTGGGGAATGGGAATTGATATGTTAACATGATTAAGGGATAAACTAATGGTAAGACTAACACCAATGCAGTATAATGTCACCGTTTTGACCCGTTCCTGACCGAGTCTTGAATGTGTGTGTTTTGATAATTGTGGACCTTATGGGACAGTCTCAGTATACGATGGTGTCGCTGGCCCAGCTTCAGGCATTGTATAATCACTACGTCGAGCTTCTATCATCGTGTACTCACAAACATCGTAAAACAGCTACCTTGATGACGCACTCATATCGCACATCATCCTGCAGGCCATTCGTCTGCGCTGGTCCAACGTCTGGTACAGTGTACTCACCAACATCGTTAGCTGCCTTCACGACACACTCGTATCGCACGTCGTCTTGCAGGCCAGTCAGGACCACGCTGGTCTCGCTGGTGTCCAGCTTCTCTGGCACCTTGGCGCCGTACGCCCTCCAGAATACTCGGTATAAGTACACTGTTTGAGGGTTCTTGAGGGGAGCATCCCAGCTGTTGCGAAAAATTTTAGGGTTAGAACGAAATAAAAAAAAATATAACGTTGGGTTTTGCATGTAAGAATACCACATTTAGTCTTGAATAGTCAATCTAACAGTTTAGAGACGCAAAAGATTCGGAAAACTTGCACTTGACAGCATTCAGAAACCTTTTTCGCTGGGTATGGTTGGTTTGCAGGGTTGTTTTGTTAAGGTGCTCCCACACAGCAGTTATATAACGTTAGAGAGTGACATATAACATTTGTTTTTAAACAAATGCAATGCAATTTTTTTGTTTTTTGTTGTTACACAATGTTGTATAACGTTATATAGGTAACTGCTGTGTGGGAGCACCTTTATGGAGATACTTGGAGGAAGCTTAAAAGTAGAACAAGAAAAAAAAGGGGCCGCGAATGCGTAGGAGGTTTCAAAAGCTCTGCGATTTAAAAATACTACCACCTCCTGCATACTGCTCCGGTATTGTTAACCATGAATAAGGAGCTTCTAATGTAGTCTAAAAAAGAACATTTCTCCAAAATTCGAGTTGAAACTTCTGACTTCAATAAATACGCACCTCAGCAACACAGAGTTCGGCGTAGGCGCGACATGCGCCTTCAGAGAGCGTGGCGGGCCGGGCAGGCGCGCGCCGGAGTCCCGGAAGCACGCCAGCGCGCGCCGCGCGTGCTGCAGCGCGCACGAGCGGGACACCGCGCCGCCGCGGCACAGCTCCAGGCAGTTGCGCGGGACGCCCCATGAGGCGCAGCAGCTGCGGTGGTCTGAGCAGGGAGGAGGAGGCTTACATAAAATCACAACATAGCATTCCACCTATAATCCCCGAAGGTTTAGGCAGAGCCCTAACCTAACCGGTATACTGCGGTAAAATGACAATGAGAGACTATGTCAATTTGGTTGACACGAAGATTATTAGAAGAGTTCATTGTTTAAATTCGGCTCTGTTATTGTATCGTATCGACAATAGTAATGTAACATAATACAAAACAAAGGGATCTCAATATAGACGAACATTCAATCAATCAAACTGACAAGCTGATTTGACAAAGCTAGAAAAAATATACAATTTATTTTAGGTAATCATTAAACTTAACAGATGAACTTACCGGAACCATCAGCAGCGCACTTCATGAGCTTGTCGAAGTCGTTCATGCACTCGGGGCGGTCCATGATATTGTCCATATCCAGGTGGAAGCTGCACGCGTCGATGCACGAAGAGGACACGTTCATCTGGACAAATGGAGGAACATGAAGTTTTTGGAAGGTTCTCTTCTTCTCTCGCGCACGACGCCATATGAAAATAGCTGTTATCGAAGTAAAAATAACAGCCAATCAGGAAGTTCATAGCGAAGCTGATCGCCCAAGTGCGATGGATGTACTATAGTAAAGTTTTAAATCGCATTTATATTTCGGAGTCCGTTTTTCGATCTTCTTCTTAGTGTGTCGATGGCAATCTAAATTGTGTCGGCCCAGAACTGAGCTACTAGTTTGGCGCTTTCGGTAGGGTCCATCAGTTCCTGTAGTGAACAAACACCAGGACACGCAGGACACGATATTTAGTGCCCCTTCGTTTGTGGAACAGCACCACATTTACACTCCAGAGGGTAGAGTCATTAATGAATCTTCACCTGAGCAGGTTTTCCGATTGAGTCTTCTTCGAATCAGTTCTGAAGAACCGCTTTTTTTTAAATTTACTACGTTGGAATCGTTTGTCTTGTGTGACTCTTCGTAGACGGTTGACTCATAAAAGCCTAACATAGTCAAGATAATCTTTTAATGACTTAATCTCAAAGTAATTAAAATTCATGTCGCGCTCACATAATGCAATTACAATTCGTTTCACAAATACTAACCAAAACCAATTTTCATTCCGAACACAACATGTTTTCCATCCTTTCTCAACGAAACGAACCCCAACATTGTAACAAAGACAAGACTGTATAAACAAGTTGCCGTATCAAACTTTCAAATAAGCCCAACTTCGTTATTGAAGTCCCAGAGACATCAAATTATCGGGAAGGCTTCCGAAATTAATGTTTTCAAAGAGTCGTGGTGAGGCTCCAGTGTCTCCGTAGTTTATATTTGGATGGTGCGATACTGGAGTAGGATTCCCAAATCTATGAAAAAGTTTTCCGGAGAAAACTCCGAACATTTGAAGAGAATTCCGGGGTTTTCTTTCCATTCAATTGCGCAGTATTATTTAGTATTGCGAATTTATTTTTACAATGATCAATTAATGCTTAAATGAAATATAAATCATAAACCCCACTGCCATTATAATTATGTATACAATGCAAGTTATATATTCTGTTAACCCTAATGTGTATTAAAAATATAATTTATTAATCATAGACTGGTTTACTTTTTCATTTTTGGAAATTCCGAACGTTTACAATTCCCTCCGTATTCCGGACGTTGAGCTAACATTCCGGAATTGTCCGGAGAAGTCCGGACGTATGGCATCTCTATACCAGACGGCTATTTCGGTAACACAACTGGAACCTCTAATTTAAGGCTGGAGTTGCCACCCGGAGTAGTTCGCTGTATTTGCTGCGGGGATTCTAATTTGAATTGACTTGGAAGTTATTTTGGGCTGTGATTTAAGTTTGAGTGCCGTTTTGTTGACAGTAACGTGATATTATGTGGAGATGTAATAAGATGGTTCATTGACCTTTAAGAGTCAAGTTAGAGAGTCAAGTTAAGATAAATGACGATGAGCAGAAATCTAATTAGTTGTTTAGACTATTTCATAATTGTGTTCTTTGGATATCTGAAAACGGCATTGCTGACGTAACCTAAAAATAAATTCGACAGAGTTTGAATCAAAAACATTGTTTCAATTTATACGATAGAAGACTTACCATAGATAGGACAAAAAACTTTTTCAATTTGAAAAATTGATCGTATTTATATTACACTAGCAGCCGCCCCGGCTTCGCATGGGTGGATTTTTTTTTAATTTTTAATATAGCCTATGTTACTCAGGGATAATGTAGCATTCAAATGGTGAAAAATTTTTTAAAATCGGCACAGTAGTTTTTGAGTTTATTCATTACAAACATACACACACACACAAAAATACAAATCTATCCTCTTTATAATATTAGTGTAGATAACTGCTCGCTTTCGTGCTAGACCCTCATGCATAACTTATACACCACACTTCTTCTAGTATACATCCAAATCTGTTATAATATTAAAGTCAACTTACTTGTGCGCAACACTCGGTAACGTTATGATGCGGCATGGTGGGCCTGATCCTCACGGACACAGGTCTCAAGGTCTTGCCGAACGCGTTCTCCGCGTGACAGAAGTAGTCCCCTTCATCTGTTTCTGCTATCTTCTTTATTATTAGACGCATCGTGTACTTGGTTTGTTCCTAGAAAAAAAAGGTAATATTAGAAACTGATTTCTTGGCGTAACGCATTTTCAGGGAATGTTTTATATTACTACATTTTTTTATAATTTAAATGATGTAAGTCGACTTAAGTCTAAGTACTACTCCGAAAAGCCAACGTTACTTATACCCAGTAACTAATAATTGGCTGGAATATGCGTAAATTTTCAACGAAAAACGAACGTACCTACGAGTACAACATACATATACTACGGAAAATAACTACACGAATATCCTAAAGGCATGTGTAGCAGAAAAGATTCAGTCCTAAAACAAATAAGTAAAGCACAAAATATCTAGTTACTAGCGGCTCAAACCACCGAGAGACGTAAAACGGAGATCCTAGCACGAGTAGCAACTGTGAAAACTTTAGATGCACGAAGTTTTGGCGTCGGATCGTTCATTGTATCATTTTATGGAGGGAACTACCACCTTATCGGAAACTTTGTGACAGAAACTGTTAACAAGGATCAAAACGGCTTTCGTATGCACCCTTTGTACCATTCCGTGGATCCAGAAAGTTGGGCAGCGTATAAATAATTGAAATACTGTGATTTGATATCTTGTGACGACATTATCTTCGCTGTCTACATCTCAACGATGCTGGGGTCGTGTTCAAGCTTAATCAGAGGAGATGTTTATCAGTATTTTACACAAAGAGGCTGTTGTCAGACGTCTGTAACCCAACTATTGAAGATGTGAATATCTTGAGGTTAAATCAGTTGTCGGAATTGTGAAGCCTGCTTTTGACAACTGTCAGTGATATTGGATTATGATAAATCCTGTGTTTGAATGTGTTTAAGAAAATTCATTTATTTTTCTTCTGGTTCTTGTGGATTTTCAGATCCTTAAAAAGCTTCTAGAAGCTCTAAAATTCCAGATTCAATTTGTAGAGATTTTATTTTAACTTCATGTATAGCAGTGGCACATGGGCGGACCTAATGCCACAAGGTATTCTCTGCTCAGTCATTTTCTGTAAAACCATTTTTTTTTTTAATAATTGGTGATGATGTCTGTTCAACATACCTCAGGATCAGCCAACAGCTGTATAGTATAGTTAGGTCCATCAATGACAGGAGTTCTTCCGTTGGGGTCCCTCCAGAACGCAATAGTTGGTTTAGGGAGAGCTTCCACTCTGCACTCGAGGATGACGGCGTCTCCAGCAGCCGCCATAGTGATCCCAGAGGCTTGGATTGTGGGTACATCTGTGTGGAAAGAAAACGATCAGAAATGTAGTTTTATATTTATTTATTTAACATCATGTACACAATATAGTAGTGGCACATAAAAAGGCGAACTTAGTGCTACAAGGCATTCTGTACCAGTCAACATCATCTGCCTAGCCTTTTCCCAGCTGCTTTGGGGTCGGCTTCCATTCTAACCGGACGCAGCTGAATGCCAGTATTTTACGTGGAGCGACTGCCTATCTGACCTCCACAACCTAGTTAGCTCTGGGTAATACATACCCTTTGGTAAGACTGGTGGTCAGACTTTCGGGCCACTGACTACCTGTAACGAATGTCAAAGATCTACAAATGAGAGCCGGGACCAACGGCTTAACGTGCTTTCCGAGGCACGGAGGAAACTCGGTATGTAATGGGTGGTCACCCATCCACGGACCAACCTAGGCAAGGGCAGCTTAACCTAAAGATCGACCCGAGCGGCAGTTATTATTTAGCCACGAGCTCCTCTGTACCAGTCAACATTTGGGATAAATAGGGCAACATTGTGATGTGTGGGAACTGACAACATTACATTGGGTCTGTTTCTAAGTTGCAAAGAAACTTGGTATCTTGTTCGTGTTCTCGTTGTACAAATAATTTATTTCTGGACATGCTAGAGAGAATAAAACACGCGAAAGGCGGACGAACTTCAGAGCTTTGCAATTTGGTTTTAACAAAACAGCGCTTGTTTTCAGTTTACATTTTAATACTACTATTTATTGCTTTGTATAGAATACATTTTAAGGAGCTCGTGGCTTAATAATAACAGCCGCTCGGGTCGATCTTTAGGTTAAGCCGTGCCTCGGAAAGCACGTTAAGCCGTTGGTCCCGGGTGTCATTTGTAGATCTTTGACAGTCGTTAGGTAGTCAGTGGTCCAAAAAGTCTGACAACCAGTCTTACCAAGGGGTATCGTATTACCCAGTACTAACTTGGTTGCGGAGGTCAGATAGGCAGTCGCTCCATATAAAATACTGGTATTCAGCTACATCCCGTTAGACTGGAAGCCAACCCCAATATAGTTGGGAAAAGGCTAGGCAGTTGTTAGAATAGATTTTTATTTCAAACAAATTGTTAGTCTTCTTAGAGATTTTGGGGATCTGAACTATGACTTTACTCACGTGAAATGTTGATCTTCCTGGAAGCTTGCATGGGTGTTCCGTATCCGTTGTCGGCGTAGCAGGAGATCTGGTCCATGTCTCTGGTGACGTTGTGGATGACGGTCACCATGTGGCGGGTCACTTCTTGGCGGACAAGACGACCTGAGCGAAGAAGTTTAGTTAAGCAAAAACTGTTGTTAAAGGGCTTGGATAATTTTTGTTTGAGGCCTGGCCGGCCTAACTTCCGCCATTTTAATTTTTTTTCAAAGTTCCGGCGACGCATAACACCTATATTAATCGATAGAGTGCTGAAGATGCCATCAGAGAATGGACTTTACCTTTGATAGCTCATATCTCCGAAACGTGACACTTTAAAATATTTGTCACATACAAAACTTGTTTGTATTGATGCTAGCTATAGATTGATATAGGTTTTATGCATGGCCGCAAATGTGGAAAAAAAATGGCGGCAGTTAAGCCGGCCATTAAATTCAAACCCCATTATCATGCCCAAAGAGGGACTAGGTCGACCCCCTCGGGGAATCCAGGCGTGGCTTTTATGATTCCGTTAGGTCGTGGAAAATAATAGCTGGATATGGAAAGCTTTCAACCATGTTATAAAAGTTCAATAAAATATTGCCAATAGAAGGACGCAAACTGAATCATCCCTAGAAAAATACATGGTCTTAAGCTGACCTTGTGTAGCATGGAGTTTCAATAGATTAACAGGTCAGCTTATACTGGTATAGTTAACTGATCTGCAGTCTACTGTACCTAGGTATAAGCTAGTAATATTGCTTTTCGACTAACTTTCAAAAGAGAACCGGTAAGTTTTAAACTTACTAATAACAAGTTTGAATCCCAAGTTATTTTAAAATCGTATTACGAAATAATAAACGTCTTCTCGCGCAGCTAGAAAACAAATGAACAACAATAATCCACTTTATTAAAACTTGTGACAGAAACAATCGTTTTAGAAATCAATAATCCAAGGTTTAGATGAAGCCAATCAACATAAAGAGACTTGTATCGGAAAACGATTGGAGCCGGTCCCCGAGGCAAGACTGTACAGTAGCCTTGTTACCACGATGGAATCATTTACAAAAGTTTCAATAAACTTAAAGTGCAGTAACAACATTTCGCAACTAAAGACACTGAAAACAATGTTATAAAGGATATAAATAGACCCTTAACGAAGCTGAAAGGTATTAGTTCTCCACTTGGACCATACCTGGGAACCTTCTAGTTACAGAGATATTGGAGGTCAAAGTTCCAAAATTTTCACACTTTACTTTAAATACCTCCATGACCCGTTAACTATTCAGTGCATCCATCAGCACGACGTTTTGAGTGCGTTTCATTGAGTTTTACCGTAATTCGTGAAAAATCGTTTCCCAGCAATAATTTTTGCGTAGGGTTACTTTATGTGAAGGGTCTGTTTAGGCCTTGTATAAAAATATGTTGGGTATTGTCATCAATCATTTCTTGGTAGTAGTCCCAAGTCTGGATTTATGCCCAGTGTTATAAGAGTAATGCCAACTAGCGAAATGTGGGTAAACTATTGTTACAGTTTTGCTTAGGCAGAGGTGAGTCCCTTAGGGATTTAAGGCGTCATGTTATGAATAATCATAGTATATTTAAGAATATATTCTTCGAAAAGTCAGTCGCATGGAGTGCACCTTCTGTCTGTTGTCTGTTTATATTCCTTAGGTCTTATAGTATCCTTATTATTGGTCTCGGCTTACCGTCTTTTACATTTTGTTTTTGTAATAATATTCAATTAAGTTTAGTAGAAATATGAATTGGTTTATTTTCCGCTTCGACGTAGGGAATTTTTATTTTAACGAAGTAACGTAGATTTTCTGATCTTAGTGCTTAAATGTTTATAGTATTAATTTGGTTATTTCAGGATGGTATTTTAGTTTAATAGCATTAAACTTGATAAATGAGAAATTGCGCTCACTTAGGATAGCAAATATAAAATGGCGCCCTGTTGGGACCTGTAATAGCTAGTTTAGACAAAATGGCGCCCAGTTGGGACAGCAAGTAGTTACTAGTGTAGGTAAAATGGCGCCCAGTTGGGGCAACAATTAGCTAGTGTAGATATAATGGCACACAGTTGGGATAGCCAGTAACTCGTATTGATGAAATTGTTATCAGTCATAATATTATGCAGCTACTGTAGATAGACTGGTGCTTATTTGGGACAACAAGTAGTTAAAGTAGATGAAATGGCGCCCAATTGGGACAACAAGTAGTGTCAATAGTATGGCGCCCAGTTGGGACAACAAGTAGCTAGTGTAGATAAAAATGGCACCCAAGTGGGACTTCAGTAGTGACGAGTCCGGAAGTCGCAATTAAAACTTTAAGTTCTTTTCTAATCTCTATAAAAACATAACTTATAATTATTATCACAATAAATATCCATTAACTTACCAGAAATATACAGCGATATAGTCGGAGTGGGTGTCCCCATGGCGATACACAGGATGGTCATGCTGGAGCCTTCCACCACCAGGTTCACGGGGTTTACTGAAGGTGGCTGGAGGAAGGAAAAAGAGATTTAAAACAGAGAAACATCGTCGCTTCAAAAGTGGCCAAATACGTTCGCTGCAAAATTATAAAATAACTAGCTTTTGCCCACGGCTTCCCGCGTTAATTTAGAACTTTACAATCAATTTGGGTTGTACACTTCTTGTAATAATAAAATTCAATCATGATTTGAAAGCCACGTGGCGCCATCTATTATTATAAGAACGTTATTGTTGTTTTCCTCCGGAACAGTTCTTTTTTTTGGGATGAAAGCTACCCTATGTCCGTTTCTGTACACCTGACAACGTATATGCAAAATTTCAGGATCATCAGTTCAGTGGTTTAGGCGTGAAAAGGTAACAAACAAACAACCAAACAAACTTACTTTCGCATTTATTTATAATATTAGTAAGGATTATTAGAGTAAATCGTGGTTGTTGCTAGAAATAAATAGTTAATTTCATAACCTCGACAACTTTCGTGACATTATATATTTAGCTGCATTTAAATAAAATATGACGTCTTGTGAAATTGAAATACTCAGCAAATTTTGAAACGTAATTTATGCAAAGTTACAATAAACTTTAAATATAAATTCATTTTAAATAATCCAAGATGGCCGGTACAAGCTCTATATTTCCATCGAGACTGTTCACCCTCCATTGCATAAAAGGGTATATGAATGCAATTCTACGTTTCGTTTCTGTTTCCCTTTGAGCTTTTTATTTTCATACATTTTCTTATAACTCCTCAAAAGGGCCAATTTGCATTTAAATCCTCAGCGCCGAGTCGAAGTAAGGCTCGTAATGGCAAAAGATATTGGATTCAATGATTCTGTATATATTATACTTAGGAATGGTTTTAAGTGGTAAATACTGACGTTCTTTTTATTTTATGCTGAGTTTTATCCGTCCAGCAGTCGTCTTCAACGTGTTTTTCCATGAATATATTTTTGTTCTTTACCGGTCTTTTTTGTTTAAAAATAACACTGTAGTATATTTGTCAATGTTGAATCTTCATTACTTACTTCAAATGTATTTAGCTTAGGGTTATTCCTGACCGTTGCAAAACTATCAAATTACAAGTGCAAAACCAACAGTAATCCTATTTAAAATACGCGCTTTGAACGTGGGGTTGCGGATACCAGCCCGATATACAATACAAGAGTAAACAAATCTCATGAATTTTTTGATGGAAACTTACCTCAACATACGCTGGGTAAGCCGGGTCGGTCCACGCCAGCAAGGTCTCCGAAGGTTGTGAGTCCCCGGCAGCAGCATGGGCCTTCACCCAGACAACGTACTGCGTGTTGGGTGATAGCTTCTCCAGAGTATGTCCAGGGACTGTTGTGGTTATGTTCGTGACGTTGGTTTGGCTTAGCTGGGCTGGCGATTTGAAGAACAACCTAAAAAGAAACTATGTTTTAGTTTGTGCTCAATTTTAGGGATCCGTACCTCAGTTGGCAAAAACGGAACCCTTATACCCTTATAGGATCACTTTGTTGTCCGTCTGTTAACACTATTTTTTTCAGGAACACGTGGAGATATCAAGCTGAAATTGATATCAAATACTCAGGTTTGCTACCCTTTAGAGTAGTGAAAAAAATTAAACAAATTTGTAAGTCAACGCGATCAAAAGATATATGACTGTATATGGTGCATATTTCGCGATTTCACAAAGGAATCAAAACCTATGGGGTACTTCGCGTTGCCCTAGAGATAAGAAGTAATGTTTTACAGCACATGTAAAAGAAGAAAATCTGTTAACCGTAAATATGTAGTTTAATAACAAAATACCTACAAGTTTATACGGAACGTCTAGGTGCCCGAGTCCAACTCGCACTTGGCCGTTTTTTTTTGATAATTCGTGACTTTTGCCGAAAACAGACTTGACGTTTGAGGATATTAGAGAGGAAAGTGACGTTCAAAGAGTTTTACTTATTTTCCAGTCTTTGTGTTGCTGGCATAATAAACTAGACACAGATATAAAAGGTTATCAAAGGAGTCTGTATTCTATCATAAAGTTTTTGCCTTTTATCGTGAGAAAGGAGTTCAGAAGCGGTCTTTTATTATAAAAGTATAAAACTGTTTGAAACATTTTATGTAGCCTAGAAATGCCAGTTTCTTATTTATTTTTAATTTATTTTTTAGCCTGTATTGTCCCACTGCTGGGCAAAGGCCTACCCCATAGCCTTCCATTCTTCTCCTCGTGCGGTTTTCTCCTGCTAATCTCTCACAAACGCTTCTAAGTCGTCACGCCAGCGTTTTCTAGGCCTCCCTCGGTTTTTTTAGCTACTTATACCATTATTTTTTAAAAACTAATTTAGGTACCTATCTTACTACTAAAGCTTCACCTTTTTAGTATTATTACAAGTTTTTTATTGAACAAAAGAACAATAACGTCGCCATTGTGCAGCGAACTGCAGCAACAATTAAAATAATTCACATTTATACATTAAAAAAGTTCGAGGACTATTCGGCACTCTTCGTAAAATTCCGGTTAAAATTTCACCTGAGCTGAAACTGTTGCTGGCTCTCCGGAAATTCATTCATATAATTTTAACGGCATTTTATTTAAAAGTTATTTTAAATAAAGTAGTATTTCCCAGAAATAACAGTCACACTCGTTATTATTTTATCACCTTTGGAAAAAAACCCCGTAAATTGAAACGCCACTGGAAATATAAAACTGTCACAAATACTATATTAACCCTATAGTTTTGTGACGCGTAACTGACATTTAATTTTAGGGTAGATTTAGCAATAACAATGTCGATTAAACTATTGGCGAATAGCACAAGTATACGACTAATGCGATCTCATGATTTCCAAGTATGAATAAGATTTGTTGTGACTTATAAAAAATAAACATAAAATTGATAGATTTTGATATTACCAAAGAGTTTTTAATACTCTTTGGTCAAATCTTTGACTAGTGACTTTTGTCAAATAAAAAAAAAGGGTCATTTGACAGTTCCCGCCAAAAACTAATTGTTTTTGAAAAGATGAACCAAATGGTTTTTGGGAAGTTATCTTTGTTAATTACATACTGGGTAGTATATTAACCTTGCTACTGATATAAATACCAAGTTTTGTATTCTGTATATATGTGCACAAGTTTATAAATACAGTCATCGACGCTGGAAGGCGTAGTCATTTCATTATTGTCTAACTGGGGAAAAGAAGTGGCGGAACCAGCTCTCAAGCAGTTCAAGTATCATCTGTGCTCATGCCATGCCTAGCAGTGGGTAAACTGGATGCTGATTCTCAACTACTCACGTGTACGAGATCTTCTCGTCGGGTTGTGAGAACTGCGGCGGTTGCCACGTGAGCGTCAGCCATGTCGCCGAGTGAGACGACACGGATAACGAGTGCGGCGGTGATGGGATGCCAGCTACTTCTTTCTCATCTGTTGGGAAGAGAGATTATGAGCAAAAGAAGGTTTTAATGCTAAGTTGCTGGTAAAGTACGACGCTGTAGATTTGTGGGCTAGAAATGAGAAAAAAAAATGTTGTCTATGATAAAGTAGAAGCATTTTTTTTTATAATTCTTCATTCATTTTATGGAAAAAATAAACGAAATAAAAATTTGAAATGATTAAGTAAGAAATGGGATTTTCTTCTAAGTTTAGTTTAAATTCGTTCGAAAAAATGACAGATATTTTCGATTCTAGTTGTTTATGGCCATACTTGGGGAAGACTTGGTGTTTTTAGGCGCAATAGGCATGCGTTTGGCCCTACTCTCCTGATGGGAAGCAATGATGTGGCCTGGAGTGGAGCACGCTTGTCTAGAAGAACATTTGTCCAGCATCACCCTACCAGTTCCTCTTAAAACTTAAGCAACTCACCAGTTTCCGTGGCATTGAAGAGCAGCATGCTGGAAGGCAGCGACTCGCCGAAGCTGTTGGACGCGACCACGAACACGTGGTACGTGCTGTTCGGATCCAGGCCCTCGATGTGAGTCATCGTGTCTGTCACGTTCATTTTCTGTGTCCAACAAAGAGATAAACTTAATTGTCAACTGATCGATGCAACTGAACGCGGAAAAACTCGTGGCACAGTTCAGGACAAGCAGAATTTAGATTGCTATCAACACACTAAACATCTGCCTAGCTTTTTTCCCAACTATGTTGGTGTCGGCTTCCAGTCTAACCGGATGCAGCTGAATACTAGTATTATACATGGAGCGACTGCTTATCTGACCTCCACAACCCAGTTAGTACTGGGTAATACGATACCCCTTGGTAAGACTGGTTGTCAGACTTTTTGGACCACCGATTACCTGTAACGACTGTCAAAGATCTGCAAATGACAGCCGGGACCAACAGCTTTACGTGTTTCCGAGGCACAGAGGAAACTCGGTATTAATGGGTGGTCACCCATCCACAGACCAACCTAGGCAAGCACGGCTTAACCTAAAGATCGACCGAGCGGCTGTTATTATTTAGCCACGAGCTCCTCTCTAACACCAACTTCCAACACACTAAGAAGAACCATTTTGTTGCCTGTCTTGATAAGCAGTTCTTGAACGAGAGCCTGATTTGAGTGCCCTCGTAACGCTTTAATAGCGTAAACATTTACGTAGCATTCGCGACATCAATGTCTGCGCTCGAGAAATGCTCAAATCCTCTTGGAGCGGTCTCGAAATAGTTTGACTTGCATACCTACTAAATATTTAGGGATGGTAGTAATTTAGACTTGAGTAAAATCTAGTTTGAGTTTCTGACCATAAACAGTGGCAATTCTATTTTATTTTAAAACTTTTATTGTATTCTCCTACTTTATCGCTCTGTATTGAATCGAACGCATACCGAATAGAATTCGGTTGCAAAGCCACAATGAATAAAAGTACTGAATTTCATTCTATTCTACCTCACCTACCTAACTTGTAGGTATTGCACAACGACCCAGTTAGAACCTAAGAAATCTATTGTTAGAAACCTAAGGTGTATTTCAAATGCACGCCGCGTTGGAATTCAAATGGAAAATGCTCGGTGGAACAGAAGAATTTAATGGGTAACCGTTAGGAGTCCTAACACTGTGCAGAATGGAAACACGTTCCTAAGGTTCCACATATAATCGTATTTTGTAACTGGACAGGCGGAGGAAGACCAGTCCAGTCCAGTTTCTGACAAAAAGGTACTACAGTGAAAAAAAGGCAGTCCCCACTAAAATGTAGTTTTGATTGAATTTAATTACTTTAACTTAAAAAAGTCTCCTGCCCTGCCCATATGCACAACCCCCTGCACCTTTCAGGATTTAATCGAAGCAAATGATAGAGCTGTGCAGGAGTTACATACTGGTCTAACACCATTCAAGTTTCATCGACACGTAAAGAAGAAGAAGAACTTAACCTTTTGACCTCCAGAGCATAAAGGCACGCGCGTGCCTTCCGCGCCAAACCACAATTTCATCTACCATTTTGTCAACTATTTGTGTCGTTTGGCGTACAGAGGACGCGCTTGTCACATATATGTGACAATGGCGGTCATAAGGTAAAAAAGTACATTTTTGTCATTTGGAAATAATAAAACGCTTTACCATTTTAAGTTTAAGCTTTATTTTGACGGCATAAGGTCAAAAAACTGGCAAATTAAAGTTTCTGTTTGAAACATTCCAATAGATTAACTCATTTTCGAGATTTATTCAAGCCGAGCCTTAGCGTTTTTATTTGACTGAACGTACTAAGGCTAGTTTAGTCATTTCTGTAATTGTAATGGGACTTGGGGAGTCGCTAGCCAGACGAGACAGCACAGCAATACATCTTTTAGATTGCCGTCACCGATGAGCACAGGGACCAATGGTACAGTTTCATACCTCATTTCCATAAACTTTTAACTTCAGATAGATACATGATAGCAGTGACAGCCTAGTGGTGTTCGAACCCAAGGCACGCACCTCAAATTAATCGGATTCAGGTGCGTATTGTATTATTTTCACTTGCTTCGATGAAGGCAAAACATCGTAAGGAAACTAAACATGCCTTTTTTTCAGATGGGAAACCATCAAATGACCCCTCCCGCTCTGGGCGGAGTGGAAGGGAGAAGGGAGTGTCAGACTCGTACTGACTAAAATCCATCCATGTTCAAGCAAAAAAAAAAAAGGAGGAGCTCGTGGCTAAATAATAACAGCCGCTCGGATCGATCTTTAGGTTAAGTCGTGCTTGCCTAGGTTGGTCTGTGGATGGCTGACCACCCATTACATACCGAGTTTCCTCCGTGCCTCGGAAAGCACGTTAAGCCGTTGGTCCCGGTGTCGTTTGTAGATCTTTGACAATCGTTAGGTAGTCAGTGACCCAAAAGTCTGACAACCAGTCTTACCAAAGGGTATCGTATTACCCAGTACTAACTGGGTTGTGGAGGTCTGATAGGCAGTCGCTCCATGTAAAATACTGGTATTCAGCCGCATCCGGTTAGACTGGAAGCCGACCCCAATATAGTTGGGAAAAGTTTAGGCAGATGATGTTCAAGCAAAAAAAAGGAAAAAAAAAAATTGCCCGTCAATTTGGTTGGCACTATACCGGGATAAAAAGTATCCTTTACTCTCTCTGTGTGCTTAATTTTAAAAGCCCTCTTCCGACGTTAATGCGTGACAAACAAACTCACTTGCACATTAAAACATTAGTTGGTATCACTCACATTGTAAGTACTCTGCATAGTGTTGTAGCTGTAAGGCTGCGAGTTGTTGTCCAGCTTCTGCCAGTGCACCACGTATGACGTCACGTTGGCCCCGTCCTGCGGCGCCGCCCAGTCCAGGAACACCTTGTTGGAGCTCACCACGGCGTGCAGCTCGCGGGGGGGACCGGGGAGGATGCCGGTACCTGCGGGGGAGGGGAGGGGTTAGTTTGATGTTGGTGGAACTGCAAAGTGATCTTGTGAAGAGTGGTCTTTGTTCTGTTGTAGGAAAGAGATGGAGATATACAGAAGGTATGGCGCTCTCTCTTTTTTTTTAAACAGAACAACTACGCCTTTGCCACGTCGTGATAACTTCTTCAAAGGTTATAATAAGGTTTGCAGAGATTATCAGAATATTGTTGATACTCCTTGTATTCGGTTAAATGGTGTGAGAAAAACAGTAATAGCAACGCACATTTATGCTTTTCTGCGTCAGGGCTTTAATTCCTATGTTGTTGAAAGATAAAAGATTTAAAAAAATCTAAACATTAAATTAGGAGCTACTATGCCACAGACAGACATATATTTAACTTGTAACAATCCTGGCTTACATCGGAGGTAAAAAGGAGAGCTTTAGAGACTAACCTTCCTCGAAGCACTGCACTATGTTGCCGATGTAGGGCACGCAGGAGTTGACGCCGCCGCTGTATGCGCCCGCACACACCCCGCGACACGAGGACGGCACGCCGCGCCGCGCGCAACACTGCTCGTGGTTGCGACCTGCACAACACGATACATTCGTTACTCGACATAAAACAATCATACCTAATAGCCTATAATCCACAAATGTTTAGGTAGAAGGGTACCTGCACAAAAAGGAAGGGCACCCTTCCTGGTTGAAAACCCAAAAACACTTTGCTCGACCTGTGAATTGAACCTAGGACCTCCCCCCCCAACTGCCTACCTGAAAAGGAGGACCATTTGTCCTCCTAACAATAACGCTTACTCTTTTTTTTAGCTTAGTTTTTGGAATTATTCTATTTGCTGTTCAAGACTGCAAACCAATCGATTGATCAGAAGAATAACATTCAGTATGGCCAGTATCAAAGGCATACAAAAGCAATAAATTCGAGTAAATAAACAAGTGTAATTGAGCCAATGGCTCTGATAATAAAAATAGATTTAAACAAACAAAAAAAATGCTTTTGGAACCTTAAAAGTTTTAAAAAGTAGTCCCCTAAAGTTATTCTTACCTCCAGCGCCACATCTCAGCAGTTTATGGAAGTCCTGAGCGCAGAGTGGAGCTAACATCCTGAGGTCTGACATCTTCGCGTCATAGGAACACAGCGGCATGCACACTCCGGCCAGCTGCACCCGCTCGCAACACGCTGTCACGTTGTAAGAGTTCGCTACTTCTTCCTCTTCTTCTATCACCTAAGGAGAGAAGAATCTGTCTTTAGCCATGATGCTTGAGGGTTTCATAGGATGGCCGCAGGTCAGTGGTGACAAAACCAGTAAAAGCTGGCTTTCATAGTGTATAGAAACTCTGTCCCCTTCAGGTCACCTCAAGATCAAAGTATTACCACCGACAAGTGGCTGTACCAATTGAGCTAGATATCTATGTAAGAAATCTGTCCCAGTTTAAAGTATAACTGCCCCTGTTTTTCTCATGTTCGTATGATTCATTACGATTACGCTTCACCACACCGAGTTTCCTCCGTGCCTCGGAAAAAACTTTAAGCCGGGACCAACAGTCCCGGCTGTCATTTGTAGATCTTTGACAGTAGTTACAGATAGTCAGTAGCCCAAAAGGTCTGACAACCAGTCTTACCAAGGGGTATTGTATTACCCAGTACTAACTGGGTTGTGGAGGTTAGATAGTTGGGAAAAGGCTAGGCAGATGATGATGATGACGCTTCACCACGGAAACCTACGATTGAAATTCAAATGTTCTATCTTAAATCTGATTTAACAATCAAATCTGTGAATGACGAGCAATGTAGAAGGTGATGTGATTTTTAAAATCATTACAGTTTTCATCTTGTGTTTTTGCACTTACTTGACTCTGGGTCCTGAAGATCAGTCTGGGCGAAGCGTCTCCCACGCCGTGTTCGTTCACAGCTTCCAAGTAAATTTCATAGTCCATGTTAGACTCCAGGTCTTCTAAGATGTACGGAGAATGTACCTGCATAAAAATAATTATTGAAATAACCAGTTGTTAATTTTGACTCGTAACGGATTTGTTGGTAAGCGGCGGAAGTCACCTTCCATGGAGGAGCAGGATGCCTGTTTTCCAATAGTTGTCAGAATAAACAGCTCCTTTAAATCCGCCTGTAAGTTTTGAACCTAACATGGCCAACGAAATTCCTGGCTTTCATGGAAAGCAAAGATCAATCAAAAGGGAATAGCAAATTAGCAACACGTGTGTCACATGGGAGGTCTCTGGAAACTGCAGGACCTGTCCCGGTAGAATGATTTATATGTCCAGCAATGGACGGCAGTATGGTGTTTCCTAACAGTTCTAAATATCTTACCTTCTCTAAAATCCTGTACTCATCTCCCGCCTGCAGGGTCTTATAATGCAAGTTATAGTACTGCACGGTATCTGCCAACGCTGCTGGAGGGGACCAGTGGACCACTGCGTAGTCTGTGTCGATGTTAGTGAGGTACAGCCGCGAGGGGGCGCCCGGGAGCACCCCGTAGCCGCGGAGCAGGCAGTTCGTGTAGGACGTCATGTAGCGGAGACATCTGGTGGGAGAAAGGTGGTTGGGATTACGAAGAACTTGTGTAACAAAGAAATAAAAAAGATTTATTTGTACTAAATGTTTCTAGTAAAAAATGAAGCATATAAAAAGAGTAAGTGGAGGAAAATATCATTATTATAACAATAGTATAAAAAGTTGCTGGACTGCAAAGACCACAAGTGTGTTTACTTTTAAGCAGTGCCAAAAACTCCAGTTTCATAACATCACTTCTGTTTTATATAGTTTGCCTAGCAAGGTAGAGGAGTGCGCATTTCGTCAGCCATCTTTAAGTTCCTACCTAACCTGTTGCCTATTGCCATAAACAGATCATGAATTCAGACTCCAAGCTAAGATATTCCTGATGGAAAAACGAAACAATACTTTTCTGGACCTGGGAATCGAACCATGCTCAGTAGTGCTTGCGAATGCTTAACCAATGAGGCAATCAAGTGTGTTACAATTATTATAAGATTGAAAAAAAATACTTTCAGACGAATTGCTAACCTCCACCTTTTGAAAGTCGGTTAAAAATAAGTTTAAGGGTATGTAAGGTAATATTGATTTCTTACAAAAATAAAAACAAATCTTGATGTCTCTTTGTTAAAGAGCTCTTGATATTTGTGACTTGTTCAAGTCGAGGGTGCTCTCGTGCTTTCTTAGGCTTCACTGATATTTTAAGAGTTGAGGGGAAACATAAAACAATATGGTCGGCTTGGAATTTGATTTCTTCTAAGTGTACTTACAAGTGACCTGGTTTTTTAATGGATTTTCTAATTGGATTTATTTTATTTGAGAAGATATTTCGTGACGTGAAGAAGAAAAATTGTTTGATAGGTCCGAACTGCAATTACAATATTAGAACTCTACAAAAAGAGGAAACACCTGCACGTTTCAAACTCTTCCGAAGGATTTAGAAGAAAATTCGTAATTTTGTCTACTCATCATCGTAAACGACGTAATAAATATTGTTGGATAACATTTGGATTGCAAGAGTGTGACGTAATTACCCCATTGGTCGAAATCTTAAAAAGATTCAGAATAACACTATACAGGACCCAGCGAGTCTAAAGATACAGCATTAGCTTCCAAGAGTATTGTAAATTTCGTGAAACCCAAACTTGTGAATATACATATTTCGCAAAGTTAGGGTCTACCGGTATACGGGTAACTTGGATACGGGCAGAATTCTCGCAAATAAACTTAAGCCCGATAGTCGTTCGAAGTTCCGCGGGGAACTAACACGGGGAACTTCGCTTAGATATTTAGTTTAAAAATCATATTTCATAGAATGTTTTTAAAGTTACCTCATAGAACTTCGGGTAAGATTATTTTAAAAATGTTGGTGTGTATCATCGGAGTTAAAATGTTTTGAAATTAAAGAATTTTGAAGATTTAAGAGGTGCAAGACACAGCATGATTCGATACTAAATCGACTAACGTAGATTTAAAAAATATCTACTGTTTTTAAGCTTTCACGGTTTACAACTAAACGTATACTGTCACTTACGGGATATCTGCCGTGATTGATACATATGAACAATCACGGAAGATATCCCGTAACTGACAGTATACGTTTAAAAGATATCTTATTTATACGCTCGGAAAAAAGTCGTCCGAATAAGCCCGACTTGTGCTGAATGGACACGAACATGATTCAGCGATGACAGACCCTGAACGGAGTTTGGTGAGCGCGATCGGCAAGAACCGAATAAAAGTTCAATATGTGTGTAAGAGGCTTACCTGTACAACAAAATACTGCCGAATCAAATATAATAAACACATAAAAGTGAGTAACATCCTTAAGAAACACAATTTCGGATAAAGTAATGCCTTAGGTCTTAACTTTAACTAATCGTCTTGAAGTACCTAAGTAAGCCTATTACTCTTAAGGCTAAGAGATTACGAAGAATTCCTTAGCTCAAAGTGCTTGTTTTGCTAGACTTCTTTTATAAAACTGACTAATGTACTACTGTGTTAGTGGCCTAGTGGTCGAAAGCGCGACTCTTGAACGAGAGATCTTGGGTTCGATCTCCAGTGAACCTATCAGGAACGGGCGGAGTGAACTGGGAGTAAATTCGAAAGATTTTAAAGTTGCCATACTCTTTATTTGTGAAACAAGTATTTCCAATTATAAAATCGTTGGTATTGAAGTTACGTTTACGTCGCGAGTTCGTGGTAGGACCTCTGGCAACATTAGTAGCCCGACCAAAGGCCCTAACCCACATAACATATTTTCTTACCCGAAAAAAATAATATTTTCTTTTCAGATAGCAGTTTTTCAGTTGAGATTTTCTCAATAGCATCCCTGAGTCCTACTATCCCTACACTTTCGCCTACTCTGACCGAAATTAAAAGCGTGATATTATGTCCTAAAATCGAAGCTAATAAAAGATTCTCCACTCAATGTCTGGCAACTATTAAGTAAGGTAAGGCCACTGCAAATGAGACCGTCACAGATAAGTTCGGTGGCGAATCGATTGATTGGAAACTTTGTTCCAATTTTTAATCCAATTAGTGGCGTCGCTAATTGAGCATGAAATTGGGACAGCTGATAAAAGTTTTGAGCTCACATCTCTGGCTAAAATTGTGGCTGAAATAGAAGTTTGTTGACCGACATGTATGGAGGTCGATGCAATGAGTTTGTTTTTAATGGTGGCACTACGCTTGGCAGATCAGGGCAAATATTCGCCTTCTATCATTAAAACAAAGTGAACTATATCGCAATTGGCAAAAAAAACATTTTGTTTTGATCAAATGTCGCGAACATTTTGACAAATACGCTAAGTGAAGTGCCAGCATTAAATCCTAGTACCCTATTGTTCTATTTATAAGATCTATATTGTAATATCTGTAATTTAATAATACATATTATTCTATTTATCTAGTAATCATAATCATAAGATTTTTGTCATGGTTTAAGCCACAACAATTAAATGTATTCCAACAAGAATTGAGTACGTAAAGGTTTTTTTATTATTTTGATATTACACCTGATAATTACTTACTGCCAAAAGAATCAGTCCTGGGATTCTGATAGTTTTGGTAATCAAAGTTATGACCGATTTTTGACATGTGGGAATTGAAGTATTTTCATATAAAAGTCATCAACCACAGTTTTTATTTCTCAAGTATAATATTTGAAGATTGAAAATTCGATCCTAAATCGCTTATGAAATCGCGGGTCGTCTTGAATGATGGATTCTTGGGTATTTTCGTAAACCACTCATAATATTATTACACACAAGATCGAGTGATATTATGATCCGATATGAAACACATTAAGGAATCTCTAATTGTAATAATGTAATGTCATAATGTAACTTAAAATATCTAATACATCTTGTCGGAGAAGCAGTGAGTGCCGCTAATCCGCGCGGTCGGGCGTTGTACCTGTACTGATTTCATCCAAGCCAATCGTACGTGAGATCCGTTTCACCGCCCGTCCGCGCGGACGGTTGTGTAAAATCATAGCCTAAAAGACCACAAAAAACAAAATCCAACTTACTTGAAATGATTAAAATCTATCGTCGTAATATTCCCGCTGCACAATGGAAGACAGGATTCAGGCAGTCCCTTAGACCGGCAGCACGGGGTATGGTCCATGCCGTTAGCGAGGCAGCCGAAGGTCACTCCTCCCCAGGGCGCGCAGATCATCAGGTCTGTGACCTGCAGCTGAGGGTTAAACACGGCTCTCTGGGTGATCGTGCGTTAGTCACAGATGTTGTGGTAGTGGCGGTGTGGTGGGTTAATAGTGGTGACAGTTATGGTGGTGAGGGGTGAAGGGTGATTTGTTTCGAGTTTGGGCTGCTTTTGACAGGGAATGTGATTTATAATCTGTGATATGTAAAGTAAAATATTTAAGAGTGCGAATACTTATTGCAGAATTTATCGATGTACACAAGCTACCCGAAACTGTCAAATTGTCCCAATCAACCTTGAACCTAATTCTTTAGCGATTAAGTTGAAAATCTATTAAAGAAATTTGACAGATTGTAGTAGCTTGATATGCTGGTGTCTGTAGGCACGACGGCCAATCAAGCTTTACAAAACCAGTTTATGCGGATCTCTCATTGTATAGGAAATCTATTAAAAGCGAGACCAAGTTATACTGGAAATGTATAGCTTCATGTGCCGCCGTGTGTACGTAAGCAGGTCTGTAAGGATAAGATTTTTCATAATTGTCTAACGAAAACGTTGAACCTTTATTTGCGATCACATAGGCCTTTTTTTTTTTTATTTAAAGAGATACTATGTTTTCTTGTAGTCTGCCTTTATAACTCTTGCGGCATTATAACTATCGCCATTTGTATCAAAAAATATGATAAGGTTTCAAGCAATGATAATGGTTCATAAACCAACTACTAATGATACATGATGATGATAAATGAACTCATCACCGAAACACAGAGATGTTCGAAGACCCCAACTTACTGCTATCTCGAACGTCTTGGTGGGGTCACAGAGCTTGTCGATGCAGCCGTAGTGGTTGACTCCCGCGGCTACGCAGCACCCCCGGACGTCGGGGAGCTTGGGGGCTGCGGCTACCTCCGTGGACTTCATCTTACCAGGAGTCAGGGTGAGGGACCTAGGGGGAAAGATGATTTGAAAAGAGACTGCTCATGCCTGATGTGTGTGTCTGTTAATTTCATATTCAGTTAGAAAATTAGGTCAATAAATTATTGACGAATAAAATTCGTTCCTAACAGATTGGCCCGAGAAGGCAAGACATAAGGAAGATCGGAAAGATGTCCCTTATGGGGGTGTGTCCCTTTGACGAGCAGTGGGACCAAAAAGGTTAACACGAAAAAAAGTGAACCGTTACATCATAACTACAACGTTGACTTTTCACATGTGAGTGGATGGACTGTAAATGCATATTAAACAGCCAAAATACAACATACTGCTAACAATGGTACCTATCATAAAATTCTGGGACAAATGCTTTTATTGACATCAAATGAAATCCGAATACGAGTACATTGTATAGAGCGGTGATCAAATGGGAGTGATCCTAGAATTGTGGAATCGTCTAAAGCACGCTATTCACTGATGGAAGTCGATTCGTGGAAACATCAAAAACAAATCTGAATAGTAAACGAAAAATGAGTTTTCACTTCTGAAAAAAGGGTGGTATTTAATACATTTTCAAATGAATTTGATTTTTTTTATTTGGAAAAAATAACTTCATAGACAAAAAGTCACTTTGATATCATACATATATTAACATAAATGGGTGTAAGGGATACAGTCAAAATGAACAGTGATTTTCTTTAACCAGCCGGGCAGCCGACGAATAATTTAACGTCGATTTTCTTGACACCCTGTATTAATAGCTAGTTAAAAAAAAGCACAACTGACGAATTTCCAAATCCACTCACCTGATCGCATAACTCGGCAAGCTGGACCCATGAATATTATAAGAAGTCAAAGTGATCTCGTACATCGTGAACGGCAGAAGATCATTCAAGACAAAGTAGGTCTTATTCGGCGGCACTTTATACGACATAGGGAGCATAACTGTCATGGTGTCATTGTTCTTGATGGAGCTCTCCGAGGGGTCGATGAGGTGGGCATCGAAGGAGCGCAGGGTGGTCACGTTGACCACGTACTCTGTGACCGAGTCCGTGTTCTCGATGGGGGGACTCCAGGAGATGTTCAGTTGTTTTTCGTTGAGAGGTTCCACTTCTACGTCTTCTGGGGGACTTGGCAGGAGTTCTGTAAATAAGATTTAGGTTCAAGTTGTGGTTTTAAAGCAGTTAACTTGTGGAATGTCTGTTGAAAATAAATAGGGTACTTTTTTTAGAGGTTTTTTGAGAGCGTGGTCAATTCTGGAAATCTTTTGCTGTAGTATCATGTTAATTTGTACTATATGTGGTTGGTGTTTTGATTAAGTAATTTTAACTGCTTATAATTAACTGCTTTTAAATTCAAACCGCTATCAAACACGTAGGGTTTTAAAAAACTCTACTTATCAATGAGAGCATTTTTCAAGTCGAGTTTAAGACCTATTAAAAGATAATAACAAGTAGAGTATAACGAATATCATCATAACATCATGCAACCTTAAACTCAAAGCATTTATTTGAATTAAACCAGATCATCATCAAGTTGCTCATTCTAAAACCTAGTACATATGTTCCTATCTTGCAAGAAACTTCAAGGGCAGTACTGATACTGATACTGTTAACCTGCGTCATCCCATTGCTGGGCAAAGGCCTCTCCCCATGACTTCTAGTTGTTTCAATCCAGGGCTAATGTGGGCCACTGGTCGTAGAAGATGGCGGAACGAGCTGGATAAAACCAAACCAAGGACAGTATTATAACTAAATAAATACTGTTAAAAATAAATAGCATTAACTCACCAATTCCTTCGACAATGCAAGCCAACGTCTTCTCCATGTAAGAAGCACAGGAGTAGTGCGTCTTGATGTTGTCGGTCACGGGTGTGAACTCCCCGCGGCACACGTCCTGGCAGATGTCGGGCACCCGCTCCTGGACGCAGCAGGGGACGTGGTTGCGCCCGTCTGCCATGCACCTGAGGAGGAGATAGTTTGATGAAGAGTTCGTAGGTAATGTCTTCACACTTAGGTTGGTGATTTGTTGGCAAAGAGGCGACTGTTGTCATCTTCATTATCAGAAGAATCGTATATGCATTTCTATCCCTAAGTCGAAGAAGAAGACACTTGATCTTCATTCTTGATGGTTAGTATTTATAAAAAGTTTGTTGATGAGGCTAAATTATACGTCTCTGCCTGACCTTTCGGACTGTACAGGCGTGTTGTAATGTTGCAGTCGAAAGAGATTAGTGTAAACAATGTTACGAAAGAATTTTCAAAAAAAAAAGAACTGTTAAAATAGGTAATTTGAAGAGTTTTTCATTTCCGTCTTTTGATATAAAATTCTCACTTTATTAGACCCCTATAAACTGATGGTTCCTGACAAATTGCTGTTGAAAATTAAAGGGTTGCTACAAGAGCTATCTATCATACTAACAACATGGTGATTGATTACTGGCGGAAAGGGCAAGAGGCTTGGCCATTTTATTCAGTACGTAATCTACAAGGAAACATATTTTAGCGGTCGTTGCAAAACTGTAGGTAAATTATAACTTAACAGGTGCGCTTCGAAAATAGTCAATTGATAAAAAAGCAATTTCAATATCTAATAAAATAGTTTCTATTGAAATATGTTTCTATGAAATTATGTTATTACATGGATTATTGGATAAATGTAACGAGCAGGAACTCGAAGTGTCAAAGATGTCGTCGTGTAGATGACAACGTATGGCTTATTTTTTAAATCTAGATGTACTTATATTTGTTTATGAGCTTCGCACTCTATTATATTGTTTATACAGTGTGCAATGTTGTGCAGGGCAAAAACCCTGTAGCGCTGAGCAAAAATCTCCCCTAATTTCTTCCAGTTACGGTTTCCCTGTTAGGATGTGTGTATTGTTGTATGGATAAGGATATAGTATCTAGTAGGCACACACAACTGGCAATAGTTTTTTTTTTTTTAACAGGTGACTTAAGCTTTTCGGATCGTTATGTCAATCTAATCCGTCCGTCATCGTTATTGCTGATAAACTGTCATTTTTTATATAGCCTCAGCTCATATTTTTACTGACCCAACTTTAGCGAAACCATCCCTATGCAGCAGTTAGTTAGTTCATAGCAGCCAAAACCTCATTTGATAACAAAAACATGGACTTACTTGACAATAGCAGGAAAATCAGGCTGGCAAGTCTCAGGGTCCTGCCCCGTTCCTTCCAGAATGGTCTGGATGCTGCAGAAGCCGAGACAGCCTTTCGTGACGTTGGAAGCAACGCAGCAGTCGGTGTAGTTGTGTGATAACGAGAGGGATGATAACGTGGGCAGGTTGGCTGAGTAGCTGTCTGTCACATTCAGGTTCTCCGGGGGTGTTAGACCTCGGGATATTACTGGAAGAGAATGGGGTATTAGAGGAATAGTCTTGGTAGATAAATTTACTACTGATTTTGATGTTGTATCTTAAAGAATGCGAGGTTAAAAAGGGGGTCAGGACAGATGGGCCAGAATCGTCACACAGTGGCTGCCTAAAGACGGTCGTTGTCACCGAGGCAGGCCTAAGAAACGCTGGCGAGACGATTTGGACTCGTTCCTGACTGTTTGGCCAGAGAACGCAAAACATCTGGAGAGTGCTGGTATAGGCTTCCTCTTTTCTTAAACAACAGTCATCCCGATCTTGTGCTAGTTGCTTCGCGGTTTGTCCACTTGTATTTTCCCTCTTGTTTTGCAAAAGTCAACCCCATAACTTACTCCAGGCCTTACTTGCATCATCTTTATGTTGCCTTCTTATTAGCGCATTTTCTAATGTAAATTGTTAACTGTTATCTCTTTAAAGTTTGTCCTTGTATTAATCAATAAGTACTTTAAACATTAATCAGTACAAACCTGTAAGTTTATGGAAGCTCCTGACAGGCGGCTCGGTGTTCAGCTCGCACATGTACAGGCCCGCGTCTGTCGCCTTCACCGACTTGATGACCAGCGCCCACACGTCGCCGCCCTTCGCGATACCGGGACCCGGGAGAGGCTCGTCAGCTGAGGAGAAAGACTTAATTAGTACAAACTTTTTACATATATATCTCAAAAGGGGTAGTCATTGATACACAAGTTGGCTTGACAGTGAAACTGCGCTGCCAACCGCTGCCACTTCGGTGTGAATTGACCCTTAACGTCTGCGTCAAATTTTATACTCACAGGCAACATTGAAGTGTTCAAGGGGCGTTGCTGGTCAAGAAAATTTTCGACGATATGTCAGGACCTCGTGGCTAAATAATAACAGCCGCTCGGGTTGATCTTAAGCTTAAGCCGCGCTTGCCTAGGTTGGTCCGTGGATGGGTGACCGCCCATTACATACAGAGTTTCTTACATGCCTCTCAAAACACGTTAAGCCATTGGTTCGGCAGCCATTTGTAGATCTTTGACAGTCGTTACAAGTAGTCAGTGGCTCGAAAGTCTGACAACCAGTCTTACCAAGGGGTATCGTATTACCCAGTACTAACTGGGTTGTGGAGGTCAGAAACGCAGTCGCTCCATGTGAAATACTGGTATTCAGCCGCATCCGGTTAGACTGGAAGCCGACCCCACTATAGTTGGGAAAAGGCTAGGCAGATGATGATGATGACGTCAAACTTGGCCTATTTATTTTAGTGCTGTAATTTCCCGTTTGTACAGATAACTTGGTTGAAGTATACGCTTCTTATAACGTCGTTTGAACAGTATCCTGACTTTTATACACGCTTAGACACGAGGAACTGCAAAGTAAATCTTCGCCGACTGTATCTTGCTGAAGCCATTACAATTGCAAATTCAGAAGCGCTTCGTTACACGTTAATAATGTATTTGGTGCAAGGTCGGAAACTGTTTCGTTGTTTAGGGTTCAAACCTTTTTAAAGTGGGACAGGTGAGTGAGGGGGTTTAAGGTCAATGTTAAAGGTCCATTTGTTTTTTAGATTCGTGAGGATTCTGGTAAGATTTCATTGGAAACGAAACTGTACATTATATACGATTGTACAGGGTGGCGCCGACAATAGTACAATAAATGAAAACACTGTTAATACTAGTTCGTAGGAATATTTTTCAACTATGAAATAAATCATCGAAAAAAAAAACAAACTAAATAGCATAAAACTGTTAACGACACAGAAAACCATTTATGTGTATTGGTTTACTAACCTTAGGTATAATTTGCACTAATTTTCATCTGAAAATAAAATTTAAAAAACGAATTTGGCAAAGGTTTTTGAAGTAGCGAGTTGGCAAGATGTGTTTAGTGTTTAATACCGATGCAGGGGTCATTAACCTGTCAGTGCTAGCCTATTAATCTACATCATGTAGAAAATGCTGAAAATGAAAAATAATGTCCTGTGACTAAACTACCGGATATATTCGATTGAATTTTTGTAAGCAGACTGTGAACGTCATGAGATATTTGCAGTTTAACTTATTGTCGTTTTGTCGGCGTCACCCTGTATATTATTCCACCTGGTTGGACCATATCGTGTCCAATAAATGATCGACACATCTCTGAACCTATGAGTTTCTGTGCTTTAATTGAAAAGTGTACAGTTTTTAGTTAAAATATACATACTCGTTGAATGAGTGCGGATTTCCGTAAAACTTTTAATTACAAAAAAATACGTTGTAACAATAGGTATAATTTACGAATAACTGTGTCGAAAATGGCTGCATATTATTCAGCCGAATGCTCGTGTATTTTTTTAGTTAGATTTTACTGAATTTAAATAAATATTAGAACCACCAAATACGTTTTCACTAAACCAACAACAGTAGAAATTAGTAAACACAGAACTACAAACAATGGAAGCTTTATATTCTGATATCTATCGCTGTTCAAAATTCCAGGAAGTGGTACATAAAGTCGATATTTATAAATGTTACAATAGGACCTACTTTGGATTAGCGTTATTCTTGTCACTCCATCATCTGCCTAGCCTTTTCCCAACTATATTGGGGTCGGCTTCCAGTCTAACCGGATGCAGCTGAATACCAGTATTTTACATGGAGTGACTGTCTACCTGACTTCCATAACCTTGTTGGTACTGGGTAATAAGATACCCCTTGGTAAGACTGGCTGTCAACTTTTTGGGTCACTGACTACCTGTACCGACTGTCAAAGATCTACAAATGACAGCCGGGACCAACGACTTTACGTGCTTTTCGAGGCACAGAGGAAACTTGGTATGTAATGGGTGGTCACCTATCCACAGACCAACGTAGACAAGCACGGCTTAACCGAGCGGCTGTTAATATTTAGCCATGAGCTCCTATAATTACAAGATAGAGACGGGCCGCTTATCATCTGTCTAGCATTTTCCTATGTTGGGGTCGTCTTATGAGTTTCACCGGATGCATTTGAATACCAGTATTTCACATAGAGTGACTGTCTAACTGACTTTCACAACCCAGTTAGTACTGGGTAATACGATACCTACTCCTTGGTAAGACTGGTTGTCAGACTTTCGGCCACCACCTTCCTGCAATGACTGTCAAAGATCTACTTGACAAATGACAGCCGAGACCAACGGCTAGCCTATTTTCCGAGCTAAGTAGTAAACTCGGTATGTAACGGATGGTCACCCATCTACGGATTGACCGTGGCAAGTGCTGCTTAACCTTGAAAATCGACCCGTGCGGCACGAGCTCCTTTAAGAAAAACTAATGTATAAGCACGTGCTAAGTAACATTAAAACTTATACATCTGGACCTAAGAATCAAAGCCAAATACTCACAGTCGTCATGCAGCACAGCGACCCGATCATCCCTCGTCACCCTCACGCCTCCTGCGGTGAGGAGCTGCAGGTCCTTCGCCCTCCTCCACAGCACCGGCCTGCCCTTAGCCCCGAGGACCACACACGTGAGGAGGGCGTCCTCCCCACTCCTCACAGCCACCCCTCCGATGGCTGGCGTCCTCATGTACGCTTTGGGCTCAGGTTCTGGTTCTTCTTGCGAGCTGCCTGTTGAGGTGCTTGCACTTTCCACTGATTCATTTCTTAGTTCTGTGGACAAAGGAGAATTTAATTATTACAGGTGTGAGATAAGTTTTTTAGGAATGTCATGAAGGTTGCTAGAAGTTCTTTTTTTATCTGTGCAAATAAATAAAATTAAAGTGTCTGTTTGTAATTTAAAATAACAGCTTTTTACTGAATGCATGTGAAAGTATAATTATATATATATATTTTTTAATAATACATTTTTGTCTGTCTGTCTGTTTGTTCCGGCTAGTCTCCGAAACGGTTGGACCGATTTTGACGGGACTTTTACTTGCAGATAGTTGATGTTATAAGGAGTAACTTAGGCTAACGTATGCGAAAAAGGATTACGGTTCCGGCCAAAAAAATTAAAACCCTTGAAATTGTTAACAAAATTCGATTCAAACAGGAAAGTAATATTTTTATAATAATTTCATACCGAGGAATGTCGCGAGCAAAAGCTAGTTAAAATTAAAAAGATGCTGCCTTGAGTCATTCGGAAGTACTCGTGGTTCGAATTTGTCCAATCATTGGAAAGCTGGAACCGCAATCGCCAGGTTAAGTTAGTTAATCTACAATTAAAATAAGTCATGTGGTTCAAAATAAGTCAAAATAATGCATATATATGGATGGATACTCAATCCAGAACGTCGACGACCCTTTTGGATTTTAATTAAAAACAAAAATACGACGCTCATTAACACGCGGCCACGCGGGGCTATCGACTTCTAACTGAAAACAGAAAATCGAAATAATTCCCAAACTTCACAAAACCGTCCAATCACTCCATCACCACAAAACCACATTTAAATATATAAACAAACATCAAACCGAAATAATTCCGAAAGAGGGTACTATTAAAACAACCACTTAAAACCGTCTCTAAGTACTAAACTACACTGTCATACTTCAAAAGCCCTTTGAGGGATTTAAAAGGCAATTCGGACCATACCGCTTCACCTCTTATAAAAAGGTCATCTATACTTCAGTCGGGCGTCTACGGGAATATAAATGTTTGAAAGAGCGGTTTGTGGTTGGGTCCCAGTGTTGGCTATAAGCTGATGTGTTTTGGAAAGGAGCGGTTTTAATTTGAGTGGTTTTTTCAAGGGGTTGCTAAAGGTACATTATCTCATGGTCTCTGACAACCGCAAATGGTTAACGGAGCCTGACCACAAGTTGTTTGATCTTTACTTACATTTCGACCCCGTTAATTATTACGTGGATAATTTACAAATAAATATCTTCCATTTAGGCTAGATCGTAGTCCACACTGTAAATTGCAATAGTACTAACGAAAACCAGCTTCTTCTCTAGCGACATCTATGACGTAAGATAAGAACTAAAATCCTGCATCGCGTGTACAAATTTACCCGCGAGATTAGGATATCGATGTCAACCGTCGGGCAGCCCACCAGACACAACACCAGTCTAGTCGGAGGAACCTCCCTTTACTAAGGAGGATGGGAAACTTAACAGTCTGTTCCTCATACCTCTGTAATAAACATCTAGTGTCTAAATCATTATTTTATTATTTCTTCACATACTTTAAAACTATAAACTAAGTTTCCCCGTAGACAAACTAAACGATTAGGTACCTATGTGTAGAGAAAACACGAGCAATGAAAAATATACAATTTTCTATTATAAAAGAACCCAGGTATTTAAAACTAAATATTTTACGTATTTAAATCTAACAACCGATTGTACGGCTTAGTAATATTTAAATAAACTAATCATTCATGTTACTGATTATGTTATTATAGTTTAAATCATACTCGATAGTAATTTGAACACAATGTTTTTATAACAGCTCCCTGCTTATTTAAATCTGCGTCTGTCGGTACCAGTTACCGACAATGTTTTATTTAATAAGTATTGTGCCATAGTGCCACCGCTATTTTGTTTTTTAAACATTTTCACTTATGATTCCCGACAGTGCCTGCCTGCCAGTGTCATTAAAGAGTCAAAATAACCGTACTACACTGTACTTAAAATATGTTAACGATTTTTTGTCATCACGTTGAAAATGGTACATCCTTTTAGTATTTAAAGAACAGGGTGCAAAGTTCTTCATCCCCCGTGGAAAAGAGAGTATCATCCGACCATTCGGGTGTTATGACTGGTAGGTAACTGTCTGACAGTTCTTATCGGGATTTTCTATATCGCCTTAGCTAGAGGAGAACTTTAATATCGCCATTTTGGAATTTGATGTTAGTTCTTCATTTGTGTCATAGATGGGTCTGTAGTGCTTTTTGTACTATGTCGCTGTAGTACTTTTTGTACTATGTCGCTGCAGTACTTTTTGTACTATGCTGCTGCACCTTATAAGCTTCTTTGGCAGTGCGTTTTGCAGTTTTTGTCAGCACAAGTCGGTAAAAAAGAAAATTGCAATGTGGTGTAGGTACTGTACATTGTATTTTTTTAGCGCCTTGCGCTGTTAACCTTGCCCAAATCCAAGTTTTAAGAAGTTTTGTGATGAGTTGTTGAATCAGATGTTACTTTGTACCTCGTGGAAGACACATATATCGAGTAAAGGTTTGAGTTGTATACACGACCATTAGTTCCGGCTGCTGATACAAAGAGATTTTTTGAAAACTGCTTGTTCAACGAATCCCGCTGCCACTACATCCCTACCCGTCTTCTCATTTAGATTCATCTCAGACGAGTCACGTCCGACCGGGCCCCGGATAAAGAAATCAACGCAAATTGGCCGTACACACGCTTCAATTTACCACATATTTTACCCAAACGAAACAATCTGTATGATAACTAGTTCGAAGTGGCTTTAGCGCAGAAATTGGGAACGAAAGTATGCTTTTAGAAGGTAGGAGTTCGCAGGTGGATGAGCTCGGAATACAATCATTTTTTGTATACGGAGTGGGTGGATTATGATGATGAGGGAGTAGGGAGTTATGTTTATGTATAGGTATTGTGTACCTGTCAAGGTTTACCATAAGAAAATTTTGCGCATGACAGGTAGTCAGTACTTGGATAATGGTACACAGTTAGTTCTATGTTCTGTAGCCTACATAATCATTGAAATATATGTAGTTTTCATTTTCTTTTTCTTAAAAGTGCACGTAAAAATTGGTCACTTTTGGACTCTGTAACATTAAACTGCCGAAAGATGTCCACTGCGGGACATGAAAACTAATTAATTGTCCAAGTTGTCAATGTCACAATTTGTCATCATTTGCATCGAATAACACGACAATATATTAAGTATCATCAAAGTTTTAGATGACCGTGCAAACCTACATGTAAACAGTAAGTATCCTGAAAAGGTTTATCAAGAAATCCTACTTCCTACTTATCCTACTAATATTTTAAATGCGAAAGTTGGTGATGACGGATGGATGGATGTTTGTTACTCTTTCACGCAAAAATTACTGAAAGGATTTGAATTTGAAATTTAGCACACAGATAGTTTATAACCTGAATTAACATAAAGGATACTTTTTATCCCGGTACTTTGATCCCTTCGGGCGAAGCCGCGGGCATAAGCTAGTCGTTTAGTAAATGAAAAGGAAAACGCAATTTAGTAGTAGCAATACGCACAGTCGCTTGCAGAGAATTCATTAAGGATTAATAAAAAGTACACTGAAATTAAAATCCCAGCAGTACAGCCCTGCAGAACAGTTGTGCTGCAGTTTGTAATTTATGCAAATGGATGGGAGAAGAATGGAAACGAACGCTTTTTGAAGTTTGAGCTGGCATTTCAATTACTTGGCTATGTTATGCTAAGTATTACTTTGTTCTGTTAGTTTATATACTTGTGCTGTGCATATCATTAGTTTTATATTTAGTGTAGTTTAGAAGACGAACTAGAGGGGCTAGATAAACGGCAATCGGTTTCAAAGCGTTTCTAGAATGAGTTTCTATATCACTGTCATAAACGTTTCAGTAGGAACTCGTGGCTAAATAATAAAAGCCGCTCAAATCGATCGTTAGGTTAAGCCGTGTTTGCCTAGGTTGGTCCATGGATGGGTGACCACCCACTATATACCGAGTTTCCACCGTGCCTTGGAAAGCACGTCCCGGCTGTCATTTGTTGATCTTCGACAGACGTTATATGTAAAAGTCTGACAACCAGTCTTACCAAGGAGTATCGTATCAGCCAGTACTAACTGGTTTGTGGAGGTCAAAGAGGCAGTTGCTCCATGTAAAATATTGGTATTGCAGCCGACCGCAACGTAGTTAGGAAAAGGCTAGGCAGATGATGGAAATCTTCCTAACTTACGACAATCAATATCTTAAATACATTTTCGTTATTTTCCGTTGTCGTTAATGAAGATATAATGTCACTTTGTATATGCTGAAAATTAATTAATCAAGAGTAAAGTTTGGTGGTCCTGTATAGATTAAGATTTGTGGTAGCTGTGGTCAGCGTGATGTAATTGATTAATCTATTTACCGCTCCACTTTGTTCGTAAGAGAATTTTGTGTCGTTGGATCAACGTTTTTACATGGACAAAACAAGTGACATGTCTGTGTATATTAAGTAAGGTTACACCTAGTTCTAGCCGGCTATACCTAGGTGCGGCCGGTAACTATCCTTTTTATTGCTAGTACACCGACCCAATGGGTTAGGTTAGGTTAGGTTAGAACTGTGACCAAACGCGCGCGAGATGATAGGTATGTATAGATACCTAACGTTATTGTACACATACAGGAAGTTAAATTACTCCACGGGGCAAAAGCCCACGTGCAATTCAACAACTTCAGCATTCGAGCGAATGAAAACAGTTTTTGCTTACATTTCGTTTGAATACACATCGATGTTTCCATGGTCATTTTTTTCGTATTTAGAGTTACTCCCCACACAAAATGTTGTTGCCAGAATCGGAACTAACGTACCTATATATTCTTGTTTTTTCAATACATTTCACAAAGTAATTTTCACGAATGTTTACCGACAGCACCCTAAACGACAATCGATTCATTGTTTTTACGGTTCATTCATTTTCACATAAAACACTTCATGCCTGTAATCCGCTTAGTGTTATGCAGAGATGTACATCCATATTTCGCTTCCTATATTTTTTGATGTCTCATTGAATAGCGGGCTTGACTATTGCCAAAAACTGGGCACAAATACAGAGTCCGTGGTCAGAAATTCCTGTTGGACAAAACCCAATGTCACTTCGCCCGACTTGAGAACCTAAGACTTCATGCTAAGCACTATCGCTTGCAACCACTAGCCTAACGAGGCAGTTCGTTCACCTCTATGCAATTTTAGTTTAGTACCTACTATACTACAGGTACGATATACTACCTAGGTAACCTGTGATTATGTGTAGTGCGCTAAGAAATTGCGCGCACAATGCAGGCGTAAAGTGAAGTGTAGCACAATGTCGTCAGGGGTCGTACATTAATCACGTGATGTTTTTTAGCAATTTTTTAATCCCCCACTCCCCCATGGTGATACGTGGTAAGGTTTCAGACTAAGGTTTTTGGTACAAATTATCTTAAAAAAATCAGAATGTTACCTTTAAATACAGGTTAACAGGTATAATCTAATTAATTCTGGAAAATTAAGCGTAGTGATAAAAATGTCGAGGTCACGCACCGCTTTTCGGTTTAGAAATAGCGCGTTCAAAGAAAAAATAAATATACATGATATCTCACTACACCCCCTCCCCGCTCGTGATATTTCGTGATTTTTTCCGAACCCCCTCCCCCCTTTCGGGCCTCACGTGATTAATGGACGACCCCTCACAAAAAGCACTTTCCTAGTGCGCTGAGCGTATGATGGGTGTGTGACATAGAGGTGTGACGTTTGGCTATGGAAGGATACGTTACAACGACGTAGTCCTGAACGATAGCTTATCGTTACAGTCCGTACCAAGGTTAAATCTAAAATGGTGTCTTGTTTACTCGCTAGGTAAAAACACGACTTAGGAAAAGGTAAGGACACCCATTTTTCTCAGTACGGCACTTGTTTTACTAACACTAAGCACCTAAATGAGTGCGTAAATATTCTTGCACAGTTGGAAAAATTATCTCCCTATGTAGGGCATTAGTTTTCTAGGTAGAGCTACAATTGACATTTTGTATTATTATGTGCAGTAATAACTTAAAAAGTATTTCAAGAAAGACACCAAGAATGGATAATTTATCGCTAAAGAAAAATCTCTTAATTTTGGATGCAATTTATTTATCAAACAGGAAGAAATTAAATTGTCGTTATTGCAAAAAAAAAATATTGAAAAACTTTTGTACTTGTATTCGGTTTGCTCTCCAAAATTCCTACCCGTATGACACAAGGACCTAACTGCACCTGAAGCCGTGCTTACTCCCCGTAGATAGACGGTATGTTTGTAATGTTGCAGTGGCTCTCGTGCCGCGAGTACTTCAGGCTATGAAGAGACTCCTCGCTTTACATCCTGCCGGTTGAACTTTTGTCATAAGGACTATGTGTTTTTAATGGGTGTATTTTACGATTATATATTTAGATTTTATCAAAGAAAATGTTAATGGTGTGTAAAAGCCATCTACAGAAAGATAAACGGATTTTATTTTGAAGAAATAAAATGTACGATGAGTTATAATTTTCTGTAAGATAGTGCGTGTTTTCAATTGCTTTAGTTTAAAACTAATGTTGAAGTCAATTTAGTCAAAGCCTTTCGTCATTCTACTTTTCTGTCAACAGGATTGGAGTAAGTTATTGGGTAGCTTCAACCTAATTAATTTTTAACCGACTTCGAAAAATGAGGAGGTATATTTTTTTAAACTCAAAAGACTAAAAAAATACACCACGTTTTTGCAAAAAAAATAACAGTCATCCAAAAAAAAAACAAAAAAGTGGAAAATAACTTTACTTCCGGAAGTCGGTGATAAAAAACTCAGTGAAAAAAACAAAACTCATCAACTGCAAAAACGTGTTTTATTTCGGCCTTTTGAGTTATGGTCTGATGGTATCTCACACAAATTCTTGTCGAGTTCACTTCCAGTTGTTTAGTTTCCCTTCATCTTTATCACCAATATAATGTGGATGTCGGGGCTGTCAGGTATTGCCAAATTTCTGATTTTCCTTTTACAACTCTATCTGTTACATAGTATTACGTAGCAATAGATAAGTCAGGGTTGGATAAAGGAGTAAGGGCCGTAAAGTTTTGAAAACTTCTTCTTTCAATTACAAGAATGATCCCAACAAAATTCATGAGCATAAAAACCAAAACCCAGAAATAGAAACACGTGCAAATGAAAATTGACTTTATAACTAAAATCTTAAAGTATAATACTGTTTGATGTAAGTTTTCATCCCCTTGTAAATATTTATATGAGGTTTTTTGGTACATACAAGGGTTGGATTCCAGTTTAATGGAATCCAAAGGGTGAGGTGGATTCGAACCTGGTCCCTCATGAATAGTAATGGGGATCTGGGATACAATATGGACTGAAAATTACTTCAGTTGGATTCAACGTGTATATTTTCTTTGTAAGGCGGATGGACGGTATTAAAATGTAATAAAACATGAACAATATTTATTTGGACATCACAGAATATTCACTCTTTAATTCATTCAAAATACTGACTCAGCTGAGAACAGTGGTAGTTTAAGGAGAAACATACAGTTGTTTATGATACATAAACGTGACATAACAACAGTGAAACATAAAGAAAGTTATATGTTGAAACATTGCAGTGATAAAGAAAGAAAGAAAACATATTTAAAACTTAAATCTACACAGATTAAACGTAAATTAATCAGAAAAAAAGAGGTAGTATTGAAGTATCATTGTAGTGATGAATCCGATACCAAAAAATCGTGTTGGTGGTTGAGGTACTAAAGCTCCTAACAGTTTTGAATGTACAGCATCGTAAATACGATTAAAAACTGACCACAAAAATAACCCCTCCAGCCTCTAACCTTAAAATGTCCACTAAAGCCTTCCAGCTCAGAAATTACAGCCCAAATAACTGAAATCCCCAAGTTTACAAAACACAACATTTTGCAACATTCATACTTAATCCCGACATACCCTGAATACTGACAGAGCTCGCAGAAAACAAAAAATAAAACACGAAAACACACAGCATCGTTATAAGCCGCATCAAAACAAATTAGTCCAGGAGACAGGGTACGACAAAGTATTTCCATATACAACTTGAAGAATGGCGGGATTTTCACAAATATTCGCTGCTACGTCGTAGCTTCGCGGTGATAATGAATTTGCGGGTGCTCTCCTAGCTCTTTGCCTAGTCTCAAGAGCTCCTCTAACATGAAATCGCATGTGCTCTAGGATATATAAGCCAGGAGACAGATCGTAAATTAAGACCCGTTTGTTTGATACTGGGTTCAACTATATTAATAGTCGAGGAGTTGGTGGGTTTTAATTTTGGATGGAAATGTATTGTATGCTTATTTTTGTAATTAAGTGCTTTACTGGGAAATACGCAATTTAGCGTTGCCAGTTGGCACTGAATAACAACGCTAACATTAAAACAGTGAATAAAAATAAGCATGGTTCAGTACTTAGGCAAGTTTAATGTTACTGATTATTTTATGTAACAGGTGGGTGTAATGGTAATTATTGGTAGCTGACGTTAAATAGCACCTGAACACCAAGGGTTATACTGGGATGCTAATCTTCAAGGATTGGCATTGGCATTGTAATGTGAGAAATCTAATAATAGAAATCTCTGAACAGTCTTCAGAATAAGGTTGGTCGATGCAAGGAAAACCTGCTCAGATTTGTAAATGATTCCAGCTTGGATGGCAAATATGGTGCTATTCCACAAACGGTAGGACATCTGATATCGTGCCCTACTTGTCCTGATGCCTGCGCGCCACAGGGATTGATGGGAGCTAGTGAAAGCACCAAATTCGTCCCGATATTCTGATAGATTGCCATCGACTCGCTAAGCAGAATATGCCAGAAATAGGAGACTCAGCCTATAACTCCCCCACTGCTGGGACTCAAGCCTCTTCCCTGTGAACGGGAGTGGGCTATAATTCACCACGCGGGTATGATGCAGGTCGGGTTGATGGACGTCACAAATGTCTACAAATCATGATTCTAGGATATGCCATGCAGTTTTCTCAAGATGTTTTCTTCTACGTTTTGGATGCAATAGTAATATTACATTGCCTAGGACTTAAAAAAGGATATTACACCAAGAAGAAAAGTCACAAAGCTCAACATGTTTAAATTAAAAAAAAAGTCACACGCCCAACACGACTTTACCTTATCAGTTATTTAAAACAAGCTCTTATCAACAGGTAAATCGTTTTTCAATTTAATACGACCACGCACGCTTCCTCTCGGGTCGCTGCATACGTATTAGGGAGCTCCCTATGAACCGTGATGTATGCAGATCGACTGGCTTTACGTGCTTGACTTAATCAATGTTTACATGGAGCTTGAGACTTCCTTAGAAAATGTGTTTTGTACATGCTTGCGTTGGTTTAAAAATGAATAGGATTGAAAATTATAGGATAGACCGCTTAAATTGAAACCTGGTGAAAACGAAAACCATGGAATCCAGTGCTCTACCTCAATATGGACTGCTCAACATGGTCACCCTTTGGGGGCGGAGGGGGCTATGACTACCAGTACATATCTATCGTCTAAATTATGAATACGATGAAAAGTTAAACGGCCTGAAAACTATACTAATGATTTGATTATTTACATATGTTCTGTATAGTATTTTATAAAAATCAGGTTAACACTGTTTAAATCAGCACCATCACCCTCACTCCTCTCGCGACGTCCATTTATTCCCAGAATTCCCAGCTCCAACGTAAGCTGACGGAAGGGAACTGGCGCGGAACTATGGGGCTTAGAGCAAAGCCCTATGAGCTGCCAAGTTAAATTATATTCAGCAAATTAGTTAAGCTTGACCTATCTACAACAATAGAAGGTTAACAATAGCATACTGTCACAAATCAAAAGCTAGGCTTATGGCCAGTTTCACCACCTCCAAATTAGTTCTGGTTAACTTATATGGCAAATAATTGTATACAAATTATGTTCCATTTATCACTTTACATATTGGCTTCCAGTCCAACCAGTTCAGCTGAATACTAGTATTTTACATGGAGCGACTGCTGATCAGACTTTCATAAGTTAAGCCCAGGGGACATAACGGGTCGCCCAGTGGGCTTCTGCCCCAACCTTTACAATGAATCCGTGAGGGTATTATTATCTCCCCCCTCAAATAACCACCAATTAAAATCTAACACTAAAAATATGAAAATAATAAAAGCGACACTAGCTCCGCTCCTAAGATTGACGTAACGACTTTACGTGTTGCCAAGTTAAATAATGTTTAGTAAATTACAAGCAGCGCGCATACCGTCAGCGTTATTACGTCAAATGCGACTTGGGATCACAATTTTAGTTCGTCTTTGTTTGAAACTGAATGTCTTGAACGAACTGAACGAAATGAACGAAACTTGCTTTAGGAAAGCGAGTGGAGTTGAGATTTTATGTAGATTTTGTTAGAGGAAGTGTGTTTTGGAGGTGCATGAAATGTGTTGCAAGTTGATGCAGTTTTAATAATAAACTTAGGTAAATTATGTGCTATGTACTTGTGAAAGGTGTGTGTAAGCGTATGCGGCAGCTCCGTGTAACTGAAATGTTTTCCAAAAAGTTCCACAGGTTCAAAGTGCCTAGGCCAGACACGTCAACTGTCGCGTTTCTGGTGAGTTTGAAGCTGAACGAACTAAAGATCAAAGGGAACAAAATCTTGTTAATTTTCATATGTTTGGGAACAGCATGTGAGGGATCAATATGCTAGGCACGAGTCTTTAAAAACAACCTTTTATTGCACACATTATTATTTTCATATATCAATTACAAGTATTAACAAATAAAACATAAGAATCTTTTATATAACTTACTCTAAAAATAAATTAACAAATGAAACATTTAATTGAAAATTTCCAAAAACCACACTAGCAAATAACATCAGTCTCCATACCCTCCAACAATTCTAGTCTACTCTCCCCCCTCCCCCTCGTGCAATAATCGCAAGTCATTAGCCATGTAATTTACTCCACTTCAGCTAACGGCACCATATCCATAAAATTATAAAGCCTACCTGTGCACGCGACGATGGCGCAGATAATCCGACGGCTCGTAAATCTTCCACGATAGAGCGCATTCCACACTTATTAACTCGGGTGTCCTCGGGCATTATAGTCGGTGACATTCGAGAGTACAATCGAACAAGGTATTTAGTGTGTGCAAATATTTACCTTTGTTCATTTATCTTTACACCGGACCGGAATAACGGGGGCTGTTGAGCAGTTTCACCTCGCAAAAGTTAAGGAGAAATATTCGGAGTTGATGGCCAGCACTCAGTATTTGGAGAGGCACCAGAAGAAGAAGAAGAATCTTCCCACTTCACTGCCAATATTCATTTTATTTTCAAAAGTTGGATTTGAGTGGCCCGACTCAGGGTAAAGTGGCGCGCAATGGCGAAGACCTACACTCAACATTGGGTGAACACGGGTTGAAGAAGCGCGATGCATGTTAGCTGCCTGTATACCAAACAGCGTGTTCGACTGTACTCAGGACTCGTAGTGTAGACTTATTGATGGTAACACTCGGGAGTTGCGTTTATAACAACAGATAAATGTTACTGTGTGGCTGTGTGTTTATGACTGTTCATTATTAGATGCGTGTGTAGTGCGTAAGGTTATTTATGCTTTTTAATTAAATCGCGATTTAATATCGAACTGTTTTTTCTTAGGGCGGATAATTTCACAGAGTTCGTGATTAAATATTGGACACACGGCTCGATCTTCAAAGTTAACGGTTGTCGAGGTGAGTCCGTGGATCGGTGACTATACATTACGTACCTCCACTGCCTCAGAAAGCCGTTGGTAATCCCGAAGGGCTGACAACCAGTCTTGTCAAGGGGTATTCTGGTATTACCCAACTACAGGGTGATGGAGGTCAGAAAGGCAGTTGCTCCTTGTATACTGGTAGATGCGGTTATACTGGTAGTCAACCCCAAATGGCTGGGAAAAGACTAGGCAGATAAATCACATCGTGGTGCACTTTGAACCCGTTAATCGAAGGTCCAATTTGAACCAGAGCCTGAAATAAGCTTCAGGCGCTGATCTTCCGGCTGCCGCCACACCTTGGTATGTAGACGAGACTGGCCCACAAAAGTGTAGCACCACATCATTCCAAATTAAATGGTTTTTATTGTTAGGTGTACCAAAGTCGCTTTTTTAGTCATGGTGGATTATTTCACATTGAAAAGTCCTCCTTTAAACGTGTACTTTTGATGTAAAAATGATTGTTCACTTTAGTGATTGTGGTTAGTTCTTATTTTGGATGCAGTTTTATAAAAAATGCTACTATTTGCATCTTAAAATGGCACGAAACACTTAATCAAACCTGTTAAATATTTGTTTGTTTGTTATCGGGACTCAACGCATACAGTAAAGATGTTAAATATCCCGTCTCTAGGGTTAATGTTAAATATTTGTTTGAGTTTTATTCTTTTTGTAACAGAATTAAAATGTCTTCGATTCAATTTGTTTATTTTATAAAATTATAATTTACAGAATAAAATGCTCTCTTTAGTACAAAGACACAATAACGAATTATTAATAATACTATCCACTTAGTTTATAGCGTCTAAAATTCATGGCGCATCTATTAGATACTGCAGTCTACATCGCAAGCGCCGCGTGTAAATTATGGAGTAAGCTCCGGTTTCATTAAACGCTTTAATAAAACTCTTGGGCCGCCATGTTTTCCGTTTGTGAATTAACTGGCAACACCGGTCACGTATAATTTTTAAGGCTGCCTCACTGGTCTAGTAACAGCGGTTACTGTTGATAATGAGGTCTTAGGTTCGATCCCAGGTCAGGCAAAGTGTTATTGAGGAATTTCAGGATTATTTCAGTGGTAGCCTGAAAACTTATGTCCGGTTGATGGCGTTAGCTTTGCCTTCTACTACATCATCATCATCAGCCTTTTCCCAACTATGTTAGGGTCGGCTCCCAGTCTAACCGGATGCAGCTGAATACCAGTATTTTACATGGAGTTACTGCTTATTTGACCTCCACAACCCAGTTAGTACTAGTTAATACGATACCCCTTGGTAAGACTGGTTGCCAGACTTTTGGGCCACTGACTACCTGTACCGACTGTCAAAGATCTACAAATGATAGCCGGGACCAACGGCTTAACGTGCTTGCCGAGGCACGGAGGAAACTCGGTATGTAATGGGTGGTCACCCATACACAGACCAACCTAGGCAAGCACGGCTTAACCTAAAGATCGATCCGAGCGGCTGTTATTATTTAGCCACGAGCTCCTTGCCTCCTGCATTAAACTTAAAGCTGGAAGGTGAGAGGTGCATGTCTGCCTATCCCTTTGGGGATTAAAGGTGTGATGTTGTTTTATTACAGGTTTAAAAAAATCTTGTTTAAGCATTAATTATGGATAAGTTTTAGCTGTGAAAGTGGTTCGTAATCCTGTTGTCTGTTTCTGTTTTATGGGGGGATCTAGATTTTATTTATTACTTTTTCTTTGTTTTTTGTTGTTGGGATTTGTTGCTTGTAGAGGTGATTCTTTAGTTTTTCTGTGATCATGTGAGGCTTTATATAAGTCTAATTAAGTTGGAAGTAGTTCTCCCAAAATGAACTTATCTACATCTTATAAATTGAAACATTTTGGCAGAACTCAGTCTAAATTTTCTGTTTTAATGTTAATATGAAATGTGCTTACTTCTCATGCATTGCTTAAAAAAGAAGACGTAACATGTTTTTTTTACATACATAACATTACGCCTGTAATCATCGAAGGGTTAGGCAGAGGTGTACCTAATAGTACACCCACATTTCGTCAATTACGTTTTAAGGTCCAATGTAATAGTGGGCGAGCGTATTGCCATCAAGCAGACTCCGTGGCTGCTACTGGGAAATCCCTGATGGAAAAACTCAATAACATTTTGCCCGACCCGGGAATCGCACACAAGACCGCAGTCACGCTTGCGACTAACGAGGCAGACTAATTTTTCAGGCAGGCTATGTTTGTTTTTACTAGCATAGTTTTCAATAACTTGAGGAGCTCGTGGCTAAATAATAACAGCCGCTCGGATCGGTCTTTAGGTTAAGCCGTGCTTGCCTAGGTTGGTCTGTGGATGGGTGTCCACACATTACATACCGAGTTTCCTCCGTGCCTCGGAAAGCACGTTAAGCCGTTGGTCCTGGGTGTCATTTGTAGATCTTTGACAGTCGTTAGGTCGTCAGTGCCCCAAAAAAGTCTGACAACCAGTCTTACCAAGGGGTATCGTATTACCCAGTACTAACTGGGTTGTGGAGGTCTGATAGGCAGTCGCTCCATGTAAAATACTGGTATTCAGCTGCATCCGGTTAAGACTGGAAGCCGACCCCAATATAGTTGGGAAAAGGCTAGGCAGAAGATGAGTTTTCAATAACTTAAACAAAAAGCCTTTTATTCTACCCTTGAATCAGAATATTACCTCCTAAGTAGAGTGTTCAAGAAAAGACGGCAGGCAGCAAAATAATAGGAACTACAAAGAGTAGCTCATATCGTATGGCTTTGATATTAGCGAGTGTTCAGTGTTCGTCTTCGCGATAAGAAATGAAAGATTTCTCTCGGCTGCGCAGCTTCCTATGTTTTCTTTGTTCAATGACACACGGGCGTGGAGGATGGCGAACTAGAGGTTTTTTTTTCGAGGAGATTTTTTAATAGATTTTTTGTGTGGTGATATTCAGAAGATCGAGAGTAAGACCTGGTTGAGATTCGCGCTGAAAAGGAGCATGCCACATAAGGTAGAATTAGGATAGGCCTATATTAGTTATCAGTAGTGGGTGAGACAAGGTTGCCAAAGATGACGATGAGATTTGTAAAGATTTTAAATAAATGGATTATATAAGAACTTGTTGCTACACACGGCGATACATGAAGCTACACATATCCAGTATAACTTGACCTCGCTTTGTATGAGCTTCCCGTACAATAAGAGATCAGCTTAATTTGGTTTTCGTAGCTTGGTTGGTCGTCGTGCGTACCTACGCTTTTTAGGATGCAAACGGTCTAATTTGCTTTATTTAACAAAAGGTTCTTTTCATGTGCTTTCTTTAAAATAAAATTTCAACGACATATTTTCAACCATAACAATTTCACAACATTTACATGCATCATAGCACTGCCAAAAAAAAAAAGCTAAAAAAACCATAATCCCCGCAAACAAATGGGCACGTACCAAAAATTACAGCAATATTCTGCTCCATTGAATTCCCAAGTGAAATGCTTATTGTACGTGATATGATTTTATTATAATATGCTGGCGTTGAAAATCGTGAGAATAGGTGTGTCTGTGCGTTGCCAATCAGTCAGTAAAAGTGGTTTACCCAAACTTTACATAAAACACGTTGTCTGATAGTGGATGAAGATTTTAATCAAGACGGATAACATACCTGTTGTGATAACATAACAGTTAGTACCAATAAAATAATGTTAACATCGTTTCAGAGCCGGAAGGAAGGTAACATAAAATCAGCAGAAAATGTGCAAATACTTGTATCTAATAGTCGAGTTATTATATAAAGCACAATTTTAATGCCGTATCAGGGTCGAAATTACAGTCGCTTAAACATACATTAAATTACATACAACACGCCCACACACAATCCGACACAACACACATACACTTTCACACATTTTCATTATTTTTATTACATTTAATTTAGCGATGCGGCTAGTACACAAGATTAAACATTTATCAATGTCCCTTTGCCTAATCTAAACAAATTATGTTTTTGTTCGTGAATAACTGAATTTGTAGAGTTGAACTTGCTAGTTTAATTCATGTAGCTTAATTTAAGTTTTGTTCACTAATGAATGTATTTCGTTCATGTTGAGATTATAAATGTTACATTCCAAATTGGAATGATTACAGTAACTCATGCGCATATTTTAGTAGTTTATAATTAATTCCAATGAAATCATGCAAATATTATTATTGTTTTAGTTGTGGTTTAACTTGAATCAGTTAACTAATTAAAGTAAACAATATATTTGAGTGATAAAATAATACAATTGTGATGTCTCAAATACACGTTTGTTTTTAAATACCATGTTGGTGAGTTTTAGAGATAAATAATGAAATATAACAATATATAAATTGTCACTGAGCCAGATGCAAACAAAAAAAAAACAAAAACACTTTCAAATAATTAATATTTATAATTATTCAATATGAACTTGTTTTCAAATAAGACCGGGCCATTTGTATAAAAAGTTACGAAAAAAAAAATGCAGTTAGGGGCGTTATATTTTTTAATTCAGCGTTAGTTAGATATTCTTGGCTTCCGTATGTCACTCCACCGGTAGATCCATTAAGTATATTTGCCGACATTTCCAACCTGAAAGGTCAGATATCGGCAGATTGGAATGATGTATTGTTACTAGATTTCATTTGCCGAAATCCCTTTTACAACCTCAGATTTGTCCTTTTGATGTTTTGAATAAAGAACGATCATTCTTAGACCATTGTGTCTTAGAATTTATAGTTTTCTCTTTTTTTTTTGTAATGGAAGGGAATGACTTGATGTTTTATTGTTTTTTTTTTGTGCTTTTATTTGTTGCCAGTGTTTGTTGAAGGTACAAATGCAATAAATACCTAGGTACTAAGATCAGCTTATACCTGAATATTATACTATGCTAAAACGCGTACCACGTATTCAGTACATCATTCTGAACCCCCACACTCATACCCCTGAACATAGAAATTTTTCTTCGGTAATTTAAAAAAAAAGTTGCTGTTTCATACATTTTGACCGTGTAGGTTTTTAGGAAACGAAAAATTACTATGTCCCAATAATGTGTACGTTTGTAAATACGTGGTAACCGTTTTAGCGTCGATCTCCCTTTCACCCTGTATATGTAATTTCAGTATTATAAGCTGGATAAAAAGCAGGCCGCAATTTGTTAATTGGTTATCTCCAATACCAGAGGCACTGCAAGAAAAAAAAAACAAAGCGACCGCAAAGTCCGCGGAAGTGACGGAACACCACGTCCTGCGGCCACAAGTCTTCCTCCATCACCATGGGCAGATAACAATTCGGTACTCGCACCACGAACGCTTTGAAGTTGACTATGGTATAATAATAATATGGTATATAATATAATATGGTATATAATGTCTCTAGTCATGAGTTAACCAAAATAAGAGGTTTATAATAACACCAGTTTCGTAAAGCAAAGCACACTAATACCACAAGCGAAAAAGAAGTTTAAATTGCTTATTTTTACCAGCTACCCTCCCCCAACCGTGCATGACCAGCAACTTTAAACGTGTTTACAATTTCATTGATTTTTGCTCAGTCTTTAATGGAACTGACCTAGTTTCTTAATGTTTGTATTTTAAAAGTACACATAGTTAACTTTTAGCTACGTTAGAGGTATACTTGGGTAGTCAAACAACCCCCGCTAAGTAAATAGGGGAAACACGGCATATCTACATACGTTGTATAAATTATGAACCCTGGTTGGCCGGGTTATAAATATAACTTATGTACTCGTATGTGCGTATTGAAATAGGCTGAGATTTTTAATTAATTATTTAAGTTGGAATTTGCTCTTTTGGGAGTCAAATAATACATTTTGTTTTATAAAATTATTTAACTACGTACTTACTGAAAAGGTTTAGCTACTGTTACCATAATTATTATAATTACAAAGATTTACAAAAAAAAACATAAAAAATGAGCATTTCAGGCAAACGTAAATCGTTGGTGCCTGTACTAATGATTAAAAATCATTGTATCACAGACACCAGCGCCTTCCAAAATAGGTTACATAAAATTTAAAAAAAATGATATAAAGTGAACTAGTCTAGTTAAAAGTGGTAGTGGCAGTGAGTGGTGGTGGTAGTATAATTGGTACATCTCTTTTAAATAGGTGGATTTGGTAACTTTCCCGATTGATGATGATGATTGAGATGACGAATAAATAAAATACCAACACAAAAGTGTCGTTTCGAACCATTTTGATCTTCATACAATGAGTCTCGTTTCGCCAATTATGATGTACAAGACATTTTTTTATACTACCTACTGAAAAATACTGCCCTTACCCTAATTTATTAGGCTCGGCATGTTTTCTTCTACGGCTATATCAACCGTCATTTCAGTTTTAAAAACAAAAAAAAAACTTTTGGAATTTAACTTATTTAATGAATTGGATATTAAAAACACGAATGTCAAGTAGGCAGAACTTAGTTATTTCATTCATGAATCTAAGAAGAAGAATATATAATCTATCTATCTATCTATTTATGAAGATTCATGAATAAATAGAGAAAAATAAGCTTTCAATATCAAAATTAAAATATTTTATTTCACATAGTAGCCGAGTGCAATTAGAAAAAAAATACTCTAAAGGTGGAACGAAGTTTATAGTGGTCGGATTTTCATGGGACTTTTTTTGTTGAGTTCCTAGAGGAGTGGAGAAGAAAGTTAAAAAAAAAATTACGACGCTCGCGCCATTTCTTTTTTTTTTTGGATTTTCCTTTGGAATATGTAGAAATTAATAAATCGAGATTGGAAAATCTAACAACGTTTATTGAACGGTAAAGTATTACAATGACAATTATAAAATCAAAGAGTATAGACACACTCGCACCATAATGGTAACTTTAGTAATGAGTATTTATGTTTACTCTTTCAACATCCTCCCTTAAACAGAAATCAACCCCATCTTGGAAGCACAATAAGCCAGTTTTGTGGATGGTGTTGGTTTGGTAAGAGCATCTGCTACCATCACATCCGTCTGTATATACTGAACATCAATGGTCCCTTGAACAACTTTATCACGTACAAAATGGTGCCTCACATCTATATGTTTAGTCCTAGAATGACAGCCATCGGAACCTGAAAGTTTGATAGAACTTTGATTATCGCTGTATATAATCATTGCCTGATTCTTCAGTAGAGGCCAAAATGCTTCTTGAAGTTGCTTCAGCCACATAGCCTCTTGTACACAAGATGACAAAGACATATACTCTGCTTCGGTTGTCGATAGAGCAACAGTAGGCTGGTGTTTAGAGTTCCAGCTGATTGCTCCTCCCTGAAACAAGAACGTGTAACCAGTGCAGGAACGTCGGTCATCTTCTGAACTTGCCCAATCTGCGTCACAAAAACCATGAGTCATATTTTCCTCCGCATTTTGTCTATAGCTCAATCTATATTCTTCAGTACCTTTCAAATAACGCATGACTCTTTTTAATGCTATCCAATGTGACATTTCAGGTTTATTATTGTATTTACTCAGCATATTTATAACAAAACTTATATCTGGCCTTGTTATTTGTGAAATATACAATAAGCATCCAATTATCTCTTGATAAGGGATTCCATTTAATATACCTGATTCCTTAGAAATCTCTTTGAACTTTTTATTAGGATCCATTGGAATCTTAACACTTTTGCAATCAGACATGCTATATTTATTTAATACTTCGTGTATGTATTTTTTCTGATCTAAATATATCACTCCTTTCTTCCTGTCTCTTTCCACATGAATACCAATACAATATTTTATATCTCCTAGATCCTTCATTTTAAATTGTTTTTTAAGCTCATCTTTAATATAATCTTTAGATTTTATGGTATTTGTAAATAAAATTATATCATCGACATAGACAGCTAAAAAAATCATATCATTGTTGTCCACAATTTTATAATAGATACAAGGATCTAATTTATTCTGTGATAAACCCATTCCTTTTAGTGTAGAACTAAGCTTCTTGTTCCACTGCCTGCTTGCCTGTTTTAATCCATATAAAGATTTCTTCAATCGACAGACTTCTTTAGCATTGCCATTGCCATACAGTGGCGGTTGTATCATGTATATCTCCTCCTCTATGTCGCCTTGAAGAAAAGCTGATACAGCATCCATTTGACATATGTCTAAATCAAATTTAACCGCCAAGGCAAACAAATATCTTAAAGACGCATACCTTATTACTGGTGAAAATACTTCCGTATAATCTATCCCAGGTTTTTGTGAACAACCCTTAATTACAAGCCGAGCTTTATATTTCACTATTTCTCCATTTTCATTAGTCTTCTTCTTAAAAACCCATTTGCATGATATTGGACGTTTATTGTCAGGAACAGTAGTAATTTCCCAAGTATTATTTCCTAATATAGACTGATACTCCTCATCCATTGCTGTTTTCCAATATTCAGCATCAGAGCCCGACAAGGCTTCTTCAACAGTAAGTGGATCTGAGATCGGTTGAACACACATGAAATTATTATGTTTCTGACGAGATCTTAAAGTAATATTTCTCGTGAAACTTTCAATGCTAGTATCATCATTTGAACCGGGATAATACGTTTCATCATCAGTGGTTCTATTCAACCCACAACTATCAAAAGATATGTCAGTGCTTGAGTTTGAAGACTCATCTTGGATCTCACTCTGTGAATTATCAGCATCAGATATTACCTCATCATTTTCTGCATTTAGAGGAATATTAACAAGCTGTTTGGTAGGTACGGATTGCAGTATGTCCTTATCAACATTATAAGTTGAATTTTCAATAAATATGACATCCCTACTAACTATAATCTTTTTATTTAGTGGATCATACAGTCTATAGCCCTTGGAATTGTCACAATATCCCACAAAAATTAATTCTCTCGATTTACGATCCCATTTTAAGCGAATCTGTTTAGGAATATGTACCATGGCCTTAGAACCAAAAATCTTTAAATTTGAAAGATTTGGTTTCTTACCAGTCCACTTTTCATAGGGAGTTACCTCAGCTAAAACCCGTGAAGGTGATCGGTTGACGACATAAGCAGCAGTAGTGACTGCTTCTGCCCACAACTGTTTATGCAGCTTTGCTTCAAATAACATGCATTTTGCACGTTCAACCAATGTCCGGTTCATCCGCTCTGCTAGTCCGTTTTGCTCAGGCGTGTATGGAGCACTGGTCTGATGTTTGATGCCAGAAGCTGCTAGAAATTCAGAAAATGACAATATTCTTTTATTTATTACAATATTCTTTTCCGTTATCACTTCTTACAGTTTTAATTTTCTTCTCTAATTCATTCTCTACCTCTTCTTTAAAATTTTTAAACACTGATTTAATATCCATTTTGTTCTTGAGAAAATAAACATAAACTTTACGGGAATAGTCATCTATGAAGGTTATGAAGTACTTCGCACCACCAGCAGATGGTGTCTCCATCGGACCACATAGATCAGTATGTACTATTTCTAGTAATGCTTTTGCTCTCGAACCAGAATGTGGAAACGGTAATCGTGTTTGTTTCGCTTCACAACATGGTATACACACGGTATCAACATTTTTGTTGGTGATAGTTATACCCTCAGCACACGTCTCTAATCTCTTAACATCAGCCATGTTTAAATGACCCATTCTCTTGTGCCATGTAATAAGATCTGACTTATTTTCAAATGAAGTAGCATAAGCATTTACAGTAATGGTATTCAGTTTATACATGTTATTGACTAGTTTGGCATTTGCTATCAGAATTTTATTGGCATTATAAATATTACAGCCCATGTCAGTGAATTCCACTTTACAACCATTTTTGGTTAATTGACTAACTGATAACAAATTTACACTGAGCTCAGGAATAAATAAAACATTTCTCACCTGGATCGGAGACTCATCTTTGCAAAAAGTAGTTTGAATATTTACTTTACCCACATTTTGCACGGAGATAGCATCATTATTAGCCACCTTAATTTGTTGAATCGGAGATGCTTGTACGTCGTACATCCAGTCAGAGCGTCTAGTCATGTGCATTGTAGCACCTGAGTCAATATACCAGTCATCCTTATCTACATTACTGAATGCTGAAAAAACTGCTGAAAAACTATTATGTTTAGATTTGTCAGATTTCTTCATTGTGCATTGATTTTTATAATGACCATATTTATTGCAACTGAAACAGCGAGGACCTTTTCCTTTTGGCTTGACATTATAATTAGAGGTATTCTTGTGCTTTGTAAATAACGCAGAAGACTCGGAAACTTTGACTTCCTGTAAAAGTTTTGTCTTGACAAAATCTGATGAAATTTTTATGCCGGAACTTTCCAGACCCATGATCATCGGTTTATAATTATCCGGTAAACCTGCCAACATGAGTGTTCCCAACCATTCGTCATCAACTTGAAAACCGATGTTTCGTAATTTGTATGCAGTACTCATTAATTTATTTACGTATTCCTCGACATTTGCACAAATATCCAGAGATGTATTTATTAAATCCCGCAATAAGCCGACCCTTCTTGACAGCCCGGAGTCCTCGAACGCATTTTGTAAGTTTTTCCATACTTCCTTCGACGTTTGTGCATTTTCAATATGGACGAAATTTATAGGTTCAACCAACAAAATTATTTTGGACTTTGCTTTTACATCTTTCTTGAGGTCGACTTCGGTGCCAGGATCGACACATTCCCATAAATCCTCGTGTTGGAGGTATGATTTTATGGCAAACTTCCACGTGCAATAATTATCCCGACCGGCTAATTTTTCAATTTGTAGATTAGACGTAGCCATTTTGTCTGGGTGCTCCGATGAAATACTCGCAAATTACTTATTCTCAACAATTGTTCGATACTTTATAACAATAAATATTAAATTTTCTATCTATTTTGGTATACGGGAGGGCCCATAACCTGTAGAAATTAATAAATCGAGATTGGAAAATCTAACAACGTTTATTGAACGGTAAAGTATTACAATGACAATTATAAAATCAAAGAGTATAGACACACTCGCACCATAATGGTAACTTTAGTAATGAGTATTTATGTTTACTCTTTCAACAGAATATTTTTTTTTCGTCCATGAATAACTTTAAATTCAACGAATTCATATTGTGGCGTAATAGTGTGACCTGCGTGCATCCATTAAACGCCAATTTGGTCTGTTTCTTTGTTCATTGTTTTTGACGAAATGCATATTTCCAGGTTTTTTAATGAAAATTTCCTATTTTTTCAATTATTTATAAAATACCGAGTTTTAACACAAAGATTTCTTGTGTCATTGGTAACCGATACTTTTTCACAGATGACTGGCTGTAAAAATGTGCAAGAAATCCATATTTACGAGTGAAGTGACTAAAAATTCATTCGCAAATATCAGGAAATCTTCTATGAAAAAGTTAAAGAAGGCCATTTTTCTCAAAATGTTTCTATGGCGGTCATTTTAAATATTATCCTGAAAATATCCTTATTATATCAGCTATCCGCAGAGAACACAAAATAAAAAAAAATATTCGGCGGTTCTCGATAAATGTTGATTATTGCTGACGAAGGTGAAATGGGGCCGCTGGTAAACTCACAAAAATTATCGTAATTGTAACGTAACCATTTCTCATAATTTCTATTTAGAATTAGTTGCAAGCTTGGGTCTCTGCGCCCCATTTAATATCAATACCGATACCGATACCGCTCCCAATTCTTAGCGATAGATCCCTTTTGTCATGTTTTACTTTCTTAGCAGTAATTGATATTTAACAAGTATCCTTGAATATTTTTCTGGTTATTATACCTTATTAGATAGCTACTAAAATGAGGTTTTCGAAAATAATTTGCACATTGAGTTATATAGAAAAAATTTGAAAAAATATGCCTTCATTAACATAGACGATTTTCTGATTTTTGCGAATGAATTTTAAGCCCCTAAACTCATGAATATGGTTTTTTTTTAACATTTTCTTGTCCAGTTATCTCTAAAAATGTATCTGTTACCAATTTCAAAAGAAATCTTAGTCTTAAAATTCGATATTTTAGAAATAATTGAAAAAATAGGAAATTTTCAAAAAATACTTGAAATATGCGTTACATCGACAATAATGAACAAAGAAACATACCAAATTGGCGTTTAATGGATGCACGCAGATCACACTATTACGCCACAATATGAATTTGTTGAATTTAAAGTTATTCATCATCGAAAAAAAAATATTCCAAAGGAAAACCAAAAAAAAAAAAAAAAGTCGCGAGCGTCAAATTTTTTTTTTTTAACTTTCTTCTCCACTCCTCTAGGAACTCAATAAAAAAAGTCCCATGAAAATCCGACTACTATAAACTTCGTTCCACCTTATTGTCTAATTGCACTCGACTATAGGCCCGGATGGGCACTTATAAAACGTCGACAAAAAGGTGCACAGTTCGGGTTGGTCGTTTCCAATGGAGAAGAACCGGCAAGAAACTCCATGGTTACTCTTTTTCAAATCATTTGGTTTTACAATATTATTATGGTTACAGCATTTTTACTTAAGTATGGTGGGACAGCGTAGGCCCGACAATAATTGGTTGTTAACTACAAAAGATATGAACATACAAAGTTAACAAAAGTTAACAAGCAGCTGGAAATCTAACCATCCATAAAGGGTGTAAAAAGACCCTTAACGAAGCCGAAAGGTAATTGTTCTTCCCGTCATTGCGATCATTTTTTTGTTCTAGACCATCCCTGGGAACCTTCTAGTTTCGGAGATATTGGGGGTCAAAATTCCAACTTTTTCACAAGTTTTTTTAAAAATACGTGTTTCTAATGTAAGATTTTTACTTTAAACACCTTCACGACCCTCGTACTATTCAATCCTTCCATCAGCACAATGTTTTGAGTGCGTTACATTGAGTTTTACCGTGAAACGTGATTTTTCACCCCAAAAAAAAAAGTCGTTTCCCAGCAATAATTTTTGCGTAAAGTTACTTAGTTTGATGTACATAATGCTTGGTTGACGGCTTCGTGAAGGGTCCGTTTACACCCTGTATATAACTTACGATTCCGAATATTATCTGTTAACTCTCTTACTCTAATCAGTCCCGAACAGAAATCGGGTAAAAGTACCAATAACGCGATCAAAAGAGATTAATTAAAACAAACACTAGCATTGTGGTCGGTGCACCAATTTTCGTCGTAGCCTCTGATTGAGTTGGGCGTATGAATGCGGACGATAATTAAACACTGCCCTTACTGTAATGGATTTGTTTTGTATTTTGCTGGTAATGTTGGTGGCAGCTTTACAAGTCCATAACGAGGTTTCTAAACGTTATTGTTGGAAGTAGAAACAGTTTCCTAGACGCTTTCAGCTTGCAAGACTTTCTGCATCGTTCTTTCTCACATAATTATAATATGTTTAACCTCAACATGAACGATGTAACTAAGATTTTGTTACAATATTTAAAAGAGTGTCCATGGAGTTTCTTGCCCATTCTTCTCCATAGAGATCTATACTTTGGAATGGGCAACTACAGTACTTTCGCAAGTTTTTATGCCTTGTGGCTTGGGACTGTAGATTCATCTTTTTTTTTTTTTGACGTTCAAAAGTACATGTAATGTTCTAATTGAAATAAATGTTTTGAATTTGAGACTACATATTTCGAACCACAGACAGAACGTAATACTTATCTACTGCAAAATTATAGTGAAAAAGTTATCAACTTTGTTATTTAAAATAGTTTAAAGAATTGACACGTCATCATCATCATTCTCTTGCCCTTATCCCAATTCATTTGTGGTCGGCGCAGCATGTCTTCTTCTTCCATACTTCTTTATTACTCGTCATCTCATCAGACACCTTCCTTGCCATATCATTCTTTACACAGTCCATCCATCGTTTCTTTGGTCTTCCTCTACTCATATACCCATCCACATTCATACTCAAAACTTTCCTCACAACATTTTCCTTACACGAATTTTCCTTCCTTTTATAGAATTGAAACGTAAAAGTAAAAATAAACCCACGAACGAAAAAACGTAATGTTTTGAAGTCGGTTAAAAAGCATTCTAATTATTTAATAATTATTAACTGTAAACAGCAGTCTTATAATACATCCCTTAAGTATCCAGATCTTTATTGTTTTATAAACACATCTCCATAACTTCCACAGATAAAAACTTTCCCTCAAGACATCCCAATTAAGCCCTGTCTTAAACTAACCCATAGACAAACAATCTACCCATCCTACCCTCAATTCGGAGAATAATAAACTAGTTCATAGCTTAAACCTTTATCTGGCGACAAGCACGCCCTCTGGCGGTCGGACTGTTTGCGCATCAACAAGAACGGATAATTCTGGGCTATCGAGTTGGTGCAAGTTTTGTCTCGGCAGCTTTCGTAGCTGGATTTTCAGGACTGAGTTATTGTGTATGGATTAGCGGTTGTTTTATGCCTAAAATGAAGGTATAAATACCGGGTAAACAGACCCTTCACTAAGCCATCAACCAAGCATTCTGTACATCAAACCAAGTAACTCTACGCAAAAAAATTTGCTGGGCCTTTTTTTTTTTGGGGTGAAAAATCACGTTATACAGTAAAACTCAATTTAATGCACTCAAAACTTAGTGCTGATGGATGGTTTGAATAGTAAATGGGTCATGGAGTTAATTAAAGTAAAGTTAAAACCTTTAAAAATGGTATTTAAAAACAAACTTGTGAAAAAATTGGAACTTTGACCTCGAATATCTCCGTAACTAGGTTCCCAGTTATGGTTTAGAACAAAAAATATATCGCAATGACGAGGTGAACAAGTGCCTTTCGGCTTCGTTAAGGGTCTTTTTACACCCTTTATGTTGTGTTGATAGGTTTTTTTTTCACTTGCAAATGCGTGTAAAATGCAAAGAAGCGTCTTCAACTAGCTTAAGTACCAACATCCTATCTATACTATTAACTGAGCAATATTAAATAATAACGGCCGCTCGGATCGACTTTTAGGTTAAGCCGTGCCTAGGTTGGTCTGTGGATGGGTGACCACCCATTACATACCGAGTTTCTTCCGTGCCTCGGAAGGCACGTTAAGCCGTTTGTCCCGGCTGTCATTTGTAGATCTTTGACAGTCGTTATGGGTAGTCAGTGGCCAAAAAAGTCTGACAACCAGTCTTACCAAGGGGTATCGTATTACCGTAGTACTAATTGAGTTGTGAAGGTCAGATAGGCAGTCGCTCCATGTAAAATACTGGTATTCATCTGCATCCGGTTAGACTGGAAGCCGAGCCTTACATAGGTGTGAAAAGGCTAGGTAGACGATGATTTGTTACAATTATCTAGTTCACAATATTAGACTTTGTTTGTCAAACTGTTGCTTCTTAATATCTTCGTGCTATAAAACAGGAACATAAACCAGATTTACAAACGGTTACAGATATGTTGTCAAATCGCATTTCACGTAAGTAATAAGATTTGCTGATGTTATTTCGGGCAACCAATCTCAAAAGATAACATGCAATTTGGGTTTGCTTCGCGTTAATGTCCCGTTCACGACCTCGGGCGGTACGATTTGCGTCAAGCGACTGGCATTTTGACAGTATTTTTTTCATTTGCTTTCTTTGCAGTTGCTGTCGCAATACGCGATTTGCTTGGGTGTGTACCTCATGGCCAAGAAGTTTGAACTTGTTCAGGAGTAGCGGGTTTTATCACTATTGGTTGGGAGCTATTTGTCGGTAAACTATTGAACAAAAAGTGTAACAATTATAAACTCAATAAAACACCTTACAAACGAAAAAACCGTAATCAAAATCGATTCATCCGTTCAGGAGTTGTGATGACAGACACAGAGATACAAACTTCAAACTTATAACACGCCTCTTTTTTGGTCGGGGGTTAAAGATATCAATTTCACACGCAAACAAATCTTCAATTAACTGGAATACACGACACAGATGAAACTTCAATTACATTTAATTGAATTGAAACCAATTCAATTACTAGCCTGTAATAAATCTGCTTCAAAATCTATTTACACTCAACAGGAAAGGGTACCAAAATAAGAATAGCTGAAAAATTAATGGATTTTCTGACGAACGAGCTTTCAGAGTTATACAGGGTGTTTACTTTTTGCACTGTTGGATGTTGATGCTGGGTTTTTATCATTCAGACACATGTTATAGTTTTTCTAGGCTTGTTTTTTAGATTTGACTTCAAAGAAATTTTTTTTACGTGTTCGTTCTTTGCTCGTGATTTTAGTCTAATTATGAAATTCAGGCTGTGCAACATTTACGGATGGATTTTAATCTTTGTAAGGTTTGTTTTGATAAATTTACGTATGTGTGGGACTGTTTATTTAATTGTAAAATATAGATTAGAGAAGATAGAAGGTACGGATGCCGACCTACCCTATGCAAAACCAGTATAAGCGGATCTGTCAACGTACGGGAAATCTATCCAAAACTATGTTATACTGGAAATGTATAGCTTGATGTGTGGCCTCGTGTAATTTATAACCGATACGGACAAAATTACGGACACCGGACTTTGACAGATAATGTACTGAAGTATCTTTTAGTGTCCGCAACCGATCTGTCATCTGTTTAAAAGGCTTGAACGAAACTTCAGTGATTTTATCGATCTCAGCTATCAGACAGACCAACAAACCATTAATCTACTCGCACAAAATTAATAGTTTTGTCTAGAAAAATATTTTGATCACAAATCAAACCCAATTCCTCCATAATAATTGACAACGAATGCTCGCTACCTAATAAACAACGCGGTCAATATCCGATGTCTTGATTCATATTCGTAATTTATTCGCGTAAGCTGTAGGATAACATCACGCTTGTACTCCCCGAAAGGTAAGGCAGAAGTGTACCTACAGCAATCCCACATTTTGACAGTTATGTTTATAAGGCCCACGTAATAGGAGAAATGTAGGAAGACAACCAACTAGGTGGACAGACGATCATTAAAGTGGCCGGAAGACACTGGATAGCCTTGATAAAAACCGCTAACAGTGGTGAGATTTGGAAGAGACCTACAATCAGCATTGGGTGGCCAATGGTTGAAAAAGAAGAAGATAATAGGGAATAATAGGGAATAGGGGCGACCATATTATCATCAACCGGAAATAAGTCCTAACTTCGGGCTTCTACTGAGAAATTCTGAAGATTCCTGATGGAAAATCCCAAAAACACTCTTAACTGACCTGGGTATCGAACTCAAGACCTCATACTTAGCAGTAGCCCTTTCGACCACTAGACCAACGAGGCAGTCACTAACATAATTTAACCATATTAATTGAAGACGAAAACTCGATGCCTAATAAACAATGCTGTCAATTTCCGATGCCTTGATTCATATACGTTATTTATTCTAGTAGCGGTGGAACAGTAAATCAAATAATATTGCTGCCTCGCTGGCAAGCCACCAAAAAGTATGGCCTCTCTTACAACGCGATTTGTACTCAGCAGAGGGGAAACGCGGGCGGATTAGAACACGGGCCGGTAGGACCGATATTTCATTTAAGTTTACCTGGGTAAGAAGCCCATTTCAAAATATTGATAGTATGTTTCGGGAGTCTTTTATCGTATATTTGGGTTCAATTGAAAAATCTGGAAAATTTTCTTGAGATTACTGTACCTTTAAAAATTATTGAGACTTAATGAGTACGTTTCTTTCATCAAATTAAATGGGCAAACGTTAACTAAGCCAGTTAAGAAAATGCCACTCCGAATGGCGTAATCTCAAAAAGAGCTGTATACAGTGTCATCTGGATTGGAAACATAACGTAAATAATGTAGATGTTTGTGTTATTTTTTTGTCATTTTGTATGACAAATAAATATTCTTTCTTTCTCTCTTTCTTTTCTAGAATCTCGTCACAACATGTGCAATAAAAAGCAACTCAATAAAAAATCCAAATCAAAACAAAACACATAATAATACGAATAACACGTACATTTGAATTCAGCGAAAGTTATTTTTGGTATCACGCTGTCCCGTTCAATAATGCAGCGGTGGAATGCCTCCTTCCGAATCACTTCACACACTGGATAAAATGAAAATTCCCAAATATCGATATCCGTATCTGTTATGATATTGGCGTCATAACAGAAAATCGGAACGATTCTGAACTAAAGGCGCAATTCCACTCCTGCGTCATCTCTCGCTTATGAACGTTAGCTGTGACAGTTTAGTTGTTTGTCAACCATGCATCTCTACAGTGGCGTGGCCGTCGGTCAAAGTCCATGATCTTGGGTAAATTTACTACAAAGCGAAGTTAAGTTCAATCTGTAAGTGGACAATATATATCTAAAACCTAAACCTACCTTGTTATGCGATTTTCACCGTCACTTAAACCGTCATTAATTCCAGAAATTTTACGTGTTTGTAACATTAATATTGAAAATGCACATAATACCAATATCTCGACCTTTAATCAAGTCGTAAAACCGCGCAAAGCTGAGGCGGTACTAATGTATGTATATTCTATCTACATGTTTGTAGCTTAGCTGTGGGGAGTAATGGAACTGCACCTTTATTCTGCCGGGAACGGGGTTGTATTTAATCGTATGATTCGAGTTGACTGAATCGATTGGAATCGTCTGTTCATTTGTTTGGAGTTAATAATGAGGTAGAGGAAATTAAATTCCGTATGTGGTAAAGAGGGAGACGTACTTGGGGTGTGTCTCACAAGAGTTAATTACTGGCAGGATTAATGAATTTATCTGTACGAATATAAAGAGTATGTGTGTTCTTACCCAAGAAAGATGAAAGATTATGCATTGAATATAAGCGTCTATAGTTGCTGCCAGTTAAGATGGCAATAGCGGTCATTGCTCTTTCCATAATATCTCTTCGTACGAACCAAAACAAATGAACCATGTATCGTTTTTCATTAGAAAAGATGTTGAAGATCACGATAGATGACGACAGAGACATGAACAGGCTTATTTGTGGATTTCAAAGTTAAGAACTTTAATAAATGTAGGTGGGTCAATGACCGCCATTGCTATCTTAACTGGCAGCAACTATAAAGGGTGTAAAAAGACCCTTAACTAAGCCGAAAGGCACTTGTTCTCCTCGTCATTGTGATCATTTTTTTGTTCTGGACCATACCTGGGAACCTTCTAGTTACGGAGATATTGGGGGTCAAAGTTCCAATTTTTTCACAAGTTTTTTTTTAAATACTACTTTTTAAGGTTCTAACTTTACTCCAATTACCTCCATGGTCCGTTTACTATTCAAAGCATCCATCAGTAATAAGTTTTGAGCGCATTATATTGAGTTTTACCGTAAAATGTGATTTTTGACCCCAAAAAAAAATTTCGTTTCCCAGCAAAAATTTTTGCATAAAGTTACTTAGTTTGATGTACAGAATGCTTGGTTGACGGCTTGGTGAAGGGTCTGTTTACACCCCGTAGAAGACGTATGCTTCACTCTCCTTTGAAACTACACCACGGATTCTAATGCGATTTTTACTATCATTTAAAGAATTTTTCCGCGATGTCTTTGTTTCTAATACACTAACATAGATAAAGTAAAGTAATACAAACTACTTTTTTTACAAAAAACTTCATAAAATTGTAAAAACTGAACGGAACAGGGGTAAGTCGCTAGTTAATTATAATTTCCTATATTCTTCTAATAGGGAAGGTGTATTTGGTGACATCAGTAGCGGTGATAAACACCGTATTACATCTTGGTAGACAATATCAGTACTAAGCAATACATACCTTCAGTGGTTTCTGCTAGCGTGGCGACGAAGAGCGCTAAAAGCGCCACTCCCCACGACACCAGTCTCATCTGAAACAAAACATACAATTATTAGGGTTGTAGGACCTTTACATTTGATTGATGGAGATTGTAAGAAGCTTTTAACCAAGCAAGACGTGGTTGGTTCTGAACTTGACCAGGAAAACGCACTTTTTCAGCTTCATCTGTACTTTTAGTTTAACCTTAATCTTATTGACAGAGAAGAATAGAATACAATAGAATATCATTTATTTCCGAGTATACGGTAGGTACATAAAGATCTTACAATTTATATTAGTTCACATATAAACTACCGCTGCCGGTGTAGAAATATTAGTAGAAGGCGTTGTGAAGAAACCTGATCAATATTAGTTTGAAATGACCAAGTGTATAGTTCGTTCGGTTATGGCAGTCAATAGTCCCCTATTGCTACCCAGTGACGCGACAGATGTTAAAATGCACATTTATATGAGTGTAGATGCAGATGCAGTCTCTTTTGAGGAAAGTCTGGTGGGACAGAGATAGATCAGGGGCAGGAACAATGGAGTGTGTTTAAGTGGCCCTTAGGGAGATGAGGAACAGGTTGTACAGTTCCTCAGTTCCTCATTTAAAAGGGAGGATCCTCCGAATAGACGGATGTTGTGGTTATGGTTGACGTCGGGATGTGGTAGTTAGGTTTAACTCGCGGATAACTCTGATAGTGCAATGCAGGATTTTAGTTCTCAATTTACTTCATAGAAGTCGCTAGCGTTCTTTTTGTCAACGTGATTATGTTGAACAGTAAATAGCGCTACGGGCAGTAAATAGTGAGCATGCGTGGTGAACAATGCTAGCTCATACTCTGAAGAAGAAGATGCCTTAATCAGTACGCTGTGGTATTACACGCTATTGTATTATTTTATTATGTAGACATTACTACCTACCTATAGACCTACGTATACGGGAAAAGTCAACAAAATAAACAAATAAAAGCTTTCCACTTCCCACACTCGGTTTCGTTGCGAATGCCATTACACTGACAAATAAAATAGCTGACATTCCGAGTTGGAACAAATATTTGTCACCATTGGAAATGTTTGTTCCAATATAGTTGAATGGAATTCTAGGAAGGCGCCCAATTGTAAGGTCACGTACACATGAAAGGTAGCTGACGTTTGTAAGCATCGAGTTTAACATACTAAATCAATTAATAGCGAAACTCTGCAGACTTTTCGTTTATCGTATTTAGATAACAAGGATGGGAAGATTATAATAAAAACATAGCATCACGCCTGTAACCCCGAAGGGTTAGATAGAGGTGTACCTAATAGTACACCCACATTTCGCCCGTTATGTTTAAGTCACAAGTATTAGGGGAATCGAACCCAGGACCTCGTGCTCAGCAGTCGCTCTTGCGACCGTCAACCGACGTGGCAGTCCACAACAGGGCAGACAAACAAAACAAGTTAATCAAATCAAATTAAACTAGTTATGGTCGTTGACTCTAAATACATTTTAGTATGATTAGAAAAACCCATTACGTCTGCAGGGTGTTGTTAGATCATTTTATTCGATATGTATAATTAAAAAATATCATCAATCAATCAATCATTTATTTTGTTAAACACAGGTATGGTTACAGATAGTATATTGTCTAAAATATGTGTACTATGTTTTGCCAATATATGGCGTACAAAATTAATATAAAGAAGCAATTACAATTAAAGTGGCATGTCAATAAATTACATTAAAAAATAAAAATTCAATTTAAAATACATATGTCAGTTAGGTAAACATGTCATTACAATTTTAGATAAATAGGAACATTATACTTAGTCAATAAATAAAATCATAAGTGTTGAATTGGCAAGTCAGAATCATCATACCTCTGTTTATCAGTAGTAAATTCAGTGATGGAGTAGTAACATCTATCTAAAAGAAATTTAAACAAAGACATCTTAAAGGATCCCAGACACTCTTTATTTTTATTTTTTTACTTTTGACATTGCTTATTATACAGACATATATTAAATTATGATTTTATTTTATTTTGATTTTGTAATGTTTAATTTTGCCATTTGGTATTTTTAGTTAAATTGCCTTCTCTTAGATTGAAATGATATATTTGCAATCACAATATTATTAACCACAATTGTAGTATTCTAAACATTTGCACGCCATAGTCTGTAGCAAACATGTCTGAACCAATTTTCTTATATTATCCTGCATGCACTTTTTATTATTGTTTGTGTACACATGTTTGAAGCAAATAAATAAAATCTTATCTTATAATCTTATCTTTGCAGTCGTTTTTCATTCACTTCATAAGTACTGACAATTAGTCCACACACAAAAATAATGTTAAACCGACCATTCGTTAATTTTATTTCTTATTTATAGTCTTTGGTTTATCTTTGGAATTGAAATTAAACCTTTCTTTTCTTCTCACCCCTTGAGGCGTTGAGAAATTAAAAAGGCTAACAACAAACAACTCTTACTCAAGTAAACAAGCCTACTCAAATGGCTTCTCGAATTTAAAATTGAAATAATATAGGGTTACACTTCTCCCCGGTTCACCCTCAATTAGTCCTATTTACCGATGGGGATTAACCTTCATTCAATGTTTGAGTACGGAATGGTTAATTTTATGTTCTATATTTTATTTACTTTAAGTAGTCAGTGGCTCGAAAGTTTGACAACCAGTCTTACAAGGGTTATCGTATTACCCTGTAGTAACTGGTTTGTGGCGGTCAGATTGGCAGTCGCTCCATGTAAAATATTGGCATTCAGCTGCATCCGTTTAGACTGGAAGCTGACCCTAACATAGTTGGGAAAAGGCTAGGCAGATGATGATGATTTTCTTTTCTTTACTGTAACATAATTTATGTATACTAATTTACTTTATACAAACAATATTTTCTCGAACAAACACGCTCAGGTACTTCGTCCAAAAAACTAACGTAAATAGAATCAATCATAACATTTCATACGTGTATTTGTTCGCCATATTTCGTAATACAACAATACTTCAGTAGCAAATGATCCGATAAATCTTACTTACATAGCGTTCGGCTTCCAAAGAATTCGCCAAGAAAAGTAATAAGCCAATAACTCCACAACCCTTTTGATGGTATCAAGGGGAAATTTTCTTTGGCCCACAAACTTGCTTTTCAAGTTTTCAACTCTGAATTTTGTACAAGCATTTTATTCGAGTATTCGTAGAGAGCGCTACGAGACCGCTACGAGAGCGTAATTGCTACGAGGCTACGAGCTACGCCATGATTGCGCGTCGGACCGCGCACAGCGGTAAACCGACAGTTTTATATTAATTGACTTCTTTGTTTTATTTCACTGGGAACACTAACTTCTGAATGTGGTCGGTTAAATTTTGATGACACGTTTCAATCTGTGGTTTCATTGATGCAATTAAAAAGTTCCCAGTGGAGCGGACGATCGGTAAAGACTGCCATTATTGCGGGTAAGTATGAACATTAAATCCTGTTCAAATGCGCGGATAAAATGGTCGTAGAGATTTAAATTAATTAAAGACATTAGGTAAATGTGCTTTTTGCAATTGATGATAACTTTTAAGAATGAAAAAGATGAGCTGAAAGATGATTGAAAATATTTTAAAACGTTAAAATTACGACTTTTAAACTAGTTCTTCACAAAATAAACGCACACGGTTTTAGTTGTTCGTTGTATTATCGTATGTTCCTGTCTTAGGTGCGAATTATGCAGAAACGGCGTAAGGTGAAGGCGTGGCGCAGGCGTGGAACGGATAACGAAAAGAAAGAACGGCGTGCCTGCGCCGCGCCGCTTGAGTGTAATTCACGACACGTCGCCTTCGTATATTTTTATGAAAACGTTTTGAAGCGGCATCATGCCTGCGCCGCGCCTTCACCTTACGCCGTTTCTGAATAATTTGCGCCTTACCCCCCGTTAACGATCTACGACTCGACTTGCGTGTAGCCACACGCTTATGTTACGTGTTCTCTTCCCGTGAGTCCACGGAGACACATGTGGCTATACATTTCCGGTATAACAGAGCCTTGCTTTATATAGATTTTGAGTTGGTCGCCGTGCGTGCAAACACGTCGTGGCAACTCATAGCATGCTCCTCTAAGCAATTCATTTCATTTGTTCTCGTCGCAGTCGTTGTCACAACACACGTGTCGTCTGGCCAAGCAGTTACTTACAAATAGATGTTATGAAGTCTCCAGCCAACAGTAGGTAAGGTGTCTGCACACAGAGCCGCATATTGCTTGCATTACAGCCATTACCGGGCCGGCCGCAACGTTTTATGTGCGGCGACCCGTTACCCGGGACTGTGCAGTGCTGATACACACCGGGTGGGGTTTTATTGTGTCTGTTATGTTTAATTGTAACACTGGAGTGTGCCGTCAAGGTTGTTGTTGATATTGTGGACTTGAAGTTTACGTAGAAGTAAAGGTAGGTATCTATATCTATACTTAATATTATAAAGCTGAAGAGTTTGTTAGGTTGAACGCGATAATCTCAGGAACTACTCGTTTGAATTGAAAAATTCAGTGTTGAATAGCCGCCGAGGAAGGTTATAGGCTGTATAACATCACGATACGACTTATAGGAGCGGAGCATCAATGAAAAATGTTGCAAAAATAGGGAAAATTCCATACGCAGACGAAGTAGCGCGGGTCAGCTAGTTAAAAATAAAACCTGGACTAAGAGCGCAGAATCTTCCTGTGTTAAAATTTTCTTTTTAGCAAAACGTAGAATTCAAATAATTTATAAGTTAAATGGATGAAACGGATCTGTATACCACAAAATTATAGTTTATCTATGAGCTTGGGTTAATAGAAATGTTATTTATCCATTTATTTAGACCTTTGCACTTTTAGATAAATAATGAAGTAATTATTTAAAATATATTAATATTATAAATTATACAACTGGAGTTGTGTTTGAGTTGTTGTGGCGGAGTTTACCTGTAAGTGATTGTTGCACTGTTGCATTTACCTTTTTAGCATGTTATTTTTAGCATACAATCTGTGTAAACAATTGTTGATGAACCAATAAATAAATAAAAATAAATTAAATAAATTTATAGATTTGATTCTGTCTTTAATGAAACAATGACCTACGCGCAGAAGCTTTGATTTTAGTGTGAATGGCAGTTTAACCTAGTACGTTGTCAGCATAACCGGGCAATACTACGGGGGCTATGAGAATAAAGCCTTCAACTAGGGCAAAAAACTTAAAAACGAAGCGACTATACGCTAAGGGCCTCTCTCGTCTATGGGCCTCGGTTTGGGGCGTACGCACGGAAGCCAGTTCCCACGTATGGAACCAGTACCTCGATGAAATCCTCAAAACCCTTTGTATTCCCACCCTAACCTCGCCAGCACAATACGTAGCGACCGGCGTATAAGCGGCTTGATTACGTAGCCCAAACTCGCTGTTTATACATGAATAATTAAAGCGAGCGTATCACAATGGCCGCGAGTTCCTATCAAACGAGGCTCCGAGTGTTGGTAAGAGGTATGGAGTTTTAGGTGGGTCTGACTTGCTGACAGTTAACCCAACAAATGTCGAATGCCCCGGCGTATCTATAAATACATATAAATAAAATTAAATAGAATTGTCTGTTTGGAATTGAAAAATGAATACATGAGTGAACCGATCCAGCGTGTTGGATTTCCGTACTTTCTTTCGTTTGCTTACGGCATCGATCGAAAAATGAAATGGCACTGAGCATTCCTATGAGAATTGACATTCTTAAATTATTTTATCGGGTTGTAGCGTCTGTTATCGGATTCAGGAATACAAGGAAAACATGAAGGTAGATAGTTCTGGAGAATAGGGTAGCGGCACTACAAAAAATACAGGTATTTTTAAAAGGAGGGTCCCATCATCAACTTGCTGTCTTGATTTGGTTAAGATATATATATATATATATTTTAAACTTTTACAGCAACTTAGTACAAAAAAGTATTACATTCATACATTGCCATCTATGGCACAAATGAAGAACTAACATCAGAATTCTAAATCGCACCATTAAAGATATCCGCAACTTAAGACTATATAGAAAGAAAGAAAGAAAGAAAAAATATTTATTTGTCGCAGGGACATGACGTGTATATATAGGAAACCCGACAACAGCTGCCGAGCAGTATGGGGGATGAAGAACTTTACAGCCTGTTCTTAATACCCAATAAACAAAGTATAAAGGTGTAAAAGACGAATACAAGAAAGTGTTTGTAAAACTATTATTATGTATGATTGGGCTATTCAAATAATTGAACGTATAGGATGCATGAAAGCCTTTAAAAAACACCATTTAGTATTTCATCAAATTAACTTTTCGAACAAGCTGAAACATAACTTTCTGTGCCTTCTCAGTAAGCTTTACTAGTTCGCTGCAAACAAGCGAAGGGTAAACAAACTTTGTTTCCCCCGGGACGTAAGTACCTACCAAAGGCACCGATGCGATGCCGGGCCGTCAGAAATCCCGGAAAACCCCTTTTTATGTGTTGAAAACGGCCCCTGAGTATCTTTAGTCGGTAGGAGGGCGACAGACATACATTTCGACAGTGAGATGTTTCAAACACCAGATAAAAGTTTCGTTTTCGCCAGTATTATGTGTGTATACAGGGTGTAAACGTACCCTTCACGAAGCCGCCAACCAAGCATTCTGACATGACGTGCATACAAAAAAAATAAGTTAACAATATCATAAGTACATCAAATATTATAAATACAACAGGATAGAAACAAAGAAAAAAAGTAGTTAACAGCTTGCACGTCGTGACTGCGACAAGCAGGTTACCACTCAGCATGATGCTGTGCTATGGGGGATCCACAGCACAGCGCTGGTTTTCAGTGGTCACCCGTGAAAAAAACGTACGGAGGTCAAGACAGCATAAATATTTGATTGCATAAGTAATTACATAAACTCAAGTAATTACTACACTTTTTATAACTTGACTATAGATACCAGGGATAGTGTTTCCAGGCTATCTGTAGAGATACTTATACCCATTCTAGGAAGATACCAGGACCATTTCAATATACAACCACAATCCTGGCTGCAAGAAATTATCTTCAGGAATTGATGCGTTCAACCCAGTTGTGCCTGTAATTGCTAGGAGCAGTCTAGTGCGTGGTACCTAACCGCATGGACTATTACGTGTAGAACTACCATTGTTCTACGCAGAACGGTTGTATAGTTACAATGTGTGGGGACTGTTGGACACGAATGTAAGACGCCATAGTAGGAGACAATTGAAGTGCATTGTTTACTCAAGTTTGCTTTGAGGCGATATAAAGAAAGAAACAAAGAAAAAATATTTATTTGTCGCAGAGCATGACGTGCATCATACAAAATGAAAGAAAAAATACAATAAACATACAACGCAAAAAAATTAAAAAAACAACATTAACAGTTTGCACGTCGTGACTGCGACAAGCAGGTGCACTCAGCATGACGCTGTGCTATGGCCCACAGCACAGCGCTGGTTTTCAGTGGTCATCCGAGAAAAAACGTATAGCCAAGACAGCATAAATATTTTTTACATCAATATGAAAATAAAATAAACAGTACTTGGATATTGGATTCAAGATCCTTATTTGCATGAAATAAAAAAGAAAAAAGCAGCATAGAGTTCGTCACTCAAAAATTCGATCTACATCAAAAGCAATCGATGCCCTTACACACGCACTCAAACTTAAATGGAAATGGGCAGGCCATGTTACAAGACTGCATGAAGATCGATGGGCCAAAAAGATGACTTCTTGGATGGGACCGGTTGGCAACGAAAACGAGGAAGAACATACTCTCGCTGGGAGGAAGAGATCGTGCGTGTAGCTGGATCACGCTGGATGGACGTAGCGAAAGACAGAGAAAGCTGGCAATCTTTGGAGGACCTCAGGGGTTCTCAAATAAACGCATTTTTTTAAATATACTTGAGTTTTTTATAAATCACTATAAATAAGAGAAATATAAGGCTTTTTTATATTTGCACTAGCTTCTGCCCGCGACTTCGTACGCGGATCCTGTTGTTTATGCCTTATCGAAGATCTGAAACGTCTGATGTCGAATTCTAAGAGCCCGGGGACGGGAAAACAACGGGATGCGCGAGACGATTCGAGACGTTCCATATCTTTCATTTTTGTAAGTCAGAAGTCGATGCGTAGATACGCTTGGAACTCAAGCGTAATTCTCTATCCGTGAACGTCTCCGATTCGCGAGAAAATGCATGACGTTCACGATCAGCGGTCAGTCGCGCATCATATTCTTCACAGTTCTCTAGAGACCTGAGAACGCAGGCGTGCTTCGTTATCCAAGAGGAAGAGAAGAGAAGAGAGGAAGACGTTTCCACGGAACGAGTTGCAGCCTGATGTTCTCGAACAGCATCAAGTCTCTCCTGACGTTCTTCGGTAGATTCTTGGGATCTTATGATCCTCAATCTTTTAGCTCCTTTGGAACATGGCTTTGGCATGGTTATAGTTTTATTGTGAAGATACCTGATCAATTAAAATCTAAGTGACTGCTCCCCTGCGTTACCGGGTAGGCTACCGTGTCACGAAGATAAGTGGAAAAAGTCTAAAACACTCAAATAACATAAGCCCGAAGGCATATTTATTCGATAAAATAAAAAAATAAATAGGAGTTTTGTCCAGTAGAGTCAAATTTTCAATGATATACCGTCGTCATCGAATATCAGTCCTAAACTGTTACCGCATTCACCGCGTGGAGATACTCCCAGCTTATGTTATTTTATAATTATACAGTGAAATTAGTGATAGCTTTGATTTCCACATCAGATGTTTAGAAGATCTTCGATTTTTATAAATCAACAGGAAATGCCCATCAGACCGAACAACTTTTGCTAAGACGTCATTCCTATATGTGTTATGGTGTAGCTGGGCTCTTGGAGTTCCACAACAGGTGTTCCAGATCTTCGATTTTTATAAGTCAACAGAGAGTGATCATCAGATTGAACAATTTTTGCTAAGACTTCATTCCTATATGTGTTATGGTGTAGCTGGGCTCTTGGAGTTCCACAACAGGTGTTCCAGATCTTCGATTTTATAAATCAACAGAGAGTGGTCATCAGATTGAACAATTTTTGCTAAGACGTCATTCCTATATGTGTTATGGTGTAGCTGGGCTCTTGGAGTTCCACAACAGGTGTTCCAGATCTTCGATTTTATAAGTCAACAGAGAGTGCTCATCAGATTGAACAATGTTTGCTAAGACGTCATTCCTATATATGTTATAGTGTAGCTGGACTCTTGGAGTTCCACATCAGGTGTTCCAGATCTTCAAATTTATTCTCTCAGCAGAAAATGCTCATCACGTGGAACAATTTTTGCTATGGTACCATTTTTGTATCTCTTATAGTTTTGCTATTCTATTGCGGTTCTGCATCAGGTGTTCAAGTTTCCAAGATAAATTATAGCCTATATGTTGCCCAGACTTAATACCTATACAACAAAAAAAAATCTTTCAAATCCGTCTAGTAGTTCCGAAGATTAGCGTGTACAAACAAACAGATAAACAGACAAACAGACATAATTTTTTTTTTGGATTCGTGCTCTATTACTGTTTCTAAACCCCCCTCAATTCTTTTTTTTAAATATATTCAATGTACAGACACAGTTTTTTACTGTCTTATTATATGTACAGATATAGATAATTGTTATTTTGCTCGCTAGAGAGCTCCGATAAACGCGTGCGATCGCTGCAAATCATAGTGCTATAGGGCGAAGTGCCCCGGCCGGTACCGCAGCGCGCCGCAACGCTATGTCCCTGCATTTTAAATCTGTAATATCTTCGAAAATATTCATTTAAATTACATGCTTTAAAGGGCCATATTGATCTATATTACATGCACAAAGTATTTAAGGTACTTAATTGGATAAGGATTAATTCTGTATTGCTTAAAATCGCTTTTTTGTAAATAAGCCATTATTTTCTCGTAAGTAAAGAATAAAAATGGTTAGTGTGGGTTATCCCTAAGAGATAGACATATACCATTGCGGACTTTTTTGTAGACCTTTTTAATGTGTACAATATTGTAGTACATTATTTTGATCTATCTCGTAGGGTTCAGCCAGCGTTTGCAATGTAAGCGCAAAAAAATGTGTTTATTTACGACCTTACATTAAAAACCTCTAAAATTGTCAGTGTCTCTCTACTATATTATGCATGTATTATACATATAAACCTTCCCCTTGAATCGCTCTATCTATTAAAAAAAACCGCATCAAAATCCGTTGCGTAGTTTTAAACATCTAAGCATACTTAGGGACAGACAGACAGACAGACAGACAGCGGGAAGCGACTTTGCTTTATACTATGTAGTGATGTATTATACATATAAACCTTCCTCTTGAATCGCTCTATCTATTAAAAAAACCGCATCAAAATCCGTTGCGTAGTTTTAAACATCTAAGTATACATAGGGACAGACAGACAGACAGCGGGAAGCGACTTTGCTTTATACTATGTAGTGATGAAGTATGATACATTATGGTATTTCAGAATTAATTATAATTCAGAATGCAAATTTAAAATTAAATTAAAATACCCAGTACAATGTTCTCGTAATTTAGGTATCTGATTAGTTTGGGTATTGATGATTTTGACGGACGACCGATGCTGTAGCAATTGTTTTGCATCTATTCAATTCTACATCTTGTTATGGCCAGTTCGGTGGGATCTCTAGAAACTTTTTATTTTCACTTTTTTTTTACTAACTTTTTATTTTTTTGAGAGTGTGCTTCTACATCTTGTTATGGCCAGTTAAATGGGATCTCTAGAGAGTTTTTTTTTTACTTTTTTTGATGTTTTTCTTTACTTGGAGTGACCATACCTGTACCAACCAGCCTATCTGTGCAGTATAACTGTGTGAAATTAACCGACGTAGAGATTCTATTGAATGAGGCGCTTCACCGCCATTTCGATTATCAGCATTGACCCTTTGTAGTTAGAAGTACCCGCATATTGCGTACAGCTCCGAGCACTGCCATGTATATGCGAAGCCACTTTCAAAGTTATTTTCTCTTACTGTTTGATTAATGTTTTACGTTTTCAAGAACATATTAGGACTTTAGAAACCATTATTTCACGAGAAAATAGAATTTTGTAATTTAGCTAACAGTATATATTTCATTACACTGTTCAAGCGACAAAATGAGATTGCCACAAAAATATTTCGGTATAATATTTAGGTCTATTAGAACGTTTTGGTTAATTGAATAACCTAATAAACAAAATAACAAAACATAACATCAGGCCTGTAATCCCCGAAGGGTTTGGCCTACCTACCAAATAATACTTCGACTTCGTGGCTGCTACTGAGAAATTCATAATGGAAAAACCCAATAACACTTTGCCAGACACGGGAATCGAACCCAGGAGCTCATGCTTAGCAGTTGCGCATGCGAACACTAGACCGACGGAGAGTTAAACAAAATAACGTGACTTAATCAATTATGATACGAAATCTTCAACAGAAAATGGCAGAGGCAATCACTGATTAAAACATTGCATCATTCATTATAATTAACTACAATCAGCACGACACGAAATAAACATCAGCAGAATATTAAAAGGATTACTACAATGAATAGAGAAAATCGTAGTTTTTTTTACAAAGCTCTCTCCGCATCTCCGTTTCTGCGGCAAGCTAACTACGTAGAGCCTAGCCATCGTCGCGATATGAATACACTTTTATGTTAGTTACTTTTTTAATTAATCGCAACTGAAACACGAGCTAGCTTACACGTATCAACTTAATTAAATTTTAATTTTACCTCCGTTCATATAATTATGACGAAATTAATCAACTTTTTGAGGTTATATATACTTCGAGAACCCACAAAATCGTATTACGTGCCGAGTACATTGGAAACGCATTTCGGATTACGGAATGCCGATAATTATCGGTATTTCGACATCGAATTCACCTCGAATTCATCTCAAATTCGAATTAAATTCGGATACAAAGTTCTCTCACTGAACCTAATTGTATTGAAATTTTGCAAGTGCTCATTATATTGTACGGCGAACGTTTGCTCTTGTTAACATTACAAACTCTACGATTGTGTATTCGCGAGACCAATCGCTTTGGTTGGGACGTGGCGCTACACATACATACTTACTTTAATATAAAATATAATTAATTGGTAGATAAATTAACGTAGTACGGATTAAAAGTGGTTATTGATACTTGCAAAATCATTCGCAGAATTAATTAATTAAAATCTGTTTTTGTAATTTCAACAAAGTTGAATATTGTTTCTGTTAGGTATCATTTGTTTTGTTACCAGGCAATGTTTTATGTGATGCCAAGCTATGTTGATGATACATGTGTGATGATGATACATAAGCTGTATCACCATCATATTATACAGCATAATATCATCAGCTGTTCCATATACATATTTGGGTCGAGTCATCATCATCTTCCTGCCCTTATCCCATGTTACTTGTGGTCGGCGCAACATGATATTTGGATCGAGTATGTATTGAAATTTTTTACGGGACAGCTGAATATTTTTTGCCCAATGCCATTTCAGCCTGCTTATTTATTTATTTGCGAACATGTAAGACACTGATGCTGGTGCTGGTTCTGGTGGCTTACTCTGTAAGCTATGTCGATCACTCCAGTTTTTTTTTCAGGATTTCCGTTTTAATTATATTGATTGAGACGTAATGCCGTAGGCATTTTCTATCAATCTTTAGATGATACAGAGGTTAAACTTATACTGTCACGCTTCCCGCGATCATGGCGCTTGCAACAGCGTCGAAATATCGGGAGCTCAAAATAATGAACAATCACGGAAGATATCTCGTAAGTGACACTATAAGTTTAGTTGCAAACCGTGAAAGCCAAAACAGTGTAAGATACAGAGCTTAGTGCGAAAACTCTATTGTTACTCAAAAACACGTCTTAAAGCTCTAATCCTCAAATTACGAGTAAAGCTTTTACATTATTAAAGTACCCACACATTCCGCGGAAATAAATAGGTTCCGACTCAATATTTACATTTCCCATTACATCCCCTTCATCGGATTTCAAAGCACATAACATAAAATACGTGAATAATAAATATTTACCGTACAAACCCATAAATTGAGAATCAATATAAACAAAAAAAAACCGTAAATAAATATTCGTTGTTATTGGAATCGGTAAAGCTATCGGATATCTAACGTAAACTCAATCAGTACCGGTAAATATAGCATGATGGGGTCGAAGATTTAAATTATACGATGTGCCCTCAGCGTACTTAGGTAAGTGAGGGGCTCATAGTCAAATAATAACTGCTGCACAGGTTGATCTTTAAGTTTAAGATCTTTTAGTTTGCCAAGGTCGGTCCGTGGATGGGTGACCATTCAATACATACCGAGTTCCCTCTACGTCTCGGAAAGCACGGTAAACTTTTGCTCACAGCTGTAATTTGTAGATCTTTGATAGTCGTTAAGGGTCGGGTAGTCAGAAACCCAAAAGATTGACCCAGCAATTAGGTTGTGGAGATCAGACAGGCAGTCCCTTCCGGTAAGATACTGCTATTCAGGTGCATCCGGTTAGACTGGAAGCTGATAGCTGATAGTTGGGAAAAGGCTAGGCAGATGGTAAGAGCGAGACAATACTATTTGAAACAGACACGTGTTAATTTTTTGACGCAGTTAGGCGACTCTAACGATTTAGATCCATGGATGGAGCTACGTTTTCAATTACATTGCGTCTTTTGTTACTCGCAATGAGCAATATTGATTGACTGATAATTTGATTCCATTCTCTTTGTGCATTTCGTACGATTATATTGTTGTTGCTAATCTATTTAAAAGTGTTCTGGTATCTATAGACGAAAGAAACGATAGCAATACTTGTTCGAACAGACGGATGTATGAAAGAGGACGATACGAAAGGAGTATGAAGGATCGTAGCTGGTAGCGTTCTATAATGTTTGCCACATTAAAAAAAATGTTGCGTGAGTTTATGTATGTAGAGCGAATCTAAAGATTTATATCCATGGATAGGGCTTCATTTTCAATTACATTGCGTCTTTTGTTGCTCGCAATGAGCAATGTTGATTGATAGCCATTGATATGAGCTGATTGATAATTTGATTCCATTGCCTTTGTTTATTGTTGTGTGCTTAAGTTAAGATTATATTGCTGTTGTTATTGGTTTGTTGTTAATCTATTTAGGGAGGCTTTTGGAACGGGGAAATAGAGCAGTGGTGGGGCTTTTGACGAAGCGGCGACTTATTAGTTGTAGTATTTGTGTTGGAAACCAGGTAGACACTTCAGAATGTATTAACTATTTCAACACCACTTCTGCGACTTGTTAGTTGGTGGATGTCCCCCAACTAACAAGTCGCTAGACCCGAGTGGTGGATTAGTGCTAACTCCCCCACACAAATAGGAGTACTGTGTCCCAACAGTGGCAAAATTAAATGCTCATTAACCCTAAAGTAGGAGAAATGCTGTGATAACAACATTAAGGTTTCCGTCGCTCAGAACCGTCATTGCTAGAGCGAGAAACAGCATGCTGCCGAGCGCATCATTGATGCTGCCGCGTGTTATAGCATTCCAGCTTTGTTTCTCACTCTAGTAAATGAAGGTTCTGAGCTATAGAAAAGGATAGGAGTATAGAAAAGTGTGATTCCGTGTTGCTAGATGAGGCCCAACCGTAAACACTCCATTTGGGTTTTTAAAAAAGTATTCTGGTTTCTGAGTATACATAGTCTACACCCACCAACAACACTCAAATATCTAAATCAGTTCAGCAGTCAGGTATGCGTGATTGAGTCCACTTCTGATCGTCGATCGGGTTTCCTTCCTTATGTTTAAATGTAAATCAGGACACGTGTTCCCATTCATCAGATCAGATAGTGGATACATTATTGTTATTAGACATTCCTATGTTAATCCTAAGATGGCTGGTTTACTTATGAAGGCATTTGAAGGGTGTATTGTGATGTTACTAATGGTGATAGGTATTTTAATGTGCGTACGCCCGGCGCACCACAACTGATTACAAGATATTCATCAGTTAGTGAGATAGAAGCGGGATTCCTTTACCATCTCATTGACCAGTCAAGTACTATTTTTATATCGGCATATGTTGTTTATGTGTTTTATTTATTTATTTAACAATTTATGTACACACTAAATACAGAAAAGAAGAAAGAAACAGAAAATAGTACAAAGGTGATTTTAATATTTTAAATGTTTTTATTTTATTTAAAAACGTAAAAGACGACGAATAAAAGAGAATAACAAACACGTGTTTTCCAAACTCATAATTTTCAAGTAACTACATTAGCAACACGTCTGCAGAGTTTTGCTAGCTAATTTAATTTTACCTTTTCTAATTCATGTCGATACGTGAGAGGTAAAGCCCACCTCAAAATAGATTAAACATCCACGCAGAAATATCTAACTTACATACGTATTACTTCATCTGCACAAATCCCAAATAGTTCGTAATCCAATCACCGAAAGAACCTGCAAATCATTTCGCTATCCTAAAACCGACCACTTTATCTCGACCCCTCTATCCTAGACCATTCTATGTGTAAACAGGTCAAGTTCAACCGGACGATCGATAGCCAACAAAAATGTACCCAATTACGTATTCTGATAGCGTTTGGTTGAACTAACGAAGTCGGGATGTGTAGCAGGTACTCGTACTTAGTCGACACGGAATCGGTCCCAGTGCCATAAGTAGGCTTTTTACTTTTTAGGAGGGAGGCGTGCCTCATTGGGTATCGGGTTCTGTTTATCGATGAGGGAATCGATTTTGGAATGGCGAGGAGTAAGATTTCTGTTTGAAATGTCTTTGTTAACGAGTGTCTGTATTTTTAACACGCTTTAACTAACTATGTGAAAAAATCTGACAAGTTAGCTGAGTGACGTCATTCTATATCTAATATGGCGGACTACCAAAGATGGTGGACTATTTATTTTTTATGCATTCCCATGATATGTGTATCAAATGAAAGGGTTTGCCAAGAAGAATACAAGACATAATTACGTCACTCTAAAGCGTGTTTTTTTAACTATAATTTAATTATTTTAGGGTGGTTTTGCTGAATATGTCAAGGTAAGGTGTCGTTCGAGAGAAAAAACATATAGATTGTGCATTAACTCGAGTGTTTAACATGATTTTCAGAATTAATAAATAAATTAGTAAGTAATTAAATCTCACGACATATTTCGCTAAGAGAACGGGCATGAGCTCTGCCTACCCTCATGAGCAAAGGTCATGGCTCTTTACATGAGTATATGAGATGTAATTAGAAACGTTACATAATTTATTTATTGTTTCAAAATGGATACTGAATGGATAATTATATTTCAGCAATTTATCCAAATTACAGGCAATATTGCATTATTTACGCTTTAAATACAATTTGTTACACAATTGTAACGATAAATCAAGCAAATCTGAACGACCCCTATAAATTATAATTTAGCTGGAGACTGTAATCTGATAATCTAATTACAAATTAAATAACCTATTTGTAAGATAAATTGTAGATATTTTGTTTTAGTGATCGGTTTTTCTAATTAATCTTAACCTTTGTTTAAATTGGATATATAAGGTGGGAGAGACATTGACGCTCAAATGGTTACCACGTATTGAGTTCATTATTCCGAAACACAACACATAGATTTTTTTCATTGGTTAAAAAAAAACAGGTTTTCCGTACATTTTGATCGTGACAGTCGCACTTTTGTAAGTAAAAGCTGTTTCAAAAAAAAAAAAGTAATGCTAAAGTGTCTTCGACTGTTTGTTTATAACATTTTACATCTAAACCGCTGCATCAATTTCGATTGAACGTAGAATTCAGATACATAGATCTAAAAATATACTTTAGACTTATAAATATTAGCTTTTTATTATGCCAATGCAGGGAAAAGACCTCTTCTGATGCAAAAAAAGCGTGAGCACTGATCAACACGATTTCTTTGGGCGAATGAGGCGGCTTTAGGTTTCAGACATACATGAAATTATACTAAAGACGTAATAACATAATATGTATGTATGAATCGCCAAAGGGGAGAAGTTTGAATTTAATGGGTAAGTACCGGTTTGTTTTATACAAAAATCGACGAATTTACTAATATCCAAGCGGAAGAAATAGCGCGCAAAATGGTAGGTATTTTATAAAATTAATGTAGCACGTTCCCAGCTTATAAGATAACTAGGTAAATAAATATATTTCTATCACGATGCCATAAATAATTCACGACTTGAGATCGCCGTGAAATATGGTAGCCATGACTTGGTAGGGTTACCATTTCAAAATAAACCTTACAAAAAGCCGGACAAGCAAAAAATGTCCTGACATTTTACTTTTAGAACTTTTTTTACTTAGTTTTTTTTTGTTTCATAAAAATACCTTATTTCGAACAGTCCGGATCTGACAAAGCCAAACGATGGCGGCGAGAGGGGAGAAGGGGGGATTTTGTCAAAAACCCAGACACATCCTTACAAATCCTAACGTATAGTAACCCTACTTGGGGGTGAATAAATAGAAATCGGTCTCAAAGTCTCACCAATTTTTTTCTTTTTTTTACTTCGCTTGATTCCTTCGTCACGTCATGATAGATTTATGGTTAGACTTCTATGTTTATGGTCGGCTCGGATAGATCTCGATGATATTTATTTGTTTACGTGTGTATGTAATATCTCTATTTGGTTGGGCTGCAGATTTATTGCGGTGAACGTACCTTTTAGCGGTGATTGGTCGAGGTTCGGATTGGAATTGATTGCAGGGCGTTGTTGCGTGTGCACTGTGGTTTATATTTAACAAGTTATGCGCTCGATGGGGTTGCCATCAGTAAAAAAGAAGAACTTCCGTAATAAAATGTCCCTTATTCAGGGATTTTTTTTCAAAAATCCTTTCTTTCATCATTTTCGCTATATAAGATTATTTTGTGCAGAAATTCAGGCTTCTAGACCAAGCAGTTTAGCCTGTGTGTCTGTCATGTCATGTCAGTGAATAAATGCTGCATGTTGCGGGTTCGAATCCCGCACGGAACAATAATATTTGTATGGCCTACTACAGGTATTTGTTCTGGGTCTGGATGTTTGTGTATGTGAGTTTAAATGTTTGTAAACACACCTACGATACAGGAAAAAATCCAAGAGTGTCCAACGTTAAAAAAACCTTAAATTTATTTTTGTCGATATTTCAGGGTTTTTAGCCAGCCACTCTTGTAAACATCGACTATAAAATGGCGACCAAACAGAAAAGCTTCAAAACAATGAAGCTCGGCGAGTCCCAGGGAAATGATTTAACTGTCTTGGAACCCGCAACGAAATTGCAGTGCGGTGTGGCTTGAAAATAAAATGTGTTGTTGAGTTCCTTATGAAAGGATTTAACTGTAAAAGTTGCTCGTTGCTACCCGGTATTACTGTGGTGTTCCATTTTCCAGGGTATATACACAGTACGGACACTGCCCGTAAAACTTATGTATCTATACATATAATAAAATTGTTAATTGTGTGTGTCTGTACTTGAAGATTTTGAAAAAAAATATATATGGGGGTCTTTATTAGAGCAACAGAAGCCAAAACAACAGTTTTTAGAATTTTTGGCTGTCTGTCTTCTGTCTGTATGTTTGTACGCGCATCACGCAAAAACTACTGCATGGATTTGAACGTAGTTTTCACCACTATACTGCTAGATGCTTAGTTTAAAATATAGGCTACATTAGATATGGTTTTGGACCCGATAGGTGGCGCTGTGCGAAGCAAGGGCAGGTCGCTATTAAGAGTATAAATTTCATTTGGATATTTCTATAGGCTAGGTGAAGTATGCCCGACGAGCTGTCGGTTAAAATAACCACGACGTGGAGCCCTGACACAGCCAGAAGACGACGCAGTAGACCTCGCAGGAGATGGTGGAACGAGATGGACAGAACCAACGACCAGTAGTCCACATTAGCCCTAGATCGAAAGATTTGGAAGTCATGGGGAGAGGCCTTTGCCCAGCAGTGGGATGACACAGAGTAACAGTAACAGGCGAAGTGTGCGTCTTGGGAGACTGTCTTTTAATTTGAAGCCTAAAAAGTGTTGATTCCAGCGAGATGTACATAAATGACTATTAGCTCTTTATATTAATTACTAGCGGCCCGTCCCGGCTTCGCACGGGTATAACATGCACGACGCGACAGCGTTTATTTTTTCTATTTCTATGACTCATTAAATTCATAATATCTATTGATTGGAATAGCCGATTTGAACAATTCAAAAAGTAATCTACATGAATTGAAACAGTCTTGAAAACAATATGATTTATTTGGATAAGGATTTAAACAGAAGTATGAATAAGGGTCGATCTCCAGAGGCATTTTTTTTGGTGTCGGACGGGATAAACCCGTTTTAAAATCGAAAAACGTTTTCAAAATATTTTTTTATAGACAGTTCGGTGTCTAATCTACATGGTACACAAGGCTAATATTATGAATAACTTTATTATAAATATTTAAAAAAAAATCGTAAACCCTAAAATCCTGATCGCTCTGGGTTGACCCAACTCCCGATTGAATGACAAAAATATTCTTTAACTTTTTAATGAGAAGGATCTTATGAAACAACTTATTTAGATTACATAAGAAATAGTTAATGTTCATAGTAATATTTTTTTTTTTGTTATATTAACAATACTTTTGCCGCAATTTTAATTTAAAATCGTGACCGGGCATTTTATCTCATCGCTCTGCGCTGAGGTAAAACATCGCCCTCATCTATAGTTACGCATTATAGACACTCTATTCCCCTCCCGCGGGGCAGCGTCGGTAGTGGTCTAACCGCGGAGGAGGATATCTGTGTGCCACGTTCCCGCGTTCCAACATTACGAAGGTAAGTTTATGATTGCTCTGGATTTGGTTCTCAAATTTTATGATTGCTATGGCACGTTATTTAAATTCAATAGTAAGCTTGCGAATGTGTTTGTTATGTGAATTAAGTGATCGTTATGATGTTTTTTATGAGACGTAATCACAACTTTATACTGCTTTTAAATTCGGCTATATTTATGATTTTGTGACTTTTTCTGATCGCTATGGCTCTGATTGCTCTGTCCAAAAAGACCAGAGCGATGATATTTTGCATTAATTGTACGTTATAAATCTATTTTAAGTAGTAGTACCGGACTGTAATAATGACAAACGATGAACTATGCATATAACCTTTAATTTATAACCTTTCCTGGGTTTCTTCGGATAACCTAAACCCATAAACAGATTTTGAGTATTTTAACTTGATGATACCTTGCATTTAGCTACCACAACTGTAACCCCTTCTCTAAAATGTAATCGCAACTATTGTTGCAGATTGAAATCATGCCTCGAAATAAATTATCTATTGAAGAAAAAACCTGGAAAAACCTGGAAACCTGATATCTGGATACTGGCCAGCTAATCACGCTTATGTTCGACAACTCTGTGATCTCTCTCTCACCACACGTAAAAGACTTGGGCCTGCACATTGACGAGACGCTTAGTTGGAATAAGCAGGTGGCTCAGGTTAGCCAGAAAGTCACTTACTCGCTGCGGTCTCTCTATAGATTCAAACATTTTCTCCCATCTAGCACTAAATTAACTTTGGTCCAGTCACTTGTGCTTCCCATTATCGACTATGCTGATGTTTGTTACTCTGATCTATCCCAAGAACTTTTTAACAAATTGGATCGTCTTCTCAATAATTGTATCCGCTTTGTTTTTGGCCTTCGTAAGTACGATCACATCTCTTCATATCGTTCTCAGCCTCAGTGGCTGCCTATCCGACTCAGGAGGTCCCTCAGATCTCTCTCTCACTATTTTGACGGATCCTTGTGCTCCCGATTACCTAAAAGAATATTTCAAAGTGTTGGGCAGTTCACACAATCGTAACCTTCGAGCTTCTAAAAACATACTCCTTGAAATTCCCTCACATCGTACTGGTTTTATGTCCAATTCTTACGCTCGCGCTGTCTCAACTATAAAGCTTTGTAGCGCGCTAGTCCTTGGCATTAAAAAAGCTGAAAGCAAAATGGCTTTCAAAAGAACAGTTCGGAAGTACTATGTGAATTCAGACTAAATTGCTCACTAGCTAGTCATAGTAATTATTATAAGGTTTCTCGTATTTTTGGACTATTTGTATGTTTTATAATATATATTAGTTTATTTCATTTTATTTGTCTATAGGTGTATTATGTACCTATTTATATATTATATCAATTTATGTTTACAAATTGGTATTTCCTTATTTATTTTTTTGTACTCTATAACAATGCTGTCCTATTTGACCCAAAGGTTGTCTGGTAGAGAATGCTTTGTGGCATTAAGTCCACCTATGTACCACTTTTGTAAATGAAGTTTAAATTAATAAATAAATAAGAAAAACGTCTTAGGAAGAAATAGGCTGAGCGTCGTAGAATAGCCAAGATAAAAAATAATCCAGATCTGTACGCACAATGGCTTGTAAAGTCAATAATACATTTCTCTTACATATAATCTTGTACACGTACACTGAATATGACTGAAAACGGCTAAATAAATAATATTTTATCAATATTAATTTTTTTGTTTCACTGATTTCACCATTTATGATCACTCTGGCACCAATTATGATTGCTCTGGTCGCGAAATTTAAATATAAAACTTAAATATTTCCATAACTGTTTATGTAAATTGAAGGCCACTAGTAAAAATATACCATTTGAATATCATTCTTTTTAATGAGATACGTAATTACCATTAAATATCAATATCTGAAAAGCACCAGAGCGATCACACGAATACGCCCGTTTTGGAGATTGACCCATAACATGGTCTAATTTTGGTCGGTATTTCTATCAACTTTTAAAATGTAAAAAGTGGTTATTGTGTCATAACGATAATAGTATCGCGAAGTTATTTGTAGTTATTGATATGTTCTTTAATATTGTACAACATATTTTTGTTCTATCATCAATTCGCCGCAGCAGCAGTTTCCGCAGCGCATGCGACGTAAGATGTTTTATGGAATTTTTTTTACATCTTGGGTTACGTTACTAAAGTTTTAGTAAGGATTTCTTATCTTTTCTAGTCATAAATATAGACTATGTTACTCAAGGTGAATGTTAGCTTTGTAATGATGAAAAATTTTTTGAAATCGGCACAGTAGTTTTTGAGTTTATTCATTACAAACATACACACACACACAAAAATACAAATCTTTCCTCTTTATAATATTAGTAAGATAAGATTACAATGTGATTGTCTTACCTTTGGTTTGGGTTCAAAACCCTTTGGATTCTTATCAGTTAGCTTGCTAGTCGCATGCGAAACCTGCAACAATAACAAACAAAAATTATAATACTTATATGTGGTAAAATGTATGGAAAATTTTTAAGCAAGAGTTCTTATGCAAATTCTTGATTATACGAGTAAGTCGATTCAATATCGTTATCCATAACTCAATATCGGGAAGCGACAAGAAAATTCAAATTCTAAGCGTAAGTAGGTGTCTACGCGTGTACTTTTGAGGAAATTGGGTTATATGTCTATGTTACGGCTAAAAGCCGAAGTAAGGTTACACCTAGTTCTAGCCGGCTATACCTAGGGGTCTCGGTGTTTAAGAAATGGTTACCCCTCTACGGACCGATCTCGACACTGCTTAGCCTAGAAGATCGACACTGTGGCCGTTATTATTTTGTCATGGTCTTCTCTTACCTTAAAAAAACCTACCTGAAGTAAATACCGAAAAACAAACATAAGAAACGAGTATTTCCATCACGTTTTTCACACTGCAACTTCGGAAAAAGAAGCAAAAAAAAAAACTGGCCGAAGTTTCCCGAGGTTGTAAGGGCGTGAGCGATCGCCCGTCAAATATTTAGCCTTTGGGAGTAGCCTGTCAACGGCCGGCCGCCTAACTTCGTGCCCAGAGCAGAATACCAAAGTAAGGAAGTCCGACTTAGTTGGGGACTTAAAATATTGATGTAGGTAAGTAGCGTGTGTTTCCGAACGAAGGATGTGATGTCAGGCGACTGTCAAACGTTTGGAATTTTAAGTTCGAAACAAAGGAGTATTTAATGCGTGTTTATTTGAGTAAAGGTTCTTGGCCTGTTTCACCACCTGCAATTAAGTTCCCGTTCACTTACTTGACAGATAATTTCATATAAATTCTGTTCCATTTTTTAATTTATTCGGTAAGTAGTGGCTATTCAGACATCGTGAAATAAGCCCTTAGTCAAACCAGTACGGACCAACTGCGGACGTGCCTCGGGACACCGAACTCGGACGGATAGAATGTACTGAAGTGTGAAGTACTGTCAGCGTCCGGATGAAATTGCGGGTATCATCACTACTTCTACAATGATCTGGTTGGCTGGCTATAAGCTCGACTCATCACACAACCAGGATTATATTGTTAACTGAAGAGCTCGACTGGTCACATTCCTGACGCATTCCAAATTACACTGCCAGCTTAAAACAGCTTCGGACCTATGTTATGTCCAGTTTCTGGTCTTTATCTATTTCCTGTTACTTGCAACTACAGCTGCGAAGTATCATGCTATTACCTTTTATTAGGTAAAAACGTTTATTTGTAGGTTTGAGCCCTCATTTCGCCCACGAGTTATTTTAGGAACTTGTGGTGTCTTCAAAATACTTGCCGCGTCTAAGGACCTCTATCTATTTTAAGATTTTCATTCAGAAATTCGGGTTACATTGCGGGACTTATGGTTTAATTCAAGGTTTTATCGTGGGATGATTCCTTTTTTTTATCTTTTGCCTACGGCATAGCCCGCATAAATGTCGTGAATTACTCCACAGGAAAGTATTTACTGAAGTAAAAGTATTAAATATCCAAACTCAGATCTTGGTCTACCTGTGTGCTTTATCGAGATCTGTTTCGCCGTTCAGGCATGACAAGGTAACATACAGATAGACGGAAAGAATTACTTTATTCATAACATGTTCTCCTTTACTATTAAGTTATAATTTGAAATAAAATCCTGAAACTAAAAAATACGCCAATATCTGGCACACAAAATAAAATTAACGACATAATTACGTAAAGGAATCCATAACTTAGCGCAGCCATTTTCTTTTCCCCGCCATTTTCCGTGTGCCATAAACGGGCCGTCCCATCGTACTGAGAGTACAATATATAACACGACATTGTGCCCCGGTTGCCTGTTCAGCCTGTTTACACCTCCCCGGAGCTGTTCCGACATGTTGGCGGACGTGCGGTGATTCCACCACGTTTTATTGCCTGTTTTTTATGTTATTTAACATCATGATAAATGTTTCAAGTGTTATTACCGAGGCGCATTTGCGCGGGAAAAGTGACAAGTTTATTTTTTATCTGTGGCTTGGGAGAGCAATTTTCGGGTGCGTTCGTCTTTCAAAATGAAAGCCGTATTTTTGGTTGCTAATTTTACACACCCATTTATAGGAGAACCTCCTTTCATAAACTTCCTAACGTGTTTTATTAAAGCAAAATAGGTGAGAATTTTTATGTTCTTTATCTTTTAAAGTTCCTTCATAAATCTTTTATTAGTATTATGGCGGCGCCGTCGTCGGTTTCATAAGATATTTTTCTTAGGAGCTAACCCTATAATGCGGTGGTGTATTCGCTTGCATTTTATAAGGCAAGTTTAATAAATAGTGACGACGGTGTTAACTCGGCGCTAGTTTGCATATCCCTCGGCCCTCGAGTGCCATAGTTTGTTTTTAAATGTAAATCAGCCTTGTGAGATAACTATTTTCTTGTGAACTCAATGAATATTGAATTGGGTGTGTTAATTGTTCTGGCAACTTAACAATAGAGTGAATGGTAGATAGACTTTATTACATAACATCACGCTTGCAATCCCCGAAGGGGTGGACTGAGGTGAGAAAAAACCCAATAACAATTTGCCCCACCCGGGAATCGAAACCAGGACGGGATGCTCAGCAGTCGCGCTTGCGGTCACTAGATCAACGAGGCAGTATTATTTAGACTTTATTATTTTGCCGAAAACTTATACAAAGTTAATCAGATCAGGGATTTCTGAGCCTGAAGAACTGCCAGGCTCAATAATAGTAGCCAGCTTAGGCTGAGGCTGAACGAGCGAGCGCATGTAACCGAACCCAGCGTAATATCCGCGACTAATTTTACGCGACTAACAGCTCAAAAAATTACGCTAATTTGCCCGCTGTCTTAGATAGAAAAAATGAAGTTTAAAAACCGTTTATTCATGGTGACATCCTAAGCATTACAAAAAGTGTTATTTCTGCCAAACTATAGACAAGTTTGTTAGCAGAGGTCGCTCCCATATATAGGTACAATATTATATTTTTACGTAACTACTCGTAGATACTTTTCCATCAATAAAAAGGCTTCATTAACCGCTAAACATGCACTATAACTAAGCACAAATATTTCACAATAGCACAAAGGCTGACTAGTAGTGAATTGAAATGCCACTACGCAATTCAAAATGCTATTAGCATTAGCTAATAACATCTTAAACCACGCAATGGCATTTCAATTCACGCCGGCGAAGCCGCGAACATAACCTAGAATGACATAGACTATGCATCTCCATTAAAAAAAAAAAACAACTTCCCGTATTTTATTTTTAAAAGACATTTTTGTGGTACTGCTAGCCTAACCTAACCAAACCTATAAGCCTGCATCTTACTAATATTTCAAAGTAAAACATACACGTGGATAAAACTAAAATTATCAAAACTTCCATAACAATTTTTGAAGGTAACTTCCCACCTCCCATCCGCAGCTCAACAAAGTTTTACTAAAAACTCCCGACATCAAGATAAATTGCCTTCCAACACACTAATTATTTTTCTCAATATAACTTAGGCATAAAATTAGCAACATAATACCGGCGAAGTTTGACGAGAACCGTCGTCACCGTCTAAGTTGCCGTCACTAAGTTGAGGGACTTGTCTGCAAACTTCCTCTTGTGCTACTTGGAGATATTTTATTTCTTGCCTTTTCGCGCCGATAGACATTAATAATGGCGGCTATGCATGAGACACGCGTTTTGGAAAAGTTTTGTTCGAAACTGTTGAGGACACCTGGAAATGTAGGAATAGATTAAATCATACCTAATTTTCCATTGAAGTAGGGTTGGTAGATTTTATTTTATTGTCTGACAACCAGTCTTATCCAGTAACTGAGCTATGGAGCTCAGACATTCAGCTGCATCCAGTTATACTGGAAGCTAACCTCAACATTTGTAGCTGGTAAAAGGCTCGGCACATGATGATGGTGTAGATTTCATTTTATACAATTATCGAGACAAACCTTGTTACAAAACGACACCCATGACAGAACACTGGCCTTAAATTCAGTTCGAAATTCGAATTCAATCACGATTCCACATTCCGAAACCATTCAAAATTCCGACTCATTTGAATTTCGAACTGAAACCACAAATAAAAGAGTTGTTCGGGAAATGTCACTTTTATTCTTTTGTTCACGACAGTGAATATAACATAAAACATATTATGTAGATGTCTCTACTAGCTAAAACTTGAAATATCTTATTCGACGCATTTCTCGCATCATCAATTTTCACGACACAGTTGAGGTTATAAAAGAAAATAGTTTACACTACAGTTGTTAGAGTAATGCTAGAAAATGGGCCCTTGTAGCCATTTTGGTTTTATATTTGTGTGCGTTATCGTTACATTGAATTGGAGTTGTTATGAATTATTTTCTGCTCTACTTAACTTTATTTCATAGCGTACCGATTGTGCTTATGTTATGTAAGTATAGACGGTACGTAGCAATACCTAAGACGGTATAATATCTTACGGTTATTGTTACGGTTTTCTAAGTCGTTGGTCCCGATTGTCATATTTTGTAGATCTTTGACATTCGTTATGGGTAGTCAGAACCTAGAAAGTCTGACAACCAGTCTTACTCGTATTATCTAGTAACTGGAGGTTAGATAGGCAATAACTCCATGTAAAATACTAGGTTATTTAGCCGATCCCAAAATTATTAAGAAAAGACAAGATTTTTGAGGATCGTGACGGTTTGCTGTGCCAAAATCTCTTTTAAAAATTTACTTTAAAGTAAAATACCTCCTGTTAATTATACCTACAAAGCCCTATAACCCACATGCAAAATCTACATAAGCCTCTACACGAGTGACTCATAAGTTAGTTGAAAGCGGACCTAAAATTTGTTGTAAGTGGCCTGACCACAATAGGTTAGAAGCAGTTAGAAGTCACGACCTTTATTAACCCAAGACCTCGCTCCCAAAATTACAGAAGCCAACCTCTTTGGGTCAGAACTAAAAATAGCTCCATCCATTATAAAATACAACAAAGAGTCTACACGTGTCTCTGGAAAAGGTAAAGATTAAAAAAAGTTCTCAATAAGCGTTCTATTTTCAAAGCCTAACCGAAATCTCGCGCCTAAAATCATAATACCAAAAAAATTATACGTGAGAAGGCACTCAACATTTATATCTTTGCCAAAAAAAAGTATAAGAAGTTTTTAAAGGCAATTTTAACCCTATGAACATTCAATTGAGGGCAGCGGGAAAGTGTAACAATTTCGGCGGGAACGTCCCGGGGGGCGAAGTGACCGCCGGCGAAGGGTTTAGATACGGTACCGATTTATTTCTATTACCATCTGACCGCGGGCGGGCGTGTGGTCGGGGTACTGAGAGCATGATTATTTTATCCTAACGTTGACCAAGCGATTGTTAGCTTCCATTTATTTAAAGGATCCCATGCTTAATGCTAAGCCGATGGTTTTACTGTAAGTGTTTATTGCTAATGGCTGATATCCGGAGATTTTTTTAGATTATGGTTATAACATTCATGACCAACCCTTTGACAGGACTGATTTTGATCGTAGTCATAATTTAGTTAGTATCTCTACAACTACGTATTAGGGTCAGGCTCCAAATCCACCCCAAATTAGGCATATATAACTACGGTGTAGGTACTCTTGTCAAGTTTCAATACCAAGCCCAACTTAGGCAATATCGAATCCCGACTTTTCTTTTCAGACTGACATTAAAAACAATTTTCCCGAAAAATATTCCAACAAAAGCATCGCCCTCTCCCAGAGTATAACATTCTTTTAACCCTTCACAGAGAATAACTTGTGGGTCAAGATCCCGATTGGGTTTTTCCCGGATTAAATTTCAGGCACTTGGATCTCTCGGGGTGTAAGGGTTGACGTGGGGTGTGGGGTGGGATATATAGTGCAGCGCTGACAATAATTGCTCTGTCGCATGTCTGTGCCTGGCCTTTAATAAAGAAGAGGATTCTGTTTGAGTTCGGATTTTGAATTTGAATGGGATTATTTTGTTTTGTTTTTTATTTGAGTTATATCATTATTAACGTCTTACGACGTGTTATAACTATAGATTCACGGATGAAGAGTGAAAACTGACAAGACCTTCAGTAATAAAAAGTTGAAATAGAAAAAGGTTTAGTACAGCATTCGTTTTTCTAAAAGACGAATCGGTAAATTTTTCTTTTAAATCAAGAATTTTTCAGTAATATTCAAGTAGGTTACCTATAATAAATATTCATTAGACTTATTTAAGCAACAAACGTGTGACCGTTAAACAATCGAGCACAATTCACACAAACAAATACGAAATATTTTAGATACACAAACAACTCTGCAAGGGCCAAAAAAATCTAGAAAACCCGAAATCCCAGCTCCAATTAAACCAGGATTTATCTATTCCACCATTTACACTACAGATTAATTTGAAAAACGCGAGAGTCAACAATAAATCGTTCTAATCTGTTACCATGGCGACGACAAACATTGTAATTGAATTTTCCGAGCTATGTGTGTATTTGTTCAAATCGCATCCAAAATCTGCGTTCATAACTTTATTTGTAGTTTAAGTTAAGCCGTGACAAGGGTGTTGTCAGTTACACGCAGATCTCAGTGTTGCCAACCTTGATGGATACAACCCATGTTTTATGTTATGCACGGATTTATTTTCTAATGTTGGTTTTTAGGTTGTGGCAACATTACGGTGAAAATTTTTATGCTGATTAATATTAAGAGGTGAGCTGGACTGCTGCTGCCGGCTAGTGATTTATTAAGCACTTTAAAGTGCGTAAATTATGAGAGAGTTAGAAGGGTAGCACTATGTGAATTAACGCCAGGTCAGTAAAAGAAAAGATAAGGGGTAATTTTTTAATGTGTTTACTTTTCTCTGAAGAAAAAATATGGCAGCTTGTCAAACTAACAAATTTTTCTCTTCAAATAAAAGTATGAGTACTTATGGAAAAAATATTGATAAAAAATGAGCTTTTTGTCAATTTTCATTACCTACTTTTGATCTATTTTGTTGGCGCGGTTGTTTATATAGAAATTGAGTGACTAGAATTGTATTTTGAAACAAATCAGTACCAAATTACTTTGGTACTGATTGTTTGAGTACTTTGCTGAAGTTGGGGAAGAGAGCTAGTAATTTTATTAGCCACTTCTGTTAGATGTGTTTTATTTGAGCCACACAAAACCACAAAGGTAAAAACATTGCAAGTTTGAATCATGGTAAAACTAAAAACAACATAAACCGTAAACTATTATGTTACTCGCAAAATAACCCGTTAAAAGCTTCGTTCAGAAAATAAAACATTTTCACAACGCAACAATGTAAAATTGTGACTCGTATAACATAAACTTTAACAGTTCAACATAAAGAAAACGGACATTATATTTTACAGTTCCATTTTTCGCAACGTTGCATCAATACGAAAATAGAATAACGTTTGACCATTCTAGTGCTATGTATGCTGGTTATAAAATTCTCAATTTGAAAGTGTTCAAATGGAGCTGGCCGCGACACGGCAACACGCCAGTTTGCCGGGAAAAAATTATTGCGTTCTTATTTTTAAAATTTGAATACAGTCCTTTTACGGCTAGCTATTAAGTTGGCCATCCTGAGGTTTGGTGTTAAAATGTTCTTCAGGGGAACCAACTTAATAGAGGTAAAATATCAGTGATAGCCTGCTAGTTTAGCTACTGTTTTTATTAAGTTACAATCACGAATTTAGAATTCGTTTAATTGGTAGGAAAAGTCATGTATTGATATCTTTAATAAATTAATGAACGAAGCACTGAATTATTTACTGGTGACCTTTCTTTCTTCCCTTTGTTTTAGAACATTAACAAGAAAAAGTTCTAAATCCAAGTTCTATTTCTTTTCTATACTAGCGTGCTCTATCTTTAGCCACATCTTTGCGGCCGAGGCTGTGGCTAAACGCAAGACTAGCGGGATCGGAAAAAGCTTTGGATTTCTAATTCAGTTTTATTATTGCTTTTATAGAAGAAGTTCCATTATTTTAGTTAGAAAAAGAATGAAACCATTACCCAAAGATTCAAAGTCGGAATCCTCATTTGGTAAAGATTATCAAATGAAACTTTAGGATTACGAGATTGCACGTTCTAAATTCAGAAACGCCAACAAGCCCACATTTTTTTAATTTCAACGTTGCCAGTATCAAAAATAAAGCTCGCGAGTCTAGCTAGTGTGATTAAGTTTTTCATTCTGCAACTCTTCTTTGATGAGTTATTTTCAGTGGCACCACGACGGGAATGGAATTTCAAATTTAAAAGTTTCCTTGTCAACGCCGCGCTGCGTTCGCTGAAATTCAGGAACTGATGCAATTTTTAAGAGCAGCCCCGTTTTACTGGAATACATCCACCGTCCTAGTTTTCGCGGTCTTTTTAGGTTCCATATTTAACGTTGAATTAATGCCGCCATGTTTCTTTTTTTCCGCAGAAGGTGGAACGTGAATTAGTTTTAATTTTAAAAGAAAACAATAGCGGTTGGCCGTGTGCCAAAACTCTCGGCATGAATTCATAAAATTGAAATTTCACGAACAATTTGCAACGTCAATTGTTATATGGTTAGTCGGGGGTGTAAATATGAATTTTAAATTGCGGTAACGAATTTCGTGGTCTAAAATATTTCGGGTAAACGTATTTTATTTGAGTGGGTGGGTATGTTTATTCGGAAAAGATTTTTTACTGTTATGAAAAACTGAGCATTAATTACTTACTGTATGTTGTATAATCAGAAATATTCCCAGCCTTTCAAGAATAAAGGTAGCTAAAACAAAAAGGTCTGTATGTACATAATATAAAGGGTGTAAAAAGACCCTTAACGAAGCCGAAAGACACTTGTTCTCCTCGTCATTGTGATCATTTTTTTGTTCTGGACCATACCTGGGAACCTTCTAGTTACGGAGATATTGGGGGTCAAAGTTCCAATTTTTGCACAAGTTTTTTTTTAAATACTACTTTGTAAGGTTCTAACTTTACTCCAATTACCTCCATGGTCCGTTTACTATTCAAAGCATCCATCAGCAATAAGTTTTGAGCGCATTATATTGAGTTTTACCGTAAAATGTGATTTTTGACCCAAAAAAAAAATTTCGTTTCCCAGCAAAAATTTTTGCGTAAAGTTACTTAGTTTGATGTATAGAATGCTTGGTTGACGGCTTGGTGAAGGGTCTGTTTACACCCCGTATTATCTGTGGTAACATTGAAACTCGAATTATAGAGGGTTCAACTGATTTTACGTTTCTCAAAGCTGATCCAATTAGCACGACAGTTTGCTATTGATGACTATTCAGAGGTCTAATGATAACGTTTTAGTGGCTCGACTATCACACGTCTGATAAATTGATATCTCTGAACAATTATCAATTAAGCGTTGAGAATTCACGAGCTAATTATTTTGATTAGGTACGTGTTGCCAGGGAGATTATTAACTCGATATATGATCGAGTTGTTGAATTTACGCTCCAGTCTAACATGATAAAACATCACGCTGGTAATCCCCCAGGAATTAGACAGAGGTGTACCTAATAGTATACCCCACATTTCGCTGGTTATTGCCGTGTATTATGATGTATTATGTAGGCTTATTTCTAAACTCAGGGTTGCTATTGAGAATATCCTGGTGGAAAACCTGGTAACACTGTGCCTGATCCTGGAATCGAACCCAAGACCTCGTGCTCAACAGTAGCGGCCAGTAGACTACCGAGCCAAAAAACCCGCTACAGAGAATTATAACCCAATTTAAGTTTTTACAGTACAAATTAAATACTATGAACTTCTCATATGATCCACAAACGATTTCATATCATAAAACACCCTTAAAATTTTTCAATTAATTTAAAAAGTGAGTTCAGTATCAAACTCCGCTAAAATGTATGTATAATTTGTCTGTGTTTATTTTCGTAGCAATGACGTTTATACTAAAACCTAGCAACATTTTACATGTTAGGGTTGCAATTTATAAAAAAATGCAATTAGTGGACTATGTGTAAAAGGCACTTTATCGGGTTCTGATACCCTCATTACCCTCATTTATAGTTCGGACTCTCAAAACGAACCAGCATAACTTTTAACAAATGGCAACTTCCGACGCAGATAGTACGTAAGCCTAACCTTAAAAGTGTAAAGTTCAAATCTATCAGAACGCTGCACTCGAAATTTGAAATTCCAAATGGAACACCGAATCATGTTCGATAGAAAACGAGAAAAAAAAATACCTTTCGGTGAATAAAAAAAAAAACATCACCATTGAATCGGAAAACAAAAGGATTGGAGGAATCCTTGCTGTGAATGGTCGTATCTATAAAAAGACGCCAACAATGGCTGTCGACTGAAAAGAGATTTCAGAAATCAGAGCTATCGTGGCAACAATAAAGATTTTTTTCGCATTGACGTCGACTCTTGAGGTGAAAACGTTTGCGGTTCGGTTTTTTTTAGGATTCCGCTCGCTAAGGGTGCCAACGTAACACTATTACTACGGCTCCGGTGTCTGTCCGTCTGCCCATCTATCACAGGATGCACAGGGCTGTTTCTTTCCAACCGTCGTAAGTAGCCACTTGAAATTTTCAGAGTGTGTATTACTATGGTTGCTATAACAAAAAACTATAAAAAAAAACAAAAAAAAAATACCGGAGTACAAGAATCGTGTTTTCGGCGTTTAAAAAAAAATGTAGTGTTCAAATAATATTCTTCGGTGGTACGGAACGCTTCGTGTGCCAGTCCGGCTCGCATTTGATGTTCTTACGTAATAATATTTGGTTATCTGTGCCTTGTTTTTCATACTAACGTGTTATTGTTAGAAAGGCCATTTGCATTTTTGCCATTTTCTTAGTTTTGGTCGCGTGGAAATGTTGACCTGTTTTTAGTTTGGGATTGCGCAATCCGATTTAATATTTTTGCGGTGGTTCTCATAAAAGTTTATAGTTTCATATTAAATTCACTTAGTTACGTGTTCCTCGTTGGTCTAGTGGTCGCAAGCGTGACTTCTGAGCATGAGTTCCGGGGTTCGATTCCCGGTTCGGGAAAATTGTTATTGGGTTTTTCCATCAGGAATTTCTCAGCAGCAGGCACGGAGTCTGGATTTGTGCCCGTTGATGGTAATAGGCTCACCCCCTATTACATGAGACTCAAAGATAACTGGCGAAATATGGGTGTACTATTAGGTACAGCAGTAATCCGCAGTTTGGTGGGTGCGTTTGGTACAGATTAAATGTTTTTTTTTACCTCTGCCTAACCGAAAATGCGCCACCCATCATAAAAGAAAACGACTGGTTTCCTTCAGGTGCGTTCAAAATATTTGTTTTAAAAACATATGTTTATTGTTTTCCATCCGTTTGTACTCTTAACCTTTTAATTTAGGTTACTATGAGAACAGTCAAAAGCGCTCATATGTATATTATGTACCTACCTAAACACTGAGCAAAATTCAAAAGCGATTATCTAGTAAAATTTCGATTTTACCTTTGAGAAAAGACTTTTAGGCGATTTCCAAAATACTATGTTCGTATCAACAAAGAATTCTAATCAATACAGTAAAAGAAAATCACTTTATAAAAGTTGCTTAGTGTACCAACACATATGATGATGGCTCATGACTTTCCATCATCATCAGCCTAGCCTTCCCAACTACATTGGGGTCGGCTTCCAGTCTACCCAGATTCAGCTGACTACCTGTTTTTTACACGGCGACTGCCTATCGGACCTCCACTGCACTGTGTTATACGATACCCCTTGGATTGGTTGTCATACTTTCGGGCCACTACCTGTAACGACTGTCAAAAATCAGAAATGATAGCCCGGGACGGATAACATGCTTTCTGAGGCATGGAGGAAACTCGATATGTAATCAATGGTCACCAAACCGCAGACCGACCTAGGTAAACGCAGCTTAACCCTGAAGATCGACCCGTGCGGCTGTTATTATTTAGCCATGAGCTCCTCGTGACCTCCTGCTCACGACTGTACATACGTACACGTGTTACAAGTGTCAAAAAAAGTTCTTTACAAAGAAATGTCATCTCTGTTTGACGCAACGTAGCACTGGCCGTCAACAAAACATTAAATATTTGCCAAAGGCACACATAAAGTCGGATGTTACACAACAAACCTTCGCCACTGATATTTGCGCGACGCGTGCGCTCCCAAGCGGGCAGTTGTGAAAACTGCGCAAGGGCAACTTGCATAAACACTGCTAAGTGGACGTTTATAGTGTCATTGTCTTTTAGATGTTAGAATTAGAGCATGTCATTGTGTGTCAAGCGATAATTTTAGAGACTGAAGTTATTGAAACTTTGTGAGCACTAAAGCCTTGGAAAAAATAAAAACATTCTTAGTAAACCATTCACTCGATTGATCTGAACTATTCTTAAAAAAGAAAGAATATGTTGCTTTTATTTGATTTAAAAGTGCCATTTGAATAAAACAAAAAAATATAATCTCGAATATCACGACGTAGAAAAAAAAAGAGATAATTACTTTTTCATAATAACGAGAGAATGCGGAATAATTAAAATCTAATAAACAGTAGGTAAATAAATATCACAACACGGCGACCTGGCAAGAATTTTCTTTGAACCGAGATCAAACAAAGCCTCTAATTACTTGCTTCATCGGTTTTAATTAGTTCCCAGTTTATTTGTGTCTCCTTTTGAAGTAAACAATAACGTTGGTCTAGTGGTCGCAAGCGTGACTGCTAAACATGAGGTCCTGGGTTTGATTCCTTAGCAGTTCCGGGCAAAGTGTTATTGAGTTTTTTCATCAGAAATTTCTCTGTCTTAGTCAGTGTATGTGGGTGTACTACACAGAAGGTACACCTCTGTCAAACCCTTTGGTTTTTAATAGTATGATGTTTTATAAAGGGTGTAAAAAGACCCTTAACGAAGCCGAAAGGCACTTGTTCTCCCCATCATTGCGATCATTTTTTTGTTCTGGACCATACCTTCTAGTTACGGAGATATTGGAGGTCAAAGTTAGAATCTTTTCACAAGTTTTTTAAAAAAGACTACTTTTTAAGGTTTTAACTTTACTTTAATTACCTCCATGACCCGTTTACTATTCAAAGCATCCATCAGCACCAAGTTTTGAGTACGTTACATTGAGTTTTACCGTAAAATGTGATTTTTCACCCCGAAAAAGAAAATTGTTTCCCGGCAATAATTTTTGCGCAGGGTGACTTAGTTTGATGGTCATAATGCTTGGTTGACGGCTTCGTGAAGGGTCCGTTTACACCCTGTATTTAAATTAATAATTATTAACTAGGGGTACTATAAGGTACACCTCTGCCTAACCCTTCGGAGATTACAGGCGTGGTATTATGTTTTTCAGCCTTGTACGAATTGTAACGACAAAAAGCAATAACAGACAAAAATACAGACGAATTGTTCAGCCCGTATGTGGCAAGTCCTTGCTTCCTTAAAGGGAGTCTGTCGGTGCGTGTACCACCATGATTATAGGGTTGCCAAAGTTATCTGAACCTACTGTACTTTGAACCTTTATTAGAATAGTGAATCTAATTTTTAATCAACGTTTTTGCTGATAAATGCTGGGTAAAGCCTCACACAATCATTGCCACCAGGAGATGTCATAGCTTTACTTAGATCATCATCATCATCATCATCATTCTCCTGCCCTTATCCCAATTATTTGGGGTCGGTGCAGCATGTCTTCGTCTTCCACCCTCATCTGCCCAGCCTCTTCCCAACTATGTTAGGGTCGGCTTCCAGTCTAACCGAATGCGGCTGAATACTAGTATTCATCGTTGTCGTCGTTTTCTTCTTCTTCCATACTTCTTAATTTTTCGTCATCTCAGCAGTCACCTCCTTTGTAGCTATATCATGAACTTTACTTAAATAACTAACAAAAAATAATGATATTGAATTATTAAAATAGACGGCATTGCCCCTGCAAGTGTGCTAAATAATAAACCTGCTTGTCGTTGATCCACGTGGCCCCCTTATTCTATTGAAATTAATCCATCAATACCTATCGTAGTTCACTGCTGGACTTAGGCCTCTACCAAACTGCACCACAACATCTTGTGCTCTGTATTCTGCACCCAGTCTATTCCAGCCACCTTTTTAATAATCGTCGGTTGATCTAGATAGGGGTCTCACACTACGCTTGCTTGCAGCTGCTACTGCCCAGAATGCAGCAGCCTACAAGCCCCAGAACGACAACATCACTAAGAACTCAGAGTTTATTAGTTGGTCCTTGGAGCCGGATACCTACCCACTGAAATAGATACTCAGCAAGGCATTAGATTCAATTCTGTTTCCGTATTTGACGTCCAGAAGAGCCTTTTAATCGACTAATTGAAATAAATGGTTTGACTTTGATTTTCAGGATAAATGATTTTTAGAAGCACTTGAGAAACATGACAGGACAAGACAAACATAACAAAGTCCAACAATTAATCAAATTCCAATCTACCAGTCTCTCGACAGCCCTACACACTGCGCACGCGCTCCTGCGGCCCTACTGCTCTGTATGCAGCAGCCTACAAGCACCAAGGCCGACCACATCGCTAAGTACCGAGTTATCTAAGAATTAATTAGTTAATTGTTATTTTACTGCCGCCGCTACTATGTGAGCGAAACATCTAATGAAGTGTGTGGTCTTCGGATGGACTGTTCGGTTTGAACTTGACCTTATTTTAAAGATGAGTTGTGATTTTTATTTATTTATTGGCTTATCTACAATTGTTACACTGTTTATCCTAATAATACAAGCAATGTGATACAAGCATAGTGTACAATATGATGCGATAGACACAGCATGCAAAAAAACTAAATTATAACATTTAAAAAAATTACAATATTAGTGCAGAAATAACACTTTCAACAACAGTGCAACAACAGAGCTTTAGAAAAACAGTAAATACAAAGATGACAGAAAAGAAAAGAAAAAATGTCAATAATATGGTGGTTAATTTTGAAGGACTTAGCGCTTGAATTTTTGAAGTGTTGCGATTGCTTTGGACATAGCGTCTTTTAAAACCTTAATGTGATTTGGATACAACTGACTGTTTTATTTTGAAGATCAGTTATTTATATCCCTCTATATTGATTAAACCCTGGAACGGCGTGGTGGAATACGGCTCATTTCCTTTCACAGTGAGGAGGTCCCAGCATTGAGAATTATAGGCTGTTTATGCTATCGATCAAAGCTGGAAGAACACTAAATTTCTAGTCAATTTCTAGTCTTCTCTATAACCAGATAACAATGATTACACTGTAAAATATCAATATTCAAAGTAATATAAAGAAGTATGCCGTCAAAACAGTATAATAGGTCTCCCGTTCCAACTGATTGAAGTTTGATTATAATAATTAATTTAGCAGCCGGCCAGCTAATTACCTTAATACCATGACAATAGACGAAGCACATCAATTTAATTAACTTAACATTAATTAAGAACAAGGATAAGCAATTAAGCTTACCCTAATACGTAGTGATTCTTCCTCAAGGAAACTGTCGGTAGGACATTGGGACACAGAAATGCTATTTGGAATTGGCTAACTGAATCGGTCCCTAGCGCCTTATTTAAGCTGACATTGGTCTTTATGATCTACTATCGACAGTCAAGGTTAAGCACGGTATTATAACGTTACATAAGATTTTAATGGATCTTCTATCTATGGTTAGTTGATTTTCAAGGATGTCTGTATGTGACGCTGTTGGTTTTTTAAACTATGCAGCGGATGTTGATGCAGTTCCCACCATCATATAAAGAACTTATTCCTGCAGGTTAATACATTCATATTTACAGTAGATAAATACAACAGAACAGGGATATGTTTGACCAGGTATTCAGGGTAGAAGTGATACTGACTCAAACGGTTATCACGTATAACTTACCTATTTAAAAAATATGTCAATCCCGAAAATTCCGGGATTCATTAAATTTGATCCCGAAAATTTCGAGACTAATATATGTCCGGGATCCCGAGATCTCGAGATCCGGGATTCCGGGATCGAATCCTCTAGTTACCACGTACGTTCAGTACATCATTTTGCACAACCCCTTAAAAATAAAACAGACGTTAAATACATTTTGACCGTGTAGGACTGGTAGGTCATGCACTTTTGTGGGAAACAGCAGATTTTCATCAGTAATTTTAAAGAAAATCTGCTGTTCATCAGTAATTTTAAGTTCAGAATGATGTGGATGTGTGTGATGTGTGTGTTAATTTAAGTAATAAGATGTTCTGTTAATGCACATAGGTATATCCTCTTATGCAAATTTCGCAATCAAAATTTGGTTTGCTGTAAGAAAACCCAATTCTGGGTTAAGCTCGCCATTGTACATAAGCTATATTATTGCAATTTGTATGTGTATTTTTTTGTTATTTTGTGTGCAATAAAGAATAAGAATAAGCATAAGAATGTGGGTTCGATTCCCGCACGGAACAAATATTTGTATGGCCTACAGGTAGTTGTTCCGGGTCTGGCTGTTTGTGTATGTGAGTTTAAATGTTTGTAAACGCACCCACGATACAGGAGAAATTCCTAGTGTGGGGCAACTTTTAAAAAAAAACAAATGTACTGAATACGTGGTAAGTTGGTAACCGTTTGTGCGTCGGCGTCTCTTCTACCCTGTTTGAACGTAGACGCAGCAAAAGGAGTACGTAAGGACCATAGCTGATGACGTACTGTATTTTCTGCCTATCGCCATGCGAAAAACGTGGATTTATGCAAGTGTGTGTACAGAACATATTTGTCGATGTTTCGACAAGTCGTCAAAACTAGGCGAAGCAGCATCGAGTCGTTAGTGTTACATAACACTTAATGTATTCATTATAATTGTTATAAATGATGATTATAGCCGCCATAACGTTGAGGTCAGGGCTTCGCAGTGTTGCAGGAAAATATCGTGTCAAACAATCAATCGATTTGTTTAATTGTTTTGATTTAATGATTGCATCGATTGGCTCATCATTAGAGTCGTTTGTTGTTCGCTGTTGCTGTTTTGAATTAAGAATAAACAAGTTAGTGTTGTTATAAGGTGTTTGATATTGATGTCATGTCACTGAACTACCGAAGTCAACTATTGAGATTGCGAAGGTCGAGTTTATACAGGATGTTCTGTTCTTTCTTTATCGTGTGGTTAGTTCGTAACCTGGTGTCAGAGTTTTTATACCGCCCATGGGCCTCTGACTTGGCTTTACATGCCGTCAAGAAATATCTCTCTGGCATTCTGGTTTCCTCACGATGTTACGCACATGAATCCGAAAAATCAGAGGTGCGTGCCTTGGGTTCGAACTCGAGACCTATGACTTGGCAGTCCGACGGTCACACCACTAGGCTATCACTGCTTAGGATGTTCTGTCAAGAAAGGGGACCAAACCATCCAGTTCTTTTTTTGAGATAAATAATGTAGCTTTTAAGCTAAATAATAACAGCCGCTCGGGTCGATCTATAGGTTAAGCAGTGCTTGCCTAGGTTGGCCTGTGGATGGGTGACCACCCATTACCTACCGAGTTTTCTCCGTGCCTCGAAAAGCAGGTTAAGCCGTTGGTCCTAGGTGTCATTTGTAGATCTTTGACAGTCGTTAGGTAGTCAGTGGCCCAAAAGTCAAACAACCAGTCTTACCAAGGGGTATCGTATTATCCAGTACTAACTGGGTTGTCGAGGTCAGATAGGCAGTCGCTCCATGTAGCTGCATCCGGTTTGACCGGAAGCCGACCCCAATATAGTTGGGAAAAGGCTAGGCAGATGATGTAGCTTTTAAAACTTCATGATGATGTAAAGGGGACATGCCGTGGAAATCAATAATAGACAAGTTGAGCACCAAAAAAGCTGTTTTTTGTCTATTTCAAGACATTATTGCCCAATCCCTCCCACAGAGCGGAAAATCAGGCCTGTGTTTTAGTAGTGGGAAAGTTAAGGGTCAACTTTAATATGCTACGTTATCTATACATATAATAAGACAGTAAAAAAACTGTGTCTGTACATTGAATATATTTAAAAAATAATAATTGAGGGGGGTTTAGAAACAGTAATAGAGCACGAATCCAAAAAAAAAACTCTGTCTGTTTGTCTGTTTGTCTGTATGTCTGTTTGTCTGTTTGTCTGTTTGTCTGTTTGTCTGTTTGTTTGTACACGCTAATCTTCGGAACTACTGGACGGATTTGAAAGATTTTTTTGTTGTTGTATAGGTATTAAGTCTGAGCAACATATAGGCTATAATTTATCTTGGAAACTTGAACACCTGTTGTGGAACTCCAAGAGCCCAGCTACACCATAACACATATAAGATGACGTCTTAGCAAAAATTGTTCGATCTGATGAGCACTCTCTGTTGATTTATAAAAATCGAAGATCTGGAACACCTGTTGTGGAACTCCAAGAGCCCAGCTACACCATAACACATATAGGAATGACGTCTTAGCAAAAGTTGTTCAATCTGATGAGCACTCTCTGTTGACTTATAAAAATCGAAGATCTGGAACACCTGTTGTGGAACTCCAAGAGCCCAGCTACACCATAACACATATAGGAATGACGTCTTAGCAAAAATTGTTCAATCTGATGAGCACTCTCTGTTGAATTATAAAAATCGAAGATCTGGAACACCTGTTGTGGAACCCCAAGAGCCCAGCTACACCATAACACATTTAGAAATGACGTCTTAGCAAAAATTATTCAATCTGATGAGCACTCTCTGTTGACTTATAAAAATCTAAGTTTTGGAACACCTGTTGTGGAACTCCAAGAGCCCAGCTACACCATAACACATATAAGATGACGTCTTAGCAAAAATTGTTCGATCTGATGAGCACTCTCTGTTGATTTATAAAAATCGAAGATCTGGAACACCTGTTGTGGAACTCCAAGAGCCCAGCTACACCATAACACATATAGGAATGACGTCTTAGCAAAAATTGTTCGATCTGATGAGCACTCTCTGTTGACTTATAAAAATCGAAGATCTGGAACACCTGTTGTGGAAATCCAAGAGCCCAGCTACACCATAACACATATAGGAATGACGTCTAAGCAAAAGTTGTTCGGTCTGATGGGCATTTCCTGTTGACTTATAAAAATCGAAGATCAGAAACATCTGATGTGGAAATCAAAGCTATCACTAATTTCACTGTATAATTATAAAATAACATAAGCTGGGAGTGCCTCCATGCGGTGAAGGCGGTAACAGTTTCGGACTGATTTTTGATGACGACGGTATATCATTGAAAATTTGGCTCTACTGGACAAAACTCGCATTTATTTTTTATTTGATCGAATAAATATGCCTTCGGGCTTATGTTATTTGAGTGATTAATTTCCTTTTCTACTTATCTTCGTGACACAGTAGCCTACCCGGTAACGCAGGGGAGCAGTCACTTAGATTTTAATTGATCAGGTATCTTCACAATAAAACTATAACCATGCCTAGAAAGAGGTCAAATCTTTCCCAATGTTCCAATGGAGCTAGAAGATTGAGGATCATAAGATCCCAAGAATCTACCGAAGAACGTCAGGAGAGACTTGATGCTGTTCGAGAACATCAGGCTGCAACTCGCTCCGTGGAAACCTCTTCGGATCGCGAAGCACGCCTGCGTTCTCAGCGTACGCATCCACGTCCAGGTCTCTAGAGAACTGCGAAAAATATGATGCGTGACTGACCGCTGATCGTGAACGTCATGCATTGTCTCGCGAGTCGGAGACGTTCACGGAAAGAAAATTACGCTTGAGTTCTCAGCGTGTATACACATCGACTTCGAGGTCTCTAGAGACAAGTGGGGATCGTGATGCGCGACTGACAGCTTATCGTGAACGTCACGCATTGTCTCGCGAGTCGGAGACGTTCATGGATAGAGAATTGCGCTTGAGTTCCAAGCGTATCTACGCATCGACTTCTGACTTACAAAAATGAAAGATATGGATCGTTTCGCGCATCCCGTTGTTTTCCCGTCCCCGGGCTCTTAGAATTCGACATCAGACGTTTCAGATCTTCGATTTTGACGACCCCGTTGTCGCTGGCATAAGCAACAGGATCCGCGTACGAAGTCGCGGGCAGAAGCTAGTAATAAATAATAATACATAACATCACGCCATTAATCCCCGAAGTGTATTGCTATCAATCGGGCACAAATCCAGACTCCGTGGTTGTTACTGAAAAAAACCCAATAACATGTTGCCCGACCCGGGAATCGAACCCAGGACCTCATGCTCAGCAGTCACGCTTGACCAAAGAAGCGGTTGGTAAATAATAATAGTAAATCAAAAACTCAGAACCAAGAACTTCTTCAAGCTTAAAGCATTACAAAGTTAATAACTAGTAATTTTTACATCTTCCCTTGACGCGGAATTTTGTATTGTTGAAATATATCCAACATTCGAGGTTACAATTAGATGAGAAGTGCGTATTTGTATTAAAACATAATTTACCCAACGCCATATACAGACTTGAGAGGCGCGATTTCGGCTCAGTCGTTCCACATTACAAGTCCTTGAATCTGTCTGCTGTATACCCAACAAAGGCTCTATGTACTTCTACGAAAATTCTATTATGTACCAAAATTGGTTTACGAGAAGACACCCAGCGTGATTACCATTGAAATTAAATGTAAATGTGACGCGAAATTCGATAATGAGTTCCCAAATGTCAGATAAAATTGACTTCTACCATGGGAGCGCCATTATCGGCTGAAGATTGTTTAACAGAAATAATTAATAATTATTTTCTTAAAACATCATTATCCTCGCAGTTTCTCAGATAGATAGAATCTTAATTGAAGATGATTACAGTTATTAGTTTTAATTTATTAATTTAATTCTCATGAAGTTGTTGCTGATTTTCTTGTAGCCTCTGGCATGTTGTTATATCATCGTTTTATGAAACTTAAAGTAACTTGCGGTTCGATTCATAATAAAACCTTCTTCTTACGCAAAAAGGTCAGTTTGTTTTGAGAAGTTTTAAGTTACGAAAAGCCAAAAGACCCTTACCACAAACGGATCTATTTTGGGCTTGAAAATTAAGGCATAACCTATTTACAATAAAGCTGTCTTTATCATTAGTATAGTAATATTAGCTTATCACATAATCACAAATTGCTGACGTAGGTCATAAAGCTGCCAAACTAAAATGGGATTGAACAGGCCATGTATGCCGGGAAAGCTGTAGGCCCGCATATCACAAAACTGGAGCCCCGAGACAGCTAGACGGGGTCGCGGCAGACCGAGGAGAAGATGGCGGAACGCCTTGGACGGCGCCTTGTTAAATGGCGCGAAGAGGCAAAACTTCGAGAAAAGTGGAAGGAATGGGGGGAGGACTTTGCCCAGGAGTGGGACAGTTCATGCTAACGAAAAAAAAAGTATTTTTTTACGTTTCGGACACCCCTAAATATTGCGTGATTATGAATAATCTAATTAGCTACGGAATACGGAAACCGGTAGTACCTAATGAAAGTGCGGTGTAAATTCGTCCACATAGCATTTTACAAAGCAAATATGAAAACCGGATGTTCCGTAATAAAAACAAAAACATGCCAAGCAATGAATTGGGAATTTCCCAGAGGTGAAACTATCTGTAGTTACCAATATATTTTATGTAGTTTTTTTTAGAGGAAAATCCAAACTAAAAAAGTCATTTAACAGCGAAGTGCCGTATGATTAGGGATGTTCTATGTTCTATGTTAAGGGATTTGGTTTCCGCACTTAGTCCCATTGTACGTGAGCCATGGTGGCCGTTACTCCAACCAGCCCACCTCCCTCCAGAAACAGACCCGGTCTTCTCAGGACATCCGCAAGGGATCTTGGTGTTCCAAGAGTCTCCTCGCGGATCTGGGTGACGCGTGATTAGGGATTTTGGAAAGCAAAGTCCCCAAATGGCATAATGTCAAAACTCTATACGCTAAACAAAACCATTGATTCACTCTAAATTACCTCTTAACAGTCCGTTGGAAGTTTTTCACGTCTGACCCAAAAAACAATCTTATTGCAATGTAAGTTAAGATCACTGTGGTTTTGAAAAACTCATCAGTATCCTTAAAATGACAGCAACCTAATAGTACCAAAAAATAGACTGTGATTCTGACAATGGGTCTATTGATGACAATCAGAGGTTGGCAGACGAACAGCAAGATGGGTGGATGACATTCTATTTAGAAGAGCGCGGATCAGAACTGGTTGAAACCTGCCCAACATACATAGCATAATTACTCCATAATGTGCCCACTGCTGGGCCTCCTCTCTATGAGAGGGAGTGGGCAGTAATCCACTACGCGGGCCCAGTGCGGGTTGGTAGATACCAATATCTTCGAATTTTTGGTTCTAGGAAATGTCGGTTTCCTCACGATATTCTCCTTCACTTGCGCAAGAGCGGAGTACACTGAGCAGTTCGTGGATCAATGATGAATAGAGCAAAACCAATTTCCTCTCTTCTTCAAATCACCCAAGAGTTCTCCTCATAACTTCAATTGCGCAGTAATTGACCAATTATAGTTAATTTCATTTGTTTAGCGACAGAATGGCGTTCTTACAATGTTGTCGTGCCACGTGTAATGATCCTGACATGCGCGTGCGCTGTCACGAAGCTACTGAGACAATGATAAATCCAATTCTATGATCACACTAAAGTGTCCTACAACTCGTCTTCTTTTTGCAAGATCATAGTCCTTTACACCTTGGAATTACCAACACCATATTTTTTATTTTTTACCACATTTATTATTATGTCGATTTTCTTGTATATTTTTTTGTAAACAAACTTGATATTAATAGTTCTGTGACCTCAGTAGTCAAACTAGTTTGGCCGAGATTTAAAAAGCCATAATTTAGTTTTATATATTTCTTATTATTACTGGCTAATAGCACATTTTATATGAGAGCATTGAACTCGATATCGTTTTTGAAATTAGTTTTTGAATGTATAGCTGATTCGATAATAATAATACGGGATGAATAACATCATTATTGGAGTTGATTGTCTCGTTTATCCAGAAGTCGCAAGCATGTGGTTCGATTCTCAAGTCGAGCAAAGTGTAATTGGGGTTTTCCATTGGGTATTGCTTGATTGGCCCGGTTGATGGCCATAGGCTCGCGCTCGCCCCTATTGTAAAGGACTTAAACATTGCTGTTGAAAGAGGTAGGTACACTTCTGTCTAGCCTTTTTGGGAACATAGTCGTCGCATTATGGCTGAACAATACAAAAAATAATAAAAACTCAAACATTGTGTTATACATTTACTGAGGCAGCCATTGAAAGTTACAAAAGTACCTGTGTCGGAGCTGTCTCACTTTTCTTTTAACCCTCTTAACACTGAAAATGATCAAGCTAATGAATATAAAAAAATGAAGAAAAAAATATTAAGCCGCTTTCGATGTGTAGAGAGTTTTATTTTGAACAAGACCGTATTTCTTCCAAAGAATTAATTTAGTCTAAATTCTTTTTTACAAGGAGAAGTAAATATCGTTAATTAATTGCTGTTACTACATAAACATGAAATCTGAATTAAATAATTCTGTAAGTAATAAAGTTTCCAATCAGTTTTCTCAAAAGAGGGCAGAAACTGTTCCTGGAAAATGGGAACACGCGTGCCGTTATATTAAAACACTAGCGGCCCGTCCCGGCTTTGCACGGGTGGATATTTATTTTTTAAACATTTTGGGATAAAATATAGCCTATGTTACTCAGGGATAATGTACCTTTCTAATGGTGAAAAAATGTTTGAAATCGGCATAATAGTTTTTGAGTTTATTCATTACAAACATACACACACACAAAAATACAAATCTTTCCTCTTTATAATATTAGTAAGATAGAGGAAATCAAAATGAAACATTAAATACATAATATCGCTCATCTAAACCTCGAAGGGTAAGGCAGAGCTGTACCTAATAGTACACCCACATTTCGTCAGTTTGGTTTAAGTTACATGTAATAGGGAGCGAGCCTGTTGTCATCAACCGGGCACAAATCCAGACTCCGTGGCTGCTACCAAGAAATTCCTGATGGCAAAACCCTATGACAGAATACCCGACCCGGGAATTGAACCCAGTACCCCTTGTTCAGCAGTAACGCTTGAGACGAAGGAGCCATTAAATACTTCTAACAACAAACTCGTTACAATGAATCTTGTAAAAACACTCAAATTCTCTAAGATTTTAATTAAAGAAACAATACGAGAAGCAGCTCAAATTAAAAATCTCATTAAGCTGTACAACACTGCAACGCAATTAGAACTCTACTGTTTGACCGTTAAAGTTTATTTTAAAATGAATTTTGGTTCAGGAACTTTGGGATAATATCAGAACCGCCTTCCGCATGATACATTCAACGGATTGATGTGCAATCTTTAGTAAGGTCGATCGCTTGATGTACGTTTTGAAATATTAATAGTATGATCTTCGTGAGATCCGGAAATAGACATAATTATCTGTATTACTGTTTTGTTTTGATTCAAGGGTATTTCTGACTTGAATAAAGATTAGGTTCGATATACAGGATGTAAACGGACCCTTCACGAAGCCGTTAACCAAGCATTCTGTACATCGAACTAAGTAACCCTATTCAAAAATTATTGCTTGGAAAGGCCTGTTTTTTTTGGGGTGAAAAATAACCTTTTACGGTAAAACTCAATGTAACGCATTCAAAATATTCTGCTTACGGATGCATTGAATAGTAAATGGGTCATGAAGGTATTTAAAGTAAAGTTATAACCATAAAAATAAGAATTAAAAAAAAAAACTTGTGAAAAACGAAGTTCCCGAAGGGTATGGTCTAGAACAAAAAAAATATCGCAATAGTGGGGAGAACAAGTGCCTTTCGGCTTCGTTAAGGGTCTTTTTACACCCTTTATTGAACGCAACGATGTAGCAGATAATTTTAATAAAACTACTGATATTTTAAGAGTATTTTTTTTCTCCGTGAAGGCACCGGTGGTATCTTGTTTTTGACAAGGGCTGAAAAGTAACATGTTTCTACTTTTGAAATTTTATCGCCAATTTTTTTGCGATATTAAATTATTTTTAAGTTTAACAAAAAGAGTTAACCCACTGATGTCTGAACCGGAAAACTGTCCTAATTCTTGTACCGCGTTTTTTTTTTACGCAAAATAAAAACTCCAAACATTCAGAACATCGTATGCATTTCTAATGTACTCCTACAATAAAAGAAACATACCATCTTTGTTAGCCAATAATTAAACGAATCACTGCACATTATCGTCCTAGTGCCCCAAGTAGGCTTTAATACGCGAGGCCATAAACTATAGCTAATAACCAGTTTATATGCAATTAATACGCGATTACATAACCCGAGGATCCGTTTGTTTAATAAAGTAAACATTAATTAACGATGCAATTAATAGTCCGTGACATATCGATATAAACGACGTGATCTTAGAACACGAGCTTACAACGCATACATGATCTTCTTCATAAGTAAAAAAGATTTAAAAAAATCGTGACTTTAAGAAACGCACCCGTTTTTGTATATTCGACTTTAGTACAGTCACGACCACCAATATGTGTACACTTTCCTAAATTTAAAAGCAATTTTCGCCAGAAATAACGATTGCAATTTTGAGATACTATGTTCGTAACAACATGAAATTTTAATCAGAACAGGAGGCGAAGAACACTTTTAAAAGTTTTTAAGTGTTTACATATTGATGCTCGTGACTGTACACACGATAAAAAGATTTAATAAAAAAACCGTGACTTTAAAAAACGCACCCGTTTTCGTAGATTCGACTTTAGTACACGCACCTTCCGTATTCATGCTACATCAATAACACTTTTACATAATGAGAAATAGGGTTCAATTTCCTGTAAAAAATAAATGAATATCCATTACACACTGACCACTGCATTAACGTATCGCTATCTCAACTTTATAACCTCGAATTTAAGGTTGGTTTTGGCTTACTCACAAATTACTTCAGGAATCAGATAGGTGAGTTTCCGATGTTCGCTCTATAACCATTATCTCATGAATGTTATGACGTTTGATTCTGATGACGTCATCAACGCATTCTATCTATTTGTGTATGATGGAGGACTGACAAGGAAGGAATTTTGTGGACGTCGTGGAGTTCAGATAGGCAGGCAATTATTCAATTCGGCTGCATCAGGGATATACTGGAAGCCAACCCCAACATACTTGAGAAAAGACTGGGCATTTGCTGGGCTGAAAATGGTAGAAAAAATCCTACCATTTTGGTAGAAATGCGAAAAATGAGGCATACAATGGTAGTTTTTTTGCCGCCATCTTGGTAAAAATGGTAGAAGTTGGGAAGGTAACGAGGCATTGTAGTCTGTAGATATCTAGGGCTTTGTAAGATGGCCTGAATAGGTGTATTTTTAGTCCAGGGCACGGTAATGACTTTATGTAAACGGCCTGTGATAAAGGTGAGAGGTTAAAATGGCTTTTAACCTGATTATTGGTATTACGGCGGTTAATAGGTTCTGCCGACGTTTTATGAATACATTTTCTGAAGGCTTGTTACTTTGGAGTGAACACAATATAACATAAGTTTAAATTCTTACTAGATTTTGCCCGCGGCTTCGTGTGTGTAGGGGTCGCTAATTATCCCCAGGATTTATTTTTATTCCGTTTATTCATTGATATACATATTATTTACATTTTTAAATATTCTCATATAAAATAATATAAAAAAACATTTAAAAATATAAAAAATAGTAAGCCACCAGCACTGGGAACAGGGTCCGAGCCGCCGGTGGTCAGGGCTCTTGAGAGAGGAACCTCCTAACAATACGCGCCGTGTCTAGGAGTACCGCTTTCTGAATCAAGCCCTTGATCCAGCTGCCAAGCGCGAGCCTCCTCAGGTGTTGGTCGAGGCTCTTGGCAATTAAGCCATTGGCGGACACGAATATCGGCACAATGACTGCCGTACTCACGTCCCACATGTCGACAACCTCGCGAGCCAGATCTAGATATTTGAATTGTTTATCTTTCTCTGCTTTCTTTTTTTCTTTCTTTTCTTTCTTTCTTTTCTTTTTCTTTTCTTTTCTTTCATTATTATTATTTACTTCTAGGATAAGGTCCGGGTTTACTTGTGGCCCAAATTTAATCGACAAACAGACAGTCAGACCAAACAGACAGATTTATTTTGGCATTTTTATAGCTTTAAATTGGATAAACAAAACCTAATATTGAAAACTCTTTATAAAGGAAAAGTTTTTTGAATATCCCTTTTAAAAGCTTTTATTATAATTACTTAGCCTAAACTTTAACATCAATCAATTTGTTCACTAATTAAAACATCAATATTGCACCATCCAATTTAATTTTATAAACCTACAGAATCACAAAAACAGCAAAAACACTCAATCAAGATAAATAAATGATCCAAAATCTAGTTTCAATAAAAATAGATGACACCAACCAACAGATACATTTGAGGTCAAATTTAAATGACAGAAAGGTCAATGACACCGCAGAGGTCAACACAGATATGACCTTTACCAGATGCGACATCTAATAAAATAATATTATGGCCATCTTGTACTGCACAATATAAAAGCAATTTAGACAATTTTGTTGTAAAATAAAATAAAAATAGTTTTATTTCATTGCCTAGGTCTTTTGGAGGGTAGATAGATGTTTATTTTGTTTTTATAATTGTTTTGCGAACGTGTGACGTCACAGATAAGCTCTATCGGTGCTAAATGGTTTTTTTGTGTGAATTTTACACCTGTCACAGTTTGTCTCTGCATCATGCAAACACTGACTGATAAAATATGCCTAAGTTATTATTCCCGCCTCTGTCTATACAGTAAGTTGCGTGCTTATACAAGATATGTTTTTTTTTTTGCTAATTTTGAAATAATTTTCTGATTGAAACAGATTCAGTAATTTCAAACTCAAATAAGCTTATGGAGTTGCGTTTTTCGGAGGTCGTTGCTCCGTTTTGCCAGGTTTTCCCAGCTAGCAGGAGTCGTTTTGAAGCTGTCTTTTATAATTTTTAGCGTTCCAAATTGTGAAATACTCTTAATTCAAATTGGGATTCCGGAATTGTGTTATACATAAAAAAGTGCACCCTCTTCCTTCGGACTACAACATAATTAACGAAATGAGGCGGTACTATTAGGAGACCTCTGCCTAGCCCTTCTTGGAAATACAGGTGTAACCATTACCTCAAATTAGCCCACAATAAACACAACTACACCTAATCCTAACCACAGATTACCGACCATAACACACAAATCAACGCACATAAGAACACTGAACATATAAGACGTAACAACAAACAAATCATTGGCAGATTTACATGCAGATGCGATGATACCGACCAGATCGGTGTGAAGGTTAGCTGCTCATCTTCGCAGTTCAGACCGGGCGACCCTCATCCTTGTCGTGCATTTTATTGACTCGGTTAGACGAGGAATATTTTGTAAAGGTGTGTGCACAAGAGAGAAGAATATTAAGAAAAAAGGTCCTTCCCTCATACGACCCTTCCCTCATATCCTATACTATTGTCATGAGCAATATTTGTATATTTGTAATCATGTTCTCGGAAACGGCTCTAACGATTTCAATGAAAGTTGCAATATAGGGGTATAAGGTGGCGAAAAAAAAACGATCTAGCTAGTAATTAAAAGACACTAATTAAAAATTAACAGTACTTTGGAAAACAGCTCCGTTTCGTTGCTGGAAAGTAAATTGATTAAGACATTCGATAGTCAAAGCATTATTTTATTTCAATTAAATCATTTACAAGCAGTTTTGCATTGGCCGAAAGTCCGTCAGTTAGTCAGAATGTTGAAGCTAGTTGCCCATTCTAAAACGAAAATCTCTATAGATAAATATAACTGGCAAGAAACTCCATGTATAATCTTCCGTTATATAAAAGAGTGCGTTATATCACACATTAGATCTACTGGTATAATTTGGACCAAAACTTTGATTTGGCTGAAGCCTGTAATCCCCAAAGGGTTAGGCAGGGATGTAGCCACATTTCGCCAGTTATGTTTAAGTCCCATGTACCATGTGGGGGCTTGAAGGGGGAAGCCTATTGCCATCAAAAAATTAAAATGTTTTATTTCACATAGGCTCAGATGGGCCAAAAACGTCGACAAAATCCCACATTTCTTCAGTTTTAGTTAAGTCCCATGTAATAAGGGGCGAGCCTATTACCATCAACCGGGCACAAATCCAGACTCCGTGACTGCTACCACATAACAAATGTATAAATAAACTGAATTTATAAAACAAATCAGGATCCTTGTAAGCTGGATGTCATTGTCATGTTGTCAACGTACTTGTTATGTCAAGAACAGAATATTAATGTCTAATTCTTCACACAATGCCGCAAGACAATATGACAAGCCAATGAAAAATGACTACAGGTAAGTATGCCTCTAGGTGTAGCCGTACCTTAAGAGTGAATATGGCTTAAAAATGGTCCTGTTGAAGGAAATAGTAAACCTTATGACCATAATGGTCTATCACTGGTATGGTGGATTAATTACTTGTCACATTTGATTAGTTTTGTTAAGGTATCGAGGAATACTCTTGCGGTCTAAGTTTATTGTGGAATTGAGGAAAATTACCAAATAGGCTTTAAGTTAGTTTAGCAAGCTGAAGTGACGGTGGGATGGCCATGTTTGTCGCATAACTTGAATTGACCAAGGGTTGATAGCGCTAACGAGTCCTGGACGTCTAAAATGGCCGCTTTAGCAGAATCATTATTAATGTAATAAATTGTAATAATTAGAGTCAATATTATAATTATGTAATTTAATAATATGATATATAAAATTTGCAGTGCCCTTACAGGGTGCACGTCTTAATACTATGTCATGAAATTTTAATGCATGACTACTAACCAGTAATTTACATGTTTGCAAATAAATAAATAAATAATAAGAACCATGAATTACGTTACAATTCGTAAAATGGTCACAAAGGGACAATTCAAAATATAAACTGCGTCTGTTCAACCATTTTAAGAATTTTAACGCGATTCGTTAAAATTCTTCGTAATTCGTTATACTCTCATTGTAGCCCCCTGGGGTGGAGACCACATATCAGTAAGCGAAGAGTGGGACACCTGCCAGCTAGACGCCTGAAAGCGACCTTGAAAAGGTGACTATGACCGACTGGATACAAAAGACGGAGGCTATGGCGAGGGTTGGGAGAGGCCTATGTCCAGCAGTGAACTTGGCTAGGCTGAGTTGTATGACTAAGTGAGGTTAAGTAAAAGGACTTATGCAACAATTAACCTTAAACAAGCAGCTATTTTAAATGTAATGGCTCTTTAAAATGTTCCTGATGGCTAAACTTGCGGTATGTTATTGTTACATTTAAATTGATGCAAATTAACATTATTGGAGCGTAAACATTATTGATACCCAATAATTTTCATACACACCTACTTGCTATCTTGAAGCCGCGTAAAAATTATATTTCCCTGATGACTTAAGCTACTTCAGTGGCAGTGGAAAATATTTTAACAAAATATTGGCAAAAATACAGTTTAAAAAACCAATTTAAACTTAACAATACACTTAAGTAAACATTTCTTCTTAAAGTGTTAACACTCTCACGCAAGCTCATTTAAAAACAGAATAATTTAAAAACAAACGAGGTGTTAACAGCCGAAAAAATATGCAAATGTTTTTTTTTGTATGGCAACAATACCTGACCTCTACGAATATGACATAACGCGTATGACAGATTGTCAATGTCATTCGCTAAGGCCGTACATTGTCTAATTAGGTGTTCACATAATAAATACGTATTTTTATGAATGTTTGTATCGATCTTTATTGTGATTACAAGGATTTTGTTTACATATTTAGTTGAAGAAATATTGTTTGTTTTGGTTAAAAAGTTTTTTGGTCAGTTTCGTGAAAAAGAGTTTTATAAATGTGTGTTGATCGTCTCTTTCAGAACCCCTTCATTAGATAATTATCATTCATGTCATTCTCGACACGAATGTTTTTTTTTTGTTTTTCGGATGGGAAATCATCAAATAACCCCTCCCGCTCTGGGCGGAGTGGAACACTCCCTTCCACTCAGACTCGTACTGACTAAAACCCATCCATGTTCCTTCTTTGCCTTTTGTGTTCCAGGGCCGTGGTATCTCTTTCGAACAGTCCCGCAGCGGCATAGCAGTGTTTAAAGAAAACAATTTCATAATTATTAACCACGCACAAATTCAGACTCTCCGCTGTCACTGATAACATCTAATAGAAACACTAATTTCAAGATCGAACGGATCTCCTCTCGGTCGGCAGTCGCAACCACTCGATGACTGGACCAACAAGAGTCTAGTTTCATTTATTATTGCTATATTCTTCTTATTGTTATAATCAAAAGTGGCTGCCACCTGACCAACGGGTCTAGAGGTCGTAAGCAGCCACGGAGTCTGGATTTGTGCCCGGTTGATGGCAATAGGCTCGCCCTTATTACATGGCACTGAAATATAACTGACGAAACGTGGGTGTTCTATTATGTATACTTCTGCGTAAGAAGACTAAGATTACCAGTGTGACTTTGTTTCTATGTTATATTGATGTCAAATATATTTCCGCAATGTGATTTGAAAAACAAAACAATGAATTCAATTCAACGCCCATATTGTTTTAGTTACACCTGCAACCACCATCCTCTCATAACAAATAATTAACATAAATACTTCAAGGTACTCACTGTATAAACTAAGTTGATTCACAGCCAATCTGCAAAAAAAAACAAACATTAATATTCATTGCAAATTGAATATTATAATCACTTACATAAGGTACTTATTACATTGCTGCATAATGTACACCATCGGTTATGGAAATAGGTGTAACTGCGACTTAGGAAAACTGCAGTGTAAAGGTGTGGACACATTGGTCAAACTACAACTCTACGAGTCCGTAACGTTTTGTTAAATTTGTTTTTATTTCAATTTTTTTTTTCAATTTATTATTTATGTAGGTACACACAACACACATATATAAGAAATAACATACAGACAAAAGACACAAGGTACCGCTTATTTGATTTAGAAATCTCTTCCAGCGGACCCGCGACAAGATAGATAGACAAGAAACGTAGACACAGTGTGGAAAAAGAATAAATTAAGCCTTAATTTAAACAAACGTAATTAAATCAGTGTAATAACAGTACCAGTATCAGTTCTCTTATTTCAGGATGAGAACAAAAATAAAGAGCTTTTAAAAATATTTAAATAGCTTGTGTGATTGCTTGCCTTGATTACCGACTATTTACAAATCTCTGACAAAAAAAAAACATTTCTAACTCATTGATTGCCCGAAGTGACTTTTGGTTACTTGAGGTTTATTTATTTATGTTTTTATGACGTTATTTTCGGGTAAACGGTAGCCCTTTATTAATAATTACATTTAAAAGGTGTGCGGAAAATTTGCTCCTGGCAAGATGCTGGTTCTTGTGGGGCATGGCCGTAGTCGGAATTAGGTAACGTCGCCATCTTGGTTTTCCAATATCTTTTTCACGGACAATTTCAGAATGTTTAAAACAGCGCCCTCTACTAGACAATGTCATTAAAGTGCCAAAACACCAAAAGAACCATACTGCGATTTTTTCTATATCAGTGTGCGTAGATGTGGACGCACCCTAACATCACTTAGTACACGTGTCGCCCACTTCCTTGCATTTGTTTAATCAATACAGTTTTTATATTGCAATCAATAACAAAAAAACATCATCACAATGTTATGTAAAGATGAATGTGGAAAATTACAATAAAAATTATTTTGTGAACTTCAAATTCTTGCTGGCGTTAAAAGAGTGTGACTTTTATTTTATCGAATAACTTTAAGAGTGAGAAGATGCTTTTGTTGTTTGATGCCTCTCTCTTCTAATACCTCGAATTATATGCCTTCGCTAACACCTCGTTGAATGCAAAAAGGTGGTAGCGAAGCCAGTGTCGAGGGGGGCGAACAGAACGGTTCACTGTGCACCAGACATGATACTCGTTCCATCATAGGCCTCATCTACCGCTTTCCATCAGGCGTGATCGAGGTCAAGAGCAGGCCCATTTTGTAATAAAAAAATAAAAAAAAAACTAGTGAAAAACAGAGATCAAATTGCCCAAGGCCCTTATGAATTTTTCGATTTTTCGGATTCATGTGCGTATTGCATAATTATCACTTGCTTCGGTGAAGGAAAACGTGAGGAAACCAGCATGCCCGAGAGATATTTTTCGACGGCATTTAAAGCCAAGTCAGAGGCCCACAGGCGGCATAAAAACTCTGACACCAGGTTAAAAAGAAGAAAGACCAATTTTATTGATTTGCTTTGTGCCTGTACTTTAACGCCTGAAACTTGTTGAAAAAACAGCTCAACCGAGCAAATAACTAACAAAAACACTAAAAGAAACAGTTATCCCCCATTTCTTCACAAAATAAACTATAATCTCCCATCCAATAAAGCCGATCCCCCATACCATAAAACTTCCATACAATAAATAATTTATATGAGCTCGTTAGGGTGTCGTTTTACCCCCAAATTGGTTGAAAAAGTACGAAATAAGACTTCGTTATTGGGGACGTAAATATACTGCGACACTTTAATGGAGTGACATTGAACTCGGCTTTTTTATCTAAATATTTTGTAGGATATTCTTTTATCAAGGTATATACCCTCACGCCTGTAATCCCCAAAGGGTTAGGCAAAAGTGTACCTTGTAGTACACCCACGTTTCATCAGTTATATTTAAGTCCCATGTATTGGGGGCGAGCCTATTGCCATCAATCGGATACAAATCCAGACTCCGTGCTGCTACTGAGAAACTACTGATGGAAAAACCCAATAACACCTTGCCCGACCTTATCAAAGTATATAATCCTTAAAATCTTGTTTCTCCTGCGACTTTCGATCGCGTGGTGATTGAATTTAACCTTCGGGGACACCATAAGGGGTCAAAGGCCTATTCCTAAAGTTTCGTTCGGAGAAGAATAAGCAAGACATTTCATCAGGTCATTGGCCACATTTTTTTTACAACAGCCTACTCTGTCCCAGTGCTGGGCAAAGGCCTCCCACAAGGCTTTCAAATTTTGTTTAACATTTACCTTCTCCGACCAATCCGTTAAGAATGAGTCCAGATCGTCACGTCGTTGACCACATTATGTGCTAAATTTTATCGAAATGAAGAGGTACTTTCGCATTTATAATCTATACATATAATAAAACAGTAAAAAAACTGTGTCTGTACATTGAAGACATAAAAAAAAAAAAAAATGGGTGTGGTTTAGAAACAGTAATAGAGCACGAATCCAAAAAAAAAAATCTGTCTGTTTGTCTGTTTGTCTGTTTGTTTGTACACGCTAATCTTCGGAACTACTGGACGGATTTGAAAGATCTTTTTTTTGTTGTATAGGTATTGAGTCTAGGCAACATATAGGCTATAATTTATCTTGGAAACTTGAACACCTGATGCAGAACCGCAATAGACCAGCTAAACTATAAGAGATACAAAAATAGTACCATAGCAAAAATTGTTCCACGTGATGAGCCTTTTCTGTTGAGAGAATAAATTTGAAGATCTGGAACACCTAATGTGGAACTCCAAGAGCCCAGCTACACTATAACATATATAGGAATGACGTCTTAGCAAAAACTTTTCAATCTGATGAGCACTCTCTGTTGATTTATAAAAATCGAAGATCTGGAACACCTGTTGTGGAACTCCAAGAGCCCAGCTACACCATAACACATATAGGAATAACATCTTAGCAAAAATTTTTCATTCTGATGAGCACTCTCTGTTGATTTATAAAAATCGAAGATCTGGAACACCTGTTGTGGAACTCCAAGAGCCCAGCTACACCATAACACATATAGGAATGACGTCTTAGCAAAAATTGTTCAATCTGATGAGCACTCTCTGTTGATTTATAAAAATCGAAGATCTGGAACACCTGTTGTGGAACTCCAAGAGCCCAGCTACACCATAACACATATAGGAATGACGTCTTAGCAAAAATTGTTCAATCTGATGAGCACTCTCTGTTGATTTATAAAAATCAAAGATCTGGAACACCTGTTGTGGAACTCCAAGAGCCCAGCTACACCATAACACATATAGGAATGACGTCTTAGCAAAAGTTGTTCGGTCTGCTGGGCATTTCCTGTTGACTTATAAAAATCGAAGATCAGAAACATCTGATGTGGAAATCAAAGCTAACACTAATTTAACTGTATAATTATAAAATAACATAAGCTGGGAGTACCTCCACGCGGTGAAGGCGGTCATTGAAAATTTGACTCTACTGGACAAAACTCCCATTTATTTTTTTATTTTATCGAATAAATATGCCTTCGGGCTTATGTTATTTGAGTGTTTAATTTTGCTTTTCCACTTATCTTCGTGACACGGTAGCCTACCCGGTGACGCAGGGGAACAGTCACTTAGATTTTAATTGATCAGGTATCTTCACAATAAAACTATAACCATGCCTAGAAAGAGGTCAAATCTTTCCCAATGTTTCAAAGGAGCTAAAAGATTGAGGATCATAAGATCCCAAGAATCTACCGAAGAACGTCAGGAGAGACTTGATGCTGTTCGGAACATCAGGCTGCAACTGGCTCCGTGGAAACCTCTTCGGATCGCGAAGCACGCCTGCGTTCTCAGGGTATTTACGCATCTACTGTGAAGAATATGATGCACGACTGACCGCTGATCGTGAACGTCATGCATTGTCTCACGAGTCGGAGACGTTCACGGAAAGAAAATTACGCTTGAGTTCTCAGCGTGTATACACATCGACTTCGAGGTATCTAGAGACAAGTGCGGAACGTGATGCACGACTGACCGCTGATCGTGCAAGTCCATGCATTGTCTCGCGAATCGGAGACGTTCAAGGATAGAAAATTACGCTTGAGTTCCAAGCGTATCTACGCGTCGACTTCTAGGTCTCTAGAGACAAGTGGGGAACGTGATGCGCGACTGACCGCTGATCGTGAGCGTCACGCATTGTCTCGCGAGTCGGAGACGTTCACGGATAGAGAATTGCTCTTGAGTTCCAAGCGTATCTACGCATCGACTTCTGACTTACAAAAATGAAAGATATGGAACGTCTCGAATCGTCTCGCGCATCCCGTTGTTTTCCCGTCCCCGGGCTCTTAGAATTCGACATCAGACGTTTCAGATCTTCGATTTTGACGACCCCGTTATCGCTGGCATAAGCAACAGGATCCGCGTACGAAGTCGCGGGCAGAAGCTAGTATGTAATAAGTATCTCGCTTGTATGTGCCCAAGGGATACTAATTCAGATTTATAACTAATCCCGAAGGAAACTCTTTGCCTGACCCGGGTATTGAACCTACCCTAGGGTTAAACCACCGATCATTCACTGAAACAGATCTAATACAATTTTTATGGATAAAGAATGAATACACACCTTTGCACCTTTTTGTCGACGTTTTATAAGTGCCAATCTAGGCCTATGTTAAAAAAAATATTTTGATTTTGAATAAAATTGATTTTGTGCAAATTTTTCTCCTTCGTAAGATTGATTCAGACAAATAAGAGAGTTTCAAATTAATGCCCTAGATTTACAGACAACAAAAACGACTGTTGAATAAAATCCTTTGTTCCGTCCATCACGTCTTTTTCAGGATTTCAAAAAGAAATAGTAATTTCCTTTTCAGAGCTACATCCGACATCCCTACTCCCTACATCAGCGAAGGGATCTCTGACCTCGAGGTCAGATCAATCAAGTCACTTCCCAAGGGAATAAAACATTTTCATTTACATTTATTTTGTGTTTCCGACCTAAATATCTACTAAGTCTAAATGATTTTCCTTACTGCGGAAATCGTGCGAACTCGAACAAATCTATACTAATATTATAAAGCTGCAGGGTTTGTTTGTTTGTTTGTTTGTTTGTTTGTTTGTTTGAACGCGGTAATCTCTGGAACTACTGTTCCGATTTGAATGATTCTTTCAGTGTTCGGTAGTCCATTTATCGAGGAAGGCTATAGGCTATACAACATCACGCTACGACTAAAAGGAGCGGAGCAGCAATGAAAAATGTTGCAAAAACGGGACGGGATTTTACGCGGACGAAGGTCGCGGGTAACAGCTAGTAATAAAATAAAACACAGACTGGTTTAAGTAACGTGCTTCTTAAGTTGCGTGTGTTCGCTCACTGATTGATGGGTATTCATTCGTTCCACCAGGTGAAGATCTTCGGACTAGGCATGAGCTGCTGGCCCAATTATGCTGCAGCAAGGAAAATCTGCTCAGATGGAGATTCGTGCATTTCATGTTATTTTTAAGTATGTGTATTAGTATGTAGGTACCTATTTTATGTATATCAATTTATGTTAACAAAATGGTATTTTTCTTATAATTTTTTTTTGTACTCTATCACAACGCTGTCCTATTTAACCCAAAGGTTGACTGGTAGAGAATGCCTTGTGGCATTAAGTCCGCCTATGTACCACTTTTGTTTCTAAATAAATAAATGTGATGCTGTTCCATAAACAATGGGGCACTTACTATCCTGACTTGCGTGTCTTGCTACTGAAGACATCACTCTCGTATACAAATTCTAGGTCGACTCAAATTAGACTGACTTTGAAATACCAATGTTTAGAGACGCAACTTACTTCATGCAACGCAATAAATTAGGTGCAACTTGCAACTTTTGAAATGTTTAAAACAAAGACTGTTCATTACTAAAAGCAACATAGATCATAATAACAATGGGTTAATTAGGTTCCTAAGTAAATTAAATCCGAAACCATAATGGAGATACATTTACAATGTTATGAGTACCACGTGTAGTAATATCAATTAATAACATCATAACACGCAATACCAAGCTAATAACAAACGCCACACTGTATAACATAATGCTTGTATATCGGCGAACGTTTACTCACATTTGCCATTTAAATTTTAGTCCCATGTAATAAAGTACGAGCCTATTGCCATCAACCGGGCACAAGTTTTGTACCAGCTACAAAGATCTGGTGCAAAATAGGGATTTGTACCAGATCCTTGTAGCTGATTTCCAGGTTGCTACTGAAGAAACGTATAGTGTCACTGACTGGAGAATTTTTGTCTGCACCTAACAATGTATTAAACGTCCACCCGCATTCTCCAGTCATCCCACGATCATGGCGCTTGCAACAGCGTCGAAATATCGGGAGCTCAAAATGATGAATAATCACAGAAGATAAAGTTTAGTTTAAAACCGTGAAAGCTTAAAAACGCGTTTGCTATTTGAAGGATTTTTGACCGAGAAACTCTGTAACACTGCCCAATTTGGGATCGAAACCAGAATCTGAGATCCTAGGATCTCAGACTGGCTTCAAAGTGAGATTTTATCAGCGATATCGAAGACGGAAATGTCAAAATAATAGGACTGACATAAGCTATCGAAAAGCTGATGTCAATCGTGTTGAAAGCAATTTTAAGACCTCAATAAACCAAAAAAATATTTTGATCTATAAAATAATAATATAAACTACAAACTCCATAACATGTATTAATATTAAACGTAGGTGTAAATTATGTAACGACACTACAAGATCGCGTTTATCAATTAGCGGCCAAATTAATTGAGATAGATACGAATGAAGCTTAACATGTTACACGTTCAAGTAATATAACAGGTACATACATTCTCGATTACCTGTATGTGTGTACTCGAATTTGTACTTAATTTGGTGTGCATGTAAAGCGTGTTTTTGTTTGCATGTCCTTCCTAAAAAAATAACGTGCCTTATTTTTTACTCAGACTTTGAGACCAAGAAAATTATTAAATGCTTGATTCAAATGCTTTCTAATGATATTGATTTGAAAAATCGGAATTAGGAAATGTTCAGAATCACTGTACTGTAGTTACCATCGACTACTCAGATCAGGTAAGATTTTGAAGTCATCTGGTGTGCTGAGATAGAAAGAAGTAGATTTATCTAGGATACATACAAACTCTGGGGCAAAATGGGGTCCGAGTGCTCAGAGCCTTTTCTAAACGCCTAGTTGACGCTTCCCATGATCCAAGGGCTGGCTTTTACCTTGGGCAGAGGCTAAGTATTGCCATACAACGGGGCAACGCCGCCAGTCTCTTGGGCATATTACCAGCTGACAGCGTTGAGGAGGAGCTTTTCGATGCCCTTTTATAGTTTGTTGTTAGTGTTTATTTTATTTAATAGTTTTTCGGTATATTATTTTACATTTTATACTATAATAATATCAAAAACACCTTTCATTATTAGCTTAGAGCACGAAGATCCACAGACCTACCACAAAATATAAATAATAGAGAGGAATATTTACAGGATTAAGAACCTCGACTTGATTAAATTTTAGTATTTTATTAAATCTTCTAAATATGTAAGTAGATAATCTTTCTCAGAGTTGATTGAATTCAAGTTTTCTTTGAAGCGCTTTGTTTAACTAACGAATTTAGCCTGCCACAGTCTAAATGATAATAAGAAACATTAAAGGCTTACAAGGTGCTGAGGAGCTCGTGGCTAAATAATAAAGGCCGCTCGGTTCGATCTTTAGGTTAAGCCGTGCTTGCCTAGGTTGGTCTGTGGGTCCGCCTAGGCAACCACCCATTACATACCGAGTTTCCCCCGTGCCTCGGAACGCACGTTAAGCCGTTGGTCCCGGGTGTCAGTTTAGAACTTTGACGGTCGTTAGGTAGTCAGTTGCCCAAAAAGTCTGATAACCAGTCTTACCAAGGGGTATTTTATTACCCAGTACTAACTGGGTTGTGGAGGTCAGATAGGCAGTCGCTCCATGTAAACATGTAAATGTATGCTCCATGGAGTAACTGCCTACTGTCAAAGAACCACAAATGACAGCTGAGACCAACGGCTTGACGTCCTTTTCTGGACTGAGTAAATTGACTCACGCAAGCAAGCTATTCCCAAAGTTTGAGGCAGAGATGTACATATAGTGCACTCACATTCATATCTTCTAACGCTTACTTCGACGACAACCAAGTTTAGACAAGCAACCATAACATGCCATAACCAAGACAATACCATCCATACCAACCAATATTACCTAAAACGTAGTGAAGGCACATAGAACCTGTGTATTATTATAAGGTAGTTGCGACCTTAAGCCCTTAGGTTGCATGGCTGAGTGTAATTCTCTAACAACTTATATTACGTGGAACGGCTGCGAAGCTCAACAAAGAGCCGTACAATAAAATATTGCTAAACTGATTGAGTGGCCCAAGTTAGAAGATGATGGAATATTCAAACACTGTTTTAAGCTTTCACGGTTTACAATGAAACTTATACTGTCACTTACGGCAACCCGCGATCATGGCGCTTGCTACAGCGTCGAAATATCGGGAGCTCAAAATAATGAACAATCAGGGAAGATATCCCGTAAGTGACAGTATAAGTTTTTTTTTTTTAATGGAATATTGTTTTGGTCATCTTGTTGTGTAGTCTAGATTTTTGTTAGTTTTGATATTGAACATTATGATTATCGATTTAGTACAGGCTAGCTTGTAGGATGTTTATGGTAAGAAACTTCAATGGGACAAGATGCAGGACCATTTTACAAATACATTTTACAAATCTTTAACTCGATCCCATTATTGGCCTAAAACTACGTTTTTAACAGAGGTGTCAAGTTCTCTTATTTGATTCCAAATCCAGAAGAATATGTAAAAATAAAGAAGGCATTTCCTATCTATGATAAACATTTGGTACCTTTTCCCCTCTTCTACTTTAAGGGTCACGTTATGCTAGATACTGTCTGTGCCTAATAAATACAAAGAATTAAGTTCAATCACAAGATTATCTGAAGAAATATCAAGTCTAAAATCAAAACATGAACGAAAACTATAACCAAAATTATCATCCCGCTGCTTCTTATAGCTCGGACCGACCCCCGAAGAATGGGAGAACACAGCCGCGGCATCTCAGAGCAATGGCGCGGCCTGGCATTGGGTTGGCAATGGCTGGCATTGACTACCGCGCTGGCAACGTGCCAGCGATTGGCAATGCCATAATTGCTTTGTACGCCAGTTAACGTCGATGCGATGTTTATGACAGAAAGATTGTCGCCAATTATATTGTAACACAATAGGAGTTTGTTGTAACTTGTAACTGAGATAAGATTACAAAAGATATGTCAGTTTTTCCGTGTTTGAATATATTTTCTTGTAATCGTTTCGAGATTGATGTCTTGCTGTCCAGTACTATTTTTGAAAACTTATGTCAATTTGACTCCATACTCTGGTTAGTAAGTTTAAAATTACTAAGTTTCAATCTTGTTTACTTCTGAACAGCTCATATTTTTGTTTGATTGCGGTTGACTTGAACTTTATAAATGTGCATTCATAGAAGTATTGGACATTTCGATACCTTAAGGCTCAAAGAGCGTATCCAGCAAAACACGATTTTCCAAAAAACAAATCAGTTTTCCGACATAACTTTATAGTGCTTATAAATGACATAACTTGTTAGAATTTTGAGATAAACAACATCGTAGAATAATATATAAACTAAATCTAACAATTAAAAAAAATTTACTTCGTATACACCCTGAAATTTTAATAAAATCAATTTTTAGTGATACAAAAATGATGGCTGTATCCACCTTTTTTTTGCAAATATCGAAATTTTATACAGGGTGTAAACAGACCCTTCACGAAGCCGTCAACCAAGCATTCTGTACATCAAACTAAGTAACTTTACGCAAAAATTATTGCTGGGAAACGACTTTTTTTTTGGGTGTGATAAATCACGTTTTACGGTAAAACTCAATATAACGCACTCAAAACATTGTGCTGATGGATGGATTGAATAGTACAGGGGTCGTAAAGGTGTTTAAAGTAAAAATCTTACATTAGAAACATGTATTTAAAAAAAAAAAACTTGTGAAAAAGTTAGAACTTTGACCCCGAAAATCTCCGTAACTAGAAGATGATGATGATCGCAATGACGGGGAGAACAAGTGCCTTTCAGCTTCGTTAGGGATCTTTTTACACCCTTTATATACCAATCGAAAGAAGACGAAAAACTAAGTATGACTGCATTAAAATCTCATTTTGTCCAAAATGGCGGTTACGCCCTTTGAGCCTAAAGGTCATCTATTTGTGCTGAAACATTATTAAAAAAATCCACTAATTGCCTCACACCATCATACCTAAATACTCTTAAAAAAAGATACTTAGTAAAAACAGGTAAAGACAACAGTCTTTACCTGTTTTTACTAAGTATCTTTTTTCCAAACTGACAGTTCCGTCAAAACATGTCAAAATATCGGTCTAATTCGACATTCAAATGAACCGATTTCCCGCCAAGCGGCCGTAACGACCATTCTAGATGGCTGTCATTAAGTACAGGTGCTGAACGGTTTCATTAGAAGCTCCTAAACTTAGATTAAAACTTTGTGAACCTAGATTAAGGAAAAATAGTTTTAATTTATTTAATTGATGAGGGTAGGGGATCATTGGGGTACGAGTTGAGTGTGTTTTAGCAAAATGTTGGAAAAGTTTATTAAAGCGTTATCCACTGTTACCAACCGTAGTTGTTTTAGGTAAGCATGTCTATGGTAACAGAAGGCGTGCAATAGACTAAATCTTTATAGCTCTATAAATTATCTACGTCTTTGGTTAACTGCGTCGTTGGTCTAGTGGTCGCAAGTGCGAGTGCTGAGCATGAGGTTCTGGGTTCGATTCCCAGGTCGGGTAGTGTTATAGTTTAAAAAATTACTTATGCAACCATTTTTATGCAATAGACAAGAATTTGAACGAAGTAAGAACCGCCAAAGGAAGTAACGCTAAGAATCCTTACCTTTGACAGTTCTAACTTCAAGCAATTACTAAATTACAGTAAAGTAAAGCTAAAGTTATAACTTTAACTCAAGTAATCACTTTGACTTGTCTATAAAGGGGGTAAATAGATCCTTAAAGAAGCCGAAGGGTACTTGTCCTTCCAGCTATTGCGATCATTTTTTTGGTGTCGAACATACCTGGGAACCTTATAGTTACGGAGATATTGGGGGTCAAAGTTCCAACTTTTTCTCAAGTTTAAAAAAAATACTTGTTTTAAATATAAGATTTGATTTTTCACCCGAAAAAAAGTCGTTTCCCAGCAATAATTTTTGCGTAAAGTTACTTATATGATGTACATAATGCTTTGTTGACGGCTTCGCGAAGGGTCTGTTTACACCCTTTAGATACGGGTGTCAGCCAAATTTTGTGCCAAGTAAAGTTTACCTATTAATAGATCTCGGCCTTTACTTACGTTTGAGAATTTGACCGTTAATCATAAACTTTGTAAGGGCAAGAACACATCAAATTATCCACCGATGAACAGTTCAACACTTGCCTTAACATAAATCACGAACACTTCCTTATCATACCAATCGGTGCTTTTAGTGTAACATCGAATTTGTTTCAACGGTTAAAGAAGGGGGTCTCTCAGACCCGGGGGTCTTTCCGACCCGTCGGGTCCGTCAGACCTTCGTCACCGGGTAATCTTAGCACGGGTTATTAATCTACCTGAGCACTCGGATTACAGGCGATAGGTAATTGGGAGATGGAGACACCATCGTCTTTGATTATTTGGAAAAGTTTCGAATGATTTAAAAAATGTTTTGTATTAATTTCCGTATTTCGTAGGACTTCATAAAAACAGTATCATAACTGAATGTCGCAAGCTTTCAATATAAAACTCAACTCAAACTCAAAGCATTTATTTCAATTAGACCATAACAGGGACTTTTGAATGTCACAAAAAAACAAAGAGCGAAGCTACAGTCACAGACACAAGGCATAATAACTTGTGAAAGTACTGTAGTTGCCCATTCCAAGGCGTAATCTCTATGGAGAAGAATGGGCAAGAAACTCCATGGACACTCTTTTTAATCAAAATATTGTTACAAAATCTTGGTTAAATCATTCATGTGGATACTATACCTTTATGTGAGAACGATGTATAAAGAAGTGCTAGCTAAGAGCGGCCAGAGTAAAAATATATAATCAACAGATTCAAAAATAAATAAGATGACTAACTAATAAACATGACTTATTATGGAAACGCTGCCAAAGACGGCGAAATACTTAGTTCTTCATAGTCTTAAAGATTCATAAAACTGATACCGACTACCTCCATGGTTAAAAATAGCAATTACTGCAGTATCTTACAGTTTACAGTGTCCGCAACAGGTCTACAATTCTACCTTACCGCTTTGACCGAACCTTTGAGCGCGTCAAGCTATACGGGAACCTCAAAAAAAAAGTGTTAAAAGCATGTTTTCGTCATAAATAATATGCCATTACTTAAAATATTAAAATTAGCGGCCCGTCCCGGCTTTGCACGGGTGAACATTTATTTTTTAAACATTTTGGGATAAAATTTAGCCTATGTTAGTCAGGGATAATGTAGCTTTCTAATGGTGAAAAAATTTTTGAAATCGGCTCTGTAGTTTTTGAGTTTATTCATTACAAACATACACACAC